>OZ020499.1:39167414-40458598 GCA_963971365.1 Lasioglossum villosulum | reverse complement strand
CCCTATCCTAACCCTATCCTAACCCTATCCTAACCCTATCCTAACCCTATCCTAACCCTATCCTAACCCTATCCTAACCCTATCCTAACCCTATCCTAACCCTATCCTAACCCTATCCTAACCCTATCCTAACCCTATCCTAACCCTATCCTAACCCTATCCTAACCCTATCCTAACCCTATCCTAACCCTATCCTAACCCTATCCTAACCCTATCCTAACCCTATCCTAACCCTATCCTAACCCTATCCTAACCCTATCCTAACCCTATCCTAACCCTATCCTAACCCTATCCTAACCCTATCCTAACCCTATCCTAACCCTATCCTAACCCTATCCTAACCCTATCCTAACCCTATCCTAACCCTATCCTAACCCTATCCTAACCCTATCCTAACCCTATCCTAACCCTATCCTAACCCTATCCTAACCCTATCCTAACCCTATCCTAACCCTATCCTAACCCTATCCTAACCCTATCCTAACCCTATCCTAACCCTATCCTAACCCTATCCTAACCCTATCCTAACCCTATCCTAACCCTATCCTAACCCTATCCTAACCCTATCCTAACCCTATCCTAACCCTATCCTAACCCTATCCTAACCCTATCCTAACCCTATCCTAACCCTATCCTAACCCTATCCTAACCCTATCCTAACCCTATCCTAACCCTATCCTAACCCTATCCTAACCCTATCCTAACCCTATCCTAACCCTATCCTAACCCTATCCTAACCCTATCCTAACCCTATCCTAACCCTATCCTAACCCTATCCTAACCCTATCCTAACCCTATCCTAACCCTATCCTAACCCTATCCTAACCCTATCCTAACCCTATCCTAACCCTATCCTAACCCTATCCTAACCCTATCCTAACCCTATCCTAACCCTATCCTAACCCTATCCTAACCCTATCCTAACCCTATCCTAACCCTATCCTAACCCTATCCTAACCCTATCCTAACCCTATCCTAACCCTATCCTAACCCTATCCTAACCCTATCCTAACCCTATCCTAACCCTATCCTAACCCTATCCTAACCCTATCCTAACCCTATCCTAACCCTATCCTAACCCTATCCTAACCCTATCCTAACCCTATCCTAACCCTATCCTAACCCTATCCTAACCCTATCCTAACCCTATCCTAACCCTATCCTAACCCTATCCTAACCCTATCCTAACCCTATCCTAACCCTATCCTAACCCTATCCTAACCCTATCCTAACCCTATCCTAACCCTATCCTAACCCTATCCTAACCCTATCCTAACCCTATCCTAACCCTATCCTAACCCTATCCTAACCCTATCCTAACCCTATCCTAACCCTATCCTAACCCTATCCTAACCCTATCCTAACCCTATCCTAACCCTATCCTAACCCTATCCTAACCCTATCCTAACCCTATCCTAACCCTATCCTAACCCTATCCTAACCCTATCCTAACCCTATCCTAACCCTATCCTAACCCTATCCTAACCCTAACCCTATCCTAACCCTATCCTAACCCTATCCTAACCCTATCCTAACCCTATCCTAACCCTATCCTAACCCTATCCTAACCCTATCCTAACCCTATCCTAACCCTATCCTAACCCTATCCTAACCCTATCCTAACCCTATCCTAACCCTATCCTAACCCTATCCTAACCCTATCCTAACCCTATCCTAACCCTATCCTAACCCTATCCTAACCCTATCCTAACCCTATCCTAACCCTATCCTAACCCTATCCTAACCCTATCCTAACCCTATCCTAACCCTATCCTAACCCTATCCTAACCCTATCCTAACCCTATCCTAACCCTATCCTAACCCTATCCTAACCCTATCCTAACCCTATCCTAACCCTATCCTAACCCTATCCTAACCCTATCCTAACCCTATCCTAACCCTATCCTAACCCTATCCTAACCCTATCCTAACCCTATCCTAACCCTATCCTAACCCTATCCTAACCCTATCCTAACCCTATCCTAACCCTATCCTAACCCTATCCTAACCCTATCCTAACCCTATCCTAACCCTATCCTAACCCTATCCTAACCCTATCCTAACCCTATCCTAACCCTATCCTAACCCTATCCTAACCCTATCCTAACCCTATCCTAACCCTATCCTAACCCTATCCTAACCCTATCCTAACCCTATCCTAACCCTATCCTAACCCTATCCTAACCCTATCCTAACCCTATCCTAACCCTATCCTAACCCTATCCTAACCCTATCCTAACCCTATCCTAACCCTATCCTAACCCTATCCTAACCCTATCCTAACCCTATCCTAACCCTATCCTAACCCTATCCTAACCCTATCCTAACCCTATCCTAACCCTATCCTAACCCTATCCTAACCCTATCCTAACCCTATCCTAACCCTATCCTAACCCTATCCTAACCCTATCCTAACCCTATCCTAACCCTATCCTAACCCTATCCTAACCCTATCCTAACCCTATCCTAACCCTATCCTAACCCTATCCTAACCCTATCCTAACCCTATCCTAACCCTATCCTAACCCTATCCTAACCCTATCCTAACCCTATCCTAACCCTATCCTAACCCTATCCTAACCCTATCCTAACCCTATCCTAACCCTATCCTAACCCTATCCTAACCCTATCCTAACCCTATCCTAACCCTATCCTAACCCTATCCTAACCCTATCCTAACCCTATCCTAACCCTATCCTAACCCTATCCTAACCCTATCCTAACCCTATCCTAACCCTATCCTAACCCTATCCTAACCCTATCCTAACCCTATCCTAACCCTATCCTAACCCTATCCTAACCCTATCCTAACCCTATCCTAACCCTATCCTAACCCTATCCTAACCCTATCCTAACCCTATCCTAACCCTATCCTAACCCTATCCTAACCCTATCCTAACCCTATCCTAACCCTATCCTAACCCTATCCTAACCCTATCCTAACCCTATCCTAACCCTATCCTAACCCTATCCTAACCCTATCCTAACCCTATCCTAACCCTATCCTAACCCTATCCTAACCCTATCCTAACCCTATCCTAACCCTATCCTAACCCTATCCTAACCCTATCCTAACCCTATCCTAACCCTATCCTAACCCTATCCTAACCCTATCCTAACCCTATCCTAACCCTATCCTAACCCTATCCTAACCCTATCCTAACCCTATCCTAACCCTATCCTAACCCTATCCTAACCCTATCCTAACCCTATCCTAACCCTATCCTAACCCTATCCTAACCCTATCCTAACCCTATCCTAACCCTATCCTAACCCTATCCTAACCCTATCCTAACCCTATCCTAACCCTATCCTAACCCTATCCTAACCCTATCCTAACCCTATCCTAACCCTATCCTAACCCTATCCTAACCCTATCCTAACCCTATCCTAACCCTATCCTAACCCTATCCTAACCCTATCCTAACCCTATCCTAACCCTATCCTAACCCTATCCTAACCCTATCCTAACCCTATCCTAACCCTATCCTAACCCTATCCTAACCCTATCCTAACCCTATCCTAACCCTATCCTAACCCTATCCTAACCCTATCCTAACCCTATCCTAACCCTATCCTAACCCTATCCTAACCCTATCCTAACCCTATCCTAACCCTATCCTAACCCTATCCTAACCCTATCCTAACCCTATCCTAACCCTATCCTAACCCTATCCTAACCCTATCCTAACCCTATCCTAACCCTATCCTAACCCTATCCTAACCCTATCCTAACCCTATCCTAACCCTATCCTAACCCTATCCTAACCCTATCCTAACCCTATCCTAACCCTATCCTAACCCTATCCTAACCCTATCCTAACCCTATCCTAACCCTATCCTAACCCTATCCTAACCCTATCCTAACCCTATCCTAACCCTATCCTAACCCTATCCTAACCCTATCCTAACCCTATCCTAACCCTATCCTAACCCTATCCTAACCCTATCCTAACCCTATCCTAACCCTATCCTAACCCTATCCTAACCCTATCCTAACCCTATCCTAACCCTATCCTAACCCTATCCTAACCCTATCCTAACCCTATCCTAACCCTATCCTAACCCTATCCTAACCCTATCCTAACCCTATCCTAACCCTATCCTAACCCTATCCTAACCCTATCCTAACCCTATCCTAACCCTATCCTAACCCTATCCTAACCCTATCCTAACCCTATCCTAACCCTATCCTAACCCTATCCTAACCCTATCCTAACCCTATCCTAACCCTATCCTAACCCTATCCTAACCCTATCCTAACCCTATCCTAACCCTATCCTAACCCTATCCTAACCCTATCCTAACCCTATCCTAACCCTATCCTAACCCTATCCTAACCCTATCCTAACCCTATCCTAACCCTATCCTAACCCTATCCTAACCCTATCCTAACCCTATCCTAACCCTATCCTAACCCTATCCTAACCCTATCCTAACCCTATCCTAACCCTATCCTAACCCTATCCTAACCCTATCCTAACCCTATCCTAACCCTATCCTAACCCTATCCTAACCCTATCCTAACCCTATCCTAACCCTATCCTAACCCTATCCTAACCCTATCCTAACCCTATCCTAACCCTATCCTAACCCTATCCTAACCCTATCCTAACCCTATCCTAACCCTATCCTAACCCTATCCTAACCCTATCCTAACCCTATCCTAACCCTATCCTAACCCTATCCTAACCCTATCCTAACCCTATCCTAACCCTATCCTAACCCTATCCTAACCCTATCCTAACCCTATCCTAACCCTATCCTAACCCTATCCTAACCCTATCCTAACCCTATCCTAACCCTATCCTAACCCTATCCTAACCCTATCCTAACCCTATCCTAACCCTATCCTAACCCTATCCTAACCCTATCCTAACCCTATCCTAACCCTATCCTAACCCTATCCTAACCCTATCCTAACCCTATCCTAACCCTATCCTAACCCTATCCTAACCCTATCCTAACCCTATCCTAACCCTATCCTAACCCTATCCTAACCCTATCCTAACCCTATCCTAACCCTATCCTAACCCTATCCTAACCCTATCCTAACCCTATCCTAACCCTATCCTAACCCTATCCTAACCCTATCCTAACCCTATCCTAACCCTATCCTAACCCTATCCTAACCCTATCCTAACCCTATCCTAACCCTATCCTAACCCTATCCTAACCCTATCCTAACCCTATCCTAACCCTATCCTAACCCTATCCTAACCCTATCCTAACCCTATCCTAACCCTATCCTAACCCTATCCTAACCCTATCCTAACCCTATCCTAACCCTATCCTAACCCTATCCTAACCCTATCCTAACCCTATCCTAACCCTATCCTAACCCTATCCTAACCCTATCCTAACCCTATCCTAACCCTATCCTAACCCTATCCTAACCCTATCCTAACCCTATCCTAACCCTATCCTAACCCTATCCTAACCCTATCCTAACCCTATCCTAACCCTATCCTAACCCTATCCTAACCCTATCCTAACCCTATCCTAACCCTATCCTAACCCTATCCTAACCCTATCCTAACCCTATCCTAACCCTATCCTAACCCTATCCTAACCCTATCCTAACCCTATCCTAACCCTATCCTAACCCTATCCTAACCCTATCCTAACCCTATCCTAACCCTATCCTAACCCTATCCTAACCCTATCCTAACCCTATCCTAACCCTATCCTAACCCTATCCTAACCCTATCCTAACCCTATCCTAACCCTATCCTAACCCTATCCTAACCCTATCCTAACCCTATCCTAACCCTATCCTAACCCTATCCTAACCCTATCCTAACCCTATCCTAACCCTATCCTAACCCTATCCTAACCCTATCCTAACCCTATCCTAACCCTATCCTAACCCTATCCTAACCCTATCCTAACCCTATCCTAACCCTATCCTAACCCTATCCTAACCCTATCCTAACCCTATCCTAACCCTATCCTAACCCTATCCTAACCCTATCCTAACCCTATCCTAACCCTATCCTAACCCTATCCTAACCCTATCCTAACCCTATCCTAACCCTATCCTAACCCTATCCTAACCCTATCCTAACCCTATCCTAACCCTATCCTAACCCTATCCTAACCCTATCCTAACCCTATCCTAACCCTATCCTAACCCTATCCTAACCCTATCCTAACCCTATCCTAACCCTATCCTAACCCTATCCTAACCCTATCCTAACCCTATCCTAACCCTATCCTAACCCTATCCTAACCCTATCCTAACCCTATCCTAACCCTATCCTAACCCTATCCTAACCCTATCCTAACCCTATCCTAACCCTATCCTAACCCTATCCTAACCCTATCCTAACCCTATCCTAACCCTATCCTAACCCTATCCTAACCCTATCCTAACCCTATCCTAACCCTATCCTAACCCTATCCTAACCCTATCCTAACCCTATCCTAACCCTATCCTAACCCTATCCTAACCCTATCCTAACCCTATCCTAACCCTATCCTAACCCTATCCTAACCCTATCCTAACCCTATCCTAACCCTATCCTAACCCTATCCTAACCCTATCCTAACCCTATCCTAACCCTATCCTAACCCTATCCTAACCCTATCCTAACCCTATCCTAACCCTATCCTAACCCTATCCTAACCCTATCCTAACCCTATCCTAACCCTATCCTAACCCTATCCTAACCCTATCCTAACCCTATCCTAACCCTATCCTAACCCTATCCTAACCCTATCCTAACCCTATCCTAACCCTATCCTAACCCTATCCTAACCCTATCCTAACCCTATCCTAACCCTATCCTAACCCTATCCTAACCCTATCCTAACCCTATCCTAACCCTATCCTAACCCTATCCTAACCCTATCCTAACCCTATCCTAACCCTATCCTAACCCTATCCTAACCCTATCCTAACCCTATCCTAACCCTATCCTAACCCTATCCTAACCCTATCCTAACCCTATCCTAACCCTATCCTAACCCTATCCTAACCCTATCCTAACCCTATCCTAACCCTATCCTAACCCTATCCTAACCCTATCCTAACCCTATCCTAACCCTATCCTAACCCTATCCTAACCCTATCCTAACCCTATCCTAACCCTATCCTAACCCTATCCTAACCCTATCCTAACCCTATCCTAACCCTATCCTAACCCTATCCTAACCCTATCCTAACCCTATCCTAACCCTATCCTAACCCTATCCTAACCCTATCCTAACCCTATCCTAACCCTATCCTAACCCTATCCTATCCTAACCCTATCCTAACCCTATCCTAACCCTATCCTAACCCTATCCTAACCCTATCCTAACCCTATCCTAACCCTATCCTAACCCTATCCTAACCCTATCCTAACCCTATCCTAACCCTATCCTAACCCTATCCTAACCCTATCCTAACCCTATCCTAACCCTATCCTAACCCTATCCTAACCCTATCCTAACCCTATCCTAACCCTATCCTAACCCTATCCTAACCCTATCCTAACCCTATCCTAACCCTATCCTAACCCTATCCTAACCCTATCCTAACCCTATCCTAATCCTAACCCTATCCTAACCCTATCCTAACCCTATCCTAACCCTATCCTAACCCTATCCTAACCCTATCCTAACCCTATCCTAACCCTATCCTAACCCTATCCTAACCCTATCCTAACCCTATCCTAACCCTATCCTAACCCTATCCTAACCCTATCCTAACCCTATCCTAACCCTATCCTAACCCTATCCTAACCCTATCCTAACCCTATCCTAACCCTATCCTAACCCTATCCTAACCCTATCCTAACCCTATCCTAACCCTATCCTAACCCTATCCTAACCCTATCCTAACCCTATCCTAACCCTATCCTAACCCTATCCTAACCCTATCCTAACCCTATCCTAACCCTATCCTAACCCTATCCTAACCCTATCCTAACCCTATCCTAACCCTATCCTAACCCTATCCTAACCCTATCCTAACCCTATCCTAACCCTATCCTAACCCTATCCTAACCCTATCCTAACCCTATCCTAACCCTATCCTAACCCTATCCTAACCCTATCCTAACCCTATCCTAACCCTATCCTAACCCTATCCTAACCCTATCCTAACCCTATCCTAACCCTATCCTAACCCTATCCTAACCCTATCCTAACCCTATCCTAACCCTATCCTAACCCTATCCTAACCCTATCCTAACCCTATCCTAACCCTATCCTAACCCTATCCTAACCCTATCCTAACCCTATCCTAACCCTATCCTAACCCTATCCTAACCCTATCCTAACCCTATCCTAACCCTATCCTAACCCTATCCTAACCCTATCCTAACCCTATCCTAACCCTATCCTAACCCTATCCTAACCCTATCCTAACCCTATCCTAACCCTATCCTAACCCTATCCTAACCCTATCCTAACCCTATCCTAACCCTATCCTAACCCTATCCTAACCCTATCCTAACCCTATCCTAACCCTATCCTAACCCTATCCTAACCCTATCCTAACCCTATCCTAACCCTATCCTAACCCTATCCTAACCCTATCCTAACCCTATCCTAACCCTATCCTAACCCTATCCTAACCCTATCCTAACCCTATCCTAACCCTATCCTATCCTAACCCTATCCTAACCCTATCCTAACCCTATCCTAACCCTATCCTAACCCTATCCTAACCCTATCCTAACCCTATCCTAACCCTATCCTAACCCTATCCTAACCCTATCCTAACCCTATCCTAACCCTATCCTAACCCTATCCTAACCCTATCCTAACCCTATCCTAACCCTATCCTAACCCTATCCTAACCCTATCCTAACCCTATCCTAACCCTATCCTAACCCTATCCTAACCCTATCCTAACCCTATCCTAACCCTATCCTAACCCTATCCTAACCCTATCCTAACCCTATCCTAACCCTATCCTAACCCTATCCTAACCCTATCCTAACCCTATCCTAACCCTATCCTAACCCTATCCTAACCCTATCCTAACCCTATCCTAACCCTATCCTAACCCTATCCTAACCCTATCCTAACCCTATCCTAACCCTATCCTAACCCTATCCTAACCCTATCCTAACCCTATCCTAACCCTATCCTATCCTAACCCTATCCTAACCCTATCCTAACCCTATCCTAACCCTATCCTAACCCTATCCTAACCCTATCCTAACCCTATCCTAACCCTATCCTAACCCTATCCTAACCCTATCCTAACCCTATCCTAACCCTATCCTAACCCTATCCTAACCCTATCCTAACCCTATCCTAACCCTATCCTAACCCTATCCTAACCCTATCCTAACCCTATCCTAACCCTATCCTAACCCTATCCTAACCCTATCCTAACCCTATCCTAACCTTCGAAATATCGATCAAAATCCAATCCTAACCCTTGGACACTCTGTAACAATGCTATCCTAACCTCCGAGACCCCAGAGACCATGCTATCCTAACCTCCTAAGTGCCAAAGACCATGCTATCCTAACCTTCTCGATAGGTTGGGGTGGAATAGAGCTTTCGAGTGTTTGTAGGTATACGAACTTCATCATTTCGAAATGAGTGAATGATTACAAGTCCGTGCAGGTTGTCTTTGGATAGGATAGTGTAGCTTGTTCGGTTAGGATAGACCTCTCATGTTAAGGAGTCGGTTAGGATTGCGAGCAGAGGTGTTGTAAGTCGGGTCAGGATAGGAATACCATTTGTGTCGAGTGGGTTAGGATAGAAACGACATTGGACTTGGTCAGGATTGGAATGTGTGAGCGAATTTTTTTTTTTTTTTTTTTTTTTTTTTTTTTTTTTTTTTTTTTTTTTTTTTTTTTTTTTTTTTTTTTTTTCCGTTCGATTGTACTTGGTTGGACGGATTGCAATGACCTTGCTGTCGCCTCTGCCTCGCCCTGCATTGTCGGTAAGTATTCGCGCGAGGGCTGGTCGGTAAGTATCAGCTGAACGCGAGAGTTGTTTAGGTTACCGACTGCTCTTGAAATACCATCTGTCGGCAATGTACCAGCTGTCGGTAAGGCAGGAATCGCGCTGCGAGTAACGAAGAAAAATGAGACGCGAATATACAGGAATTTCCTCATTACCGACTGCCAGTAAGTGACCATTCGTCGGAAAGTCACTGTCGGTCGGCAAGGAAGGGAACACGCCGCATAAATTCGCACCGACAAGCGAGGGCGTAGCGCCGGCTCCGCCGGCCCTCCGCTGTAGTGCTTGATAAATGGTAAAGCAAGGGAACGGGAAAAAAAAAAAAAAAAAAAAAAAAAAAAAAAAAAAAAAAAAAAAAAAAAAAAAATTTTTTCTCGGTTACCGACTGCCAGTAACATGCTGACTGATGGTAAGTTATTGGCATTCGGCAAGGAAGGACTCCGAAGTGGAAAATTGATGTAGCAGTCGTGGGCAGACCGCCGGCTACGCCGGCACTCTGCGATACCGACGGAAAGCAATGGAAAAAAAAAAAAAAAAAAAAAAAAAAAAAAAAAAAAAAAAATTTCTTGGTTACCGACTGCCAGTAATATGCCGACTGATGGTAAGTTACTGGCAGTCAGTAACGTAGGACACCGAAACGAAAAGTGGCTGTCGCTGATGGGGGCAAAGAGCCGGCTCCGCCGGCTCTCCGCCACAATAATGGCAAAGACGGACGAAGCAAATTTCAATCATCGGCCGAAGGTTGGTAAGGAACTTACCGACTGTCGGTAAGTTATCATTGTATGCCGGGTAACCGGTATGTGTTAAGTGGTAACTCCGGTAAAGGGGGATGAAAATGAAATGAAAATGTTATTTAAAAGCGAGGGCGTAGCACCGGCTTCGCCGGTACTCCGCCGGTCGGTAAGTTACCGACAGCCGAGAGGTGACCAACGAAAGAGAAGAATCGAAAGGCTTCGCAAGTGGTGAGGGCAAAGCGCCGGCGATGCCGGCGCTCCGCCACACTGACGGGAAAAAGAGAAAAAAGCAAAGAAGAATAATCGTCCGAAGTTTGGCTGTAGACTTACCGACGTTCGGTAAGTTACCGTTAAACGCCGAGTAACGGCATCCGTAAAGCGGTAAGTATGTTGAAGTTGGTCCAAAATTGAATGAAAAACATTAGAAATAGCGAGGGCGTAGCACCTGCTTCGCCGGTCCTCCGCCACTCGATAAGTTACCGACAGCGGGCAAGTTATCAGGAAAAAGTAGGAAGTAATAAGTCGTTGCAATTGCTGAGGGCAAAGCGCCGGCGAAGCCGGCGCTCCGCCACACTGGTGGGAAAAGAGAAAAATCAAAGAGGAATAATCGTCTGAAAATGCGCTGCAGACTTACCGACGGTCGGTAAGTGACCGTTGAATGCCGAGTCACCGGCATCCGTAAGCCGGTAGTTATGTTAAAGTTGGTCAATAATTGAAAGAAAATCAATGGAAAAAGCGAGGGCGTAGCACCGGCTTCGCCGGCACTCCGCCGGTCGGTAACTTACCGACACTCGGTGCGTGGTAGTCGCAAGAAGGAGAGTTACTGCAACCGGGGAGGGCAAAGCGCCGGGGAAGCCGGCGCTCCGCCACACTGACGGGGAAAAGAGAAAAAGCAAAGTAAAATAATCGTCCGAAGTTTTGCTGTAGACTTACCGACGGTCGGTAAGTTACCGTCAAGTGCCGAGTTACCGTCATACGTAAACCGGTAAGCATATTAAAGTTGGTCAAAAATTGACTGAAAATCATTGGAAAAAGCGAGGGCGTAGCACCGGCTTCGCCGGTACTCCGCCGGTCGGTAAGTTACCGACACTCGGTACGTAGCAGTCGCAAGAAAGAGAGTCGCCGTTGACGGGGAGGGTAAAGCGCCGGCGGAGCCGGCGCTCCGCCGCACAGGAGGGAAACAGAGAAGAAGCAAACAAGAAGAAGGGGCCGAAGATTGGTAAGTGTGTTACCGACTGTCGGTAAGTTACCATTGCGTGCCGGGCAACCGGCATGTGCTAAGTGGTAACTGCGGCAAAGGGGGATAAAAATGAAATAAAAATCATATGGAAAAGCGAGGGCAGAGCACCGGCTTCGCCGGTCCTCCGCCGGTCGGTAAGTTACCGACACTCGGTACGTAGCAGTCGCAAGAAAGAGTGTTTCCGCAAGTGGTGAGGGCAAAGCGCCGGCGGAGCCGGCGCTCCGCCACACCGATGGGAAAAAGAGAAAAAGCAAAGAGGAATAAGCGTCCGAAGTTTGGCTGTAGAGTTACCGACTGTCGGTAAGTTACCGTTAAATGCCGAGTCACCGGCATCCGTAAAGCGGTAAGTATGTTAAAACTGGTCAAAAATTGAACGAAAATCAATGGGAAAAGCGAGGGCGTAGCACCGGCCTCGCCGGTCCTCCGCCGGTCGGTAAGTTACCGACAGTCGAGAGGTGATCAACAAAAGAGAAGAATTGAAAGGATTCGTAAGTGGTGAGGGCAAAGCGCCGGCGAAGCCGGCGCTCCGCCACACTGATCAGTAAAAGAGAAAAAGCAAAGAAGAACTATCGTCCGAAGTTTGCAGGGCTGCCGTCGAACTCGCAAATGCGAGCCGAGTTCGAGTCGAGTCGAACCGAGACTCGATTGGTCGAGCCGAGTCGAGTACTCGCACGAAGCGAGCGGCTCGCACGATGCGGGTAGCTCGCTTCGATGCGAGTAGCTTGCATCGAAGCGAGCTACTCGCATGACGTCATCGGCTCGCATCGTCTTGCGAGTACTCGACTCGGCTCGATCCATCCAGTCGAGCTTAGCTCGGCTCGCTGACTCGCACCGACCGTGCGATTCGTACGAAACGAACGGCTCGCATGAAGGAGTCGACGCGAAATCAATTCAAGCGTAATATAACATAGTGCGAGTTATACATAGCGCGAAGATCGTCACATTGATATTATTAACAATTGTAATATATTTATAATGCTATAAGATTCTAAGAGCCATGAGGTTTACGTAGAAAACTCGTGATACTCGCTCTTTAGATGATATTGTAAACTTTGTAAAAGCTTGATCGATTTTCATCTCAAAGTCTTTTCTGAACTTCCAATGAATTGACACGATGAACAATATTAGTTACACTTGTAGAAGGTTGTATGAAAACGCAAAAACATATATTTAAATAATACCTTGTACAGTTTTATTATACGTGCTAAAGGGTATAGCCGGATGAGATGATCAAAAATGCCCTTGAACCGAATTGTATCGACGATGTGTCATTCGATAGGGCACAAAAAGACATACCGTGCAAAATTTCAACCCTGTATCTCGATCGGGAGAGTAGTTATGGAGTAAAATCGAAAAATCAGTTTTTGGCCTATTTTCCCTAGTTACTTATGTTTAAAAATTCTGAGAAAAATCTGACATCTGTCAAGCATTCAAATGCATACTTCCCAATTGGTTTCAGATTTTTAAATTGAAAATTCTGCTTGTAAAAACCTCAAAAAAAATCGAAAAAGTGCAGATTTCACATAGACGTTCTAGAGTGACAACTTTTATATTTTTACAGTAGCGATATATTGTTATTGGTATGGTTCATGAATTTTTTCAGATTTTTTGGTTTACTGCGTCGTTGTTAATAAAAATAAAAACCTATTTTTTCGACGTTTTTTCCGCGAAGAACTAAGTTAACCTTAAAATTATAACATTCTATTTATTTTTTAAGTCTATCAGGCTCTGGTAAACCTTGAACATTTCTAAAAAAAATAATTAAACAATGAAATCGGCTTGGCTTGATTAGTATTTTTACTATGTCAGCCTATTACATCCGAAAGTATTAAGCAGATTCCCAACAACTCAGTTGGCTCAGCGCGTTGAGTTTTCGTCTGTTGACACGCTTATACTAGGTTCGCGCCCGGCATGCGTATAGTTTTTTTTTTACTTGATTAATTATTTTTTTATGTCTAACTGTATAATAATCAATGGTATTTTTGTAGATTTCTTTTATTAGCAATATTTAAATATTTAAAACATATTTTAAGGTAAAATTTTAAGAATGGCTTTCGTACCGTCGGTTGTTGCTCGCACGTGGCAGCAATTATTTATTACCTCTCACATGCTCGATACCTTTCAAAAATTATAAGACCTGCTGAAATATTGAGAAAGATTTTTTCTCATTCAATCAATTCAACCAAGAAGAAGTGATACCGGTCATTAATGAAGACAGTGACGAAGACTGAGGACATCACATGATGAATTGTCGTTTCGCACTAAAGACAATGTACTAAAAACGCTTCGAAAATGTTTCGAAAGAATAGTGTTACAATGAATTTTCCCTATAACGTATTATTTAAAACTCGAGGACGCGTATTGATTGACTACAGAAAATATGTAATACTACCTATTTAGCTTGTAAAATTTTGTAAAAAAAAGGTGACGATGGGACAAGATCGTCTAAATAATCTCACACCTTAGAGTAAAAGTTGTGTTTTACTTTATTATCATACAAAACCTAGGGCCTCCTGATAACATTTGCAACGGACCCGCGCTGGCTTAATCCGGCTCTCTGCATGTTTATTTAGATACTACGTCACGACTTAGCGCAGTATATAGGTAAATGAGGGAAATTTTTTTTAATGAAAGGTGACACATATTACATACGGATTAAATCATAAATGAATTTATCTTTATTTGTCTCTCTCTCTCTCTCTCTCTCTCTCTCTCTCTCTCTCTCTCTCACACATGTTGTGTTTTAAGAAATTGGTCATACTAACAGTTATTATAACAGTGAGATGGAAATAGATGAATAATAGTAATGATGATGATAACGATAATGATAAAGACGATTATAGTAACAATAATAAGAAAACACGCACATTCTCACAAATACAAAAAGAAGTCACACTTTTTTTTTTTTGTTTTTTTTTTTTTTTTTTTACGGATGAGGGGGAAAATGCTGTTACGCACACCCCAGAAGGGGGTAGTGTGGGGCTCGGGCCGCGGATGGTCGGCGTACCCATACCCACTAAAAACCTCAACCTCACCCGGGACAGCCAATGGACTGTCCCTCTACTACCCTTACCAACACTTTCAAGGATTCGGCTATGCTGGAGTCGCCGCCTCCTCTTCTGTCCTCTACTGGCGAATAATAATAACAATAATAATAACTTTAATAACAATAACAATAATAATACTCTAATAATAATATAAATGATAAAAGTGATACATGCCTTTGCAGTACAACTTATGATTTTTGGTTGGCAGAGACAAAACACAATTGTTCTACTTTTTCTGATAACAGAGAAGATCGTCTCTCCGTTACTACATTCCCGGCAAGTGAAAATAATCGTTCACTATACGCTTGTGTTGCGGGAATGCCAAACAAATTTTTAGCAACGATTGCTAAATCGGGAAAACGTGATGCATTTTGCCTCCACCACTCTAATATGCAGGATTCGGCAGAAATTAATTTTTCTTTCAAATATGCATCTATTTGACCCTGTAAAACTGTAGTGGGTTCGCCTTCGTTTTGCGCAACATTTTTAAAATACGCGAAAAGCGTTAATGATGGCGCTGATGGAGATGGTGCTGGTGATGATGATGATGCTTCTGCAAAAATATTATAAAATATGTACGTATTATATTAAATACAATCTTGTTTAATTTTGTGATTTTTTACACTCACCAACGTTTTCATCTACAACGCTTGCATCATTCGATGCAGAGGATTTGCAATATAATCTTGCAAATGCTTGCAATATTTCCTGTGCCTCTTCCTTCCTCTCCGAAGGCAACAATCTATTCTTAAAACGAGGATCTAAGAGCATGCTTACTACCAAAGAATCCATGCTTGTAGCAAAATAAAACCTGCTGCCCACTTCAATAATGCAATTATTTATAAAAATTGCCGTTTCGTTGGCATTTTCACTGTCCAGCATACTCATTAGAGTGTCGCGAATGGCGTATACAGTGGGAATGTATTGTGGGAGTGTGGGCGAAGTTTGTCCTGACATCATGACAGTAGCTTCTTTGAAGAGTTTCAAGCATGATGTGTACCTCTCCATTTCGGTCCACTCGCGACTCGTGATAGGATCGGGCATTTTCGGTTCACACAGTACATTATGCAACGCTCGTCGCACATTTATTAGTCTACTTAACATGTCGTACTGTGAGTTCCACCTCGTTTCACAATCAATGATCAGTTTTAAGGGTGCTCTTTCCGGATACTGCACCAACTGTTCCGTTTTTAATTTGTCGTTTGCGACAGTCGACCGATGAAAATATCGGACGATTTTCCGACATTTCGCTAATAGTGTTGTTAATTCCGTGCACGGAGCAATCGCATCTTTCATAGCCAACTGAAAAAAAGATATCACATTTTACCGTACACACATATTGTACATTGAGATATGAAGTCTACTTCGGTAAATTACACTGTCCAACAAATTTCAACTTTTTTTAGATGTATCGATTCTCACTATGCAATTCTTATAGAGTTTTTCACGCTGATTTCGAAACTGGTCTTAATTTTTCGATCGAACGAAGATTGTGATGTTATAAAAGATATAGACTTTAAACATGTTTAATAGTGTATTGTTACTATTGCACATCACAACCTTTGTTCAAAGTCGAAAAACATGTTTTTTTCGAACTCAAATTTCTCAAAAACTGTACGTCTAGGAGAAAAATTAAGACCAGTTTCGAGATCAGCGTGAAAAACTCTATAAGAATTGCATAGTGAGAATCGAAACTATTTTTGGCTATTGGACCGTGTAATTTTTATAAAAATGTTTATACCTGTAAAGTATGAGCGAAACATGGAATTCGCTCCCATGTACGACCCAATCGTATAGCCTTTACCATATTGAAGGCATTGTCCGTTACATAATATATACGAAATGATTCGTTAAGGAGGTTCCATTCCCTCATCGTATCCTTCAAAAACGAATTTATGTGTTCACTACTGTGCGAATCGGTGACATTACTTATTTTTAGAGTAAAATTTTTAATAACAAAATTGCTGTTCATGTAATGAACACTTGCGGAAAGATAACTTTCGTTGGATCTCGAGGTCCATGCATCAGTTGTGAAAGCAAAAGTTTCCGTCTAAAAAAATTGAGAGAATTGATTAAAGATTTTAAAAAACACATTCTTCACTATTAGAAATCAAACAAAATATGCTGACTTACAGTTTGGATATCTTTTGCAAGTATCGTCGCCACCCTTTTCTTTTCCATCTCATATATTTTGGGTAAGATGGTATCCGAAAAAGTGGTACGGCTGGGTAATTTGTAGCGAGGCTCTAATACTTTAATTAATTTTCGGAATCCACTATCATTGACGATGCAGAACGGTTGATAATCGCATATCATCATCTCAGCAATGGATTGTGTAATTTCTTGCGCTCTTGTAGAATTGCTGTCTAACATGACTACGTTTTCTTCATTCACTGCGATATCGTGTCTGGTGGCAACTTCTTCCTCCGGTGCAGTGAAATATTCGTTGTGATGCTGGTATTCTACATGCCGTTTAAGCGATGTTGTGCTTCCCCTTTTGCATTTGAACATCTTGTGACACAGGTTACACACACTTTCCTCCGTATTTATTTTGGAGAACCATCTCCAAACTGTACTTCTCCTTCGTACATTTTCCACCGCCACAACATTTGCATTAGACGCAACTGCACTTATCTCACCGTTGTCCACTTCCATGGCATTGTTCGTACTTGCGCTATCCATTTTGTAGATTTTAAAAAAAAATACAATTAATGATACTCGGCTCGTGATTATGACTGTACTCTGTGATCGTCAGCAAAAGACTGGCTCTTCGTTCGTTATTTCGATTGTTCCGTTTTCAATTTATGAAATAAGAGACAATCGAGACAATCGAGACAATGCGATTGAAGTTGACAACACAGAAAGTGTTCGAAGGAGAATTAAGAATGCAATAGCTTTGAAATGATTTACCAAAAGAAATAGGGACCAAAGTCTGTGCAATGTGGTGCATATTTCGCGGAACGGGAGGAAAAAGTTGCCACCAAACACGATGTCACAGATATGGAATCAAACCTAATCATACTGAAAAGCAATTCTACAAAATTACGAAAACAATTACGAAATCCATTGCTGAGAATATAATACGTGATTGGCAGTCGTTCTGCATCGTCAATGATAGGTACCACTTTCTTAGATACCATCTTACACAAAGTATATGAGATCGATAAGAAAAAGGTAGCGACGATACTAGCAAAAGATATACAAACTGTAAGTCAGCATATTTTGTTTGAATTGTAATAGTGAAGTATGTGTTTTTTTTTAATCTTTAATCAATTCTCTCAATTTTTTTAGACGGAAACTTTTGCTTTCACAACAGATGCATGGACCTCAAGATCCAACGAAAGTTACCTTTCCACAAGTGTACATTACATGACCAGCAATTTTGTTATTCCAAATTTTACTTTAAAAGTAAGAAATGTCAACGAATCTCACAGTGATGAACATATGAATACGTTTTTAAAGGATACGATGAGGGAATGGAACCTTCTTAACGAAAAATGTTGTATATTTTATGTAACAGACAATGCTTTCAATATGGTAAAAGCTGTACGATTGGGTCGTACATGGCAGCGAATTCCATGTTTCGTTCACAATTTACAGATATAAACATTTTAATAACAATTATTTACCGAAGTAAACTTTATATCTCAATGAACAATATGTGTGTACGGTAAAATGTGATATCTTTTTTTCAGTTGGCTATGAACGATGCTATTAATCCGTGCACGGAATTAACATCTCAATTAGCAAGATGTCTAGAGGCGCGCAGTGGCTCAATGGTTAGAGCGCACGACTGCGGACCCGTAGTTCGCGGGTTCGATCCCCGCCCCGGCACCTCGGGAAATATATTCCTATGTGCCATCTAAAATGCTTTGAAACTCTTCAAAGAAGCTACTGTCATGGTGTCAGGGCAAACTTCGCCCACACCCTCCCACGCAATACATTCCAAATGTATACGCCTGGACAGTGAAAATGCCAACGAAACGGCAGTTTTTATAAATAAATTGCATTATTGAAGTGAGCAGCAGGTTTTATTTTGCTACAAGCATGCTTTTAGACCAACGTTTCAAAAAATCTTTCTCAATATTTCAGCAGGTCTTATAATTTTTGAAAGGTATCGAGCATGTGAGAGGTAATAAATAATTGCTGCCACGTGCGAGCAACAACCGACGGTACGAAAGCCATTCTTAAAATTTTACCTTAAAATATGTTTTAAATATTTAAATATTGCTAATAAAAGAAATCTACAAAAATACCATTGATTATTATACAGTTAGACATAAAAAAATAATTAATCAAGTAAAAAAAAAACTATACGCATGCCGGGCGCGAACCTAGTATAAGCGTGTCAACAGACGAAAACTCAACGCGCTGAGCCAACTGAGTTGTTGGGAATCTGCTTAATACTTTCGGATGTAATAGGCTGACATAGTAAAAATACTAATCAAGCCAAGCCGATTTCATTGTTTAATTATTTTTTTTAGAAATGTTCAAGGTTTACCAGAGCCTGATAGACTTAAAAAATAAATAGAATGTTATAATTTTAAGGTTAACTTAGTTCTTCGCGGAAAAAACGTCGAAAAAATAGGTTTTTATTTTTATTAACAACGACGCAGTAAACCAAAAAATCTGAAAAAATTCATGAACCATACCAATAACAATATATCGCTACTGTAAAAATATAAAAGTTGTCACTCTAGAACGTCTATGTGAAATCTGCACTTTTTCGATTTTTTTTGAGGTTTTTACAAGCAGAATTTTCAATTTAAAAATCTGAAACCAATTGGGAAGTATGCATTTGAATGCTTGACAGATGTCAGATTTTTCTCAGAATTTTTAAACATAAGTAACTAGGGAAAATAGGCCAAAAACTGATTTTTCGATTTTACTCCATAACTACTCTCCCGATCGAGATACAGGGTTGAAATTTTGCACGGTATGTCTTTTTGTGCCCTATCGAATGACACATCGTCGATACAATTCGGTTCAAGGGCATTTTTGATCATCTCATCCGGCTATACCCTTTAGCACGTATAATAAAACTGTACAAGGTATTATTTAAATATATGTTTTTGCGTTTTCATACAACCTTCTACAAGTGTAACTAATATTGTTCATCGTGTCAATTCATTGGAAGTTCAGAAAAGACTTTGAGATGAAAATCGATCAAGCTTTTACAAAGTTTACAATATCATCTAAAGAGCGAGTATCACGAGTTTTCTACGTAAACCTCATGGCTCTTAGAATCTTATAGCATTATAAATATATTACAATTGTTAATAATATCAATGTGACGATCTTCGCGCTATGTATAACTCGCACTATGTTATATTACGCTTGAATTGATTTCGCGTCGACTCCTTCATGCGAGCCGTTCGTTTCGTACGAATCGCACGGTCGGTGCGAGTCAGCGAGCCGAGCTAAGCTCGACTGGATGGATCGAGCCGAGTCGAGTACTCGCAAGACGATGCGAGCCGATGACGTCATGCGAGTAGCTCGCTTCGATGCTTTTGCGAGTACTCGCACAGCCCTAGAAGTTTGGCTGTAGACTTACCGACGGTCGGTAAGTTACCGCTCAATGCCGAGTCACCGGCATCCGTAAACCGGTAGTTATGTTGAAGTTGGTCAAAAATTGAACGAGAATCATTGGAGAGAGCGAGGGCGTAGCACCGGCTTCGCCGGTCCTCCGCCTGTCGGTAAGTAACCGACACTCGGTACGTATCATTCGCAAGAAAGAGAGTTTCCGCAAGTGGTGAGGGCAAAGCGCCGGCGGAGCCGGCGCTCCGCCACAATGATGGGAAAAAAGAGAAAAAGCAAATAAGAATAATCGTCCGAAGTTTGGCTGTAGAGTTACCGACGGTCGTTAAGCTACCGTTAAATGGCTAGTCCCCGGCATCCGCAAACTGGTAATCATGTTAAAGTTGGTCAAAAATGGACTGATAATCATTGCAAAATGCGAGGGCGTAGCACCGGCTTCGCCGGTCCTCCGCCGGTCGGTGAGTTACCGACAGTAGAGAAGCGACCAACGAAAGAGAAGAATCGAAAGTCGTTGCAGTAGGTGAGGGCAAAGCGCCGGCGAAGCCGGCGCTCCGCCACACTGATGGGAAGAAGAGAAAAAGCGAAGAAGAATAATCGTCCGAATTGTGGCTGTAGACTTACCGACGGTCGGTAAGTTACCGTTAAATGCCACGTCATCGGCATCCGTAAAGCGGTAAGGATGTTAAAATTGGTCAAAAATTGAATGAAAATCAATGGGAGAAGCGAGGGCGTAGCACCGGCTTCGCCGGTCCTCCGCTAGTTGGTAAGTTACCGACAGTAGAGAGGTGATCATCAAAAGAGAAGTATCGAAAGGCTTAGCAAGTGTTGAGGGCAAAGCGCCGACGAAGCCGGCGCTCCGCCACACTGATGGGAGAAAGAGAAAAAGCGAAGAAGAATAATCGTCCGAAGTATGGCAGTAGACTTACCGACCGTCGGTAAGCTACCGTCAAATGCCGGGTCACCGGCATCCGTAAGGCGGTAATTACGTTAAATTTGGTCAAAAATTGAATGAAAATCATTCGAAAAAGCGAGAGCGTAGCACCGGCTTCGCCGGCACTCCGCCGGTCGGAACGTTACCGACAGTAGAGAGGTGACCAGCAAAAGAGAAGAATAGAAAGGCTTCGCAAGTGGTGAGGGTAAAGCGCCGGCGAAGCCGGCGCTCCGCCACACTGCTTGGAAAATTGAGAAGAATCAAAAAAAAAAGAATAAACATCTGAAATGTAGTTTTAGAGTTACCGACCGCCGGTAACTTACCGTTACTTGAACAAGAGTTGAAAATGAAAGTGGATAAGCAACACTAAATTCTGTCTAAAATAGCGAGGGCGTAGCACCGGCTTCGCCGGTACTCCGCCGGTCGGTAACTTACCGACACTCGGTGCGTGGTAGTCGCAAGAAGGAGAGTTACTGCAACCGGGGAGGGCAAAGCGCCGGGGAAGCCGGCGCTCCGCCACACTGACGGGGAAAAGAGAAAAAGCAAAGTAAAATAATCGTCCGAAGTTTTGCTGTAGACTTACCGACGGTCGGTAAGTTACCGTCAAGTGCCGAGTTACCGTCATACGTAAACCGGTAAGCATATTAAAGTTGGTCAAAAATTGACTGAAAATCATTGGAAAAAGCGAGGGCGTAGCACCGGCTTCGCCGGTACTCCGCCGGTCGGTAAGTTACCGACACTCGGTACGTAGCAGTCGCAAGAAAGAGAGTCGCCGTTGACGGGGAGGGTAAAGCGCCGGCGGAGCCGGCGCTCCGCCGCACAGGAGGGAAACAGAGAAGAAGCAAACAAGAAGAAGGGGCCGAAGATTGGTAAGTGTGTTACCGACTGTCGGTAAGTTACCATTGCGTGCCGGGCAACCGGCATGTGCTAAGTGGTAACTGCGGCAAAGGGGGATAAAAATGAAATAAAAATCATATGGAAAAGCGAGGGCAGAGCACCGGCTTCGCCGGTCCTCCGCCGGTCGGTAAGTTACCGACACTCGGTACGTAGCAGTCGCAAGAAAGAGTGTTTCCGCAAGTGGTGAGGGCAAAGCGCCGGCGGAGCCGGCGCTCCGCCACACCGATGGGAAAAAGAGAAAAAGCAAAGAGGAATAAGCGTCCGAAGTTTGGCTGTAGAGTTACCGACTGTCGGTAAGTTACCGTTAAATGCCGAGTCACCGGCATCCGTAAAGCGGTAAGTATGTTAAAACTGGTCAAAAATTGAACGAAAATCAATGGGAAAAGCGAGGGCGTAGCACCGGCCTCGCCGGTCCTCCGCCGGTCGGTAAGTTACCGACAGTCGAGAGGTGATCAACAAAAGAGAAGAATTGAAAGGATTCGTAAGTGGTGAGGGCAAAGCGCCGGCGAAGCCGGCGCTCCGCCACACTGATCAGTAAAAGAGAAAAAGCAAAGAAGAACTATCGTCCGAAGTTTGGCTGTAGACTTACCGACGGTCGGTAAGTTACCGCTCAATGCCGAGTCACCGGCATCCGTAAACCGGTAGTTATGTTGAAGTTGGTCAAAAATTGAACGAGAATCATTGGAGAGAGCGAGGGCGTAGCACCGGCTTCGCCGGTCCTCCGCCTGTCGGTAAGTAACCGACACTCGGTACGTATCATTCGCAAGAAAGAGAGTTTCCGCAAGTGGTGAGGGCAAAGCGCCGGCGGAGCCAGCGCTCCGCCACAATGATGGGAAAAAAGAGAAAAAGCAAATAAGAATAATCGTCCGAAGTTTGGCTGTAGAGTTACCGACGGTCGTTAAGCTACCGTTAAATGGCTAGTCCCCGGCATCCGCAAACTGGTAATCATGTTAAAGTTGGTCAAAAATTGACTGATAATCATTGCAAAATGCGAGGGCGTAGCACCGGCTTCGCCGGTCCTCCGCCGGTCGGTGAGTTACCGACAGTAGAGAAGCGACCAACGAAAGAGAAGAATCGAAAGTCGTTGCAGTAGGTGAGGGCAAAGCGCCGGCGAAGCCGGCGCTCCGCCACACTGATGGGAAGAAGAGAAAAAGCGAAGAAGAATAATCGTCCGAATTGTGGCTGTAGACTTACCGACGGTCGGTAAGTTACCGTTAAATGCCACGTCATCGGCATCCGTAAAGCGGTAAGGATGTTAAAATTGGTCAAAAATTGAATGAAAATCAATGGGAGAAGCGAGGGCGTAGCACCGGCTTCGCCGGTCCTCCGCTAGTTGGTAAGTTACCGACAGTAGAGAGGTGATCATCAAAAGAGAAGTATCGAAAGGCTTAGCAAGTGTTGAGGGCAAAGCGCCGACGAAGCCGGCGCTCCGCCACACTGATGGGAGAAAGAGAAAAAGCGAAGAAGAATAATCGTCCGAAGTATGGCAGTAGACTTACCGACCGTCGGTAAGCTACCGTCAAATGCCGGGTCACCGGCATCCGTAAGGCGGTAATTACGTTAAATTTGGTCAAAAATTGAATGAAAATCATTCGAAAAAGCGAGAGCGTAGCACCGGCTTCGCCGGCACTCCGCCGGTCGGAACGTTACCGACACTCGGTGTGTCGCAGCCGCAAGAAAGAGAGTCGCTGTGACCGGGGAGGGCAAAGCGCCGGCGGAGCCGGCGCTCCGCCACACCGGAACAAATAAGGAAAAGAATAGAACAAGAATCGTCGGATTGTGCGTCAGCCAATTTCCGACGGTCGGTAATTTACCGTTACCGGGATTGAAAGAGGAAATAAAGCTGGATAATTGACACGAAATTCACACTGAAGTAGCGAGAGCGTAGCACCGGCTTCGCCGGTCCTCCGCCACGTTGTTGAAATAAAAGTAGCAATGTTGTCGTGTCGGTAAGTTACCGTCCTTCGAAGCTGCTAAAAAAGGCGAATGTTAAAGAGCGAAATTCAGGACTAGGATAGGGTTAGGTTCCGTTTAAAGCACGTTCATTGCACAGTTATCATCCGCAAGAAAAGTTACTTCGAGTCGATAAGTCGGTAAGTTACCATCCTCCGTACATTCAAAAAACGGCGATAATAAAGAGCGAATTTCAGGACTAGGATAGGGTTAGGTTCTGGTAAAAACACTTTCGTCGCTCAGTTATCATCCGCAAGAAAAGTTACTTCGAGTCGATAAGTCGGTAAGTTACCATCCTCGGCACATTCAAAAAGAGGCAATAATAGAGCCGAAATTCAGGACTAGGATAGGGTTAGGTTCCGTTAAAACACGTTAATCGCACAGTTATCATCCGTAAAAAATAAAGCTTGAGTCGGTAAGTCGGTAAGTTACCGTCCTCCGTACATTCAAAAAGAGGCATTAAGAAAGGCGAATTCAGGACTAGGATAGGGTTAGGTTCCGTAAAAATCAGTTTCTTCGCACAATTACCGACCGCCCAAAGAGTAGAAACAGTCACCTTGAGCTGCTCGGTCGGTAACTTACCACCCACTTGCAATCACAGAAACCACATAAAAAGCAACCCACAAATCACAACAACCCACAAATCACACATTCCACAACCACTCTCCACCACCAACACATTATCGACTGTCGGTAACTTACCATCCCCCAACCAACCAACAAAACTCACAACAAACAACAACACAACACTCGCAACACCCCACGAACCACTCATTCCACACACAATTCCCACCACCAAATTACCGACCGTCGATAACTTACCACCCACCAACCAACTCACAATACTCCCAACACCCCACAAACCACTCTCCACCACCACCCGATTACCGACCGACGGCAACTTACCGACCACCGCGCCACCCACAAAAACCACACTCCTCTCGTTACCATCTGCCAACACATTACCCACCGTCGGTAACTTGCCGGCACCTCCACCCACTCCCAATTACGGCCCCCAAAAAAACGCTAATTACTCCGCCCCCGCTTAATTAATTAGTCCCCCTCCCCCACCACGCCCCTACGGGCGGGGCACCGGCTCCGCCGGCACCCCGCCCGCCCAAAAAAAAACACCCGCCCCCCCCGGGGATCGAACTCTGGGCTACCGGGTGGCAGGTGAGCCCCGGAAAGCGCCCACCGGCCGCCTCACCACCACCCACCCAAGCGTTATTGGCGGTTTTGTTCGGTAGGGTCGGGCGCCCGGTTTGCGCCTAGAGCCCGTTTTTCGAGCAACCGATCTATGGTAAAAATCCATTCTCGGCAGCGTTTTTCGCCCGACCATAACCTGCAAAGTGCACTTTCAAACCTCGATTTCTCCCTTATCGTGCATCTCCCAGCCGAACGGACCGATTTCCCGCGATCACCGCTCGATTTTCTTGGATTCTGCTTTTTTTTTTTTTTTTTTTTTTTTTTTTTTAGCCAGCGAATTTTGTCTCGCCCTCGCGACGGCTGCGGAAAGGCGGGGAAGGGGACGCAAGTGCAAGTGGTAAATTGGCTTCACAGCAGGTACGTACGCATATTAGCGCTTGAAAAACGTTGTGAATTGTTGCATCTATTACTGACGCATAATTCTATAACAGTTTTCAGAAGCGACAGTCCTCAATTCACCAAATTACGTCCCATTGTCGACAGGCGAGAGGTTAGCAAATCTGTCAAAACAAACGGCTGCACCAACAACAATCCTCTTTATTGTTACTTCTCGGACCATATACAACCACAGAAACAACGATACTAGTTGAGTGACTTATTATTACAGCCCACGCAATCTCAACGAATACAAGAAATGCTGGCGATCCATACAATGCCCCCCTGCTCATTCACCGTCAAGTGAGTATTACTTTATAATTCATATTTTACTTAATTTACTTTCAGTGCACGCAATCTTAAAACCATATACAAGGATGTAAGAAATGCTGATGATCAATACTACTACTACGCAGATAATCAACTACCCTCCTGCTCATTCACCGTTAAGTGAGTACTACTTTTATTACGCTTATCTTCCTACGCTTCAAAAATTACATCCACTTACTTTCAGTGCACGCAATCTCAAGGATACAAGAAATGCTGGCGATCCATACAACTACTACGCAGATAATCAACTACCCTCCTGCGATTAGCCTGGATACCCGTCTCATCCACCGTTAAGTGAGTACTATTTTTAATTCATTTTTTACTACGCTCATATTCTTACGCTTCAAAAATTACATCCATTTACTAATCTAAATATACTTTCAGCGCACACAATCTCAAAGGATACAAGAAATTACTACGAACATAATCAATTACCCTTCTGCTATTTGCCTGATCTAACGATACTAGTACACGTCTCATACACGTCTCATCCACCGTTAAGTGAGTACTACTTTTATTACGCTCATATTCCTACGCTTCAAAAATTACATCCATTTACTAAACTAAACATACTTTCAGCGCACGCAATCTCAAAGGATACAAGAAATACTGACCATTCACCGTCAATCAATACAACTACGCAGATAATCAATTTATTTCTACGATCTAACGATACTAGTACACGTCTCATACACAATCTCATTCGCCGTTAAGTGAGTATTACTTTTAATTCATTTTTCATTACGCTTAACTTGTTACGCTTCAAAAATTAAATCCACTTACTTTCAGCGCACGCAATCTTAAAACAATATACAAGGATACAAGACAAACTCATTCACCGACAATGAATACAACTACGCAGATAATCAATTCGCTTCGCGCTTACAATCATTTCGTTTCGACAACTATTTCTACAATCCAACGATAGTACTACAGCGTTTACAATTACCAGCACGAGGAAGGTAAAGAACCACTCAATTTCACTATCTCTATTACATTCTTTATTATTTCCAATTGCAGTTACATGTCAATACATATTGTTTCTATTCCTTCGTTTACAGCCACTCGCACCACACTCTCATTCACCGCAGCATTTGACAGGTACAGGTTAGTGTCACAAAATCTCGCAACTAATTATCAAACTGCCACTCTCCAGTGAGTACCATTTTTAATTATTTATTTCTTAAAAACTATAACAATTTACTACACTAAAAACTCTTTCACCTCTTCGTAATCCCCCGCCAATCGCCGCGCGACCCAGCAGCGACACCTTTTTCGCCCTTCCACCGTTTCCCGCGTGTCGCGCGGTTCCCGCGGTTTCCTCCTCACTCGTTGTGGTTATGGCGTCGTGCAAGCATGGTTCCTCCTCGGTGGCCGCATGGTCGGCAGTGCAAATATTTTATTTTTACATTTATTCAGTGTGTGCTTCGAGTGCCTGGTTCTGTGCATCAAGCAACAACGCCTACATATTTTTTTACATTTTTATTTCTTTTTATCTTCCACGTTCCAGGTGTGCGATCCCATCCTGCTACCCTAAAAGTGAAAATTATTTAAGAAAGCGAAACTATTTACGCAATGGATGGATACCAGTGAGAATATAATCCGCGCAAGGAAAATAATATTTGGAAAAATGTGGATAAATTTGAGAAGGATGGAACGGCGGGGAAGTGCACCGGTTAACTGCTGTAAGTAAATTTGCATAATTCTGATCACGATGCATTTCGTGTAACACGTTTAGCTGTGAATTCCGCAGGCTATTCCTCCAACGAACACGTGTCGATAAATCGCACCTGGATCTTGGATAGCGGATGAAGGACCACTTTCCATCCACAAATACAACCTGGCCCGTCGCTTGTCTGGTGATGTACAAATTCCTCTATCAAATAATTACACAGAAAACACAATTACTTTGGACAATGCACGGTACGTACCAGATCTCAGTAGCGTAGAGTTGGAACGTACAGGTGACTTCTATTATATTAAATGCAATGTAATCTCTGTTAACGTTGCAGAAGCAAGAAGTGTTCAAAGGGTTACGACCATCCTGCAGAAACATCAACCCGTGATATTCGCATACCTGGAAAGACGACTTCTACCCTGTTTCCCGGAAGGTACGAATGCTACGAATTATGTCCCTTTCTTTCGCATACACATTCATTATACTTTTCTATAATTATATCCTCGAAACAACTGGCTCGTGATAGCTGAAACATGCTATAAATATTCTTCATACAATTTCGTTTAGGATTACTTACCATTGCGAACGCTATACTCATTGTTTCGCTATTTCTGGATCGTACTTTTTTTATATAAAATAATATCTGTTCTCGGTGCACGGTTTCCATCAAAATTTGCAATTATTAAATTCTTCTCAACTCAGTGAATTATACATTTATAACATTTCTTTATACATAGCAGGTGTGTTCTTTATGTGAGAAATACACCGTTCACTATTCAATATATCTTGTCAGACGCAATACAAAATTTAATAATTGCAAATCTGCTTTCTATTAGTGATCGAAACCGTGTGCCCAGAACATATTACTATTTTATACTATACTCGTTGTTCGAACTATTATTTCAACCCTAAATTATTGTCTCAATTATATATTCATTATTCGAACTATTAATTCAACCATGAAATGTTAATAATGAATTCAATAATTCGAATCTTTCAAGTCTATATTAATTATTTGAAATATAAATTCAAAAATAAATTATTATTCATGAATTAATAATTTGAATCCATCAAGTTTGTATTAATTATTCAAACTATAATTTCCACAATAAATATTTATTCTAAAATAAAGTCCACATTAATTATTTGCACTATTATTTCAACGATACATTGTTATTAACGATTTAATATTGTTCCCCAGGGATAAAATATTTTATAACGCGAAACGCGTTCGGTACCGTTCGAGGTCGAGTTTTCCTGTATGTACGGAGCCTGCACGTCTTCCCCACTGGTACGTATTACATTTCGTGGAAACGCCACCTCCCCCTCCCCCCTCACCCTCGCGCCGTCGAACGCTGCTTACGTGGTTCCAGGAATGTGGCCTTGAACGCACCCCAACGCTGACCCCCCTTCCTCCCCCTCGCGTCGCCGAACGAGCTTTTCCACTTTCGCGTATACATACATTACACGAAATATTATTTCAGCAATAAATTCTTATTATTGAATTTATAATTTAAATCTCACAAGTCTATATATATTATTCGAACTATTATTTCAGTATTAAATTATTATTGAATTAATAATTTAAATCTCTCAAGTGTATATTCACTATTCGAAATATTATTTCAGCAATAAATTATTATTACTGAATTAATAATCTAAATCTTTCAAGTCTATATTCACTATTCGAAATATTATTTCAACAATAAATAATTTATTAATGATTTAATATCGTTCCCCAGGGTTGAAATATTTTATACCGCGATACGTGTTCGCAAGAGGTATCATATTACCACCGCCGACTCTCCCAGTAGCCGCGCAGAGGGTAAATTTGCAACAACGCTGCCCCACGCTGTTGCCATTTTACCTTCAGCACGGCTGGTAGAAGAGTCGGCTGTGATATAAAATTCCCCGAAAACCGTGGTCCGCTTCCCCCTTGCTTACGAGTGAGCCGTGAATCTTTCATGTCTATATTCACTACTCGAAATATTATTTCAAAAATAAATTGTTATTGATGAATTAATAATTCGAATTTTTCAAATATATAGTCACTATTCGAAATATTAATTCAGCAATAAATAGTTATTCATGAATTAATAATTTCAATTTTGCAAGGCTGCATATATTCATTATTGGAACTATTATTTCAACGATAAATTATTATTGATGAATTAATAATTTTAATTTTTCACGTATAACTCTCTCTTTCACCGCCGTACTAGGCTTACGTAGTAGCAGGAATGTGGCCTTGAACGCACCCCAACGCTGACCCCCCTTCCTCTCCCCCGCGTCGCCGGACGAGCTTTTCGACTTTCGAGTCTACATACATTATACGAAATATTATTTCAGCAAAAATTCTTATTATTGAAATAATAATTTAAATCTGAAGTCTATATTTATTATTCGAACTATTATTTCAGCATTAAATTATTATTATTATTGAATTAATAATTTGAATCTTTCAAGTCTAAATATATTCATTATTCGAACTATTAATTTAAGAATAAATTTTTATTAATGAATTAATTATTCGAATGTTTCATGTCCATATTAATTATTTTAACTCTTCTTTCTAGAATAAATTATTAATGAATTAATAATATACCGCAGGCATAGACACGTTCGGTAACGTTCGGTAATGTTCGGTAACGTTCGAGGTCGAGTCTTCGTGGGCGAAGCGTGCACGTGTTCCCTAAAGGTATCTTATTATTTTTCGCGAAAATCTACGCTCCCCCTCGCTATCGAACAAATATTATTTCAAAAATAAATTATTATTAATGAATTAATAATTTGAATTTTTCAAGTCCATATTTATTATTCGAACTATTATTTCAACAGTAATTAATATTGATGAATTAATAATTTGAATGTTTCAAGTCTAAATATATTCATTATTCGAACTAATATTTCAACAATAAATTGTTAATAATTAATTAATTATTCGAATGCTTCAAGTCCATATTAATTATTTTAACTGTTGTTTCTAGAATAAATTATTAATGAATTAATAATATTCCGCAGGCATAGACACGTTCGGTAACGTTCGGTAACGTTCGAGGTCGAGTCTTCGCGGGCGAAGCGTGCACGTGTTCCCTAAACGTGTCGTATTACTTTTCGCGAAAACCTACGCCCCCCCTCGCTAACGAACGAGCCATGAATATTTGAACTCTACATTCACTATTCCAAATATTATTTCAAAAATAAATTATTATTATTGGATTAATAATTTGAATTTTTCAAGTCTATATTCATTATTCGAACTATTATTTCAACAATAAATTAATATTGATGAATTAATAATTTGAATCTTTCAAGTCTAAATATATCCATTATTCGAACTATTATTTCAAACCTAAATTAATATTATTTAATTCATAATGTTACTCATGGTTGAAATATTTTATGCCGCGAAACGTGTTCGGACCTGTGCAAGGCCAAGTCTTGGAAAATCGTACACGTGTTCGCAGGAGGGGATCATATTTCCACAGCCGACTCTCCCAGTAGCCGCGCAGAGGGTAAAATGGCAACAACGCTCCTCACGCTGTTGCCATTTTACCTTCAGCACGGCTGGTAGTGGTGAAAGCTGTGATATAAAATTCCCCGAAACCCCCCCCCCCCCCGCCCCCTCCTCCTTCCCTCTCTCACCACCAAACTAGGCTTACGTACTAGCAGGAATGTGGCCTTGAACGCACCCCAACGCTGACCCCCCTTCCTCTCCCTCGCGTCGCCGACCGAGCTTTTCGACTTTCGAGTCCACATACAATATCCGAAATATTATTTCAGCAAGAAATTCTTATTATTGAATTAATAATCAAAATCTTTCAAGTCTATATTGATTATTCGAACTATTATTTCAACGATAAATTAATATTGATGAATTAATAATTTGAATCATTCAAGTCTAAATATATTCATTATTCGAACTATTAACTTAAGAATAAATTGTTAACAATAAATTAATTATTCGAATGTTTCAAGTCCATATTAATTATTTTAACTCTTCTTTCTAGAATAAATTATTAATGAATTAATAATATTCCGCAGGCATACACACGTTCGGTAACGTTCGGTAACGTTCGGTAACGTTCGAGGTCGAGTCTTCGTGGGCGAAGCGTGCACGTGTTCCCTAAAGGTATCTTACTACTTTGCGCGAAAATCTACGCTCCCCCTTGCCATCGAGCGAACCTTTAATCTTTCAGGTCTATATTCACTATTCGAAATATTATTTAAAAAATAAATTATTATTAGTGAATTAATAATTTGAATTTTTCAAGTCTATATACAGTATTCGAACTATTATTTTAGCGATAATTATTATTGATAAATTAATAATTTGAATCATGCAAGGCTACATATATTCATTATTGGAAATATTATTTCAACGATAAATTATTATTGATGAATTTATTATTCGAATGTTTCAAGTCCATATTAATTATTTTAACTCTTCTTTCTAGAATAAATGATTAATGAATTAATAATATTCCGCAGGTATGGACGCGTTCGGTAACGTTCGGTAACGTTCGGTAACGTTCGAGGTCGAGTCTTCGTTGGCGAAGCGTGCACGTGTTCCCTGAAGGTACCGTATTACTTTTCGCGAAAACCTACGATTCCTCTCGCCATCGAGCGAGCCTTTAATCTTTCAAGTCTATATTCACCATTCGAAATATTATTTAAAAAATAAATTATTATTAGTGAATTAATAATTGGAATTTTTCAAGTATGTATTCATTATTCGAAATATTATTTCAATAATAAATTAATATTGATGAATTAATAATTTGAACCTTCAAGTCTAAATATATTCATTATTCGAACTATTATTTCAACCAGAAATTATTATTATTTAATTCATAATTTTACTCATGGTTAAAATATTTTATACCGCGAAACGTGTTCGGACCTGTGCAAGGCCAAGTCTTAGAAAATCGTACACGTGTTCGCTCGAGGGGATCATATTTCCACAGCCGACTCTCCCAGTAGCCACGCAGAGGGTAAAACGGCAACAACGCTCCCACACGCTGTTGCCATTTTACCTTCAGCGCGGCTGGTAGTGGTGAAAGCTGTGATATAAAATTCCCCGAAAACCCCCCCGCACCCTCCTCCCTCCCTCTCTCACCACCGAACCGGGCTTACCTAGTAGCAGGAATGTGGCCTTGAACGCACCCCAACGCTGACCCCCTCCCTCTCCCCCGTGTCGCTGAACGAGCTTTTCGACTTTCGAGTCTACATACATTATACGAAATATTATTTCAGCAAAAATTCTTAATTATTCAATTACTAATTAAATTCTTTCAAGTCTATATACAGTATTCGAACTATTATTTTAGCGATAATTATTATTGATAAATTAATAATTTGAATCATGCAAGGCTACATATATTCATTATTGGAAATATTATTTCAACGATAAATTATTATTGATGAATTTATTATTCGAATGTTTCAAGTCCATATTAATTATTTTAACTCTTCTTTCTAGAATAAATTATTAATGAATTAATAATATTCCGCAGGTATAGGCACATTCAGACACGTTCGGTAACGTTCGGTAACGTTCGGTAACGTTCGGTAACGTTCGAGGTCGAGTCTTCGTGGGCGAAGCGTGCACGTGTTCGCTAAAGGTATCTTATTACTTTTCGCGAAAACCTATGCTCCCCCTTGCCAACGAACGAGACGGGAATCTTTCAAGTGTATATTCACTATCTGAAATATTATTTCAATAATAAATTCTTATTATTGAATTATTAATTTAAATCTCTCAAGTCTATATTTATTATTCGAACTATTATTTCAAGCATAAACTATTATTGATGAATTAATTATTTCAATCTTTCTAGTCCAAATATATTCATTCTTCGAAATATTATTTCAACAATAAATAATTTATTAATGATTTGGTGTTGTTCCCCTGGGCTAAAATATTTTACTCCGCGAAACTGGTCCGAACACGTTAGTATAAATTCATTATTTCAACCATAAATTATTATTAATGAATTAATAATGTTACGCATGGTTAAAATATTTTATACCGCGAAACGTGTTCGGACCTGTGCAAGGCCAAGTCTTAGAAAATCGTACACGTGTTCGCTGGAGGGGATCATATTTCCACAGCCGACTCTCCCAGTAGCCACGCAGAGGGTAAAACGGCAACAACGCTCCCACACGCTGTTGCCATTTTACCTTCAGCGCGGCTGGTAGTGGAGACGGCTGCGATATAAAATTCCACGAAAACCCCCCCGCCCCCTCCTCCCACCCTCTCTCACCACCGAACCAGGCTTACCTAGTAGCAGGAATGTGGCCTTGAACGCACCCCAACGCTGACCCCCCTCCCTCTCCCCCGTGTCGCTGAACGAGCTTTTCGACTTTCGAGTCTACATACATTATACGAAATATTATTTCAGCAAAAATTCTTAATTATTGAATTACTAATTAAATTCTTTCAAGACTATATACAGTATTCGAACTATTATTTCAGCCATAATTATTATTGATGAATTAATAATTTGAATCTTTCAAGTCTAAATATATTATTTATTCGAACTCTTATTTCAAGAATAAATTTTTATTAATGAATTAATTATTCGAATGTTTCAAGTCCATAATAATTATTTTAACTGTTGTTTCTAGAATAAATTATTAATGAATTAATAATATTCCGCAGGCATAGACACGTTCGGTAACGTTCGGTAACGTTCGAGGTCGAGTTCTCGTGGGCGAAGCGTGCACGTGTTCCCTGATGGATCGTATTGCTTTTCGCGAAAATCTACGCTCCACCTTGCCAACGAACGAGCCATGAATATTTGAAATCTACATTCACTACTCGAAATATTATTTCAAAAATAAATTATTATTAATGAATTAATAATTTGAATTTTTCAAGTCTATATTCATTCTTCGAAATATTATTTCAACAATAAATTATTATTGAAGAATTAATAATTTGAATCATGCAAGGCTACATATATTCATTATTGGAAATATTATTTCAACGATAAATTATTATTGATGAATTTATTATTCGAATGTTTCAAGTCCATATTAATTATTTTAACTCTTCTTTCTAGAATAAATTATTAATGAATTAATAATATTCCGCAGGTATGGACGCGTTCGGTAACGTTCGGTAACGTTCGGTAACGTTCGGTAACGTTCGAGGTCGAGTCTTCGTTGGCGAAGCGTGCACGTGTTCCCTGAAGGTACCGTATTACTTTTCGCGAAAACCTACGATTCCTCTCGCCATCGAGCGAGCCTTTAATCTTTCAAGTCTATATTCACCATTCGAAATATTATTTAAAAAATAAATTATTATTAGTGAATTAATAATTTGAATTTTTCAAGTATGTATTCATTATTCGAAATATTATTTCAATAATAAATTAATATTGATGAATTAATAATTTGAACCTTCAAGTCTAAATATATTCATTATTCGAACTATTATTTCAACCAGAAATTATTATTATTTAATTCATAATTTTACTCATGGTTAAAATATTTTATACCGCGAAACGTGTTCGGACCTGTGCAAGGCCAAGTCTTAGAAAATCGTACACGTGTTCGCTCGAGGGGATCATATTTCCACAGCCGACTCTCCCAGTAGCCACGCAGAGGGTAAAACGGCAACAATGCTCCTCACGCTGTTGCCATTTTACCCTCTGCGCGGCTGGTAGTGGAGACGGCTGCGATATAAAATTCCACGAAAACCCCCCCGCACCCTCCTCCCACCCTCTCTCACCACCGAACCAGGCTTACCTAGTAGCAGGAATGTGGCCTTGAACGCACCCCAACGCTGACCCCCCTCCGTCTCCCCCATGTCGCTGAACGAGCTTTTCGACTTTCGAGTCTACATACATTATACGAAATATTATTTCAGCAAAAATTCTTAATTATTGAATTACTAATTAAATTCTTTCAAGACTATATACAGTCTTCGAACTATTATTTTAGCGATAATTATTATTGATAAATTAATAATTTGAATCTTTCAAGTCTACATATACTCATTATTCGAACTATTGTTTCAACAATAAATTGTTAATAATGAATGAATTATTCGAATGTTTCAAATCCATATTAATTATTTTAACTCTTCTTTCTAGAATAAATTATTAATGAATTAATAATATTCCGCAGGCATAGACACGTTCGGTGACGTTCGGTAACGTTCGGTAACGTTCGAGGTCGAGTCTTCGTGGGCGAAGCGTGCACGTGTTCCCTAAAGGTATCTTATTACTTTTCGCGAAAACCTATGCTCCCCCTTGCCAACGAACGAGCCATGAATATTTGAAGACTACATTCACTATTCGAAATATTATTTGAAAAATAAATTATTATTAATGAATTAATAATTTGAATTTTTCAAGTCTATATTCATTCTTCGAAATATTATTTCAACAATAAATTATTATTATTGAATTAATTATTTAAATCTAGCAAGTCTATATTTATTATTCGAACTATTATTTCAGCATTAAAGTATTATTATTGAATTAATAATTTGAATCTTTCAAGTCTACATATATTCATTATTCGAACTATTAATTTAAGAATAAATTGTTAACAATGAATTAATTATTCGAATGTTTCATGTCCATATTAATTATTTTAACTCTTCTTTCTAGAACAAATTATTAATGAATTAATAATATTCCGCAGGCATAGACACGTTCGGTAATGTTCGGTAACGTTCGAGGTCGAGTCTTCGTAGGCGAAGCGTGCACGTGTTCCCTGAAGGTATCGTGTTATCTTTCGCGAAAACCTACGCTCCCCCTTGCCAACGAACGAGCCATGAATATTTGAACTCTACATTCACTATTCGAAATATTATTTCAAAAATAAATTATTATTAATGATTTAATATTGTTCCCCAGTGTTAAAATATTTTTATTTAATTATTATTATTTAAGTTATTATAATTTAAATTAATATTATATTTAAATTATATTATATTTAAATTATTATTATTTAATTCGTAATGTTACTCATGGTTGAAAACTTTTATACCGCGAAACGTGTTCGGACCTGTGCAAGGCCTAGTCTCGGAAAATCATACACGTGTTCGCAAGAGGTATCATATTATCACCGCCGACTCCACCACGAGCCGCGCAGAGGGTAAAATGGCAACAACGCTCCTCACGCTGTTGCCGTTTCACCATCAGCACGGCTGGTAGTGGAGACGGCTGTGATATTATATTCCGCGACAACCCCCCCGCCTCCTCCTCCCACCCTCTCTCACCACCGAACCAGGCTTACCTAGTAGCAGGAATGTGGCCTTGAACGCACCCCAACGCTGACCCCCCTCCCTCTCCCCGTGTCGCTGAACGAGCTTTTCGACTTTCGAGTCTACATACATTATACGAAATATTATTTCAGCAATAAATTCTTCTTGTTGAATTAATGATTTAAATCTCTCAGGTCTATATATATATATTATTCGAACTATTATTTCAGCATTAAATTATTATTATTGAATTAATAATTTGAATCTTTCAAGTCTAAATATATTCATTATTCGAACTCTTATTTCAAGAATAAATTGTTTATAATGAATTAATTATTCGAATGTTTCAAGGCCATATTAATTATTTTAACTCTTCTTTCTAGAATAAATTATTAATGAATTAATAATATTCCGCAGGAATAGACACGTTCGGTGACGTTCGGTAACGTTCGGTAACGTTCGAGGTCGAGTCTTCGTGGGCGAAGCGTGCACGTGTTCCCTAAAGGTATCTTATTACTTTTCGCGAAAACCTATGCTCCCCCTTGCCAACGAACGAGACGGGAATCTTTCACGTTAATATTCAGGACTCGAAATATTATTTCAAAAATAAATTATTATTGATGAATTAATCATTTGAATTTTTCAAATCTATAGTCACTATTCGAAATATTAATTCAACGATAAATATTTCTTAATGAATTAATAATTTCAATTTTGCATGGCTACATATATTCATTATTGGAACTATTATTTCAACGATAAATTCCCAGATAGCACCGTACGTCCGAAGGACGTCCGTTTCATGCCCACTTTACGTCCATACGTCCGACGTCCGTTACGGACGTCCCTCGGACATCCATTGGACCTAAATTTCGGTTGTCCCAGGGACATTCGGTTTTTAGGTCCTAAGGACATCCGTGGGACTTCAATTTCGGACGTCCGTGGGACATCCATTATTTACGTCCCTCGGACATCCACTGGACCTAAATTTCGGTTGTCCCAGGGACATTCGTTTTTTAGGTTCTAAGAACATCCGTGGGACTTCAATTTCGGACGTCCGTGGGACATCCGTTATTTACGTCCTAAGGACGTCCGATGGACTTAAATTTCGGATGTTCCAAGTACGTATAATTTTTACGGATTATGGTGTTACGGAAAGCAAAATCCATTTTGATTTTTTAAATGTTAGAATACATTTTTGATCTAATAATGTTATAGCTGGTGTCAAGGCTAATCCAACGACCTACCTTTTTATTACTCTGAGCTCATAAATACTGATACAATATTGTATTCCGGTTTTTGGGCCAAATACGCCACTGCGGCATCGCGTCGCATCACCGTGCGTTTACGTGAAGTGAGGTTAGTTTAGCACGTGTTCCTTGTGCACGTGTTTGTAATATTCCAGTTAATAAAAAGCGTGTGTGAGTGATTCGATAATTTAAGCCCTTTGTTAGGATTGTGTTGGTGAAACATGTCACTGCGATTTCAGGTAAGCTTTTATTTTATATTTATTTTCAATCATTGAAACATTACTGACAAAAGGAAAATATAAAAATATTATTACGTTGAAGGGGAAATTCTATCATATATTAACACTAAACCTACCAACACCGGTTAAAATGAGTGGTTGCAGGTTTTTTATTCTACAATTAGAAATGTAATAAAACTGATTTCATGAGAAACAACTGTATTGACATTTTTATTAGTAGTGCACATATTACAATAGTACATAGCTACACAAAGTCTAAATAAAATCAATCTTGTCATTTGTATAAGAGAACATGTACCATAGTTACTTCAGAGGCTCGGTAGGTTTAGCGTTAAAGAAAATATTTGTGTCACTTTATAAAAATACATGTTTAATATTAATCAACAATATAATTTCCATTATTTGTAATAATATGTTGCCATATTTCAGATAACCTGTTAATTCCTGTTTTCTAATGACTCGGTAGCTAACATGTGTTTTAGATTTACAAGCAAAATTACCTGCTTATTTAAAATACAACATAGCTTTCCCTCCAACCTAATATATTCATGCTAAAAAATCTTCCCGTTTATTTGACAATGCTTCTCACCAAGAAATTTTAATTTTTAGATGCAGCGAAGATATCCAAGACATTAATTCATCAGAAAGAAACAAGTCTTTCCATACGGATCACATTAGTTTATAGTAGCGGAGGACCATGAAAGGAAACGAAACAATTTGTAATGATTTTTTAGATATAGATAAATAGATTGTTGTATATTGTATTATATATATATATTATATTATATATGTTGTATTATATGTATACTATTGTATTGTTATATTACTATTATATATTATATTACTATTGTATTGTACTTATATATGTTATATTACTATTGTATTGTACTTATATATGTTATATTACTATTGTATTGTACTATTCACCTAATATTTTTGTAATATATATATGAAATGTTTATTTAATAAAAATTAAAATGAAATTTTAATGTTTTATAAACTTCTGAATATGTCCAGCCATATGTCCCAGGGACGTCTAAATAACGTCCTTATATCCCCACATACGTACCAGGATCGCCCAATGACGTCCTTATGTCCTAGCTAAGTAGGTACCAGGAACGTCCAAATAACGTCCTTATGTCCCTGGTACGTACCAGGAACATACAAATAACGTCCGTATGTCCCCAGATACGTCCCACATACATCCCAGATTGGTCCGTGTGGGACGTCCTATGTACGTCATACTTTGTAAATCGTACCTTCCTGGGACATATATCGGACATATTTCGGACGTATCTCGGACATACGGACATGATTCGGACGTCCCTGGGACATACGAAGGTCCAATACGGACGTACTTTGGACGTCCTTCGGACATCCGAGTGCTATCTGGGTTATTATTGATGAATTAATAATTTTAATTTTTCACGTATACATATATTAATTCTTCGAACAACTACTTTAACAGTAAATTATTATTAAGGAATTAATATTGTTCCCCAGGGATAAAATATTTTATAACGCGAAACTCGTTCGAACAAATAAGTCTAAATTCATTATTTCAACAATTATTTCAACCATAAATTATTATTAATGAATTAATAATGTTACTCATGGTTGAAATATTTTATGCCGCGAAACGTGTTCGTACCTGTGCAAGGCCAAGTCTTAGAAAATCGTACACGTGTTCGCTGGAGGGGATCATATTTCCACAGCCGACTCTCCCAGTAGCCACGCAGAGGGTAAAACGGCAACAACGCTCCCACACGCTGTTGCCATTTTACCTTCAGCGCGGCTGGTAGTGGAGACGGCTGCGATATAAAATTCCCCGAAACCCCTCCGCACCCTCCTCCCTCCCTCTCTCACCGCCGAACTAGGCTTATGTAGTAGCTGGAATGTGGCCTTGAACGCACCCCAACGCTGACCCCCCTCCCTCTCCCCGTGTCGCTGAACGAGCTTTTCGACTTTCGAGTCCACATACAATATCCGAAATATTATTTCAGCAATAAATTCTTATTATTGAATAAATAGTCAACTCCTTATTCATTATTCGAACTATTATTTCAACAATAAATTATTATTATTGAAATAATAATTTAAATCTCTCAAGTCTATATTAATTATTTTAACAGTTGTTTCTAGAATAAGTTATTAATGAATTAATAATATTCCACAGGTATAGGCACGTTCGGCAACGTTCGGTAACGTTCGGCAACGTTCGGTAACGTTCGGTAACGTTCGAGGTCGAGTCTTCGTGGGCGAAGCGTGCACGTGTTCCCTAAAGGTATCTTATTACTTTTCGCGAAAACCTATGCTCCCCCTTGCCAACGAACGAAACGGGAATCTTTCACGTTAATATTCAGTACTCGAAATATTATTTCAAAAATAAATTATTATTAATGAATTAATAATTTGCATCATGCAAGGCTACATATATTCATTATTCGAACTCTTATTTCAAGAATAAATTTTTATTAATGAATTAATTATTCGAATGTTTCAAGTCCATAATAATTATTTTAACTCTTCTTTCTAGAATAAATTATTAATGAATTAATAATATTCCGCAGGTATAGACGCGTTCGGTAACGTTCGGTAACGTTCGAGGTCGAGTCTCCGTGGGCGAAGCGTGCACGTGTTCCCTAAAGGTATCTTATTATTTTTCGCGAAAATCTACGCTCCCCCTTGCCATCGAGCAAGCATTTAATCTTTCAAGTCTATATTCACATTCAAAATATTATTTAAAAAATAAAATATTATTAGTAAATTAATAATTTGAATTTTTCAAGTATGTATTCATTACTCGAAATATTATTTCAACAATAAATTAATATTGATGAATTAATAATTTGAATCCTTCAAGTCTAAATATATTCATTATTCGAACTATTATTTCAACCCCAAATTATTATTATTTAATTCATAATTTTACTCATGGTTAAAATATTTTATACCGCGAAACGTGTTCGGACCTGTGCAAGGCCAAGTCTTAGAAAATCGTACACGTGTTCGCTGGAGGGGATCATATTTCCACAGCCGACTCTCCCAGTAGCCACGCAGAGGGTAAAACGGCAACAACGCTCCCACACGCTGTTGCCATTTTACCTTCAGCGCGGCTGGTAGTGGAGACGGCTGCGATATAAAATTCCACGAAAACCCCCCCGCCCCCTCCTCCCACCCTCTCTCACCACCGAACCAGGCTTACCTAGTAGCAGGAATGTGGCCTTGAACGCACCCCAACGCTGACCCCCCTCCCTCTCCCCCGGGTCGCTGAACGAGCTTTTCGACTTTCGAGTCTACATACATTATACGAAATATTATTTCAGCAATAAATTCTTATTGTTGAATTAATGATTTAAATCTCTCAAGTCTATATATATTATTCGAACTATTATTTCAGCATTAAATAATTATTATTGAATTAATAATTTGAATCTTTCAAGTCTAAATATATTCATTAGTCGAACTATTATTTCAAGAATAAATTGATAATAATGTATTAATTATTCGAATGTCTCAAGTCCATATTAATTATTTTAATTCTTCTTTCTAGAATAAATTATTAATGAATTAATAATATTCCGCAGGCATAGACACGTTCGGTAACGTTCGAGGTCGAGTCTTGGTGGGCGAAGCGTGCACGTGTTCCCTAAAGGTATCGTATTACTTTTCGCGAAAATCTACGCTCCCCCTCGCCATCGAGCGAGCCTTTAATCTTTCAAGTCTACATTCACTATTCGAAATATTATTTAAAAAATAAATTGTTATTATTGAATTAATAATTTAAATCTCTCAATTCTATATTTATTATTCGAACTATTATTTCAACGATAATTATTACTGATGAATTAATAATTTGAATCTTTCAAGTCTAAATATATTCATTATTCGAACTATTATTTCAACAATAAATTGTTAATAATGAATTAATTATTCGAATGTTTCAAGTCCATATTAATTATTTTATATCTTCTTTCTAGAATAAATTATTAATGAATTAATAATGTTCCGCAGGCATAGACACGTTCGGTGACGTTCGGTAACGTTCGGTAACGTTCGGTAACGTTCGAGGTCGAGTCTTCGTGGGCGAAGCGTGCACGTGTTCCCAAAATGTATCTTAATACTTTTCGCGAAAATCTACGCTCCCACTTGCCAACGAACGAGACGGGAATCAGTCACGTTAATATTCAGTACTCGAAATATTATTTCAAATATAAATTTATATATACATATATATTTATATATATTTCAAAAATAAAATATTATTAGTGAATTAATAATTTGAATTTTTCAAGTATGTATTCATTATTCGAAATATTAATTAAACCATAAATAGTTCTTAATGAATTAATCATTTCAATTTTGCAAGGCAACATACATTCATTATTGGAACTATTATTTCAACGATAAATTATTATTGATGAATTAATTATTCGTATGTTTCAAGTCCATATTAATTATTTTAACTCTTCTTTCTAGAACAAATTATTAATGAATTAATAATATTCCGCAGGCATAGACACGTTCGGTAACGTTCGGTAATGTTCGGTAACGTTCGAGGTCGAGTCTTCGTAGGCGAAGCGTGCACGTGTTCCCTGAAGGTATCGTGTTACTTTTCGCGAAAACCTACGCTCCCCCTCGCTAACGAACGAGCCATGAATATTTGAACTCTACATTCACTATTCCAAATATTATTTCAAAAATAAATTATTATTAATGAATTAATAATTTGAATCTTTCAAGTCTATTTTCACTATTCGAAATATTATTTCAATAATAAATTCTTATTATTGAATTAATAATTTAAATCTCTCAAGTCTATATTCATTATTCCAAATATTATTTCAAAAATAAATTATTATTAATGAATTAATAATTTGAATTTTTCAAGTCCATATTCACTATTCGAAATATTATTTCAACAATAAATACTTTATTAATGATTTAATATTGTTCCCCAGTGTTAAAATATTTTTATTTAATTATTATTATTTAAATTATTATAATTTAAATTATAATTTAACTTAATATTATATTTAAATTATTATTATTTAATTCATAATGTTACTCATGGTTGAAATCTTTTATACCGCGAAACGTGTTCGGACCTGTGCAAGGCCAAGTCTTAGAAAATCGTACACGTGTTCGCTGGAGGGGATCATATTTCCACAGCCGACTCTCCCAGTAGCCACGCAGAGGGTAAAACGGCAACAACGCTCCCACACGCTGTTGCCATTTTACCTTCAGCGCGGCTGGTAGTGGAGACGGCTGCGATATAAAATTCCACGAAAACCCCCCCGCCCCCTCCTCCCACCCTCTCTCACCACCGAACCAGGCTTACCTAGTAGCAGGAATGTGGCCTTGAACGCACCCCAACGCTGACCCCCCTCCCTCTCCCCCGGGTCGCTGAACGAGCTTTTCGACTTTCGAGTCTACATACATTATACGAAATATTATTTCAGCAATAAATTCTTATTGTTGAATTAATGATTTAAATCTCTCAAGTCTATATATATTATTCGAACTATTATTTCAGCATTAAATAATTATTATTGAATTAATAATTTGAATCTTTCAAGTCTAAATATATTCATTAGTCGAACTATTATTTCAAGAATAAATTGATAATAATGTATTAATTATTCGAATGTCTCAAGTCCATATTAATTATTTTAATTCTTCTTTCTAGAATAAATTATTAATGAATTAATAATATTCCGCAGGCATAGACACGTTCGGTAACGTTCGAGGTCGAGTCTTGGTGGGCGAAGCGTGCACGTGTTCCCTAAAGGTATCGTATTACTTTTCGCGAAAATCTACGCTCCCCCTCGCCATCGAGCGAGCCTTTAATCTTTCAAGTCTACATTCACTATTCGAAATATTATTTAAAAAATAAATTGTTATTATTGAATTAATAATTTAAATCTCTCAATTCTATATTTATTATTCGAACTATTATTTCAACGATAATTATTACTGATGAATTAATAATTTGAATCTTTCAAGTCTAAATATATTCATTATTCGAACTATTATTTCAACAATAAATTGTTAATAATGAATTAATTATTCGAATGTTTCAAGTCCATATTAATTATTTTATATCTTCTTTCTAGAATAAATTATTAATGAATTAATAATGTTCCGCAGGCATAGACACGTTCGGTGACGTTCGGTAACGTTCGGTAACGTTCGGTAACGTTCGAGGTCGAGTCTTCGTGGGCGAAGCGTGCACGTGTTCCCAAAATGTATCTTAATACTTTTCGCGAAAATCTACGCTCCCACTTGCCAACGAACGAGACGGGAATCAGTCACGTTAATATTCAGTACTCGAAATATTATTTCAAATATAAATTTATATATACATATATATTTATATATATTTCAAAAATAAAATATTATTAGTGAATTAATAATTTGAATTTTTCAAGTATGTATTCATTATTCGAAATATTAATTAAACCATAAATAGTTCTTAATGAATTAATCATTTCAATTTTGCAAGGCAACATACATTCATTATTGGAACTATTATTTCAACGATAAATTATTATTGATGAATTAATTATTCGTATGTTTCAAGTCCATATTAATTATTTTAACTCTTCTTTCTAGAACAAATTATTAATGAATTAATAATATTCCGCAGGCATAGACACGTTCGGTAACGTTCGGTAATGTTCGGTAACGTTCGAGGTCGAGTCTTCGTAGGCGAAGCGTGCACGTGTTCCCTGAAGGTATCGTGTTACTTTTCGCGAAAACCTACGCTCCCCCTCGCTAACGAACGAGCCATGAATATTTGAACTCTACATTCACTATTCCAAATATTATTTCAAAAATAAATTATTATTAATGAATTAATAATTTGAATCTTTCAAGTCTATTTTCACTATTCGAAATATTATTTCAATAATAAATTCTTATTATTGAATTAATAATTTAAATCTCTCAAGTCTATATTCATTATTCCAAATATTATTTCAAAAATAAATTATTATTAATGAATTAATAATTTGAATTTTTCAAGTCCATATTCACTATTCGAAATATTATTTCAACAATAAATACTTTATTAATGATTTAATATTGTTCCCCAGTGTTAAAATATTTTTATTTAATTATTATTATTTAAATTATTATAATTTAAATTATAATTTAACTTAATATTATATTTAAATTATTATTATTTAATTCATAATGTTACTCATGGTTGAAATCTTTTATACCGCGAAACGTGTTCGGACCTGTGCAAGGCCAAGTCTTAGAAAATCGTACACGTGTTCGCTGGAGGGGATCATATTTCCACAGCCGACTCTCCCAGTAGCCACGCAGAGGGTAAAACGGCAACAACGCTCCCACACGCTGTTGCCATTTTACCTTCAGCGCGGCTGGTAGTGGAGACGGCTGCGATATAAAATTCCACGAAAACCCCCCCGCCCCCTCCTCCCACCCTCTCTCACCACCGAACCAGGCTTACCTAGTAGCAGGAATGTGGCCTTGAACGCACCCCAACGCTGACCCCCCTCCCTCTCCCCCGGGTCGCTGAACGAGCTTTTCGACTTTCGAGTCTACATACATTATACGAAATATTATTTCAGCAATAAATTCTTATTGTTGAATTAATGATTTAAATCTCTCAAGTCTATATATATTATTCGAACTATTATTTCAGCATTAAATAATTATTATTGAATTAATAATTTGAATCTTTCAAGTCTAAATATATTCATTAGTCGAACTATTATTTCAAGAATAAATTGATAATAATGTATTAATTATTCGAATGTCTCAAGTCCATATTAATTATTTTAATTCTTCTTTCTAGAATAAATTATTAATGAATTAATAATATTCCGCAGGCATAGACACGTTCGGTAACGTTCGAGGTCGAGTCTTGGTGGGCGAAGCGTGCACGTGTTCCCTAAAGGTATCGTATTACTTTTCGCGAAAATCTACGCTCCCCCTCGCCATCGAGCGAGCCTTTAATCTTTCAAGTCTACATTCACTATTCGAAATATTATTTAAAAAATAAATTGTTATTATTGAATTAATAATTTAAATCTCTCAATTCTATATTTATTATTCGAACTATTATTTCAACGATAATTATTACTGATGAATTAATAATTTGAATCTTTCAAGTCTAAATATATTCATTATTCGAACTATTATTTCAACAATAAATTGTTAATAATGAATTAATTATTCGAATGTTTCAAGTCCATATTAATTATTTTATATCTTCTTTCTAGAATAAATTATTAATGAATTAATAATGTTCCGCAGGCATAGACACGTTCGGTGACGTTCGGTAACGTTCGGTAACGTTCGGTAACGTTCGAGGTCGAGTCTTCGTGGGCGAAGCGTGCACGTGTTCCCAAAATGTATCTTAATACTTTTCGCGAAAATCTACGCTCCCACTTGCCAACGAACGAGACGGGAATCAGTCACGTTAATATTCAGTACTCGAAATATTATTTCAAATATAAATTTATATATACATATATATTTATATATATTTCAAAAATAAAATATTATTAGTGAATTAATAATTTGAATTTTTCAAGTATGTATTCATTATTCGAAATATTAATTAAACCATAAATAGTTCTTAATGAATTAATCATTTCAATTTTGCAAGGCAACATACATTCATTATTGGAACTATTATTTCAACGATAAATTATTATTGATGAATTAATTATTCGTATGTTTCAAGTCCATATTAATTATTTTAACTCTTCTTTCTAGAACAAATTATTAATGAATTAATAATATTCCGCAGGCATAGACACGTTCGGTAACGTTCGGTAATGTTCGGTAACGTTCGAGGTCGAGTCTTCGTAGGCGAAGCGTGCACGTGTTCCCTGAAGGTATCGTGTTACTTTTCGCGAAAACCTACGCTCCCCCTCGCTAACGAACGAGCCATGAATATTTGAACTCTACATTCACTATTCCAAATATTATTTCAAAAATAAATTATTATTAATGAATTAATAATTTGAATCTTTCAAGTCTATTTTCACTATTCGAAATATTATTTCAATAATAAATTCTTATTATTGAATTAATAATTTAAATCTCTCAAGTCTATATTCATTATTCCAAATATTATTTCAAAAATAAATTATTATTAATGAATTAATAATTTGAATTTTTCAAGTCCATATTCACTATTCGAAATATTATTTCAACAATAAATACTTTATTAATGATTTAATATTGTTCCCCAGTGTTAAAATATTTTTATTTAATTATTATTATTTAAATTATTATAATTTAAATTATAATTTAACTTAATATTATATTTAAATTATTATTATTTAATTCATAATGTTACTCATGGTTGAAATCTTTTATACCGCGAAACGTGTTCGGACCTGTGCAAGGCCAAGTCTTAGAAAATCGTACACGTGTTCGCTGGAGGGGATCATATTTCCACAGCCGACTCTCCCAGTAGCCGCGCAGAGGGTAAAATGGCAACAATGCTCCTCACGCTGTTGCCATTTTACCTTCAGCACGGCTGGTAGTGGTGAAAGCTGTGATATAAAATTCCCCGAAACCCCCCCCCCCCCCGCACCCTCCTCCCTCCCTCTCTCACCACCAAACCAGGCTTACGTACTAGCAGGAATGTGGCCTTGAACGCACCCCAGCGTAAACCCCCCTCCCTCTCCCCCGTGTCGCTGAACGAGCTTTTCGACTTTCGAGACCACATACATTATACGAAATATTATTTCAGCAAAAATTCTTAATTATTGAATTACTAATTAAATTCTTTCAAGTCTATATACAGTATTCGAACTATTATTTTAGCGATAATTATTATTGATAAATTAATAATTTGAATCTTTCAAGTCTACATATACTCATTATTCGAACTATTGTTTCAACAATAAATTGTTAATAATGAATTAATTATTCGAATGTTTCATGTCCATATTAATTATTTTAACTGTTGTTTCTAGAATAAATTATTAATGAATTAATAATATTCCGCAGGCATAGACACGTTCGGTAACGTTCGGTAACGTTCGGTAACGTTCGGTAACGTTCGAGGTCGAGTCTTCGTGGACGAAGCGTGCACGTGTTCCCTGAAGGTATCTTATTATTTTTCGCGAAAATCTACGCTCCCCCTCGCCATCGGGCGAGCCTTTAATCTTTCAAGTCTATATTCACTATTCGAAATATTATTCCAATAATAAATTCTTATTAGTGAATTAATAATTTGAATTTTTCAAGTATGTATTCATTATTCGAAATATTATTTCAATAATAAATTAATATTGATGAATTAATAATTTGAACCTTCAAGTCTAAATATATTCATTATTCGAACTATTATTTCAACCCCAAATTATTATTATTTAATTCATAATTTTACTCATGGTTAAAATATTTTATGCCGCGAAACGTGTTCGGACCTGTGCAAGGCCAAGTCTTAGAAAATCGTACACGTGTTCGCTCGAGGGGATCATATTTTCACAGCCGACTCTCCCAGTAGCCACGCAGAGGGTAAAATGGCAACAATGCTCCTCACGTTGTTGCCATTTTACCTTCAGCACGGCTGGTAGTGGTGAAAGCTGTGATATAAAATTCCCCGAAAACCCCCCCGCACCCTCCTCCCTCCCCCTTTCACCACCGACCCAGGCTTACGGAGTAGCAGGAATGTGGCCTTGAACGCACCCCAACGCTGAGCCCCCTACCTCTCTCCCGCGTCACCGAACGAGCTTTTCGACTTTCGAGTCTATATACATTATTCGTAATATTATTTCAGCAATAAATTCTTATTATTGAATTAATAATGTTCCCCAGGGTTTTCACATTTTTTACAGCGAAACACTTTCGGACATGTTCAAGATCAAGTCTTCCTGGGAAAAGCAGTGTTCCCCAGGGGTATCATATTACATACCGCGAAACAACCCCTTCCCGCTTACGAACGGGCTTTCAAGATAAGGATATCACCTTTCCAGATACGAAGGCTCGCCATATAGCCAACTTGTTCCCTCCCCTCGTTTACTTATAGACGCCGGTTTGGTAACTTCTCGACTCGTGCGTCGAGCGAAAAAATTTTTTGAGAAGCGCGTCATGTCGGCAACGGTGCATCCTAGCTAAAAGGGTTATCCACATTTTAACAGTTAATGTTGATCACTACACCACCGACGAGATACTGTTAAAAACTACCAGCGCCCGTACCATTCCGCGGTCCGGTAAATGGGCGCAATGGGCGAGGTGGTAACGGTGGAAATTACAGTGACCTGAAAGACCATATCGCTAAAAGTTACTCCACCGACGAGAATAGTATCAAAATAGTGCCAAAACATCGTCTAAAATATGGCGGAGAATGCAATATTTAATAATAATATCTTCAGTGGTCTTCTGCACTAACGAAATGTCGTCGGAGGCTTTTTGTTTTTCTGGCTGGAGCCAGAATAAATCCCAGAGGGCGTAAGGAAACACCGAAATTTTCGCGGGACACGTAGTCCCGTAAGGCTGGCAGTCTTTAACAGTATCTCGTCGGTGACTGTACAAATGTACAAGAAAATTGGTAAGATCAATGTTGTATTTTCCCAATGTAATCGTCGTGAGTTTTCTGTAAAATGAAGAACATTACTGACATTTTATTAATCATTTCCGAATTTTTGGTTGCCAAATCGATTTTGTAGAAAATTCAAATACATATTACTGTGACAGGTACCCCAACCTCACTTTCGACTGGTTCACACTTTGCTCCATTTCTTCTGTTCTGGTCGACTAAAAGTTCGATAATAATTTATGAACGTTCTACTTATTAGTATACACGACTGGGAATTATTACAGAATTATTGATTGCAAATACAATCTCTAAAATATGAAATTGTTATAGAATAATCCAATCTCATTATCTTCGTTAGAATTACACACGCATTATGTTTTATTTCTTCTGTTCTACTAAACAGAAAATTACAAGGAGTGCGATGTCGTTGAGTCTCCAATTTAATTGAAACTTTGTACAGTTATATGTAAATCTTGTTCTTCTGTTAACGCGTGTATATCATTAATAATAATTTATACCAATTAATATATTTATAGTTAAAGGTTTTCATTTCTCCACCTAAAAAGAAGCTGCGCATACGCAACTAAAACAAAGCTGCGCATTACAAATTTACAAATAGTTTTCAGTTTTTTTAAATTTCCTGTAAAGGCTTTTCTTTCTGTCATTCATAGACAGTGGATTTGATATTGTTATATTAGAAGATTCCCAACGCCTGCTAACGGAACAAGACTATTTAAGCTAATCTTATGATACACACTTGATTCGTTTTAGACACTTAATTTATTACTATCTCTCGAAACGCATGTTGTGTTTCAATCACGAAAGTCTTGCAGTTCGTAGTAATCGTGTATGCTTGACTCATTTTCGAATGTGTTTACAATGATACATTTTGTGTATAGTAGTATATTAACAGGGAGTGATACGCTACAAATGGTAACAATATGCGATTTAAATATACCTAGTAAAAGCATTATCGTTATATAAAATTGTTGAAATTTTACAATAATTATTTTTTGAAACGAATAGGATACTGTTACTCTTGTTATCGCGATCGGATTCACTTTTAGTGTAAGCGATACAATAGAATGCCGTCTAACTCGTTTCTGTAAAAATGCATTGTTGTTGGTGAAAGATGTGAAAAAAGAGAAGAAGAAAAAGAAAAGAAAAATCAAGAAATAACCAGCAATACCATTGTTAATGCTTCAGAGTTAACCATTTAGTTTGTTGAAATTTAATACTTCCGAAAGACAAATATTGAATAGTCCTTATATGGTTTGGGTTGGTGAGAGGTTAAAATGCATTAGAAGTGTTATGCTAATAAGTATAAACGGTGAATGAAACTGTCAACTCATGGCGATTCAAATGCAATATTAAGATTGGTATTATCGTTGCACTGGTGGAGCCATTGGAAGACTCGAAGAGCTGATGTTCGACATAGCTGTATTAGGTCCTAAGAGGACTTGTTTCTGCTGAGCACGTTGCGCTTCCTCCATTTGCGCACGCTCTATTTCGAATAATATGGGTGCGAATAAAATAGCAGACGAGCTGAAGAACAACCATGCTGTGGAACATGAGAACGCGTACAGTCCTAGAAGCAAAATATGCGTGTTTGTAATACGACTGAAGGAATTCTATCCTTGGTTTTTTTCGTTATTGAAAAATAGAGCATATACTAACCTTTCATACAGCTACAGAAACAGGTGCCGACGTTATATCCAAAATTACGTACTTCATCAGGAAACATCTCCGTAAGACCAAATAGCCTTTCCGCGAGACTTTCGTCCTAAATGAAAAAAAGAAAAGTCGTAACCGAAAGTCGTCTATGGTGGGTTTTTGCCTGATATTTAAAATATGAAATTGGTAGTTGTCGTTGCCCATAAATAACGAAACTAAACGACACTGTTGTCGAACGTAGTTGGAAAATAATTCGATTAACCGCAAACAACGGAAAAACAAAGAAGAAAAAAGAGGAAACTTGCTCCAAAAAATTTTAATATGGATAGATTCGAACTGATCGGAATCCGTGGAGGTAAAAGTACACAAGTAGTACCCAACATACCTCTTCGTCTTCCTCGTCATCGGGAAGAAGCGATTTCACCTCTGGAGAACGTCCATCGCTACTATCCATACCGCTATCGAGTTGATCCAGTTCTTCGAGTGAAGCCATCATCAAAAACAATTGTCGCCGAACAAACGAAAGCGTATTTGAATTAGATATTCAACTAGCACGTTCTTCTAGACGTGAACGAGATACTAGCTACAAAGAGAACGGGTGTCCGTTTTCGTCAGTTTTCGTCCGTTGATCTGCACTGATCCACACGCTACGAGCTATACACGATAATGTGCGGTGATGTGCGGCGACTCACGCCTCACGCCGGTGCAAGGTGAATAAGCACGAACGTAGATACGAGCGCACATGTGTGTACGATGTATGTATTAAATAGGTACAAAATGCAACACGAAACTATTCGGATCAGCGTGTTGTCTTATTTTCTGAATGCTGAGACCACGTTTGACCACGTTCGACCACCGTCAACCGTGAGCATGAGCAACCGTAAGCAGCCGTAAGTGACCGTAACCAACCGAATCCAGCCGAATCCGAATGCACATGTGTGCAGATGCCAGATTCAGAGAATCTTATAAGATAATTATATTATTCAATTATTCTGTGATTTATAATTTATATTTATGCGATGTATCGATGTACTTATATGTTGTGTGTGAGTTTTCAGTGGCTTCTCGCTGATATATATCGAAGGCAGAGCATTCGAAAAAAACTCCCTAGATTATCGAAATTATCATCCAGAACAAAAATATCTTTATCTTTCACATTTTCAGCAGGTATTCATATACAGGGTGTCCCAAAACTACCCAAGGAACCTCCCATTTTCCTGTTCCTACACTAGTTTTGGGACACCCTGTATAGAAGATCACTATGTATCTATATATGCAATGATGATTCTTCTATTTTGCCTTTCGTAACCTTCCTTCTTATTGGCTGCCTCGTACAAGTTGGTGACTGATTGGTTTGTTTGTCGACCTCTTGCCAGCAGCTAGTCGCCAGCCAATCAGGGCCAGAGAATAGACAAAATCGTCGTGGCCTATGTGTAAATATTTCAGCCAATCGCAAAACTATTTACGTGTGCACGCCTACACGATGCACGATGTGATGTATTGGTGATGAATGTAATCCAATGTAATCGATCCAATCGATCAGACACATAACTGCATATAACCTTGTTCTCGTCGTCCCCGACCATCCCCGTACCTGTATGTATTATGTATATGCACATACATGTATACAGTTACATACATGCGTGTGCAATAGATAAGTACATTCTTCCTTATGTAGAACTGTGTGGAACTATATGTACTTTGCTATACTTACTGATACAATGAAATAGTACAATGTGTGCACTTAAATATCTGTACGTTAATACGTGTGTTTCATGTGTTACATGTGCCTATACATATGCGTAGACAGGAGTAGATATATATTTATTTCGGTCATGCACGTATGTAAGTGTATATAAGTATTTACGTTGTACGTATTACCACCTACATATGTATTGTATATATACCCAAGTATATGTACGTACATATATTTAGTACTTACTGTATGTCTCTACATATATAGCTTTAAGATTTGAATCAACATTCTTGAAAAGCAGAATTGTTTGACTGTTTCTTTTTGTGCTTTTTGCTTATGCGGTGTTAATGTTGCTAACGTCGGTCGTTGTTTCTCGAACATAGAACCAGAATAGAATGTTCTAACTGGTACTAATCAGTACTAACGTTCTAATCCGTTTTGTTATCCTTTGATAAATGTGACTGTGTACATATATAATGTCTTCCATGCATAGACAAGTTCGCGATAAGTATTTACTAACGTGTGTGTTCTAGTTCTAGTACCGCAGGTTATATGAGCAACACAATCACGGTAAGTATATGTATTGCGCTGTCATCAATTGTCTGGAAACTGTATGTGTACATACGTATGTACATATTAGAGAATCATTGTTGATGATGATGATGATAGCGTTGTGTCGATCATCAGAAATCTTAGTTGTTGATAAACTGCAACGAGTTTCCAAAACGAGAATTCATTTTGTTAGTGTTTTACTTTTTTCGTCATGAAATGCAAATATTTAATATGCTACAGATGGACGTGCGCTTATCGTAAATTCACCACGTAAGAAAATATAACTACGTGCTATAAACGCAGTCAAAATGGCCAACACAGGCGTGTTACCGTTTGTACGTGGTGTTGATTTCAGCAGTAATGATTTTGGAGTAAGCTGTGTTCCATTTTAAAGTATACTTTACATTATGGCCTTTTTGTTTCTTTGTATATATTTCTAATTTGAACTTTTACAGGATGGTAAATTTCCAGAATCTGTTCGCCTTATGACTGGAATACAATGGCTAAAATTAGACAAGACCAATTTAACGGAAATCCCAGAAGAAATGGGAAAACTATTGAAATTGGTAAAATTTTTCTCTTACCCTCCTTATTCTCTCTCTCTCTCTCTCTCTCTCTCTCTCCCTCTCTCTCTCTCTCTCTCTTTCTTTCTGAAGGAGTAGGAGTATGGACGACCTTAAAGTCAACGATAAAACGTGACGGTGTTTTTGTCTATGAAACAGGAACATCTATCCCTGGTAAAAAATAAATTGGAACGCTTATACGGAGAACTGACGGAACTAGGTTGTCTCAGAACATTGAATATTAGACGTAACAATATTAAATCTAGTGGCATACCAGCCGAATTGTTTCACCTGGAAGAGCTGACCACTTTGGATTTGAGTCATAACAATTTGAAGGAAGTCCCGGAAGGTCTTGAACGGACCCGTTCTCTATTGAACCTGAATTTAAGTTACAACCAGTGAGTTCGGTTACTTGAGCAGTACTAGATCGGTTCTTGTTCCGATTCCGATAGAAGCCTAACGCCGTGTCGATGTGTTGTACCTTTCAGCATAGAGATGATTCCTAATACGTTATTTATTCACTTGACTGATTTGCTGTTTCTGGATCTCAGTAATAATAAATTGGAAACACTGCCACCGCAAACTCGTCGCCTAGCTAATTTACAGAGCCTGAACCTGAACCACAATCCTCTGGGACACTTTCAGTTGAGGTACGCAAGCGTTCAGTTTCATACAGATCTACCTAAACAGAGTCGACGATTTTTCGGCAAGAGGTATTTTTTTTCTTTTCTTTTATTCGATTTAGGCAACTACCGTCGTTGATGAATTTAACGACTCTACAGATGCGCGATACGCAACGAACGTTAAACAATATCCCCTCGAGTTTGGAGACTTTGACGAATTTACAGGAGCTCGATTTATCACAGAATAATTTGCCTCGAGTACCAGATGCTCTTTATTCTTTGCCCAATTTGCGTCGTCTAAATTTAAGTGATAATCAAATAACCGAATTATCGACTGCTATCGGTAGGTTCGGTCGTGGTTTGTTGCACGGTTGTTTCATAATATATACTACAGAATAATCGATTTGTTCATTTGTTTTTCATTACAGAACTTTGGACGAAATTGGAAACGTTGAATATATGCCGAAACAAGTTGACCGCGATACCTGCTTCTTTATGTAAAATTGTAACGCTCAGAAGATTGTATTTGAATGATAATCAGTTGGATTTCGAAGGTATTCCGTCAGGAATCGGCAAGTTATCGTCGTTACAAGTATTTTCGGCAGCCAACAATCATTTGGAGATGATACCGGAAGGCTTGTGCAGGTAGGCAAATATCTAGACTAGACTATTTCTCTAGTATTTCTCACGAACGTGTACGAAATGATTGGTTGACGCGCGCGCGTTCCGTAGGTGTGGCTCATTGAAGAAATTGATATTGTCGTCGAATCGATTGATCACCGTGCCGGATGCTATTCATTTACTTACCGATTTGGAACAATTAGACTTGAGAGATAACCCGAATTTAGTAATGCCGCCGAAACCAACCGAAGTACAGAAGGGTTCAGGAATCGAATTTTACAATATTGATTTTTCTTTACAACATCAGCTGCGACTTGCTGGTGCAAACGTACCGGCACCGACTCAAACGGCCAGTAAGTCTTGAAACAATGTCTCTCGATGTGCTCATTTCTTTTTTTGATAGATGTGTACGTAGACGAGTGAACTTTCATTCATAGAATCGTTTCGATTTCGTTGTCGCGTCGTTCGTTTTCATGCGTATTAGGTAGCAAGGATCCGATAGCTCGTAAAATGAGGCTGCGAAGAAGACGAGATCAGGAGGAGGCCGATCAGGATCAAGCCAAAATATTGAAGGTAGTATACGATGGAACGTAACGTAACCAACGTAAAAATGAATAAAAAATTCTGTTTCTCGTTGTTAGGGTATGAAGGACATAGCGAAGGAGAAGAACAAGGACAAAGAATGCGAAGAATCTAAAGCAGAATCGTTGAAGTAAGTACACGACACGGTAGTCGTCTCGCAATCGGCTGTACGATCGTCGACGATTATATTTCCTGTTCTTCTCTTCCGTCTCTACATTCTATTTCCATATACAATTTGATCGCGTTGGCTTCATTATAGACCGAAACGATGGGACGAAACCCTCGAGAAACCACCATTGGATTATTCGGAATTTTTTGACGAAGACGCGGGCCAGGTGCCTGGTCTGTCGGTATGGGAGATAGAAAACTTTTTACCGAACGAGATCGAAGAAGTGGCGCATGGCAAGTTTTACGAAGGCGATTGTTACATCGTGTTGAAGACCGATGTCGATGAAACCGGTTCGTTGGTTTGGGCTATCTACTTCTGGATAGGAGAGAAAGCTACCGTAGGTTAACAACAACGAACGACTTTGACCTAACCCAAACGCGATAGTAACGTATTGCATACATATGTACGGTTGGTTCGACCGTATACCAAGCGTATTGTACTTATATATTACGTATATTGCGTACACACGCAATCACATATACTATAAAACTATATCTCGTCGTGTGTGCGTCTTGTCCTCTTGTAGTTGGATAAAAGAGCTTGCGCCGCTATCCATGCTGTAAATTTAAGGAACTATCTGGGTGCGCAATGCCGTACCATCAGAGAAGAACAAGGCGAGGAATCGGATGAATTTCTAATGCTGTTCGAAACTGGTATAACTTACATCGAAGGAGGTCGCACATCGTCCGGTTTTTATACCGTCGAAGACACGGTTTGTAGAAAATTAATTCTTTCTAGGTGCATTCTCATAATTTGTTTATTCTCATTTTGATCGTATTCATTCGATTTTCCGCGTGACAGCCGTTCGTGACAAGAGTATACAGAGTACATGCTGCGGGTGCCTCTATTCATCTGGAACCTGTGCCGGTTCGTTTCGATTCCCTGGACCCGGGTTTCGTATTTGTTTTGGACACTGGCAACAAGGTTTTCATGTGGTACGGCAAAAAAGCGAAAAGTACCTTGAAATCAAAGGCGAGACTAATGGCGGAAAAAATCAATAAAAACGAAAGGAAAAACAAAGCTGAGATCATAACGGAAATGATGAATTCGGAGTCCGACGATTTTCTAACGTGTCTGAACGTGAAAGATTCGTCGCAGCTTCTACCGATCGTGGTAAGTAGACGAAAAGAAACCACCAGTCTATGTGCAACAGTAACAGTAGTAGTACTTGTTGTTTCGTGATCATCAATACGATTGTTATTGCAGGAACACGTGGACCCGGATTTCGTTGCCCTTCCGCCTCGTCTGTATCAAGTTCAACTCGGCATGGGTTATTTAGAGTTACCACAGGTAGAAGTGCCCCATGGGAAGCTAACGAATACGCTTTTAAACAATCGCAACGTTTATATACTGGATTGTCACTTGGATGTTTACGTTTGGTAAATCAGAGCATGCGTAACTTTCAAGCTCCTCTCTGTTTGACATCCCGACAATAATCGTATGTACGCGCACGTAGGTTTGGCAAGAAATCAACAAGGTTGGTGCGCGCAGCAGCCGTTAAACTATCCCAGGAATTGTTTAATATGATAGAGCGTCCAGAGTATGCCACTGTTACCAGATTACAAGAAGGAACCGAGTCCCAGGTAAAATGAAAAATTCCACAAATTCATTGCATACCGGCTAAAACGGTATGATGTACCACGTATACATGTGTAAATATAATAGTAACGTTGTTCGTTATCTCTTTGTTTGTCATTTTATTTAGATATTCAAATCGAAATTTACGGGTTGGGACGAAGTGATAGCCGTCGATTTTACTAGAACCGCCGAATCGGTCGCCAAAACTGGCGCCGACCTTACGAAATGGGCTAAACAACAGGAAACCAAGGTGCGCGCGCGCGCATTGATTAAAAAACCGTATATAGTAATGAAATGAGTTTCTTTTGTTACCGATAGGCGGATTTGGCTGCACTCTTCATGCCTAGACAACCGCCGATGTCTTACGTCGAAGCTCAACAGCTTATATCGGAATGGAACGATGATTTGGAACGCATGGAACGATTTGTATTGGAAGGAAAGAAATTTGTGCGACTGCCTGAAGAAGAGTTTGGGCATTTTTATAGCGGCGATTGTTACGTTTTTCTCTGTCGTTATTGGATGGTACGTAACAGTGAACCGTTTTCGACTAAAGATGACCGATTAGCGCAATCATCTTATCTCATCATTTTAGCCATTGGACACCGGTGAGAATGAAGACGGTGAAGAACAGTTTGAAGAAGATTATCAATGCACGGTGTACTTTTGGCAAGGTAGAGACGCGGGCAACATGGGATGGTTAACGTTTACGTTTAGGTATAAGAACGAACGTTTACGATCGCGAGTACTTTTTTCTGTTCGAATCGTTCGACTGATTTACTAATTTACCTGTTATCTGGCTCGTCCTGACCTCTGGCAATGCTATTTTCAGTTTGCAGAAGAAATTTAAATCGTTGTTTGGAGAGAATTTGGAAGTTGTCCGAACTCACCAGCAGCAGGAAAATTTAAAGTTTTTATCATATTTTAAAAGAAAATTTATTATTCATCATGGTAAGCGGAAACAGCCAAAGTCATCCGATACTAACAGAGTTGAGTTTTATCATTTGAGAAGTAATGGAAGTGCATTGTGTACTAGGCTGATACAAATACCGGCTGATTCATCGTTACTGAATTCCTCTTTTTGGTGAGATCATTCAAAGGATAAACAAGAATTATTTCTATCATAATGTAATTGGTGTAATAGATTGGCGTAGAAATGATAATGGGAACGTTCTTGTAGTTACATTTTAAACGTGCCGTTCAACAATGACGACGAAACGGGAATAGTGTACGCTTGGATCGGCTCAAAAGCGGACAGCGAGGAAGCACGTCTGATTCAAGAAATTGCCGAGGAAATGTTTAACAATGTATGTTGCGATATCTACGGAACGCGTCCGTGTTACTTGGAATTTTATGTAAACCGAGCAATAACGCGAGTGTCGTTGTTACATGTTTTCGATGGTACAGCCATGGATAAGTCTTCAAGTTCTAAACGAAGGCGAGGAACCGGATAATTTCTTTTGGGTAGCTCTCGGTGGGAAAAAGCCTTACGACGCTGATGCAGAGTACATGAATTATACTAGATTATTCAGATGCTCGAATGAGAAGGGATACTTTACTATTAGCGAGAAATGCACCGATTTCTGCCAGGTAAACACCAAATTTAAAGTAAAACGTGCGTGTACGTGCGCGGTATGGGTAATTCGTTCATTTCATTTGACAAGTACTTTGATTACATCGATTAATTTCATCTCATTTCTAGGACGATTTAGCGGACGACGACATTATGATATTGGATAATGGCGAACAAGTATTTTTGTGGTTGGGAAGCAGGTGTTCGGAAGTGGAGATCAAATTGGCCTACAAGTCTGCTCAGGTAAAGGAAGAAAAATGAAATGGAGAAACAGTTTGCGAGATAGAACTCTATACATTACTATCGAAGAACGTTTCAATTTCAAAGGAAGTAACGACAAATGGTTTTCAGGTGTACATTCAACATTTACGAGTTAAACAACCGGACAGACCTCGCAAATTGTTTTTAACTGCAAGAGGAAAAGAATCACGGAGATTCACAAAATGTTTTCATGGTTGGAGTTTACACAAAAGACCACTTCAATAAAATAGATTTAACGGATATTGCTCTCTCTCTCTCTCTCTCTCTCTCTTCCCGCCCCCTTTTTCTTGTTCAAATCTTGTACTATTAACGATGAATCAAGGTTTCCTCAACAATCGAGCAATTTTGTGTACGTAATACCATATTTGTACTAGGTGGACAAATGATTACGTTTATATACATATGAGGAGATAGGCTATTCGAGTATTGCTGCAACTACCATTGATACACAATTCCACTTGCCTTCTCTTCTTTTTTCTCTCAGCATATTTATTAGTCACAATCATGCACAAACTTTATTGAATAGGTATACATATATGTATCTCGAGGATAATTCGAGGGGCCAGTGTAGTGCATTTTCAACGTGTGTTCTATATGTATATCTGATTTAGGCAAACATGTTTGTAAATATATTATATGTTATGCAAGTTTCGAGGATAAACATTTGTTCAAAACAGTAAACACGGAACGGCACGACGCACCTGTCGACACACGAATCGAACCGAATACAATGTTCTAACGGACCAGCCATAAAGGTTGAAATTGGACCAGCTTTCGTGGTCATGCGATACGTGTTTCAGGCATTAAATCATCTATTTAGTACATAGTGTTACGTTCTTATCATGGAACGTGAAAGAATAAAAGCGTGGGTCTAGTCGTCGTCGTCGTCGTCCGACGGTATAAAAAGTTCTTTCTCCTCGAGAATATGGGCCACTAATTTACTTAGCGTAACGCCGATGATTAGACCGGTGACGACGCTCGTGATGACACCCACGTAACCGAAACGTGTTCCTTTTGGTTCCGGAAGAATAGCGCCTGACGGTGTCGTTGTTCTCGGTCGAAAATGCAATTTGGTTTCGCCGTCAATGTTCTTGAGAATACCAAGGGTACGAAATACAAAAGATGCACGTTGCAACGTCATTCTTTGTTGAAAATTCTCACCAATGTGATAAAGACTGAAAACAATTGTTCATTGAACGAGCACAGTCGTAGCGTCGTAGCCAACAAACAACTGTTTATAGGAAATACATATGTATATATTTTGTACGTACGATCGTGAACGTATACGTATAGAAACTGTTGTCGCTGCAATCAGAAATATAAAAATTCGAATTAATAACAGTGCTGTATGTATGTACTTGGAAGACAAACGAAATTATTTAGGTTAATTTTTCTTTGAACGTCTTGTAAGTAAGTAATCGTCCGAATTCCGAATCAAGGAACCTCTAAATAAGAGCTGTAAGATTCGCTCTTATACAAGCTCTGTGTAACAAGCATTAACGAGTACGTGTGCGTGTGTGTGTGTGTGTGTGTGTCTGTGTGTATGCGTGTATGTATATATGTATTTATATACACATTGTTTACCTTACGTCTTGATTTGACAGTATTCAAAACTATCCATTAGAACAGGATAAGAATACCGTCATCGAGAAAGTTGTTGAAAGTTGTCGAAGCACGACCAAGCACAACTAAAACTTATTGGACTGACCCACTTGATTTCATATATACCTTGCCTAAATTTTATACCTATACTTTTCTGGTTATGGTTAGGACGTTCTAGGACGTTCCTACTGGTTCCTACGCATGCGACGGGCGCCGGGGTGGCGCCGGGGTGGCGCCGGGCGACGGTGCGACGGAGTACGAAACAGTACGAAATTTTAGCTACGCCAAATCTATAGGTATGCGTCAGCGTACAATGTACGTACGTAATGTGTACACACACGTATTCACGTATGCGAGCATGCGCCTGTTCAACGATAAGTCTGGATAAGTCTTTCAAGTTGATTGCGATTACTTACATAACCAAACCGAATCGAACTTAACCTTTCCAGACCATGTTGTACCTGATCGGGTTAGGACTTGGCGGTGCAAAGGATGTAACGGTTAAAGGTCTTGAGACAATACGAAAATGCGATCGTGTTTATTTGGAGACCTATAAGTCGATTTTCTCTACCGAAACGAAAAATCTGGTAGGCACCAAAGGCCAAGATACTTACTTCAGTTTTGCGATATTCTACGTATTTATTCGTGCGATTAAACAGGATACGCTAGCAATGGCATGTTTCATTGCATTATAGGGTACTAACGATAGCATTTTTCACTTAGTTCGTTTTAGGAAGAATTTTATGGACGTCCAATACTGGAGACGAACGGAGAATTGGTTGAGAACGATGCTCTAGAGATACTAGCTAAAAGCGAAAAAGAAAATGTGGCTTTCTTGGTGATGGGCGATCCATTTGGAGCTACAAGGCATATAGACTTGATACTACGAGCACGAGAGCAGAATCTACAGGTGGTTAAAAGACAATAATTCTGGTTGCTCGTATAAGAAAATTTTAACATCAACGAAACGTAATCGACAAATTATCGACGATAACTATTCTTGTCTCGTGGCTAGGTAAAGCTTGTTCACAATGCCTCCGTATTGACAGCGATCGGTTGTTGCGGTCTTCAACTGTACAGATTCGGAGAAACTATTTCCATTCCATATTGGAGCGCCGATCAGCAACCTGACAGTTTTTATAGCAAGATTCTTCGCAACAGGCAAATGAATTTACATACGCTTTGCTTGTTAGACGTCAAAGTGAAAGAACCCGCGTCGGAAAGTTTAATGGGAAAGGAAACAGGATATATGCCACCAAGGTTCATGACCGTGTCCGAGGCTGCCGCGCAACTGAACAAAATACTCGAAAGGCAAACGAACGAGAAAACACTGGTGGAAGAGTTTGGTGAGCAAACAAATGAGACTGAATCGAACGAATTAATTAATGTAAACTAACGTAAATAGCCAGTAGAACAACAGTTGTAGACCTTGATTAATTGCGTTTTGCAGCGCTCAACGATTCTAGCATAGCCATCGGTTTGGCCCGTGTAGGCTGGGACGATCAGCGTATCGTTGCTTGTAGTCTGCGAGAAATGGCTTTGCTGGATATTGGACCACCGCTTCATTGTATGGTTATCCCCGCGGTTCGGTTACACTGTATCGAAGAAGAATTTTTGGCATCCATCGAACAGCACGAAGTAGCGTCGAAACGTAACGCTAGGCACGAAATCCAAAATAAATAACTGTAAAAAATGTCGTTGTTCGCACTTTTCTTAGTACCTGGTAGTTTGTCTAGTTTCCTTTTCAGCGATCGAAACGCTACGTGACAAAGTACAATTCTTTAGTTTAATAGACTCGACGACTCGACGTGTAATTGATAGATCAAACAAAGGTACAAGATTTGGTAAAAAATTTATTGGTTGGGTGAAGAATAAAAAGAAGTAAGTTTCCTAAAGACTTTATTTGTATCGCGATCGTGACTACATATACCCTGTCCGTATTCGAAGGGCGAAACGATACTATCGTATAGTGATGCCGGTAGGCAGGCAGGCAGGCAGGCAGGCAAGCAAGCAAGCAAGCAAGCTGGGATACTCGATCGATTGGACGACAAGGTTTTGCGCGTTTACTTCGCGTCATGGTTTCCGTAGGGGTAGGTATCCGTCGTCGTGTTCGCGCCCCGTTCGACAACCGTTCGCGACCGTTGAAAGTCGAAACATTGATTCGTAAATACGTTCGTTGTCATTCTATAAACGAGTGAGATATCGATAAGAAGTAACACGGTCATAACGACGAAACAGATACAGATACACGTCGTGGCGTACCGAACAAATTTGTTTGTTAACGATCGATTGAAGACAGCGAGGTATCTACGCGTATATTACAGAATACAGTTTGTGCTATTGTGATTTTCGCGTATACTACGATATGTTCCATTCTACAAGTTGATAAGAAACAAACGATTAAGATCAAGATCGAGAAGGAGAAGAAGAAGCAGGAGCAGAACGGAAGAAGAAGGCTTGGTCATGGCTTTGTCGGAAAAAGGACTGGTGATCGGTCCTCGAGTTCCTCGAGGACTTGCACCCGCGGTCGAAGGACTCGCGAGGGAGATCTTGAGGCATCGACCTCGAGATATTTACACGTTCGCGGCACGTCATTTCGAGCAACTGATCGAGTTACGAGAGACCGGACGCGCATCCGTGAACGTTTCAAAAGTATTCGATCGTGCGTCGGCCAACAGGAAATGTCGCGTGCTCGTGGATTGGATTGGTCCCGACGATAAATGTCAGCCGGTGTCGGACGGTGGTTCGAATCACGATCGATACCGTTTTTCCGTTCGAAAGGTGCACGACTCGATCGCAGAGACGAGACAAGCGATTAAAGAAACGACAGGGACATTGAGCACAATATCGACGAAGTCGTTGACAAAAAGAAGAAGAAGGAGAGGAGCTGGAGGAGCTGGAGGAGAAGCGATAGCGGCGAATAGAAACGGTTGGTCTATAAATGAAACGGCCAAGGTATTTAAAAAGCACGCTTACGAGAACAACGCGAACAATGCGAACAATGCGAACAAGGAGAAATCGAAAAACACGCAAAAGTCGAAGAAATCGATCGACAGGAATACGAAAGAAATTCATAGTTACTTCGAACAACGCTCACCGCGGCTTTCGAGAACAATCGCGCATTGTCGATTTCATCGATCTTGGTCCGTCGAAGATATGCAACTTGCGAAAAATAGTAGTCGGCGATTTAAAGAAAATCAAGTGGAACCACCCAAGCGTAATAGTGGCTCGGTCGAGTTAAGCGCAACGAGAATACTCGAGAATGATGCAAGAACGTGCAGCAACGAGAGCAGTCATTCTGTAGAAAGGACCGAGAATACGACGGTACGTTGTTTGAAACGACAGAAAAGTGCCGGTCAAGTGGAGGATGCGTGCTCCTCTTCTTCTTCGTTACACGCTTCGTGCAGGATGAATCGCAAACGCGTAGAATGTATCGCCGCTCCACCGAGGAGAACGCATTCGCTCGTGAACGTAACGTCGAACGGAAATTACGAAAGAGCGTCTTCTAGTGGAAAAGAGGAAACTGAAAATATCTCGACTGAAATTGTTCAAGGTGGTGTTGTTCAAGGTCGACGAGAATCTTTCAGAAGAAAAGGGGCGACGTCGGACACGGGAGGTGACGACAAGGATAACGGAAGAGTCGGTGAAACGTTCGAATACCAATTTTCGACCGATTCGAAGGGAATGGACGTTGTCGACGATACGAACGTAATTATCGACGAACCGAGATTTCTTCTTCGAGAGGACACGTCCGATCCTGCGTCGAAGCAGGAGGATTCCTTGGAAAATCAAGAATCCGTCGTTCTTCCGTCGGTGATTAAAAAACAGGGTTCCAACGGCAGATACTCGGAAAACCTTTCCGAACGATCCAAAAACGATGCAAACTACTTGATTTTACCACCCATATCGGCCGACGCGTCGAAACCGATCAAGAGGGAAGACAACTTGGTCTTACCTGTTTTGTCGAAACTATCGGAAGTCATTGAAATTGATCGACAACCGTTAACGTCTTCCGGCGACGACCGAGTTGCGAGTGCCGAGGATGGAACGGAACGTATGGAGCTCGACGCGTCTGCTTCGGAATCGCAGACGTTCCAACAAGTAAGCGATTGCGATTATCGTTCGACCGAACCAGTGCATCGAACTGCTCGTTTGTGCGAGTCTACTGACGCGACTAGATACGAAACCGCGCAAGGTACTCGCACAAGTATGGTTGTTGATCGAGCAATCGAGAACGACGAAGTTCAAGTTCTTCCGCAGACGCCGCCGGCAAAGACATTAGGTTGTTTGAACGGCGAAAATCGGAAAGAGAAAAACAAAGAGCAAGTAAACGAGAAAGAGGATGAGGTAGAGAATGGCGACTCGACTACGATGATCGGTGACGAGCAAGAGGAACGCGAGGAACGGCGAAATATGGGTGAACAGAAGTTGTATCCCGTAGGGAATGACGAGCTGAAAAGCAAATTGATTGAAATCGAGACGGTTGAAAGAAACATCGAAAACACATTAATTTCATCGGAAACTGTGTTGGTAGCCGAGGAAGACCGCGAGCCTAAGGCTTCGCGTCCGACGGGTTGCTCGACGAATTCCGAATCGGAGTCGGAGTCGGAGTCGGAATCGCAATCGGAAAAATCGAGCATTCTGTGTGGGAATAACTTGGAAGCAACTCCTATCGCTGATGAAATGTTGGAAGAAAAGGACGCGTCATCCGATACGAAAGAAGACTCGTCGCGTAACCGTTTCGGCAAAAACGATCAGACAGATACGATACCTCGAGAAGAATCGAACGCGTCGACGACGGTGATAAGTACGAGCGTGGAGGACGATGACGCGATCAAGGGGGTAGACGTAGTAGACGATGGCGACGAGTTGAAACCGGCTCGACACGGTTCTGCCGGCCGCCACGAATCATCGATCAATTTCTCAAAAGATGTAGATCCTTCCTGTTACGTTCTGACGGAAGGTTCGCCTTGTGAAATACCGGAGTCGGTGACCACTGTGATCATACCGGATAAGTGTTTAGGATTGCAGCAATGCGATCCTGACGATAAGATTTTTCGATTCGATCATGAAACGATCGACGATACGCCTCGTACGCGAGAAACGATCGAACAGGATACAAACCCGTTCGGAGAGTGCATTGTACATCCGGCGGAAACGTTTAAACTTTCGACGGACAAGCTCCACGTGGATTTTCTATGTGACATAAAAGATGCTGTCGATCGAACTCTTGCGTACAAAGATTTGGGTAATATTAAGGAGGAGGAGGAGGAGGAGGAGGAGGAGGAGGAGGAAGGAGAGAAGGGGGACAAGAAGGAGAAGATGCACAAGAGCAAAACGCGTTGTACGGTTGACGAGGCAACATCGGATCAACTGGAACGAAACGACACGGCTGGGGTTGAAAATGCTTCCTCGGACACCGTGATGGAACCGTGCGTGCCCGACTTGGATTTGGATTCGTTTCGAGACGCGACATTATCCTCCGTGGAAGATGGAAGCGATTCGACAAACGTTGAGCATCTATCCGGGAAAGAGAACGGTGATGGTGACGTTGTTTGCGAACCTGACACCGCCTTTGCTTCGTTTGACACCGTGTCCCCAAAAAGGAAAGCAACGATAAAACAAAATCCTTTATCAGACGGTAGATCCAACCCAGACCGTTCTCAGGATGAAAACGCCACGAGCAGTCGCGATCGTAGTATCGATGGAAGATACTCTTCTAACATGGAAGAAGAAATCGCGAGAGAACTAATAGAAAATTTGACCGGCGAAGCTTCGACGTTCGAAGAAACAACGCATCAAAATACCGCTGAGGCTACAGATTCTTTCGTAGAACCCATAGACACGGACACGGATATGGGCGGCAATACTCGAGACGAAAGCGAAGTCAAAGCAGAAGGGGATAGCGTCGCGAGTACTTGTTCACGTTTGGCCGACCCGTTAAAAAATCGAAATCTATCCAACCTGTCAAAGGAATCGGTAATCGATTCAAATTTACGAAACAAGTCGTTAGAGGCGGCTGTTGGAATAATTCAATTTCGTAAGTAGTAACCATTAATAATTATCTATCTGTACATCTGTACGCATAAGTTTTAGGTGTACTACTGGTAGAGTTTCAAGTTCCGCCGCAAGGTTCGCGTGCTTTAGCGTGTCCGCAAAGTAGAATTGGTTGATCATGGTCAGACGCGCGTTAGGCGATTCCTTTTGTACGCCTTATTTTTGCATGTACGATGATTTTGAAAACGTGAAAACGTGAAAACGTGGTATCGTTCTTTACAAGGTGTACGCGAATTTATACGCCGACGTAGAAATTTCAAGAAAACTGACGAACAAGAAAATTATCGACGTGACAGCCCAGATACGTCCGCAGTTCGGAAAGCAACGTTATCGTTGCCTCGAGAAAATATCCAGCTGGTAAGCACACGCATAACGTATCGTTTGCTTCGAAGAGATGCTTTTTAACGTTTTCCCCATTTTCTTCTTCTGCTTAGAAAAGCAAGCAAAGCGTTGCTATTTCGAATGATGGACGCTACGACGAAGCCTCAGAGACATCTATATCGAAGACGAAAAACGGAGAATGGTCGTCGACGGCATCGCCTTCCACAGAGATCGCGGAAATGGAGCAGGCTCCTGGAAAACAAGGATCGAGTATTTCTCATGGATCAAGACATACAGGAGAGTTTCACGATTCGTTGCCGTTGCCGTTACCGTTGCCGTTGTTGCTATCGGTGCCGGTGCCAGTGGAAATTTCGAAAGGTCGAATATCGCCCATGAACGCAACTGTGAAAAAACCGTTGCTTACTCTTAAACGACCCGACACCTCCACGTTCCATTACGAATCCCCCGAAACCGAAACCGAAACCGAAACCGAAACCGAAACCGAAACGTGCGTCTTGTTGGCCTTTGATTTGCCAAAGAGCTTGCAATTGATCGAAAATGCTTCGAATTGGTCAACATCTCGCGTCAATCTGCCGTCCTATACCGTCCGAATCGAACACGACTTCGATGGGGATAAAGCCAACGTTGACAGTCTTGCGGGAGAATGTTTCGACTCCGATGCCGACGATATCCGTGAACCGTTGGCTCTCGATAGAACGTCCAACACCATTCTCATAGAAGAAATTTCAGCCGACGACGAGGAGACCAAGATGGAACGCTTGCCCGCATCACGATCAGATAACGCTGTTGACGAGTACGCGTCGTGCGGAAATTTCACTTTTGAACGTATCAATTTCGATTCCGAAGACAAGGGAAACGAGAGCATTCGAGAAACTTGAATAAAAAACTTGTTTACTTTACTTTTACTATTAATGAAAACGCTTGGTAAATGTAACGATAGATACGTGTACGCGTATACATACCCTTTTCTGTACTGTCTTTGCCGTGAATCGTTGAAAAATATAAAATCACGTTCGATACTCTATGTTAATATTTTGCGATAGTTGAAATTCGGTTGAAATTGAAACGACAATGTGGTCCCTTCGATTCCGAAAGAGAATTCGCGCGACCAACCAAAGCTAGAGTCGCGTCGGTCGAAGATGCATGCGCGAACGCGAATGCGTGAAAGCAAACGATCAAGTAGGTAGGGGGTTACGCGTATTTTCGACGACGAGTTACGCGTTACGCGATTATCTTGCTGGGACAGTATCGGACAGTATATCGGGCAGTAGCGTGTTTGTAGGCACTCGCGCAACTCATGCTCGAACGAAAAAGACGCTACACTCCTAGACTCCTCCCAGATACATAGTATTATACTTTGCTTTGTTTTCTTATAGAATATACGTACCTACCGTATAACAAAACTTGTTACGGTGAAGAGAAGATAATTTTTAATCGTTTCGTTACGTTTCCTACGGAATGTACACGTAATAATACCTCGCATCAATTTTGCTTGAGTGGACACTGGACGAGACGTTCGATCGCGTCGAACTAACAAAAATATACATATAAACGTACACTCGTAAACACGTAAATACGCGAATACTGAATTATGCAAATACGCGCATATACATAAATATACGTATACGCGATATACATATACGCCCGCGCGCGTGCAAGTGCGAGAACAGGAACAGGAATAGGAACAAGAATGAGAGTGCTGTTGTATATTGCGCGTTAAACGTCCTCCCGCGGATAAAGTGTAGTCGGTTAGAAGGTTGTAAAGGTGGCGTTTCGTTCCCGGAAAATGCTGCAGGTCCAGGAATAAATCAGTCGCGATTTGGTTGACTAAAAAGAAAGAAGAAACGTGAAGCGTCGACCGATTCGTGATTCGCGATGCTACGAGATTTAAGCGAGGATTCGACGAAAGCAAGTATGGCAGCAACAAAAATTCAGGCGAATTTTCGGGGATATCGAGTTCGAAAGCGATTCGATGAATCGAAAAAGAACGTAAAAGGAGATTCGCAACCGTCGAATGTTCGCGAGTGCGAACAAACCCCAGACGAATGTGAACAGGGAAAGGCAGAGTCTTCGATTCCGGTGAAAGGGAATCTAGAGAAAATATCGTTGGAAGAGAAATCTGCGACGAAAATTCAAGCTGGAGTGCGCGGTTTTCTGGTTCGGAAAAGACAAGAGACGGCCCGAGTGGCTGCAACTAGAATTCAAGCGGGTTTTCGAGGTTTCAAAACCAGGAAACTACTAAAACGAAACGAACAATAAAACGTATTCGGATTCGGAGTGTGAGCGATAGCATTATGTACGCAGTATACGCGTTGATCGAATTCTTGGCTCAGTGGTAACTCCGAAGCCGAATAAATTCTGAAAAATACCGAAAATACCGAAAATACCGAAAATACCGAGAATACCGCGTCTCATTGACAATTTAAGCGTTATCGAGGATTCTGATTATTTTTGCTTATCGTTGGATGTGACAGATTCACGGAAACTTGAAAAGCGAAGACAAGTTCATCGATGCGGTGTGACGCGACGCGTATGTGATACAGATGTACATACATACAATGTATTCACGTAGAAATACTTTTCATAGGTTGAACCGTATTTGTTACCAGCTTTTATGAGTTCACAAGTCTTAATGGTATTTTTTCTATTGTTTCTTTTTCATTATTTTCAAAAGTTTACGCGAATCGTTACGATTATTACGATCGCGTCACGGTCTGTTCCTTTCCTCTTTCTGCTGGTCCGACGACGCGTTTATACGATATCGACGGTAAACTCGTTGCGACGCGACCAATGGATCCATAATTATCGAGGAATAATCGAAATAGCCTCCGTGGCCACCAACGACGACGCTTGGCAACGACATTGACACTGCTACCGCTACCGCTACCGCTACCGCTACTGGTTACTGGTACTGCTAGCCGTTGCGCTGTGCTGGCTAGCCGCAAATATATTCTTAGAGCAACCAGTTAATTTTTAACCATAGCGCGTTACAGTCAAGTGCAAAACGTCTTGTACAGAAGTTCCGTGTGGCATCGGATAACAGTGTTTTCTTTTCTTCGGTATTCATGTACCTATCTCTTCGGTGTGGAACTTGGAGGTATACGTATACGCGTATATATTTTTATAAATTAAAGAACGTTTACAACTAATTTAACGGTTCGTCGGGAATTCTATACGTACTATGTTGTACTTTCGGGAGTATTTTCTCTTTTCTCACGTCCACGCGCTACAGCGCATCTACGTACGAATGCGTGCGATCGAATAACGATTACTCTCGAACACGATATATCTGAATAATTTGTAACAAGAAAGTATAACGGACAAGCAGATACCTTCTTTTCATTCGTTTATTAATCAATTACAGAATGTGGGTAATACATGGTACAATTACTTTCTCTTCCGAAGCATCCAACCTAATCGAATTGTTTTCAAAATATTTCATCTTTACGCGACCCAAAAGTTCGCATGCTCTCCTAAACAGTGAAACGAATCGATGTATCAGATACACAATCATTTTATCAGCTTCTGTCGAAGTAGAAAGTATTACGACTTGTAGTGGATTAATCGGAAATAAATGTACCCCTTTGATAAATGAAATTGAATTATTCAAATCTCTCTCTCTCTCTCTCTCTCTCTCTCTCTCTCTCTCTCTCTCTATCTGTATCTCTCTCTCTCTCTCTCCCGCGCGCTAATTTTCTTTCACTCACAGGCACCCATGCGTACACACGCGCAAACACACCTCCATTATCACAATCTTCCATTATCCTTTTCTCTAACTGATCTGTTCTCATTTTTATCTATCTATCTACCTAGTTATCTGTCTATCTATCTATCTCCCTATCCGTCTATGTATCGTGCTCGTTTTTCTCTTCCCTGATTGCGTATATGATAAAACTCGTGCAACCATATTCAACGCGAATACGGACTTTCGATTAAAATCATAATTAAGGATGCGTGAAATGTTGGTAATTTCATTTGTTCGCGTTGGACAGTGATAGTTCTCGACGCGAACAGACAACATACACGTATACGAAATTCGTGAGATGTTCGATGCGCTGCGGCGGGTACTGTAAATTCGCGTTTTATTCGATAGTGATTTTCTATCCGTTTCGATTAATCTATCTGTTGGTTAAATAATAATTCAAATGAAGCAGCGGAGTTGTAGAAATTCCTTAACCGTTAATCGAGTGGTGTTTCCTTGTTTTAGTTCATATGGTGAGCGAACCTTTGTGTCGTGACGTTGTTATCGTAGGAACTCAGGCAAACAAAAAGGATCGATGGGCTTTGTGTGTAATCGGACAGTCAACGTCCGATTCTGCTTCGTTACAGGACAGTCCGTTCTCGCTGCAACCGTGGCATTTGTTACAATTGCAATACATACCCGCGCCACAAATACCATACATATCCTTTGGTCCTCCACACAATTCACCGTGGCCCTGCAAAATCAATTCTGAACGTAAACACGCTTATTCGGCCCGGAAAAAGTTGATCGACGGAGCGAATGCCGACTAGTGTTTCGATTCGATTCGGTTCGATCGAATTTTCACTCGACTCGACTTGATTCTCGACTGATGGCTAACCTTTGCACAAACTTGACCGCAATACGGCATTGTCGCCGCACCAAATTCACATTTGTGGCAGAAATCGCCGCAAAGTTCGCAGTGAGGAGGCAACGGCTCAGCTCTTATTTTGATCGATGAATGCCCGAAACATTTGTCAAACCTGATCAACCATAATCATTAGCATTGTTAGCATTATCAACGATACATTTGGTAATTCTCGGTTCGGGACGATTCGCATCCTTTGAATGTCAATGAAAGTTTCGAAATCAAAGTCAAGTTTGAGATTTTCGATCTCGATCTCGATCTCGATTTCGATTTCGCAGCGCATAAAAAATCTATAAGACGCGTTTTTTCGTTGACGTTCACGAGAATTTTAGAATATAGAATTCTTACGCAAGTACGACAAGTATTAGCGCAGCTAGAAAAATCGTCTGAATGGCTGGCATTTCGCTTCGTGTATCTGCAACAAAGTTCAAATATATTAAGTTCACAAGCGTTGATCCATTCGAACGTATAAAACGGTTAATCGTCGTTAATCGACCGATGTGGCGCGAGATGGTTTTTCGTATGAATTTTCGACTAATTTTTCAACGGACGCGTACGTACATGGCGTGCACGCGTGTTTATATGTATAGGTACATGCAAAACATTTATGCTGATGACGAGGGCGTCGAACACAGTCTCCACGCTACTCTCCGACGATTCTTCGTCAACAGCAGAATAATCCCATACCGTGTCGTTGTACGAAATAAACCAACGAATATTCGTTATCTCTGCCGATTTACACTTATCGTTCGGTTCGTTGGATTTCATATTCGCGTGTATAAACGATCGATCATGGTATGGTACGCAGTATACGATTATAGTGTGTAGCGTATAGTCCATGGTGTGCATGGCAGGTAACGTATCGAAAGTCCGTTTGCTTTCATACGCGTTAGCGTTATGGTTTGCACGGTGCATGTTGTAAGATGCAAAACTCGAGATTGTAAACGCGAGACAGATGGTACGTGTGCCTCGTGGTATTCGACGATTCCGAGTACAAAGACTACTGCCGAGCTATTTATCGATAGCTACGTATGTAGAAGCAAAGAAACAATTATCCTCTTGCTCTTCGACCTCTCGTCGCTTCGTCACGTGACTGCCTTGTTCCCTTTTACCGTCTTATTTGTCTGTCTCATTTTCGCAAATTGTTCTACGGAAAATGTGTTTTCGCTGTATTGGGCTGTATTGGGCTGCGCTACATTTGCGAATCATTTTGATAACGTTAATACGACGCGAACACGGGTGCGAGCGCGGGTGCGAGTATACGGGTGGGTACTATGTAAGTACTTATGCGCTTCAAGCTTTTCTTAGCGACAAAACTTGCTTCCGTGTTCGCTAGAAAATTCACGGCGTGAGGTAGCAACGAATACTAGAATCGAGTATAAAAAGAAACTAAAATCTTTCGAGTTTACGCATAGAAATGGTAAACGCGGAGCTTTGCGGCTTTGAGGTCAGTAGGAGGAGGATAAGTAGACTCGTGTTGCTCTCCCCAAGATTTCGTATACTAAGAATAGCAAAAGGATTTGCGTTGGTTCCGATCGATGCCAGGTTCTCTTTGAGCGTCTCTCTTCTCTTCTCTTCTCTTCTCTTCTCTTCTCTTCTCTTCTCACCTATTTTCTGATCTGTAGATTCGTATCGCTATCTCTACGCATATCTTAGTTCCCCGTCGTTTTCTACGATTGCTTTCTTTTCCTCGCGATCTTTTTATCAATCTAGCACGTGTATAATATAATATCATGCATATGATAATACGCGCGTAGTTTCGGTCAAACGAACAAATCGACGATCAAAACTATGTTGGAATACCTTACGAACTTGTTCGTACGAGTGGCGAAATTTCTAGGAGATAAGAAACGCGAGACAGTCTACTGCATATCTTTCTCCTAATAGCGTCAGCAGCCTGTTCGATTATACAAGTCAATGCATGTGGCCGGCTTAAATGCGGAGGAGGGGTTACAATGGATTACTGTTTTTGTTTCAACGCTTTCTGCTTCCTCTTGCTGTCTTTTCGTCTTTCAGCCTTTCCTCTTTCCTCTTTCCTCTTTCATCTTTCATCTTTCATCTTTCATCTTTCCTCTATTGTACCTCTACGTATATGTACCTCTCTCGCCCTTTATCGTTTCATGCCTCGCCTCTATGTCGTTTCAGTCTCGATCCTAGTTTCGACAACTCTGATTGAACGATGCATAAAAGAGAAACGTCAGATATGAGAGAACGCAACAACTAAAATGATCCGGCGACGGTATCGATCCAAAACTAATAACGAATAAACATTTTGATATTCGATATGGTACACTGTACACGATACAGCCATATATGCGTATTGTATACCATTGGTGCTCACCCTAAACAAATTTCGTGTAACGCAGAAGAATCGAATGAAAAACAAGTAATGATAAAGTTGTTCTTTAAAGAAAAATACGAAATCGTGAAAATACCGAGACGCGAATGCGTAAAGTCACGGAGAAACGTTGAGTGTGCCATTCGGGAGAAGTGCGCTTTGTTTTATAGGGAAGTGAACAAAAGGAAGAAGGGAGAGAGGGGACAGAAAGAGCAAGCAAGCGAACGGTGGTGAGCGGGGAAGGGTGGGGACGAGAGGGCTTAAATTGACACAGGATCAGGCAACGTACGTATGTATACCTGGTGTCCTCTCTCCCCAATACGTCCTGGCGGTTACCGTGTAAAACTTTTGCTTTCCGTCCCATTATGTCCCATTATCGTGTCGTAAATATTCCTCTGAACATGTCTTTTCCGATTTTAGTGAATTTTCTTGACGGGCATCCATTAATATGTAAATCTTCTCGGTTCGGTGTTACGAAAAACAAAGATGCCAAAGATTCATTGACTATTAATATAGCCTCCCTAAATCACCTTGTCAACTTTGTTCCCGTAATCGTTTAATATGTACTTACCGAACCGTAAAATCAGAAAATCAAACAGGATGATGTTACTAAACATCGTTTACGTTTCAGGCGAGAAAACGTAAGGTCCGACGGAAGAACGAAAGAAATTAAGAGGGAGGAACAGAAGGAAGGTAGGAGAGGAGGATCGAAAATCTATTGTAGATCGCGATAGAGAACAAATTGATCGAGGAATTCATTACACGGCCGACTACGCGTACAATATATTGCAAGTGCCCCGTTGTTACCTGTTTTATGCAAAGAGTACGCATATTGTACGGTTTTGTGTCGAAACGATGTGGCAGCATCTCGGCAAACTCTTGACGGTCCTTCGCGAACGGATCGATCGAGCCGAAACCGTTTTCCTACGAATGCAAAACATTTCGGTGATGACCAATCAAATTTTATTACTGAAAATGGCTGATTTGTTGTTACTGCCCAAACCCGAAATGACGTGTCTTTACACGTTGATGTTTTACAACGTGATCACGTATTGCGTTAGCTACGTTAAGGAATTGATCGAGAAGGAAGATTGGTCCCCATACATAACTCTCACCGAAAGATCAAAGATTAAACATTTAGCTATGTCTGCTACGAAAATAGTACTAGAGTGGACTAAAGCTGTTACGTTCGTCGTAACGTTAACGTTCGTGCTCCTCGTGTTTGGTTTGGAGCAGGGTCTTCGTAACTACAGGTAAGCGTGGCAGGTAGCTAGTGCGTAGGGATCGAAACATCGAAGAACCAAGAAATTAAAAGGGGTGGTCATATACATATCATAGATTCGAAAAGAATCGTTCGATGCATTTATTCTTGTTACAGGCCGTCAACGTTTTACACCATGATAACGTGGATTTATTACTCGGCGACGGAAAAGGTCTTCGCCGAGATGTTTCCGTCGATTTTCAAGCTCTTTCGCGTAGAAGCTTTCGAAAATATGGAGGAACTCTATGCTCCGATAATATTAAGGTCCTTTACCGTTGTCGTCTCTGTTCTCCACATATTGTTCCTTCTACCGACAACATCCTGGCGATTTCTGTTGGTTACGAGCTACGTGAACATTTATTTGAGATTAAAAGACCTGATGCAAAAGTTTGCGCCTTCGTTGCAACGCGAACGGCAATTTCTACGTTATTATAGGAAAGCAACACTCGAGGAAATTTCCCGTTTCGACGACGTGTGCGCTGTATGCCTCTGCAATATGGTTAAAGCGAGAATAACACCTTGTCACCATCTCTTTCATACCGATTGTTTACGTCGATGTCTTAAGATTAGCAATGCGTGCCCTCTATGCAAAAGAAAACTAAAATTCGAATATAAATCTATAATCGACACCGACGACGATCATCGATCTGTTGGAAATTGACTGGTCACGGGCCGACCGTGATCGGTGAAATCGCCAACACCGAAATCATCATCCCTGTATTTTCTGTCCGCAACGAATTTCAAGTTTCATAGGAATAACAATTTTCTACGCAAACGTATCGAAATCGTTGTACGAAAAGTAACAAAATCAAGGAACTGGCTAACGATTTTCCGTCTAGGCCGGTGTAAATAAACAAACGCACGAAACTTTTGTTCTTTTTGCATTTCTTGATTCTTTATTCGTTATTCGTATCATCGATTCTGTTTGCTTTTAGACTTCTCCGTCGTATTTAATAGTGAGATCTGTGTATGCGCCGTCTGGGCTATCGTAATTCTGTATCGGTGGAGTATTTACTGGTCCGGACGCGCTGTATGGCAAAAACGATTCGTCAATCTAAAAGCAAAATGTAATTCTTAGATAAGTTTCACCATAATCGCTCGTAGAATCATCCCGTATTGATTGCTAATAACAATGAAATTCATTTTCTCTCGGCGATACCGTACTGTTCGAACGACGCTTACTTCTATTGCTTTTTCGTAAAGATACTCGGACACCGCTTTCAATTCCGTCAGAGCTCTTTCCTGTGAAACCATGATAGATTCTATGGTACGCGTATCCCTTAACCACTGATCTTGTTTGTATTTTGCCCATTCTTTCCTCAATAACGATCTCCTCTCTATCTCTTGGGGAGATATCGCGATGGATTCGCGGAACCTTTCCCTGTAAAATAGAAATTGCGATTAAACAACCGATTATGGGGAAAACCAAAATTAGGGAACAACGTAAAGTACAACGTACTCTTTTTGTTCGATTAAATCAGCTGCAGCTTCGACTTCGATGATCGGTTTCATTTGTTTAGCATTCTTTTCTAAACGCCTAATTTGTTTCTCCAATTTTCTTTTCCTCCTCTCCTCTCTAGCTCTAGTTATAGCAGGATCCAGTCTCCTTTTCTTTTTAACTGGCAACCCTCTGCGAACAAAATCAGTATAAAACGTAGTAGTTACTCGATTAATTTTCGAAATATAGAACATTCGACTACTTACGATAATATGTTGGTAACTTGAAAATGTAACGGATGTGTGTACATAGAAATATTTCGCGAGTTAACGATCGATAACGAACGCAGAGGTAGTCTGAAAGAATAAACGAGTAAGTAATCGGAATAGTGAAAATATCGAAAAACCATGTATTATTTACTATATATTAATTATTACCTGGAAAAAGCATTTATCACAGGTAGGACACTTATCATTTCTATACAATTTTTTCAATTCCTCGTAATCTCAATAACAGCGTCCAATAGGTTTCTATTATTTTCTATAATTGATTACTTATGATTGCGAACAATTCGTAACCTAGAAGTGAATTATAAAAGACAAACTTGACAAGACATTTTAGGAACATTAGGAACATTAAAACAGCAGATGGAGTGTAAATATTTTGATTGTGCATTACGTTTATTCAAAATACCTTATAAATATATCATACGTGTTCGAGTAAATAATCAGCAGTAATCAGACAGATCTCTCAGATTAATGACTGTGAAACACTGTGAATGACTGTAACAACGTAGCAGTGTATATGCGTAATTGGCAGTAATTAGCCAGTTTACGAAATGAAAAATGTCACTTGTTTGCAACGGTTTGCAATTGCATGTAATGCAATGCAATGTAAGCAAATGTAACAATGTAAGTATATATACGTCACTGAACATGTAAATCAGTGATCTACGACTACGACTCTCTGTACACTCTCTGTAGATACGTCACTGATGTGAACGTAGCCACGTAGCCTTCCAGATCTTGGAACGAGCAAATAATTCCGAAGCCTGTCCTACTTACGCCGAGTCTATAAGTATACATATATATATACAAGGTGTCCCAAAATTTCTCCGACACCCGAAAATGGGAGGTTCCTTGGGTCATTTGAAGCAACATTTTCCTTTACAAAAAATGGCATCCGCGGCTTTGTTTAGGAGTTATTAACGAAAAACACGGACCAATCAGAGCGCGACCTAGACGCGAGTTAGCACATTCGGCCCGACGCGCCAACTGTCAATTGGCCGAACGTGTCATCGCATGTCTAGATATATATATATATATATATATATATATATATATATATATATATATATATATATATATATATATATATATATATGATCTAAGAATATTATCGATGATCACCGACATTCACCGACAATCATCGACAATTACTAACAGTTACCGAAAAGTTTTGGCCGCGCATGCGCTAAAAACTGTGGTTGTAATCGGAACACTGGTGACCACTGGTGACACAGGTCTACAGTCAATCTATCTAACCCTAACCACGAAGAAACGCAGCAATCGTTCGCGCTCGATTACAAACGATATTTGAATTTTTCAACCAACTGAACTATATAGGATATGCTAAATAGGTATCTTCGTCGAAGCAACAGCGAAAGAAGCGATGTGTACATTAAACTCTTTCGAGTGTGATACGTTTGAAGATGAAACGATAGAGAACACGTAAGTGCCAAGTTTTCTTGTCATCCCCGAAACTTTCTATGCACATAATTCAACGTACACTATTATTATTTTTGATTTTCCATAGAATTGCAGTAGCTGGTACCGATAATGCTACTATGCGACTGTCAAATGCAAAATTACTTTGCAAAAAGTGCGGATCTGAACAAATCGAAATTTCATTAAGGAACAAATGCGGATACTGCAAACCATGTTTCTTGTCTGTATCGATGCATAAATTTAAAGCCACTCTTGGGAAATCGAAGTCGATGCGCCCGACAGATTCCGTACTCGTTGCCCATTCGGGGAAAACAAACTCAACCGCTCTTGTACAACTTATAAAAAATAATGCAAACGAGTCAAGTTGTAAAAAACTTCGATTCAGCTGTAAAGTATTATACATAGATGGTAATATTAATCTTTAGAAATCCAGCGAATACTATCTAAAGGAAGTTATTGCGGTAATCTATCTAACCTATCGCTGCTTATTCTTTTATGCGATTCCACAGATGGCGTAGCGAGAGGATTTTCATTGGAGGAAAGAAAAGATATTCGGAACGCGTTAGTTAAAGAAGCGGATAATTTACAAATAACAACGTACATAACTTGTTTGACGACTTCTACCAGCGATATTCTTTGCGAAGCAGTCGAGTCGAAGGATGCGTCACAAACAAACAGAATCCACGACGATGAATTTATTGAAAAACTGTTTCATAGCATGGAAAGCGAAACGGCAAAAGACGAATTGTTGAGGCAACTGAAAAGGAAATTAATTGTACGAGCGGCACGCAAGCTAAACTGTAATAAAGTTTTCGTTGCCGATACCTCGGTCGATCTTGCAACAAAAGTGCTTGGGGACGTATCGACGGGAAGAGGATCTCAGGTGTCTTTAAACGTTTCTTTTTCCGATACAAGATCCGTGGATGTAACGTTACTTAGACCGCTCAGAGAATTTACGCAGGATGAGATAGAAGGCTACTTGGAGTGCTGCAACGTAACGCCTATCCTTTCTTCTTCAAAATATAATCGAACGTATCCTGGTTCCATACGAACTGTTGCACGAAACTTTATTCGTCGATTAGATTCCAATGTTAACGGTACCGTCTCTACCGTATACCGTACCAGCGAAAAATTGGCAGCAAAGATGAAGGAACTACGCAACGTAAAGATCGCTAGAAACATTGATTTTGTCGAGGACGTTAACGAAACCTGTATACTTTGCGAATTAACGTTGGACTCTTCTAATTCGCAAGAAAAAGAACTTTCGGCTGTTCAAGCCAGAATATTTTCCCATTTGATATCAACGAATGTGGATCCCACGACAGGTATGGAATCTAGTAACCGATCAAAAAATAAACAAATGCAGGATATAAATGATCCTATGATAAAGCATCGTCGATGCGACAATGCCGCCTGTATTTCATATCACACAGTATCTCTACAACCAGATTTAATCGAAACTCATCTATGTTACGGTTGTAAACTAATTGCTTTAAATTCAAAGGAAAAATATAATCTACTATCTTGCTTCTTATGCGAGAAAATTCAAGAAAAGCTACAAATAACACGTATGCAAGAAGAGATAGCAGAATTTTTACTATAACTGATTTTCAGGGAAAGAGAATATTATTTGATCGACAAATTAAAGGATTTTATGTTAACGTGTCGGTGCAACTTCTTTGTCCTTGAACCTTAATTTATTTATTCATATTCAACAGATTCAGATTTTCTGAAAAAAGATGGCTCGATCGGTACACAATCGGGTGGTCAACGGTCAATGGTGGTAAAAGACTGGTAAAGACTCGGGAGAAGCAGTATTCATACAGGGTGTCCCAAAACTAGTGTAGGAGCGGAAAATGGGAGGTTCCTTGGGTCGTTTGAAGCGTTAGCACAGTCGACCCGATGCGCCAACTGTCAATTGGCCGAACGTGCCATCGCATGTCTAGATCGCGCTCTGATTGGGCCGTGTTTTTCGTTAATAACTCCTACCCAAAGCCGCGGACGCCATTTTTGTAAAGGAAAATGTCGCTTCAAATGACCCAAGGAACCTCCCATTTTCCCGCTCCTACACTAGTTTTGGGACACCCTGTACAGTATATATGTGTGTATATAAATTGGTATCATATTAGAAACATTTTGTTCGTATCGCAAAGTGCGACATTGGTGTCGTTCGATATATCGATACTCGACGTAAAAATTTGCGAACGTATATTTAGGTTTTGTTGAAAACGCCTCAGACCTCGGAGCCACTGGTATCGTAGTATCTTGAGTATCTGCTAGTATCTATCGGTATCTATATTGATCTATATAGCTGACTGGTTGATGCTGGTTGAAGTCAACGATAGTAACAATCACGAACGATACACAAAACATTACGTAAAATCTGATTAATAAGGAATTTTAGTGGTCGTTCGAATCCAACAATTAGTTTTCGTAAGCGCAAATTGTTTTGAATACGTTAGTATTTATTGCGATCAGTTATTTAGTGCGTCAGTTTTACTATGTAACTAGGTGGTTTAGGTTACAATCGTTAGGTTAATAAAACTGCATTTCTTGATACTATAAATAATGAATTCGTTTTACCATAAGTAATTAGTTGATCGCGTATTAATGACAAACGTTTGTGGTTTTCAGAAACATGCAACAACCACAAGTGGTCGGTAGAAGGCAATGGCTCTCAGACTTGTCTGTAGCGCAGTCCTTTCAAAATCATTCGACTTGCAGAGACTTTGAAATTCGGTACAGACAGTGTGGGGTAGCTTATGGACATTACAACGGGGAGATAAAATGTCGATCGTATATGGAGGATCTGTACGAATGCGTTCATGAAAGTAAACGGACCAAACGATTAGAATTAATGCGCAAAGAACGCGATCAACAAATGAAAAAAGGTGAAAGAGGTTATTTGCCGCTTCCTCGCACGGATTTACTTTAAAACGATTCAAAGTTGTTATATTATTATGTCTTAGTGCGTATTCGTTGCGTTAAATAATGTAATTATGCGAAAGAAAGAGGTTTTCATTTAGAACATGTAATGTATCGACAAAGGGGAAATTAAACGATAACGTCGTAATCAAATGATATTCTATTTTCCTGTTTAACGCAAAGTTTGTCGCTAAACGCGTACACATTAATCGCTGTGGAACAAAGTAAATAAATGGAAAGCGAAGCAAAGAGTACATAGAAAGATAGGTAAATTACAGATCACTGTAGATCACTGTAGATCACTGCAGATCACTGCAGATCACTGCGGATGCACACTGAAATATTTGACGGAGATCGTCGCTAGATGGCAGGAATACGTTAAACGGAGGAACGACGACGAATGGTACAACGGTACAACTGGGTACAACGTACAACCAGACCAGACGAGGAGAGCGAATGTATGTAAGCCGTGACCGTACGTCGTACCGTGCCGTACAGTACGAACTAGTACGAAGTGGCTTGGCGGGCACGGGAAGGCAAGCAGGCAGGCAGGCAGGCAGGCAGGCAGGCGAGTGGCGAGTGGCGAGTGGCGAGTATGCCAGTGCCAGTGCCAGCGACAGAAAAAGATACGCTAGCACGACGGTAGGTTGCCGACTTGTTAGGCCGGAAGGCGGGCGCACCTGTCTGTCATCAACGCCGACTGTCAATCTTACTGACGCTGGCGCACACGACGCAAGAACCCGCCGCATTCGTAGTGTTTATCTGTCAGAGAGATTTGGAGATTCATTGAAACGGGAAAGAATTCGAGCGAGAAACTGTAACGCGAGTGACCGACACACGAGAAAACTACAGAGAGATACGCCGGTGAGTTGCAGCGAACAACAAACTATCGCGTCCGATTGTGAGAAGAAAACGTGATACGTAGAAGGAAAAGAAGCCGCGAAGTCTCGCCGTGTGATTAACTATACACCGATACGTCGATGCACCGATACACACCGATGTGGATACAGTGTTGCGTCCTTTAACTAATTATGCCGTCTATTCATCGGTCGTGCGTGCACGCGTCTCGAACACGAGACGTTCGTAACCAGTCAAAATCGAATTGGTTAGTTTGTTTGGCGCGAAGATTGCAGATTTCATGACCGTGTGCAATTCTCTTCCCTCGCGTTCGTGCGAGCGTCTCCACGGGATTGTCGGTCGATCTGGTCGATCTCGTCGATCTTGGAATCCCTTTTCTCTCTCTTTTTTCCTCCCTCGTTTACATATTCGGTACTCGGTTGGTTAGTTGCGTTTTATCTCGAGGGATGTACACGACTGTTACGCGTGCCGGTTAATTCGTAATCGCGGCTGAGCGGTGTCTTTTTCTTCTCGTTCAACAAAGTACTTTCTGTTTGACAGTTGGTCGTGTACCGAGTAAACGTCTCATCGAACGTATCATCAGGTCCAAAGAGATATTATTGCATCGCGTACCGCGTGCACGGAACGCGTGCTTCGATTTCATCGCTATGGACCACCGGATTGGTAAGTGGAAATTTATTAAATAATTACCGTGTTAAGAATTTATAATTGCAACGCGAACATCGCGATTCTCAACGCGGTATAGACATTTCTTTGTAGAATATTAGATGTATTTGTAGTAGACTGAAAATTTTGTCGTGAGAGACGCCATCATCTACGATGGTACAGCGCGTGGCGATCGAGTCAACACGCGAGCCAGCTATCTGGTGAGGCACGTGGTGGCGCGGCACGGCGCGGACTTGGTTACTTGCACGGGGTTCACTAGTCTTGCTCCACGGAATCCGCTTCTCGTTATAATTACCAACTGTCATTCTGCTTTTTCCGTCGTGCCTTCCATGCTTGCTCGCTTGCTTACCTGTTTGCTTGCCTGCCTGCCTGCCTGCCTGCCTGTCCGTCTGTCTGTCTGTCTGCTTGCCTGCCTACCTACCTACCTACCTACCTGCCTACCTACCAGTGAGCCATCATCTTTACTTACTAAATACACGGCATGACACGGCTTATGTGGCTCGGCTTGGCTTGGCTTGGCTTGGCTGCCGGCTGTCGGTTTGGTCGTATCGCGTGCACGCGTACCTATCATACGCAGGCGAATATGTTTACATGCGCGCGTTCGCGCTGATTCGCTAGTCTGCAATGGTACGTCTAGTTGTCCAGTAAGTTGTCTCCAATGTCTACGAAATTACTCGAATTTATGTAATTTCACGCATACTTATACAAAAAATAAATCGACAAAAGTTTTTGTTCGCGTCGTCTGTTTCGCGACATTCGGGACAAATTATTAAGCATTTATAGGTGTGTAAATATATTCGCGTGATATTCGCCGTTACGCTTACATAATGGACGAGATAAAGATATACGTATACGTAGAGTCAGTTGAACAGAAGCAAGCACGCAAACGCTTGTCCGCGGCTTGTTTCACAAAGAAGTTGTTTTGTTTTATCGTATCGTTTCTATGTAGCAGTGGTGCGTTGATCGCAATGTTTATATTCTCGTTGAAAAACCCCGTGGCAGTTTGTTTACAGTTTACGTTATAGTTCATAACGTAAGATCGCAAGATATGCTTGACATTGAATATAATTTATGAAATTCTTAGCGATATCGTTTGTACCGATACACGCGCGCGCACGCACGCAGAAACACATACGATACGCGTATGGATATGCGTTGACCATGGTGATGCTGGTCTCCGCGATCATCGTATGAATGAGAAAACGTTTGGTCGGAATAACAAGGGGAAAATCAAGTTCGGATTAGAGTCCAAGATTAGCAACTCGGTAAATGGGTCGCGATACGCGACGTTATCTACGATAGCTTTGGTCAATGGCCAGTGAAACTCGTTTGTAAAGATACGACGGTATTGTGTAACTCACCTAATAATAGCAATAATAGAGAGTTACGGGTAACAGTTTGTATAATATATTATATTATATTACTTGGACGTAATATCGATTTATTTGATCTTTTTATTCCGTTTTAGTCTGTTTTATTCTATTTCCTTCTATTCTATTCTATTTTAGGGAATAGGAAATTCGTTGCGCGTGCAACGAGTTGATCGACTCGCACCGCGTATGTACACGTATTGGGGTTCTTTGATCGCATGAAAAATACATTTAAAAATTAGTTTAATGACAGATCGATGTGGTTAGTATGGTTAGCGTAACTTAGTATGTACATACATAATTGCTATGGATAAACGGTAGAGATGGATGAATCCGGATGCAACGTACTTAACGCGTCGACGATGAAACCGACGATAAGTAGAGAAAGAACGTTCCGAAAATGACGCGGAACGTATGCATGTATTCGGTGAAACGATGGTGAAGCGTGTCATCGTAATCTTGACTTGGTTATGTAACCGATAGCGACGAGTACTCGTCGCATGCTAAGACTACGACTCGCCTCTGTTGAACCGTGTCCGACATCTTTCGAGAGAATTTTCGATGGATTTTCAAACAAGACAGGAGGGGAAAACGGTATTTGTTTCTTTCGTTTGTTTTGGCTATTTGGGCCAATTTGGGCCAATTCGGGCCAATTTGGGCATGCTCGCGATAGGCAAGATACCGGTAAGAGACAGATCCGCGAAGAAAATTGAAACTTTTTCGTTGAATCGACGATTCGAATAGTTTAGCGGTGGAAGCTGCCAGTCCCGAGAACCAGCATCCTAATCTTTAGCCCTTTCTTTCTTTAGGTTATTTATTTGGTGTTTGAGGTTATCGTATCGATGACGCGAGACCGTAGACCGTAGACCGTAGAGCGTAGGGGCTATCGTAGGTGGAGTAAATCGTCAAATAAATTACCAATAACTAGGATACTAACATTGAGAAACGAACGATACGGTCGTCGCTTGCCCGATTAAATCGAGCCAACCGACTAATACCGAGACGATGAAAACCAAGTACGAAGTCTACGATAAGACCATTCGATAGAAATTATAGAAGAAATCGCATCGAGATTCCACGAAGAAACAACGATCGCACGGATGAAATCTCTTTGTTGAAATGAAACGATTCTTGACACGAGTTGGCCACGAAGCAACGCGGGACACGGGCAGCTCAAAGACTGTAGCTAAAATCGTTCTATGCGCTGACCTACGAGGAATGTTCCTCCCCTCTTGATTCGATGTTTCTTTGCACGCCGACGACGACGATACGAAGCCTAGCTCTCTTTTGCTCCCGAAACATCCCTACAAAAGATTCCGCAGTGGAGCCTCTCCGAGCCGAGGCGAATCGAGCCGACTACGTGCTGCTTCTGCTCTTCGCATACTCGTCCTTTTCGGGCCTTTTAGCCTTCTAGACTTTCAGATTTCTAGAATTCTAGACGTTATAGCGTGATCGAACCGAATGGTCCTCCATCCGATTCTCGATTGAAAGCCGCGTCAACGGTTCCTCTGAAAAGAAGCCCTTCAACGCGGAGCGATCGAGGCAGCTTTTGCCGATTTTCGTGATCGTTCTAACAAAAATGTTAATTCTCGCGTTGGTTCGGCTTGGTTAGCGTTACCAGCTGGTATCTAACGAGAGGAACAAATTTGTTGATCGGTTGTAAGTACGATACGGTATTTGCTTAAACCGGTTAAGGAATCTAACGAATACTCGCAAAGTATTTAGAGACGAGTCACTAAACGGTTTCGCCGAGTTCCAAATGTCGCTGAACGATCCAATTTCAATGGAGAAAAGACATACCGAGACAACACTGTATTTTGTTCTTTCCGCTCTTTATGCATACTTGTTCTTGCAATTGCATTGAAATTTCAAAGTGATTTCCATGCAAAGTTTTCATGAAAGAAAACTCGTTTGTTGTTTTGATCGTTGCGCGACAACTGCCGAGTTTTCTGTCGATAACGAGACGCGACGAGAGCAACGAGGAGACCGGGGTGTACGTATTGCTCTTATCGTTCTTAGTATCGATCGACGCTGTGACCGGGACCGGGAATTATCCGAATAACGGAAATATAATATACATCTGTACATCAGATATTTATAATATGTATAGTCTGGGTATCTTATCGTGTTACGAACCTATCGAATTACCTATCGAGACGAACATAGAGCACAGGTTTTGTCGATAAGATAAAAATATACAATTGACCCTATCGAGGATTCGGTAAGGGGAACGTATCTTTGGAACATCGAAGAACGAAAATTCTCTCGTAGAAGAATCTTTGACGATCAATCGGGCGGATAGAAGGTAAACAACTAGTAAAGATTGCGATTTACCCTGTAAACGGGAGAACGCATAGAGATCGTATAAATGTTCCGATAGCGTGGAACTTGGTTGTAAAACTAATGGGTTGTCAGCTATTTATTGAAAGTCCGCTGGAAAAGATAAACGAATAAGAGCAAAAGATACGTGTACCTACATATGTATTTCCCTCCAGAGCTGTCTCACTGGCATTGCAAGTCGCAGAAGGAACAAGATGAATTACACTCGAAATCACAGACATTCGAAACTCGATACATACGTATATCGCGCTCCTACGTGCGAAGGGACGTCTTTACTTTCGTTCCTTTACCAGTCACACGATCTTAACGTACTCGCTTTTTCCGTTGCTAGATAATACGTAATCTTTTAGCCTTATCTCGCGCGTTATCGCTTTCCTCGTGTATCGTCTTGCCTTTCGCCTCCCATGGAACGAACGAGCATCGTTTCTTAGGACGACCATCGACGAATACGATCAACTTTTCGTATTCCGTTACGCACGATCGACCAACGCGTTCGAAAAGTCTTTTCTCGAAAGATTCTGTTTCGTTGAAATTCAGGCATCTTCGAGACTCTGGAATTTCAAATTAGAAGACGGATCGCAACGTAACGCGCGTTTCCCGCCAAGAACCAAATTATCAGTGAACGAGGAAGGGGAATGGTAGAAGAGCGGCGGGAGTGCGGAGCTGTCGTTATCGTTACTGGGACAACGGGCCAACGGGTCCCGGCGCTGCTCGGCGCTGCTCGGCGCGGCTCGGCGCGGCTCGGCGCGGCTCGGCGCGGCATGACGGTCGAGTCTAAATGGCGGGAAAGACGCAAGGGAAAGGACAGAGAGACAGGGAGACAGGGAGACAGAGAGACAGAGAGACAGAGAGTCCAATGGCTAGTAGCCGCCTTCTAAGCGGGAAGTGGACTCACGCGGCCTGACGCGCGAACTCGGGGACCCGGGGACCCGGGGATCCTCTCGTCTTTGTTGTGCACGCGTGCGCTCATTCTCGCGCGTTTGTCTCCTCCTCGCCTTCTTGTTCTTCTTGTCAGAGCTCTGTCAAGCCGGCTTCCGAACATGGTCGGCTTAGTCGCGTTTCGAACGTTGCACGACGCGCTTCGGCCGGTTTCCAAACGTAAACGCGAATGACAAAAGATCTATTCTCGTCTCTGTCTCTCTTTTTTTACCAATTTTCAGTCATCGCTGATGTCTAGAAGCGAATCGAATGTGATTTCTCTTATAGAGAAGGAGGACAACTTTTTTCCTTTTCTTTCTGTTTTCTCCTCGTCTCTTTCTCGTCTCTGACTGTCGCAATCGACGAACGAACGACGCGTTTCGGAACCCTAAGGCTCGTCCGAGTCTAAAAGAAGACCAGGAACCGAAAGACAACGTTGATCGTTGGATCGGAGAAAGAGAAATGGTACCGTACAAGTGCGTCGAATGCGGTGAAGCAGATTGGATACAGCGTCGAAGCGCGTTATCGGTATCGAAGTTGTTTGACGGGCAAGCATCGGGGACGAAACGATAAAGTTTCGCACGACCGAGCGTTTCGACGGCTACGATCCTGTACGACTGTCCATGACGTCTACCGGTCTACCGAACCAGGCCACCGAAAACGCGTAACGTTTGCAAGCCGCAGTTAGAGGAAAAGAAAGAGGAAAACCTAACCGTGACCGTCGACTATTTGGACGTACGATAACGTGACTCGTTTCGTCTCATAAGTGTTATGAAACGGACGTTGCGATGATACGAACATTTGGCAACGCGTCGTACGACGATCGAAGAAAATGTTCAGGTGTAAATAAAATGTGGAAAGGTAATAAAATCCTTTATCGAAATATTTGGATGGTTGGTTAAGATACTTGCGCAACGTCTCGAACGTCTCGCGTCCGTTGCGCCTTGCGTCTCATGTCTTTCTTACGTGTTACGTGTTACGTGTTACGTCTTACGTGTTACATTTTACGTCTCGCGTCTTACGACTTACATCCTACGTCCTACGGGTTTGGAAATACGGGAATACAGGAATACAGGAATACGACGAGAGGAGAGTGTCATGCTACCACCAGCGGCTATGCGTTTGGATGAAACACACGGTACCGAGAAGTTTGCAGGTACACGCGACCAATGCGAGCATCAGCATCGATATCAGTATCGTAATCTTTGTTATCACGATCAACGTCATCGTCATCGACACCCACGCACGCTCAAACAGGAAGATTACCATCGTCGTCGTCGTCGTCAACGTAATCGTAGCAACGAACGTCGGCATCATCGCCACCACCATCACCATCATCATCGTCATCATCATCATCGACGCAACCAGCATCAGCATAATCGTCAAAACGATCATCAACGGCAACGTTGTCGCCAACATTCACGAAACTCGGACTATCGTCGTATCGTATCGTCATTGCCCTCGTTAACGTTACCGTATAGCGATAATTCATCTCCGTCTCAACGCACAAACATGTTTGCAACAGGTAAGAATGAGACGACGACGACGACGACGACGACGACGACGACGACGAGCACCACCACCACCACCACCACCACCATTACCACCACTGTTTCGTATCGATTCAGAAATCGATGAATCGTTTGCGTCAACTGTCGCGTGTTTAGTGATTTGAATGGAAAATTGCGCAGTACGCTATTTTTTTGGAATACAGTAGAGTCGAGTAGAGCGTGAAGCATCTGAAAAAATTTAAAGATTAATTTAACAAATAATTGACGCCCTCCTGTAGGTCTCGAATAATCGAATAATCGTCTTCCCTCGATCCATCGTCCACAGCTAACGAAGACTTGGCATGGAAAATCGTGCCTGTTGCGCAACTGGCGCCCATCTCCCCTCTTAACGTCTCTTCGCGTATCTCTCTCCATCTATCTATATGCGTATCTATCTCTATCTCGCTTGTATACCTTCGCTTGCACGCGCGTTCGCTCGCTCGTTCCGAGCGTCGTCATTCATTCTTTTTGCAAAAGATGGAGAAACGTTTGAAACTTCTTTCTTTGCTTACGATGAAGTTTGCATCGCCTTTCGCTTTCATCTTTCGTATGCACCCGACGAAGATCGTAGCATCTTTTAAAACGTGATTTAGTTGCAAATATCGTATGGATGTGTTTCACGCTAGACCGTTTACCGACTCGAAGGAACCTATTCCTAAATCTCGAAGAATTTCGAGAAATGTCGCGAATCGAGTGGAGTTAGCGACGAGCACCTTTGATACCACGTGCTACGTACGTACCAGTACGCGCGTCTCGTGCCTCGTGTCTCGTGTCTCGTGTCCTGTCTCGCGTCTCGTGTCTCGAGTCTCGAGTCTCGTGTCTCGTTGCGTGCTTCGAGTTTGATAGCTTCTGCAATGAATCGCAAAGGGGTAACGAAAAAAAGGGTACAAAGAAGTACATAGATACGTGTCGCGTATGTATATTTGTTTCGCATGCGTGCCAATACATAGAATTAAGAGGCGGCAGGGTCTCCCTGTTGTTATAGTTGTAAACCCCGTGTGCTACGAACCCGAATCCTACCGACATCGATTTAGAACGTGCTCTCAGAACTCGAAGAAGTCTTTGGTAGCCTCGGCCACGATTCCACTGCACTCGACCAAGTCGATTTTATCGTAAAACGATGATGTCCCGCGAGGTTACGTATCTTCGATCGGCTCGATTGAAATTCCGAGTTTCAGCGCAACGATGGAAGTGCTACTACCATCTCGAAACTATATTCAACCGCGTGAATTACCGACGTTGGTTACATTCACCCGTTTCAACAAATCTCGTTCCTATAAATTTTCAAAGTTTCTAGAAATTTTTCTGTCTCGTCGGTGCAAGACGAAATAAGTGACACGTACAAAATTCTTCAGATGCATATCGACATCGCATATGTATTTGCGCTTAACGTACGTAATCGATGCATTCAATGCAAAATACGCAAGACGTTGCGTACGCAAATAGATGTCACGAAGGTTAACCGCGCGTCGGGCTTCTTTCGTTTTTCAACTTTTTATTAATCGTGCACCGTTCACGAGATCAGAAAAATTTAGGAAAACGAACCGAGAAATTATGAATCCGAATTTTGAGTCGTGAATCTCTCTGTCTCTCTCTCTCTCTCTCCCTCTCCATGTACAATATATAAAGCAACAAGACGACAAAATGGAAAATCCGAAGATGACGCAGAGTGAAATATAAAGTTGTGGTAGTAACATAGAGTACATTGATCGTGGGTCGTGGGTCGTGGGTCGTGGGTCGTGGGCCTCGGGTCGTAGGTCGTACGGCGACAGCAGAGAATATAAAAGTCAAAAGTCTTAGTTGTATTTTCGAACGTGGCGAGGACGCTACTAATTAACGTCCGTTGCGCTACGCCGCGCCGGTCTTTTGGAAATCATCCAAACGCGTTACAGGTCACCGACTGTCGGTGTTACCGCGGTATACTTTTATAATAGATACACGGTACGTTGTATGTATTCCGATCTCCTTATCGCGGATACCAGTCTCCGAAAGATGGACGATCCATACGTCCGATCTTTGCCGGAATCGGCGAAATTTCGACTACTTATTTTCGATTGATCGTTCCCGCAAAGTCTGAAGAATATTTTAATCCTCGTTAATTCGTCGTTGACTATTTAAAAAAATGAAGATTACGTGTTCGATGGTGGACGTCGTTATCCCATATGATGGATTAGTTAGCGAAAGCGTGGGCAGCTCATTATACGTATATTTATAGCTGAATGGAGGAAGCCGTGCACGGACAGTGCTAAGGTGGCGGTTCTCTGCGCGCCTCTCTTTCTTAGCTCGCTTATCCGTCCCTGCTTTGTTTAATCGCTGTTTGCGATCGCTGTTGTCGATAGCGGTGCGTACCGTTTTGTTACCGTACGATTGTACGATGTTCCTTCCTCGAGCACGCTTTACGTCGCAGTGACACATAGTTTTCGTCTAGCCGCGTCTAGCCGCGTCGAGCCGCGTCGAGCCGCGTCGAGCTTGGGTCCTAATTTTGTACCGGCGGGTTACTGGACCTTACGTAACTACAAACTCGAGTGCTAAGATTAGTCGACGGTACCAACTAACCCGAACCGTTGATTTAATCCTCGCAAATATTATTTTATAATACGGAAAACGATTGTCGTTGTCGTTTACGTGTTCGTTATCGCCGCTATTGCAGTTTTCGTCACCGCCGCCGTCGTCGTCGTCGTCGTCGTCGTCGTCGTCGTAGAAATGTTGCCAGTGTCGCGAATTCCGCATAAGGCAAAGATTTTTGAATTTCACCTATAAATTCGTTTCGGTTTAATTATTGTTGAATGAGAATGGGACGCATTGTCATCATCGTTATCGTACTTGGAGTTAGGGTAGGGTGTAGGGTGCTTGCTAACAGATGCGAAGGAAATGATAATTCGGTAATAGTGACGGGGTAGAGTTGGATCGGGAAGAGCGTGGATCTGAACGGTATCGCGGACACGAGAACTGGCGTACACGCCACTACCGTTGCATACATGCGCGAATATCGTATTAAATGAAATTCGATTCTATCGTATGATAATGATATTACGTGTACATTGAACGATGGTTTTTCTTTTTATTTCAGCAAGGGAACGCTTTCCTTCATCGAGTAGTACGGACGATGATCAAAGTGGTTCCGATACGGAACAGGATTCGAACGCGTTGCGTGGTAAAGTCCACTCTGGAGTACTTCATCATTCTGGCACGCACTCCGTGCGAAAACGTCGAGGGAACTTGCCGAAACATTCAGTGAAAATTTTGAAGCGCTGGCTTTACGAACACAGATACAATGCTTATCCGAGCGATAGCGAGAAACTGACGTTGAGTCAAGAAGCGAACCTTACGGTGTTGCAGGTCGGTATTTCGTCGACGTTTCGCCGATGTTTCGCCGATATTTCTCTCTATTGTCTTCGTAATTTCATCGGTATATCCTGTACATAGGTGTGCAATTGGTTCATAAATGCTAGACGGCGAATTTTACCCGAAATGATACGGAGGGAAGGTCACGACCCTCTACAGTACACGATTTCGCGACGCGGTAAGAAGATGCCTGCGGGAACTCATCAACAGTCGTCGAGTCTTGGTTCGAGGACCAACCAAAGTTGGGACTCGTTGGCTGGTATGAGCGCCCCAAAACGCAGCAGAGATCACGACTACGAAGATCCTGCCGGATTAATGTACCGGTACGTGACAATCGTTCACCACCAGCTATATATCTACGTCTCCGTCTCCGTCTCCGTCTCCTTTTACGTCTACGTCTACGTCTATGATTGCTATGTCTATGCTATGCCTACGTCTCTGATGGTGGATCGGATTTTTTCAGAAGCGAGGAGGATAGTCCGAACGATTACGAAAGTAGTTCGCACAGCGAGGAAGAACGTCCGACGACGCAGTGGCCTAGCGTAATAGTTTATCCCTACTCGGAGACAAAAATCGAGCAGAACGTTGCTCAGCTCGGTACTTACGAGGAAACGATTGCTCATCCTGCACGACGAGGGTAAAATTTACACTCGATCTCGCTTCATCGTTGCTCTACGCGTACAAGTCTAGTAATACGTTTGTTATCGTTTTCAGAGACGACGACGAATCTTCGATGACGAACGAGGCTCCGTATTGGAGTGCCCCTAGACAGCATCTGATTCAAACTCCCGACGTACAACACGAAACGGAAGTATACAGTACTCGTAACGCTCATAGCCCACACACGGACGAGACTCCGCCACCGACGCCGCCAGAGGAAGATAAAGACAAATTCAAGTGTCTCTACTTGCTGGTCGAAGCAGCCGTAGCCGTGCGACAACAGGAAAAGGAACGTGAGGGAGCCGTACCGGTTTAACGAGAGAAGACCTTTCGTCGACGTCGGCGTGCCTTTCCGTCGTTCGCGTCGATCCTCTTTTTATCTTTGAATTTCGTCGTCGTTGTCCACTCGCGCAGGTGGGACGTCGAGCCCAGAGCTAGGACTAGGATGATTTTTCGGTGGGATAGGACGGGGTGGGAAGGGAAATAGAAAATACAAAACACAAAACACAAAACACGGTTCACGCGAAGCGTTAAGGGTTTTTCGTCGCTTTGGCCGAACCGTACAAATCACTGTGTACACTCGACGACGCCGCCGCCGCCGCCGCCGCTTTTCGGGTTCCGTCCGGGACAATAGTCTTTCCCATATTCCTGTTGTTCGTCCGCGCGCATTTTCGTGATTCGCGGTGATCGCGCGATAGTTTCTTCTACTGCGGTCGCAGCCTTGGCTTGGCTTTTGCCATACGAATTGCTACACTTGTTGCAGCGTGACCAAAGGATACCTCTCAGGAAAGACCATCTCGACACACTCGGGAAGAACAGCTAAAGATATAATCTGCTAAAAATAACCAAACCTTTTCCGTTTCTCTACTCGTATACAACAGTGTTCTCAAAATGCGTTCTCACCATTATTATTCTTCGTACGCGCTCGCACGCGCGACTTATTGGAAACTTACACTCTGTGCGCGTGACGAAGAAATTTCAAACAGTTTACGCTCTTCCAGTATTTGAATCGGGTTTCCGAAACAGCAGGTTTCAGTGAAATTCAATTGTCGAGTACATTGCATTCTATCGTATAAGAATTCTCTGAATGGAACGACGCGTCCCACTAATCGAAACTTACAGTTTCTCATTCTGTGACGCTTCTGTCGTTCGGTGTCGTTCGGTGTCGTTACGCGAGAAAGCGAGAATCCGAGAAAATCGTGACGGATCGATGGCCAAATAAGTGCCAAAATTTTACATCGTAGCGAGAGTGAAGTAGTAACCGAGATATTAGTTCGAATGTCAATTTATACATGAACATATATGTATGTACGTCAGTTTCTCCGCGCAAACTGTTCTATCGTATTCGGTAACAATCGTGAAATCGCCATGTTTCAAACCTTGACGATAAATCGTAATTCGCATCTCTTTCGATGTTCAGTGGAAGAAAGGGAGACCAATAGGAGGAATGAATCAAGTGAAAAAATCTCATGGTTATCAAATCAAACGAAACGAAAGGAAGTTTTTAGTATTCGGATTGGACAGTCTACGTCTGTTAAAAACCTTGATTTTATGCTGTCATATTCCTTTGATAGATTCCACGTAATTATTCTTAATTTAGAAACGTTCACGAACAAAGTACGTGTTTTCAATCGATTTCGCAATGTAGTTTTACGATGTCTTTTCAAGGAATTAACATAGGAGCCAGCCAAAGAACATTGAAAGCATTTTTTGCGATCTGTGTGTTTTTACCGATATTAATACCATTATTTCTATTAATGTTATCGTCACTGCTGCTATTATTACGATTGCTGTACTACTACCACTATTCTACTATTATCACAACTAATACCACCACCACCACTACTACTACCGTTACTGCTACTGCTACTGCTACTGCTACTGCTACTGCTACTGCTACTGCCACTGCTACTGCTACCTGTTACCGTTACTGTTACTACTAACCATCGCTACTATTGCTACGACTAACTAGTGCTATTGTTTTCAATTAGTTCAACTCGATCGTCATCACTACCATTTCGATTCTAGTTTGTCTTTTTTTGCCAAAATTAGCGGTTAGTCGCAGAATATTAACGATTGCGTAGCACGGTGCATAAAACGATAAGTACGTTATTTCACTTAACGTAAATTGTTTTTAACTTAATTTTTTTCTGTTTGTTACTGTTACGTTATGATCTAATGCATAGCAAGTGGGACCTTTATTGCGTTTACATTCGCATTTATGTTAGACGTATAAGACTGCTTGAGAAGAGATTCGTTAATTCTTTTGACATGACCGCGTACAATCAAGACGCGTCTCCCTTTCCTCCCTGCGAACGTTTTAAGATAGTGTTGCGACAGCGCTACCATTGATCAGCCATTTTTTGATAACGTACGTTGATAACGTCGCTTCCGTGAAGAAACGTGAGAACGTTAATTTTTGAATAAGCGGTGCGCGCAACACTTGAGCCAATCGTATGCGTGTGTGTGTGTGCGCTCGCGCGCGCACTCTCGTGTGTTAATTACATCAAGTATATAAAATAAGTCGAATGTAAGCGCGCGTGCCTATTAAATGATACGTGTATATATACATATATATATATATATATGTAGACGATAAGTACGTACACATAGATTGATATGATATACCGAAATGGACGTTGATACACGGTATATTACAGAATTTTGAATTTCTGATTTCGAACTTTCGAATGGGTCGTTAATTGAAGATGAATGCTGTGACGTAAGAATCACGCATAGGAAAATCATTGGTACAAACGCCAAAGACTTAACTGTTAGTTTTATCGATAATTAAGATGTTCAGATATATCGAAATAGAGGAGTGACTTCTTTGCCGAAACTGTAGCTAGTAAATATGTTTGTTGTTGTGTGTTCGAACGTTTGAGAAAAAGCATTCGCCGAAGGTGAAGAGTATAGAGTGTAGAGTAATAATGGGGAGGTAGAAACGAAAACGAGAAAGAAAGAGAAAGCAAATTAGATAATAGTAATAAGGAGAAGAAGAAGAAGAAGAAGAAGAAGAAGATGAAGAGAGGGGGAAGAAACTGGAGAAGAAAAAGGAGAAGAACGCAGAAAGCGTTGGACAATCGTGCCTATCGAAACGTTACGTTACCGCGTTCTTTGTATGTATATTGTGAAAGTGTGAATGCAGACGCGAGCGTGGATCGTTGCAAAACGTGAAATGATGTGCATCGAGCAACGGCGCGGTGCGGCGCAAGATGCGCGTATACGCCGTTGGTACGGTCGACAAACGCAAACTTCCATACGTATACGTATGATTACGTGTGCGCGTATGCGTACAAGCATGTGCGCACATGTGTATATTATACATGCATGTACGCATCGATACGCGAGCTAGATTTAAACCGTGTTCAACAGAGACAAAGTTCTTCGATGTACAAAATACAATTCAAGTTTATTTTTAAATCGCGATTACCGTGGTCACCGTTTGCGGCCGTCTCGTTAGAAATTGTTAGGGGATTACTTTGTATTAGGATAAGAATAGATCTCTCTCCGGCAGATAAGCAAACCACGATAGCGATCTTTATCGATCGACGAGTAAGAGCTTTTCTCGATCTGACGGATCGAAGCGAAAAATCGTGTGGATGATAACGAGGATGATGACGAAGACGAAAACGGCGAAGACTAAAGAAAGAGAAGATGCGTGGAGAAAATGTGCCAAGATCGAGTGGCGAGTAATTATCGCGTTATACGAATCGATCCCAACGATCCCACGATCCAACGATTCAACGATTCGCTGCAGCCAATGGAGAGCGTTAGATCGTTGCGTACGACTCAACATTGTTCGCCGAAGCATCGAATTCTTAAAAGTTCCTAAATCTTTCCACGTTCGCAAATCGAACGGTAACACGATGCAACAAATAACGAATGTTGGACGATCGTATCACGCGTATAAAATGCTCTCGCACTCGTTTAACAATGATGAAAAGCAATAATGGTGCCTTGCTCGGACGTAGTTCCCGATACGTACCGATAGTTCGTAGGAGTATTTTACAAAAATGTTTGTCTAAAATGTTCGCCGAATTCGTCGAATTGTATTTCTAACGTGTATACTATTTTAATGAAAACTAGGAAACCTGAAAAAAGCAAAAATGGAAGACATATCGTTCGCGTCCTCGTTTTAGCGATCCTTTTTTTCTTTTTGTTTTGTTTGAAAACGAATGGAAAAGTTGTACCAATTGAAATACATATATGAACGTAGAATATGTTCGATACCGTCTTGAAGATTACGGTGCGTACTATCAATGAAAGTCGGAAAGGGTTTTTAACGAACAACACACGCTACTGTCACACCTAGAACGCAAATGAAAAGCAAAACGAGCATCGGATTTGAAATTACGAATACGTTTCTTCCACGAATAGAACCAGACTACGATTCCTCTGAATTAGCATTTATAGAACAAACGCAAGGAGAGAAAATCGTGTCGTTTACGCGTGTATACATATATACTGTAGGAATTATGGAAGGGTGTTGTTCTCTAATCACATGGAAGAGGAAGTGAGACTGGGGGTGGGGATCAGGGGAAGAACGAATGAATGAATGAACGAACGAACGAACGAACGAACGAACGAATAAACGAACGAACGAACGAACGAATGTACATATATGTTTGTATGGATGTAGATACGCACGACGCACGAACACGAAAATCTGTCAGGGGTAGGGACACGGCGAGAGAAATAAATAAATGAAAATAGCAAAGATAATTAGAAAGAACAAGGAAGTAAAGTGGAACTCGAAAGAAAATGTGTGTGAAAAGTTTGTGTTTTCGTTTGATGTTTCGCACTTTTTAAAAATATTTTAGGGCAGCGATTTTACCGAAATCATTTATAGTAAACTCCAGATACATCTCTAATAATGTACTATTTTTCGAGAATTTTTCTGCCGGTTCGTTCACCCAAATCGAAGAAACCAATGCAAAGAAAAGCATATATACAATATATATATAAAATATAGTAAACGGGATGATAGGGAAAGAGATTCGAAAACTTTGAAGCGTTAAGCAATAAATAAACCGCTGTACGCGAAAATATGCGTCCACCGACCTCGCGTTACCGTCTTCATCATCTGCGAACATCTTTTTATCGATTTTTACGTTCTTTGAAAAATTCTTCGGCCCTTTGTCTCGACATTCTGCGAGCCTGTACGATTTTTTTCATGCAAACATTGCAAGAGAATCCGAATGATTGAAAATGATTTATCGGAATCGATACGACGAGTGATGGAACGTTCAAATAAAATTAGGTATTTTAAGTGAAATCGTATACGCGCGTATATCAGGTGCCATGAAGGGTCGTTGTGATAAAACGCAACGTTAAACTAGCGAATAATTCTGTTTCACGATAACATTATTTTTCCATGCAAAAGTACGCATCGTTTTATCTATCTCCTTTTTTTCTTTTTGGTAAACGCAGTCTATTGTATCTACTTTTCACGTGTGTACAAACGTCGCGAAATCCTGACTCGACGCGATATTAATTACGGAAATAAAATATTGTTTTTGCTTTTTAATTAAAGAAAAAAAAAGAACTGTCGACGTCCGTAATAAAGTTCGTTTAGGTTCGACAGAGATGGTGGGTCAGGATTAAGCGCGTCAACACTCCCCCGGATAGATTCTCCGAGTAATTTAGATTTATCGATACTTGTATTGTTCGGTTAGTAGATTTATAATAAAGTTGTGAATTTTATTATTAATCCGTATGATATTTTTTTACACGGTCGATCCGCTTCGGTGGAAAAAAGTAGAATAAGAGAGACAGGAAGAAAGAGCAAGAAATTTGATATCTATAATTCAAATCAGCATTACGGTAGCAGAAGAATAAAATAAGAATTTAATAATAGTACGGTGCAGTATGATGCTGTATCGTATCGCAACGTAACGTAACGTAACGTAACGTAACGTAACGTATCACGACTGAGGATACAAGCTGGCATCTGAAACGAGAAACGTTGCGTCGAACAGACGACCCGGTCAGTTCGAGACTGAGAGTCGGGCGTTAGCGATATCCAGCGATATCCGATCGCGAGTTACGAACGAGGTGCGAGATACGAGCGGCAAAACTATTAACTCGATTCGATACGTTGACAGTGGCAGTTGACGGTGACAGTGATAATCGCGAACCTAAGCATTTGATTTTCGTTTCACCTTCGGCCCGGTAGCGCGGTCATTAGACTGTTGGACGATTGGATTCGAAGGTTCGAATAGTTCCGCAGAGCGCGATATAACTGATCGTAAAAAGTACTTGAACGCAATAATAGATGATATGCGGACGATGTACGCACTGTCCCCGTACTGTACGCTTTAGAAAACTGATCGAAAGAGTGGCGAACTTGAGGAAATTTTAAGATAGATCAGAAAGCAGGAACAGTTGAATTTCTGCAACCGTTGCGTTCGCTATCTACCGTCGCGACGGCGAAGAAACTGCGGTGGGCGCAATTATCCCGTAGCCCTGTTAATCAGCGTGCATCAAAATTAGCCCAGTTATGGTACAACGACCGTTCTCTGGCAGCAGCATTTCTACGAAACAAACAACATACGCATGTATCTACCAGAAAGATCAACAGGTATTCGTTTACGAAAATGTCAATCGCTTTTACATTTTACGCTTATTCGAGTCTAATCATTGCGTTACACGCATACATCAATATTGAATCACGGACCTCTAACACCGTACGATAACATTTCCCTTTCGATTTCTTTTACATTTCATGTCTTGATTTCTATGATTCGTTTGAAACCGAATCGCGCCGTGTTGCGTCGAACCGTTTCGAGTCGAGTCGAGTCGAGTCGAGTCGAGTCGAGTCGAGTCGAGTCGAATCGAATCGATCTAAATGCTTGAAAAGCATAATCGAACCTCGATGAATTTCTATCGGGGGTTTCTATCGACGCGACGTTCAAATTTACGCGAGTTAATCCGCTAACGCAAGTTAATATTTTTTCGTGTACGGACGTAAGACCGAGTTGTTGCGCTCGCGACTGGTTTTTTAATCGAAATCCTGTATTCGAGCTTGTTTGACTCTTACGGTATTTGGGCCGACAGCGCCAACTCCATCGATTTCGAAGCTCTATCTGTTACCTGTTACAGCGTCGCTTGGAGTTCATCCTTGGAAAGTATATATGTACGACGAAAGATTTCCTCGAGATCACGTCGCAGATGGAGAATTTCGACGTAACGTCCGATAACGAGTTTCACATTATTTTTCTACAATATGGTATACATACGTATACGACACACGGACGATTAACGCATACATACGTATCGCGTGAACTTTTCATACGACCCGTTTTTATAGCAAGGATATACATATAACCTAACGGTTTCGACAAAAGTCGTACGCAAATCGTGTACGTAATTGAGATTCGAGATCCGATTGATTAAACGAGTCTCGTTCGATTCCGATTTCTATGCACGCGTCGACGTCGATCGAGTGAGGAATAACAGTGAGACTGCTCACGCGTACGTACGCGTACAGTATACGTGCAGCAGGTTGTGCTTGGCGGTAGACGAAATTTGTATTCCATGCGACGCTGCACGAACGACCTACCTCTTCATTCTCCTAAAATTTTTTTGTTAGTTTGGCTTGAAGGGTACAAGAGCTTAGAGCTTAGAGTTTAGAGCAATGAAAATCGATGCTAGTACACGCGCGTACGGTGTTTAGTACTACATACATGCGTATACCGATGACCAGATTGTTTTAAAGTAAAGAGTATGGTACGGTATGGTACGTTCGAACGAGTCGAGATCGGCCGATTCGCGATCATTTACAAATTTGGCGCTTCGCGATCGAGCGTTTCGCGTCTCCGTTGAAACGTCCAAGTAATCTTCCAACTGTTATACAGAGTCTCTTGTGCGCCGTCTGCGAATAACCGACCAACCGTAACAACGGCAACCTATAAAACGCGTGTGTCCGCAAAGTTGGAAATTTCTTTGTATCTTACTGGACCAGCGAAAATATGGAAAAGAAGAAGAGCATGATTGCGTTGCTTGGACTGATTCTACTCCTGAAATCGTCGGACGTCGAAAGCGGAGTTGACGGCCAACAATCGTATTCGAAATTCCCCCATCACCGACAGAAAAGGTTCTTTTGGGTGACCAACGACGGTCGAATCGCCTTGCCGCCTGGAACGATAATGACCATAACTCCAACATTGGCTTTGCCATTCGTTCGATATCCGCCCTATGGTTTCCTGAGCAACATGACCATCAGCCTTCCTTTTACCAGTGAGTGGGCAAATAACAAATGCATCTTTGAACTTTGCAATTTGCACTTTGCACGTACTTGTTCACAGTCGATTTCGACAAGCTCGGTTTAACCGACAACGAAAATCCTTACGGCGTTCTACCGTCTGCGTTCGACGGTATCGCGAGGGATCAAGGTTCGACCACGGCAGAATTCATCGCGTCGTTCGTCAAGCGTGGACTCGGTAAAAGAGAGGCGATTCAAGATTTACCAAAAGATGCGTTTTACGGAGGCGAAAGAGCTCTCTTGTACAGCACCGCTGAGGACATGCTCGGGAATTTTGGCTTGAATGGAAGGGCGTGTCTACTCAGAGCGATCTGCGAGGTACAAGGACACCCGTTGAACAATTTTGGACTGATCGGAGAAATGTTGAAACTCTTTTTCACGTAAGTCGCGCACGAAATACTCGTCGCGTAAAATGGTACATGCATAATATTTGTTTCGTTAACGTGCCTTTCAGCGCCAGTAAATCGCCATTCGCGGACCTGTTGACAGACTACGTCGAAGCCGAAAATAGGGGCAAGTTTCATGGTGAATGTTGGCCTTATTTCAAGGACTGTCCAAAATCATTGTTTCGTTCATCGGAAAACAGATATACGTGAGTAAGCGTGGTCCGACACGGAAAACTTGACGATTCGATGTATCGAATGTATTAAATTTATATTCTTCTATCCGTATAGACGGATGTATATTTACTATTTACTATTTACTATTTACTATTTACTATTTACTATTTACTATTTACTATTCACTATTTACTATTTACTATTTACCGTCCTTGCAGAAAAGAGGCATTTCACGAGGCTACCGACACTATTGAAACCATCGAGTTGGGTCGGAACAAGGATCAACTGTATACAAAACGCATGTTGCATCCATCTATGTAAACGTCACGAGGCGATTTCCTAAAAATATGTACGTGCCTAATAAAAGGCCCGTACTCTCCCTCTCCTATATTTCTCACTCTATGTCGCCATATTATTTTCTAGTAATTTATTTCAAACGATACATACCGATTATACTTATTGTACCGATGATATTGATTTCAACGATCATCGTGCCGCAGTAAGAACGCGAATACGATTCGTTCGCGCGACACTAGTTCACACGATTCGAGAATAGATCATTGAAATCGATAAAAATTAAATAAGATTAAACTTTACCTCTGGAAATCAGAAATCGTTGCCTCTTTCTCACGTAATCCTGTAGAAAATGCCAAAAATCTATGCTTCGCAATCGGTGCTAAGCGGCAAGCGGTCAAAAACCGTAGCGAAATTTCAAATGTAGAAATGGCCTGTAGGAAGGATGGTGCCATCTAGCGGCACCGCTCGGTAAACGGCGTGCGACGGTTCCGCGTTCCACCGGTTCCACGATGGTTCAGAACAGTGTTCAGTTCTTGGCTTAGGCCAAAACAGGCCAAAATTTCTGGTTTCCGGAGTCCGGAGATGCACAGCATCTGCAAATCAAAATTCAAATAAATACTCTTGATTTAGTTTCGCTTCGATTCTATGATAAACTATTTATTATAGTCTATATTTAGGTACCAACAAGTACTTATTGGTATTGGTACTGATAAATAAATATATATGTAAATATATAGGTACACTGGGTCAACTGGGTGCTGCTGGGTACCAAGAGTGACCAAGAGCAGACAAAAATTACGGGTTTGCAAGTAATGAAAAGTACAATCTAAGTAAAGCGAGAATCAGCAAAAATGAATCAAGCAAACGTTGAGAAACTAGTTTCTAGATTAAGATACAATGTTGGATCAAAACCACGCAGAATGCGAAATCAAGATGGTCCGGAAGGAAGGTTAGGAAAAATTCAGAAAACTTTAACCGCTTTAGTGAAATACGAAAGAATAGAATTGAACTACGGCCGGGCGGACGAGACAAGAGGTTACGCCGAACGAGTTAGTATCCTGCAAATTGTTTGTTGTTGTTGTTGTTATCCCTCGTTATGGCATTATCTTTATTTACAGTTGATATCGGAAGCGTTGCGTCATGGACCTGAACACAAAGAAACGATGGAGATGGCAAATTTTTGGATATTAGAAAAACAACTTATTCATAAACTTTTCAAGGTACTAGCACCAAGATTTCAGAACTGTACAACTTCCTATACGAAACTTCATAGAGCACCAACCATTTACCCTGGGAACCCTTATAAGCGTGCTGTATTGGAATTAAGAGGTACGCGTTTGAAAATCTTCGTACAATGCCGTGTTTCTTGTAGCGTTAACGTTAACGACAACTCATTTTAGGAAACGTGTATCCCAGCATCGAACAATACGATCCGCATCGGTCTATGTCGCTTCAAAATATATTACTGGACGCGGCCAGAAAGGAATTTCAAATGGAAAAGTATAAAGAAATTGCAGCTAATATAAATGTGTAAACTTTTTATAACGGTTCCATCATCTAACCAGAGAAAATATACAAAATTTTAATATAGAATGTTCGGCGTATGTATTTTTTCAGTTCGATTTAAAAGCATGCGTCGGGTAATGTTCTTGAAATTCGACAACGTGCTTTTCCATGGAATGTAATTGCTTTCTGAAAATAAACAGATACATTGGCAACGGATAAGTTTCAAGACAGGCTTACTATGGCGTGTATCAAAATTGACAGCGCTAATAAATATGATCCTTTTTAAAGAAAATTAAGAAACGTACTCGATGTGCTTAGGCATCGTGCGATATATGTCTGTGAATAACTCTTTCCAACAAGCTTTCGGTTCTTTCTCTGCGTCTGTGAACGCGCGTAAAACTGATTCTTTTATGGAATCGTACGTCTGTTGTTCTCGTTTTTCGCACCAAAGGTTCATCGATTCTAAATATTTTCGAAATCTTGTTATCGGTGAATCGCAATCCCATCGAGTTATTTCATCGATCGATCGGTACGCGCTGCTGTCGTCGGAAGTACTGTGATCACCTATTCTAGAACGTACATGGAAGAATACGCAAATCGTGTGAAATATCGTAAAGTTGCCACAATTTAATTAAAAAAAACAGACAAAGTGGTTTCGTACCGATAAGTCATAGCTTCGATTAAAACAGGTTTCCTTTTATCGACGCAGTATCGACGAGCAGCTTTCATTGCGCTGTACATAGCAAGAATATCGTTGCCGTCTACGCGAATCGTTCGTATTCCGTAAGCTGGGCCTCTAGCAGCGATACCGTCTCCACTAAATTGTTCCAGCGAACTCGTAGAAATGGCATAACCATTGTTTCGACTAAAAGGACACTAAATATAAATAGCATCGTTCGAAAGATTCAGATTGAAAGATTTCTGTTGATTTTCGATATTCGATAGACTAAACCCCATTCTTTACTTATACCCGTAAATACTCGTCATTATTAGTCGTCGACGTTGACACATCGATCGATAAGAAATTACCAGACAAAAATAATTGGACACTTCAGAGTTGCAGCGAAATTGAAAGCTGCATGAGCGTCTCCTTCGCTAGCCGCACCTTCGCCAAAGTAACACGCTACGCAGGCTTTATTTTCCAATTGTTTTAACCCGTACGCTGTACCTACGGCTGAAAATCGTTGCGCATCGAATCGGTATTAAATAGGACGCAAACTACTTTAACAAATTCTTGAATAGCACTTGTTCATTTTTCTACCTTGCGGTAATTGTGTTGTTAAAGGTGAAGAAATAGTGACAAAGTTCAGTTTCTTTGATCCATAATGAACAGGCATTTGCCTTCCCTTCGAAGTATCCTTACGATTACCGTAACATTGATTCATAAAATCTATAATAGAGTGGCCACGCCACAATAACACACCTGCAACATAAGTAAACAATGAGACAAATTGAATTTTTTTCATAGCATACCGTATTATGTCCTTATTATCGTTGTATTGTTCTTGTTAATAATTTCAAAATTCCTACCAGCCTCGCGATACTGTGCGTATACCATATCTTCTAACGTAAGAGCTGCGGCAGAACCAATTTGGAGTGCTTCTTCACCGGTATTGGTCATATAAAACGATATGCGCCCTTGTCTTTGAGATTCGTAAAGAATTTTATCCATTATCCTCAACGTAAGCATTTTGCGGTACATTCTGATTACGGTTTGTTCATTTAACTTAAGGGTAAAAGAAATATATTATCGTTCGAACGAGGCTAATGTCAATATACGTTTAATATCTAAACCTCGTATTCCTTAGGTAATTGTCCTCGTTCGGATGAGGTTAGAATCCTAAATATGGGTAAAGAATTGTAACTTTCTTTATCAAAAAACTGAAGTTTACTTGTAAAATTGGTTTGTATTCCCAAAAATTGTGGTCCTGCTTCATTGGTAGTACTAACGGTACTACTATTATTGATTCTAATTTTGGTATTTACACTGTTGTATCGTAGTTTTACCTAACCAAAAAATCATTCATTACTTATGTACATTACTTTATTATTTACGTATATTATAAATACTAAATTATATGCTATTAGGTACTTATATGTGCTTACTTGTAAAATATTTCGAAAACAAATTCGTTTTATAAGTCCCGGCAGAACTGCATCGATCATTGTGTTAATAATCGAAATTTTTCTATTTACAGTAAAAGTTATTAGTCAATTTTCTTTCTATGTTCGCTTGACAACGTTTACGTAACACTTTCGTGCGTACGTAAATATATATACATAAACGGATGCGGATACGAATTTACATATTTCCAAATAATATAATCACATAGTGTCATATGTACATAGTACATAAAATATATATACTGATGTACATAACTTACATACGTCGTACGTCGAAATTTGTATTTGTGTACGTTACACATACCATATAATGTATATCATGTATACATATATGCATATATAACGCGGGAACGCGGGAAGAACAGTGCAGTGCGATATGGGGAGCTTTTCACGCGCATACGCGAATATTCTGACGTCAGACGGTCTCAGTCAAATACGAAAATCGGGTATTTTGGCCGCCCGCTAATTTTATAAAATTTATTATTTGATTAAATATTCACAATAACCAGCAATAACTTATCTGAAATTCTCGCAGCCCGCTGTTCTTTCACGTCTCGTATCGTAACGGTCGTAATGGACTCCGCTAGACGTTCCCACTAATAATAGTCTCCCACAAACTTCGGACGCAGATACGTTCCTGACGAAACTCGCGCATGCGCGTGAAAAGCGCCCCATATCACATCACTGCGGTGCAGTGAGTGCTGGTGTCTGGTGAGTGCAGTGCATGTGAAATTTGCTTCGCGTAAGCGTACATATTTACATGTAAGTATTATTTACTTACCTTTTGCCTGTTGTATTTTAGGTTCAATGAATATATTTTTCGAACAGGAAAACTACGTTTTTCTCCAATAAGAAATAAAATAGGTAATATGTATTTACATATGCACATATTTATAATATGTATAACCTCTAAAACCTGACTGTTCAAAACACATTGATTATTTGAAATACAATATACATATAAACAGAATCAAAGAGGAAATGGATTCTTTGATGGATCGAAATTTGTACGAATTCATTGGTGCCACGCATACGGCCACAATCCAGGAGGTACGTAACTATCATGTAACAAAAATTTCTATGTTATGATTTTCTATCCCTAAAAATGACACTTGAAAAATTGTGTACGCGTAAACCTATCTATGACATTATATAATTTGTCTCTATTTCGTTTCAGATCAAGAAAGCGTATCGCAAGAAAGCTTTGTCTTGTCATCCTGATAAAAATCCAAATAATCCAAAAGCAAACGAGTTGTTTCATGATTTATCACGAGCGCTAGAAATTCTTATAGATCCTTCTGCCCGGGTAAATATGTAAAGCGATTACTATTATTTATAATTTATCAATAAACTTATACTCAACGTTTTATTCTGTCGATACAAGGCAGCTTACGACAAAGTTATCAATGCCAAGCAACAAGCAAAATTACGGACCAAAGAGTTAGATATAAAACGTAGGAAATTCAAGGAAGATTTAGAAGCACGAGAAGATGCTTATAATCGATCTTTACATTCAGACTGTCATACGAATAACGACAAAGATAAATTTCGGGTAAGCAATTGTACTTTTTCAAATATCATTTTCTTCTATCTCATAAATCATTTGATACAAGTTTTACCAGTATTCTATGTTTTAGGCTGAAGTAGAACGCCTTCAGAAAGAAGGATCTAAGCAGGTACAAGAAGAAATAGCACTTATGAAACAAAAAATTGAACGAGAATCGAAAAATTTATGGGAAACAGTTGACGTTAACGATGGTTCTTATAAAATTAAAATTAAATGGAAAACTACTAAAAAGACTCCAAATAACGATACATACGACTATGATACGTTGCATAGAATTTTTTCAAAGGTATGTACCCGCGATGACAATATTTTTCATATTTTCAACTGTTTTTACAGAGCCAAATATAAGAACTCCTTTTCTAGTACAAACGTTGATAAGAGTAATGAGAATCTGAATGTATCGCACAATAGAAAACTCCTATCCCCGAAACCTATCAATAGCAACAAAAAATCATACAGTGAATTATTATTATATGAAGCCGTGAACACTCTGTAGAAACATTGGATTTTCTAAAATTTTCAAAAAAAGAAAACATCTCAACTTTTCCATCTGCTAGCATGAAGACGTTCCTAGGAAAAAGTGGAGTTGTTCTTCAAGTTGTTTTTATTACGATATCTTTTTAGATGACAATTATTGGTTTCAGTACGGCGATATAGTAAATCTTATCCTTTCACCATCGCGAGAAGGCAGAGCTTTAGTTGAATATCGAAGTAGGAGCGATGCTGTACGTTTATGAATTATATGAAATATTAAATATTGATAAGTATAAGAAACAGTCTGCTAATACCAAAATGATTTTATTTATCAGGAAATGGCTTTCAACATAGAAGTTGGTTTGACGCGAAATCCATTGAAACTTCAAAAGTTGTGGGATACGGCGAAACAATCGAATTTCAAAGAAGAAAAATCAGTTCACCGAGCAAATTTTGACAAATGTACATTCAATGCGATGGATAATTTAATCAAAACGGATACCAAGGTCAGCTTAAAACAATGTTTCTTCCTGTTGCTTCGATGGGTAGACGGTAGACTATCGATATCAAATACAAACGTTACGTTCCAGATAAATGCTAGCGAAACGTCAGATGCAATATTTGAACGCACCGTGTTAAATAATCTTAGAAGAGCAGAAGAAGAAAAAAGGCACGTAAACGTGTCGGTTTCGAAGGAAGGCACTTGATCGATGAATTTACGGGCAATCGTTATACTGTTTTTCTAATTTGATTTATTGTATATTTACGAGTACGTATTGAAGTGTACAAATTACGTGGTTTTATAGTATAAATTGAAAATTATTCAGATTCGTTCTTTACGTTTGCAATAATGGAATAGGTCGAAGCAAATGATTCGCACGTTTATATGTACGGTAAAGCAACGCGCATATCATAGTTGCGCAGTCCCTTTGCACATCATTTCAGAGAAAAATCAATTATTAAAAACAATCGAGAGAATCAAAGATTTATGTAGTTTTACATTATAATAAAATTAAATTGTAATCGTTACTCGATTACTCGCAATTGAATTTATTAACATTTTTTTCTGTTATATCAAAGAGATAAACCGTGATCGATTTAAGTGTTTAAGTTAAGCTAACGTCCTTCTGTTCTTTTGTTTTTTTTGTTTTTTTAATTTCTGCCTCCTCGATAGGTGCTGTTTTAACAAATGGAATTTGATCTTGGTATTCGGCCGGCATGAACTGTGCGAGAACTTTTGGAACTTTAATGCCAGTATCGGTTTGATGCACTTCTAAAATGGCACATATAACGCGTGTTACTGCGCATAGTGTTGCATTTAGCATGTGTACATAATCGGTATTAGCGTTCATCTTTTTCGTTTGACCATACCTAAAATACAATAAGAAATACAATATTTTACATAATTATAGATTTACACGTATACGAGTACAATAAACAATAGCTAATATGCATTATTACTATTGTTATTATTATTATTATAATCATCACCTGACGAGTAATCGTCTAGCTTGATAATCTAAACAATTGCTGCATGATACGAGTTCACGAAAAGCATGAGATCCGGGAAACCATGCTTCTAGATCTAATTTTTTGGAAGCGGCGTTATTCAGTGCACCCGAAACTATATTTACTATACGATATGGAATTTCCAAATCCTGGTAAAATTGTTCTGCATTGGAAATCATTTCTTCCATCATTCGCCAAGATTTATTTTCGTGAGGAGATGTCAGACAAAACTGTTCGACCTGAAGCGTATCCATGAATAATCGGAGACTTGAAACTCGTTAAAATTTGTCTTAAATCTAATTAATTATTGTAATTACAAAAACAGTACCTTCTCAAATTGATGAACCCTAAAAATACCTCTCGTATCACGTCCGTGAGAACCAACTTCTTGTCTGAAACACGTGGATAGCCCCGCATACTTAATTGGCAGGACGTTTTCAGGAATCCATTCGTTTCGATGGAAAGCGGCTATTGGTTGTTCCGACGTAGCGATCAAATATTTTTCTTCTATATCTTTGTCGTTGCTACGTTCGCTACCTTTACCGATTACCTAGTCGAAACAAGCAGCATTGAAATATTGAATTCAACACGTGTCCGTGACGTAAGAGCAATTAGTATCTTATTCGTGCCTTGTACAATTCTTCGTCGAATTGAGACAACTGTGCTACTTCTTGCATCACATCTTTGCGCATGAAAAAGGGTGTATACAGAGGTTTATAACCTTCCGCAAATAATTTTCTAAGGGCGAATTGTATTAACGCGTGTTGTAAGAAAACAGCTGGTCCCATTAAAAAATATCCACGACCGCCGGAAACGTTTGTGCCCCGTTCTCCATCTAACCCGTCAATCATATATATTAAATCGACGTGCGAATACCTTTTGCTTTGGGTACAGTCTCCGTAAGTTTTCTCAACCTGTGAATGAGAACTTGTATTATAAAACACCGCTTAGAAGTTATATAGAGTTCATTTTAATCTCGTACCTTATTTTCTTCTTCGTCGTTGCTGACCGGTACAGATTCGTGCAAAACATTACCTATTTCTTTCAGAGCTCGATTTCTATCCAAACCAGTTGAGATCAAATCCTTATCGTTCTTTGCAATAGCATCATCTATGCAGCTGCGAATAGTTTTGATCTGAGCGACCGTCAACGATTTCAAGTTATCGGACGTTAAGATATCCAAATTTCCAAGAATATCCTCCGAGACGGTACCATCGGTGCCTACTGCTTCTTTCTTCTTCATTCTCTCTCCAATCTCTTTGCTACATACATTTTTCAATTTATTGAAATTGTCAGCTTTATGTCGCAGCTGACGCCACGCTTTATCTTTTTCAATTACTAAGTCTACTAAATTTACATCTTTAAACCGATTCTTTTGATTCTCTCGTATTTGATCGGGATCAAAACCTTTGTCTTTTCGAAAAAGATCTAGATCTAGTACCATGGTTAAGAAATCGCTTCTACACTTTCAATTAATTCACACGTGGTTCACGCGAGCACACGCGAGTGCGAGTATCAGCAAGTAACAGTGATGTCACAGTGAGTAACGGTAACAGACTGCAGACTGCAACAGACTTTATAGTTTACAGCATACAGACAATGGACTACGACTACACAGACTAAAGAACACGTTCCAGTTCCAGTATTCCAGCATGTTCCAGTTCCAACTCATCGTTTATCGTTTCACTTCTCAGTGTTCCATTTACGTTCCTTTCGATCAAGTCAATATACGCAAGCGCGACGCTGCATCCTGCATCGCTGCAATTACTGACAATCCGCAGCAATGTGCTCGGCATGGCTTTGGCACTGGCACCACTTATGAGATAACCCATCTCTTACGGTAAATGGTATTTATTAAATGGTGTCAGAATAATTGAGAGTATAGAATATTTATTACAGCAGCAAATGACTCGTGCCGCTTTTCCCATAAGACGCAATGTAAATTCCGCCACTTTTTTTTATTTATTTAAAGCTTTGAGCTTTGATAGGCCCATTAGCTGGGTAAATTCCGCCACAAACGTTTGTACAGCGCCATTTCGTGCAGCGGTAAAACGCTCAAACCAGTGATGTCAAGAGTCGTGGGTCTTGGTCTTTTTCCAGTCTTTTTCCGCTTTTTCTCTTCTGCTCGCTCCAGCTCGCTCAGCCGGCTCGACCCCCCACCACCCCACTCTGACGCACCATCGTCGATGGCAGTCTTGCCAGATGGGGCGCTTTATTCGCGCATGCGCGAGTTTCGGCAGAAACGTATCTACGTCCGAAGTTTGTGGGGAACTATTGGGGGGTAAGTAGTGGGAGACTATTATTAGCGGAGTCAAGCGGAGTCCGTTACGACCGTTACGACACGAGGCGCGAAAGAACAGCGGACTGCGAGAATTTCAGATAAGTTATTGTTAATATTTAAACAAATAATACATTTTGCGAAATTAGCGGGGCGACCAAGGTACCCGATTTTCGTACTTGACTGAGGCCGTATGACATCAAAAAGTTGCGCATGCGCGCGAAAAGCGCCCCACATAGCATCACTGCGCTACGCGACCAGCGTACCTCTACTAGAGTGGAAGCATGACGCAGGAAGGTCAAGGAAGGTCGAGCCCGCTGAGCGAGTGGAGAGGAAAAAGCCCAAGACTGTCCAAGACTCACGATTCCAGAATCACTAGCACAAACTGCTAAAAAAAGTTGTGCGTACACATCTCAAAAAAAGTAGCGCATACGCATCTGAAAAAGGGCAACGCATACGCAACGGAAACGAAGCTGCGCATACGCAACTAAACAAGAGCAGCGCATACGCAACTGAAACAAAGCTGCGCATACGCATCTAAAAATGTGCAGCTACGCAACTGAAACAAAGCTGCGCTTACGCATGTAAAAAAAGGTGGAAGTTGTATTTTTCCAATGCAATCGTCGTGAGTTTTCTATAAGCTAATGTAAAATGAAGTTCGTTACTGACATTCTATTAATTATTTTAGAATTTTCATTTGGAAAATCGATTTTGTAAAAATTCCAAATTCCAATTCGTTTGCTGGTTTACTGATTTGCATGGTTTACCTTTTTACGAGTAAAAAATTTATTATTTCAATTTCGTCCTACGTTTTTCTTCTAATTCTCGAAAACCGTTAATTTTAGGAATGTGAAGGTTTGCAGGTTTTGTTTCAACACATTTTCAATTTCAATCATTTCACAATTCATAAATTAGATCGTGATTTTATGATCGCGTATATATGAAGTATAAATAAGTTATAGTACTTGTCATGGTAATAGGAAAGGAAAACGACAACTACATAAATAGAAATAACTTCTGATTATCTACATTCTACATAAATATGTCTACAACAATCTAAATACATCTACGTCAATCTACATCTACATCTATAGATATATATGTATATACACGTATAATCGGTGTTTCATTGATATCTGATATGTACTATACCAAGTAAAGCGCATGCGCACGCGCACAGATAGAATTGGTTAGGAAAAAAATCCAGAAACTCTGAATTGCTCTGAATTCTGAATACGCTGGAAGCTGGAATACTTACGCTGGCTGGAATAAGTACGCCACGGTTGGCCACGGTATGCATCGATAACGTTCATCGTTGTTCATCGTCGTGGACCGTTGTGGACCGTGGATTAAATGGAGAAGTAAGAGTTGCTCGATGTGTAACGTGTTGTAAATTGATCGCAATGAATGAAAAATCAGGTACAGTGTAAAAAGAAAGTATCGTGGTGGATTGATATAGTCAGGTTAGTTATGGTATTATGGTGTATGTAAATAGTTTTGATAATTGGTAACATAACCTAATAGACTTGTCAGTAGAATGCTTTCGAAATCGCGCGAAATACTATTGAGAGAAAAGTGATTTTGTTGGTCGTTTAGTTGTCATGGTAGCCCGTATACTGCATACTAACAAATTGAATGGACGTTGGAATTGTTTAAACTTGGAAAAATCCACATGTTCACCTGTATGACATTTCCGTTATTTTCCTCCATGTTTGTTATTTCTTTTACGGTTGTTGATCGTGAAAGACTAAATAGATGAAATATCAGGAGATATGAAATGACGTGTGCTTCTACGAGTTTTCTGAAATTCGCGTTCGCGTTAGAATAATTCGCGGTAGAATACATAGGATATGAAATTAGAATTGGGTAAGGGGATTTCTACGTACATTTATACTTGGATGTGTTTCAGATACGGTATAGTAGTATACGTTCCAACAAAGATTGAGGCACAGTACTAGTATCTGCATATAGGGGCGTAAATAATATACGTAAAAGCCCCACAACTAAAAGGCATACAACTCGACGCTAGACCGGTGAGTTCCAACACAAAATATTGCTTGGTAGTACGGCGGACACTCAAAGCCAACTAACCATGTCTGTACAAAGTGTTGCTCTGGCATCTCTCACGGCCACCTATACCGACTCGGAGGGCGAAGACGGGGTGGAAGACGACCTTCAGGAGAATTCGAACACTCCCCAGGGGGCCGCCCCGAATAATGCCCAAGTCGGTCAGCCCCAGGCTTTCACCAGTCCCAAATCTGGCAGATCAGCCTCAAATAGTCCTGTCGTTGCTCCCGGCGTTGGTGGCAAGTCTAGTAACGATTTGTCAAACGCGCCCACCTTAGTGACAGATGTGACGTCTAAGGTGCAAAGACTGGTTTCATACTTTGATGACACAATAGTCTCCGATGACGAGGGAGCGCTGCAAATACAAATCGATGGACAGCCTTCCGAGAATGGAAGGCCCTCCTCGATTACGGATCGCTCTCCCTCTTGTCAAGGAGAATTAGTTTCAGATAGCGAGGTTGACCCGTATGGAGTGACTATACCGCCGGAACCGCCAGGACAGTGTCCTGTGGAATTACAGGAGAAGATAACCAAACTTTTCAGGAAAATGGAGAGCGGTGGTTTGGATATGAATAAAGTTATACAACAAAGGAAGGACTTCAGGAATCCATCCATTTATGAAAAACTTATTCAATTTTGTAGCATCAACGAATTGGGCACCAATTATCCTTTGGATAGATTTGATCCGTTTAGATGGGGTAAAGATTCGTATTACGAGGAGCTTGCTAAGGTTCAGAAAGCTGAGATGGACAAACTCGAAAAAGCTAGAAAAGAGAAAACTAAAATCGAGATAGTTTCTGGTACAGCGAAGCGGCCAAACAGTTCTAGCACGACCGAAGACGATGCTAAGAAAAGGAAAAGTAAATGGGATCAAGTGGCAACCGGAGCCACTGCATCGGTAAAGCCTACCGTTTTGCTATCTCAACCGACGCTTACCACTTTAACGTCGTCTGCGACTGGTACCAAAGCAACGGTAATATCGGCTTTCGGATCTTTACCAAAGAAAAGACTGTAACATATTTTGTAAATCATTTGTAAATATCAATCCTTTTCAAAGCGAATTATCATATTTCATCCTTCATTCGAAGTTTTGCTGTAAGCACGGGAACAATAGTGAACTTTATGTAAATGTATATGCGCGCGACACGTTTCGCGTATACATAAAACAACATAATATATATTACATATTAGTTGTTCATCACTCCATTTTCTACGTTTACATTGCGAGGTACATACAATATGATAACGTCGATAATATAGTTATCTCCGGCTCAGCGTACTACTCGTAGATATACCACGTTCAAACGTTAATTGCCAATTAAATATGTATAAATGTTTGATTAGTTCACGGTCACGGTCACGGTCATGGAACAAAAGAATTGCAAACTATATACATTGAAAATTGAAACATAACATCGAACAAGTATTATTTTCATTGTACTTTATTTCCTTTGGACAACTCCAAGAATTTTCAAATTATCATTTTATAATACTTGTTAAATGTGGAGAAAACAATTTAAATTTAATATTAGAATGTTTTCTTTATGTGAATATAATGCGTGCTACTGACATCAAATATATTTTACATTAAACAACATACTCCAAACTAACTAAGATGTATATAAGAATATGTAGTCATTGCCAAAAATTTAAAAGTTACAATTTTTCCAATTCGAACTTATGCAGAGACGTTTTTTGTTATTATGTATCATTTTACAAGAAACACTGTTAATGTTTATTGGCTTGAGGATTAAAATTTGTTTAACGTCATCTGAGTCTAAATACCTGGTTTTACCTCTATAGAGTTTATATTTGTGAATGCTTACGTCTGATTGATACATATGTATGTACAGTGATCCCTTATATATATATATATAATACATGTGTAAATCGATTGAAATTGAGACGCATTTTCGTTAAGTTTAAACGTTTTCGTAGACTGCATATGTATTATATTGTATATTTGAACAATATCTAATACAGTATGCAGGTGGTGTTTGGCTTTGGCGCTCGTAGCTCGTAGCGACTGGTAGCGACTAAATAGTGAACGCGTTACCTGGCGTTACCCAGCGTTACCTTTGTGTAAATTACATATTTATATTTAGTTCTTATTTGTCATCGGTACGCGCGATAAAATGCACTTATTTATACTTGGAGGAAAGAAATTATTTCTCCATTGATATTTGTTCGTGTCCAATAGATCAGTAATTGTAAAATTTAACATAATAAATACATAAATAGTATAGCTTCATTCGAAAGAAAAAATAAGGTTTTGTGACATAACCTATATTAGAAAATATGATTTCTCTGTATCTACTGTGTGTACGTCGGTGTATGTACACTTGAAATATAGGCACATAGCTTTGAATAAATCCTATTGAAACTAATAAAAGCAAAAACAAGTACGATCGTTCGACGTTATTCGAGAACTACAATAAAAAGGAATATTAACAAATTTTTCTTCAACTTTTACTACATATTCATAAATGACAGCGGAGAGCACTTACAGTAATGAACAAGTAATCCTTGTGACAGGTGGTTATGATCATACGATCAAAATATGGCAACCTCATACAGGAGTTTGTCAACGCACAGCAGAACACACAGATTCGGTATTGTTGAAACACTACTACGATATAGTTGATTTTAGACTTTACCGTTTACTCTCCTTTGTAAGTAAAACTTACTATTTTGTTTATAGCAAGTTAACGCTTTGGATATCACACCAGAGAAATATGGTGTTGCAGCTGCAGGGTATCAGCATATAAGAATGTATGATTTAGTTTCCAATAATCCAAATCCAGTTATTAATTATGAAGGCGTATCGAAGAACATTACAGGCTTGGGGTTTCAGGTATCAAGTCGTTATAATTCTCTGAATTAATCGATCCAATGATTCTTTTAATCTTTGCAATTAGATCTAAAGCAATGCTACGCTAACAGCAAAATGATTTGTGTGCTTTGTTATTCTTAGGAAGAAGGTAAATGGATGTATACCGGAGGCGAAGATTGTTCCGCGCGCATTTGGGATCTCAGGTAAACGTCTAAAATTTAAAATTATGTTACTTTATTTTATATTGCGAGGAAGTAATGAAATAAATAATAGTAATGGCAACAACGGAAGTAACAATGAGTATAAGCATAATCATAATCGTAATAATAATAAGAATAACGTTATAACAGATCAAGCAGCCTTCAATGCCAAAGAATATTTCAAGTATCGGCACCCGTAAATTGCGTGTGTTTACACCCTAATCAGGCAGAACTTATCGTTGGTGATCAAAGCGGCGTCATACATTTGTGGGATCTACGTTCCGATCATAACGAACAGCTGGTACGAAATCCATAAAATAATTTTCGATAATAATAACAAACCATTATTGTACAAATCAATTAGGTTAATTGATTAAAATCGATAGAAATGATTACGATTCTGTATTCAAAGATTCCAGAAGCTGAAGCATCTGTGCAACATGTTACGATCGATCAGGATGGTACGTACATGGCAGCAGTGAATAACAAAGGCCATTGTTATATATGGACATTGACCGGCGGTGTCGGCGAAGAGCCAACCCGTCTTAATCCTCGCCATAAACTTTTGGCGCACAAACGTTATGCACTTCGATGCAAGTTCAGTCCTGATTCCACGTAAGCAAAATATCAAATATTTCTAATGGAACATGTTTATCGCGAACGACGATTTGATAGAATTTCTAAAATCTTCTAAAATCTTATATAGGCTTTTAGTGACTACATCTGCTGATCAAACTGCTCGAGTTTGGAAAACAACAGATTTTTCGGAAGCACAAGTGCTTCAGCACGAACGATGGGTCTGGAATGCCGCGTTCAGCGCGGATTCGCAGTATATATTTACCGGTAATGATGAATGTTTCTGTAAAATTGTATTTCCACCTTACGAAACTTGTCGCGTACAATTGTTTCAAGTGAGTAAAATACTGTTTGATTTGTGTTTAGCTTCGTCCGATGGCGTTGCCAGGTTGTGGAACGTATCAACAGGAACCGTGGAGCGAGAATACGTAGGCCACACCAAAGCACTTACCGCACTCGCATTTCGTGACGAAGTACTTTCCGTTTCTTAAGCAAATACTTCTTTATTCGAGTTGAACTAACGAATAAAATATCAGTTTTTCGCGAGTACATCGGTCGACAGTGGTCAGTGTCGTCACTGAGGAAAAGTAGATATCAACCTGAATCGGATAAAATGCGATTTTTTCTATTTTTCTATTGTTTATTTCAATTTTACTGTGTACGGTTTACGAGCGTGTACATATACATTTCATCAGTTTAAATTACAGTCTTAAAATGTCTTCGCACATTTTAAGTGTGTAGACAATAATAAAAAAAAAACAACAAAATACGAATCGTAGAATGAAACGTAGATACTTTTACGATTTTCCAGTATGTGTGAATAAATAAAAGTAATCGGTATTATTTGATGAAAAGAACGGTAATTGTATTCATCGGTCAGGGCGTTTTAAGTAGAGTGTAGAGAAACGATGTATGTATATACTTTTAAATCGCTGGTTAATTATTGATTCTGAAATCGTTCTTAAGCACAGCTCTGTTACAGCTCTGTTGCAACGAGTTGAATTTTTACGAAAGATAACTCAAAGCAGAGGCAACTTTTCCACTTCTCCCATTTCTGTGAAAGTTTCGTCGTCCATCGTGTAACTTAACATAAACTTTAAGTATACCGATTCCTACGAAAGAATTTCATTATCGAGTCGATGTCAACACGAAAATTTCAAGTAAAATCGAAATATTGAAAATTGACATTTTCATTGGTTTACCTTACTGGGATTTGCAATCAACATAATTTGCGTAATTGCCGAAGGGGGAAGAAATGGATTATGACCTGGCAATTCGGTTCCAGAAGGTGGTTGAAGTCTACATTTACATTTCTGTAAAATTTAAATACATGGAGTCAGCTGTGAAGTACACACATATATAAAAGAAAACGATCATGATTATAAGAAAGAGTTTGATATTTTCTATTTACCTTTGGTACCACTGCTTGAAACAAATAATTACTAAGCGGCTTCAAATTTTTGCTCATTGTTGTAATTACTACGATAAATACATCTTGTCTAGGATTGTCACGAGCAAAATTAAGCACAACGGTTATACCGTTTTTTTCTTCGAGTACGGTTATAGGTGGATTAATACCTATTAGAAGAGCGACGAAATGATAACGTGCGTTCGATTCAGACGACTAGTAAAATTTTCGTTAAAAAACATAAACATGCGAACAGTAAGTACCTGGTTTGATTTCGTCAAGACTAACGTTTATGTCCGACAACGGTTTGATCTCTGGTTCTTTACAAAGAGTGTCTTCTGTCGTTAAAGCAACTAAAGTATCGTCTCGCGTTTTCTTTTCATTTACAGGAGCTATATGATTTGTGCAAGCAGAAACTGATTTATCTTTCGTTGCATTCAAAGTATCCAATGTATTAGCAAAATAAGAACCGTTATCGGAAAGGGATGGCGAATTAGAATGTTTCGACGTAAGTTCCGTGTGTACCGAGTTGTTTACAGTTTCCTTACTGTAAACGTATAAAAAGCAAGTTAGAAAACAGGATCGTACTCGACAGGATAGTACTACGCGTACACTGTCTGTAGCGTGATGCGTGTGTTTGGAGGGTGGGGATGGGGGTAGGGGGATAGATAAATAAGTAAGTAAGTAGGTACTACGTCTACATATATACTTGGATAGGTGCGCGTATTTCGTGTACGTATGACGTAGACAATTTATTATCCGCGTTACGTACGTACTTTACCGACCTTGTCGAATTGGATCGAATATTTGATATCGAACTCGATAAGCTTTGCTTCAGCAGAGTCTCCCCTAATTCGTTCAGTTCCTCCAACGCTCTCGATTTACTGTCCAATTTTTCTTCGGGTGTATCGACAGTGTCACCTGAAGATAAAATCAAATTATTCGTCGTACGTTCATTCTTATCTGTGTCGATAATTGAATTTGTTCGATGTTAGATGATTCGGCATTATTGGCGAACGAAATAAATATACGTCGAACGTGTAAGCTTCACAGACCTTTTTTAGTTGTTAGTTGCAGGCTAATCGGCTGCATGATCATCGAGTTAGGTATCAATAAGTTTGCGGTAGAAACAGAAGGAATTTCTGGATTTTCAGATCTTCCTAACGAGTTGAATATATCTCCTAGAACTTCCATATCGGACCGATGATTAGTCGTAGCGGCGTCGTATGCTTTGCGCGTTTCGCCAGTTTCGATGGAATTATTTTCTAATGGTGAAGATAAATCTAACAAATACGAGCTAACGTCCGAGTCCGTTTTAGGGCTTAAGCATTCACCACGATCTATAACCGCGGAATATTTTTCAAAAACTTGGCCCAATTCGTCGCTCGCAGCAAGGACATCGCCTAATGCAGATTATATCATTATTATCACGAATCGTCTAATTGTAATTCTAAGAATTAATTAAAATGTAATTTTATATGAAAGATGAAAAAAGAAATACTTTCGAGTCTGCGCGTCGCGTTTCGTTCGAATTAAATTTGATCAAGATCGAATACTTACCAAGCATTTCTTCGTTATCTTGAGTTTCGTTGGCTAATCTAAGAACGATCGGTTTCAATCTTTCGCAAGCCTGTTTCAATTCCTTCATCAATTCAAGATCTTCTTTGCTCGTTTCTTTCCAATTGTAAGAATCCAACATTTCCGATAGTAACTTTGCATTATTATGTACAGATTCCAATTCCATTATTCTACGCGAATTTAACTGTACCCTTCTTTCATCCTGCAAGACGTCGGTCGATGTAGCTGGCGCGGATGGTAATATTTTCATTATTCTTTACTCACCTCCCTCACCATAGTTTTGATTAATCTGTTAGCGCACAGTAAATCATCGGGATCTTTACTTTGAAGTAATTTTTGCAACAAGTTGGATTTTTCCTCATCGTAGAATATTGTATGCTTAGTTTTTGACGCTTTTGATGCATCTTCTGAAGCATTAATCGTGCACAACGAATCATCCTAAGTGTACAAACGTTGTTTACTGGTGTGTTTTACCAGAAATAACGTTAAACGAGTAATACGGTAATGTAAATATATATTTAGGAATATACTATTTATAGAAAACTAACCTCTATAACACCTTGCTTTTTCAACATTTCGTAGGCCTCTTTAATTTTTAGTTCACGCGGATATTCTTTTGTCCATGTGTGTAATAATTGCAATACTTTGTGCCGCACCATAACCGGTGTTTTTCCACCTAAATATTTTGGTGAAACTAAACGTATCATTTCATTCAAGAAACGAAATTTACCAATTTCTGCATGAAAAGACGATCCGCATCTTCGCATGCACATGTCCAACAGCTGTGGAATTAAAAAAATATTCAAATTTCCGGGTTATTGTTCAAATCTATCTATCCTATCGTACAATGGTACAATGTACAATGTACAATGTATGGTCGTAAAATGGAGAATAACAAGTGAAACAAAATAAAATAAAACGATTTCCCTACTGTTTCCTCAGGTTTCTTTTTAATTAACATTTATTTTGAATAGACGAACTTACGGCAAGAGCTTGAAGCGCTTCAGATTCATTGGACGACTGAATATGTAGTGCCAATAATTTGGAGCCGATTTGAACACCTTCTGGTTCTTTGGTTAACATTACGCAGAAAGCTTCGCTGGCTGCGACATCAGGTTTTTGATTTTGTGGGTTCGTTACTCTTTCTACGAAACGACTATTGTTTACGAAATCTTGATTGTGGTCAGAATTGGGTTAGGATAGTAAATTCCAACTTACGTATCAAAGCCTCCAAGCTAGTTGTCACAACATCCATTTTACAAATATTACACGGTCTTTCTGTTTACACGTTAAGTCGCATCCATTTATTTGACAGTTAACATGGGAAATACCGACAGAGATACCATTTTGGTCGCGTTGTACATAAATGTGTAACTACATATATATATATATATATATATATATATATATATATATATATATATATATTTACTTACGAATATTCTGAGAACCGAATCGAACGAGACTCAAAACAAGTTCAACGTTTACAACGTTCAATCTATGTATGTTCGTTAACTTATTTATTGCGACAGATATATTACGTTTCAAACGAGTTCCTTCGAATAATGTTCAGAACGTTTCGACTGGTTTCGACTGAAACAGCTGTTTAGTTACGTAGCTGTTGTTGCGTTGTACACAGTTGTACATAAGTAAATAGGCATATATCAGTATATGTGGTCAATGATATATGTATTCTCTTCTCTTTCTTCGTATTTCTCGAGGACCATCGAGGATTATAATGGTAATTGTAAGGGGCGGCGCTTCGGTTGAAGTACGTACAACGGCAAAACGCTCAAACTGTTAGCCATATCACCGACGACACCGACGAGATACTGCCAGCGCCCGTGCTATTCCGCGGTCCGGTAAATGCCAGTAAATGGCCGCAATGGGCGAGGTGGTAACGGTGGAAATTACCTACGAGAATGGTATCAAAATAGTGCCGAAACATCGTCTAAAATATGGCGGAGAATGCAATATTTAATAATAATATCTTCAGTGGTATTCTGCACTAACGAAATGTCGTCGGAGGCTTTTTGTTTTTCTGGCTGGAGCCAGAATAAATCCCAGAGGGCGTAAGAAAACACCGAATTTTCGCGGGACACGTAGTCCCGTAAGGCTGGCAGTCTTTAACAGTATCTCGTCGGTGGCCATATGTTACCGACACAGAAGTCAGGTCGGTAATCGCTGTTACCGTCATCTAGCGGTAGATTCGGAACTAAATCTGGCTAACAATTTGAGCGTACGAAATTTACATTGCGTCTTATGAAAAAAACAGCACGAATCATTTGCCGCTGTAATAAATATTCGATACTCTTCATTTTGCTTGAATAAATGATCTTTATTGAATAAAAACCCATTTTTTGTCCATGAATAACCTACTGTTTTTCAGCTCACTTTTGGACAGAGGACCGGAAAATTGTTAATAGCAATTAGTTAATTACCATCCATTTATAAACAAAAATGTACTGTGAAAGTTGCTATGATGGTAGAGTCTACGTTAGATGCGCCGCCAGCTAGCAATAAGTAAGTAAGTAGGGTCGCGCATCGCTGCGACTGAGGCTAAATTCGAAAAAAGCGCCCAGTACTTATCCGACCTCATCGCTGCGCAAACGAGATATGTACTTATGTACTATTTTCCTTTGTTGCATTCAAATATCTGTAACGCAATTGTACATTTTTCTCAATGACTTCAAGCTTATTCGTTACATATCTTTTTAGAATTTCAAGTCTCAGAAAAATGAGCTTTTACTCACTTCGAGAAGAGTACGTAATATATAATTTATTTTTTAGTTATTACATTCTATCGTTTTATTTAAATTCATCGTTTAAAATGATTGCGAACTATTTTATCTTTAATGGATCATATAAATGTGTACAAATCTATACAGTGAAAATAAAAACATTATTAAAGAAATAAATTTATTACATACAATGATAATTATCTAAAACAATTTTTTATTCAGTCACGTTATACCGACTGATATTACCACTCTCATTTACATACGCAAGCACTCCTTACAAAATGTAATATGTAATTCGTAAAGTTTGTATGGTGATGTAATGTAAGCGATCAAGACCCAGTATATATAGTTTTCAGTTCGATTTTCGTTATTAAACATGACGGGATCGAGAGCGACGAGTTTCAATAATTTTCGAATAAACGATAAAGAAGCAATTGGAAACGTAAGGTGTAAAGTATACATACATACATACATACATATATATATATATATATATATATATATGTGTATATATATATATATATATATATATATATATATATATATATATATATATATATTAAAATTAATATATTAATGTATAAATTAACCGGTACACGTGGCATTCGTTGAAATTATAATTTATGATTCTTTGTCCGGTGATTTGTCTGTTTTTGTCTAAATCTGTATGTAATAATGTATGTATAAAAGAGAAGACAAATTTATTCGATACACTTGAGAGAGATTATTGATATCGTAAAGTGAACTTTTCAACTCGAATTTAAAAGTTTGAAACCATAACCGTTACGCGTTTCTCGAATACGAATCGTATTTGCAAACCATTCGAGTCGTTAATCGAGGTACAAATCATTATATTACACAAGTTATCACATAACTTTACGAACATTTACTCTGTCGTGAGTTGGGTTGAAAATTTCTGTAGTCTACGCCTTCGCAACATTTCTTGTTCGCTAGATTCGACGTCATTCCTAACCGATGAATCCGGAGATACATCGTTACTATTTGTGCCCGATAATGTATTCGTACTTTCACTGGAAGTAGTTGTAGTAGGAACGTGTGACTCGGCTTTCGTTTCCGAGCTAATGTTCTCAGGTTCGGAACTCGCCTCTTTAGATGTTCCTGGTTGCGCCAACGAAGAAACATCCGACGTAACGTTTATATTACTCGTAGCAGTTGGCACTGGAATGCTGTAATCGTACAAACATTCAACTAATTATCACAATTAAATCATCGGAATCGTTTGATACGAATGAACGCAGAAACTGATACAAACTTAGCGGTAGCAGCTGCCGTCTGATACTGGTTCATCATAGCACTGGCAGCATCTAGCAATAGCTGAATTCGCTGTAGCGTCTGTATTCTAGCTTCTACCGCTTGTCGTAGATTGCCTTCCATCGCTCTGAGCTCCTCTTCGCTCAATTCTGTTAAATTAGGAGGCGGAGTAGGGAAAGGTGGCAACGGTACCATGCTAGGAAACGGCGGTGGGACCAACGGGACACCGCCAGCCGCTAAATTTTGAAACGACGCCGTGGGCGTGTTCGATGTAGTGTTTTGACCTTGTTGCTGCGGCATGGCTGGCGGCACTTGTTGTTGCGGCGCTGCACCTGGAGCTTGCAATCCAGCCCAAAATGCCGGTAAAACTTGAACTACATTCAACAGAACAACGTTAACGCTAAAATTCGAAGCTCACCCCGAGGAGACAAAGAGATAAGAGATAAAGAGGCGTTCGAGAACTCGAATGTGCTCGGGATTCTCGAATATTCTCGAGAATCCGCTTATCACGCGACATTCGGCTGATCTGATCTGAACAGCACGATTCCTTTCTCTTTCGTAACAAGACCGATTGCGTACCGATTGGATTAAATTCTGGTGCTTGAGGAGCTTGAGGCACTTGTGGTCCTGCTTGAGGTTGATTCTGTTGCCTGTTTCCTTGATTGTTGTTCACGGGTCTTAAGATGTTCAAGCGACAAGTGGGACACGTTTGCTGGCGTTGAAACCACGACCGAAGACAAGCAGTGTGGAAAATGTGATTGCACGGTAGCTTTTTACTGGCTGTGACCATTTCCTCTCTAGAATAACGGTCGTGCGTATGTCAGAAATTGCGTCATAAGGACAACAATTATACGGAAAAAAACGGAAATAATTATAGTTACCTGCATATTATGCATACATTGTCGGCGGCGGCCAATTCTTCGGGCGTCGCATCGGGGTACAGCGTGTTCATGTTTCGAATAGCTCTGCGAGACATTACGATGTCGTGGAATGCTTTTTTAAAGTCTCGCATCGTGTAGTACATTGGGCGAAGCGCAAACAGGGGCAAAGTATACAATTTTATCATCAGAGTGACGAAAGCAACGTACAAAATAACCTGAAATCAAATTCGTATTAAACGTCGTTGATTAGGATACAATTAAGATACGATTAGGATACCATCGGTAAAAAAAGAATCTCACTTTCAACAGTCCGATTACTAATTCCGTATATAACAGAAATACCGGTTTATTGTCCCATGGATTTTCGCTTTGCAGGTCTATCGAGTGTAATATATACTTGATTTCAATGTTGAACACAACGGTTAACAGAATCGCGTATTCGAAACCAAATACTAATTGTACGGAAGGACCTTTGGTGGCTGTAGTGTTGTACGCGTAATGGATCATGGTTAAATTTATGGCGAATAAGAGAGTCAACAAAGTACCAACTCTGAGATGGAACAGCCACGTTATCACCGGACTTCTTTCCATCTGAAAATGTCAAAAATGAAACATCGATTATTTTGGGGAATGCTAGGTATTAGGAATGTTTTGTTATTATATATACATATAAATATATATATATATATGTATATATATGTATGTATGTAGATATATACTTACATAGTCGACGCGATCTTCGGCCAACCAATGAAATGATTTCAAAAACAAGAGAAGCGTAAATAATGCTATAAATTTTGGACTAAAGTCATCTCTAAATACGGTAAATGCCAGACACGTTTCGGTCACTGCGTACCATACTCTTTCCAACAGATGCTGTAAACGAATAGCGGTTGTCGTCAAGACATGATTCATTGGTGAAAACATTAGCTATCGACAACATCTTTATCGATGTTGTCCACTTAGTTTGGCAAGGTACTGGCTTGTCGCGCGACAAACAGGAATTTCAGACAGGATTCGTAACTGTAGCGGCTAGGCCAAGTTTCCCACCTCGCGCGAACTGACTGCAACGTTAGAGGGTTTCCGTAAAGAATAGAAGCGCGACGAGCGAGCACCTACCATATCCACATCCGAGCGTACGTCGTTACTTACCTCGAGTTCGGTAGCACGCAGCGTACCAAAAAATATTTTTCGCAGGAAAGCGTTTATCATAAATACTAGAATTAATGCTTGAGCATAGATTACCTGAATAAAAAGCAACAATAAGACACAGAGAAGAAAAACAACTAGAACATATAGGCTATCGACTCCTTCGGTAGACGAATGATATTCTATTTGAAGATTCGATCGACCGTGTGGAATCGAGTGAATTTCAAAGAAAGTACTTGAAAGCAGAAGAAAAACAATGAAACTTACTGACATACTAGGATTAGATTTGGTTATGTGAACTACTGTCGGGTAAAATTGTTTTCTTTGATAATAAGCGTTGCCAATTACGGCGCATGTTAGCGCTGTGCTTATCAGCATTATCCCAGCCTCTCTCATTTTTGCGCCGGTAATTGTAACAAACCAGTGACCGTGTTTCCGAATGAGAATATTCACTGACACTTTTTGCACCAATAATTTACGTATCAACAGCTGTAAGGGGTTCGACTATGTAGTAGAATGAACGAGGCGCTGCTATCAAAACGACAGTAGCCGCAACTATGAACTATTAATTAACGGATGCGTTTAGCGGTGATCGCTACATTTTACGGACGAGGAACCTATGCTGACCTATGCCGAATTTCGTACGCTTCACCTGACGTTCGCGTTGTTCTCGGTTAAACGTAGTTTCGGTTCGCCAACGATAGAGAATTTCTCTGTCATAATCCTCCTATCCGGTCGCGACGAACGTGTACTATTTCTACTTGACAGATCCGAACGGGACAGACGGTGCGATCCTATTGGCGGAACGCAACTGAACGTAACGCGACGTTCATGCTTGCTCACGTTCGGACCACGTGGACCGCGCGCAAATACGCCGAATCTCAAAAAAGGTATTCTCCAAAGTATTCGCACATTCGCCACAGCTCACGGTACAGTGTACAGTGGTCTAGAACAGTCTAGAAGCTGCTGGAAACCGACGTTTCGCGGCGAAAAATCCTTATTTCGAAACCTTATTGTCGATCTCTCTTCACTGCAAAATCATATTTTCTATTCTATATATGGCAACTATATAGTAGTATAGTACGATTGATTACTCGTAGAAAAGGAAAGAAAGATCTTTAAAGAATCTTGTTCTAGAAAAAATGCTAAATACGGTGCACGCGCGCGTTTATGTTACCTTCTAATACTTAGTAACGAAACATTGATGAATCGATTTTCTTAATCGATTCGTCGGCCTGGCCTAGATCGTTCGAATTGCCCGTTAAGATACCCGCTGCGACTCGGTTTTATAGGATTCGTAATTTTATTCGAATCGAGAGGAAAGAATTTGCGAAACAATTGATACGATAAAATATACATAAATATATTGTTGATTTCGTTGAAATCTAGTAGACATTGTTGCGTCAACGCGATTGAAATACATGGCACAAGTTTATGGGAATACGCAGTAATAGATGGCGATATTCGAGTTAACAATAGGATATAATTTTTGTACTTGGTTGGATATGTTATACCGGTTATGCCGGTTATACCGCCGGTTATACCTATACACGAAGTACGATAAACAATGTATACGTCGCGCGTAAATATGAAAAACTTGTTCGAATTAAAATCAAATTTTAGAGAGTAAAATTCCATAGGCGAACTTCTCAATGCAGTTAAATGTATTTATATATATATATATTTGTTTTTTTCGCAAGCTCCGAAAATTTTCAAAAATATGTTTATACGAATATGCATTGTAGAAAAATGATTCGATTATTTGACTATACGATATCACACGCTTATGTTATTAGTTAACATACTCAAAATAATATTTATATTTAATGTCTGTCTGTATACGATATACTTATTCGTACCGAAGAATACCGCGATACATCCGATCCTACTCCTATTCCTACTCCTATAGCATAGATGACGAATTTAAACACGCGTTTAATAGATTTATACATCGGCGGATTAGGTATGCCTAATAGTTCTCGGTGTCTTCAAGATACCTTTAGGACTCTGATACTTTGGAGTTCCTATTTGACCAACAGCCTTCAACGGTGTTCTGCGAGAATCTACCAAAGGTCTTCTCGATAAAGTTTTAGCACTTTTTGGTGTCTTCGCGCTTAATGGTTTTTTAATATGCGGTGTTCTGCAGAGCGAACTACCACTGGTGGGTTTGTACGTGTTTAATCTGGACTCTTCTGAGATCGCGTTAGCGTGTTTCGCCGCAGGTGGTGTTTTTAAATTTTCTTTTTGGTGATGCGCTACATCCGAGACAGCAGTGATCTGCGTATTCGTTATTATACTTGGTGTATTCGATTTAACCTCCGAGTTTTGCGAAGTATAATAAGTTTGACCGTTGTGCTCGTTGAAAAGCGTGCTGTCTACCTCCAAGCCAACGCGAGACAGTGAGCTCTTACATGACAATTTTGTACTTTTGTTTTTCACATTTTTATTCGGCTTCTGACACGGATCGGTTTTTTCGGAACAGTCGTCCGTAAACTGATTATCGTTCGCGGCGAGCCACTTATTCTTTTTATGCAGTGCGGTAGTGTGACTGTAGATTTTCGATGTACATTCGTCAAACAGTTTTGCCTTAGCCAATACCATTCCAGCATTCTGAGTCCTTAATTTGGCGATCGACGCGCGACCAGTTTGATTCACAGGGGTATTCGTTTGACTCGTCAATTTAAAATATCCTTCGGCATCTCTCCAAGACGTTGACTTCTTCCATTCAAGTTTCGGAGTTAACGCCACGGCGGTAGGCGTGTTAAACGTAATGTTTTGCTGGCTATTCGTTTTCTTCAATTTCTCGATCTTCTCGTTGGAAAAAATATTTGTAGCGTTCGTCAGTTCGTTGCCATGAAAAGACGACACCCGTCGGACGGTCGTGTGCGTTCTATTCTTTGTTGGTTCAAGCGCTACAGTTTCAATCGAAGTCGGACTGTGATTTGTCGTGTACGCGTTCAAACGATCGAATTCTTCGCGTCTGTTATTTAAAATAACGTTGTTCTTCTCTTCTTCCCAAAGAGAAGTGGATACAGGTCTTAAATAGGTCTCGGCGTGCGTGCAATTCAAGAAGGCTTTCTCATTCTGATAACTGTTATTGAACTTTTGATCGGATGATACTTGTTTGTACGAATTCGAGCCGTGAGAAATATGCCACGAAGCGGTACGTCTAACGCGTTTGCTGCAAATTCAAAATGAAAATCAAGAAAACAAATAGAATAAAAAGATGCTGAAAGGGTATAGCCAGATACTGAATGCCCGTAATTTTTTGTTTAGCAGAACAGAAGAACAGAAGAGAACATAATTCACTGAAACCATGTTGATGCTAGATATAACTTTGTGCTGGGTATCGACTTGAAACTTGTCACAAAGGGTTTTCTTTGGGAGCCCAATCGAATAATACGACGAAGATCAATTTGGTTTGGGGACGCGTTCGACTTCCTTATCCGGCTGTACTCTTTATACGAATGTTATAAATGTAGAATTACATTGCCTTTACCTCATAGTCCTCTCCTGCGATCTCCTTCTTAAATTACCTATCTTCCGGGCGCTGGGAGACCTTATAATTTTGTGCTCACCGGATCTTCGAATTTTAAGCTCCTTTCCAAGTTTCCTAGCCAAGTAATCTGTACTCGCTGTGCTTTCTATACTAGCCTCCTCCAAAGTCTTCTCGTACGCAGTTTGTACCTTTTTTACAGAAGGCGGTGATAAACTAACATTTTCCTCGTTCTCTACACACGCAAACTCTTGAGAGAGACGAGATTCAATCGCAGAAACTCTGTTTTTAATGTCTTCGTACTCGCTTTTCGGTATCGTAACGTATTCTTCGGACTGACTGTTCACGGACGAGACCTCGATGTGCGAATACGTTTTAAAGTTGTTTAAAGTTACTCTTCGTCTCGTTGGGTACGAAATGTTATCTAATACTTTCAGTTCATTCGAGCTCGAACATTTACTAATATTAAAATTATTCTCTTTTCTTAACAAGACCTGCTCGTCGCTATCGTCCGATAAATTAACATCCGCGTCAACGAACAAGTCGTTGTATTCCTTGTGAAGATCGTTCGTTACTTCGTTGTCTTTCAAGATCAATTTCAATTCTGATGCATCGTCGCTGTAGGGTCTGTACTTTCTTTGCGAATCGCACGCGTTGGATACGGAACTCCAACGCCGTTCCGAGGACGTGTCAAAGTTGTTGGCGGAAGATTCCGAATCTTCGTCGATAGTTTTCTGGAAGATACAAAAGTATTATACATACACGTCGAATATACATGCTACAGACAATATACAAATGTTCTTACCGATTTCCTTGGTACAAAACGATCCAGACTGAGTCTCAGTTTCTTAGATTTATCCGTCTTATCTACGACTCTCCTATAACACAGACGAAGCGATAAATATTTCATTAATTATCAAACTGTCGTATAAAAGCTTGGAACAACACCCTTCATCGAGCAATGTTTCGAGCTTTCGAATAACAATGTAAATTTTAGTACACACTTTTTCTTTGTAGTCAATAGTTCTGCTCGTTCGAGTACTTTTCTTTTCTTTGTTGGTTTAGCAGTTGACGCGTTCGTTGGATCACAATTTTCAGGAACTCCTTGGTCATCTAACGTGTTACTTTCTTCGGGTACAGCACTTTTACCAACCATCTTCTTTAAACCATAAAACATTCCTGAAGATAAAAATAGTAGAAATATACACAAATTCTCTCTCTCTCTCTCTCTCTCTCTCTCTCTATATATATATATATATATATATATATATATATATATATATATATATTAATTAATCAAGCAAATGCATTAGTATGTTAGTTCAGAGAATGTTAAAATAAACTGTTAGCAAATGTTAGTGAAGCAAAGAATAAATCACTATTAACAGATTTACAGACATACTTAGATTGAGGTTGGAGGCACTTAGGTGTGGCTTACGTGTAAGACTTCCACTGCGGTGTTTCTTTTTCCTCGATTTTAAACGTGAATGGCTATCGGACGCATCTAACTCGTTATCGGTACTCCCAATCGTTTCCATAGAAATGGCTTGAGTTATATGAACTGGTAATACGCCAATACTCTCTGCGTTCTCAATTAAAATCTATAACGACGTTGATAAGAAGCATGGTACACGCACAGTTTTTCTATAGCGTATAACGTTTAAAACTAATCTATTACCTTTACGGCGATCAAATGCAATTCCAGACGCATCTGCACAGCAGACATGGTAGTTTCTTGCAGAGGCATTATATTCGGTCCGATTACTTTTGCTAAATTATCAATGCCCATTTTGTTTTGCTTTTCGTACAGTGATATTTTTCTTAGAAACTCCATGAAAAATGCTAAAGCATTGAGATGATGCGGCGGTAGAAGAATACAGGCCAATAACAACGCTTCTACTCTATAAGCTTTGAGCATAGCACAGTGTACGAACAGGTCATGGTACGCGTAAGGGATCAATGGTTCTGGTAAATCTCGAAAGAAAGTTTTCAAGCAATTAGCCACATCGATCGCGTGGTGCTTCTCTCCCAAGGTTCCACCATTGTCCAAACGGACAATCAGCTCTTTCTGACGAAGCTGTGAACCTGCTTTCCTGAACAAACCTTCTTGGCTAGCATATTTCTCTAAAAAAGCGGTCGCTCGACTAACGAAAATCGGCACGTGAACGATACCACCCGAGGACAGGTTCACGACATCCAACGATTGATAAGACAACGGGGTTTTAAACACTTTCTTCGAGATTTGCTTGCCCCCTTCGAGCCTCTCGGTTTTGATCATGCTCTTCTTGAACCGGTATTTCACCCCATAGTTCCGAAGATCGGTGACAACCGAATGATACACTGTTTCTTTGTGCAGAACATCGTAAATCAACATGTTTCCACTATGAAAATCTAGATAATTTAGTCATAAATTACAGTAAAATCTTTCGATACGGATATGACAGTGTTTCCATGTTATTTAGTTGAAAGCGTAATCAAAATCAAACACACTACACACGGAACACGTTCAAATTGAATTGTAGTGATTGTAGACACGCAATGCTGTCAAACTAAACTAGGAATAATCCCTAACCAAAAATCTAGGGACTACATAGAATACACGAGTACACGAGCAGTACACGAGTATAACGAGCAATAACGAGTGATAACGAGTGATTCGATCATCTGGATCATCACCAATCACGTACGTTTCCAATCGCGGTGATTTTTCAATTTTTCAATACAGACAGGAAGACGACGTATCTGAATATCGTTTCCCGGAACGTGACCGGAGCCGATGTTTACTTATCGGACGGAGGCAGGCAGGCAGGAAGCAGCAGTTACGGTGCGTCAGAGTGGGGGTCAGTGTCGAGCCGGCTGAGTGCGGCTGACCGATCGGAGACGGCACTGGATGGCACCAGATGGCACAGCTATCGCGCACAGATTACGACGAGAGTTTCGTATCTATGTTCAAATCGTTCTCAACCATTCTCAACTGACTGTTCTCAACTGACTTCTCAGCAAGAATTCTGCACGTTTGTTTTTTACTACCTTTTTTAGTGAAATTTCTCACTGTTATTTGCTGTTATTCAAAATGACGTTTATTAAAGACAGCAGCAGTGTTCTTTTGCTCCTAGATCATGAAATTTCAGAAAATAATGTTACAGATTTGATAACAAAAATAAAGAAACCATTGTGCGATGCTAAGCAATTGACAATTGCACCAACAAACGAATTAGATACACGTAAGTATTTAACACTTTACCAATAGTTAATTCTCCTTTGTACTTTGAAAATTAATAAAGATTTTTAACAAATTCTTTCAATGGTTACAGCAATTTCATTCGTTAATCAATAAGTTATCTCGAGTTATTTTGATTACAGATCTTAACAATGTACCTTGCTATGACACGATTATTTCTGTTTTCAAGCAATCATGTCCTAATTATGAAAAATATTTCGATGTTTATATGAAGGTAATGAAACCAGCCGGTGTGCTAATTATTTACGAGTCATTCAAAGGAAAGAAGAATGCAGAATCTGCGAACTGCAGTAGAATGTGTTATTTAAAAATAGCTGGTTTAAAAGTGAAATCACCCGAGGATGTAAATACCGAATTAAAGGATCTGTTGCTCGACGTATACAAAGACATGGATAACGTGTCTGAAATAGTAGCAGAAAAACCTTCGTTTGAAGTAGGACATTCATTTCATTATTTGTCTGTTATTTGTTACGATGCATTGCAAAATACATTGTTCGATACGTTGTAAATTTCTATATATAGATCGGTTCTAGCGTGTCGCTTAGTTTTGGACAAGTAAAATCCAACGTTTGGAAATTAGATAGCGCCGTTGAGGAAGAATTAATAGACGAGGATGATCTTCTAGATGAAACGGATATATTAAAACCCGAAGTTTCCAGTTTAAAAGGTAGACATGAAAATATTTATACGATCTTTGTACAGATATGCATACTAATTGTGCGATTCTGTTTCAGTGTGCGGTACAACAGGCAAACGAAAAGCATGTAAAGATTGCTCGTGCGGACTAGCCGAAGAACTTGGTGGAAAAACTGTGGAAGAGAAAACTGTAAAGTCTTCCTGTGGAAATGTACGTGCAACATCAGACTGACATTTTTATCATAAAGAAGAAGAAGAAGTAGGAAGAGTAAACAGAAAATTGATAAAAATTTTATACACTTTACAGTGCTACCTTGGCGATGCGTTCAGATGTGCCAGCTGTCCCTATCTAGGTATGCCTGCATTTAAACCTGGCGAAAAAATCGTATTACCCGAAAGTCAATTGAGAGTGGAGTAATACAGAATTTGTAAGTTCGATGAAGATTTTTTTCCTTTTCTTGTTTAATTACATGCAACTGTTTTACTAATAATTGCATTATTATTATATGTTCGATTACAGTGATTCTATTTGATATCAAATAATTTTGTTACCTTATTGTTGGTGGAACTAGAAAATGAATAGAGGTTTAAATAATGTGTTTCTGTAATAAGTATATGCAAAATAAATGTTAATATTTCATTAAGTTTAATCTGTATACAATTTTTTGATTGGTCAAAAAAATTCGAAAGATTTCAGGTGGGAAGTAGATATGGTGCTTTGGGCGCATCAGCGAAAAACACCTTATTTTCGGAATTTGAAGTCATTGCAACTGAAAGTATTATCACATTGTGAAGAAATATTTGAAAATTTGTGATATATTTGTACAGTAGATGGTAGATTGTAGGGACAGTAAAATAATTAAGATTTCTATTAATTATCAACTTTATATTTAAGTACAAACACAAGAAAAATAACAAAGTACATATATTAGCATTTTCCTGTTTGCGAACTATCCAAAAAACTCCTTCGTATCGGGGAATATAAATATTTCACTAATAAAGTCACTATCCCGTCTCTGGGGATGAGTGCACGCGAAATGCTTATATTCCAAATATAATATTTAACATACATCGCTTGTATCATTCTATTCGAACATATTACGGAATTTAACAAATCATACAAACATCTTGTGGATAAAACTGTGTACTAAAGTTAATAATGTTTTTCCTCGGTTAAAATAATTTACAACGTACACAGGAACAAAATGTAATCGTCATGTAGTTAACTTGCTTTGCCTTTCCAACAATAGGAACGTTATTTCATCGGACTAACGCGTTGAGAACGAAAGACGAGGAAACTCGGTAGTTGGTTCATCATTTTTTCGTTCGATGAAATAATTGTGTTTGTCAAAAAAGAAAAACATAGTATCTACTACAATTTGTTTCTTGCGTTTATTCGCTGTGTCTTTCATTCAGAGTTCAGAGCATTAACGACGCTTTTACTATTAATATACAATGATGTGTAAATTTTTCATTTGTAAAACTATTCTGAAATAATCATTTGAAATGAACAACAATTATACTATGGCTAAAGTTAATAATTTTACACGTGACTTTGGTAGAAATTTAAGTTTAGGTTCTAAGTAGCTGGACGTTGTTATCAGCCACCTGTTAGTAGCAAACGATTATTTAGTTTAGAACATAAAGAGAGCGGTAGAAAGTTCAATTTGACACACAAGTATTGGAAGAAGTAGTTACGCAACAAAATGTAATACGACCGTTTCGCAGTAAGACTCATCAATTATTGTTCTTTAGAAGCTACTTCCGTTTAAATATATAATTGTTAATGTTTTACCCAAAAAATTAAGAAAAATTACTAGGAATCAATCCGGTATGCAACAAACTTTGTCGTTTGTATTGTACTTTCTAGACGTACGAGTGTTCGTTATAAATGTAAATGATCTTATCGTTATCTTGAATTATAAATATCTGTTTCTCAGAAGTTTATAATTTATATGTACCGTGGATTTTCATGAGTAGCATTGAATTTTTTTCTACATTCAAGAGCTGCACTGGCGCTTCAACTTGTAAGCGCACGTGTCCCTGTACGAATATACAAAATAACGCTGTACAAGATTTATACAAATAGCTGCAGTTCCTTTGTAAATAATGTTACTTATACGTTAAGTTAAGTTAAGTTAAGTTGAATACGAAGGCTGATGTTTCAAGTCTGCTCGAATAATGTTTTCGTGGTTTTCTATGTAAGACATTTAAATTGATATTTCAAGCAAATTACATATAGGCATGTTCAATTTTGGATAATATAGAATTTGACCTAATACATAATAAAGTACAAGAACAAATGCAAATGTACTCGCGATGAAATAGGAAAAGTAGTAAAATAAACGTTTATCTCTGTGGCAATGTAATTCAAACACAATTCATCGTGTGAATTATCAAGCTCGATGAATCTTAATAAAAGAATCTCCAATTATTTTGTACAAACACAATAAATGTTCATTAAAATCTCGTGATCTACAACCCTCTAGGAATGTACTCGATACATAGTACGTTGAGCAATTATTAGAAGTCTAGCAATTAAGGCAGCTTTTTTCATGTATCCGTCTATTGTAATCAGTTTTCATTTTTGATGCAATCTGCTTTAAAACGCCGTTTCATTAACTGTTGAAACATTTACAGGATGAAAGTCAATGTTGTAAACAGAAACGGTTAAGAGAATTAGAAAGTATACGTTCGATATATGTATATAAGAATTCTCTATGTCTCGTCACACCCCTATATTACTCGTCCACTCCGTTAGAAACGAAGGTGGAACTCGATTGTTTTGATCTCTCCTATGAAAAAATATAACAATCGTATATCTTAAAAAGAAATAAAAAAAAACTAAAAGAAAAGAAGATTGTTTTCTCTTGAATAACTATTTGAAATAAGCCTTATATCAACACAGCCTTATACATCGTATGAAATAATCAAGTCTTCAAGAAGACCTTTGGTTTTCGTTTGCTGACTGTATCATTGTTCCGTAGTGTTTGCAAAAATGGTCACTAAACTCTACAATACTACGGTATGCTGTGTTATGTACAAACGTGACGTTCTGCGAGGTTAACATTTCTACGAACTTCATACGAAATCCGCAAAAACTTGGGCAATTAGCACATTTAATTAATAGTTTATGCTACCATGAAAACCTGTCCATATCATCGAGCAAACAATTTTTCTCTTCTTTCTTAATACCCTTCCTTCCCGGCACAGCAGTACTTAACTTTGGTTCGAAACACGGCTGTAAAAGAACAAAATTTCGAATAGAAATTCAATAAATTCAACTTCCAAACAGTTTTAACAATGTAAAAAGCATGGTCTAATAAATTACAATAAATTCCCCAGATGTAACAAGATATATGTACATTAATTATTGTTTTCTTTTCATAAGTTTCATATGTTAGTACGTTCCAACCGTTTTTAAGCATTTTTGTTAAACGAGACGATACAAATATACGATATAAAGCGAGAATAAGTTTGATCTCTCAATTTATGAAAAATTTCGTACGAAATGATAATTATACGTAGATATTTTCATCGATATATCGTATATATACAAATAATGATGATACTTTTGAAAACTTGCCTTTTCATGCTACGCTAAAAACAGTTCGCGCCGATAACAGAGGAACATATTGCACATTTTCAGATTACTTACTTTTAAATTTAAATAGAGTTTAGACAACAAGTGACATAACGCAACCTCATGCATAAACGGGTGATGAACTGATTGTGAAAAATTAAGCAATCGGTAACATAAGCATCATATTTTCAAGGGAACACCGTAACGGGTAATTTAACTTAATTATTATAAGTAATCGATGAATACTATGCAACGGTCTTAATTGTAATTTCTTCGGTTAAGTATATAATGATATAAACGATATAGTAAAATACAAAAAAAAAGAGAAAAAAATAGATACACAGTAATACTGTCATCGTCTTGTTCGTTTCATCAACGTAGCAAAAATATGTATACGAACGCCGACCGAATGAAATTTTTGACGCGTACATAGGAAAAAGATTCACCACCCACGGTGAACCGAATTGGTATTGGAACTCAGATCTAATACTTGTTACTTAAGAATTAAATTGTTTAGATCAATGATTAAAAATGTATCAGAAATCCATGTCATGCACGCGAACGATTCTTATGCTTTAACTGATGTTTCACTCACAGTTTCACAGATATTCATGTTGCAGCAGTTCTCTGCATCGAAAATATTTTCACCTTGATTGTCCAGTCGTCTGCGTAATTTATTCACGTAATAACTAAGTACGATTATTATAACTATAAGTACAGCAGTAAGTACACCAAAAATTATTAATATTTTGTACTCATTGTGTTCCTTGATCATGACCATTTGTGCACTGGCTTCGTTTGTTTCGTCACACCTGTTCACAGAAACCAAGAGACTCGTTATGTATACATGTATACGTAAAGTATATTTTTTCATGAATATCAGACGATAAAATAAACGAAATACAAATTTAATGCTATAATAATGCATACTTGCAGTCGTTTACGCTAAGATTCTTAGGAACTGGCTCAGTTTTTGCACAATAGATCTCGCACGCTTTCGTCGTATTACCGAGATCTTCGCAACGAGATCCTTCCGAATATTTACATCTACAAACTGGTTTTTCATTTTGGACGGAGCAATGGCCATCGTGCAGACAATAGTCTTTGCACGGGTCTGTTGCGCATCTTGGTCCAACGAATGTACCACTGCATTTACAGATGGGTAATCCGTTATATCGATCTATACCGCAGCTACCTTGAAGGCAGTAATTGTGGCAGAGCTCTATCTCGCAATGTTTACCAGTAAACCTAAAACGTACGTATTACCGTATTATCGTTTGCATAAAGGTGTGGTGGTTGCCATTTACTTAATCTATCTTCATTGTATATTAAGTAAGCAAACTAAAGTATAAACGCAAAAGTGATCCGCTTCGCGTGCAACGGATACGTACACGTACACGGTATCGTTCTTCGTACAATGTTGTTAAATACAATTAAAACTCACCCAAGCTTGCAACGGCAGGGGGCGACGTCGGTTTCGATTGCGGCGAGTTCTCCGTTAAGGCAGTATTTTGATTTCTCGGTGATTGATTTCTCTTGTTCCGTCGTGCTAGTAGGTAAATTGTTAAATATCTTTGCTCTCTCGGCTTTATTCTTCGTTTCTCTCTGTTTCGCGAGCGTTTCGCAGTCCGTGACCATCGTTGCGTTATCCCGCGCGACTATTCCGTTCACTTTGCCTTGTAACCACAGATGCGGCGCGACGTCCAGCTGATAATGGTCTACTCTATCTTTTGGGGCCGACCAAATCGACTTGCGGACTCGATCGGTCCAGTATATCGTGTCACGATTCACGGCCATGTAGACAATTTGCTGGTACGAAGTGTGGGTCACCGGTTCGCGTTCGGTACCGTCAAGATTGCTTCTCTCGATCTTACCGTGCACAGCTTCCCCATCGTCGGTCCAGTAGAGCTTCCCTTCGACGCGATCTATGGCCACCGCCAGTGGCTCGAACAGATCTCCTTCGATAACGGTGATTCGATCGGTTCCGTCGAAATTCGACCGCTCTATACGCTGATTCGTTTTATTACTATTTACCCAGTATATGTGACTAGAAACAACGTATGATCATCAGATATGCGCGATCCCGTGAGCGTCGCGCGCTCGCGTTTTAAATTAAAAGGCCAATCGAGAGACTTTTTCGCCGAGAATTTCCGTGACACCCGCGTCTACGTAGAGATAAATGGCACACCTGTTACACGAGTCCACAGCGATACCATGCAGATTCCTGCCCTTTATTCTGTGGAGGATGATGGGATCTTCTGGAAGTTTATTCAATGGCATGTGCATTCGCATGATCGCTCCTTGTGACGCGTCGCTCCAAAACAGGGTTCGCGTCTTGTCGTCGAAAGCGAGCCCTTTGATATGACCATTTCCTTGCGATGGGGATAAACAATCGACGATTAGAATCGATAAAGTATATACAGGCGATGTCTTTTCCCAAGTAAGTACATATGTGCTTTTCTTATCCTAAGTATGTCGAAGCGACGGTCAGTGTCAGTCGCGATCTTCGAACGAGATTGCGGCTGATTGCGGTAATCGTAATTTCCTGATATACTTTCATAGGTCTGTTACAACTTGGATTTACTTGGATCGTCGATGAGAGTTTATGGTTCGTGTGCTTACCTAGAACTAGCGGCTTTATATTTTTCTCAGACAGACTGACACTGAACACGGAAACGTTGGTGACCGTCTCGGAGACGTATAACGTGTCTGTAGACTCGTCGTAGACCAATCCGGCCAAAGACTCGGCTTCCTTGATTTCGATTCGTTCAGCGAGCGAATAATTTTTCGAGTAAAATTCGATGTGTCGTCCGATCGCCACTGCTAAATCTACAATAAAGACAGACAGTGTTGCATTTCAACTCGGTCAAAACATTTCAAGGAATTCGAAATACCGTTGTTGTTGGAAAAGAGAAATAGACGTCCGTGTACCAAATTACCAACATGTAAACATTCATCTACCCGGTTGCAATAAAGTTTGACCATCCAGGTCACATTTTATCAATTGGACTTGCCCTCGTAATTCACACGGAGAGGATACTATCAGGACACTCGTTACAGTGATTGGAACGTATGAACTGTCTGTGCAATATTAACCTAGGTTATCCGAACATTTCGATAAAAACCGACCTTACATTATACATATGCACATTACAATTTCAACATTGTCGGATGATGTCGATTTTGCGTGCAAATACAGGCGTGAGCTCCAAAGATAAAATGGCGTTAAACGGCGTTAAACAGTGTTAACAGCCTCAACAGCCTTTTTACCGAATCAATTTTCTATCTCGGGTTCGTAGGATCGAGGATATTGCTTGTATCGTTACGTCCATATCCTTTATTTTTTATTAGAAAAATTAGACTGGTCAGGGTACCGTTTTCTTGTCGGTTAAATCTGTTAACGTTAGCCGAGCGTTAATCACGTCGCATCGTCATGACGGACAGCATGTGAAAATAAAACTGGCGAGCAACTGACAATTAAAGGTTGAACGTTATCTCAACGACTTGATTATGGCAATCGTTCAGAAGTCATGAACGGTCGATGGCGCTACGATGCTAACCGTTAACAGATAAATACATTGCAGCGTATATCGATCTCTTCGAGATACGTATCGCAAGATTTTCATCCGAGCTTCTTAATCTTTGTTTTAGCACCGACGATAAGCCTTAAAGAAAGAAACTTTCATAATCCCATACGCAAATGTGCTACCAAAAAGGACTCTAAACAACTACAATTTCCTATGTAACGTTTTTACATGATCGTTAGATCGGTAAGAAACAACGTATTAATCTTGAATCGAGAGCAAATTAGAAACTTTCACATTTCTGACGTGCGTAAATTCTCAAGACCCGCATTTCGATTATCGATTACATATAGCGTCTGCAGTGTCCATTCATAGATCAAAATGTTATCTGCTACCATTCAGTCCACGAAGTCTAAAGTTTATTACGCCGCGCAGTATGTACTAATAAATTAATGAATTCTATACATTTTGCAATTGTAGGAGGGGAAGATAGTAACCTCAACCTATTAACCCAGCTATACGTTCACGCATGTGTGCATGTACATCGCTCGTTAGGGGTCCACGGGGCGTAAATTGTGAACGAATAATATGCATGTATGTATACATATTATGCTCGTGTTTATACGACCACGTGTTTTTCATTCAGCAAGAAATGCGCGTGCGATGTATATCGCGTACTCGAACTCGTCGATACATAGTAGGATAATGTTAAACGCGCCGAATACACGAAAGATTGGAACGATCAAATCTCGAGAGGGCAATTATCTCGACAGTCTACAGATTCGGATAATGTGCACCGCACGCTTTACACGATAGTGAAACTACCTGGAAGGTAGTGATGAGAGGGACACCGCGAATTGTGCACGAAAGTACAAATAAGAGACCGTGTAAGGAAAGACCGAATCTCCACGTAAATGTCACTGATCGCTAATGTTAGATCGGTGTCGGAAGGAAAATTCGTTATGCAAGATACGTTATTGTTTATTTTGACACCATGGCGAAACGAAACACACGGACGCGTCGTACAAATATTCCGATGGAGTAAAAGTTTATCGGGGAAGTCGAAGATTATCAATTTCTTTCTTTCCCGATCGAGTCCCGCCGCGTCGGGAAAAACGTAAATGCGTAATGACATACCAGCCACCAGCGCCGATGTTTTTGCGCGCGGTGCATTAATCGAGTAATTTATGTACGACCATCGAGATAATAAAATGTCTTGTCAGTCGACGATTCAGCAAGGAGACTTTGTTTATATAGGACTTGATAATACAAGGAAAACTTAATGTTAATCGAGCACTCGCACGTTACGATCGCGTGAATTTAATGTACATACTTGACGCGCGATCAACATTCGCGTCGTTTGCCTGCCTTCGCGATGCTTCACCGAGAACTTTCCTTTCGGCGCGGCGATAATCCTCTGAAAAGTCGGTTTAAGAATCATTCGTATCGTGACTTTTTTGTCGAAATCTTTCCGATGCTGAAACGCTGCTGCCGATGGTCGCAAACGGCTTCCAAGCAAAAACCAGTTCAATTTTATCGACCAGTGTTATCAAGAATCATCGATTATTAATTTATCCGTTATTTTGCAATTACGATTTCAGTTAATCCGCTTGTTATTATATATTTGTAATTCCCTGTTTGGCAGCAGCGTGATTATTTATAAATTTGGTTGACACCGATACCAACGATAAGTAATTTTTCTCGCTTGCGTCCCTCCGTTTATCTAAATTATTTCAAGATACATAATATCGAAATAATAATGTGCGATACCGCGGTAACAAAGTTACGTATTTCGAAATTTTGTATCCGTTACTGCGTCGACATCGATAATTTTGTTATTATACTTTTTTTCTTTTAATAACAAATTGTATCGTAATAAATTCGTTTCGACGAACCATTACTATTGGATTTTAACAGTTTCGCGACAGTAGACGTATAATTCTAATTAATCTTTATACTTGCAATTCGATTTACTATAAAAAATAATTATATTTAATAATTATATCGTAATTTTATCGTTAAACGGTCCGAACGATATTTTCATACGTATTATTACACCATTATTATGTAATTCTTATGTAATTCCGTGACTCGCTACGTATTATCATTGATTTTCAAACCAAGTTGATCTGGTACAAGTATAGCACCGATATTGCCACTGATATCGATATTTCCCATCGATCAACCTATTCGGATTACGAAGAATTCCTTCGGAAAATTCGTTGGTAGACGATAACGTTTACATAAATCGTGCTCGATCGACTCGAACAAATATTTCTACCACTGTATTCCGTTAAAACCTATCGGATGAAAAGGAAACGAATATCGTATGAAAACCAAAATCAACGATTACAATGGTTCGTTACGTAATTAAATGAAATAAAAATAGTGGATCGCGTCGTCGCGTATTTAGCGTCGCGTCGTTAGCTTCGAATCGTGGCCGAGCATGTAAACCGATTTAAAACGGTATTTTAAAAGTTGAACGTGGCCAGGGCCAATGAATATTCAATAGAAAAAAGGCGGAAAGTTAAACAGACGGCTGATTCATCTTCCACCTCCTTCGTTACTTCCGCTTTGATTTCTAATAGGTTTTCTAGTTGTTTCGAAGATCGCTCTTGTCGCGTTTTGTTTGCAATAACCGCAACCCTGCGTGTTCGCGTATCACGCGTGTATATCACCGATTCGGAGGAGGACGATGCTATGGGTCTAACGAAAAAGACCGCGAATTCCAAGGTAACCTATTTGGCCAGCAACCGCTCAAGTCGGTTGTCGTACTCGTATCAATTTACAGTTAACGAACCGAATAAATCGAATGACATCTTGGTAATGCATACGCGTCGATACACGTCGACTCGCGTATCGATCTACGGCGACGTTTGATATTCATGAATTATAAATTCGTTTACTCGAGCATTACGTAACCTAATTTTCCAATGCCATCGAATAGCTAATTAAACAAACGGCGCATAGATACTTGGAGCGCGCAACGAGAATCTATTTAGTCCAAGTTTTTCAAGCGTTTCCAATTTTTTTCGCAAGACGCGTGCCCGCAAACGGATCACGCTTTCGATATCAATTCATCGAAGCGTACAATAAGAGAGTCAGCCCTCGATGCTTTTTAACGAGATGGGGAAAAAAGTCGACAGTTTACAAAGGTCGCGACACGAGGTAATTTGCTCGATGCCCTAGCGAAACGTTCCGTTCCGATGTCTCGCACGCGCCAGATTTCTATGCACGATCTAATGTGGCAAGTCGCCGCACCGGATGACAGAAGACAGAGTCGAAAAGTGGACAGAACAGAAGAGAACAGAACGAAACAGAACAGAACAGAACAGAACAGAACGGAACGGAACGGAACAGACCTTTGTAAATACTTATGTGTATTTGGCTCGGGGAAAAATTGAGATCTCGAAACTCGCGGTCGTTCCAGTTTCATTGATAGAATTTCGTGCACACGGTTAGTACGGTCGCACGTAACAGTTTGACATTCGTTACGTAAACAGGTGTAAGGGCAAGTAAGGCATCGATTAACGCGGTAATAAGCACCTCGACGATCCCACGGTGCGTTCCGATAAGAATCAAGGGTCGGTTTCATTCACCTTTCGACCGTGTTTCGTCTTTCAACGCGGTAAAGCGATCCGGGAGAAGTGGCGTACGTGACGAAGGAAGCCGCGTGAATGGAGTCGGCGGCACTGTACTACACAACCCGCAACGCGGTACCGTCCGCGGTTCGCGTCCGGACAACCTCGTGTTCACGCCGCGCCGTCTTATTGTTGTCATCACGCTGACGCGGGTTTCTTCGTCGCGTACGATCGTTCGCTGGATCCTTCGATTTACTTACCCCACGACGTGCCGTTCGCATTCACTGCGTGGAACCCGAATACAATCGTTAACGCGATAACAAGGTATTTACGGGATGTCATGGTGCGCATTCATTTATTAGGCGATGGATCGGTGAGAAAATGATTTCGAGACGCGATCGCTGCCGAGAAACAACGCGAATTCACTCAGATCCAAACTTTTTCTCTCTAACACTCTCGCAGCGATGCCGAACGAAAGCTACTACGCATCCTCCCGCTCTAGCGGCTCTGCGCGAACTGGCGCGAACTGAGGACCGAGACCGAGAGTGAGGACTCGTGACTTCGATACCACTGGTATTCGGCCAATGGCGTTCCGCAACTTTTGCGTTCGACTGTTTGCACTGGGGAAAACTCTACTGGTGTTTTATAAACGCGGCTAAGCAGCTAAAAGCGCGTGAATCGCGAACACCGTGCTGTTCGTAGACATCGATATTTATTAGAAACTCGATTAGAAAATCTCATTCGAAAATTTGTTACAATCGTATCGCGCGAATTTACCACACTACAAACCAACGTCCTCGTTATCTCGCTGTTCGAATATATTAACGTTTCATCTATTTCGTGACGTGGCATTATTTTCCGCAGATATAATACGAATGGTTCGTTCAACCATAAAGTCGAGTACATTGTTTTACAATGCGACGTACTTATGATAACCCAGATAACGAAGTTGTGGGTAGAACGCTTTGCGGTGTAAGCGAATGGTAAATGCAGATCGTGATCTGCCCAACTTTCAAATACGCGAAGCATTGGACGATCGCTTGCTTCACCTACCACCCCTGTCACCCCTGTCACCCCTGTCACCCCTGTCACCCCTGTCGCCCCTGTTGTTCGCGAGAAAAACCTACTAAATTCGAACTCCGTTACCATTGTTCTTTCGCATATCGTTGCATTTGTTGGCACCCGATCAATCGGAAAGTAACAATAACATTTTCTACGACGATAATGCGTTGAAAGTAAAAATATGGTTTACCCGTTTCGTAGAACATATTCCCAAAATGCTCTTGGTTTCTCGCGGGTAACGCGACAGCGCCATCTATCGATTTAGTCGTACAACTAAAACTACGAAATATCCACAACAGACTTTACCCTCGACATTTTTTTTTAAATCTATGATTAACCCCTTATGTTCGTGAGACATCTTTTTTTTATATGGAACGACTACTGACGACATCGACGAGAAATCGCGAATAATACGCGTTAACATCGACAACGCGTTATTTTTATGCAATTCCAACGAATAAATGTTTGTATAGGCTTCGATGCTTCGCGACGCTATCAATTTCCAACATCCACGTCAGTCAAGATGTCGCGTCTGCAAACGTACCCCGCTTTATTTTTCACAACCAAAGACAATGAAAAAGATATTAACGCAGACATATTATACATACATATGTATATATATATATATATATATATATATATATATGTAACGACACATGGTGATTACGCGAACAATACTTCATCCGTGTCGTAACCGTTGTCTCGACAAAGATATGTAAAAGCAGCTTCGAGTTCGGAATAAAGCGACGATACAGTTCGCGATCGCGCCACCATCATCGAATCCTGTCACGAAAAATAAAAGCCGATAGCTGGTCGCCCGGCTGATATTCGAATTAGGAAAACTACCCGAATTCTATTTGCGGCATTGTCGTGGATAAGATCACGTCGGTCGAGCAGGTGTAAAAGATAGACGTCGGTGTCGAGGGTTTCGAACGGGGCCGAACGAGACTGAACGGGACACGAGAATGGCTAGAGGAAAAGCGCGCGCGAAACGGGAAATGTTCCCTGCGGCCCCGAAGCGACAACGCCGCGTACTAGACGGTGTATATTATTGATCAATAAGAGAGGCTAACATGGATGACCCGTGCCGGCAGAGGCGATCGTTTCTTCCTTCGTATTTTCACGCCGTGCTTCTGTATCGCGAGGACCAGATCTTCGGAACCGCGTGTCCCCGCGACCTCGGACTTCTCCAGTATTTTCTTCGTTGTTTGCGTGAAGAGCGTGCGGTCGCGGTCGCGGTCGCGTTCACGTTCTTCGCGTTTGCGGAACGAAAGGTACCGACCGCGCGTGAAACGCGGCGAGTCCGGTACGTCCGTGGAAATACGCGAAACGAGGGAGACAGAGGGAGTAGCGAAAGAGTAACGGCTGGACAGGACAAGAGCCGAACAGCCACGAGATAGGCCGCGCGGGTGAAAAAGAGTGAGAGAGTGGGAGAGAGAGAGAGAGGGAGAGAGGGAGAGAGTAGAGAGATAGCGAGAGGGAGTAGAAAAGGAAAGATTTAACGCAAGGGGCGACGAAGATAGAGGCAAGGGAGAAAGACAAGTGTGAGCGACATGTGCCTGTGTTGAGAGAATTCTATCCACGATAGTGCGGCGGCCGAAGGTGCGCCGAGAGAGAAGATCGGTAATATTTTCTCCGCTGTGTTCCGATACTCTCTCGTCGCCTACACGGAACTATCGATGCAGACCTTACGGAAGAAAAACAGTCCGTGCAAGTGTGAGTAAAACCCACCCCCTACGAATTGCACAATATTCATGGAAACGTCGGGGAACGTGCATCGCGTCGACGTTGCCTTGTGGTTTAGTGGGATCGTTGTGATTCGAATCAACGTTTTCGTGCCGCGACTGGTGGCTTTGCCCTTGCTTCGTGCGTTTTTATCAATGTTTCTCAAGCATGACGTCCGTGATATCACCCTGCAGATCGGTCAAAGGGAGCTTTGGAATATGGCTTCCCTTCTTTAAGAAGGAGAAAGACGACAGTCGCTCGATTCGAATCAGGCGGATTAAGATGACACGTAATGGTAGTATAATGTACTGTATAGTTGCATGAATTCTATTGTTCGGTTACGATTCACGGAACCGTCGAGCTTTTTTTTCTTCGAAAGAGAGAGAGAGAGAGAGAGAGAGAGAGAGAGAGAGAGACAACAGTGTCGATGTCGTGATTTTCGCGCGAGCTTTCGTTGCAATTCGACGTTATCGACTGTGCCGATGCGGCGTTATTGTTCGCGCTCGTTCACGTATTCACCGCCAGATGGACACGCTAATCACTTCGACGGATATTAATTTCAGATTGTACTACTTTCTCAGAAATAGGCGTGAATATATCCCAGGCTTCCCGATGCAGATACCGGATAAACTTTTTACCGAACAGTAATTTTCTTTCTACGGTATTTCGAAATCGTTATCCTGCAGTTCCGCGAATACGAAAAGGGGTTCTTCTTGAAATTACTTGCGCGATTCCTACCGTAGTACGTGCTCTACCAAACGCATCTATACAATCGTATCTTATGAAATCATTTTTATCGTTTCCGATATTTCACGAGGTTTCACCGTCGAGTCCTGTCGCTTATGTTTCGAGCATGATTTTTAATCGTACTTGTGCAAGAATACTCTCTTTTTCGAAGTGAAAAATGGCACGTCGTTAACTGGACGAAAGGTTCACGAGATCTTGAAACATCTAACAAAAACCTGCACCCTATACACACTTGCGTTTGCGTGGGGTTATTTGGAGGGTAGTTAGGGATACATGCTTCTAATCCAGCCGTCAAAATCCTCGTGTTCCATCGAACCATTGTTTTACGCTGGCGATGCTCGATGCAAGAGCGATTGTTATGACAGAGCGAGGGGCAATAAAAGTCTCGTGTGCCAGGAAACTTGGCAAAGGAAGATGTGTGCGAAGGAAAAAACTGGTACAAAGGTGACCGGCAATGGAGGAGAAAAAGGCGGGCAGGGGAGGGGGTTAGGGAGGGGGGGGCATGAATTGGTTATCCGGATAAAGTCTGAAGTATCGACAGTTGGCGTTCTCCACTCGAGTCGCACGAGGACGTTCAAACAAATGGGCCGGTGTGGTCGTGATTATTAAAGTCGCGAGGGGTCGTAAAAAGTCTGTGCAAAAAAACTCTAGACAAGGGAGTTTCCGACAAATTGTCCGTGGAAAGACCCAAGGTTAGGGTTAAAGAATCGGTCCGAGAGTCGATACCTGTATTCAAATTTTTTCGATCGCCCAAAATTTCCCAATCTCTTTCGGACAAAAATTCAATTTGTTTCGCTACCGATTCGGCTAGGGCTAGGGTGGCAAAGAAGAAAATAAATTGCTCATCTGGAGCACACTCGACGAATCTCGCTGCGCGTTTTTACGAGACCAAATTGATCGTATGACCGATCAATATATTCGTTGAAGAGGTCCGGAACGATCGCCGGGCAGATCAGCTCGAACCCCTGCAGCTTCGAATCCGATAATTCAATACCTTCGCGCGCGCCGAACGGTTCTACTTTGCGTGAACTTGAACGAGGCCACGCGTGGGGTTATTAAAACGAGCATCCATCGCGACAGATTTCACGTTCTTTTATCAGTTGCCGCACGATCTGTTCATTTTTTTTGGAAAAATCAATTCTGCGAAGTTCGATATGCTTCTCCAATGCTTTGTAACTTTATTGCCAAAACGACTCGTATACTTTTTTTTTAAGAAGCATCTTATCGATGTTGTTCAATAACGCCCCTTTCCCACCTTCGCGAAGTACATATCCGAACGTTTTCGATCGATAACATGAACATTCTCGTAAAGTCTCTTCTAGCTGAAAACGCCAAGGACCTGTGCGTTCTTCTTTAGATCCGAATTTTCGCTCGATCGCGTCTCTCAGAAATTAGCGTCTAATCTAGAATGTCTAATAATTGGAATATATCACTGGTACAGCGGCTAGGAGAACGTCGTCGGAGCACAGTAGATCGTAAACTGTTCCGGCGGATAAAATAGTTCGAACACGGAAATTTCTCGACGCGGTAGCAACAACAAACGAAACGAAACGAAACGAAACGAAAATCGGCTTTCCTTGCAGTCAAGAACGAACGAACCCGATTTCTTGGGGAGGGTGTGTCGTTCAAGGCAAAGCTGATTGGCATATTGGAAGTATCGGAAGCGCGCGGGGACCGGATGTGCCAAGCAGCTTTGGCGGATCTGAAGATGGCAATTCGTGCTGCCGGTGAACACAAACAACGAATCTCCGTTCAGGTCAGCATCGATGGACTACGCTTGCGGGACGAAAAGTCGGGGGTAAGAATACCGATTACCTCTCCTTGGCGATCATTTTGACGATCGCGTACATTGTTGTACGTTGAACGGAACGATGTTCGGGGCGGCTACCGAAGTTTCACCGTGCATTACCGCGTCGATACTTTGTCGATATTAGTTTAAACATATCTTTTCCAGGACTGTCTTTATCACCATCCTGTACATAAGATATCGTTCATCGCTCAGGACATGAGCGACTCGAGAGCGTTCGGATATATTTTTGGGTCACCGGACACTGGGCATCGTTTCTTTGGCATCAAGACTGACAAAGCAGCGAGCCAAGTAAGATTTACACGATAGCGGAGTAGACGTTTCTGTTCCCTCGTCTTTGAACTTCGGCACACATCGATTCGGTGTTTACGCTTAAAGCGGGTGATTATTCTACCTAGAAGTAGAGGTTATTCGTTTTAGACAATTTTTGGCGCAACATAGACATTCTGATAAAGCGTACGCGTTGCACGCGTAATCGTAAGCGTAAAGGAGAAACGGAGAAACGTGTAGTCCCTTTGTAATTTGAATACCGCTTTCGAGAATGATCGGGAATACGTGTAAGCTGGTAAGGTTTAATTCGATAGGAGGATCCGTGCGCGCGGGAATACGATTCGTAAACGCGGTTGAAGCGTGTCATTTATCGTGAACGATTCGCTTTAGCGAAGCAGGGGGGTCTAAAATGATATTTGTCCAATCCGGAGGAGCAATATCGACCTCGGTGGCTCGGTAATTCCGGAGGGGCATGTAAATAATTGCATTATACGATTCGGCCTAGCACTCCAACGATACGCCGCGGGAGATTGTTGTTCGATTATACACGATTCCCTTCGTGCTCGTTCAAAGGGACTGCGATATCTTCGAGTTCAACTATACTCCCTCTGTCTCCTTTTTTCAGAACGTTCTTCTGGAGTGCATGGAACACAACGCGTTCGAAATCATTTTCGGTCGAGTATTCTAATAATATTGTTTCAGGAAATCGGTGTTCGACGATTTCGTCTCTTTTGAAATAACGCTTCCGTTTGTTCGCGGTATTTATCGTTATCGGACCACGAGATTTCTGTTCCGCGAACCGGAATCGTAACGTCTACTTTCTTCACACGTGCATCGCGATGTTACGCAGGTGGTGATCGCCATGAGAGACTTGTTCCAAGTGGTTTTCGAACTGAAAAAGAAAGAAGTCGAGCTGACGAAGCAGCACTTGGAACAGAATGCCATAAGCGTTATTAAGTTTCACACTAGCGGTATCTTCGTCGAACCAACTCCAGATACAAAAGTAAATTTGTCAAGATATTATTGTTGATTTACCGAGTAACGCTAACGAATAAAGTTAACGCGTACTTGTTCCGTCAGGGTGCAGCGGGTAGCGAAACATCCCTCCATCGAGCGAAGAACGCGAATTCGGATTTGGATAAACAATCCGACAGACGAAACGAGTCGCAAAGCGGTGTAATAGCGGATTTGTTAGATTTGCAGTTCGAATTGAATTCTCTTCAGCAGGGAATCCACCATATGGACAAAATTACTCCTGAGAACCAACCAGCATCCGGCGATGGCATCTTCGAAGCTGATCCGTTTGGAGACTCGTTTGCAAATATGAAAGTGCGTGTCGTGCGAAACACTTTGATCGCTTACTTTCTGCCTGTTAATGATTCTCAACTGATCTTAGTTTAACGTAACTCGTTTGAAATAACGTTTACAGTTGGAAGACACTGTGCGACCGATTCTGCCACCGCCTCCGTCGGGCTCGAAAAGAGGACATTTAGATCGACAACAAACGATTCCCGGTCCTCAGTCATCGGTTACGTCCAGTCCAGCGGCGACAGTGGCAACCAAGACGCCGCCATTTCAAAGTTCTGTACAGTGGTTTGACAAGGAGACAGAGAATTTGTTTAGCGATAACGAACTGACGAGTTCAGCGAAGAGCACACCGATCAAAAAGGATCTGGAGGAGGTAAATACTGTAGCTACGCGTTAAGTCCTGTAAACGTGTTTAGTCTAGGATTTGGTTCCCTATGCTTTCATTGCTAAGTTAGATTTAAACGTGTGTTTTAGGATCCCTTAACCTTCAAAATGGTTTATTCTCCAAACGCAAATTTATATTGTATTTTCCTTACCTTTAAATACCTTTAATTTTAGATCTCGACGTTATTTCATCAGTTTATCAGAACCGAACTACATTTATGAATGAAGATAACTTAATAACCATCCATCTGCTTATCCTGCAATTCGAATACTTAATTTGTTACAGTCCCAGACTAAAAGTCCCCAAATAGACGTCTTCACAGAGTTAGATCCCCTAGGAACCGGTCTGTTAAAACCATATGTGGATAAGAAGGACTTCTTCCAGCACTTGAAGAATCCTCCGAAGAAAGTGCTGAAGGACCTAGTACCCACCAGCTCGACAGACACGTTCCCGGCCAACTTTAGCACCGTCTCGGACTCGCTGGAAACTGTGCAACAGGTACGAAACGATTTGACGTCGACGGACAATCAGTTCGACGACGATAACTTTGCGAACTTCGATCGATTCGACGACGGCGAGGCGGGCCAACCAGTATGTGCACGATCCGATTCATCGCGGAGGTCGGAAACTGTTGCGAAGCAGCAGGCTCATCATCAGCCGCTCGCAGTTGCTTTGCCCCCCGAGGACGGATCCGCATCAAAGTCTCCAGCGGTTTCAACCGCGTCGTCTACCATTGGGGCCGGGGCTGGGGCCGCTTCGTTGATCAGTAGGATGGATAAGGACTCTACGGAGTCCATGCATGGTTTAGTCCAACTTGCTAGTCCCATTAAATCGGCGCGCAGAAAAGAGTTCGACATTGATTTACCGAATAACAAATCCCAGTCCATAGACAAGCCGTTCCCAGTAGATTTTTCTGCGACCAGCGAATCGCCAGCGTCTCCCTTGAAATCGTGCTCCTCCGACGCGAACTCACGACTGTCCAGCTCTTCCGCGGAGCTGGAACTTGTACCAGAACCACCGCCTCGAGGGGTCGCCAACATCTTGATCAATCCGCCGCCATTGCCCCCGAAGAAGCAGGGAGTTAGGGGTGCCATGAAACCTCCGCCGAGGCCACCGCACACCGAAGGCTACTTCCATTACGATTTCCCTGAACGAGAACAACCCACGCCCGTATCGGCCACGCGAGAGAGGAGCAAGAGTCCAACGAAAGATACGAAGGGCCGGTTCGATGACAATTTTAGTCCTCCCGTTCCCAGCAAGTCGGATTTAATCGGTTCGATGACCACGCCAACTTTCGAGGATTCGTTCAGCTCTATGGTGCCTACTACGAATCTCTCTACGTTTTTCACTTCGACGAACACGTCCACCTGCACGAAGAAGGCGAAGCCTTCGTTGGATATAACTCTGAGCCAGTTGACGTCGTCCAATCTGAACGAATTGGCCAACAGTCTGGGGATGACCGTTCAAGAGCTGACCAGCCTGACGCTTCAACAGCTAACCGAGTGTCTGGCTATCCTATCGGCTAAGGAAACTCACGCGAACGGAAGCAGGGATGCTACTCCTGTCGCGCAAGAACCCGCGACGACGCAATCCGATCAGCCGAGACGTTACACGGAAGGTCAGAGTTTCGTTCAGTCCAAGGTGCAGGAAACCAAATACGACGTCGCTTACGACAAGTACGCGGTATTCAGGGAGTTACTGGAACTGGAACAGATGGAGAAGAACGAAGAGAACATAATGAAGAACAACAGCGTGGAGGAAGAAATATCCGACGCGATGAAGGAAACGTTCGACGGTACCGAATCGCAGCAGGACGACGAGAGCAAAACGGAGTCGTTGGTTTCTCTGGTGAACCTGACGGTGAAACTTCCTCCGAGCAACGAAGATTTCGCGAAGGACGATTCCGGCAATGCGAAAGCCGAAGAGAACGAATCGTCTTCCAGCCTAACGAGCGAGAAGACCCAGTCCGTGGAAGCCGAAGGCAAAGTTAGAACCTCGATCACCGAAACGGAGACCGTAGCGGACTTTCTATCGAAACAGGCGACCGCCGAGGCCGAAGAAGAGTCGGAGAGGGGGAATTCGATAACCGATGCGGAAGAACCGGAGAAGACCAGCGAAGCGAACGAAGACTCCGATAAACCTGTGGAAAGCAACGCGGAGGAGAACGGCTCCTCGTTGACAGAGAAAGCGGAAGTGAAATCCTCGGTGTCGACGTCCAGCGACAGGTACGCTGCGCTGCGCGAGATCATAGGCGAGCCAGAGCCGTTGCCTAAACAGACCGAAGAGGAGGCGTCGAATTCGAGTTGCGTGTCCCCCGTGATCCCATCTTCGATCCGGTCGAAAGGCATAGCCGAGGTGGAATTGTTAAATCTGTTCTCGGATACGCCGCCTTCGTCGTCCAGTCCAAAGAAACAGCCGAACACGGAGACAGCCGATGACTCGAAACCAATGGCGATGGACATCTTCGAGGAGATCAAGATGTTGAGTACCGGTACAACAGCGGTAAAAGGAACCAAGCCTATAAACGCGCAAGATATCTTCTGTCCTTTCAGCGAGTTCAAGCAGGAGAGGGACGACGGGAAGGGCGACGGCAAGGACGACGGCAAGGACGACGGAAACTGGGCAAAATTCGACACTGGTCTGTTCGCTACCGAGAGACCACCGTGCGAGGGTCCCCAACCGATTACCAGTACGTCGCCGTGGTCTCCCGATGGCAAGGAGTTCCATAAGGAATCCTCGTTCAAGGGAGTCTACCGACCGTCTGGCGACAGCGACAACGAGTGGAAGGACGAGGAGGAGAGCGAGGAAAGCAACGGAAGGACTCGAAGCGACGGTAGATTCTGGAGCGGTCATCCGCCGCGATTCAACGTTCCAGCCTTCGGCGAGAGGACTTTCTACGAAGAAACCGGACCCGCGTCCGCTAGCAAGAGGGACAGAAGCTTTCGCGAGAGGATGGCGAAGAAGCCCCGCGACGCAGCGTGGCTGAAGAATCCCAGTCACAGACCGCGCGATCCTTCGTCCTGGCACGACGAAGGCCAGTGGGAGGAAGAACTGAGACGCTATCCTCACCGCAAGATGCCGTACAAGGACGAAGAGGACCAGTACGAGGCTCACTGGAAGTGCAGAACGCAGCCGCAGCCGCAGCCGCAGCGATGGAACTGGCCGCACGAACCGTTCTACGACGAGGAGAGGAAAAGGAAGCTGGCGCTGTGGAACGAGGAGGACCGGTTCGGGAGTCAAGAGAGCATGGGTTATCACGAGGAGGACAGATGGTACAGGAGAAAGTGCGAGAGAAGAAGGTGGGAAGACGACGCCAGATTCTGGAACAGGAGGACACCGGGTCCGCCCGACGCGGATTACCCCACGAGGGAGAGCTACTACTACTATCGAGAAGGCAGGGAAAGACCGCACGACTATCCGGACGCTTGGGACGAGGAGTACGGTTCCGATCGACCCGGGGATGATTCTCCGAGGTACAACCTCTCCGGCAGAAAGAGACACTGGCCGAAGCGACCAAACAGCGCCAACGAGGGCCGCAACGCCGATATAGCGTACGCCGAATCGCGCGGCAAGTTCGGCACCTCGCGATCCGAGTGCAGCGACAACGACTCCGATCCTTATTTACGTCCATCGCAACGCTCGAGAAGCCGCGAAAGTTACTGGGGCAGCGATCAGGAGTACGACAGCTGGGCAGAGAGACCGTACTGGTCGGAGGGACCCGAGACGAAGAGCGAGAGTCTTCATCGTAAGAGAATACCGAGGCACAAACCCCGACAACCGCACGCCAAGACTCAGAGCCCGTTCGAGGACGATTTCGCGCAGAGCGTGGAGCACGTGGACCCGTCCGCCGTCGAATCTCTGGCTGTGATCGAGCCGCGGATCCGTTCGGACGCGAACGAGCAGAAACCACCGCCACCCAGCCCCTCTTCCAGCAAGAGGTACGCGAAGGAGATGCCCAGAAAGGAGATGCAAAGAGACTACGGCAAACGATCCAGTTACTTCGAGGACGATCTGACGCCCACGGCGAGCGCTTCCAGCGACGCGTCCGACAGGCAGAGGCTACCTTCCGATCTGAAGGCGACTCCCGAAGAGCTCCCCTGCGACAACAAGGACACCCATCATCAGGTGGCCGACGGTTTCGCGACGGAGGACAGCGGTCGGGACTCGTTTTTCAACGGGGACCTCAGATACGACGACGACGCGTTCGCGTTCAAGTCCGAGCTGGAGGACAACGTGCCCGATCATCGGGCCACCACGCTGCCCCTCAAGAATCACAGTCGGCAGGGCAAGTACAGCGGCGGGAACAACAATAACAATAACAACAACAAGTCCAGAACCGACCAGTACATCAGGAAGTCCGAGTCGGTGAACATATTCGTCAGGGAGAACGATCCCTTCGACGACGACGAGTTCTTCAATTGATGCGCTGCCTTTAGGGCGATCGAATCGTATTTCTGAGTCGGTGCTGGACAGAGGCGACTTCGGTCTTTTTCGTTTACGTTGCGTTCCCGTTCTAACCGGGTGACGCCGATGCGACGTCGAGCGTTTTCATCAAATGGAACTTGTCACTTTTTGTTCGATCACGTTCAGATTTCGATGCTTACTTGCAACAAGTAATTCGAGAAGCTTATTCGACGAGTCTCAGAGATTTATTAATGTTTGCCGGTGGGAGCGAGTTTAATCGATCGTTCGAAGCTTTTCGATAACCACGCAGTTTAACGTTGATTTTCAAACTTTAGGGTGCCTCGGAAAATATTGTGCAGCTACCAGTCACCTTGTTCCTTGTTCGTTTTTAATGATAGCTTGCGAGACAACGATGGGAGTTCGCAGATAAGAGTGGAATACGTTTCAACGATTTGAGTGGTTTTTATCGATGTTGTAACTTATTAAACTGATGCGTCGGTCTACATGATGTTGTCTGGGAGATCTTGATGCGACCGCGTATAACGACGGAGGAGAGTATACATATTATGCCATTGGTAGTGGGGAAAGCGGCCACGAGCCTGCAATCGAATTTGCGATCATTTTATCGAGCATTCCGAGTACTATTCCGCTGAAAGAGCGTCGTACACCGCGCAGCCAGAAACAACGTTCTGGCGAGACTTTCCCACAAACTATTCCTTTTGTGATTGTATTCGAATGTTTACCAATAAAGAGATCCGTGTTAAAGTCTAAGGAAAAGTCATTGTCCAAGATATCGGCCCGGACTGGGCACGGTTATGGAAGCTAGTCATTGTTTTAATAAATTTGTACATAATGTTGTCGGTGTTAACGTAAAATTGATTCGGTGATGGAAGTCCGTATGAATATGTATGCGCAGTTTGCACGACAATTCGTTACGCTTGTACCTAGTTTGAATTCGTCGTAATGATTCCATCGGCTAGAGTTACACGTGTACTGTGTGTTTTCGCTTTTTCATTTGATACGACGACGCTGCGCCGGTCGTATCGAGGGGAGGTGTTAGGGTATTCGAAACTAGGCTCGAACGTCGAGTGTTGCGAATGAAACTGTTGTGAGTTTTTCGGGCACAAACGATGATATTTTAGGACGTTTTAAAGAACAATAGAAATTTGCATTTCCATTTTCTTTCCTCCTAAATGTTATCGATGATAAATGCTTTTCTTATAGTTTGTATAATGTAAATTCTTCCGGCTAGTGAACGGAAAAATAAATGATTTTGCGATCTCATTCGATGGACATCGTTTGAAACGTCGAGGAATCAAAATACGACTTTTATATGACTTTTGACCGAGATGATTTTCATTCGTCTCGATCTAAACCTAAATATCGGAGATATAACGTAGATGAAATTGTCGGTTCCCTTCGGACTTTTCTCGTCCAACGGAGAGAGAACGAGAAAGAGTGAGCACGAAAGAGAGAGAGAGAGAGAGAGAGGAGAGAGTCAATTTAACTAGTCTATGAAGTTTGTTTTTTTTTCCATGGAGAATGAAATCAAGCTGCGATACAATTTTATATGATTTATAATATTTATGTCGGCAGTGTTGCGTTGCGTTTTACTTTAGCTCGTATTTATTGTAGTCACGTGCATTGGCGTCCCGCGGCGAGTGTACTTAACTAATTATTTCCTATGGTTTAAACAACGACTATACTTGTGTTGTAAATTGGTCAGAATTGTACTGACAATAATATACAGTCCGAATACAAATACAATTAATTACTGCGAAGAGATGGATTTCTGTTTAATCACTTATAAACTGGGAATGGCTACCCGTGAGCACCCGATTCAAAAATATTCATTCTTCCTTCGCATTTGTTGAAACGCTTCTGTTTAAAAGTGGAAGAGTCATCGATGTAAGGAAGAACCAATGATCGCCACCGTTCCAGAAATATTTGCGAGATTTTGGCAATGCACGCGTTTGTACGCCTACTCAATTGCAAAACAACAGCACCGAGACACGCTCTGCGACTGGCAGAAATCATCAAGTTTCGCTTACGCATAAGTTCACTGGTTCACAGAGTAGCTACGATTCTTTAGGTTACGTAGAGGCAGTCGAATAAATTATTAAAAAATTGCTTTAATTTCTTCTAAACCTAAACGAAACTATTGGAAACAAAGGATCTACGTTTCCATCTCGAGATAAGTGATTAACGGAAATATAAAGATCCTCGAACACGACGATAAACAGAATGCTTGGGACAGTGTTAACGAAGTCCGCAATGTTTACAAATGTTCCGCATCCGTATTACTTACAATTACCGAGCGTGTCCCATACGTGATACGCTCGCGATTTAAATGTGCTGTAATCGTGGAACTTGTAATTTTTACTATGACCGTGACATTTATTCCATGTTGCACATTGTCAATCCCCATCCTACCCCATTCAGACGAAAAGTCGCAGTACACTAAACGGAACTGGTTCGAATAAATTTTCACTTTAAAAATGTTGGAGCAGAATAAACTTTTTTTGAAACAAACATGTCCCCGCTTAATTTTCATTCGTACAACTTACGATTAAGATTATTTACATAAAATTAAGAGGATCGAACGAGACTGTGCGACAGTCAATTTGAAAATTTTAGTCAAAATGGCTATAAGTAGGTAACTACGTACAACTAACGTATAATTAGTTAAGTATAGAGGACCGAAGCAATAATATCAAGTGATTTTGCAGTAATAATTTTACGAGAAAGAAGAAATTCCTGATATCGTCGATGTTTTGCGTACTCGCTACTCGATACAAAGAATAGTGTCGATACACGGCATAAGTTACATTTCGGTCCGCGTACAATTATTAGATTTACATAGACGTTGCTAAAGATTTTTCAATTGGATAAAAGTTGATTCCTGCAATGGGTAGCAAAGCTACGCGGGCCCCGCTGCGAAATTCGATCAAGTCGCGATATCGTAAACAGTGGTGGAAAGAAAAGAGAGGGTGTATCGCGAAGACGCGAAGGACCTTCGTGGTCTTTGTTGCGAGTCGGCGTCGGCGTCGGCGTCGGCGTCGGCGTCGGCGGCAGCATAGGCACCTCACCCTATCGCATCGAAGCGGGCGGCCCCCCTGGTTAGCGTGTTCCCCGTTCCTTGATTTGGCCGAGCACAATGCACAATAAAAGAGCATTAGATCGTCGGCTTTGTCGAGCGGTTGCGCGACTTCTCGTAACAATGGCGTGGCCCCCACTCGGCCGAAGTACTCGAAACACCTGGCAAACAAGGAAACAATGCGCACGAGCCGCACTTGGACGGGATTTCGCGCATTTGGGGTGCGCGCATGCTAACAAATTATCACCCCCACCCCGTTCTGCCCTCCCACCGCCGCCTACGTCACTTTTCTCCCGTTTTCTCATTCCGTCTGCCTCCTCTCTATGCCCGTGCCTGTAAACCGGCTAAATACTTTCCTTGCTTTCGCGATTACGCAGCAACCTCGTGTCGGCTAGGTTTAACGACCGCCTCTCCAAATCGCTTGCAACTTTGCGAGATATTCGGGTGTCCCAGAAAACACCGGGCTATTCGCTGTTCTACTGTTTTTCAAACGCTTCTCTTTGCCGCGTCGCGTCGGTTCATTGTCTCTGTCCGAAATTCTTAACAATTTAATTGAAAGCGTCCACGGTACAAAGGCCATTGGTTTTTCTAGTATCCTTTGCCGGACTGCCTCGTCGCAATTTTTCAATGTGTAGAATGTTTTTGATTCATACGACGATACGATCATTTGGATCTACCGAACTATAGTTGTTTAAACCAGAGAAGATGTGCTTAGCGTCGATCGGGTTGCAGGGGTTGAATCGATCGTCTGAATTTCATTTTATTTAACGCACTCGTTTTGCAAGAAAGGATTGGGGTTTGCGAGCCACCCTGTGCGCCAGCCGTTATACTAGCAGTTGACCCAACTCCGGCGCAACGCTGCGCCGAAGGTGACGCAACGAGAGCGAGAAAAAGGGGGAGAAAGAAGAAAATCAACCCGCATGTGCTCGGACGCACTTGAAAACGAAAAGTACTTTTGGACCAAGAGCGATATGGAGGCGGTGTACGTCGGAGAACGTGAAGAGTGTACCGAGGGTGCGTGAACTATGAAATGCACCGGCTATACAGGTTCCCTCTTTCGACGAATGTAGCTCTGAAAAGCCACGAGAAATGTTTATAATTGGGATCGTTGGCCCGTTGCGCTCTCTTTCCTTGATACCGCGAACGTAGGGGACACAATACGCGAATACGGACACGGGGGGCATGCGTTCATCCGTTTCTTTCTATCGCGTACACAGCACACACGCGTATCGAACGAATAACAGGATCGATCAATTTCGCGACAACCATCCGTCGCGCAGTGCATCAAGAGCAAAACGCTTAGAAATCGAATCTGTATTCGCTATCGGCTGCGGTGCCCCTGCCGAAAATTATTCGAGCGTCTACCATAATTATTCGTATTCTACAACTGAAAGATATTTTATATTTTCAGTTGTAAAATGTAATATTTTTCGTAAATTTGATTATTTACGCGATTAACTGCCCCGATGAGCGAGCATGCAAAATAATTGGTGTACTCGATAAGCGCACTGTTTGAAAATATCACGAGACCTTCTGCATGAATTTTCATTCGACGGAAACGACGTCGTCACCGTGATCGGCCGCCATTGTAAAACTTCGTTGCACGCGTGCACGCCAACGCGCAACGGAAGCCTATCAATATTTCATAAGCCTGGTAAAAAGAGACAAGTGTTTACAGCCACGCTAAGCGACGAATCCTCGATCTTGTTCGCCGGTTAGCCATAAGTGTCTTCCCCGTCAGGACATTTGCATCGAATTGAATTTCAAATTTGCTCCCGGTGTTCTCGCGAACGTAGTCTCGAGCATGTCGGGCGCTCTTCTTGCTTTCGATCCGCATGAAATGAAATTATTATTAATATAGTCTACCCACCGCGACCGTGCGATATTTCGACGAGCTTGCGACAGTTCGAGTTCCATACATTCGACGATCCATTTATTGTTACATAAATAACGTTTCCACGGTTTTACGTACACGTTGCCTACAGATTTATCATCTTATCGGACTGCCAGTTTCATGAACGTGGCGCAAATTAGAAATAATTAGAAACTTCAAATTAATAAAACTAGCAATCGGTTCGCTCGCGTAACTCTACTACCGCATTTTCTCATTTCCTGCGTTTTTGCAAACACAGACTGACTGAATTAGCTCTGGTTTAAAATATGCCGGGTCCTCCACCGAAGACAAGGATGATCGATCTTTATGACATTACGGTAATTGTTTCGAACAATGTGTTTTCACATTTCAACACGTTTAACCTTGTAACGGTAATCAAAATATAGAAATATTTTTAGCCATGCCATAGAACAGAATAAGGTTTCGAGACAAACGTGTTCAAAGTTTCTACTATCAGTTATACGTATGCATGTAGACAGTTGCGTTCTCCGAACGTTCATCAACTCGTTATTTTTAGGTATCGAAATAATATCCTCTTGTCGGAATATATTCAAAGCTACGTGCCTTCGCGTTAACCGTACCACGAACACAAAATAAGATTAGTGTACTTTGTTTTATACAGCAGTTACAAGATTGAATTTATTTAGACTACTCCCAGTCTTGATATCAATATGTGCCGTTATGAAAGGGAAAATGTGACACCAGTCGTTCGCCCGGTCGTGGTACGATTGGTGGTAAGAAAAAGTAAAAGAAGAAGAAAAATCTATTTTTCCAACGTTCTAGACGAGTTACAGATGAGTCTTCTTCCCTTAAGCAATTCGAGATGTCGCGAGGAAGGTTTCCGCTCGAAACGCGGCCAGCTTACGCGTTCGCGTCGCACAGAGAAAATCTGCCACGGCTGCTCGCCAACCTGAAGGAAGCTTTAGTTTGCCGTCTCTGAATCGCGTAGGTAAATGGCTGTTCTCTTTAACCACGTACACGAGGAGCTCGCGAGAAAAAGACCGTGGAGAGGGTACGGGTAAAGAAAGAACGAAGGAGGCTCGTCGTAGAAAAGAGAGGATCAGAGACACTCGGAGGAGTTCTCGAGGAGAACGTTGCGAGGTGAAAAGAACGACGTGGGGTGGCAATGGAGGCGGCGTTGTCGACGACGATGGTGGCGGTAGTTACTACTACCGTTGGTGGTGGTGGTGGTGGTGGTGGTGGTGGTGGTGGTGGCGGCGATGGCTGAGGAAAAAAGGTAGAGCTATTGGCGGGAAAAACGGTGTCTTGGAAAAAGGTGCAAAGCCGACAGTATTCTTTGTAGCGGGGATATTCGCCTTGTGTGCCGAAGACCTCTCGCACTTCTTTACCTTTTACAAGCCCCTACCCCGGGCCCTGTCAGCCACCCTGTCACCCACCGTCCCTGTTCTTTGCGTCCTGTTCCGTCTCTCTCGGTCCCGTCGACGATTTTCACTTCCTTGCTAACTCTGTCTGTTTCGGCTACGACGATTACAGCGCGCAACTACTGTAGCGTCGAGAATCTAGTAGCAGAAGCAGCTACAGCTACAGCAGCCAGCTTACTTCTCCGCCCATGGCTGGATCCCTTACTCGACAGGGGCTCTTCTGTCACGAGATATTTACCAACATCCAAGATGGCGGCATAATCTTCCCGGCTTTCCGTCGAAAGCCGACGAGTCGTCCACGAAGCCAGTCCTTTTTTCGCTCGTAAACACTTTCATCGTTCTCGTTTTACCGACTCCGCCCTTAACCGCTTCCTTTCCTCTCTCTTTTACTCTCTCCTTATTCTCTCCTTTCCTTTGCTTTCCTGGCCCTCGAGTCTACTCGCGGTTTCTTCGCGCTTTCTTCGCGCTTTCTTCGCCCTCTGCTCGAACCGAGCGCGGCTAACCGACACAAACGACGGATTCTTTTCCCTTCGGGATCGATCCGTGTCCGTGGACCGTCTCCGCGGTTTCTTTTCACTCAACCCCTGTGGAATGTAACTCGAAGACATTTTCGCGGAACTTGTTGAGGGACTTTGGAACGGCGATCGGTTTGCGATCTTAATTTCGAGTAATTAGCAGACTCCCGGGGCTTGTTCGTCGCGAAACTTCCGGATTCTTCTTCTTATTCTCACTGCTGTGATTTAATTAAGTTGCCGGACTGCGGATTATTTTCGATTCGAGGAGTAATTCCGGCTGAACTCTTCAGGGACTGGTCCTAGAGAATATTTCCAAATTGATTACTCGACTGCGGATTTTTCTGAAATATAAAAATTAACTTCGTCAATGGCAAGAAACATGGACCACGTAAAAAGTTATTTGTCTTTAATGATTTCAATAAACTAGAAATTTTTCAAATTCTTACTCGCTTCGCTCGCTAACCCCCTGGCTCTCTCTCTCTCTCTCTCTCTCTCTCTCTCTCTCTCTCTCTCTCTCTGTAAAATACACCCTGTCATAGCGCTAAACTTTCGGTTCCGTTCAGTAGGCAACCCGATTCTCAATTTTCGATTCCCCTTCAGAAGGCAACCCGCTCAGCGTTTTAGCGTGACAGAAACTACAGAACTATTTTATATAATTGAAAGATTCTTTCGAATAGCACAGTTGCAACATTACAAATACATAAACGTATAAGAAAGAAAGGGAGTCTTGCAAAAAGCTGCACTAACTGCGGCACAATTGTGCTCCATTTATTGAGTGGAGAGACCAGTCAAACGAAGGAGCTGTTTAACTGTTTATGAAGAAAGTTATTTGGTTGTAGGATTCTCCGATAAGTTGAGCGACCGTAGACCAGAAAAATGTTTAAAGGAATCGTGTAATGAGTACAGGACCTTTAGGGGACACGGTCGAGATTTGCTCGAAGGAGATCGAGAGGGAAGAAATCAGGAGAGGTAAATACGTGTCAGAGAAAGAGAGAGAGAGAGAGAGAGAGAGAGAGAGAGAGAGATCGAGTCCGGGATAAGAAGCAATCGAATCGAATAGTGGAACTCTTGGAATCCGCAATCCGTCGCGAAGTGAATGGCGAACGCCTAAGGGTTCTATAGCAGAGTATACCGTCGTCTATTTCTCCCTTCGACGACCTAACCTAACTTAGTCGGAACCTCAGATTAAAGCGGTAATCGCTGAATCGGCAAAAGACATCGGAGATAAAGGTGAAAAGGAACGGAACCCCCCGTGCACCTTAGATTCTTCATACCACTGACACTTTCCGAAGAAAGAACCAGAGAAGACTATGGGGACTCAAAATTATTACTGTATTTTATGCGGTTTTGTTAGTAATAATTATATTACGGGTTTTCGTGCAAAGTAAAAATTGTCTTCATATTGTAGATTGTTCCATCATTCTTTAATCATTTTCTAAAGTTGAAAATTACAAATTAAAATCCTCTATTCCCATTGGTCTTTCTACCGTTTCAAATTGCTCCTACTCAGTTCTGTACGACCACACGCTGTCCGTTTCCCTTTCAACGTTCACGTTTCTTCTCTCCTGTTTATCTATAGTATAATATTATAATCGTATCTTCTTTTCTTTGTATCGCAGTTTTTAGTATACTAAATGCGGGATACGATCGAATAGATCTGCTTCGACTTATCAACGGAACGATAAATATTGTTGTAACGAAGTATCGAAATCGGTTGAAAGGTTAGTGCAACGGAAACATGGGATCGCGATCGAAACAGCTCAGAGATGCGATAGTCGACGAGACTTTGGCTCGCGATCGTCGATGGAAAAAGCAGCAATAACAGGATGTTTCGATACACAATGAATATCGTGTAAATAAATATAACGCGGAGGGGAAGAAAGCAGAGCAAAGCGCGGGGGCTGGTAGTCACGGAAGAGCTTCGCTGGTACGCGGAGTAAGTGCAATAATACCAGATTATTTGCATCGCAAAGCCGTGCGTATGGGTAAACACAATATTCGCTCTCTGCTCGGCTCTGTGAACCGATAGTGCGCTCAGGTAGATACGCATCCGTCTATACCACTCCATTTCTCTCGGGATCTCTCTCTCTCTCTCTCTCTCTCTCTCTCTCTCTCTCTCTCTCTCCCCGTGATTCCCTCTTCTTTCTTTGTACCCTACCGCGTCCTCTCTTTCGTTCGCTCTCCATCGGCCGTCTCTCTTTCTCCCTTTTATCGTATTCCGTCTATCATTATATCCTGTTCTCCTTCTCGCTTCCTTGTTCAGCTCTCCATCCCCTTTCTCTCTACCTCGTTCGGTATTTCTCTCTCCCTCTCCCTCTCTCTCTCTGTCCTGCTTTCTCTGTGCTCCGTCATCCTCTCTCGCTCTATGTACTGCCACGGCGTAATACAGATTCTATTTGAGCTGCCTGAGGGAAGTTAACTCGTGATGCGTGCAGCCCGGCTCGCTCTGTTGGCGATACCACGGATCCCATCGTTCTCCATTTCGAAGCTGAAAATCCAAGGACCCGGGACTAGCGAACTCGTTTTCGCGCGCCGGCACACACCGTTTCAGAAGCGGAAATTGTGTCGTTCGCTATGGTTTCTGAGGTCGCCTTCTAAATAATCCGTGTCGCGCTCTCGCACTCTTCATTAGTTTCTCGCGTTCCCTCCCCCCCCCCCTCCGTTTCTTTCCCCATTTTCGGGAACGCGAACTACCGGAAGTCGAGTGCGATCGTTACCGGGGGAGCGAATTATTGATTTTTGCGGTCGCGCGCGCGGTATCTGGTAATTATAGTAAGGAGATTTGAGACAATTGATGACGAGCGCTATTGATTTAAAACACAAAGGATTTTGTTTCAGCGAGCCGCGCTGCCAGCGTTTACGCGATTTCATGTTTTTATCGATTGATATGGGGGTGGAACGAGGAAAGTGTTGGCGCCGCTTCCCCCGAGACCGCAGCCGATATCGATTTCGTTCTTTCGAATGGATAGATTTAGTTCGAGAGAAGAATGAAGTGATATCTGTTGTCGTTTCGGGGAAAATCGCTTCTCGTGCTTATACGAGAATTATACGAGAAGGAAGAAGAAAGGTAATGCGACGTGTACGTTGAATCTGTTGCGAATCGGTCGAGTTTACTTTATTAACCTAATTACTGGTTGTATAATATTGTATCCACGATACGATATAATCACTCGCGAACATACGAGGATGTCCTGCCAAAGCAAACTTCATGATCGTCGGTCTAATCGAAAAGATCAAAGTCGCTGCAAGTTAAGATTTCGCAGTGATTTCGTTTGACTACGTCCGCCATTACACGCGGAAAGTCCTGGAACGGTTAAAACGCCGAGGGCGCTTACAGGAAAAGTAAAAAATTTACGACGCTGAACTTACTCTCGACTGATTCTTCAGTGGTGTAATTTGAAGTTCGCGAGGAGCAGAGGACGTATTTTTGATGAAAGAAAGTTCGTAAGAACGAGAAGTTTAGTAATAGGAGAAGCAGTTCCGGCCGGGCTTTAAACACTGCAAAACATTATACTCCATATCGTTTCAGGAAAATGGAGTTCGAAAGTATAAACTTTTAATCACTCCTATAACGATGCGAGTCTTCGATCCTACTACCGCAATTTCAGTTTTCGTTAAACGTTTTCATTCCGTTAGCACTAATTAATCTTTGTTAAAAAAAAACAAATTAAAAATTTTGTAAAAGCAACGAATAGAAGTATTTCGTTAGACTCCAGAGTTTAGTTTATTTATTAAAAGGTCTACGAGAGACGCATAATTCGATTTAGTCGAATAATATTGTTTCGATCGAGTTGGAAGGATTCCGATTCCCGTACAGAAACAACAATTTCGCGAACGAAAATTCACAGGGCAACCGAGTATTTCGGTACGAGTATCGATACGGCCTCGGTTCGTACGTTCTATTAGTATGTAACGCCTGGTCCCTTTACCGCGCCGCTCAAAGCAAAGCAGCCCCCGGAGTGTTACAATTTCGCCCTCTCTACCCCTAAGTCTGCCTCGAAAGTCCCTTTATCTATCCCGCTATTTTCCTAACTCCGACGTCCCCTCCGGGGGTTTCTCCCCGTTGGTGGTGACGACAACGATTCCTCTTCTCCTGAAGGAGGATGGAGGGAGTCGTGGATACCGGGTGGCGATGGTGGGGACAGCACATCCCGCCACCCCTTCGGTAGGGGTTGAAATGCCCGCCCATTGGTCCGCCCATGTAGGACCAAAGCAGTCACTTCGAATCAATTCGACCCACGATTTCGCTTCGTAGACGGTCCTCCACAGTGCTGGCACACTCGCAATCGTGCTTCATAAGCTTCGACCGCATTTCGTGCACCTAACCTCGAGATACCGCTATCATCTCGCGCGACCGACATCAAAGTTGACAGGCCAGAAACCGAAAATCGAACATCGACGATCAGTGCGGCCAATTCGCCGGGGTTGTAAACCAACATTTTGTCTTTTCTCAACAGTTTCTGTCATCTACCGCGCGCCTTTGTCGAGAAACCGAAAGAGAAGCGAAGAGAAGATACGCTAAGGGAAGAGAAGAGAAGAAAAGAGAAGAGAAGGAGAGAGAAAGAGAGAGAGAGAGAGAGAGAGAGAGGGAGAGAGAGAGAGTGTGTGTGTGCGCGCGTGTGTGGGTTGTCGCAAAGATAAGAATAGTCAACGAGTCGAACATCAAAGATAAGTTGTTGCAAATAGTTGAAAATCGAGGGCTGACAGTGTGGGGGATTCGTGGAAGATCGATAAGCGAGTATGACGGAAAATCGCGATGGTCTCTGAGAATCCCGAAAGATGACTAGTGACGATAGAGTAGCAGAGTGCGCCAGTTCAAGTAATCGTGGCCGACATCCTTGAGACGCTCGCGAGCAGGTGACAGAGAGAGCCGGCTTAGAAAAAATCGGCTCGTTATCGTTGTGGAAACAAACTATTAGCGTAAGATAGCATTTGGTCGGAGCTGGTGCGGTGACAGTTGCTCCGATAAATATGTCGGAGAAGGAACGTTCGTGATACAACATTTGCGGCAATTCGGTGGCTCGGTGGCTCGACCTTGGTTGAAACGGTAAACGGTAAACGGTGAACGGTAAACGGTATCGTCGCGAACCGATTTGTTCGCGGCTCGATGAACGCAGAGATGCGAGCCAGTGCTGATTTCAAAGAGGTCCCCGATGACCTCAAACATTAGTCTGCAACTTCCGTCCCGTGAGTCGTCTGCCCATGAAGCGATCACGATGGAACCGCACGGGATGATGATGTCGAACTTGTCGTGCGACGGCTGCGCGGACAGCGATCGGGACTCGGACAGCAGCAGCATGATCGTGGACCCGGTGAGTCTCGATAAGAACGATTCGTCACGGTCCCAGTCGTCGTCGAGCCCCGTAATACCGAGTTCTCCGGTGCCCGCCACGACTTCCTCGAGGAACCGCGGTGGTAGTCGCAGCAAAAAGAACTACACGATGATGTCGGCGAACGGCCAGCAGAAGACCAGTTCGTCCGGTCAGGCCTCTACGTACGGGAACGACAAAATGTCCTCGTCCCTGATCAAACCCCCTTACTCGTACATAGCGTTGATCACGATGGCGATCCTCCAATCGCCCCAGAAGAAGCTCACGTTGAGCGGCATCTGCGAGTTCATCATGTCCCGGTTCCCCTACTACCACGACAAGTTCCCAGCCTGGCAGAACTCCATCAGACACAATCTGTCGTTGAACGATTGTTTCATCAAGATTCCCCGCGAGCCCGGCAACCCAGGCAAGGGCAACTACTGGACGTTGGATCCCCTGGCCGAGGACATGTTCGACAACGGCAGCTTCCTGCGCCGCAGGAAGAGATACAAGAGGCCCACGCCGCACTACGTCCTCCGCGACAGAGCCATCATGGCAACTTTCGCTATCTGCGGCGACCGAGGCCCTTGTCCCGGCGGCGGCGGCGGTCATCCGGGCGCGCTAACCTATCCGAGCGCGGCTTATCTGTCTCCGCCGCCCGGTCTGCCGTTGCTCGACTTTTCGCCCTCGACCCTGGAGGCTCTGAAGCTCGGTGGATTCCTCGAACCGCCTCCGCCGCTGTACAAACCCGTGCCGATCACGGCGCCCCCGATCAGGCAGCTCGACCCGACGCCGACGAGGACGCCGACGACGATACCCACCGGTCATCCTCCCGTCAACAAGAAGAGGAACTTTAGCATCGACGCTCTGATCGGCAAACAGGCCGCGAACGATCAGAACTGCGGCGGACTGTTGGACCTCAGTCCGACGGAGCACAGGGAGATCAGGAGTCAGGCGTCGGCCTTCTCGCCACTGGTCTAGACTCTAGCGCTAGAGCTCCTCTCTCCAGAGATCGAGGGCTACCAAGCTTTCGGTCGAATCTCATTGTCAGATCGGTTACTTGTAGTCGGAGAACTTTTTTTCCATATTCGGGGACTATGATCGTAGACGCGTTTCGGTATCAGGCCGGTGACCATTTTAGATTTCGGGTCTGAGACCGTCGATCTCTCGCGATCCTTCGAGGAATTCGTTGTCCTCGGGAGGACGTTGCTTCTTCGAATCGCGCTCGATACGATGTCCGCCGATCTCGGCAGGTTACGAAACGATGACGATGGTACAACGTGAAAGTACGAAAGCGAACTTTGAAACGGAATCGTTGAGATTGGGTTGCGTGTTTTTCTATCTCTCGGGATTCTCTTGGTCCGTCGCGTCGCGCGTGGACTCGACCGTCGACGTTAGAAACATACGAACAAATCCCGAACCTGCTCGGTGATGAATGTGAAACGATCCTACACAGGTGCGACACACCAAAGAACAAGCGACGATCGACTCGCCACCGAAGTAAATATTACGAATACGTACGCTTTGTGTAAAAAGACTCGGATATATTTGAATAATTGTATAAAACAAAACAAGTGTAGTGCAATAGTGTAGTGGTTTGTTTAATATACAGAAAAAGAAGTAAAAGCACACCTCGATGATACTTCGGGAGTCGGATGTGAAATCTTTCATCTTCGTTCTCGAACGTAGCGGTTTTCTTTCTAGCTGAAGAAGTAGCTCAGTCGCGTCGACTCGTTTGTAAACGATCGATTAATATCGGCACTGTAAATATTATACACCCCCCGAACAAATCTTTGCTCAGCTTTCTATTGTTTGCGTGGATGTAAGCGAGAGTGAGCGAATGATGGAACGCAAGATTTTGCCAACGTGTGTGTGTGTGAGAGAGAGAGAGAGAGAGAGAGAGAGAGAGAGAAAAGTGGGAAAGGTCTATTCTCATCGGAGGATTTAATGTAAAACTCGATTCGTCGCGTGTTTTGATCAAGTAGACGTTTATAGTGGACATAGGGAACGAGTTATACGACGAACATTTGTTATATTTATTTCGAACATATACCGATGCATTTTATTTGCGTCCTCTTTTTCGTTCGATCATTGTTTTGTTCGTGCAATGAACGCAACTTTTTATAGACTGCAATAAGTGAACGTTAAACGGTATAAAGTGGTTTCTTCGGCGATTACAGTATTTCTTGGTGAGAGAGAGAGAGAGAGAGAGAGAGAGAGAGAGAGAGATTCGTTTGGATCGGCGAGCGACCAAGCAATCGAGCATCGAACACCATGCTCGAACGGGCGAGCGCGTCGCGGATTGAAACGATTGCATCGTTTAGCAAAAGCGTGCGATGCCTAATGGACTCTCGGAGCTGCGTAAGTCGGGTACCGATGAATAATATTACGATAATAAATTGATAAATCAGACGTCTCGTTCGTTCTCCCGAATACTTCGACGGCGTGGTTTTTGTACGTACAGGATGATTAAAACCGGCGGAATATGTCGATCGGTTTAGCGAGTTTGTCTGTGAGATCATTTCGCAGCCTCGTTCATTTGAAACTAGACCTTAATTCAGCTACTACTATTACGATAATCATTTTTTAATTAAAGTTACCCTGTAACACGAGCAGCGTGCGAAATAGTCATTCCAACGCGTTCGATATCGCACTATTCGAGCCGTTTAATGCAGAAGCGACGTAAGTCAATATTTGTCTGGTTTAACACCGCGTCTCGGCGGTTTAATTGTCATTACATAAAATAATTGTAATGTAACTTTAGCGTGACTTGTAACATCCTTCGACACCATACTATATTTTCTAGTACTTTTACCCGATTCTTCGTTATCCGACGATGAGCTTTGACTTGCAACATTTTTGCATTAAACCGCTTATCTGGCGTCTCGTTTAGAAAACAAGTACATTAATAAATTGTACAATCGCTTGTACATTTCTTTGCGAAGGACAGAAGTATTCTTCGTTGAAATATTTTTAAGTTATTGCACATTTTCTGTAAATAAGTATTATTAGGAAGTACAGCTTAGATATATCGTTACCAACAAAGATTGTCCAATGTTTTGCAATAGTAATTACGAAGAAGCAATCCTTGTGTTAATTATACCGTCTTCCTAAATTAGAAAATACTCATTGGTATTAATCGGTGGACGCAAACCCTAGAACGGGAGAATATTTACAAAAATAAAGCAATTTCGCAAGTTCAGATTTTTCAACGATTCAATTATGTTTAATAATTTTCTGAGTGCGATTCGGGACCCTGAAAAATCCTTTCGGCTTCAGAGTATGACAGAAGCCGGAAGAATGCAATAAATTAATTTGTACAATTCCGCAACCGTTTGAAATGATTTTATCCCATCGATTACTGGGTATTAATCGAAATTTAACTGATCCGAAAATTATTTTAACGATTCGCAACGAAGGTTCAACGAATGGGAGAGCCTTTTGTCCCGACGCGACGCGCCGCGTCGCGTCGCGTCACGTCGTATATTGCCCTTTCCTTGATTTTTTCCGATCGATCCGCGGGTATTAACGCCGCTCTAAACGGTTTTTCCGGTTCCGAAAAATTCTGAACGATCCAATACAATCGCGTGTAGAAAAACCGGGGAAAAGAGAAAAAAATCGCGGACTGTTTGAACCCGTCAACGATTTTTAATGGCGACGCGCGGCGAGCCTGCCCGGATCCGCTGCTAACATTTCGAAACGCACGCACGGACATTCGCGAGAAAAGAGAATGGAATAATTTGCAATTAATCTCCTCGACGATACGCATTCGTGACGAGGACACGAATATTCGCATAGATGCGTGCCGAGCTGCTAATGAATTTTCCCTGGTATAGGATCACGATTGCGAGATAAGGTTGGTGACGCGCAACAGCGCGGGCGAATCGGTGAAATCCGCATTTTATTTTTCCATCGAAGAAATCAAATTTCTATTACTATCCTTTTTTCGTTACCGACGTATTTTCGCTCCGTTCTCTGTTCCTTCCTTTTATCGAGTACACGATAAACAAATAAATAAGTACACGATTTATTTGTCTTTGCAAAATCACATTCAATCTTTTCTACGGAAGGGTCTACCGTAACGGAGAGAATATTCGTTAAACACCTTCGCTTTATCGTGCCTCGAGTATGTTATGTATTCACGACATTCGCAGTCTAGTTGTCAATAGTTACCAATCTAATTGTACCAATTAAGTGTACCAATAAATAATCTATTATTTTCCTAATAACATGCCATTGCAGTTCAAATCCAATATATTTTCCCACCTTTCGATGCAACGTTAAAAGCCTCGCGAAAGCTACGAGTATCGCAAAGCTTGTTGGTCTTAATCAAACTATATTATTTGCTTATTGGTACACCGAATATCAATCGTTGCTTCCAGTCCTCGCGCACTCTTTTAACAATTGTTACATCTGTTTGCGTGAATTTGCGACAATATTAGAAATAACTTAGAAACAGGGATTAACGAGTCATTTCGATTAGCCATTACTTCGTAAGGGAGGCGATGCTGGCAAAACACTATTTTCTAATTGTTCACAGCATCGCGTACGAACCAGATTTACTAATTAAGGGAAACGAGTGATTGCCAAAATGTTTGCGCTTTAAAGGTCTTGGAGAATGGTTAAATTTGTTGCGGGACGTCGAGCGCTTTATTAGCATTGGAAAACTGGCCTTTTACGTTTCGTGACTGCTCAAGGAGAGCCGAGAATCCCGTGTTATTTTCGGTATCGTCAACGTTTATGCAAAACTGATTACGTTGCTCGTGCGCTTGCGATACGGCGGGATGTTCGCCGCGACAAGGAAAATTATTCTCTTGACAATTGTGTGCACAGTTTTCCTCAAACAATTTTCCGCAGAAAGTTGTTCTCCCGAATATTTTACAAATCGCACGGTCGCTGACTCCATATCTCTTGGAGAAGCTACCAGGAGGTTGTCGACGTTTGGATATACGTACAAGCAACAAGTAACACTCGCGAATATTTACGTCGGAGTAATATTTCGAACGAGCCAGCGACGGTCACGTTTCTGTCCGCATAAACTATAAACGATATGACGACAAACGCGGTTTATCCAAGTTCGTTTTGCGTGGAAGAGAAAATAGTTAGCGAAGAGGACAATTTTGACGGAAAAGGGAAAAACCAAACCACGATTAGAATATTCTTTGAACAATGTATATTTTACAAACGGTGCGGCGCGCGGCGTCGAGTCCCAAGTATCGTGTTAAGCTATTGTAAAGAAAAAATCATCAGCGATGCGTCTGTTTGTTCCTTTACCGAATAAGTACCGCCGCCATATTGTACGTTTAGTTATAGGTTTACCGTTAAACTTGTCTCTGTAGATCTAGTAAGTATTATACGTGTCAAGATGATAGATTTATAATAACGTGTAATAATGTCAACAATAAAGTACTGTTAAGTATACGAATCGCTCTCACTTTGAAGCACGCACTTTAATACGCTAACGCTTAATTCATCCGCGTGAACGTACGTAAGTTTTTCACGTTCATCTCGCGGAACGGGTACTCTCCGGCGAGCTTCTATTCATTCGTAAACAACGAACCTCGTTCTTAGATGAAAATGCCGGTAATATTCTTTTCGGTTTTCTCGACAATTTCAATAAACGCATTTCATAATCGAGATCTTCTCTTGTTCTCACAAGCTGATACAAGGATACAAATTCAATGTGCAAACTGAACGATTTTTCGTCCGTTTATTCGAATAAATTCTTCTTCGATTTGTTTGTCAAAATGTTGTCCAGCGTCGCTCTCGAAGCGTTCGAACGGATTCGAATATCCGCTCCGGCGAGGTTCCCGAGCCCAAGGAATAGCATCTATCCAGGGCCAGAGCCAGGGCCAGAGCCAGGGCCAGAGCCAGGGCCAGAGTCAGGGCCGGACACACGTACATAGCAAGCGAACAATCCGTGCGAAGTTCGTCGAGGTCAAGTATCCGGGCCGCAAAGCGACGCGCGACGGGTTCGCATCGACGCGGGACACGGGGCACGGGACACGGGACACGGGCCGACAAAGTAGGAAGAAAGGCCATGGTCGTGTTCATCGTTGTCACGATCGCGGCACTTCAGCCGTGTACACCCCTTTAATCGTTCGTCGAGTGTGTGTGCATTCGGAATGTAATATATCCTGACCGACACGTGCGGCTCACGTGCCACCAAGTGTTTGTTTCGGTTTGTATTGTCACCACGGATACGGCGCGGCGCGGCGTGGCGCGGCGCCACCGAGAGAGAAGAGAGCGAGGTGTGCCCCGTGTCTTCGCCGAACGGAGAACAGAGGGATGCTCCTCTCCCTTTCATAATTCCACGCTCGTTCGAGTAAATAACGCGCCGGCAGTTGACAATTAGGACGATGGGAAAGAGATTCATTAAACGGAACAGACTAATAGCGAATCGATCGGGGGTAACTGTGTACTCGCCTGCTACGCGAGGGACGATTCACGCCGGCACGCCATCTTGGACCCTCGTCGATCGAGGATACACACAAATATCGCACACAAATATATTCCGGTATTTAGCGAATTTGTTCCGCCGTTGCATCGAACGAACCCCTGCTATCTTAATCGCGCACCCTTCTCAAACTCGGAATTCTAATTTTTCAGCTTCAATCTTCGGTCTTTCGTTTAGACTGAACCGTAAAATTATCTTGGAGATAAAGAACGTGGATGATCAGAGAATAAAATATTATATTGTATATCCACTGCTCTCTTGGCGCCTCGCGGGCCAATTAGAACGACGCTTGTGCAACGTCTGCTGGATCATGTAGAGTTAAGACAAGTCGTACAAGATCGTTGTCTGTAAGACAATGATTGAGATCTCGATCCACTAGGTTTAGGGTAAGTACTTGACGTGTAACGCGTCAATGTTTCCCGGCGCGTCGATCCGTTACCCGTTACGCATTACCAAACTCTTATTCGCCGTTCAACGTAACCTCGAGGTTTTCCTTTATCGTATATATAGGTAGGCATTCAGCAACCACCATGATGTCTGACACGACAGTTTCAAGAGCATCTATTCATTCCGTTATCAACCATCGTTACCAATTGATTTCTTTGAAATTTTCTATCTCTTTTATTTCTTATCTCTGATAGCGAAGCCTGTCGTTGCAGCTGATCGTCGTTAAAAGATTTATGAAAATCGTGAGAACAGATCAATCTTGCATGGGCACGCTCTTGTTATTTACTACTCCCGTTAAATACAATATTATAATATCAAATTGCAAAGAAATCCGGTTAGCAATGCGAATCGTGTGACGATCAAACGAGCGATCGCGATAGACGAAGCCTCGATGAAATACTACCTCACCTCGACCCTGAATGTAGCTGATATCGTTTGTTTTATCATCCGAGATTTGCTTACTTGCAGCAAGATTGACATAGTGCAACAATGGTTACCTCTTTAATGCGATACTGTCGTCAACGCGTCACGCGACGCTTCGTAAACTTCTTAGGCCTTAGGCTGACGATATCGAACAACGAAGTTGAGCAAATTCAACGAAACGCATACAAGCAACATAGATCGCACAGCTGATTATCATCTCGAAGAGATTTTAGCCAAGCGCAAATAATTTTACCCTTTAATCCTGATAAAAAAATTGACGAGTAACTTTCCAACAATAAATATATGGAGATAGGTGATTCATAAAATGCTTTGCGATGAGCACGTTTAAAAGTCGTTACTTTTCAACTTCCAATAAACAAATTCTTCCAACTCCTTAAAAGTGCTCGAGTCGTACGGTTAAATTGTATGTTTAAGAAATTGTTCGTATCGTGAAGAGTGCCCGAATATGTTAATTCCGGCCACAGTTTCGACGAATCGTTTTTCTAGAGAAACGGAACGATAAGAATAAGGATAAGAGCGAACGCGGAAAATGGCAGAAAAGCGGCGGAGAAAAATGAAAATATTTAGCCGAAGAAAGGCGCGGAGGTTATCGTGGAGAGGAATTAAAAACACGCGCGGAAGAGCATTGGGGTGGTTGACAGGCTCGAAAAGCTGCATTGCTCAGACTGTTTTCGTCACGATCGAGGAATGTAATATCGTCACCCCAAGCGACAAGAGTTGCCTTCGAGAGTATCGCCGTTTAGAATACCGTCGACGGGGCGGTGGGACGGCGGGACGACGGGCGGCAGGGGATGCACGGGGCTGGATTAAACTGCAATGAAAATCCACTCATTTTCTACTCCCTTCGCTTGTCTCCGTTCCTCGTCGCGCAGAGACACGCCTGCACCAGCACGGGTAAACAAGTTATTACCTACATACCTGCTGTCTGTGTCTCACCCCATCGTTCTCTCGTGCTGATTGTCCTTCGCGTTTGACTTTCACGACAACTGGAATTAATATCTCCGCCTCAGAGTCTCGTAAAAAATCTGACACACTGTTGGAAATCATTTCGAGCGCGCTCCGATGGTTCTTCGCGTCCTCGAAATAATTTCGAAGCTGTTCTCGATTTTTCGGCGATTGTTATTAAACTTGAAAAATATACAAAAATGGTGCGGGCCAAGCGGTCGATCGGTTAACCTTTATCGGAAATGCATAGATCGAAAATTTTTAGTCGACCGTGTATACGCGCATCTGCTGAAGTCCCACCTCGCGTCGCGTTTCTGCTGATCGCTTCGTATTAATATTATACGTTTGCGTGCCGTTCCAGGGGAATACGACACTCGGCTGATAATATTATAGTGCACCATCGAATTTTTGCCTTGTCGGAATGTTAGCGCGGTGCGTCTTCGAAACGATTATCAGACTGCGGATTTTACGCGCTCACGAATAAAATCAGAGGCGAATAAATGAAATATGAAACTGCGAATGGTATTCAAATAATCGAGTCGAATTTTTACGCCTTATTCCGTTGATTAAAATCAACAATGGAGAAAATTTGTTTCAACGCATTCCTGCTTTTTTTGGGAAAGACAACTAAACGAAGTATTTGCACAACGTTTTAGACCGATAGATGTTTTAGACCGAATCGTTGCGTTATTTCCGATGATACAGACGTAAATCTGTTTCCCGTCGCTTCGCTGTAATCCATTCGAGAGCGGTAACCGTTTATAAAACTAGAAAATCTGGATCCACGAATCTTACGTAATGTTGGAACGTAAAGAGATCGTATTAAAAATCTGTTTGCTGAGATTTTTATTACAGCTGGGACGCATGCGGTAACTAAATTGGTCGTTCGTTATTCGTGTCGCGCAGAGCAGACTGGATTAATGCTCATACGAAGATAAATAAATAAAACTTTTTTACAGAAAGTTTTTGTCGGAACGATAATAGAGTTTAGTCGTTCGTTGGACGTTGGACGCACGAGCTTGTAAATGCTGCTGGTTGTACGTCTGACAATTGCGCGCTATTTCTACTTAAATTACACACTGTCGACTCTATCGACCTCCGCTCCGGGTTTCAAAACTGTGCATAGGCTGCTATGGTGATTTTTGTAAATTTACGTAATACTAGGTCGGGGACAACGTTTTTGAATTTGATTTTAAAATTATATTAAATTATGGAAATGATTTTCGTATCGTTTCGCAACGGACCCACTGTTCGTTATTCGATGATCATCGAGAACGTGTTTCTGGGAAATAGGGCTCCGATATATCCGGGAAGTATGGATACCACCGGGTCGAAATGGACCCGGGGTCCGCAGGGGTTGTCTCGTCGACTCGAGAACGCGGGAAAGAAGAACACCGCCGGATATGCGAAATATTTGACGCGGGCTCGACGACACGACGAGTGGTCGGAGGACAGCGTCGAAGGAATGGTGGCGGCATGGCATTCGTTGGTAGCGAGCGTCGCGTGTGAAAGATTCCCGTTGAAGCAGCTACTTCGCCTCATCCAGCGGAACAAGCAATGACCAATATTATGATAATTCTAACCCCCTCGCGTTTTATCACGCCACCTAGCCGGCAATTCCGTCCTGCCCTCGCCGGGGATCCCACTCCCTGGCGACGTTCGGGGGAGGTGGGTTTCGCGGGTATATCGAGGTGCACGAGTCGCGGCGGGTACACGGGCAGCCATATTGGAGGGTGCGGGCGTGGCTTTCCGGTTGCCCGGGGTAACCGGCACCGGCGTTATCCCGATATCGACCTGGGAGCAACGAGAAGGGTGGCTAGGCTTCTGTCCGGGAGGGAAAATGTTATCACTGCTTTGTGGTGGCTAAGATAGCAACCCACTTTCCCTCTAACCCTTCTTCGTCCCTCTACGAATCCTCGTCGTCTCACGCCCATCCTACTTCCCTTTCCTCCCCCTACCCCCACCCTCTTTTCTACCTCCCACCCTCCCTTCCAACCCCCTAACGACCTCTCGCTCTTCCTCCCGATTCGTGCTACCAGCATCTTTCGAACGCGTAATACCCCGGGACACCGTGTCGATCGCCGTCACGATTTCCCTTCGTTATTGTCATTGACACCGTTTTTACCGTTTCCGGCAAGTTTCATTACCGCGCGGCGCGCCACTACCACCGACGCATCGCGTCGCATCGCGCCGCATCGCGCCGCATCGCGTCGGTCGACTCGTTTGCCGAGTTCCGCACGGAATTAGTTGCGCCGCGAGGACAACCGAGCCAATTTAAATTCGCACGACAGACCCGCAGAGAGACCCCCGCTTTTATTGCCAGTCGACGTCGATGAAATTTGATCGGAGAGCCCACGAGAACGGTCCACGAGAACTTGTCGACGAGTTACCGCGTTCGGGCCGCGCGAATTTTACATCGACGAGAAACAGTTCTCGATCGCCGTTTCTCTTTTAATGCCAGGTTCACCGGGCCCGGCTATATCACGGACGGGTTCTAATATTTGAAGCCATCGAGTTTTTTAGCCAAGAAACGGTGAAACGTTTGTTATTTTTCTAAAGCGATGTAGTCGCTTTTAGTTTTACGAATGTTTTACGTCCACTATATTCGATTATAAATACATTTGTACGTTATCAATGGGTTCGTATCGACGAATTCCTCGATAGGTAATCCATTCGGGTGTTGAAACGCCGCTCCGCTCCGCGCCGCGCCGCGCCGTGCCGAGACAATAATGTCGACGAGTTATTAAGACAAGGGAAGAATCCGGTCCGAGGGATCTCGCACGATCCAGATAGAGTATAGAGAAGTTCTCGGCGTGTCGTAGTCTATGATGGAATTTTGAGAATGTGTGCGAACCAAGGATGATATTAGATTCTTGGACAAAGTTTTCGCATGGTCGAGGTCTCGAGAGCTGTTCCGCAGGCTGCTCGTCCGTGAGGAAGAGAACGCGTGTTAGCTAGCCTCCGGCATTGATTTCTTCTTGGTGCTTTTGTCTTCGTTCTTGCCGATAGAATATCCCGTTCGCGTCCCCGTTAAATTAAACCTCTCGTCTCTTGACACTCCGCGTATTTTCCGCCAACGCGTTTCCAATGCGGCCTAATTAATATACATATAAACGGTATACTAAAACGCTACTCGAACACGGAGAACGGAAACGTCATCGAAATTTTACTCGGTCAAAATTTTATTCGTCGTGCTAACAGTTAATTGCCAATCGATCTAATACGGCTAGATAGAGTTTGACAAGGGCGGGTAAAAATTTGTAAACCTTATCGTTTTACGTTACTTTAGTGTAAACAACGAGAATACGTATAGTAACGAAAGACATAAATTTCTTGGTTTTTCACTTTTTACGCGTATTTATAATATTTACATAATACATACATATTTTCGTAGCCGTAGATCGGTATGCAGAGTATCTGCTAACAGGCAATCCACGCAGGAGCAGCGGCAAGAACATAGTTTTGCTGCCTTTGTCGGAAAATGGGGAACGGTGTGGCGGATAAGAAAGTACGACATTTATAATGTATAGGTTTCTTGGGAAGGCACAGGCATGTGCCTTAAAACTTTTGTCCGCTTTTGCGTCGCCAGCAAAGTGGTTTGGAAGGAAGGAAATAAGTGTATAAGAATACGTATACGCGTGCACGTACGTGTGCGGTATAGGTAAAACGCGATGCATTAGGGAATAGCTTTCAATTCTTCCCTGCTTCTCTGTCCTCCCCTCCTTCTCCCGTTCCGCGCCTACTTCAATCGTTAGTTAATATAGCGTGCCGCTCACATGTTTTCGATCCCTCAAACTTTACGTTTCGCTGATACTTGGCGCATTAGCCGAGTATGTTTCTCGTTTCTCAGCTTGTACCATCAACGCGTACACCGCGATTGCTCCCTCGAAGATCCTGATTGGTAAACGTGTACACTGGAAAAGGAAGCGTAGAGCGACATTTACAGAAATGCGAGTTCGCGGACTTTCGACGCGTAAGACTCTGCGGAAACACGAATTCCCGTAAAGATCCGTCTGTTCTTCGTCGTGCGTCCATGGAACAACACGGTTCGGCGTAACCGTGCTGTGTACGCGATAAATGAAAACAGAGTAGAAGAATTGCACCGATTTACTTCTCGACGTTGATGACAGAGTCGAGGGACGGCGAGGGCGAGACAAGACAGCGGGAGAAAGAGAGGATGTACAGAGTCGGAGGAGAAAATGAGGCAAACGATGAACGAGCAGCGAGGAGTTTTTCAGTTTCCGGCGTTAATGTACCTATTAAGATTCCACGAGTCCGCGGACCAAGACGTCGCGTCGGTGCTTGCGGCCACGAAGAGTACAAAGATGGAGGAGATGGAGGAGATGGAGGAAGCGAGCCCAGAAGATGGAATTAAACGCGGGTAGGAGGGAGTAAAAGGGGATGAAAGGGGGGTAAAAAGAGAGGTAAACGGGGTGAGAAGCCCCACGGCCGCGGGCCTTGCAACTCGGTCGAATTATTACGGAGACCGAAGTTTAAATCGTCTTGGGGACGTAACGGTGGGGTGAAGGGGGGTTAAAGGGAGGCCAAAGGGGAGTCGGTGCTGGATGGTTGGATGGCTGGATGGCTGGATGGCTGGATGGCTAGCTGGCTGGCCTGCGGGCGGTGCCCACGAACCGTCAAATTTAAATCTCGCTAAGCTCGACCATTAGTACGAAGTGCAAACAGCAAACAGTGCATTAAACTACGCTTCCAGGGCCAGTGCGCGCACGCCGCACGCGTACACCCCCGAGACGCGATCCGTCCCCACAGGGTCCCGTGCCCGTAAACGCAAAGCCAAGTGTCCATTCCCACGGGGATCTACGGCGAATAACGTTACGCTTTTATTTAGACTCGTTTGTCCTCTGTTTACCTGTTTCTACTTTAATGCGTACGCCGGACTATATCGCGCGACACGGGATCTCGCTTTGATAAATCTTCGCGGACAAGAATCCAGGGGATCAACGGCTAGCCGGCTGGCCCCTAGGCCCAGAGGTTTGCCCTGAGACTCGTGTTAGTTGTTTTTTCGGGACACTCGAAACTGACGCGAGAAAAATCTCTGGCCGGTGAGATCGATGATCTACGTTTGTTTCTGTTGTCCCAGAAACGACTCGATGTTTCACCTCCGCATTTTTCTCACGAGTGCGTGAAATCCGCATGCATTCGATCGTTACGACGCCTGAAATATATTAAAATTATAGTTAATCGTAATTAATTATATACATTGAAAAATTAAAATATACACTGTAATTATTTCAATCTTTATTACCGAATGAACTATATGTATTTTCACTTATTCGTTTACTTTTTCCACGCGATAACGGTATTCACGCAAAGGGATCCATTTTGATAATTTCGCTGACGCTGACCATCCTTTTCGAAGCAACATTGAATTTCCACTCTTTTCCCGAGACCGAAATACATATCACGGTTTTGCAGTTATTATCAATATTTCAGATTAATGAACATTTTTTACGAGAACATCCAGTCTCCAAAGAGCAACAGCTTTTTTAATTGTCCATTTAATTCCCGGTTCAATGTATAATACAGTGTAACGGTACATACAGTCGATGCGCAGCGAACAAATTAATGAAATATCGAATGCGCGTAAAACTAAATTCTGCTACCATCGATAATATTTATTCGAAAGAAAAGCTTACCATTCGATTCGCGTTGATTTACTAATGTCGTTAGAGGATTTTCAAAGATGTTACTGCATTCGTTGTAAACCCAAATGTTAGCGAGACGATTAAAGCGTACGCGTAAGTACGTAGAATACGCTCGACTCGCTTCTCTCGCATTTTAATAAACTTCCTCGGTTTGATAAACATTGGTCTCACAAAATATTTTCCAATTTCTTATTCGATATGCAGAATCTGTTACTGGAAGCGTCGAATCGTTATTTTTCTCGTGGAATTAAATGGTACGTACGTAGTTTTTCGAGAATTTCCGATAGCGGAAACGGAAAAAACTGCAGCGAATCTGTGGTCGGGACAAATTTCATATAAATCAATCCCGTCGCGAAATGCTCCGGAACCCGGAATATTACGAAATTTCATACCGTAATTAACAGTAATTGCCGATCGCGATTCTACGATCGTGAAACGGTTTCGATGTCCGACGAACTTCCACCGCCGCAACGGGTAAATAATATTTTTGTCGTATTCGAATTCGGTACGGGGTTCGTTGCGTGTAACGCCGAGCTTCGATTTTCGAACGCTTGCCGTGCCGGGTCTCGTTTAATGCCCGGAACCGCAATGTTATAAGGGGGGTGTAAAACATTATAATTATTATTGCACGATTGATAAAGTCCCCGTATAAGCTTAGCTCGCACCGTCCACTGAATTACGCTCTCCGTAAAAGGTTAACAGAACCAGCGTTTGTAACCCGCGAGAGTGTTCACCTGACAAATTTGCAAGCCAATCATTCGTCAAATATTTAGTATAATTAATAATCCTCGAAGCCCGCATACTCTTGGCTGGACTCGATTTCTCTACACTACGGAAATCACTATATTTCGCGCGGCCCGGCCGCGTTGCACGATTGTTACCTAATCGCTATCGTTTCGTAGATAAACTGACAATTGGTCGAAAATATTCGATATCGTTCTCGGAATTTCGCGGCCCATTGTCGTAAAATATCCAAACGAATTGCATAATATCAAGGCCCGCCATCGAAATCATTTTCATGCTCCTCTGACCATTCCCAGTGTCCATTACACGTATTAGGCTTTTTAATCGCGTATTCTACCGTTACGGATTACCGATCGATACGATATTGCGGCACGATGGATGACTTTTTACAATTCCGGTTCACAGGCAAGGTGTAAAATTCGTAAAAATAATCTGGAGGCATAGGTGGAAAGTAGTACGGCTCGAAACTGTTCGAGTTAGCGGGCGACGAGAGAAGGGTGGTGAGAAGCAATAGAATAATCATGCGAGACGTTAACCTGTTAGAGCATTAGCAGCGCATGATAGGCGCTGCGGGTGGCGTCACAATGAAATGAGAGTAGCTGCGGGGATACGGATGAAATAGATTGAGAGAGGACGGCCGGGCTACGGGAGTAAAACAATTAGGGCTGCGTCGACGTACACTCGACCGAGCACCCCTCATCGTGCTCAGCAACCCCCACATTAGGGGCGTCCTACGGCCTTTGCCGACGCGTTTCAGCTACCGCTGTACGCTGAACGTTGCTACGCCCAATAATCTCGCTGTTCTCGTTCCTCTTCTCGCAAAAATTACTGACCACGCTTCATATCCACCGCCGCAGCCGCCGCAGCCGCCGCAGCCGCCACAGCCGCCACAGCCGCCGCAAATTGCCCGGCTTTGGATTTCAAAGACGCGTCCTCGAGTTGCGCGAAAATACTCGTGAGTTCCACATTGCGACGCCCTTCTTACCAACCAAAACAAATTCATCAACCGGGTACGCCGATCCACGGTTCAAGAATCATTCAAAATCCGTTTAGCGTTACGTACAACTATTTTTTGGTACAGCTGAACGGCAACGTGTCCGAAGCCGTCGGCACGCGATCCGATTACACCGTAATCTTTCTCGTTACACCGTACAATTCATCGGCCCCTACGCAGTTTATCATATCGATGAACGTATGAAAATGTTCGCTTCGATTATTTTCAACTTGATTAATTACGCATACATAATAAAAAGTAATTTAAACGATTCAACCATCTTGGAGATTTTGCTCTAATTACTACAGAAGACGTAGTATAGACTATAGTATTCAAAATGGCGTCTGCTGTGGTTATGTATGAAATTATTCACACTTCGTGTATCCGTTACGAAAAACGGAAAAGGAAACGGAAACGGAACCGGAACCGGAACCGGAACCGGAACCGGGAAACGGAACGAGAAAGGAAGAATGACGGCTATACCATAATTCTTTGGAAACACGGTCTAATCGGTGAGGACGCGGAAACCCGAATTTTTCAAGACAAACGAAACAATAGGGGACGCGCTCTAGATGGAACGCGAAATGAAATTGATAGAGAATGGTTGCTGGCAATGCGTTCATCGATCCGTTTGGCTTCTTTTCGCTCGTCGCTTGTCGCATTTAATTCGGTAGAAAATACTTGGTGTGCTTGGGGCACTCTTTTCAGTTTAAAACTGCATCGCGTTTAATTCGAACAACAGCGAGAAATGGCGCGGCAGCATGCAGCCTCTCGGAAAATCGAAGTGGAAAACTTCGCAATTAGTCCTCGTCCCCTCGCCCCCAAACCCCACCTTCCCGCTCCCTCACGGCCCCTGTCATCGGTCGTCTTTGTCGGTGGTAGACGGAGTAATTAAACGTTGGCTAATTAAACTCCTCATAACATTTTTATAAAGTTCGGTTCACCTGAACAATCCACGATTAAAGGCCGCCCTCCCTCTCTCTCTCTCTCCCTGTCTCTTTTATCAACAAATTATTGCGAGCGATGTATCTTTGTTCGAAACAATAGACGCGAATGCGTCCATTTGCTTCCGTTAACAGCTATTAATCGATTCGATACAATCCACGAAATTATTAACGATCGGATGGCTGTATTAAACTTCGGTTAATACATACGTATGACTAATTGGAAAAGGTTGAACGGAGCATCGCTGGGAATGTTGTGATATTCGTAGCGTAACTAATACGGTAAAAGATGTGTTCGAATACGATATCGCATTTGACATCGAATACATAATTGATCGACACCTGAAAACTGTTTCCTCAAAATGCAAGATATTTTGTGTTGAACGAATAATGACGATTTCTTACGCGTGGCTATGAAGCCAGATCCGTCGAACAATAAATCTTTCGAATACTCGAAGAGCATTCAACCCGGCCGCAACAATCGGCATCCTAATTGCCAGAGAAGCCGGTAAATCGTCGTGGCGTCAAGTAAATCCTAGTCAATATAGAAAATCATCCCCTCTAAATTGACGGTCGCGCCTCCCGGTTTCACGGTCTAATATCGAGCGTAATTTATAGCCATAACCCGGACCCCGTGTGTTTGTTGGAGGGTGGTCGCAGCAGCCATCGTTTGCCGGATAGAGCCACAAAAATCATCGATTTCACTGCGTCCCGCCGAGTCGCGCCGGTGGCATAAGTCAAACGCTAAACCATCGTAAACGATCACAATACCGCAGGCGAACTTTGAATAATACACGCATTTAAGAGGACAATATGAGCTCAGTTTGACAAATATTTTCGGGTGATTCGGCGTTTCCACCGAATGCAATAATCATTTCGGGAAAGTATCCTCCAGAAGATTAGAGAGGTTCTGACTCACCGCTCTGAGAACAAGCTTTCCGTACATCTATGTATTTGCTTAAACGATTCGTGCATTTTTTATTTTATCCGTGTCGGTTAGCTTAATGGGATTTTTGTGGAATGTACGGTATTTTTAATCTAAGCCACGAAAAGTCACTTTCCAAACACTTCCGATGGTTAGGAAAACAATGTTCTCAGCAAATGTTTATCGGTATTCGCATTACTAGAAATTTCAATGTACAATTCTTTTTTATAAAAATTCAGATCATCCAGCACCTTGAGTACCAGAAACCATAGAGCGACAGTTGAAATCGATAACGCAAGGAACGACGGATAATTCTAATTTTCGCAAATAACAGATATTTCATTGCAGAAAATGAGCTTCTCTTCCTAAGAATTTCAAGTAAACGCGTTTCTAGATTAATCAATCATAAATTACAATACTAAACGATTAAACGATCCTGCTTTTCGCGAAACCAAAGCTCGAATAACCAAGAATTTTCGTTACTTCCTCGTATCTCTAGCAAGTATCGAATTGTAAAAAAATACAGAGATTCAAGCTGAACATTCTTTTGTTTACGAGTTCTCCAACGCATCTCTGCGAGTCTCGTCAAAAACAGACAGCATTTTCCACCCTAATTAACCGAATTCTATTTCGCATGCTCGCATGTAATTAAAAAAGGGAACAAAATGGAAGGCATACATTTACTCTTTTATTCTGAAGCGAAGGCTATTGTTCGTGCATTTGAAATGTGCACGACGAAAGAATGCAGTCCGGTACCTGTACCAAATTTTTCGTTTTAATTACCTGCTACTGTTCCTCGTTGATTCTTGATAAATTTCGTTTAAAAGTAAAACGTAATTGTTTAGCGAACCCGATGTTTTCTGTGCCGATTTAACTAAATTTTCGCGTAGAACGAGCAGCTTCTTTTTTAGAACTTCATTTCCGGAAAAATGCTAAACCTTCGTTCGTCTGACTGAAAAATGATTTCTTTTACACCGTACGTTATTTCATAAAATTTACAAGGCTTGGTATACTTATCGTTAGATCTGTTCGAATTTATTTATTAATTACGAATCGACCTTCATCGTTTCAACAATAATAAAAGAAACAATGCGTGAAACGGACTGTACAACGTTCGTATAGATTTTGCTTTGCTCGTTCTCTATCAGCGAATCGGCGAGACGCTACGACGATTTCAGTTATACTCCTTTATTGCTTTTCGAAAGAGAAGCTCGTGCCCCTGAATACATCATGGAAAGTAATAAACTGACTCCGTATCGAGCTGCGTGACAGGTCTCTTTACGAATGAATGGTAATCTGTTGCGGTAAACGCATCTGTTCTCCCGCCAAGCAGGTGTTGCGTTTCAATTCGAATAAAAGAGACAGATTAAGGGTCGGAACGTTTTTGTTGGGTCACGTGCTCCAGTCAAAATAAATCTGTTCGTGTAATCGGATTTTCGGGGCGGCCGATATAAACTCCTCTCGCGCGATTATGAACTTTAAATGCGAGTTACGCGAGACAAGTTCTGCCTGTCGCGCGTCACTTCGAACTTGAATCGCGCTGACAAAAATTTTAACGCCACGTACTAACTCGTTAACAAGAATAGAACGTATAACTCTTCGTTTCGTTATTACGCTTCTCTCGACGGTTATTTACAAAATGATAATTAGCGTAAATTTTAGTAAGACCACGTAATCGTCTCTTCTCGATTAATTTTCCTGTAACGAGAGAATCCGCCAGGTCTATCAAATTCGACGGTAAGGAGCTGCAGAATTTTCAATTATGTAAAACGCGTCGCTTTAGGGTCGCTCGAAGAACTCGAGATTTTCTAATCTGAAATTGGCGAAGGTTATTCGTTTGGCGAAGGTAGAAACGAAGACATCGATCCAATTTCAGAGGCCAGAGTTTCCTCCCATGAAAAGTCACAGGAATGGCGGAGCGCCCAGTTTTCTTGGACTTTCCCTGCTTGGTTACTCTTGGGGTAGTGGATAAATGGCTACCTCGTTTCTTGTACACCCTTGAGGTTGATTGTATCAGGGGAGAGGGGTCAGAGGGGGACAGAAGGACTGTCGAAAGAGGGGACAAAGGAAGCGAGCACAAGACGCGAAAAACAGGGAACGAAGAAGGTACGGTTGCCTTCGGTTGCCTTCGGTTGCCTTCGGTTGCCTTCGGTTGCCCTGCAAGATCATGATACGGCTATCTCGTCGCAAGCACACCAGAACGCAAAACTCTTAATTACATTACTTTAAGCTTCGGCTCGCCCCGGCAGAAAGTTAATTGTTTGTTTCGCCCTCGTTCACGTCAAATCCAATTCTCTCCTGGGCTCGGTAATTTTCCACCGGTTCATACAAAAGGACAATATTAAATTGTCACTATTTCGAATCTGTTATTTAGGCAAATTTTTTAAATCGCAAACGACTCCCACGTTTCCTGGAAAACGTCATTCCCAAACGTTTATATCGAAAGAGAAAAATGGGGCAAGTACAGAAATTTGATAGTTTCGATAGAAACGATTATCGAAGATGAAACAAGGCAGGACATCTTGATGTTCGAAAGACGTTTCTACGTTGTCGTTTAAACGTTCGCGCATAGCGCCTCGGTGTGCGTTTTCGTGTCGCTTCCGTTTGAACTTTCAACGCGACAATACCCCTCAGGGCATATTGCGTTTTCTAATCGTATCGTAAGCGTATCGTTACTTTTGCCGACTTCTTATTTTCATACTTAACAGGAGTTTTGTAACCACGAAGGCTATATTGCTGAAATAAATGCCGACAGTGAACGACGCGCGTCAAGTGCCTTGCCGACAAAATGGTGCGCGTCGGTTTTGAATATCTCGTTCGAGCATCGGAATCGCGCAACGATATTATCTTTCCTCCGACCCATTATAGAGATAAGACAATTTGCGAGTGCGCAAAGTGAATGCCGTCGAACGCTCCGCGGCGGCGTTGTGTGCGTCTGTCGCTGCTGTGTACGTAGCTTAACGCCCACGATATCACGTTGCCGGGCGACCCGCCGCTCTAGGAGGAAAATTTAATTTCAGCTGACAACATCCTGTTTCGCTACACACTGTGCTCAGCATTCTACGAAATCGCATGCGAGACGATACCGATTCGCTGTAGCTGTAAGCGCGCCGTGCCCGTGCCCGCGCCCGCGCCCGCGCCCGCGCCCGTACCGTCCATCGACGATGACTCCGAGTTACACGGAAACCCTCTCGATCGATATCCGTTTTTCCGTTCAATTTTATTTTTCTTTCATCCGTTCAGACGAAAATCAAGCAATTCCCAATTCAACGAAATTCCTTTGTTTTTTCTGGTCTTTTCATCCGCACGAGACATTTTATCTACAATTAAATTCGCTCCTACTTCGAACGCTTTATTATAACGGTAACGTACAAACATTCGATCACGTTTGTTATTACTTTTTATTCGTTGCCAAAGTACAGAATTGTATTCGATCGCGGTAGAACCTCGCTCGATGCGCGAATCGGGATCGAAAATACGTGGAAAAATCGAGATTGCGCAAGGATAAAGGTAACCAAACGCGCGATTTGTTTTTCCACTTCCCCGGCACGTAATTCCCCGCTCCTTGAGTTAGCTGTTCGGGATATTATACGTAGCCGCCACAATCCCCCCCTCCCCCGCGAGTTCTAGAACTTCTACGAACTCGCGGTGGGCATAGCTGGTAATCATCGAACGAGTATTTCGTGGTACGTATACTAAGCGAAGTTGCAACTCTTCAATCGTGTTCAGGTACGTACGCGTACATATATTGAAATCAATATAGATCGTACGAGAAAGAACATTCGAGGGGTTGCTCTTTTAAGGGTTGATTATAGATCTTTCGGATAAATCGGTAAAAATGGTGGGTCGTGGGTCGTGGGTCGTTGTTCGGGTACGAATGCGGTGCGGCCGAAACGCGGCGAGTTTTGGCGTTTTCCAGCGACGCGACACCACCACTATGATCTCCGACAAAAGCCACAACACGGCCTGTGCATACAAACGTTCCATCGTTCGCCGTGAGCGAACCGGGCCGGATCCGGCCGGATCCGAATGCGTACAACTCGCACGAGTGGAAAATACCTCAGAAGCTGAGGATGGCTACAACCACTATTTGTTCTAGTCTAGTCTCCCTCGCATCGCGTAGCCACCCAATTTCCCCTGGCATACATCTCCGTCTTCCTCTGTTCCTCTCGTGGCGCGTCCGTCTCGATCTTTCCACGGCAGCGTTTATACCTTGTCCTGTTCCAACACGCTTTGTCTCACCCCTCCGTCTTTCCGTCTAACCCCCTTGACTAACCCAGGCTCGGTGCACGACCCTTTCCTCATTTCCTCCTTCCCCGGCGGCGCGGCGTTCTACCACCACCACCGTTGCTCCTGCTTTCACCCTCTCTTGCCCTCTCTCCTCGGTCCACGCCAGCATGGTCCATCATCCTCTGGTTACTCTTTCCAGGCAAGCTTCTCCGGCAAGCTTGAACCTCCACCCCGGGTTCCCTTTCCTCGTCCACCCTCGTGCCTCCACCCCCGTGTACACCCGTCAACCTCCGGCAACCCTCCTCTTTCTGTGCGTGCTCTGTTCCGTTCGTTACGTCCCCACTCGTTCCCTACTAGTTTCGTGCGTCTATTTATCCACCTAGCGGTATGATATTACACCCCGGGGCACACTTCGGTATACCCCCACGCGGTGGTCCCGGCATCGGTGGCGTCGGTTGCGTCGGTGGCGTCGGTGGCGGCGTCTACGGCACCCCTCGGCCCCGAGCCACGCCCAATCGTAGCCCACCGAACACCTTCTCTGTACCAGCCAGTCCATTGGCCCAGGCTGACTTTGCGTCATCGCCACCCCGGCACTTGCACCGCGTGTTTCACGGATGAGGGTACGTGTGCCCGCCGCGACTCGACTCGACTCTCTGTCGGCTGATTGCGGGGGCAATGGGGTGGTAGCGCACGGACGACAGAGACCGACACCCGGCGAAAGAAGCGAAAAGAAAAGGAAGAACCCGGAACGAACGAGAGAGCGAGAGACTCGCATTCTGTCCTCTTGCCCTCCCCCCCCCCCCACCCCGCACTCGTTCTCTCGCTCTCTCTCTCTCTCTCTCTCTCTCTTCCTCTCTCTCTCCTTCCGTCGAACGCGCAGCAAGGGGTGGAAAACGGAAAAAAGAGAAAGGAAACAAAGGGAAGTGAAAGTCGGACAGAGAGAATGACAGGAGAGAAAAAGAGAAGGAGGATGCTGGGAGGAGAGAACGCTGGCTACCGGCGAAGAGGGTGTTGAAAGTTAGGAGGCTTCATTTGGACCATTCTTTTACCGGGGCGCGGCGTATCACGGTACACCGTCGTCGTTATTACGCTTATACTGGAATTTCTCTTTCTTTTTAATCTTTTCTCTCCGCCTCTTTTTGCGTTTCCTTCTGCAACCCGAAGAATTCTACCATTTTCTTTTTTTTTGTTGTTTCCCGCCGAAAAACTCGTGTTCCCTCGTCGTCGCGTCGCTCGCTCGACAGGGAAAGGGATTTTATGCCGTGTTTCCTGCCGTCGCGTTGACGCCTGCCGATAAACGAGAACCGTGCGCACATGGAGAACGAGTGTCTTCGGGGAATCTGGGTTAAGAGGCTGACCTCGGCTCGATGGCTTTTGTCGAAGGAACAGTTTTAACGCGTCGACCGTGCTGCTCTACCCGCGATCCGTTGCACGTGCAGAATAAACGACCGAGGCTCTGGGTTAGATCTCTCTTTTTCGGCTTTCTGAAACCGTTACGATCGATCCTCGCCGAAGATTTTACCGTGTTTGCCGCCTCCGACACGCGGACTCACCGTCATCCGATGATTCACTTAATTAAATATATCGTGCCCGCCGAATTCGATCGCTTTGTTCGTTAACGATAGAATTCGCAGCTGATCAAATCATTCTTTTTCCCAATAACGCGATAAGAATTCAAGAGTTCAAGAGTTCCAGGAGAAATCACTGGACAGACGTAAAGAAATCGGTAGAAAAACACAATTTCTATTCACCGCGCGTCTACGTCTTCGTTAAAAGTGGGATTAATCTATCGCGGTTCAAAATTCCTTTTCGATCCTAAATATTCGCGATAACGATCGCTCGTCTAATTTTAAAATGTACGCTAACCGTACGGGGGAATACGACGTAGGCGAATATACGTATGTGTAAAAAGGACTCGCCGAAATATTCCCTTACAAATAGTTTCCCGGTCGAACGAATTGTAACTATAAAAAAAAGAGTCTTTGCGATGTGGTGTCACTGGAAAAAGCTCGTCGCGTTGTATACGAGAGACCAATTTGTTTACGCGAAGATATTCTCGAGACACGTATCGCGAGTCGTTTTGAAGCACGCAGGATTGAACGCCTCGGGGAAATGAAAAGCATGCTCAAACGCAAGCCCTGGTCGTAACGAGCCACTCGCAGACTTATCTCGGTAAAACACACGGATTTTTCTTGCGGGTAATAACCGCGGTCGCTGTTGTTCTCTCTGCGTTACTTAGGAACACCAGAGCTTTGATCAGGCTGGGTAATGCATCGGCAGCGTACGAGAAAGCTCTAAAAAATTGCTACTCGCTGGCTGCGTACGAGAGACAGAGAGAGGAGATTTAGGGTGTACGGTTGAGTCTTGAAAGGCCTAATCGTCCCAGCAGCCTCTTTGTACGCAAAGTTAATAACGTGTATTTATGCATTTGCCACGTTTAATTGCCTGTGCGGCTATTACACCGCGCTCTGAACCGCTCGCCCCCGCCTTGAATACACGAGGGAGGGTAGTATTAAGTGCTCGCCCAAGTGCTCCGCGAGTCTGGCAATGACACGAGACCTTGATGTTGTACACCGCCATTCCATGACTGCCGGCACGCTCATTGGCTCGTCGATGCTCGAACATTTTGCAATTGTAATTACATCGTTGAATGCGTTCCGATTGACTCGCGAACCGTTCTTGTCGATTTAACCCTGGACGCACCACGCACGCGGTTTTTCAATCCCATTCACACCCCATCTATGCCTTCTTTCTAAAACAGATCCCCTACAATCTAACGATCTTCCTTTTTTAGTAGATACACGCCCCAAAGTTTGATATTTTTTCGTATTTACTAGATAGATTATTAATTTTTTCTTATTTTTACATGCGTGCGACGATATAAGACGAAAATCAAGAATAACAAAACTGCGACTTCAGCTTCGTAAAAATCCATCTGAAATACGGCAACCCGACCAACAAAGGTGTTCGTTGTGTACGTCGGGGTGCCGGATTTTAGGCGAATTTTGAATCGTTAATAACTAAACGACAAAGCTAAAACCGCAATTTTGTTATTCTTTATTTTCGTCTGACATCATCGTGTAGAACCATACCTTCAATTTTCTCTCACCTGTCGTCGAACACTCCGTACATTTTTAAATAGGTTTTTCAACAGTTTAGAAATTTCGTTTATTTTTAGACAAATTGATCGCGGCGGTACAGTAAGCGCTATCTAACGATCAATCTTGGAAATAAAATTGCCGTGAATATTTAAACATGGCGCTGTCCTTGATACAATGTTATTAGTTAACCTTGCATAATTTTCGTTCATCTATAAATCTTACTAAATATATGCACAGTAACGATGTTCCTAATACCTCATAAAACTTAGAGTACGTAGTTTATTTTACTAACATGATTGAGTTGTATCCATTGTATAGTAGGAAATAAGTTGAATACGAATGCAAGCGTGTATATTTTGAGTCAACTAGCAAGAAGATATTAATTTATTAAAATGTCGATACTGCGAACAGTGTTGTTTAACCCTTACTTTAATCGTGCACAGGGTCCAAGGTACGTATCAGTACGTATTACATATAATTATGGGATGTTTCATTTATGATTCTTATTCAAAATGGGATAGAAGGTGTCAATGTTATCGCTGTCTTTAACGATTGTTTCGTCAATAAAATATACCCGTTATTAAATTTATTTTTTCAGAAATTCACCGATGACGTTCATGATAAGACAAAGATGTAAGTCGCTTAATATACCAAGAAGAAATTTTAATTCCACCGTAAAGGAACGTATAGCCAACGAGAGTACCAAATTCAAAATTGTCCCATCCATTATAAAATTTGGTTTTGGTGCTGTAGGCGTGATAGCGACTTGTATAATAAAATCGAATAGTGCAATTGTAGAATGCAGAGCGCTTAGACCAGTTCCTCGAGATCTCGAAAGCGACGAGAATTTGGAGTTTAAATGGAAAAAATTTTTACAATATTTGTATCCATACTTATGGGAGTTACTGATAGCTTTGTCTGTAAGTATACGCGTTTATCGTTACGTGTACGTATGTCAAAATGTATCGTACGTAATGTTACGTGCGTATCGTTTCAGAGTGCATTGACGGTAGCTATACTAAATATTTGGATCCCACAGTATGTGGGTAACGTGATAAACGTGTTAACAAAAGTTTCCAAGAGCAACGGAAACGATAAGAATAATTTACTTCTGCAACTTACCCAGCCTGCGTTCGCATTGGCACGTATGTATATCGCGCAAGTACGTAGCTATCGACCTGACAAACGATTAACCTTTAGTTGCTTGTATAAATAGTTGTTTTATTTGAATCGAAACATCGTTAACGTTTGCACGAATCGAGGTGCGAGTAACTAAAGGTTAATACTTTCTTTTCTTATTTATCAAATAATTTTTTATTTTATTTTTAGGCACTTTTCACATTTATATACATTTATACGCTTTCTCATGTGGGTGAAAAGGTAGCGATGAACTTGCGACGAGATCTTTTTAAATCAATTATTATGCAAGACGTCGCTTTCTTCGACAAAAATCGTAGCGGTGAAATCGTCAGTCGGTTAACGAGCGATATACAAGATTTTAAAAGCGCTTTTAAAGCATGCATATCCCAAGGATTAAGAAGCACAGCGCAAATTGCTGGGTGTGTTGTTTCTGTAATAATAATTTCACCGGAATTAACTGCTGCGATGGTGATTTCTATGTCTACCATTATTTTGATCGGTACGCTACTTGGAAAAAATTTACGACAATTATCGGCAAAGGCGCAAAGTCAGACTTCTAAATCGACAGCTGTTTGCGAGGAAGCCGTACAAAATGTTAAAACGGTATTTGAAACACGCCAAAGCTTGTTCCGTTCTTTTACAACTATAAATCAAATTTAAAAAACTGTATTCAATTTCTCAAACAGGTCAAAGCTTTCGCAGCAGAGGAGAAAGAAGTAGAAATGTTTTCGAAGGAAGTCGAACAAGGATATATATTATATGAAAAATTGGGATTCGGAATTGGTTTGTTTCAAGGGGGAACCAACTTATTTTTGAATGGTATTTTACTTTGTACGTTATATTTTGGTGGACATTTAATGTCGACTGGACAATTGACTCCGGGAGATTTAATGGCGTTTTTAATGGCTACTCAAACTGTACAGAGGTCTCTGTCGCAAATATCATTGCTGTTTGGAACTTATGTCAGAGGTATCAGCGCTGGCGCCAGAGTTTTCGAGGTACGTATACGTATAAACTGTCTTGATCTCGCATATACGTTTCAACGTTCCTTCGAATATTTGCTCTGCTCTGTATTATATCTTAACAGTATCTGGACATGCCACCTTCACCTATGATGGTAACTGGAGAAATTATAACGGACCAGTCTCTTGCTGGAAATATAGTTTTTAAGGATGTGAAATTTAGCTACCCGACCAGACCAGAACACGTTGTCTTAAAGAATTTTAATTTGAACATTCCTGCCGGAAAAACGGTAGCTATCGTTGGTTCTAGCGGTAATGGCAAATCAACGGTTGCCGTATTATTAGAAAGGTAATTTTTACGATGAACATAGACGGACCTTCTTATTTATTAAATACGAAATTACATTCTATTTAGACTTTACGACGTTGACGAGGGATCAATTACAATTGACGGTAAAGATCTGAGGACGCTTAACGCTGGTTACCTACGAGGTAATGTTTTAGGGTACATCGATCAGGAACCAATTTTATTTGCTACAAGTGTTATGGAAAATATAAGATACGGGAAACAAGATGCTACAGACGAAGATGTATTTATTGATCGTTTTGAAAATTACATAGGTTGCGCGTTCCATAATATTTTATCGAATATCCTGTTCGTTTTGTTTCAAGGTGATCGAAGCTGCGAAGAACGCAAATGCTCACGAGTTCATCACTAAGTTCCCGGATAAATACGAAACCCAAGTGGGTGAAAGAGGAGCGCAACTTTCCGGTGGGCAAAAGCAACGAATTGCAATTGCCAGAGCTTTACTCAAACGACCGTCTATATTAATATTGGATGAAGCGACAAGGTAAGAATAATGTACACGATACTGTTACTATATTGCAGGTTTCGGTACTGGAATCTTTCATAATTTTACGTCTCCTATAAATCCGTAGCGCATTGGATTATAAAAGCGAGAGAACCGTTCAAAAAGCATTAGAAGATGCTACAAAGGGTAGGACAGTTTTAGTAATCGCTCACAGATTGAGTACAGTGAAAGCTGCTGACATCATCGTTGTATTACAAAAAGGAGTTATCGTGGAGGTACATAACAAACAAAACTCGTCTAATCATTTTCAGCAAAATATTTATTATCATAATTTATACTTACAGATGGGTACGCATACACAGTTATTAAAAAAGGGGGGTATATATTTTAATTTAGTAAACGAGCAAGATAAAGAGAGTACATAACTGTAGTTGTGTACACGTAGTACAATGACTGGGATCAGTATTTACGATACAAAATATTCAAATTGTACGATACTGTACATAGTATATGTGTTTAGAAAAGAACTTTGAAGACGAATATTCAATTTTTTTGGCTGAAAACAAATTAAATGAACAAACTATATGTACATGAATAAATAGATATTTATATTTTTAAATAATTACAATTGATTTATTCGCATCCTTACGTCTATATCTGATCGAATTTTAGGAGGTCTATGTACGAGGTTTAGGAATTTTGTTTAGAATGTTTCTTAAACGATGCTCGAATCTGCTCGTGATATTTAATAGTCTCGTCGCTAATGGTAATGCGATATGTGATGATATCGTAGGGTTTAACTGGTGGGATGCTGTTACATCTTGCCTCTCTGCGAATGTGTCAATTTTCAACGATGCTTCGTTCTTCTCCAGTCGTGCAAGTAAAGACTGTAACACGTCTTCGCACGATTCTTTATTTACCGATGAATTTGACGAGTCTGACGAACCATTTCCGTTAGCCTCTAAAGCTGATTCCAAAGCTGATACAGCGTTTAAAGCCGACGTGAAATTCCTTATGATTTGATCCATATCGTTGGAAGTATCATTTAGCTCGCCAAGTTCGTAAGTCGTATTTTCTGCAGATTCTGTGCTGACATAATTCGTTGCGTCGGTGCTAGTTGAAAACGCAGCGTCGTTAAAAACGCCTACGATATCAGGCACCGATTCACCCAACAACGCAGAATTTGTAAAACTTTCTACAGCTGTAGTACTGGTATTATCTTCTGTAGAAGCGAATAATTCGTTTTGATAATCAGATAACGTGTCAGAATTGGAAGTGAGACTTTCATTGCCAGATCCGGAAGATGCGGATGATTCGATCGCTGAAACTGTGGAAGTAATCTCGGTCCAACTAAATTCGGTAGTTGGACGTTCATCGCGTACTTCTTCGTTTATACCTGCTGTGTCGTGTGTTCCTTGCTGAGTCGATGAATCTACCGATGGTTCATTCGTATTAATTTCTGTAGACGTGCCTATTCCCCCGAGAGCTGTAAAGTTGACAATGATTTGTGGATTTGCAGCTTCTAATACGGGATTCGAAGATGTAGAATCGCTTGTACTCGTTGAATACGCATCTGGTGTATCCGATGTAACTTCGTCATTCCGGTCATTTGAAGTCATGCTCTCTGCCGTAGTAGTTGTTTGTAATGGTTCTTCGTTCGTTAAGGAATCTTCGATAGTTGTTCCAGCCGCCTCAAATCGTTCATTTAATATTTCTTTGTCCCAAGTAGAAGTTTGTAACGATGGATCGGTGGTTTGCGTTCGAAGAGATAAACCAAGATTCTCCGAAGTTGTAGTACTTGGCGTAGGATCAATGGTACTCGAAGAACTTGACGTATTAAAAATATCTTCCGTCGAAGTCGAGACATCGAAGTGATGCAATTCATCGAATTCTAGACTTGTCGTCGATGTAATTTCGCTCTCGTAATTACTCGTGGTCTCGTCTATTAATTCATGTTCTCTATGTAACAGAGCTATTTTTCCTTCAGCGTTAGGTTCACATATCGAAGAGACGTTCAAGTATGTGTCATCGCACGCAGCAGAAATGCTGCACATTTCTGTTTCCGCGTCGTACACCATAGTCCTTGGACATTTGAAAACAGTCTGGGACATTCGGCGGTCTTTAATTTCGCAAGTGTAGAATAAAGTACAATCGTTCAGCACCGGAAACGATCCAGATTTCTTGCACACAGGCAATTTTATAGAATCAAATGTTCGTTGGCCAGAACCGATTCGTTCGGCGATCTCTTCTTGACGACTAACGTGGACGCATTTGTGCAAATCAAAGCTAAAATACTGGTCTCCTCCGCATTCAGCCAGGATCGCTTCATTTTTCTTGCAAATGTAGTAATATTTAGGATTGCCGCAATGGGGCTTTAATACGTTTACACCGCACGACTTTGTCTTATTCGCATAAAGTAGCGTACCACCGCCAACGATCTCTAAGCAACGTTCACGTTCTTCGTCAAAGTATTGAGTGTTATTGCAAAACGGTGGTTGAGAGTTCAAATCTTTTTTATATCTGTACTCGTTGCTTCGAACGTCTATGTTACCGGTGTCGGAATCCTGTAGGCAAATAAACTTTCATTTATAAAATATGAATGATTTGCTCGATCAAAGAATAAATTGTTTTATGGCAATCTACTAACAAAAATGCGTCATTCGACGAAAGAACAACGTAAAGAAAAAGAAAATAGCACTTACGAATGAATTCTCTACCGGTTGATTAACGCTGTCCGATATAAATTGTAGAATTAGCAGGAGTACAGCGTAATCTCTCATATTAGATGGTTGTATTAACCGATCAGGTTTCGTCCCGTCTTGCCAGTCAGCGTACACGGTTTTTGATCGTTCCCTAAGTTTTATGGCTCTCATACCGCGCGTTCGAGCACTTTTATATCGAAGACGTGCTCGATAATGATTCCGCGCGATAAATCCAACCGACGAGATTAACGTCACTTCGTGTCATTTTTCGAAAACGAAAAAATGCGAACAACCAGATCCACTAATTATTTCATGGAAAGTGTGTATTCTCGTGTGAGCGAGTGAAGTCTTTGCGTTGCTGTTCCAATTAAGGCTTGTATGTAATCAGACGCGGCAGAACGCTTCGGCAAGCACGTTCTATGATTTAATAAAAAAAAAGATGTGCATTGAAATTCAAGGGCGATCGAGATGTCACGATAGCGCGTACTAATGAAAAGTACAAGGTAAGATTAACGCGATGAAAACGCAACGTTCGTTAATAGATGTTAATAGTAGTTCTTGGGAAAATGCTGGAAGAACGATGAGAAGCTTAGAAATAAAAACAAATATTTATTATACGACTATAGTGGCAATAGATATAATAAGTCAGTAACAAATCTGTATATACAATGTTTCGTTGAATTACATATCTACAAGGTGATTTGTTTTGTTTGCTCATTAAAATAGCGTACACAGCAATTTGTTTCCAGGTATGTTGAAATAGGACTCGATTCTAGGATTGGGTATCGTTGCTCGCGATAAAAGCCGGGACTGTACAATTTTCTTTTCTTTCGGAGTAATCATCGTTTATCGACCGTTGGAGCTCTTTCAACATTCGTACTGCGTGACTCTGTACGTAAAGTTATTACTTGTTACGATATGAATCCCTGCACCAAAGTATGGTATCACGTAGTGCGAACCATCTGCAGGTCCTACGATTTGCGTTGCTATAAGTATAACGTCGACGAACTGGCCAAGGAAGAGGAATCCCAAAGTACTCAGCTTAAGTAAACCCAACGCTGGATACCCTAGGTAAAATCTATCTGCTCCAAACATGCCGAGGAATATAGAGAGTAACAACGATGTTGCGAAGGAATATCCATTTCTGTGAAAAAATAACGCTACGTTATATAGTGGTAATTAAACGTAACAAAAGTAATCCAAGGTCTTGTATCGCACCCACGGATCGTCAATATTTAATAAAATATCGGTGTAACGGCATATACTTACGTCCATTTACAAGGAATATCCTTCTTGAACGTGTTATTTTTTGTTTCTGTACAAATGAGGCCATCCGCAGCCAGACACAACACTGATAAAGACAGAAAAAGTATAGGAGTTACGTTTTTATGCTTTGCGGTACGAGGTACGAATTTCGTAACAACGAATGAGCTGTATACGTAGGTTATGTCACAGTATTTTTCTAATTTTTAAAGGAACGGTAGATTTGAAGGAAAAGTTGTTTCACCCTTGGCCTTATTCTCCTTGGTGCAACCTTTCGGTTGCTGCGTCTCCGGGTCTATGAAATCATAATCGGGATGAGGACAGATGTACTGTCCCATTCGTAGGTTACTGCAGTCGATCTCATATGTGTTATCCGCACCATTGCCCAGCGGTACCAAGAGAACAAGCAACAGAAGTCCGCTAAGGAATCGCATCAGATGAAACATGCCGTTTCATTTTATAACAATTACTTCGATCACCAGACTATCACTTGATTCAACGTCTCCAGTAGTTCCACGATATTCTGTGCATGTTTGTTGTATTTTGAACGCACTGCCATTAGAATTGCTATACAGTGCTGTACAGGGAAATGGGGAAGGGGGAACAGCGTCGTGGAAGGGGAAGGTGGGCGACTATTTATCACTGATATATATACTATGGATACGGTATTGCCATAAGCCAGCCGTACAGCGATTGATACAAATTGAAGAACGACTTTAGACGCCACCGCCCCTATCGAAAACCAAATGTATTACAGCAAATGGCGCGAAGCTTGAAAAATATGGTTTATAAGAACAAAGTGAATTGAGTAACAATTGAGTAATGATTAATGAAGTTCGCAAAAAGTGAATTTGAACATTCGTGTCGCGTCGGCGCACTGATATTATTTCAGTGGTGCGTCTGCGCGTGGCGAAGTGAGGCAAAGCGTAGAGCTTCACGGGTGATCGCGGGGCGAAGGGAAGTACATAGTACCATTGGTTTTCGATAGTGGCGCATCATGTCAATGCCAGCAATGGCGATTTTGAATTGGTTTCAAGGATCTCCTATCCATTCTTTTATATCAGTGCTATTTATGTGTATAGTGTCCTGCTAGAGTCAGGTGTCAGCAGCGATCAGCGGCAGCAGCGCGTGTCTATGTGTCTATAGTCTATGTAGACTGCGGTAAACGCTGTCTTGCTGGCGTCTATGCACGCGTATTACAAAGTTCCCTGGCACATTACGTTTACATTTATCGATGAAAAATTAAGAGTATTGGATATTCGTTACAGCAGCAAATGATTCGTGCCCGTTCGTGCCGCTTTACCCATAAAAAATATTCCGGCGTGATTACATATTTGCTCTTCCTAAACGTCCGTACAGCGGATTTAGTTCTGAATTACCGCTAGATGGCGGTAACAACGATTACCGACCTGGCTTCTCTGTCGGTAACATTTCGCTATCAGTTTGAGCGTTCTGCCGCTGTAATAAAGAATTGCTTCTGTAATCAATATTCGATACTCTTCGTTTTGCACGAATCGATTATCTTTATTGTATAATACAGACGAAGAGGATTCCCCAGTATACTCCCACGCGTGCAATCCATTTATTTAGCCCGTGAATAACAATTTCATTGAATATTTAACCGTCCACGGTCTTGGAGCTTGCATAAATATCTGTAAATAATTTCTAACCGTAAGAATTTTCAGTAAATTCTGCCAGATATTAATTGGTTATTATTCATTCTCTGATCAGTGTTTCATTTTATTATCATACAAAACCTAGGGCTTCCTCGTAACGATTTGCTACAGGCCCCGCCTCTGCTGATGAATGGTCACATACATAATACGTTTACGTATAAATGTACAATTGTGTAAATTGATTAGTTATGTTTATTTTACTGTAGACTGTAGAATGAATGCGCATACTATTGCCACAGCTATCACGGTATACGTATATATAAGTATTGTGTTCGCACCGCGAATTAAACAATAGAAGACGGTTACGATAGTCTATATAGTCTATATAGCATTTATTTTGATTAAAATGGCTGCTTCGTCGTTGAAGAGCACTCGGAAAACGTACAGTTTCGAGGAGCGGGAAATATTGATAACGTTGATTAATAAATACGAGGACATCGAGGAAAAGAAATCCGATCCCGTATCAATGTGCAAACGAAAGTCAGCCTGGTCTCAACTTGCCGAAGACTACAACTCGATGGTAGGTCCTCAAGGTGTACGTTCGGCTGTGCAATTAAGACGCTGTTGGGAAAATATGAAAGCTTGCAAACGTAACCGGGAAGAGAAAAAGTTGCGGTAATTATGACTCACTGTAATCACGTTAATTCTTTACGTAAATTTGCCCGCTATGCGTTTACGAACACTCGGAAATAAAGGATGTTCGATGTGTCATTTCGATCTGGTTAATATTTATAACGGTTCCTTTTGCGAACGGTTTCCCTTTATGTTACAAATTTTCTCTTGCTTCGCTGTGGCTTTCGAACCGAAAATCGTTTGAACGCTATTGAATTTCTAAGAAAGATAGCGAATACACATACAGTGACTGTATACGTATACGGTACGTTTCGACTCTTTCCAGAAACATTTCGAAAAGTTTCTGCCATCTGTCTAAGGACCATTCATGCTCTAAATTCTGGGAGAGTAGGACTCCTTTGTCGGAGCTTCCGATACCAACCGGAACCGTAGGATTGCCCCCGAACGTCGTATTCGAGCCAAAAGAATCGGAACCGTTCACTTTGCAAAGCGTTTGTACTTTGAAGCCTCCGAAACAAACCTCGAGAGATGAGAACAAAGATTCAGGTAATTTCAGGTTTTTCGAATTTTCGTGCGACGTATACGAAGATTCATCGTTTACTTACCACTGCTCCATCGATCGACGTTTGGCAATGGACTTGGAACGCGCTGTATTTAAATATCGATCGGTTTCAGATTGTTTGGAAAAGTCGACGAAAGGATCGTATTCCCCAATCGCCAACAGGTTGGATAAAGAGAACACGCCGGAGAGAAATCGTTTGATTTTCAAGTCGAACGGGACTCAAACGGCGATGTCCCCGCCGTTCGCGTTCTCTGCTCACGATCAACCCCGTAAAATGAAACGATCGCTTCATAGAGAGGAAGAGCTGCACGTGTTGGCTCTTTCGGAAGCGCAAATGAAGGTGGACATCGCTGCCATGTTGAAAGAGGAGGCTAGAATTAAACTGGAGGAGGCTCATTATCGCAAAGAGGAGGCTAGGCTCAGGATGCTTCTTTTTACGTACAAGCTTGATAGAATGAAGGAAGATTAACGTAACGAACAGTTGTCGATGAACAGAGAAATAAACGAAAATTCGATCTCTTCCGTTGTATCTGTTTATTTTCTCTAGCTACGATTGAAACGTAATAATCTTAATAAATACAAGTTCGTAACATTAACTACTTGATGATTTTCGTATAATACGGATAAAGAGAGAATTTTTTTAACCAGTTTTGATTGAAAAAAGATGTACCGTGTAAGCGTGTAGTAGCGTATGGAAAGCGAGTTTCCGTAGGTGGCAACGAATGTTGCGTTTCAGAGTAAACTAACAAACGAATACATGATCGTAGTGCTCGTGCATGTACATGTACGAATTACGAATGTTACACGTATAACGTACGACAACGACGAGTAGCGGTTATATTTTTTATTATTTCCATAAGATTATGTATTGTGATTTCAATGCATCGTCGATACGTTGGTACTTGCTAACAAGTGGTAAAAAAGAATCGTCAAATTATTGACATGGCAGTCGTAGCTGATAGGCTGATAGCGGTCATTGAATTTGACTAGCACTGTAATCGTCATCTTTCGAGAAGGAAAAATAGAGAGGCAGAATAAAACGTAATGAGTTATTTAAAATGCAATTGATGAAGCTTATCGATCACGTCAAGATCAAGTTGACATCTCGAGTGTTAAACGCGGATGATTACAAAAAGTAGCGTCGTTGAGATCAAACCACGCACACCGAACACGTACGATTAATACTTCTATCGTTCGAAAACTATGTATACATATATCTAGCTTGTAAAAATAATTTTTGCTTTGGATAGAATCGCAACGGTGGAGTACCGCTTTCGATTACGTTCGAGAGTATCGATCGTTTCGAGTGTCCGTGTCTCTACATCAAATGGAAGTTGTCGTTGAGTGCAGGCTTTGGGGATGAGCAACGAGCAACCTCGAACAGCGATGGATCGGTATAAATCGGTTCGCTGGGATCGAAGCCGGTTCTTCTGTTCGATGACAATCCGACAGCACCTTCCAAACCCGTGGACGATCTGTTTGCAACTCCGTGGCCGATCACGTTGCTAATCGATCTGGAGATCGACCTGCGCGTGGGCGTATTTTTCATTTTTAAGCAAACTGTTCGATTTAACGTAGATTTATCAACGAACGGTCGAAATTAATTCAGAAAATACGTACGTCGACTGAAACGGTTTCTGAAGTTCGCTGCGCAAGAAAGAGAAATTATTCGCCCGACTGCTGTAGGCGTCGTCCGAATGACTGCTACGGTTGCATGCTTTATCGACTCTGCGGTTCTTCGTAATCACCGCGTAAGCGTATTTTCTAAAACGGTTCACATCGGTCGGTTTAGTTTTGTAAACGCAGACGAATCCGCAACCTCGCCAGGCAGAAGACATACCTGTAAATCAGCATAGACAAGCACACGACCGAAGCTAGAAGCACTACCAGCACAGCCACCGCTGTCACTAGTCCGTAATACTCGTTCGGAGTTATGCAAACGTTCTCCATGACCGTGGTCTGCCTTTCCACCATTGTCTCCTCGTCTATATCCATTCTCGAGTCGAGCACCTGCGTCAGAAATTAATCAACTCGTGCTTCTTCCGATAGGAAGTAAATCGGTGACAACGGTGACGAAGCGCGCCTGAACGTTCGGATTTAGTTAACGCTAAACCTACCGAGCGCTGAGACCCGTTCAAACGTTTTCGCTCAGAAGCTTGTTTCATCGTTTCGATGATCGTAAGATGGAAAATATAAAACCGTCGATGCGAAACGGTCGATTTGACCGGCACGAGTCGCAGTGATTGGTTTAGCGTTAACACGAATTACGGAATCACCTCGATCATTTCTCTGACGTGTTCCTCCTCCTCCTCCTCCTCCTGCTCCTTCTCCTCCTTTTCGTCGTCGCTAGCGTCACTGTCGACGGCAGCGGTGGAATTCAAAGCGGAGGACGTGTCGTTTACAGCGTTCTCGATTATCGTGCTTATTTCGTTTTCTTCGGCTATCGTGTCGTTCAGCGACACGTCCCTTCTCCTCCTGCCGAAGGATGGCTCGCTTCTTCCGGTTCCACCTGAACAGTAGGCAGGCTGGCAACCGTCTCGACAAGTTCTCACGTTCGCCTCGAACACCAAGAAATTCGATTCGGGGATCTTGAACGCGTTGAAACGTGCCTCGAGACTGTCCCCTTCGCGTAAACGGTCTAACCCGGGGAACACGTAATTATCCACTGGACATCTGTACAACAAATGCACACAGCGATTGTTAGTAAAGTTGCTAAAAGAAAAAGTACATTTTGCGTTATATTTCACTTGGAAATGATTTGTCTTCCATAAAAGAACGCAGATGTATGATCGTGTAGATCATAGATGGTGTATGGACGCGTGCGAGCTATGAACGAAAACGTGTATCCTTTCAAGGAACTCTGTTCCGACTGTTCGCGAAGAGTTTGGCTAACTTCCTGGATCAACGTTTACTCGAGCTACACCCTGCAGCGCGTATCACGAAACTCCATTATCCCCTGGTCGTTAGTAAATCGATCTACGTTCGTTTTTGTTTCGAACATCTTGTTACGCGTCGTAGAATATTTACCCGTATCTGTCGATCAATTGAACGCTTCTGCCCGAATAAGGATCTCTGGCGATCACGTTGGTGGCGAAGATGTCGGTGACGTAATTGTATCTGCAAGAAAGATAAATAGTTCGCCAGGTAGCGTCAAGCGAATCTTAGGATTCCGAAGAATTATAAAAGCAAAATATTCTTCTACCCGTCTTGAGCTTCGAGTCTGAAGGTGAGCGGGTCGCCCACGGCAATGGTGGTCGTAGGCCTGCCTTGGTAAAGGATCATCAGCCTCACTCGGGAACTCAGGGTATTTTCTGCTGGAAGATACTCGATGGGAATCGGGGACCCTGCTCTAAACGATACAAATTGAACGACTATTAGCGACACCGAGATCGATCGTTGTTTCTCTCGCTGATATCGCTGGCCCATTGAGGATTACTTGTTTCATAAACGGCGAATTGTAATTGCAAAATTCGAGGTATACGTTTTCCAGGTAAAAGAGTGCTTCGCATGAAATAGAAAATGGTTAGTTCAGGGTTCGCAAAAGAAAACAAGCAATTTTTTCTAATTTCGCTCGAATTATTTTCGGCATTGCGATAAAGCATAGGCCATAGACGATACCAAAAGAATCGAGCCGGGTCGATCGCAGCGGGGTCGTGAGCAAACGAATGCAACGTGGACTGCATTCCGTGGTTAATTGCATGCACGGCGAGTGCACCAGGTGCAAGGCACGGTTTCTCAATCGATATGACCTGGCATACCCGGCGCCGATGTAGCCGGACGTGACGACAGCTTCGCCAGGGCCTCGAAACAGGCAGGTGAGGTTGAACCGTTTGTCTCTTCCGGTCTGCACGTAGTCGGAAAACTGTACCACCACAATGTTGGTCATTGTGTCCCCGTACTGTAACAATTCAGTCAGCATAACTCCAATTTTCAGGGATTTTTGGAAAAATTTGACGCGTTCGGTTGTTTCGCAATTTTATTCGCGTTTCCTCGGCAAAAATTGCCGTCCATTCATTCTGGATTGCCGCATGCGAAACTTTCTCGGTTCTTCGCTGACAAAAAGGACCGAGCCAACAATGGCTGACGCCAGTTTGTTGGAACGACGCCGTTCCAGTCGACCGCGGACAATCCGAGATCGCGAGAAGTTAGAAAAATCGCATCCGTCTTTTTCTAACCCTTTGCGGTCCGAAGTAATTAATGCCTTTTATCCAGTACTTGAAACGACATCGTGTAACTCGACTGTTTTAGTCTGTGGTGCTTCGAGCAAATTTTCTGCTTCGAACAGATTTGTCCAGGAACGTCCGTTTACGAAAACTGATTTCGATTAAACGGCACAGCCGCGAAGCAAAAAGATCCTTTGATCGGAACTCGTACATAGGCGAGCGGTTATTTTACGGGCACCAACGTAACGTACGTGCTCCGGAGTATATTAAGGTAATTGGATTCCTTACTCTTTGAGTGCCGCATTCAGGATAACCCTGAGGACCGCTGATTCGTAAGACGTTCACGGTGCCGCCGTTCCCACGGAAGAAGCACCGGTCATAATATCCGTAAGTGTAAATCCGACCGATGAATCCTTCCGGTGTCCTTAAAGTAAATTCCATCCCGTCTTCGCTACAGACTTGACTCACTAGAACGATCAGATAGAACGATAGAATTTACTATTACAGCTTTGCCTGGCAATCGTAACTTTCAATAAAACCGCCCTTAAACTTCGCTTCGACGAGTCGAACTTCGATTATCGTTACTCGAACGCATCCGGTACTGGGCTCGTCCGTATAAACGGTCTCCGAACTCCGGACTACCGAACGCGTAACGGGGCACTTTTTAGGCATCGAAATCTCAGAGATATCTTCGACTCTCCAAGCATGTTCTCGGGAAATGTTCAGAAGTCGTACACGGTTGGAAAACTCGTCGATAGACTGCAAACCGCGGATATCTCGTTCTCGGTTCTGAATCGATTGAAATCAAGACCGATCAAAAGAATTTAGGTTTGTCAAATGGTGCGAGTTTCAACTGCCTCGAATCATCGAAATAAGTTACGTACGAATTTCCGTCGAATTGGAAAAGTTCGGTAAACGGCTCGGAAAAAAAGAGAAATTTCGCGGTGGAAGGTTCGCCCGAGTAAGCTGAAAATGATCGGTGTGTCGCAAAAAGTTTGAAACCGGTAATCCGGTTCAAGTTCGTTACCGAGACCGCGACGGGTTGATGCGTTCGGACGTGCAACGAGAACCAGTAGGCAAAAAGGAGTGTGCGTGTGTCACGTGGAAAAACACAGACGATTTATTTCTCCAAGCTAGTTCGACAATGTCTGTACAATAATATGGGGGCTGTATCAAATCATTTCCACGCGTCGAGTATTCCATCGCGGCGCGAACCTCTGCGTAAGGCCCAGGAGGCTGGCGTCCTAGACCGGTCACGACGCTTACCGTCGAGACACTCCGCGTCGGCGCCCTGTCTGCCGTTGTTCCTCTCGTAGAAATCGTAGTCGGACCCGGTGTCGTAGTAGACCGGATTGCCCATGTCCATGTCCCTGGAGTCCCGGTCGCTCAGCTCGCAGTTGTCCCTTTCGGCGCCGTAGGGAGCCGCGTACGGCCGGTAGTTGAAGGACCTGCAGACGAAGTCCCTCGCGTCCGCGCACTCCCTTTCGCACTGGGCCAACGACGAAGCCGTGGTGTATCGTCTGACGAAAGGTTTACGGACCCTGACGTGGGGTCCGACTTGTCTGAAGTTGTCCTGCTCGTCGCACCGAGAAACCAACGGCGGCCGTCCGATGATCGGTCCACCGGTGGTTCCGAACGGTCTGGAGTTGAAAACGCCACCCTCCCCGATGTAACCGCCTCCGATCACGCTACCGTCGTTGCCGTACCCGCCGAAACCGGGCCGAGTGGGTCCTCCCGCACCCCCGTAATGGGTCCGGTCGGGGTGAGGCTGAGGGTACGCGTCGTCGATCGGGTAGCTCCCCGGGTAACCGGATGGGTGCGAGGGCTGAGGAAACCTTGCGATAGAAAGATATCGTGTCGTGTTTATTACCGACGTTGTTTCGGAACAGACGAAAACAGACAGCGGTTGCTTCAACGATTATTCGAACAGTACCGTTTCGCCCCGTTTACCGTAATTACCATACAAAAAACGATCGGTCGAAACTAGATTATTTTATGCTTCGTAACCCTTCGTCGAGGCTGAACGGTAAGCTCGGCATAATCTGTTGACAACGGGGCGACAAAACCTTCCCGCTCAGCTTACCGGCTCGGATAGATGTCCTTATCCGGATATCTCTCGCTAATGGGATATCGATCAACGTGAGGCCTTACGCCGCCTAGAGCCGTAGGGTATCGATCCAAAGGATCCTCCGGAACCGGATACCGATCGATCGTATTGGGATAGCGGTCCGTATCGCTGGGATAACGACCAGGAGATATCGGGAATCGGTTCGCGACACCGGTCGGATAACGATTACTCGTGGGGTATCGGTCTATCGTTGGATCAGGGATAGGGTATCGATCGACGGGCACGGGACGACGATCGCCGCCTCTGACCGGGAATCGATCGGAAATCGGATACCTGTCCGATGACGGATATCGGTCGCTGATAGGATTAATCGGATAACGATCGTTAACGGGATAGCGATCGGTATGATAACGATCTCCTCCGGGATAACGATCGTTGACCGGGTACCGGTCTACAGGCTCGGGGTACGGATCCGTCGGAGTCATTGGGTATTGTCCACTCATAGGGTATCTCTCCGGATATCTGTCGTTCGGATAACGATCCGGGTACTTGTCAGGATATCTGTCTGGATATTTGTCGGGATAGCGATCCGGATATTTTTCGGGATAACGATCCGGGTATTTGTCGGGATAACGATCGGGATACTTGTCTGGGTACCGATCTGGATATCTGTCGGGATAACGATCGGGGTAACGATCCGGATATCGATCGGGATAACGATCGGGGTAACGATCCGGATGACGATCCGGATAACGGTCCGGCTTCACGCTGCTGCTGTACCCTTTGTCGTAGTCGTCTGGATACCCTAGACGAAGAAAAACTTTCTAAGTAAATTCGAGTTTGCTTCTTTTTGAAAATTTCTTAGTGTACCGCAGGAAAATAGAATCGGTATCGAAATCAGTCTAACCAGGTCTTCCAAGAGATGGCCGGCCAAAGTTTGTATCCTGGCCCAAGGGATCCGGCCTGTAGGCAGGACTGTCTCGATCCCCATCCAGGTATTGATCTATCCAGAGAATACGAATTCAACGTTACGCTACGTCCTCGGAGAGAACACCGGTTCAATCGTCTCCGCGATCAACGGATTGCGTGAAAAATTTTGAAAAAACGTCAGAGTATCGTGGTTATCGAGTTCCGTTTTTCAAAATTTTTTCCGATTTCTCGGCCGACGGCTCGCAATCGGTGTTCCCAGAGATACACGAGCTTGCGAACAGAATCGAATAACGTTTTTCAAGAGCTGAAACTCACGCATTAGGTTTTCATAGTAATCGTAATCGGCGTCGTAGATGATCCGGTGGCCATCGCGTTGATTGAACCGACTCAGACGACAGGTGTGGTAGTGCTCCGAGTAAACCGCGCTCCGACATTGAAAGCTGGTCTGTCGTAGACACTCGTCCAGACATTCGCTCAAGCTGCGACCCGTTATTTCCGAGTGAAACTCCCCGCTTAGACGAGAGTTTCGGTATCTTTGGAAGGCAGTGTCGGGACGACGTCCATCGGAGAACAGATGCGACGTCGAGCTGCTGTCTGGATACTCGGAGCCACGTGCTATGGATGGATCTACGCTTCGTAAGTGGGTACCGATGCGGTCTCGCGAAGTGCGAATTGATCTTTTATTTCTTATTGTCCAAATACTCGAAAATGCAAGAATGCTCCTAATAACGTATTTTCCACTCTGTTCTATCATTTTTTCCCATTGTTCGGCTAACTTACCATGTTATCGAGTTTATTCGACAATTCTATGGAGCTCTCGTTCCAACCATTCTTACTTATATAATTTTTAACTCGCACAGCATTGCACGGTGCTACCCGCGATGGAATAAATAAGTATCAAAAATACACTCACGATTGTCCAAACAAACCAAATCGTAGAAATGATGACTGGGGCTGCTGCTGATCCCGATATCGTCCTTCTGGGAGACGGAATCCTCCTCGGAGATGACGCATTGTCGAGTCTGTTCATCGAATTCGACGCTCCGACAGAAATATTTCTCGGCTCTCAGGCAAAGAGCTTGACACTCGTCCAGCGTCAAGTTCGTGTAAATGTCGACTTCGAACGGCCCTCGAAGACGCTTGTTCTCCTCTTTCACGAAAACTGCTAACCCGTCGCAACGGCGTTCCGCTGGAAGATGATAGAATCGATAGTATGTACTCGCTTCTTCGACCACCGGGATTCGATTAAGGGGCGATGGTGACGTAGACTTACAAATACTTAAATAATCGGTTATTATCGCAATTTCAAAAATCATACATTTATTTCTACGGATTAATCCCTTGCACGTAACCCCTTGAACGTACCGTTTAGACACGTGTTCTCCAAGTAATCAGAGTTTGGATCGTCTTCTAGCAATTCCGGATGCGTTCTTCTCGTGAAACGACTGATGGCGCAGCTTCTTAGAGCCGTGTCGTACGTCGCGGATCGACAAATGAAACTGAACTCGTTCAGACATCTTGAACGGAAAGAGAAATCGTTCAGAGCTCGTTCAGTATCTTTCTATTATATAAAATAGTTTTGTAGTTTCTGTCACGCTAAAATGCCCAGCCGGTTGCCTTCCGAAGGGCAACCGAAAATCGAGGAGTGGGTTGCCTTCTGAATGGGAGCCGAAAATTGAGCGACGTGAAACGTGTATTTTTTTTAGAGAGAAAGAGAGAGAGAGAGAGAGAGAGAGAGAGCCGCAGCGAGGGTTGGCGTGCGAAGCGAGCAGGAGCGGAGCCTCTTAGTTTATGTATAATAAATGTTGTTGACGTCCCTTGGTTTGATTTTAAAGGATGCTCGACAGGCTTACCTGTCTTCGCAGTCGGTTCTATTCGCAGCGCTAACTTCTTTGATGTCCGTCAAGGGTAGCTTCAGTTTCTTCCTTGGGTGTCTTTCGAATACGTAGCGCCGGTTGGGACATTCCCTTTCTATGCGGTCAGCTTCAGAGATAGTAAGTACATGTCGTGGGAATTATTATCGATGCAATCGTATGACGAAGCGGTTGACTTGGTTTCGAGAATAATATAAAAGATGCTAACAATTCTAAGATACAAAAGTAATTGACATGTAGTGACGAACGATGCAAAGATGAAAGAGTAATCGATTAATCGAATAATCTTTAGAGCGTCGCGTCGGTGCTATTAAACGATACAATTGTGCGATGCCGAGTGTCTAGTTTCCCGTTGACGGAGGCAAGGGACATCTTAAAATCACAAAGGAACTCACAGCCGAGACAAACTTCCGTGAAATGGACGCTGTTCGGCACCAACATCAGGTTACCAATCCCTTCCGGTTGCGCCTGTTCCCTAGTCAAATAGCAAGTGCTCTCTTCGTACTCGGCAGCGCCGCTGAAAGACGCGATTCTGCTTCCAGGTTGAAAGTCGAAGCTGGTGCAAGCTCGCACCAAGTTGTTCGTCGCTGTTCTATCGCGTAAACAAAGCTCCTGACATTTCTCCAGTACCCTAAACGGCGGGGCAGAGTCTCGCACCTAAGGAAGTCGTCGACGAGAGAATTAGCGTATCTCGAGAAAACAACATCAAATTATTCTCTTCGCGACAGTTCGTATCCGAGAAGATCGTTCCCACGAAACCTTGAACCTCGAAGCCAGCGGAAACGCTTGACTTGCACTCGATAAATGCTTAATTAAGACGACAATCGATTTTCAAGAACAACGGAACTGTCGTAAAAGAACAACTAAAAGATTTACGACCGCTGAATAATTGCAACGCGATAAGAACCATGAGGTAAAACAGTCCAAGATTTTATTTCTATTCCAAGTTTAAACGCGTAGAAGGACGTTACGCGATCCCCATGGGTTCTCGCGGTGTTGCAATTTTGCGTGCCAGTGCATTTACCACGTCATCGTCAAAGCCCTGAAGCTGCTGGTCCGGAAGTCTCTCATAAACGACCCGACCTAAACCGGTATTACACGTTGTTTGTCCTGAAAACAGTCCTCTTGTTATCGCGCGCTTCGGAATTCGTTTAATGGACGGTACTTTTTCGGTACTATTCTTTTTGTCATTATTTTCTCGCGAATGGATTATTATTCTCCTCCCCACATCTCCGCGGCCAGAAAAACCAGGTTATTTCCTTTTGGGACGAGCGTCACACCACCACGATTTTATCGCCGCGACATTTTCGTGTTACAAGTGGCACGGACAGCTGATACAATGGAACAAAGCTGCGTAATTTCGCAAGCACACGAATGACATCACGGGTTTTGTGCGATCCGTCATTAATTAGCCTGCTCGTGGCACGCGTGGGCGTAATCATTCGCGGATTCTAGGCGACAAAAAGGATTTTTCAGAGCATGGACCTCCGGTTCGAATTAAAGCCAAAGCCGTGGTCGTTAAGCTAATCTCTCTTCCGAAGGATGCTTGATAACGTAAATCTGTCGGGTAATTTAACAACGTTTGCCGCGCGCCTTTATTCGGTTGTATTATCGTCGCGTCGCGTCGTTCGGTTTATCGGATTCGTGTATTCGTTTTATCCTCGTTCCGTGTAATCGGAATAAAACGAACGTAACTAGACGAGAAGGTCAACTTTTAGATTTTCAAATAAAATTGACGAAGGTAAAATTTGAACAGAAAAATGAACTTACCGTTTACGGCTACCTTTAGGGTGGCGAGGACGGAGATAGTCTGTAGTATATCCGATAGGTTTCCAAGTTTTTTCATTTTCTTTTATATAATTGCACTATCGAGTGGGCATTCCAACCAGGCTCTCTGAAATCAAACACGCTGACCGTCACGCGAATTTTATTCGTTTCACGCGAGATTTATTTTTTCGCCTAATTTATTCATTCGTAGGCAACCGTTTCTTAATAACGATTACTCTTGATAACGAAATTTTTCGTTAATTTTTAAAATCGAAACCGGGACTATGCGGATGGTACGAATCGACCTTTACAGGTGATGTATTTTGCTCGTGGTTCTTTTCTTTTTGAAGGAGCGTCGCTGCAAAAGCGCGGACGGCGATATGGGGGAATTCGATTAATTCAATAGTAATTGGACCGTTCTACGAGTTCATAATTGACCGTGGCGGCGAGTTGCGGGACCTCGTCGTTTCGGTAATCAATATTTCATCGGATAATTTTGTTTCAGCGACGACGCGACGCGTATTATCGATGATAACTGCAAAGGTAATGGCCAACTATGTAATAATGTAATGCTCGAAAGTTGGAAACACGGTTCGTTGGGTTTACGGGCGTGAGCGCTAGTCCTGGTCCATGCGTCGGTGTACAGTGTACAGTGTACAGTGTACGTTGTGTACGTGCAACATTCGCGTTAGAGAAAAGGTTCACGGGGCGGGGGTGCGAGCGTGTGGAAGTGTTCAGGGTGAGTGCAGCTCAGGAATTCCATAAAACCTTGCACTGTCTCTGTACACTTTGAATGCTCCTGCTCCTGATCCCATCTGGACTTCAAAGTTACTTTTTCATAAAGTAGACGCGCGAGACGCTTCGCGTCAACGAAGCTCCACGGCAAAGAGCATCTTCAATATTGTTTCTGGACCAGGAATATTTAAAAACGAAAAACCACGGAAAATCGGGGTCATCCTTTCGGGATAATTAAAAACGAGTAGGTACGTACTACGAAAAAGTATTCTTTAGAGGGGAACCACCAAAAATTGTGGCATGCGATTGGACCGACATGCCATTGTTAGTCTACTCCAATCTAATCTAACCAGTACCACTTACTTCGAAACGCCTGTAATTTATATAATTTCATGCGATTGTACCGCAATCGTATTGGGTTATTTTCTAATTATTAAGGGATTAACCAGTAAATCCTAATAGATTAAATATATATTTTTTAGAAATTAACTTAGATTATACGGAACATATTTTTATGCAATTGATAAATCTTCTCTGGTTTAAAAATAATCGTCGACGTCAACTTGAAGTTCATCGTTGAATAAGTCGTAGAACTCTGCATAGTAATTGGAGCGAATTCTCGATTGTTGCACACGTGGTTTGCCATTAACGAGCACTGAATGTTACATCGTATAGAAATGTCGCTTATTAATTACGCTACGGTTTATCGCCTCGGTAATTGCTCTTGTCTGTCCAGAATGAATGCTTATTCAATGATTAATATGTTACGGTCGACGAGTTGAAATTGTAGGTCTGCACGTTTACGTATGTAGACTTACCACGTTGTATATGTACGTGTATAGTAATATATTACGTTCGAATGATATCAGTCACCCGATTAGACCAGAGACTTTGTTTTTGCGAAAGTACAAGATTTCTCACGATTCTGGTTAATAGATTATAAAATCGACTTCGTCCGGTGATAAAAAATAGTATACGCTAACGATTTTATACCAAAAGTACAGTTGCGTTATGAAAGTTCAGTTCTTTTTTTCTAGACCTCCACCTCGTTATGTGGTACAAAACAAAGCCATTATCATGCTCGGTTTTCATTTGAATTCCAGATGATACATGGATAACATTGTTGCGTGTCTCGAATCGCCTCAGAATTCTTTGATTGTTGCGCGATATTAACGCTAACGCAACGCTCCCACGCAATGACAGATTATAATTACTCGCCTAAATGGTTTCTCGAGAACGATCCCGAATAAATTCGAAAGTCCGCCGCGCGTGGAACAACAACGCGTAGAAACAGAAACTTTTCGAACAGAAGTAATTCCGGAAATCAGACAATTTTATCTTGATTCGCTACGTATTATTTGCAGGAAGCGTTTAATTTGCAAGTGTTTGCGTCGATGTGTATTCTCTAACTGTGTGTACATACATATACGCGTAAGAATATGTTGCTTAACTATGCGCATTTCATAACTAGGCGCGTTATGAAAAATCTATTATTGTCTTTACAAGATACGGATACGGATACGATACTAATTTATTTCTATCTTTGTCTTTCTTACTCGTAATTATTTTGCTGGACAAATGGCGAAGAATTCAATGAACGAACGAACAAAAATTTGTTAAGACAACGCAGAAGTTTATTCCTCAGAAAATTAATCGCATTCGATCAACACTGCAGAACAGGATTTTTAATTGAACGTTCCGCGTACAAAGAAATTTTCATACATAATATGTACGATTTCGTATCTTTTGGGTATGTTTCGAATAGGTATCGGACGTTACATAACGATGAAACGTGTTATCCAACTTAGCGGTAACAATTGCAGTATGAAACGAATGACTGGGAACACTCGATAATTTGTTTAAAATGTACGAACGATTATGGAACACGTAATAAACTATGGATGTTCAGGCTCTCGAGTTATACTAGAATGGCACCAGACTGGCAATATTCTGAGAAAAATGTGTAGATCAACTTGAAAACTTCCCGGTTGTTGGACGAATAAAAACACGTTAGCTGTACTTACGTGCGCGTAGGAAGTTTCGGGTCGACTTCCGGATCCGGAGGACCGATCCGGGCGAAGGGATTTCCTCGATCTCTAACCGAAGCCTCGGCTCGTGAACTCCGTTCCGTTGGTATCCGAACAGCTGCCGAAAAGTCTGGCCTAACATATATCGAGGGATCGTCCGTCCACCGCGAATGGCACCTGTAATCAAACTGGCGGTCAAAATCGGCGCGAACCGTGGAAATAATGGATAACACCTGAGCCGTGCAGGGAAGGGGACGAAATGGAAGAACCGTTTCGATGAATGATTCGTATAGACAAGCCGTAGGGGGCAGAACACAGTGGAGAGATGTACACAGTCGGATCCCCACGTCCGATTTCTGGCCTTGTGCTCGCCGGAAGTAGCTCCATTGTGTCCGGTTTCCGTGGGGCCATCCGGGAAAACGATCGACGTGCGTGCAAACGCCAGGACCACGGGTTCTCAAGCATCGACGTAACGCGTGCTCTACCATAATCATTCGTTCACCCGTTCACCCGTTCACCCATTCACCCGTGCGTTCGTCCCTAAATGCGATTGTTTCCCGTTCGAAGCCGTGGCCAGATCACCGCGCTTGGCTTAGTTTTGATTCGGCGATGACCAGGCAGCTTTTTTTACAATGCGACACCAGCTGAAAATTATGCGGACGTTGTCGACGACCCCCCGTGGCCCGATGGCTTGCCCTTCGTCGTTTGAGAATCGATGCCGCAGACCACCGCCATGTCGAGTTGATTGTGTCGATGGACGATCGCTCGTAGCGGAATCATGGATTAGAGATTCCTACCCGAGGTCAACTAGGATGAACAACGAGCAGGGATAGGTGCTCACCGTCGCCGACTGATCTGACCACGACCAGAACACTGTTCCCTGCTATTTTTAGCGCGGTTTTTATTTGTATTGAAATTTTTCGAAACCACAAAGGGGACCGTCGACCCTGGACACCATTAGCGATCGAGCGATTGCTGCTGGACCTTGGATTTTTATGATTAATTAGTCGTCTTGGCTCCTCCCACCGGTTTTTTATTCGATCCAGCATTATATAAACAATTACTGGAGATCGATGTAACGATTGCAAAATTTCCAACTAAAATTCTATTGTTTGCTGGATACGTTAAACATTCTTAATGGACGATTATTCTAATATCGTTTCACTATTTACATAGTCACTTTTACATTTTTGTATTTGCTACCCGACTCTACCGCATCTCTGATTTCCAATTATATTAATTTATTAGTATTAAAAGTAGTCTTCCCTTTAAATTAATTGATATTTAAATGAACGATAGGACGGTAAATTCGGTAAATTCAAGTCTGGAAAATGTATTGTACTTGAATACATTCAACGGTCACGGTCCTATTCAAATTTTCCCGCTCTAGCGTCGCCATTATGATCGAACGTATCGTCACAGGGCGTAGCGTGGTCCAGGGTGGTCGAAGTCGAAGTCAATCTACCCACTTTACTTTCTCTATGGTAAGAACTGTCAAGTGCTCGCTGCTCGCAAGTGCTCGATAGTTTGGTACTGTCAGCTGATGGCAAAATGCAATTACACGCTTTCTGTGATATTTAATGAAAACGCTTGTAATTTTTGTGCGCAACTGTGAAATCCCGTGAGAGGATATCGATTCGCAGCTGGTCTCGCTTCTATTCGAATTTCTTGAGAGGATTTTCGCGAGGTAATACAGTACTACTTACGTTAATGCAAAAAATTCTATGAACAGGCGTATTGATTTACGATAAATTCATGGTTGAGCTAAAGTTAACGACGATTTCTTTAATCGTGAATGCTTTCTGAGTAACGGTACGATCATTAATCGAAATTTAAATTGAACGTACTTTGATCACCCGTTTGTGACAATTGTCTATAGTGGAGGTTAAGATAATGCTCCGTTTACACGATTTTATCGTTTATCAGAAAGTGTCGAAAGGATGCATTACGTTTAAAACGTTTCGAATACGCGTACCATTATTTTTATGTAACGCGCGTGTTACTTTTTTACAGGTAGAGGCGCAAGAATTTTTATACTCCGTTAAGCGAATCAGAACTGACGGCGTCAAGATGCCTTTGAATACAGGTAAATAAAATACACTTTAACCTTGGTACGTTGTCAAATACGTTAGTTACATAATTAAAGCGATACCTTCTGTTGGAAATTAAATTGCCAGACGAATTCGCTTATCGCGGATCCATGTTTCGGATACTTGATCCTTTACCGTTTGAAATTTCAGATATATCTACGGCGCTTCACTTATTAGAGCATGTGCAGGAAAGGGTGGAAGATTGCGACGATCCTAAGCTACAGATGCATACTACTCAGGACATAAAGTCTTTGATTTCCCTCCTGGAGGATCCAGTATTTCGCAGTATAGTGACCATACAAGACTCTCTCATCGAATTGAACACTCAGTTGGCTCAGCATCCCTCTATCCTACCAGGAGACTTTGACGTTAATATCAGCGGACACCTGGAACTATCTGTTCCTAGCACGCCGGTGCAACCGCTCGGGCCAAACATGTATCAGGACTTGTATCAAGACAGTAGCGAACTCGAGGATCAAAGAGTTCCTGTTGCTCCGTTGGTGCATAGCAGCAGCGAGGATACGAGCGCACAAGTGAGTTATTTTAATTAAAACTAGCACTTGATCGAGCATTAATTAATTGTACAAGATGTAACGTTTGAAATTTTTGTTACAGGTTACAAGTCCAAGCTTGGTTTCGGAAGTTATGGGCATGCCTCCGATTACAACAACTACGTATGTTAAAGAATTCAAGAAAGTTATCGAAGCTGCAGCCAGAGGTCGTCAGATATTCACAGTGCAGGTAATTGCATAGATTCTTTTCGAAAATATACAATGGAGAGGACAGTCTTGCGATTTAACGACACCGCTTTCAGTTATACAAACCCGAGGGAACCAGCCTGGGGTTCAGCGTCGTTGGGCTTCGCAGTAAGGACAAAGGGGAGCTCGGCATATTCTTGCAAGAGATACAACCGAATGGTATCGCCGGTTGGTAAGTCATTCTCGAGTTTATAAAATGTATTTGCAGCAGAAATGATTAGCGAGCTCGTATGTTTTTGTAGAAAATCAATTATGCGCGTACACTGATTCACGATTACGTTAAACAACTCGAAATTGGGCACGAATGACGTTTAAATATCAACTACGTCTTTTCATATAATTTTAGCTCTTGTTTTCGCCTGTTCGTAGAAAACGTATACTCGGTAGAGTTAGCAATAATGCATGATCGTTTATCGATAACGTTTGCCTGACAGGTATAATTAGCGTATAGTGCGACACTAATTGGTCACGTAAGGTCGTTAAGTGAGAACGAAACTATAAGTTCTTTATCTTTTAGATATGTCCAGAAAATGATTTACAAATTATCGACTCGGTTGGTTCATATTACGATACATTTAAAAATTCAATGTTTCAAGCATTAATCGCATTTCTATTTCGTCTGAAATTCGAAACGGTACGCGATGAAAATTTCCGAAAATCTCTACTAGCCTAATCATTTCATTATTGAGGTATTCAAGGAACGCTGTCCACGTTCCACGCGTCGGATCTTGATTTCTACCCTTGAAGCCCATTATCACGCTCGACTGTATTTTCGAGTCTGTTCACGGGTTGAGCAATCCTCGAGCGGGTTTAACCCTCACGTTGTATCCGTGTACAGGGTGTCGAGAAAGTATTTCTACACGCGACAAAATTCTATATCGAATAAATTGTTTGACGCTCTTTCGAAATCTGCCAGAAACGCTCAAGGGACTAAATCAATAATTCTGCATCTCCATGATACCCTCGTCAGTTGGTAAGTATTAAACCAAGAAATCTGCACCAATAAAGTCCACTGATCCAGAGGTATCGCATAGATTCATCCTCTTAATCAGCAACGATCGTCTCTGCCTCAGCATTTAGCTCCCTTTGTCCCTAACGTGACATTACTCGACGTTGGGAGGGTAGCTCGTACAGTTGACTGTTTGGTCTTTAAGAAAGATTTAAATCAGCGACCATTATTTCTGGTTGAGTCTGTAGGTTCCGTCGCGTCGAGCGTCGTGCCGAACGCGACATTACCCAACGTTCCGGTACACCTCGATAGCATCCCAAGTGGGGAGGGTTAGCTCTCGTACAGTTGACGACGGTGTTTTAGTGATTTTTCACGGTGGCATAATAATCGCGCGATGTCGTGTCGCGTGTCCGTTTTCGATTGTAGCCGCCCCGCGAGCGAAAGGTCGAAGGACCTCTTCTCGATGGCAATCGAGCTCTGTCGCGCATTTGTTGGCACACCCTGTGCACAGTGCGTTGATCGGTCGGCCCGTGGCACGCATGCCCGGTTACCCGTGTCCGGAAGCCTCACCACCGCCGAGAAAACGATGCTTTCGAAAAAGAGCCTCCCACTTTCCGGCGAGCAGTCTTCGACGGGTCCTCGGTGCGAAAGGAGGCGCTCCGCGCTCCCTCCTGTTCCGGCAACACGTTTCTCTCTGATTATGTTGCCCAGTTGGTCGTCGTCGTCGTCGTCGTCGTCGTCGTCGCCGTCGCCGTCACCGTTGCCGCGAGAACCAACCCCTATCGCGCTTCTACGCGTTGACGGTGCACCAGTACGCTTGTCGCGACCGATTCTTTCACCCTTCGTACCCGGTTCTCGCTAACACCGGAACAGTTCGATGCTCTTTTAGTTAAACGGTCTCCAGGACGAGCAACGGTCGTCGACGTCGACACGAGACATGTAGCTCTGCTACCCGTGTCCTCCGCTTTTTTTCTTTCTATATTTGTTGCACACGTTGTTACGTTGCTGCGCTCCGGCAATTCCACTAGCCAATAGCCACTAGCTCGATGTTTAGTGACCCGGCCGAGTGAACGTGAACCGGACGCTATGCTCGTGTGAAGATTGATCGCGGCAGGAAATCTTCAGGTGGTATGTCCATCCCTCTCCTTCTTTCTTTCTCTTTCGCTTTCATTTTTCGTACGTATCGCACGATCGATCCTACCGTTCGATCATCTTTCTCGTTAGCTTGATCGTGTGCGAACAACCTCGTTACTAGTTTTTCGCTCGATGTTATTCGTTGTTCGGTAGTGAACCAATCCGACGCGACGGATTTCTAGCTCGTGTGCGGGAAATGTGATCGGACTGTTTTATTCGGTGCGAACGCTATATATACGTTGCGATTCGACGGATTCAATTATCCCTTTGTCGCGCTTTTCCGAAACTGCTCGCGAATGTTTGCGAGCTTTGAGCGTCGAACTTGTAATTTTCGTACGGACCTTTTAGATCTTCTGTACAGGGGAGAATTATAACGCACAGAGTAAAAAGTATTCGTACACTATTTAAAAGCGAATCGATTTTGTACAATTGCACTTAACGTAATCGTGGATTTTATTACAGACTTCGATTTTCAGAATGTATATTGAACTCGCGGTATGCCTTTCGCTGCTAGTATCTTGGCGCGGTCTTTCGAACTGAGTTCAAAGGGAACATTCTCATTGCTTTGAACAGACCACTCGAGTCTTCCAATAAATCCACGGTCTTCCTTTTCCTTCTTTTGTGCAGAGTGTCGCGCAAAGATTTAAAATGAACGCCATCGTGAAAGATTGTCATTTCGGTGGAAGTCAAGGCTGCATGGTAGTTTCTTGATTCTCTAAATCTGATTCTACGATAACAGCGTTTTCACATTGATCGCTTAAAATCGCTTGGAAATTTTTTGGAATCACCACACTGGAATCGCTATCCTTGAAATGAAAGTAACGTTCGTATAATTTTCAAATTGTAGACGTCGTACGCAAACCCGCCCTGAAATGCGATTCTGTAATTGCGTCGAAAAACGTTGCAAGCGAAAATGATAATATTTCAGTTTCAATGGAACCGAATTTGTGAAAAAATGCAGCAATTTATTCGAGTCAACGGAGTTGCGAGATCCTTTGAAATCCTAATCAAAGTAATCACTTTGAATAAACGCGTGGTGCAAAACTCTCATCGATTCGCGCGATTCGTAGCAATTCGTGAATTGTAGACGTATCCCGCGAATCGTCCTGAAATGCGATTCGCTAATTGCTAAGAAAAGCGTAGAATGGATGGAATATGGGGGCGCAAACGTTCAAATTAGAAACTGTTCTCATTCACGAGCACGGCCGGCAGAAAGTGTCAGATCGATCAGAATTTACGTAAATAGAATTCACCGGCACGCACGCTGAATGAGCTCGAACACGGCCGAAGTTTCCGAGTAACGTTACTTCTTTCACGCTCGTTTCGATTTACCATATACATACGAGGATCCGGTTGAAGCATGATCGATGTTTCAAGTTTTCGACTTTGTTGTGTCCTGCAATTCGATTCGAGCCGGTCATTCTAGTATGTTTTTCTTCAGTCTGTTTACGTTCCAATTTGCTGTTACGTCAGGTACTCAAACTAACTGACATTTCCATTAAGATATGGAGAAAGAACAGAAATACTGGTGTTCGAACAAAGTATTTACCAGCTAGTTTGCTGTATGAATATTTAGCAAGTGATTGTATAGAAATTTCCGAAATCTTCAGTCCCCAGATATGAAGTCATAAATTTTCGTAGGACGCGTTTCGCTCTGAAAAATGCGATAAATAATGTTTTTACGAACCTGTTCTCGCAGAAGGAGTCCCAGTTGGTATGAAATTTGAATTTCCAGTATTGTACCGCGTATTGGAAGGGGTTGAACATCGCGAGTCGTACAGATAAGTGAAAAGAGGTGTAAAATCGGTGTTTTTATCGAGCTGCTTCCATTCCGCGGAAAAAACTGGCATGTACACGCCTCGGAGGTGAAACTGGGTTAGATCGTCCGTAGGAGTAGGCGTGATCGATCTTGGATTCGGATTCAACGTGAAATTATTCCGCTTTCTGGATTATTTATGCCCTGGGGATCGCTCCTGGCGATTCAATCCTAGCAACGTGGCTCGATCGATGTCTAGGCGCTGAGTAGAAAATTTCTTTTTGTTTCTTTGCCCGTTTTAATCGTTCTTACGCGCAACAGGACATCTTGTTAACGACATTCCCATCATTCTTCGCTCGGCTCGCTCCACGATTCTTCGAAAAATTTAATCAAAATTATTTCATTATTTGGTTAAAAACGTATTTGCATTTTTCACGATTTTAATTATTTAAAAGTAACACGGCTCCGTTGATTTTGGAGTGCAGTTTTTCGGAAGTCGGAATAAAAACGTATGCCCGGTTCGCATGAAACGTCCATTCTAGCCATTCAATTAAAAGCGGAATGAAAATTTCGCTGGTCTCTGTTAAAAAATGTTATTCGTCGCGTTCCAAGCATTTATTCAAATGAATCGCGGTAAATGCATTCGTCTTCAAACGAAACAGTGGCAGTTCACATTTTTTAACAGCTCGCACAGTGAAATTGTTTGACCAGCGCAGCGCCGCGGAAGCTTCAAAGCGAGATGTATATGTATATGTAATATTTTTATTCCGTGGAATATAATTCGTGGAAATTGATTTACAAGCGCGAGAGTTCCGCCGGTTCACGAATTTTCCGCTCTCGTTAGAAACAATCAATTACTTAAATTGAATCAATCGTTCCCGCGTTTCACGCGGCCGCGTGCCTTACCGATCTTGTTGCGGAAAATTCTCGTTATTTTGCTAAGAAAAAAGTTCTTTCGCCATGCGGCAGACTCGATCGTCAAGTTCCATTTCGATTTTTGAAATTGAAATATCGAGTTATGCTTCGGTTCTGTCGCTAACTACGAGAGTTAATTGACCTTCCGTTCTCGGGTAGGAATTCTTTTTCAAGCGTTTTTAATCGAACACTGGAATTTCAATCGATGAATTCAATCGGGGAAACCCGCGTAAGAAATGTCTCGTTTGCCTTCACCAGACTTGCACGTGTAGAGCAAATAAATGATTCGAAAAGTATTTTACGAGCCGTGTAATGCATAAACGGTGCAAGAAATTCAGTAAAAGTTCTATCAACTGATCAATTATATCGAATGGTTATTCGAGAGGATGGTTACGAAGAAGTCGTCGACTCGCGGATCTGTTTTACAATTCGGTTGTTAAAGAGGGTTCCCCGCGGACGCGGACGGTTCAATCTAGCCGGCAAAGTATACCGCTGCAAGTCTGCTATACATTGTACAGTTAACAGTTAAGCACATACAATAGAGATTGGTATCCGCGATAGCACGGTCTTTCCGAAGTCAACGCGTTTCTACTTCATTTGTTCGAACCTCGAGGCGACAAATTTGCGAACGCTCTGTAACGAGTGCCAATTCCATGTTTTGTCATTTGTCACGAAATACTTCATTTTGTATACTATACCACCAATGGTTATTGTTTAAGTTGAGACACAAAAATCTCTAAACCATGGAACGATTGTTTGAATAGTTTATGCTATTATTTAACATAATTTAACTCGATAACTGAACGCGGCGCAATATTTCATGAAGAAGGAGGCAGTTTGATGAAGAGACGCGCAGTGAACAAACTATAACTTTGTAGATTGATGGCGAAGTAAGTGGTGTTAGGAGGAAAGTTGGTAGCAAATAAATATCTCGGCCAATTTGCGGTGGCAGACTCGGGCGATCTATTTAGCCAAGAAATACCCAAGAGAAAAATTCCACGGGGTCAGAGGAGTCAAGCAAGTTCTCCCAAGTAAATTAGCCGAATGAACTGATTAAAAGGCCGGCCGTGCAATTTATCCAACTTGTCCATCTTTTCCGGCGGTGTTTCGTCCTACTTATTTCTTCCGTTGCAGCGGTAGGCTAATTGCTTAGGCATATTCCGCGAATCGTTTTGCTGTCCTCGATTAGCAACAAAATAAAAGTTTCGTCGACGCGACGGTGCACGTCGGTGTCGTTGCACTAGACAATTACGTTCGTCGAGACTCGAACGATGAATGCAGAATCCTCCACGCAGTTGGTTCGCTCTTATCGTTGAAACAATTGCTTCTCGGTTAGCAGCTGAAAATGAATTTTTTATGCCTGTACGCTTCCATCGCAATCTCTATCGAAAGCGAAGAGATCCCTCGGGGTACAACGGGTCACACGCGTGCCGTGCCAATTACCCAAACGAATAATGCTGTGTTTCTGACATAGTCTGCAAAAACACACGCGCACACCGCGTTACTACGTCGAACTCGAAAATTGATTAACCCTTAACTCGTTGCGTACCCCTGCGCGGTGGTAGATCGATACATACAGTGTTTCATTCGTTTGGCAAACTGCCGGGGTATTTATTAGGTTATCCCAAAAGTTTTTGTGACGGTTACTCGCTGGTTTTTTCTGCGTCCGTTGACATCGTCAAAGACTGTTGCTCTTTTATCTGTATCGGGAAACAACGGTGCGTGACATTTTTATACAGACTGTCCCGTTTATCTTTACCGTAGAAAATATTTTCTCTAGTTTTCACGATGCAAACGGAAACACTCTCAAACGAAACACGCGCAAATATTTGATCGCTGACACGTCTTTTGCGCGTGACCGTACGTTTCGAGATTCCAAGATCGTAGAAGGATTTTTCGTTTTTTCATTTTAATTACTGATTTAATCTACCGTGTTTGAAAGGTTAAACAAACGGCGAACGCGATTCTGTCGCGTCGAATCGAAACGTTTCGACGAGTTGAAGGCCGGCGGCTACGAGTATCTTGAATTCGTGGCACGTTCGTCGTTCGTCTTTATAAAGCACTTTTGTAGAATTCGATCGTAGCTCGACCGTCGACGAATACTCGAATTTGAAACGGCGGATTTCCACGATCCGGATTATCCCGAGAAATGTGACGGACGCGAAGTTTCCACTGCTCTAGATCGGACTTACCGGACGGATTTTTTTTCCTCCAGTGCATCGCGAAATCGTTTCTTTTTCCGCTCGGCTCGTGCGTATGCTATTTCTTGCCACCGTGTCGCGCCACTTGAAAGCCGATTCTTCGACTGGTCCGTGAATTATAATGAGAATCGACTTATCGCGCCGACCGTACGATTAATTAATTCATCATTTTTCACGTTCACTATCCGCGCAGAATTTCGCTTCACAGTTCCGATCGAACGCTTTTATTTTAAGCGGTGCTGTGCTTACCTCGATTACAGGTTCAAATATTAGGTCACTTATTTGCGGAATAAGAATGAATGTAAGTACCGTGGATTTTTATACGAATTTTTACGCTATAAGAAACATACTAGAGACCGGTATCCCTACGTGTACGCGCGTAATAAACGAAATTAGATAACGCGATATTTTTGATCGGTGGCGCGAGTGATTCTGGTGAAAATTGCAACGGAGATTAATATCCGAAGCTCGTCTCGCGTCTCACCGGGAAAAACGCGAGGCTCTCCTTAGAGAGTGGCAACGGAACCACGGCATACACGCATACATACATATGTACATCGAAGCAGAGCATTTGATCACTGCCGGACCCGTTCGCCGGATATTCTGTTTCATCGGGTGGAGGAGATAACGCGCGAGACAAGATCCTCAATCGTGAAAGAGAAGTTTTTGCGACTGCGAATCTCTGCCGATATTACTGGGAGCCGAGAGATATATCGGTGGCTCTTCTCAAAGGAGAGCCATCGATCACGGATAAATTATTTCTCTGGGACGGCGGCGAACGTGCAAGACGCAAGAAAATTTTTCGATCAGCTGATAGAAGCTGCATCAACGCGATCAACCATGTAGGTGCTTCTTTTTTTGAAGTAGGAAAACTTCTCGAGGCGCGTCGTGTACGCGCAATTGCTGGACAGTGAATAAGTCTGATCCCTCACGCTCCGAGGTACATATTACGGCTGTTTTGGGTAAATTCGGGAAGCGGCGCGCGACGCGCGATACGACGGTATTCAAATGCGGAGAGCAGCCGTGTATGAAAATTTGTTCCGCTAGTGTTAAACGCCTTTACGTTCCAATTTATACTACCCTCATTTTCGTCCGAAAAATTTCGTTTATGGCATTAACGATGCTGGCTGACCCACTTCCTCTGCTCCACTTGATTCTCGTCGTTCAACTGTAACGTAGGTTTCGCACTGTTCGTTAACAGAGCTCGACGTTGACATTCGTCGTAATGCTATCCGACTATTTAATGAAACGTGGACGGACTAAACACATTCAAATCACATTCAAGGGTGGAGAATACAGATCAAACAGGGTGAGCAGCAAATGGTGATCCAGCCAGATCTAATCGATTGTAATCGATTTCTGTGATAGATCGTTGATTGATATCTTTAAGGTTTTATACATAAAAAAATCGGTCTTTTGCACCGGTCGCGTAAGTTTGCACCGTTAACGGAGACGATTCGACCGTGAAAACATGCGAAGTCACGGCGGCATATCCGGGACAAAAGAAGATTCCCACGGAGGAAAACGGCGTTTGTAAGCAATAATCAAGGGTGTAGATTTCACCGAGCGGAAGGTGCGAGAGCGAGTGCGAGGGCGAGGGCGAGGGCGAAGGCGAGGGTGATGGCGATGACGAGGGTCGAGGGGCGAGGGATCGATTGGTGTCCAGGCTCTCTCTCCGTCTCGTGGGAGAGAGAGTATCGACCGCGTGTTCAAGGGGAACGTGTAACGGCATGGCATGAGCCGTCAACCATCGAGTCACACGATATCGCCGACTTTGTGCCTCGTTAAAGTTGCATTAGCGAAGACAGGGCCGGCAACTTACTTCTCGAAATACACACCCTGGAAAATGTCTTCTCGGAAAAAAAATCGCCGATCCGTGGGACACCACCCGCGGCAACCGTTCGCATAAATAACCCTTCTTTCACCCGTTTACACCGTCGACGATATTTCTTAAGAACGAACCGTTTCGCCATACCGTTTGGACAGTCATACCGTTTGAACTGTCGCGAACACGTTGAACTGGTAAAAGACTTACGCAAAAAAACGACTCTTTCAATCAACCTCTATTTGAAATTCCGAACGACGGTCTTTTGAGAGGTAGTTGCTATAAGCGGTACGAAGAAAGTCGAAGTAGCCATTAATGACCAGACAATCCACTTAAGGCGAGCTTCCATTAAATGGAACGAATCGTCAACTTTGACTTTCTCGAAGACCAAGTTCCCATGAGAAGCGGTAACATTATATCCTTGTAGAACCTCTTCCTAAGTTACGTCGCTAATAATGGACGAACGTTGACGTTCAGAATTACGAAATATGTACATGCGGGAAGAACGAAGCCCTTAAACGAAGTTTAGTGTTTCTCCGAAGGGGTTTGGTGGGTGAGAAACGAACCTAAAAAGTTCCTCGAACCTTCTCCTTCCTTCATTTTGTACATTCGTCGTTGTTACAGGCTCGCGAAGGGATTAGACGCGAATACGAGGAAACAGAGTACGTATCTCTTACTATACGGAACGTTTCATGGAATTCGGTCAACGATTTTTATTTACCAATTGTTGCTCTCGTATTATCGAATGTCTTTCGCGTATGTACCTTGTGGTATATGGTTTTTAAATAGGTAAAACATTGAGCGAACACGTTTCATGTGTATTATTCGCTGAAAAATTTCAGAAAGTCGTCCGTTTGTTTTGATCGTTAGACTAGGAGAGAGCCTCGTTAATTGTGCTCGTCCGAAAACTTTTTCTACATTTTACCACAACGTTAAACGAGTTGAACTTCTGGGTCGAGAACCGAATATAAAATTGTATCAGACCCCCAGCGCATTCGTCACGATGTAACCTGGCACTCGAAACTCAATTTTATCGTGCACCAAGCCCCACTTGACTTTTTCGACCGTTCATTTCGTTAAGACATTCCACTCGTATTGCGGCTCCCGGCGCGGCATTTCTCTGACGAACTTGCAACCGGCCTCATCGACTATGCATTCAACCGGTCGGCGATCTATAATTGATCCGAAAAATATTTCCATCGTTATTTTCTTTTGCAATATTTCCGTCCCTTTGCAGGTTTTAGTTCGTTGTTAGGGTGAACTCGCAGAATCGAACGATTTAATAAAATTATTTTTGGACATTCAACCCGCCCCCGATTTTTTCCAGCTGGAACCGATTAAAATCAAATTGGTGCCAATGATCAGCGAAATCCTGACGCGAACTTTCCACGTCGAAGAACACGACGAACGACAAAGTTGCTCGTTGAGTTTCGACGTTCTCATTCGAACGGAGAATTTTTTTTACGAGTAATAAACTTTCATTTAGCCGCGCGAGAAAAGCTAGAGAATAGCAGCAGACGTTGCGCAAGCTCATCGTGCGGGGAAGAATCCGTTCATTTTCTCGGGCAGGAGTGGGAGCACGCATTTTGTTTTAATGAAACGACACCGGAGTATTCTTTGCTTAAATTTCACGAGCGATGCCTCGACGGTTGTGCTACAAGGGTGTACGTAACCGTATCTGCAACGAGTATGAGACCAGACGGGGTTTGGTTATTTCTGCGAAAGAAAAAACTGAGCCCGCAAGAAGCGGGGCTCGAATAACTGGCGAACGTTTTTCATATTTTTCACATTTTAACTCGAAACCGCTGTTTGTCAAACGCGCGCGACACACGGGTTGTTTGAAGATAGCGTGAGCCAGCGACTTCGTCGAAACGTCCTCTGTGCAGAATTATTAATATCGTAATCAGAGTGCAAAATAAAAATCGTGCAAGTTGTTCGCGAGAAATACAACAGAAACGAGATAAGAATGAATGTTTGTTTTAACAACTTCGAGAACTCGAAGCTCTAGTGTAATATTCGATTAATTAATTAATTAATAATTCATTTATTCAATTATTAATAGAAGAAATACATGTAGTTTTTTCTTTTCTTACAATAAAATTATATTATATTTTTAGATTGGCGTGAAGTAATATGTACTGGCAACACATCGTTTTGATTTTACACGATGCAAGTTTATATTATTATTGAAAGAGTTTTATGAAAATCGTTTCCCTTGATTTATGGAAGTATCCGTCGACAATCGTCGTCGGATTTTAATCCCATTATTCACAAATTAAATTCGCGTTAATATTTGCGTTTCATGTGTACGCGCGTGCTGTTATGTTAAAAAATTATATTTCACTCCTCTGACACTTTGTCGATAACTTTTTCTTATAAATCTTGCACCTTCTGAACGAAATACAAAAAAAAGAAAAAGCGTCGAAAGGACTTTTTATCAACCCTTCGACTGAATCGGTGATTTATACTGACGTTGAAAATTACAAGATGCGTTTTTCGAATGTTTTCGTTGAAGATCGAACGCAGAAGCGGGGATGGTTCGTTTTTGAAAGTTATACGCGTTCAAACGTCCCAGCGATCCTTGAAAAATTCTGCTGGAAACTCGGATTACCACGAGTTTGTAGATTGAAGTCTTTCCTTTACGACGACCTCGTAACATTGAATGTACCGTTTTTGTTGCCGGTTTATCGCTTTTTGAACGAAAGACACGCCGACTGAAACTAAAACTTGTATACTGTCCGCGATCCCAATTCGTGTTACGCTTTGTTCTTAAGAATTTCACAGGTTGAATTTCACCGATTGTAATTTTTTTACAGTTTTTTCTTTACAGCACGTAGTAAATTAACTGTCCTAACTTGTTAAAAATATGGCTTTCCCCTGGATCGAACCAATCTCGAAAACCGGGCGAGTGCACACGGTTGTGTAGAGCATTCCCATTGATCTTGGTCGCATCGTCGCATCGCATAATCGCAACCAGTTGCCTGCCGCAGGCCGCAGGACAGACGTTGCGCAATCGGTTCGTTTCTTTCGATTTATCGAGTCGCGCGGTCCGGCAGCGTTCGAACGGTTTTTGCCCGTATGTGGTGCCGTGCCGCATGCCGCGCCGCGCCGCGCCGGTGGAAGCCGCTCGTCGAAGGAGTCAGGATGAAATACCGGCCACTCCCGTTTCATCGCTTTCAACGATATACCCCCGTGATTGTGGATCAGAGCGCCGCTATATTGCCCCGCCGCGATAAGGCGTTATTACCGAAATTGCCGCAATATTGCGATGCACTTCTACCCATTTTTTGAAGTTGCCGCGCGTAACTCGAAGATAGAGTCTGATCGAACTTGAAACTTCTCGTCCACTAGCAAGAAAATATTGTCAAAAGTTACACAACATCTTCTTTAACAAGGCGCGCCGATTTTAATGAAATTTTATGAAATTTTACCGTGACGCAGCTTGTTCGTAAATATTTGACGCGTAGCTCTTTTTATAATTGCGAGAACGGTGATTCGATCGACGAAGGTAGGTTTAGTATTCCATGAAGAAGCGCAAGGAGATAAATTGCAAAAATTCTGCTACGGGTATCGTTCGTCCATCGTAACACCCGCTTCCTAAAATACAAAATTCAATGGTGGCTCGCATCCTTCGGAATGTTTTCCTTGGATGAAATTTCATGTTCGATTCCTCGGGGCTCTATCCGTGCGCGGCATACGTACGACCTCGCGGAGAGAGAATGCAACATATGTATTGCGCTAGCATACGTAACGCGAATATCAAATTCAGTGAATGCATAATTTGAATACAAATAGGTTTCGCCGAATTTCCGGTTGGATGGTGGCGGTGCCGGAGAATCGGTATCGATTTCGAGGTGAAAATATTTGGAGTCGAAAAAAAGGGCTGTTCCAAAACGCTTCCGGTTGTTATTAATAGTCACGTAGGAACGCGGTTTCGCTGGAAACGATATTTCACACCCGCATCTGCCCGCTTCCGTGTAAATCGTTTTTCGGTAAGATCGATCCTGAATCATCGTTCTAGCGCGATGGACGCGCGCGGCTTCCGCTTCGCCTCGTAAATCGAGTCACTCGTTAGGATATTTACTCTTCTCGCGTTTCGCTGTTATAAGACTCGAGGAATGCGAAATTGCAGCTACCATGAGATATTTGAATCGTTTTGCCCAGCGATGAATTTATGGCCGGCGTGTTTTCGTTTCCGATCGATGCGCGCCCGGACGCGAATTGTGGCGGACTGTTTTCGGAGCACATTTCTTGTTGACGTTCGCGTCCCTTTGCCATGTCCATTGTTGCCAAATGTTTCTTTAATCTCCAATTGCGAAAGTCTACTAGGTATATTTGGGGAAACGCGAACCGACGAGTACACGGTGAACCCGATTCCACAGCAGTTAACGAGCAATCAAATATTTCGCGGAAGGCGTGACGGCCTATTATCGGTAAGAAAAACGTTTAATTTTCGTCGATGAATCGAGGTTTGTGCTCCTCGGGAAATAGCTGTGGACGGGACGGCGGTGTGTCTCGTTGATTTCTTAGAAAACTAATGCTGATGGCCGATAAAACGCGGCCGCGTTTACCCGTGTAGAAGGCTTTCTTCCTGGCATCGTGACGCGTTGGTACGTGGGATAGAGCGAACAAAGGCACGCGATCAGTCGCGAAACACACGGCCCGGCTCGCCCCGCCCCGTCCCGGCCCGAAACCCGCTAATTCGTTTCTCACGCGGAAGTTACTCCGTTCGAACCCGCTGTTGTCCGCACGAAATTGCCGGCAAATCTGCCGTAACTCGCTCCAGAACCGAAATATTTTGCTTCCGCCGAGGAAAGAAACGCTCGATGACGTTCGGAGCCAGACGCCGCGCCGCGCCGCGAGTAAATACCGCGCACTCGATAAATTTGATGATCCGCCGCTTTTCCCCGAAACGATCTCGCGACTTAACGCCTCCGATCGATCATGTTTCCGTCGAGAATAAATTATTTAGTCTGCCTATTTCTTGCGAAGTTTTGAACGAAGCTCGCGAAGTTGAAATTCGCGAAAACAATTCGCAGTTGCGTTAGGAAAAGAAAAAGAAAAGGGAACGAAACGGCCGGCTGACCTGCTCGCTGATTCATTGTTCCCGTCGGTCCAACCGTACTTAATCCAATCTTAAGCCCAATAATTCGCAACAGGTTAATTAAAATCTGTGCCCCAAGTCCCAAGGTGTACGGACCGACATCGAGTTTCGCGCGTTTCTTTCCAGCGCAGCGTGTAAGCTACCGCCGCGCTTAAGAAAAAAACCGGCCGAGAAATAAATTCATTAAAGACACTGCATTAGCGGTTGATTTCCCGCGGGCACACTAATCGCAGAAGACCGCCTGTGGGAGGTATCGCGGAATAAGCTGTTAAAGGAGCCTACGACTCCCAAATATCGTCGACTCGCCTCAAGTTTGGTTAACAGTGTAATTCCGCAAGAAATCCCGCGAGAGGAATGAAGCAACTTCCGAGACCTAAGCGTTCCATCCCCGCTATTAATACATTATTCGACCCTAATTGTAGTCGCTAATAATTCACCACCGGAAAATAACCCGGAATCGAGTATGAAGTCGTTCTGTCCCGGAGCTTCGTCAGTTTTCCAAATTGAATGTCCGAAACGAGAAATTCCGGAAAAACGGTCAATTTTCACAACCATATTATGTAACATTATAAAAATAACGAGAACGCGTTTGTCCATATTTTTAACCATGTTTTCATCGTATGTTTGATAAATCCGTGTGGGTGCATCTTTACGATCTCAATAATTGTGAATTAAAAATATTCAGTGAACAAACGTGACCATTTAAATCGTATTATTATTGATTGTACGCGTGACGATACGGGTTTCGGTTACTATTGTTTCTGTTTATATATTTGGTGTTTCTATCGTAACGTTAAACATTATATTGGGAAGCTTTCGATCATTATCCTAGGTTACCTTTTTTGTCCGAATGGTAATTAAAAAAGGAAAACGAGATACGCAGTCAAAATCGAAGTATGTAATGAGCGGATGACCTCGATGTTCCGCAAGATTGCGAATGGCTGCCTCGAGCCCAAGGCCCACGTATCAAAATGTAAATAACTGGGGAAACCGAGTACGTGAACGCGGTCTCGAACAAACCATCGAAAAAATCAAAACATTCGTTCTTCTCGCGAAGTCGCAAAGGGACAGGAGACAGACACGCTGTTCGTTCATCTGGTCGCGTCCATAATGGACACGCCGCGTGGTATTTCGCTCGCATTGCCATGCGAGAAAGGAGCGGGGAAAGGAGCACAGGAACAAAAAACGAAGAAAGAGAGACAGTAGTAGAGAAGAAAAAACGAAGTAGACGAAGGAGGAAAAAAAGGAAGCAAAATGAAGTCCAGGGAACAAAGACGTTTCTGTTCGGGAGATAAAAGAATTGTGTGATGGGGGCCTGGAACGAGAATAAACGAAAACTCCCGCGGGGCTCGGTTGGTTTCAGAGCATTAAAGAGTTATATCACCCGGGAGCGAGAAAAGCTGGTGCTGCATCTGCTCTCGCTCGGTGATACTGACAAATTTACAGCGACATAAGCCACTGTTTGCAACGGCCGATTTTACGAGGACGAGAGGTTAAGGGGGTGGACCAGCTTTTTTGTTAAAAGAACCTGTTCTCAATTTTTTTGTGCGGTAGAAACTTCGTTATTCGAATTTTTTAACCGCGTGGATACATTCCACGTAAAGTTTGGTCCGAAACGATGATCTGTGTGCAACACGATTCGTTGTGCCAGCTAGCAAGGATTTAGCGTAGCACCAGACATCTCTAGGTAGGACTACGTATCCTAAAAAATTGAGATACTAGCAAAACTAGAATTTTTCGCTGATTAATCATCCTTAAAAAAATGTCTGACTACGCTCTTCTCGATCTTTTGATAGTCAAGGTGGTCCGCTGTTAAGGTGACGCAGACCCGAAGAAAACACGGCTCCGCGTTGCCGGCCGTTGGAATCGCGAACCCCGAAGCATAGGACAGGGTAGGTGAAGCGTACGCGCGTACGGCTAACTATCGGGTATTATCCTGTCTTTACGCTTATCCCCGGCAATTTATTTGTTACCATGGCGCACATCGTTCGCTCCGAGGCTCCGGCAAAATGAAACGCTGGTTTACCACTTTTACGCCGCCGCCGCCGCCGCCGCCGCCGCGTTGGCCTCTCCATTAACAATTTGTAGACCGATCGTTTGACGCGTTTATGGTGCGCGTGATTGCGCCGAACAAGATAAAATACGACCGAGAATGGAACCATTCATACCGGAACATTATACCAGGGTTATTCAATATTTAGAGGAACAAAGAGCCCGCGGTTCGAAACGGAATGGCCACTGCAGAAACGGGCAAGGTTTCCTTTTATTTGGACGTTCATCGGGGCTACGGAAATACGCTCACCAGTTTTTTCGAGTTAACAGCCCGGACGATTCATTTCGTTTCCTCCAGAGTAATTGAATGCATTGGGGCATTAATCTTTTCGAAAAAAGTGCAAATCAATTTCTTCTATCGGGTGATCCAAAAATGTCGTTCTCCAGCTTGGCCAATGCCAACGTCGGTTTGCGTCGCTGCGCAAAGATGTAGGTTGATACACGTGTACTTTGATTAACTTTCCTGTTTTATTTTCTATCGATTTATCGAACTATAGTCTAGTTACGGTTAGGCCGTTATCGAGTAACGTAACGTCTGTAGACGCGGTATATGTAGTATGTCAAGATGTCAATAACCTCTGGAGCGAATTGATCGATAATATAGAAGTTCAGAAAAAGTAACACGGAAAGAGAATTCTTCGAAGACCCTCATTTTCTTATTAACTTTTCGATGGTATAAAAAATTGCTCGAAATCCAGTTAACGAAGCCCCCGTTATTTCTGTGTTTCCCAGAACACAAGAGCCGCGCAGCTTCGTTAATAAGGAACACGTGAAACTCGTAGAACAGGGATAACCGCGCATACGTGACAAGATCCGGAGCAACAAAGTGTTAACGAGCATAGCTCTGTGTCCGCAGAGCTCGCGGACCGATTCGAAACTTTCTCGCTCGCTTACGCAATTCAAATTGTCCATTACACCGAGAATAAAGACCCTTACATCCGCGGTCCGTTCATAATTAACCGATTCGAAACGACATATTATAAGATCTTTCGTCTTCCAGGCCGGGCCGGGCCGGGCCCGGCTCGTCAAACAGAAAAACCTGTTGATTAACTGAACCAATTATCGAAAGTTTCTCCATCATCGTGCTAAATTGCGTTCCGAAAAATTGAATTTTACGTTTCCATTATCCCCCGTCGATCGAGTTTCCCCTACCGCGCAACAGACTGTTTTATCCGTGTTTTCTCTCTGTCCTCTGGCTATCTCTCTCCCTCTTCCTCTCCCCCTTCTTTCGTACCCTAAACTCTCTCCGAGGGTGGCTCCCCGCTTTCTCTCTTTGCTTTCTCCGCGCCCAGCGTTGTTCTCCTCTTCGAGCCGCGCGGAGTCACTGAAATAGAAACAGAAACAGTTGGAACGAGGTTGTATGGTACACAGGGACAGGCAGAAGGAAAAGAAGGAGGGGCTGGCGGCCGGAAAAGGGGTGACGGCGATGAAGGAGGCGAAGGAGGGAGAGAGAGAGAGAGAGAGAGAGAGATTCGTTATTGATTCGAACTCGACACAGCTTGGGGCACAGTCGTAGCAGACCGTAACGTCGATGCACACACACGCGAATCGAACCGACACAAACGCGCGGGCAAAAACGTGCCCTCCGAACGAATGACGGATGATCGCAGCTCGTATCGGCAAACAATCTTTGGAAAATCCCGTTATAGTACTCGATGCAACAGTTCCACCTGGAAACCAACCGGTGCTCGGTGGCTGAGCACGGGCGGCAGTTTCGGATGGAAGCCGCTGGCGCACTGGATGTTTATGGCAAGCGATAAAATAAAAAAAACGAACGTATAGATCCCGAATCGATTAGAAGGCTACGGCCCTGTCTTACCAAATCTGCATTCTTATAGGATCGGTCCCCTGCATGCTGGTTGACTCGGTAATGCTATCGGTGGTCCACGAATAGATACGATACGACCTCGACTATTCGAACCTGTGACGTCTGACGTCTCCGTTAACCTAACGATCCTCAAATTTCAAATAAATTAGAAGAATTTTTATCCATTTCCTAATTGTCCACTTATTTTTGTCCGTAACTGTAGGATCGCGCGACTGCGTCACGCAGAAAATATATATTTCGCAGATCGCGGTCTACTAATTAGAATGTACGACCTACACGGCAACCATTACACCCAACATCATTAAGAATCCGATGCCAGTGCGTCCGAGAAGCCGTCATTAAACGCTGAAAGATTCGCAGCGTGGCGGGGACGATTCGGTGGCGGTGGCGAGTAATTATTCAGCGGAGTAATATAATGACGCCGCTGCGCGAAGCGTGGCTAATTACTTTCGCCGATCGGTTGATCGTTGATCATTTCCGGGCGTCCCGCGTAATCAAATCAAGCGTGGTGTTAAATAACGCTGACCTCGCGGCGTCTCCCGCCTAATCGTTACCGGGCGCAATTAATTCGCATACACGCGGTAGCGGGAGAGCAATTCCGGGAACGGTTTTCGGGCTGGCCGTTCTCGCATGAAACGTTCAGACAATGGAAGTTTCGCGAGGAAAGCAGTTGGTCCACGCTGTTCCACGGCGTCTGCATTTTTCATCTCCGTTCCCGAGCCGCTGAAAGAAGAACCGTGCTCGGAGGAACCCGGAAATCGCGAAGAAACGGCCCCGAACGGGGACTATCGAAAAAGTAATTTTCCCGTTGTTCACGGGAAAACGGAGGCTGCGCCGCGTCGTGTTGCGCATTATCGAAAAACAGTATTTCCTTGTTTCGAGTTAATTATTCACTCGGAACGGGGAGCGTCCGCTTACGATGAGAAACGAAGGCCACGGCGACCGATTAATAATTCGACCAGGCAAGAAACAACTCGCCCGTCTAGAAAAGCTTCGCGACAAGAAGATGGTGCCCCGCGTCTCACGTCCCGTAAAACGGATACGAGCTTGTTCGAGTATTCGATTAATTTTCTCGAGGGATAGTCTTTTCTTGCCGGCTCGTTTGAAAGTAACTCAACTTCTGACACAGAGCCGCCGAGGGCACCAGAGAACTTTCCTTCCGTCCCGCTCTTCGACGAAAATTTTTGTCGTGCCCGGCTCTTTCCTCGCCTCCTCGGCGCGCTTGAAAAATTAGCTTCGCAGAGCTTCCTCAGATTTTCCATTTGGATAATGTGCCCCTAGAAAATGCGGATAAATGAACAGCTTTTATAACCATTTTGCTCAGCAGTGTGCTCTTTTAAACGCTTTACCACCGTGAAGGATCGACACTGGAACTACCGAGCACTTAACGTGGCTACTTTTATATTGCTTTATAATAATAATAATGAAAATGAATTCGTTCGGCAGAAGCAAGTCATCCCGAGTCCGGTAGTTCCAAATCAAACGTTCCTTTTTTTGATAATTGTTTAGAGACAAATTTTCGACTTTCTTAAGTAAACGGTAAGCCACATCTTGACGATGTGTTCTTATACTATCTTCTGCTAAAAGTTACAAACTGATGTGGTTATACAACGTTTTGTATTGTCATGTCTAGCGGGACCTTGCCAGCTGGCACCCGGACTGAATATAATGGGTATGTACAAAATAGGACATTTGTATGTGTTATTTTCTCAATCCATCGTTCATTTTTTTTTAAATTTTGCATGATACAGCAGGTGAAGAACCGAGGATACACGCGTGTAAAAACATTTTAAGAGATGCGTTGTAACTGCAACTATCGTAGATTCGTAGGTTCAAGCTTCCCCTCTATGACGGGACCTTGAAACTTGATGTACGATTTTTTTACCGTTTCATCGGACAAAAAGGAGGAACAAGTGTTGCCGTGTGAAGCCTTAATTAGATATGCCTTAATGCCTTATATTGTTGCAATTCTCGCTCGAGGTGATGTGCGACGATTCAATTATTCGGTTGCATCGTACAACGAAGCCGATATTTAGGAAAGATTGACTCGTTAGCGCTGGAACGTTAATACGTAATTTTATCGTCTCGCGAAACTGACCCTAGCGGAGCGGATTTAACGAAAATTTGAACGTCCCGCGTTAATTCGCTACAGTATAGCAAAGCGGATTTACTGCAGCTGGCGATGTGTCTCGTCAACGTCGTCGGGTAGACAATATCTCTTCCGCAACGTTCAAGCGCCGACATCAGCCTGCAGATATCTCGTTCGTCGACGCGAAGGCGTTAATACACACTTTCGTGTCACGACTCGCTGTTAATTTCCCGTCCGGCCCGAACGAGCGAAATTTCGTTAAACACGCAACATTCGAAAAACATTCTGTTACATATTTGTTCGCTTCAACAATTTTTTCGAGGGACAAATGGTTCGTCGAAAAGTTCGGGAGAAACATTTATACATGTTGCCAATAGTCTGACTGTACAGCGAATCACAGTAATATTCGGACACTTTTAAAAGGGCGATCACTTTATTAATATCACATCGTACACGAGGTGAAAACGAAATTCTGAAAAAATTGCAATTAGTCGGAATTACAAAGAAAACGATAAAAGTTGATGTTTACTAGTTTTTTATGCGTCGTTTATTGCGGCGTCTTAGAGCGTCTTAGAGTGTCTTAGAGTATCATAGAGTATTGTCGCGGTGCGCATTGTCTGGTAACGAGTTATCGGTACAAGCTGCTCCCGGCGTGGCGCGGCGCGGCGGGATTGAAACGTAGCCTCCTCTAGGATGACGTCTTAGCGACCCGGGACCTCGCAAGTTCTCCGCGAAACTTTCGAAGGATGCGCAGAATTCAGAAGTTGTGCACGACGGGACCCAACCCCATTTAAGTTCCGCGCTTCCGTTTCGCGTGATCGTGTTCACGGTTGAATGACACTGTGCTCCATGGTATAGGTGAACCCTCTTGAAAAGTCGCGATTTTATCGTTCGTGAGATCGCGTTCAGGGGACACGAGAGAGCGACAGAGCCGCACAGCAACGAAGACTTAAGACGGCGCGGCTACGCGACGCGAGGGGAGGCTTCCGGCGGGGCATATTTAAAACGGGGCTTGAATGCGGATGAAAAGACGGCTGCTCGGGGATACGCGAATGAAAAAAATGTGTACGGAGCGTTCATACCATGGACCCCGAACAGCTTCTCCGCGTATAACGACGATAAACGAAAATTGATTTGCTCGGCTATTGCTGGTCATCGTGACCAGCGCCGTCACGCTGGCTGATCAGTCTTCGCTTATTCTACTTACGGATGCACGGTTTTAGCGGACACTACAAACTAATATTTTAGACTTGCTTTCGGTTTTTATCGATGTAAACTTCTCTCGCACGCTTTTCATTGAAATTTTGTCTAATTAGCAATGCCAAATGTTGATACGGTTTGGTCATTACGTTGAAACCGATGTTCCTAAAGGTAGGATCGTTTCATCGTAGCTCTCTGCTGAGCCTCTGAACGCACAAGTTTGTGTTCTCATGATGCGATTCGGTATGCCTTTCCTTGCTTTCCTTAAAAATTATTGGTTTTACAGACGTGTAAAATAACGCGTCTATATACATATTCTCCATTAAATCGTAATAGCTGAACTAGCAAACCGAGGTAAATGAGCTTTCAGGAGCTCATACCGAAAACATAAGAATGGATAACAGAACGCTGTGTCCAGACGCGCAAAGGAGATCCCACCTTAATGTGCCTAGAGCAAACAATCTTTGACACTGCGCGCTATAATGTCGAGATTAAATCAACGTCTGTCAATGATCCCGGTGGCAATGGTTCAGTTGCCGAGCGATCGATGGCAATCGCGTTCGAAAATCTATCGACAGTTTAGCGATCCCGGTAACTAACTTCTGTCGTCCAGTTTCGGAAAATGTCGGTTACAAAGAGAATGTCAAACAGTGTCAGCCAATCCAACCGACGCGACGCGATGCAACGCGGTGGAGGAAATTTATGATGAAACGATATTCGCAGGAGGACACGTTGCTCCGGGGAAGATCAAGTACGATCGGGTTCACCGTTTGATATCGCCGTAAGCGGGACATTATGTAGTCGTATTAAATTATGAAGGATGATGGATCGCTGTGATGGCGATATTGAACGGCGTCGCTTTTAGGACGCATCATTTCGGTTTTACGTCTTGACCGGGGAGACATTATATTTCCCGTGGACTATTCGCGATGGAAATTTCAGTTTGTCGGAATGTAGGAAATTTCTCTGACGTCCCGACACGTATCTCCTTCATGGAGATGAATTTCCGCTCCTTCTGCGAACTCTCGCGAGGCAAAGTGATCGATTCGACCTGTTCAAACTTCAAATGCAGATCACTTCGTTAATGCTCGATCTTTCGGGAAAATAGAGCTAAGAAAAAATAGCAGGGCTTAAAATCGAGCACCCCTTGGAACATTTTTCAAAAGTGTCCTCGTTCAACAGATAACTCAGCACCTGTTTTTAAAGGAATTGGAAATAATAGTTACCCTTAGGAACAGCTTTAAACTTCTAGCTTTTGAGAATTAATTATTCCTGTGAAAGTCGAAAGAAATTCTCCAGATTCGTTTTCAGCTCGTGAGAATCTGCTGAATGCGAATAGAACCACTATTTAAAATTAGAGATCCGAACGCGCGTTTCATCGGTGTAATTAATAATAACCAGTCACGCCTCCCTTTGTTTGTCCACAATCGATTAACGATTTTATTCGAAATAGTTGCACCGCCTAGGGCCTAGAATGGCCTAAACGGCGGCGAGCATTAGTTATTTATGGCACAAAGTTCATTTAACCACTAAGTAGCACCTCACCCTTAACATCGATAGACGAGTATGCCTATGTATAATTATGACTATGTTAACTATTCAGCCCCCAAAGCTAATTTAAACGCGAATACGTGCTATCGGTTTCCCATATTAACGAAGTTTACTGCTACATCGGCCTAGTTTTCAACGAATTTAACCGAAAGTACACGCTGACTTCAAACCCACAGTTGAAAATAGTAATTGACTGGAAAACAAAATAATTCTCGTGTATCCAGCATCATTAGTAACTGGAACAGAACCTGTCCAATTTGTAAAATGCTATGCAATTTCAGTGTCACGATTCACGATTGACGGTTTCGTTGCCCAGACACGGAATTTCTCGTTTTCTTCTCGCAGCAGTCGAGATAAGCGTCCCCGCTTTAACGTGCCGCTAAAACTCATGAAATATGTGTACGAAGAACAGTAGGGTCACTGACAAAGAAAAGAAAGTTTTTTAAGTTACGACGGTGCGACGTGGCGGCGCGGCGCGGCACTGTCAAAACGGTTCACGCAATGACCTCACCGAAAAAGATTCGTTTAATGGATGGTCCGATACCTACAACATTATGGAACAAAATTTGGAGCTCAACCCTTTCGTACGAGCATTGTTGCACTAACGGAGATGGAACTGGCATCGTTGTTACAAAAAAGTCAAAGCCGCATTTGAATACCATCGGTAACACTGTTTCTCAAAGTTCTCGGGATTTCTAGAACAGTGGCACGTGCACGATGCTACACGGGAAAGTTGAAGGATTTGAAACCGCAACTTCTGCGCTGCATTTGCTAGACTTCTATAACTTTCTACAGGTTTTCCGAGCAACAACGAGGTTGTTAGCAGAGAGAAAAGAATTCTATTCTGTTCGCTAATTCACTCGGAAAATCTGGCACACCGCGCACACCTTACACCAACGGGACATGTATAATTTCCTTTCTACAGGCGAACTATTATTTAAACATTAGATTTTTCAATTCCGCCTGAATCTCCAATGCAAAGCTAATAAATACCCAGCCAGTCGGATGTTGCAGAGTGCCTCGGAAGTTCTCGTTCGCAAGTGGCACGAGAGGGGAAAAAATTCAGAAGCCAGTTACAAAATTCATGAAACGTTCCTTTCGAAGCGAAACGATAAATGTACGACGACGACGACGACGACGACGACGACGCGACGAATTGATTTGTTTATGCATAACCGTGCTCATCCGTATTCAGGTTAAAAACTGCGGGGAGAAACAGCTCCGTCGATTGCACCGCTAAATAACGTGTCTGCGCTTTATCATGGAAATAACCGCACTGGAAATGGAACCGGAAGTTAAAGTAAACTTCGAGTCACGCGTGTGCCTATATGTGCGCGGAATTGAGCCCTCGAACTGTATCATGTCGATCGAGTTTATGTATTTTCTTGCAATGCCACGGAAAGATTAAAAATGAGATTAATAACAGTTACGACACCTCTAAAGTTCTTTTTTCGGCGAAGCGATAAATCCATTCGAGCCGTTAACAAGGTTTGTCTCTGAACTTTCGTTGCGAGGGTTAAACGCTTGGAGTTGGTTTAGGATAGTTGTTAAAATTTCGTTCCTACTCATCCACCGGTATCTACATCGGCGTACGTTAGCGGGACTCGTTTCTCCCCGTTGAAAGCACTTTGCGAAGCTCCGAGACCTATCTCGCAATATTCCTGGCATTCATAATTTACGAGTCGCCGTGAAAGAACCGAGACAGACATCAGTTTCCCCGCACGCGCGATACCTTCGCAATTATGCTCCTAGGATTCTGTCTCGCGATAGCAAACGCTCAATTTCCACTGAAAGACGTCCGTGCGCTTTAATAGTTTTATGACGGACATAATGAAATATTTCGTCTCCGTGGCTACCTTAACTAATTAGCGGTGTCCATATACGTACAGATTTTATTCAATACTCATAACTGGTACTAAGTACTCGCTGCTAATTACCCGATAGCAGTCACGTAATTGATGTTTGTCGGTTTCTATCGTCGTTCGACTCTCTCCTTACTTCTCTTTGTTTATTTATGAAATTGTACAGTACCGTTTCCACGACCGGGGTCGTGAAGATATACCAATACATAGAAAAAAATGGCTAATTCGTGTTCGTCGTGAAATTGTGATTTTCGGTGTGTAGTGAGAGAATCCGCGAGGTAGGAGAATCCGAAAAAATTCAGTGGGGGAAAATCGATATTTTTTGGCCCCGAAAACGAGAACGCACCTGCACCGGGAGCGTTGGCTATACGGTTCGTCTTTGGTAACCGAACGTGTATCACGGTTGGAGATTAGCATCGTTCCCAGCGCGGCGCGGCGACCCGAATGGACCTAAATGGTCCGTCAATGGACGATCGCTGTGAGAGCAGTAGGTGAAAATGGGTCGCCAATGGGTCATTGTGGGTCGCGCGGCACGGGAACGCGTGAATTTCCGGCGCGGAGTCTGCCTGCAGCAGGCGTGCATTTCTGAGGGTGCAATCTGGCACGGCGCATCAACAGGAATAATGTCAGGGTTTGTCGTGCCTTTGATCCAGGAAAATTCGGTGCATAGATTACCTCGGCTCGCGGCTCGGTATCGCTGCCGCGGGAGCGGAAACCAGCGAAATTCCCTTTGCCGGAAATTAGGTAACGTAACCGCTATCGGACCACTAGATACCCCCTTCGCCTGGCTGGAGCTTTCACCCTTCGCAAAACGCTTAAACCGTACGACCGATAAATAGGCGCAGAACCATTTTCAGAACCGCGCACGGTCCGCTGAGAAACCGATTTTATAGACAATATCAGAAGCTGATTTTTCATCGGTATATCCATTGGTTTTGTTAAATCAGATATTGCTGGGGATAATTTCTATTCTTAATGTATCGTATATTGTGTTGGCAAGAAAGTAATTTCGGTATTTTAAGATGAAACGAAACCCAATTTTCGGAACATTTTCAAGTTTTACGAGCACGGAATTACATACGAAGCTACCAGAAAAATGGCAAAAGATCATCGAACAAGATGAAAAATATTTTACTGGTTAATTTGCTAATTGGCGTATTTATGTCAACCCAATATTTAAAAAAAGCATCATACGCATAAGAATCATGCAGAAAAATGGTATTGTTTGCGGACCATCGAAGGTGATCTATTAAAAAACCTGAGAACTCCGGCGAACCGTGAAATACGACTGTCAGAGAGCCTACCGTAATCTGTCAAAAGTTCAGGAAGCTGAAGCACGGAAACCAGCACGACAAGACGTGAATCCTATTTTTGAATCTGTTCCAACTATCCGTTTGTTCGCACAGGTGGCTCGTTATTAGCGGACTATCGGTTTCACAGGACATGCTCGTCATATTTGAATGGCGAATGAATTCTTAACGAGGTGAAATTGGTACGGCCCGTTACATTTTTCGCGAACAAAATTTCAAGTTCCATCGAAGCAACAGGATCGTATCGAATGTAATTCATTATTCGACGGCGAGAATGGCTCGGCTACGATTCTTCTTCGCGTGTCCATCGATACGTCATTTAAACCTTTAACTCTGCTCGATTTTCCATAAAATCTTTCCCATGAAATGAAAGAAATGGAAGGAACAAAATAGTTTATTTTCTATAACGTGATCGCAAACTATTTGCTTGATCTGGCTAGAGATCAGCGAAAAAGATTTGTTACAAGAAATGCTCGACGCAAAGCCAGTCTATGTCAATTAGAAAATGAAATACCTTGATGCAGTATTCGATGCGTAACGTCAATTCGATTTGGCAAAATCAGGGTCATCCTGTATTAAAGCTCCAGCGCTCAGCCCCATCTTCCTGGCTAAAAACGTCGGATCGATCGCTCGTGGAGTAGGTGATCAAATACTTTCGAACGGTAATGCACTTACCAAATCACTGGTTTCTCAAATCACACGGTTGGAAAATCGCCAATAGAGTATTAGTAAAACCCGTAGAACCAGCAAATTGGACAAAGCGCGTAAAGAGAGCATCGAACGCGTTCGAAATCGGTGACAATTCCATTTCATGACTGATTCAATTCCACTTTATAATGCCAGAACAAGTGGCTTTTATGGAGACAATTAGAATGGTCCGATGAACTAAAATGGTACTGTGCGAGCTTAATTAAACATTCTCTCTTTCTTTCTGAATTCGATAAAAATCATTTTGAAAGAAACGCGGTTAAATCGGTATTAATTGACTAACCGATAAACAAATTGATACAACGTATTATAAATACGGTTAAGCTTGACCTTCGGTAATTCATAATTATTTGTGGATTGCAATTATTCAGAATATTCTAGCTGAAGTGGATTTGGTAACCGTTTGCACTTGAATTGTTAATTCGGACACGGTACGTTCTCGATTCTAACGTCCGTGTTTCATCAATTTACAATCAATTTGCATCGAGGTTCGACGGAAATGGTATGTAAATGCGAGATGTTTAATCGTGACTATCCCCAATTATCGCGGTTAATAGATTCTAATGGCCGTGGGACTGGATCGGTTCGACTGGACTTCGTTTAACAGAAATCTGGTTCGCATTTAGTGTAAACGAGTGGATCGAATTCTCCATTCGTCATTGAACGATAACCCTTTGTCTCGGAGCCTCGACGTTTTTATCGGTATCGAGAAACTGTTGATCAAGAAATAAGGGAACCCAGAAGATTTCGAAGATTACGAGCAAACTGTGGAGCCGTCTGCATAATTAAAATTTTCCAAGTCATCCAAATAAAAATTTTTACAGCGTCCGGCAAATTATTTCGTAAAGTCAAAAATTTTGCAGTGTTCGGCAGAACCATTTCGTCGGATAAAAAGTTTTACGGGGCCTGGACAAAATATTTCGTTAGGCAAAAGATTGTACAGTGTCAGGTTCACTTGTTTTGTAAAATACAACGTTTTACGATGCAGAGCATCGTCAATAAAATTCTCATACTAACATACGATATAAACGTCTGTGATTCGTCATTAGTTTTCATTCTTGTTTGTCAAGCCAGAAGTTCGTTTGAACGCAATAAAGCACGTCCGATCTTTCCGCATTAAATTTTCTACGGTTGTGTGTTTCAGTGATGGCCGATTGGTAGAAGGAGATCAGATATTGGCAATAGATGGCCAGCCGCTAGACTCGAATATCTCTCATGAGCAGGCAATCTCGATTCTTCAGAAGGCACGTGGTCTGGTTGAGTTGGTCGTAGCAAGAAGCGCCCAAGGTAATTTAAATTCTGTCCGTATACCACGCAAATTCATCATCCTTATCTATCCGTCTACAGTCGCCCTAGGAAATGACTCTATATTACCATCCTAATTCACAACGTAAAATATCTTAGATAGGGGAACACAATTTTTAACTTTGGTTATTACTCGATCTTTGACCCTTCTACGATACGAAGTTCTGTTTTTTCCGAACCTCAACGAAAATCATGAGTCGCGAAAAAAGGCGACAAAAGTTTCCAACAAAGCAAACATCGCACCGACGCGACGCGACGCGACGGGCAAAGGATCGACGAACATAAAGTCCGCGGCTCGCAGAAGTTTCGAATAACTCCGCGGCCCGGGAGTATCACACGCGACGAGTGCAGAACGAGATTAGTTTTAATGCAGGTGCAAATAAATTGGAAATTTGCAGAAGTAGACCGGAACATGGGAATCGACTCTATTAAATTGAACTTCGATCCCCGGCTAGTATAATTGGCATGCCGTTGCTATTCGAAATAAGCTAGCCTGGAAAAGACAGAACGCGTTTCATTCCTCCTGGAATCCAGTTTACCAGGATCAAAGGATTTTCCCCAAAACAGTTCAATTCGACGCGGCGTTCCTCATCTAAATTTTATTTGATCGTTCAGGATCGTTCCTTGTTATATTCGAGCGTGTCCGCTAAACGGACGGTAGCCGTGGGTAGAGCAGCCAGGAGGTAGCTGTTCGCAGCGTAGCAGCGTACGTGTCCGATCTTCGCGAAACGTGGGGCGACGGGACGCGACGCGACGCGCGCACCAATCTCCAAGTTTTCTTCGAAGAGAAAATTGCTTGGCGCTGCTTGTCGATAGCGGGCGTCGCGGGGAAGCCTATTAACAGGCTTCCCCGTTGTAAGAGTGTTAATTAACCAGGAACAATCCTCTAAGTCTCGGTGCTTGTGGCTGGCGCGCCACCCTTGTCTCCGAGCACAGAGCCAGGGCTACCTACTCAAACATTATCCAATAGAGATTCCCATTCAGCCCTCCCATTGAAAAGACACCCGGGTAGGGCAGGATGATTACAGTCGCTTTTCTTATTCCGTCCGGCAGACATTGGGGGTTCTTTGCCGACGGATGAATTGTCCGGTGGTTCGAGTTCGACAGCGGCCGCGGGAGCAGGTGTGTCCATCATCGGCGGCGTTGTCGGCGCGGCGACAAGTCAGGTCAGCTCCGACAAGGATCAATTGGTCTCCTCGTCGTCTGTTGTTACACCAGCGCCGACCCCGAAGTCCAGCCAGCCAGCCAGCACCACCTCCGCGGCTACGCCGACACCGACGCCCACGCCAACACCCACGCCGACCTCAACGCCGGTACCCGGAGGCCTGGTTGTCGAAAGGAGCCCCTCCGCCGTCAGCGACGCCTCCAAGAGTGGCTCTGACATGGTGGTAAGTGCCACGATGCTACCACCTACTACCGCCGTTTTTATTTTATTTCTCGTCAGGAGAATCCATTACGGATACACCGCCTCCCCGGGTATACTCGCGACAACCCTCCCGAGAACCCACCCCTAGATTATGGTGGGAGAGTACCGAGAACTCGCGTCTGGCTCTTAGAGTATCTTACATTGTACAATAGTATTACGCGCGTTACATGTATACCGAACTGGTATCAGGACAAGTCGCGTGGCATTTTCATAGGTTGTTTCTCTACGTTGTTTCAACGAAGAAAAAAATTTCGTTTCACATTTTTTATTTACTTTTGCATGTAGGATAACCACCGTTGTGCTGCCTGCGTTTCATCCGAAGATAGCCAGACGTGCACGTGTGCTCGACAAACTTCAAATCTGATTTTCACGAAAACGAGGTCGCGGCCGAAAAATTTTTTATTGTGTGGTTTCGATGTATTTTCAACAAAATCGCTCACTGTTGTCCCGTAGCTGAATATTCGGTATATCCTGTATACCGAATCACAGAAAAATTAGGAAATTAGAAGGGATCTTTGCCTACCGTAGCAACCAAATAGGTGTAGCATATATTATTTATTTTTATCTTTCTACCGTTTCAAACGACATCCACTCACCTATGATAAAATGGTGTAGTTGAAATTTGAAGCAATAAAAAGGGTAACGGTAGAAAATTTGTATTTTTCATAACGATGCAGACCATCGATGTTAGCGAATCAAAAGGAAGGAAATAATTAAATAGTATGCATCGGTCAGTTGATCCATATCCAACTGTTTGAATTGTCCACAGCCCACATTGTCGCGTTCGATCCTATAGTAAATAATAGGACCATCGAATTTCTTTTATCGCTACCGGGATCGATAACGACTCGATTTCGTCCGTCCAGCACGCAATAAGTTTCGTTTCCTGAAATATCGGTGTAATAGATTAATGTAAATTACGTTGCATTCAGGTGCAGCAATTACGTTGAATTTCGTTGAATTTCGTATACCGCGTTATTCGGTTACAACCGGGCACGTATTATTAGATTCTATGCAGCAGCAATGCTACACGGATTATAGGATGCAACGTTGTAATTTGGAACGCGAGTTCCATTTTTCGCATTCGGACAACGTAATCAGATTTCATTTGAACGAAACGCGTTCTCGTTTCGCGAATACGAATCGTTCTTTTCTTCCTCGCAAATGAATCGTATCTTTTTCACTTTAGTGCACGTATTTTTCCTTCCGGTATTCAACCTGCCTTCCATTTCCTAAATTACACTTTTCATCACACGCGATTAATTGTATATTTTCTTTCTTTTAAATTGAATAGAATGCATAGAATCTGCAATTTTAATGTCTTTGATAAATTTTTATCGGTTTCGAATCCAACGACCTCCGTATAAATCAATCATTCGTCGTTCTAAGAATACGAGCAAAAGTTCCGATCACCGAACAGAATTAGGATGAGGAGATACCTGGTATACCGTGTCACGAATCAGAGAACCTGTGTTCTCTCGAGGCGATTGCAGCTTTCAGCTATCGAAACAGACATCCCTCTGATTCACGTCGGCAGATACCTGATAATCGCTTAATAGCATTACGATTAGGTAGCTTTTGAGCATGTTTGCCATTGCATCTACGTAATCGCGACGCGTCGTCGTTCTCTCAGCCTGTGTACGGTCCAACAATAAATTGTTTCCATTGGAAATTGTTTGTCGCGTTAGCGGTGGTATATCGAATGATCCCGTCACTGGGGCCCAGACCTCGTAAATCAATTAACAGCACTCGAATCACTTATCTATTTTCATTAGCGGCTCGTATTAATCGGGTGACGGATAGAGGGTTCGCGAGTTGATCGGCGCGATGTAGATAAATGTAATTAAATTATGATTTCAGCGCTGTTAATTGATTAATGCATGCCTCGGGCTAACAGAGAGCGAGAGAGAGAGAGAGAGAGAGAGAGAAGATTATAATGTCATCGTTTCTGAGGTAAAAAAAGCCATCAGGTAAAAGGGGTGAAAAAATAGAAAGCACAGGGATGAAACTCCCGCCTAAACCTTTTTAGAGCCAAGTAAATATTTTTTTGAGAAATACGAAAAATGTAACCGATTATAGTCACAATGATCCGTTGCTCTTGGAAGAAATAGTTTCGATATTTTGAAATGTGCAGTTTCCTCCATCAACGTTCAGAAACGGTGACGACATCGAATTACCAGTGCATTCCGATACAAATTACCGTCGCGAAAGAAGTAATACAGTCAATGATTACATCGAACGGAAGTAGCTGAATAACGTTCAAACAAATAACCAGAGCCCGCGTAAGAAACGTTTCACCTCACATTTTGCTTTTACGCTCGCCCGAGTGAACATCTTTTCTATTACACGATATTTCGATATCGGCAATAGCCACGCCGATATCCCCAATGCATCTCCGAGGCATCCATTCCCGGTTAAAGTAGGAATAAACAGGATTTCCAGATCGATAGACGACAAACAACGTACTGGCGACGATGATTCTAGCCAGTAGAACCAGTACGCAGTGGTCAGACGCGCCGTAAAAAACATTCGATAACATGGTTACCATTTATCGGTTCCACGTTTCGTCAAGGGAACACACAGGATACGAAAAAGGTTTACATTTTCAATTGTCTGTTCACTCTGGAGCGCAGTGCTTTTTAAAATTATCATTTTTATCAAAAATCAATTTAATTCCTGCATGAACGCGATTATTACCTGAATCGCGATGGAAATATACCAGTAGGTATCGTCGAATTGTATAAATTTATTCAGGGCAAAATATTTATTTTTTCGTATTTGTATAGCCCTTTATAAAAGTCCAATTCCGAGACACTTTTAGTGGTCCAAATTACTTTTCCTTGTTGGTCCGATTTCCGATCTGGTTGTATCGGCGATATCTTTAATACCCGTTAATGCATCTTTGAGTCATCCTATTGCGGTTAAAATCGAAATGCACGGTGTTCGGTGTTTCGGCGATGGAAGGGGAGAGATTGGAAGAAAGTCTCTCCCACTAATGATACCTCCTCGATCACCAGTGCTATCGACGACGGAGACGCCGGTTTGGCAAACACGGTCTTGTAATGTTCCATCTATCTCGGGTTTCGTCGGTGAAAGGTTGCCTCTCGACATCGAAGAGGCATCGTTCGACACAGCTCCTTTGTACCTCCTTTGTGTCCCCTTGAAAATCAGGGGTGCTCTCTCTTCTCCGGGGGAAGCAAGGAAGATTTGCGGTGTGTCCCGTCTCAGCAGTGTCGCGCCGCGCCGCACCGCGTCGATAGAATCTCGATCGATCGTTGTTATAATTGCCCCCATTTGGATACACCTTGCCCGTGTTGTTCGCTACCGACTACCGATCTCCTTCCCATGACGCGGCGCGGCGCGGCGTTTCCCGTCTTCGTTCCCCTCGATTCCCCCTCGAACCATCGTTCTAAAAACTACAACCGCGACGCAAATAGAGTTATCGGCGAGAAATTATCGACGCTCACCAGCGATCCCTCAAATCCTCACCACTACTTCTACGTACACTACTCCGGAAAAATGAACGTGGTATATTTGCAATTTCTGTTTTGTTCGGTTGCATTGATGGTGTCAGTCGCGTTCAGTCAGTCACGAAACTTTCCATACACCCCTTAGCGCTGAGTTCTCACGGAGCACTGAAACCATTTATTTTACACTGATTTATACAGATAAGAAAAATGCATCTATGCAACTATTTAGCCATTTCTTAAGTAATCGCGTATCACCAAAAAAAAAGAAAGATAACACCTTATATCCGTTTAACGGATTAATCTTCTTCTATTAGCATTGCAACCGACGCGACGTCACACCCGGTGATCGTGTAACGATTTCACTCGTGCTCTCTGGTTCTGACCAGGGCTTGAGGATCATGAATAATGACAGTGGTATACTCTATAGGCCATATATTTCACTTGTCTGCTCGGAGAACATGGTATCTCGCTTCACTTACTAAATCCATCTCCTGTGCGTCTTCGTCCGATCATGTGCAGGCCTCCTTCACTATTTCAACTGAAAAAGACATTCAACGTTAATACATCCGATTCCCAAGAATTTGTATTATTTCCACCTTTTCGTACTACGCTTCATAAATTGTTAACGACGTTCTACTCGTCTAACTAAACGCCAGTCCCTCGAACATTATTATTAATTTACTTGTTGGTTATCGAACAACCTTGTTCTACTTTATCGAATAAACATGACATCCTATATCATGATCGTTTTCTCCACCTGTCTGGTTACAGACTATGTTATATAGTCTATCTAACCGATTTACACGATGTAGAATATGCTTATTCCACTTGTCCGATCACGGAACATCCAACTTGACTCGTTTCCGCAAATACGGTTACCTAGATGGTTATGCAAAACAAAAAAATTGTCTAGGTTAATCGTCGGCTAATCGTTGTAATTGTTTTAACGAATCGCATATATAGTGACAATAATTTTTGCGTTTTTCGCTTATTCAATTCTGTTACAAATGCATGAAATCCGCTGTGTATTGTTCCCTGTACCGGTTTATCTGACCACAAGCTGCCCTTATCTCCTTGTCCTAATTCCTATTTCTAAAATCGTGTCGGGTTACGAGCAGACTCTTTCCACTTAGTCTGAAAATACATTGTCCTTCTCCACTCGAGCTTCGCATACATTTTATAGTTTGTATTTGCAGGCTTATTTGTCTACATTTTCGAATGAACACCGTATTCTTTTAGATTTTGCCTGTAAGAACAGGCTTTGTTTCGCTTGTCCGCATAAAGGTTGCCTTTTTCCACTTGTCTGGTTAGAAAATAGCTATATGCCACTTTGTATATCGCACGTGACCCTTTAACCTCTGCTAAAGCGTCTATTGTCTCGACTTACGCCTTGCCCGACAAAGTACATCCTATTCTCCTTGTTTTTGGAGGAAACGGTTGAATATATAAGAAAATCAAAAGCGTTACCGTGTACCTAATCGAATGAACCTGTTAAACGAATTATTTCTCAATTCGAAATACACGCGAGTAAGCTGAAAAATTATGCGTGTTTAAAGTTCAGCGATTGTCACCGACTTTGAGAGGTATGGTGGTATGTCACGAGCGGAGTATTTGTTTATTCGTGTTGCAAAGGAGATAAGTTGAACGCAAGTGAATACAGTTGCAAGTCAAATTGAGCGCTCGGTTTGCGATAAGCACATTTCTCTAGCACGTTTACGGATAATTTGCCGAGATTTACACTTGAAACGCAATTACCGGGAACTACCTTATTATCCCACCTATGCACGCCTTCATCGGAAACAGTATTGTTAGCACAGAATCACGTGACTGAGAAACTTCCAACTTTTGGAGCAGCCACGTTCGCCGTCACGCCACGAATTTACCGTTCCGCGACGCGTTTTGCCAGTCCGGTAACGTTTTCTTCGGGCGAAACAAACCCGAATAAATTCGTTTAGAAAGTTGCTCTTCCGTCACACTACTTGCGATCGTGTTATACCTACCGAAGCGAGCTTAATCGCATGAAATTTTCCGTTGTTTGTTTTACCGCGGTCCTATTTACTAAACGGTTGTACGACGCTGGGAATGGAAATCGTACGTAGGGCTACGGAAAGTCCTACTTTGATAACTTCGTTTAACCTCGAACCGTTCGAGTGCCGCGACGTTCTAGAAAAATCTTCAAATTACCAGGTGTTGTCGGACTTCGCAACTTCGCAGTTTTCATATTATCAGGTTGACGTACCGTACGCGTGTTTATGAAAGCGTGCATCGGTGAAAATAGTATGACGACGAGTAGAGATTATCGCTGAAAATATGTATACGGATGAAATAGCATCGATGCGAATATCGTCGAGGAAGTCTGTGTCGCGTCGGTGATGCGATAGGGACCCAGAGAATGTAACGATTAAGTTCGAAAATGGGTGATTATTCGGAATCGTTTAACGTGCAAACAGGGTAATTCATTTTTGTGAAAGGTTCTCTACTCGCTCGAGATCCTTAACCACGGAATCAGGACGTTTTAACGGCTCTCGTCGTAATCAAACGTTCTTCGGGCCGATACTCGGATCCGACAGGAGCTGAGAAATCGATGGTAGGAATTTATCCCGGCGATCTCTGAATGGGAATAGGGGAGAAACCAATAAGCCGGCCGGATCTTTCACCTTCTTTTTTTTCCTCCTTCGCCGATAATGAGAACACGAATGGCCCTGGCGCGGCGCCGCTGCTGCATAAGAAATCGAGTTGCCGATAGAGAGGTCCGTCGCCGTTCCGCGTTTTCGTGTTTGCCGCGGGAACGATTATTCGATCCACGTCAGCCATTGTCATTTCGTTAACGATTCGGGTGACGGTCGATTATTAACGAGACCAAAACGTGACGCAGCACGAGTCGTCCACGATTTTAACGATGTATGCGAAATTGTTCGTTCCCGTCAATCGAACGGCCCACACAGCGCGTGTTCCATTCCGCTGTTACGGAATCGCGAATCCTGCGGTTTCGTCCTAAACAATTCATCGCGTTCATTTCAACTTTGTCCACGCGGCTGTTTCGATCGACTGCTGTCAAACTCACGACCATCACGGCCCGGAATTAGGCGTATCTCCCTGGCCTTTCAAATTTTCGTTCAACCTCCGAATAGAATCAACTTTTTCCATTTAACCCCGTTTACCGACTTGCAGTTTTTCTCGAATTTTCCTCTGTTGTAATATTTTTGTACTAACGAGAAAATTAAACTAGTTGCTTTATGAATTACGAAGATACCACCCTGGTGTCAATTTCCTTTTCATCGTCGATGAAATCAGACGATTTATTTTGTTTTTCCACTGAAACCGGAGTAGCGTCCGTTTCAGGTACTTCGATCGGTTGTTTAAATAATCCGTCGGTCCGATAAAGGAACGACGTCACCCAGCGCGGTTCCAATTATCGAGAAAGAAATTCAAGATTGCCCCGAGCTAAGATTTTCAATAATTGGTTCGATCGGTAAAGTAGGTTAAAGCTCGTCTTCCGTCTCTGTATTTGCTAATAATAGTCATTGTTTAGTACCTATTTTTGCAAAATACGGACATTGCGATCGCGAGCAATGCTGTTAATTAGCAAACACGTTAAATTAATTTCGTTCGCTGCGTGCTCTCGTTCGTTAAGCTCCGCTCGCCAGACATAATTTCACGAAAATTTCCGCGGCTCATTGTATATCGCGAAAGTTTACAATATAGAATATAAGCGGATCGAGAGTCAAGAACAAAGAGCTTCCTTCTAGCCGACTGGTTCAGCAAACATTCTTACCGTGTGTAACGTAACGAAGCAAACCACAGCGTGACACGATTCCTTCCACGCTTTGCACTCGCCCTTTTTCCCCACTTTTCTTCCGTACGTTTTAACGAGAACTATTGACCCATATCTCTCCCTTTCTCTCTCTTTCTGCAGCCGCAATCGTCCAAGTTCTTACCACATCACGAGCCCCGACCGATAATTAAAAAACTTTCCACAGTCAATTACGATGTTTACACGGTAGCGAGATATTTTATCGGGAATAGAGTGGAACGGCGGATTCTTTCGGCAAATATTTTCCATTGCGGCTCTTTAGGGAAGTCAAGTCCGTGCGGATGGCGCATGAGAAGCGATTCCGGAAACTGGAACGGGCTCTGCCTTTCATTTCCAGCTGGAATTGGCGAGATTCGACGTGGGCGGAGTAGTTGAGTTACGCGGCGTGAATTCTGTAACGCGAAATACACGGGCTAACCCTATCCCGTTTCCGAGATTCGTTTCGAAGAAACTTTCTCCTCCATTCGTTTCCTTTTGTATAATTTTATTTACTCGAAACACGTTTGTTTGCAGGAAAATTCATAGTCCGAGAAATCTCGGTACATCCTTTAAAATGTAACTTTTCTCAAAGCGGACCAAATGAATTTCAAATGTGACGGCTACATTTTTCCCGACGCGAAACCATCCCCGACTGAGCGAACACCGCCGAAACCCCGCACGTATGTATGCGAGAGCGCGTGAACCTTTCCCTGCCCTTCCACCGTTACTTCCGACGTACCGAGCAACCTTCTCCGATACCATTTCTGAGCGCTGAAACACCCACGGGAGTGCCTTCGTCTCAACGGCGAAACGCCGAGCAGGCACCGACCAGGCCCGAGCAGGAAAACACCCACGGAAGTACCCCCGGCTCATCACTGTTCCAGCCAGCAGTGATGCCAGATTCGTGGGTCTGGGATTTTTCCCCTCCGCTCGCTCAGCCGCCTGGATCCCCCACTCCGACGCACCGTCGTCGACATAGTAGAGGTGCGCTGGTGAGTGTAGCGCCCGTGCAATCGAACAGGCACTCACGCGGGCAGAGTAGAGGTGCGTTCGTGTGTAGCGCGTGCTCGGTAGAAGCAACGTAGCGACGACGGTGCGTCAGAGTGTGGGAGGGGGAAGCCCAAGACCCACGATTCTGACATCACTGGTTCCAGCCCCGGCGGCAAAAGCCGAGTGGGGTGGAGGGATTCCACATCGCCCGAACCTCCGCGCAGTGATGCCAGAAGGAGGAACTTGCCCCTCCGACCGAGAGCCCCACTCTTGCTTCTAGTAGTTCTACTGCGTACGTACCTCTATGTTCGCGTGTGAGTGGGGGGCCCAGCCGGAGGGGCAAGTTACTCCAGGTTCCTCTTTCTGGCATTACTGCCTTCGCGACTACCGAGCGACCGTCGCGCCGCCGCGCCGAACCGTCCGGCCTACGGCCACTCAAGGTACCGCGACCTTACCGCGACCTTTGACTGCCGACTGACGCGGCACCACCTTCCTCCGGGTAACCGTCACACAATGATTCTGAAAATTTCATCGAAAATTAATCCATACATTTGTTTCAGTTACAGGCCAAAAATTCTAATAACAACGTTAAACGTATATTTTCTAAAGAAATACTAAGCATCAACTTGCCACGATCTTCCCTGTCTAAGAGAAGCGGTAGAAACACGGTAGAAACGTTCGCTCCTGTTTGTTGCAGCTGAACACGGAATGGGCTCAAGTTGAAGTTATAAACCTGATCAACGATGGCAGCGGTCTTGGATTCGGAATTGTCGGCGGACGCAGCACCGGTGTCGTCGTCAAGACAATTCTTCCCGGCGGCGTCGCAGATCGGGTAAGTTTTCCGCCAGTGAATAAAACAATGAAGGTTTACGCGTTCGCCAAATGTCCTGTACTAAATTATTCTGCGTATAAAAGAAACTGCAGGGTCTCGCAGAAGCGTTCGTCCGGACGATCGAAGTCTGTTCGATTTAACTTGAAAGCTCTTTTAAGAACCAGATGCAGATGGAGCGTAGTTCCTCATCGTCGTATTTTCTTGACCAACTATTGTTTTCTTCGACCGGGTCCGTCGATATACCGCTGCACGAAGCGTTGCTTTAAATTAGGGGTGTACCGTTTAAGGTAGAAAAAAATAGTATAGTACAGTCGTAAGAAAGCAACAAAATAATCGACGCGCGTTCGGCGGACCCGGTCGAGGCCCGCGCTGAGGTCAATTCGCGGAATTAAATCTGGCCCGTTTGCAATGCGAATCGCAGGATAATCGGCTGCAGAGCGGGGACCATATATTGCAAATCGGAGATGTCAATCTGCGGGGAATGGGAAGTGAACAGGTTGCCGCGGTGCTGCGACAATCCGGCACACACGTGCGCCTCGTTGTCGCGCGTCCCGTGGAACCGACGTCACCCGATTATCAGGTACGTGCATCCATTATTTTTTCATTTATTTTTCAATTGCGAACCCGACCCATTTACACCGACACTCGATTGTAATCGATCCTTGCCCTGTATTATTGGTTCAACCAGTGCGAAAGTAGCCGAGCGTTTAACCTTCTGCGTAGCGTATTCTTACTTATTTTATGACAGCAGCCAATCATTTAGCAGTTGACGCGACGTAAAAATACGAATAAGAAAAAATTAAAAAAAACTGCTGAAAGAACTTCTTCACCACAAGTATTTAAGTTCTATAAGTTTTGCGAACGAGAGAATCGAAACTCGAACGATACTCGTCGACGTACACGTACAAGGGAGGCGAACAGGCAACGCGCGACAACGGTAGCAGCGGAGTGCAGTTTACTTACCTGAAATAGGGCGCACGCGACATTTAACATCTCATTACGCCGTCAATTTGCAAGACACTGTTCCGAATCAAAGCTGACTTTGTAGGTGAGAGTTCAAGGATCACTGTCAATATTTTCCTTCCAGTTCTTAAACGAATAGACTCGAGATGAATTTCCGAAATTGAAAAGTTCATGACCCTCGGCGCTCACCTATCGCGAAATGAACTTGGAAAATAAATATTTTTCGTTCGCGAAATATTCCGTCGAACGTAATCAAAGAGCTTTTCGAGTTACGGTTTAGCAGTAGTTTCGTTTCAGACTCGAAGAAACCTTATAACAGAGAAGTAAAATGTAATATCCAGATTGCAAAGGGTTAAATTAGCAACTTTGGGCTGGTACGTCTCGGTTTAGAATTGTACAGTGGGTGTCTCAAACTGAAATCTATTAATTTATTTGTCACGTAAAACGGAGAATAACGATTAGATACAAAACTTGCGCCTGCATCAAAACCTTTTCGTATTTACTGTTCTACGACTTCAGAAATACTCTATACGGCGTTTTAGACTTGAACGTTTAAACTGTTTAACACTCTGTACGTAATCCACGAATTAACATTCTTATCCGAAGCATTAAACTCCGCAAGGATTTCGAGTTAACGAGCAAGGACATATACAACCCCTAAACTGACTGTACCGTAGGATTACCGAGGTTGCGCAAAGACTAAGAGAAGAGCATTCTCCGATGACTTTAAGAACACTCTGTTTATCATTCTCGAAATTAACGTTCACCGGCAAGATCAGCGAGAGCTCGAAAAATTTTAGCGGTTTTCATATTTGTTGCACGTCGAAGAAAGTACGGAGAAACGTTTGTTTGCCGATATACCGTGAGAAAGCTCTTTCGAAAATCTGTTTGCACAAATCAAAGAAATGCGGAAGCGTCTAGCGAGAGAGTAAATCGATTGATATCGATAGCGATCGGGTGATGGAAATATGCGTGACCCAAATATTTTTCAAATCCAACCGAATTCGTTGGTCGAAGGGGCTCCCGCCACGCGGTAATCAATTATAACGAATTTACTGGACAAACAGACCCTTTCCCGATAATTTAATGAAAGCGCCCTACTGCAATTTAATCAAAGCGAAATTCGATTAACCTATTTCATTAGCACATTCAAGGATGAAAAACGGGGGTAAATAATAATTAAGAAGGGAAGCGTCTCGACCGTGTATTATATTTTTCTGGGTGCAGTAATTTTTCGTGGAAAAAGTCGTTTATAAATTCCGCGATGGTTTGCTCTTACGAATTTTGCTGTAATTAAAAAAAGCATTTCTCTAACCTCGTCTCCACAAACACAGAAAGCTATGCAGTTTAAATTAAATTAAATATTAAGCATAATAAAATATGATATTCGAGCTCTGAAATAAATCGAGCAGTGGGCGACGCGTTATGGGAATGCCTGAGAGCCGAATAGCGTATTTCGAGGGACGGACACTCGTGGAAATTCTACCCATTTTTCAACCGAAAAAACGCTCAAGTGCCGAATACATACTACGGATATCAATTGAACGGGTGCGTTCCAGGCGCTCGGCAGCCACGCTCCTATCGTACCAACGAAGATTCTGGGTGACCCCGATGAGTTGGATCGCCACCTGGTGCACAGCGTGCCGGAGACGTATAACATACGTCACGTGCAGGGCGATACCGGTTACGACAACGGCTACACGTACTCCCAGGAATCCGACGTTGAAATGCACGTGAGTGTTCCGAACGTTTCGCTGTGTGGACGCGCACGAATATTTCAGGTGGATCTCCTCCGCTCCGGCATATTTATCGATTCCCGCCGCATCACTCCTATTTTCTATAGACCTTCCATCTGCTTCCGCAGCAACGGCTATTCTACATCGTTATATGCACCGGGTTGTTCACCTAACTCTGCCACCATACACCTCGGTCGATCTCTTTCGGGCTATTTTCTCAAAGTGGCTGCGTGGTGAAATTTTTCATTTATTTAACAGACCCACTCTACGCTTACGAATGTTCCAATCACATGCTCCCGGTCTTCTGAAAAGCGCGAATCGCTGATGCATTTCGAACGATCTGACCCAATACGTACTCGGATATCTCGTTGAAGCTCGTCGATCCTTTGCGCTCTAATGGTCAATCCCAGGCGAGCCACCGAAAGTTACAGGATGATAATTCAAAATATTATCCAAGTTGCTATATTTGTTTGCGTATCTTTTGCTACTAATAATCTTCGATTTTTTCATTCTTAGAATCCTAAAATTCTAACATCTCCAAAGTTTTGTATCTCGCTTGCTCATTCTTCTAGCGAGCGTGCATCAAATTCGCCGTCTATTAACGATTAAAGGCACGATCGTTCGTCAAATGTGAAAAAGTTTTGGAAAAGTTTCGTCGAAAATTCCCGAGTCAGCCAAAGTTTATTATTCGACGATGGAACAGCTTGCTACCTGGCTTCTAACTTGCGGCAACTTCTGAAGCTCGCGTGTTCTTCTCCTCCGATCCCTATTAGTCCTCTGCATTTGTTCTAATTCTATTAGTGCTGCTATCTATTCCATAAACTGAAGGAGACCACACAACTTTCGAAGAAAGTTCCAAATAAAGTTTCCTCACCGTGGACCACGTTAGCATCCTCGCATTTTCAACGACACTTCCTCCACTTTGGTTTTACATAGTTGGATCGGTGCATCACTTTCCATTTTCGTGTAAAGGTGGGATCTCTTTTGCGCGTCTGGACGCAGTCGATGAAACCACCACCGTAGATTCGAAGATTGAATCCCTCTCTTTGCAACGATACCTTAAAAATTGATGTACGACTTTTTTCGGTCTTTTTGTCGAGCTTCAAATGAAAGATGTACCGCCAGCTTTACAGTAGTATTACACCACGAGGGCTTTACACGACCGAACGCGTTCACCAATTTTGTTCCATAACATAGCGAGAAGAAGTCGTTTTTAAGGAGACGTTGTAAAGAGGGGGAACTGCAATCTTCGAATCCCTGAAAGTTTAATATACGAGAAAAACTTTTGGAACTTTCTATAGTCGTCTACAGAATTTTTTATAATCGTTATCTTCGCAAATTAACGAAACGACGACCGTAATTTCTGCTACTAACTTTGAGCGCTGGACTATAAGGGATCTAGAAAGACCTCGTTTGGGCGTTTGATTTTTTCGTGCTTATCTTAATATTTGCACGTATACGAGCTCTTTTGCAAAGACTTGCAATTCCATAGGCAAGACCAGGTCTCATCATGGACGTAGTACGCAATCCTATGCCAATTGGAGCAATGCCAGTGATACCGGCTGTTCCGGTGCAAATCCCGGAGCTACCGGTCCTCACCATGGACACCATCGACGTTAACTCACTGCCAGAAATGGAACGCTTCACCGTCGAGCTTAAGAAAGACATTTACGGCCTTGGGATCACCATCGCTGGATACGTCTGCGAGAAGGGTAATCCTGGAAAATGTCATCAAACTTTCTCTATCTTATTGTAAAAGATTAACTAGCCACTCTATCTTCTACTCTATAAATCTTACAATTCTGCCTGTGACTTCGCTCGCTCGTCGGACCTTTTATTTTATGCATTCGTAACAAAAATGAGTGGCCTAATTTGAAATAGTAAAAAGTTCCGGACTGCATTGTTTTTTTTTTTAAATTAAAATCCGTTCCCTTTGGATCTTTTTTTGCAGAGGAGCTGTCCGGCATTTTTGTGAAAAGCATCAGCGAGGGAAGCGCGGCCGACTTGAGCAACAAAATCCAAATAAACGATAGAATAGTCGAGGTGGACGGCCATTCTTTACAGGGTTATTCGAATCACGAGGCAGTGGAAGTTTTAAGGCGTACCGGGCAAACGGTTGTTCTATGCCTCGAGAGATACTTACGTGGACCAAAGTACGAGCAGCTTCAGCAGGCGATCGCGGCCAGCGAGCTAAGACTGCCGCAGCCGAGCTCCCCGTCGATAACGAGTCTACCCAGCTTCCCTATTAGCGCTGTGAGTTTCATTTACTTCAGGCATAATCGATACGTTAATTCGAATTCAAGCGGCGGCGGCGACGGCGACGGCGGCGACGGCTACGGCCATTGTTTTCCAACTACACTGCCATGCCGTTGCCGCGCGGGCCGACCCGCCCGGATTCCCCCTCTAAGTCAACTGCGAAAGATTCAACAGTTTATCCATGCTGCTCGCGAAAAGTGTGAACCAAAAATAAGGATTTTCCGCCCGTTTTCGCTCTCTCAAATTTAGCTCTCATTTTTTGCCAAATGTTTACGTCCTATAGGCGTCCAGATAACGTCCATATATCCCGGATACGCTCGAAATAGATTCTATAAAGGTCCGAGTTAGAATACGCGACGTCCATTCGAAAACTTTGAAAATCGATTAGAAAACGATGAAACGTTTGAAAACTTTCCACAACACCACGCAGAAGCAGAAAACGGACGAATTTAATGAAGCTAAAAATAGAAAGCTTTCGTAGCTGCCCATTAACAAAGGAGAAAAATATCTTTTCGTGTCCAGAGGAGGAGGATGGTGACCTACATATGTGCGAGTGGAGAGTAGACTGGAAAGTCCGTTGGACGATATTAAATGTTTAATAGGTGTCTGAGAATCGAAGGAATCTGCCGATACGCGAAGTCATTTATTTAGGGTGAAAGAGGGCTTGGAGTCTAGACGGTTAGACGTATAAGTGGGAACAATCGAAGTTCGATCGAATATCACGTAGGAAATTTGTTCTGTGACAGGACGGTGAAACCACCACCGAAATAGAACCGGAAGGTGAGTCGCATACAACGGTGGACAGTGCTGTGCTTCATGAAGGGGATCGCGAGAGGATGTCCGAAGAGCTGGACGATGCCGCGAACGTGGAAGCTTTATTGAGCGATCCATCGAGCGAGCTTACGCCACAGATCAGGGCCGCCATTAAGTCGAAGTGGCAGAAAATCGTCGGTCCAGATACCGAGATCGTGGTACGTATGCGCACGAAATTCATTTACACCCTCGCTGTCGTCAGCCATTTCGCAAACGGGCCATACCGCGTCGAGCGAAAAAATTCAATTTTCCTATAACCTAAGAAAATCGTTCGAATTAATCGAACGATTAAGCATATAAATGAGCAATAAGTATGATAATTATCGTTCGGCGAAGTACTCGACCGTATCGATAATCCATTCTGCTAAATTGTATGTAAGGTAAACGTCGCTTCGGCACAATTCGCGTAATGCCCGACACTGCCAGTGCATACGCGTGTACACGGAATAGCGTAAACTGGTCGGGTACAAACAGGCTGTTAACGTTTGCCATCTGGAGCATGGGTTTGCGGACAATGGATTAGGTGGAATGATTTAATAACCGGTTGACGAACTTTGCTACACGCTCGAGGCAGAATTTCACGAATTACAGCTGTTTCTATCTCGGTTTTTCGCAGGTGGCACAACTGAAAAAGTTCGCGGAAGGCAGCGGTCTTGGCATAAGCTTGGAAGGGACAGTGGATGTTGAGAACGGCCAGGAAGTCAGACCCCATCACTATATACGATCGATTCTGCCGGAAGGACCTGTGGGACAAAATGGCACTCTCCGTTCGGGCGACGAATTGCTGGAGGTAACGTTAGAACAGTGGTTTGCAAAGTTCCGGTATGTTGTCTCGCGTTTAACGTAATTGGAATTAACGCCTCCGGGAAGCTGATACCAGCCTGAACTTTCGCGTCGGGTTATTCTACTAACAAGAAATTTATACGTGCCGCGTCGTTCTGGAAATCAGAAATTCATGAAACCGTATTCGTTTCTCATCGAAATAGACGAATCGAGAAAGTTTCTGTGTTGAATCGTTTCAGCATACGTTTTCTTTGTTTGCAAGGTGAACGGATATCGTTTGCTCGGTATCAACCACATGGAAGTAGTTAGCGTGTTAAAAGAATTACCTATCCACGTTCGAATGGTTTGTGGAAGGAACATCGCATCGCAGGATCCTCTCTGCCCGATCGACACTGCTCAACATCAGGCCGCGTTCCAGACCAGGGTAAGATGCTGAATATTCATCGATTATTTAAACGAAGCTTACGATAGTCTCGACCTCCGTACGCGCTCGGCTCAGTTTCTCCTAAAGTCGGAATTTTAATATTTAAATGCGTCGTGTGTCATAGAAGTTTCTCAATTAACCCTGGCGTATCGTTCAAGCAATGTACCTTGCGTTAACATTTTCTGCATTGGATCGCATTAAAGTTAACATTCGATTTCAAGATCAAAATCAGAATATGCCTCTTACCTTGGTTATCTTAACAAAATATGATATTAGTCAATCTTACGTGTACATATTTTTTATTTCGCAACGCATCGTTATTCAATAATATTTACCTTTTTACATTTTTCTATATTTCTACTATATTTAGTTAGACTTGGTAAAAATTAAACTACCGAGAAATGTGTAATAATATATCCTGACCGTCGTGTAACAATATTGTAATATCGTCTTCATCGAAAGGCATTACGCTGTATCTTCCCCGGGTAAATATTGTAAACCCGAAGGAACATGTTCTGGAACCAATAAACGCCTTTCTATACAAATTCGTAGTAGTGTTAAATCAATAAATATAGTTTATAGAAAGTATTGTATCACTGAAAACGGTACAAAGAAATAGATTTGTTAAATAATTTATCGTCGATGCATCTTTACTTTTTTCTTGCGTCTATTGCCGAACACGTCTATTCTACGTTGTAGAAAAAAGTTCTCTAAATGTTTTCTCATTGAACGATGTTCTACTTGTTTCACGCAGAGCATTCTGGGCGGATCGTTGCAAAACTTGTTGCCCACGATGGATCGCCTTGTTAAAGCGAAGTCTGATGGCTCGTTAGCTTCAACGACCACCACTGCTACCGTGACCGATGCCAGCTTGAACAAGATGAAGTCACGTTCCCTGGAACCGCTGACGGGTCTTGCGATGTGGAGCTCCGAACCGCAAATCATCGAATTGGTAAAGGGAGAGCGGGGCCTTGGGTTCTCCATTTTGGATTATCAGGTAACATCCTCGAACGATTCAACCTTCGCTTCCGTCGCGCATCGAGTTGGTATCTGAATAAAATACGGAAACCGTTATCGCTTTCTTAAGGGGTTTGTCATGCAGTTAAAGAACATGTTTATTACTGTATGTCGTTAAGTACCGCAAGCCTTTGAAACATACGCAATCGCTGTAGGCACCGTCAACATTTATATTACCTCGTTACACGTGTACACGTTAAGGACGCGTTTATCGAGGATGCGACTGATCCAACGGGAATCCTGTCTGCCGTTTCTAGGATCCAATGAACCCCAACGAGACTGTGATAGTAATAAGATCGCTCGTTCCTGGGGGCGTAGCCCAGGTGGACGGTCAACTGATTCCGGGCGACCGGCTTCTGTTCGTGAACGACATCGCCCTGGAGAACGCGACCTTGGACCAGGCGGTGCAGGCGTTGAAAGGCGCGCCGAAGGGCACCGTTCGCATCGGCGTGGCCAAGCCGTTGCCCATTCCAGACAGTATTGTCCAGGTGAGCGATCAGGACGATCGGATCGAACCGAGCAGAGATAGGGAAAACGAGGCGACCACCTGCTCGATTCTGGATAGCCACAAACAGAGGCGAGAATATTTCCGGGAGCGCAAAGTGAACGTAATCGAGCCACCCCATCATATGGATTTGATCGAGGGAGTAAAGCACCAGCACAATCTCGTCAAATCCGAGAGTTTCTAAGCGTCGCTCGAGGCTAACGCGTCACCGCTCGATCTTCTTCTCGATGGAACAACCATCGGCGACTACCTTCAGCGCCGAAGACTCCTCGAACCACGTCTTTATCCGAAGCTAGGACCTGGACCATGGTGGAGAGCAACAATCGTAAACCACCTACCCGATCCATATTCGTAAATCCTTCACGATCCTCATCTCGTACGGAAGATCGATGATCCGCTATAAACGATACTCGTAACCCACGCCTAACTACCCAAAGCTACCAGGTCCAGGTTCTGGATCACGTCGAAGCACGTCGATGCTCGCTGAAGCCTATGGTAAAGAGGTTGGACAGCGGTCCGCGAGCTCCCAGGCAGTCGCCGTGTTTGTTCCATCATTGGTATCGCGATTATTCGGCCTCTGTTGGACCAATGATACCGCTTTCGCGACTCGCGTGTCTTCGAGACGATCGTACGTACGGTAGCCGAACTCACCATGATCGATCCATTCTTCAATGGATCAGAGAGTACTTGTTTTTTTGTTTTTCTAGAGCCCCGAGAGTACCTAGAGTGTTCTCTAAGACGATCCTAGACTATCCGTCCGTCGAAGAGATTTTTTCAGATAACGCTTTTCGTCAGTTTTGCCGGTTGGAACCGTTGGTACACGTTTTGCACCGCTACGACAATCGTTCGCGCGACAATGCTCAAATAGTTTTATCGAAACCGTGAAGGTATATTCGGAGAAGAGAAGAAATCTACGAATCTTTACAATTTTTATACGGTACGCGATGCGAAGTGTTCAGATGCTGCTTAAAATCTGTTTCTCGAAGTCTCGCTCGTTTTAACTCCGTGTGTTTATGTTATTACACCCTTTTCGTTCGTCTCATTACAAATATTGTAGTTTTATTTATGATCGCGGCATCGCGTTAAAGAATTTTTTTTTCTTTCGTTTTTAGTCCGACGAGAACATATATGAGACTGCATATTATTGACCAGCGTAGATTATTACGTGGTTTACTAGCGAATAGACAAATCTCGATTACGTTTGGATCCAGCTTAACGCCTACACGTCGATTAAACGTTTTATAGTATGGTACTTATATGGTATAACGAACGGAAGAATCTTTTTTTTTTCTAGTGCAAATTGAATAAACGTTTCGCAGCGTGTATGAGTTGTTGATAATAATAAATAGGGTGCCGTACACGTTATTTTACTTTATTTTACTTTATTTTATTTTATTTAACGTTCTCCACGATACCCTGTTCCCGTCCTTCTTTATTTTCTGTTGTCTTGGCTAACGTGTTCCGTGTTTGTCCTGCGCTTTCCGTTTGTTCCTTGTATTTTTTGTTTGTTTTGCGTTTCCTGTGTATCGATCTGTATCGTTCAGGTTGTCCTTGAAAGACGAGCGATAGAGTTAATTAGTTACGTACTTGTACAGCCGTGGTTCTTGCAACGAAGAGAGCCGGAGGTATTTCCGGAGTCAGTATCTGCCTGATTCCGTGATTCGGAATTTCAGAAACGTAACGTTTGCTTCTGATTGCGCCACGTTTTCCAAGACACCCTGTATATCGTCGGTGCGAGACTGGTAATTGTCGCATGCGGCAATCTGAATTGATTTTTGCTTCACGAACGTAATTTTCTGCTATGTAAGCAAATAGACAGTGACCAAACACCCCCGCGGGTCGGCGTTCATTAACACCGTGCTTTCGTTCTGCCGATGAAATATTTGGATTTATAATTTTCATTTACGCGGCTTGAGACTAACCGACTGTGCACAATTTGAATGCGAGAAAAATCAAAATTTTAGTTTGTGCGAATTCAGTTTCAATCGGAACAAAAAGTATTGACTTTTCAAGGTCCATATTAAAAATTCATTGACTTAGCTTGAAATCATACATTCCTTTCGAGTGTCCTAATAATTTGCTCTCACTGTACAAGCTAAGAGATTTATTATTTCATCGCGCTCCGAATATTCGAAACGCTATCAATGCAAGGAACTCGCGGACCACTAATGAATCCCGAGCTAAATATACTATCGTCGTGACTGACACGTGACAGAAAACTTCTGTGCCGTGTGTTGCACACGAATACACTCGAGAGACACGAGCCAGCCGTTTATCGAACACTATGCCGGTGTAGCGCTGTGCCACGATAGCGGGCGGCCGACTCAGTGACCTTTAAGAGTCAAATACATTCAGGTCGAAGCATCAATCCATTCGGTCTGCAAGTTTCAATCGTATTGGGAACCAATGTCGATGACTCCGGCTCGATTCGAAGCTCCTGCTTGCTTTCTCGCGTTTCGATTAAATTTTTATCAGGTTAGCAAGTGAGAGAGATACAGATAGATAGATAGATAGATAGATAGATAGATAGATAGAGAGAGAGAGAGAGGGAGAGAGAGAGAGAGAGAGAGAAATTACTTGGATCGTGGCATAGTGTGACGGATCTTCGAACTAGCTGGACAAAACTCCAATATGAAATAATGGTCACATATTTATGAAAATTAGTCTCTTATATCGTAGTGCTTGACGTATGTAAAAAACAAACTGCCAACGATCATGGTTGCCTAGAATGATTTTTGTCCAGCTGGATAGGCGACTCGTCGCGCACCGTGTCTTTGGTTCGAGCGATGATCGATGGAGCCTAAGCGTTAGGCTCGTTCCAACAAACGCGAGTGCTCGAACTTCAGAGAATTGTAATTTTTCGTAAAAGAAAAAGATGGTTGGGAAGAAGCAGTGAGAAACGATACGAAAGCGAAACGTGAACGCGAGAGTGCGCGAATTCTCCGACCAGGGCTGCCGGACGTTCAAGAGAGAAAGATAGCGAGAGAATGGGAGAGAGAGAGAAAGAGAGAGAGAGAGAGAGAACGAGCCGCGAGCATTGAACACGTAAAACGAAATTGTTGATAGAAAAACGGTTTGATTCGTGCGCGATTCGTGCGAGAAATGGGTACATACGATATCGGAAAATGCCGACCACCGACTAAGTAAGTACTGAATAAAACGATTGTAATAGTGAATGAAAGTTGCCTGGTAGAGTAGCTGAACAAAACGATCGCATTCGGTATTTTGCATTCGACTCGATGACTCTGTTCTCACCGTTCCTTCGTTTAGAATCCGAAGCTCGTGTGCAGTGTGAGGCTTCTCGATACCCGGCCGGTGTTGGACCGCCTACACGGAACACCATTCGAAACGGAAATTAAATACAGTCCCGAGAGGAACATTCGATGCTTTGATCAGCACCTTCTCGCTGTTCTCTCCATCGAGCCGGTCTCGTTTGCACGGTCAACGCGAAACTGGCAATTACGGGGAACAGCAAATTTCATTGTCAGTTCGTTTCGCGCGCTCGCTTCTATAATTCAATTATCCTCTCTTATTTATTAGGTGTTCCGATAAGTTCTCAGGGCTTTCCATTCGTAACTGTATATAGGATGACTTAGTTATTTTTCAACTGAAACCGGAGTATCGTTCGTTTCAGATGTTTCGATCGGTTGTTTAAATTATAATCCTCTAAATCCAATAAATGAACGGTGACCAATTTTTGACGTCGCCAAGCGCCGTAATTCCTGATATCGGAAGAAAAATTCAAGTTTGCCTTTATTTAAGGTTTATCCAGAATTGGTTCGCTCGGGCGAAATGCTCATGATAACGTAGGCTAAAGCTCTTGGATCTACGTTCTACGGGATAATTCAGCCATGCGTGTCGTCATAAGTACACCGATGAGTTAAGGACGCGCAGTGCGCAACGAATTGGAAATGCGTAGAAATTTACATACGGTGCGCGTGTAACGTAAACTTTGAATTATCATTCGCGCATTTGTTATCGTTCGTTTCTGTTGACTTTGTCGAGGTTTGTTTTCTGTTGGTTGAACGTATAACGAGCATAATTTACAACGTTTCAATTGTTGTTACAAATGCATGTAATTCGCGATCTAATCACGATATACGAAAAATTGTTTGCACGATCTGCTATGCTGTTCCTTCGAAAAAGAGAATATTTCGAATTTCGAAGATCCTCAAGACGATCGATAAAAAGGAAAATTGATCAAAGCATCGCATCTTCCTCTAGGTGATATGCAGCTTTCGCTCGGCCCGTTGCGTTATTCCGATAACACCCGATACAGTCCGATACCGACGAGGAATCGAAGGAAGCCGTTTTCATTCTGTACACTTACACGCCCAAGCAACCATTAACACGGACACTCAAATACACGAACTGAACGTGACCGTATTAGCGATCTTAGCTCGAGTAATTTTTTCTTTCTTTGTACATAACATACGCATTGTATCTGCCGTTCATCTTTTTGCAGTATAGCGGGTGGGCTGAGGAGTTGGAGGAGGAGGAGGGGGAGGAGATTGAAAAAGAGAAAGAAGGAGATAGAAGCGTGTTTCGATTAAATTAATTTTGATCGTTCGATGCGCGGTGAAATGAATTTTCAGTTGAAAATGTGAAAAAGATGATTTTAACCCGTTAACCGGAGAAAAGTTCAAAACGAATTTGTTAATCCGACGGAGATTCTGCTTTATGCGAACCGAAATACAGAACAACGCAGCGACCAACAAAATTCCACTATTTTCTGAAAGTTCAGTCTTTCGTTGTAGCTATTATACGTGAAGTTTCGATAATTCGATCGGTACCTACAGCCTGGAACGTAATTTTGCGTGTTCCAGCGCTATAGCGCTGTAGTCGTCTCAGGGACCTTCCCCCGCTCCTGCGTTCGAGTCCGCTCGACTTTTTCAAATTTCGCTCGAAACAATCGGACCGCGCGTATGTATCTGGCACCCACGCGTGCCTAACTGCGTTTCGCGTGAGAGGGGAGGGGACTACGATCGCGTAAAACAGATAAACGAATGAGGATTTTTTGATTTAGAGTTTAGAGGAGTGCTTAGTTGCCGAGGGAAAGAGAGAACCGCGGGTGTCGAGATAGAACGAAAGAGAAAGAGGGAATGCAATTGCATTTAACGAGAGAGAAAGGGAACACGGTTACAAAGAGGCAAGTAAAACAACAGATTTTTTTCATTCGTAACTATTCGTCATCTCTTTTTCTGTCTCTCTTCGCCACTCCCCACCCTCGACATCCTTACTGCATTTCTCCTACACTGTCACTTAATCATCTCTGATCTCTATTGTTCGTACACCGCCACTCAACAATTTCGAGTGTCTCCTACGTAGACGACTGCTTTCGGACCATCTCGCGTATTTCGCGGAACACGAAGCGTCGAAGCTACGATAAAAAGAAAAAGAAAATGGGAAGGGTGCTCGATTCGATCTCGGGGTGGGTGGTCGGTCCCTAGTCCCTAAAAAGCGGCGCTCGAAGGTTTTTCAGTGTGCGGTGTCGCCGTCACCGTCGCCGTCGCCGTCGCCTTTCCGTTTCTGTTCGTGTCTCTTTAACGAATCTAACGATCGCATAAGCTCGTATGCGAACCTTTCCACCATTTTGTAGAGGTCTACTTTCACTACTGTCTACTACTCACTGGCACCTTTCTTCACTATTATCAAGAGGCTTTCGTGTCCGGGAATCGATACGTGTGTATGCTGTTTACTATTGCTTAACACGGGGGACACGTTCAGTACCTGAAAGCTACTCCCCTCTCGATTACCCTCGACTCGACCCCCGAATACTAGAAACGGGCAAAACGATGGTAGAAAACCTTTCCTCTCGATGGTAGCCGTTGGATATCTGCCCGCAAGTTACATAATACAAATCGATTCTCCTGCAGGCTTCCTCTATCTCTCTCTCTCTTTCTCTCTCTCTCTCTCTCTCTCTCTCTCTCTCTTCCTCCATGTCTCTCTCTTTGTCCCTCTCTTTCTCGTGCGTCTTTCTCGGGTAATTATACAGTAAAGGGTACACCTCACCGATTTTGAAGACCTTGAAATACGTTGTCAAGATCGGCTACGATCCTGATACTCTTTTCCGTATAATTACCCTTTCTTGTTTTCACCGTATTCTTTTTCCGTTCTTCTGTTTCGTCGCGTTTCCTTCATTCACCTCGAACACGCGTACTGTTCGATTCTGTACACGTGTACGCACAACCACGACCGACCAACGTGTCTCTCTCTCTGTGTGTGTGTGTCCACGTGCGTATACACGTAGAGACGTAGACGCGGTGCAACTTTGGAACGGAGTCTCGAAGGCACGCGATGATCACTGTCGTTTATGCTCACCACCGTCCACCGTCCATCGTCCATCGTCCATCGTTCATCGTTGATCGTCCATCATCGTTGTTGTTCGCATCGATGGTACTCCGATAGGCTACACGATTCGTGGCAGAAACCATTCGGATTCGCTTTTCATCGGTGAAAGCAGACGACCAGAGCTCGAAACGTTTCGATCGCTAACGTTATAACCGTGATTCGACTCGTTTACCAAGGGGATGCAGCAACCACCAGGTTGCTCCACATTTTATACAGAGTGGTCGGTAACCAGCGGTGCAACCGTAAAACAGGCGAATCCACGTAGTTTTTCGCTAGATTCGTTGATTCGTTCTCGAAAATAATCGTCTTTAACCATCGAGTTTTTAAATTGTTTTAATTGGAATCTTTCTACCGCTTTTACGGGATTCGTATAAGATCGTGCTTGCCGCAGTTACCCCCACCTCTGTTTCCTGCTGGCGACCTCGCTTACTCCATTTTGGCTCGGTTCCTGACCGAGTCGAAGCTTCCGAAAATCCCAGTCTCACTGGTCTGGTCTTCACGGTCGTGTTGCTTTTCATCCGTAGGCCTGTGACACTCGTTATTATACTCACATTGAAATTAATTGTCCGCTCAAGGCCACCGACCCTGCTCGTTGTTAGTAAGTACGGGATTACGTACTAGCAAATTCAAGCTTCGCTTGAACGCGACGCGTCTAACGGATCGGTCTGTTTTTTCATTCGAGAATATCGAGTTATCGCATTTTCTTTTAAATTTAGGTGTTGTAGAATACGTGTGCCACAAAGGATTCGTTTGAATTCAGTTGAATGCAGTTTTTCAAGTGTGAAATATTGACGATATTTAGTGCTGACGTGGTTCAACGATGTTTCGTTACGCAGTCGAAATATTTTTCCAAATATTACAGATCTCACGGTGAACCGTAACGCTAAATAGCAAAGGTTTAATTTCATAATCGTTGAAATTATTCCCTCGTTTTCCAACACGGGACTCTGTAATTTCGTAACGGACGTGAACGTTTCTGCTACGATCGTACTACGATCCGCGAGTTGGGCGACCACGAGCAAATTGGACCATCGATGCGAACAATACTCAATGGTTCGCAATGCGTTTTGAAAATGCCTCGCCGACAGGAAACGCGAATTCAAGATAGCCACGAAATCGGAACCATATGTACAAAGAATGTTTCAGATTTCCTCGAGATCTCACTTGATTCGTTGCAAATCTTATCGCGGATAGCTGTTCCTCTCGCGTACAAGTGTAATCTAGTTTTTCGATGGCTGCCGGAACATCTACAGGGTGTCTCTGCTGGGACTGAAACCAAATTTTTTCTTACGTCTTCTCAGGGTTATTGGTGTTTTTATTTCGCAATGCCCTTCAGAAAATGAGCTGACTAAAAAATTTGGTTTTCAGGATACTCTTTCAAGCGATCGGACCGTGCGATTAAAAACGAAGGAGATTACTCGGGTGATCTCCTTTCAGCTGAGACACCTTGTATTCTATTTGGAAATTGATCGAAGCTTCTTCGAAGGACAGGACACGAGCGCGGGAGTAAATTGGAAAACTTGAAACTTTTCTTCGTCGGTTTTATCCTCGAACGGGGGCGAGGCAAACTTTCGGATCGAGTTTCCATCCTAATGGAAGAAATTGCGGTATATACCTCGTTTCTGATAATGCCGCGGCGTAAACAATTTGCATACCATTTGCAGAAGTAATTGTTTGCCTGGTCCCGCGATACCGCCACTTTATGCTCTCGCTGCAACATCTACTTACACGAGCATGAATCGTTTATCGGAAAGGGGGAATAAAACGGTCGCTTGTCAACCCTTATTCCTGTTTTTCTTTTTTACGTAATCGTGATCCGTGATTCGCGAGGTAGTGGCTTAAATTTTGAAGAAACTTTTGATCGGCGTACTTGCTTGAGGAATTTCTTGGAAAAGTAGAATGAATTTAATCGATTCCATGATTTGATTCGGTGGCATTGGCGCAAGCAAAATTCTTCTAAACTTGGAAAAGGAAATGAATTTTTCTATTTCTCCAAGTATGTTGCAATCGAGGTAGACATAATTTAACGTTGCTCGAGGATCGAGAGTCTAATAGCGACGATATAATTTACACTCGAGGACAAAGTTTATTCTCCGTTTCTGCTAAACGATTCGCGTCAGACACGAAAGCATCTCCAGGGTTCGAACTAGGGATATGGGGTGGCCAGATAGGAGAGGAGAAATTCAGGGGAAATACAGTTTTTCTGTCTATGCGGTTACCGCATTAATCGCGTGGGAGATGAAACGCGTCCCATGACCGATCAGCCACCGGTGCGTCGATTGTTTTGGGTAATTCCCAAAAATTTGCCCGTTACTTCGTCTACCCGCTTATCCCTAGCGCTTATCCCTAGTTCGAACGCGTTAGCGCGCTTCTGTTTTCTAGTAGAAAGAGAAAACTTTGAACAATTTTAGAGGGAATGCTCCGCGATGGAATGTGTACGGCCAATCACGATTCCGTAGGCGTTGTTCCTTGTCTGTGTCTTTTTTTTCTAATTTTTTTGTTTCATGTTTCTCTCTCTCTTAAATATCGCCGGCGTGCACCACGCGTTCCCGCTAACTAATTCGGCAATGTTATTTTCATTTTTCAGGGCAATGCTTAAATCGTCCAGACCGGGACCGTTTGCGAAGCAAGTTCTATCAATTTGCCGCAGTTTATCGACCAAAGAAAAAACGAACGAAAACAAAAAAAAGAATAATGATATTCGATTAAGAAATAATAATATACACACAAAACACACACAAATGTGCTCGTCGTATGACTGTTTTAATAATAACAATGATATTCATATCCGAAAGCAATGACCAATCATGATGTAATATTATACATGAGTGTTTTTCTTTTGCCTAAACGTGTTCTTCGTATAAACCCTCTCACCGTTCCCTGCCGTTTTTTCGTTTTCTACATTTCGCGGATCATAGTTTGCGGCGGCGAACCTTCGTCGAGAACTTGGATTGCCCCAGCAATCCTTCTTGTTATTAATTATTCTAAATGATTTGCAGCTCGACGCTGCTGGTAGGTGTTCGCGATGATCGTAGACTGCTCTTTCGAGATGGCGGACGTTGTCCCAACGTTTGTAGCGTTTCTTCTCGTCTTGAAAAAAGTTTGAAGGTACCTTCGACATCGATAGAAGTCGATTTTGGAATTTAAACGGTAACCAGCACCGCGTTACGAGCACTACGATTCACGAAAAAGTATTTACAATAATTAATAACGGAAATGGTCGGTATTCTACGAAAAATTCTTGTCTCGATCCGGAGCCGAATATTTTTCGGTCACGCCGTGACTGTTTCTTTGTCAGATTCTGCCGGTAACGTTTTCCGGTAATCGGTAAATTTTTACATCGATGGATGTATTCGATCGATAGGTAAGTGGTCAAATTCGTTCGGAACTGAACGATACATCGGTCGATGTAACGGGAGATTTTGTCGCGGGGATTTCCGAGGGTGTTAAAGAAGAAGGAATACCGCGATCGCGACTCCTCGTTGTTGGTTTTCTTTTTAACGTTCCGTACGCAATTTATGCTCGCGCAAAATTATCCAGAATTATTTCGAAAGGCGCTCCGTTTGATGTGCAGCCTCTCGAGCGTTTTTGGTGACCGATGAAGGTTTTTCAATAGTTGAGTCTACTTTAATGCGAGACGTGTGTTAGACGTATAGAGATCGAACAGGAAGCATTCGGAAAGAGGAAAGGTGAGGATGCACAATTAAGACATGTACGAATCGTGGAACGCTTGTTGTCTTATGAAAATAACGCTTACTTATTTTCTACGTATACGTACGCGAACTATATCGGTTCCCATCAAGATAAAGGTATTTCTGCGATCTCAAACCGTAATTCGTAGACGAAACATTGAACATTTCGTTAGAGTGCCTTCTCAGTAGATCACACGTATTGCTAATCCTTTTTCGGTTCCCCCAGTTTCTCAGGTTTTCGAATCAGTGTTCTGAAATTTTTAGATTTACGAATGTTTCGAGTTCTAAGCTTCTCTGTAAGCGATGTTATAATAATTGGAATGTTTATATTTTTTCGATGTTCATCTTTTTCGGTGTTTTGTACGATAAGTTAAGAGGCTTTCGAATTCTTAAATTTTCTACCATTTTCTTGATACACGTTAAATATTCCAAGTTTGAAATTAAAAGGAACGCGTTTAGTCGTTAAGGTGTTCGTCTTACCCAGTATTCGTATTTATCGGATTTCAAACAATTTTCAACACACGGGCAAGGTTTGTCGTTGGGTAGACCGTGAGTCTGTATCATTCATCATTAGCAGTATCTCTGTCACTGTCTCGAATCTGTCACTTGGCAAGAAAAAGTTATGCTTCGAGTAAAAAAATAGTAGCACACTCTGAGACCGCTTCTCTTTCCCGCGTAAATCGCTCTCTACCTTCCTCCACTGCCACAGAGACGGCGTCGCTTGACGATGAGATTAATAATTGCCTGATTTCTCTCGATTTTGTTTGTATGTCCCGATGGCCGATCACACGGTAGAGGGTGCCGCCGATTTGTCCCGTAAGACGCAGCAAAAGCTTCCCGAACGAAAGCGAAACGACAGATCACGCAGCGGAGCTCGAGGACTTCCTCTCTTCCAGATCAGGTACCGTCCGAAATTTTCACCGATTCCCCGAATCGGCAATTTTCCCATCGCGAAACGTACAAACCGATGAAACGTTTAAGCGAAAACGCTAGCGAGCGAGAAACAGACAGGTCCGCTTTTCTAAATTATATTCTTTTCGCTTCCGCAGGTGTGACGGAGCTGTCTATGGACAAACCGGAATCAGACGACGAGGATGAGGACAACTGGAAGGACGCGTCGCCTATAACGCCAACCGTAAGTCCCGCGGAGCAACGTCGAGTGCTTCGGCAAGACCGGAAGCCGTTGGAAACGGTAGAGGTCGACGTCCACGAGTTCTACCCGGCTAGCAGCAGTTCGTTGGAGGACGTGATCATCGCGGACATAAGTCCAACGTCCCTGGACATGAAGATAGCGGCTAGGTACACGCACGACGCGACAACGGGGGTGGAGAAGGTAGCTCCGAAGGTGAAATTAAAGAAAGAACCATCGGACGATAAACTATCGACGGAGAAACGACCGGAACCGGAAACGGAACTGGAAACAGAACCACCGGCTCGGAAGCCGCTTCATCAGGAGAGAAGGAGAGAGTTGAGACGCATGGACTCGGTCGAGAGGATGTCTACGTCGAAGGAGTCGTTGAGGCAGGAGGATTCGGAGAAGTACGCGAAGAAGAAAATCGTCAAGAGGCAGAGCACCGAATCCGACGACAGAACCGCGACGACGAAGATCGACGAACTCGAGGAAGTCGACCAAGCATCCAGAAGGTTCTCGGATACGGTCACGCCGGAAGATTCGAAGAAGAAAAGTCCAGAGGACGCGCCCAGTTCGAAGGAGCATAGAAAGATGCGGAAGGAGCAAGAGTGTATCGAGAGGGTCACGGAGTTCCTGACCAGGCACAACGCTTTGACCTACTCGGACCACTATAATCAAGATGTCGTCGTGCCGGAGCAACGAGTACGTCCATCCAGCTTGAACGAGTTGGAGAAAGCGCGTCCAGCCGACGAAATCGAGGAGAGGAGCAGCCAACGAGCGGAGGATCCGAAGAGTACCCCCGAAGAGTCGACGAAGACACCATCCACGGTGGTGTCCGAGAGACCTTCGAGCACCGAGCGACTTTCGTTGAGCGTCGCCGAGCCGAAGAGCATTTTAACTCCCGAAACAGAGGCGCCACCGAAGCGTAGAAGTTCGATGAGGAAGAGGACGTTCTCCAGGGAGTCTTCCAGGGAGTCTCTCTTGGACGAGACGAAGAAAGAGGTGAGGATACAGGAGAACGTCGAGGAGATTTTCTTCGACGAGCCCAGCGAGATATCCAGCGCGCTGCCGGAGGTGCAGCTCGTCAAGGCGAGGATCATCACCGCCGAAGAAGCAGCGGCTAGCAGAATCGAAGAAGCCGTGGCCAGGGTGGAGGTGCACTCGCCGCCGAAGGTGGTCGTCCTCTTGGACTCGATCAGGGTGAGGAGCGGAAGAGTCCCTTCGCCGGAGACCGTGGACACGTCGCACTTGCAGTTGGTCAACCTGGCGAAGTCCACCTCGGAGAACACGCTGGTGGACACCGCAGAGGAGGAGAACAAGGTGTCCGAGAGGAACATCAAAGCGGAGATTTTGCTGGATTTGTCCAAGGTCCACGATGTCAAGGAAGACGCGGCCACACCGCCGGAAACGGAGAGGAAAGAGAGAAAATTGAGCAGGACCGGCAGCGAGGGCTCGAAAAAGGGAGGATCGAGGAGTCAGATCAGGTCCAAGGACCGAGATGGATTTAAGATTGGAAGTCTGGCGCAACCGGATCAACCCGAGCTCACGATTCTGCTCGACAGCAGCGTCACGGAGAAGAAGAGGGCGGCTCGCGAGCGGAGGGACGGCAGACTTCTCGAGGATGCAGCGGAGAGGATGGCCGACAGGTGAGCGAGGAGCGAAAACAGTGGGGCCACGAGGTTGTACGGTGCCATCGCGATTTTCTATATACTCGGTGATTTTTAGAGGTTGTAGTCGATCGTGGATTTTGTTGTCTCGCTTGAAATTTAAAGTAAGTTTGGATTTCGAAACGAATCTCACGGATCGACGATCCCATGTTAATTGGCAGCGAAATCTACCTTGGGCGTATCATCGCGCGTACTATAAAATGTTGAGTGGAAAGCCTGTATTTCGGTGAAACTAGACGCCCGATCAATGGCCGGGAATATACATATGTATATCGTTAAAAATAACGGACGCGGCTGTTTTGCCCGGACTATACAACCGGTCGATACAGATCCGAATTCCCATGTTGCTCATAACTCGATCTAAATTATCCTGGGAGGGCTTCGAATGCCGATTAACGAACAACGTTATTTTCCGTGCATCCGCTGGCTCGATTACACGAGTGCCCGTAGAAACCCTGCGAAATGCGCACAATTGGTTGGAAATCTAGGTCACCTGGAATATCAGAGAGTGTTTCGCGACCCGAAAATTCTATAGCCTTCGCGCGCGCGCCCCTTTCTCTTTCTCGCGGTGCCGATCATTCAAACAGAAATAGGCCCCCGGTAATCAATTATTTTTCCTTCCGGCCTCGGACGTCTCGAAGCTACGTTCGCTCCGCTTCACTCTGCTCTGCTTCGCTTCTCGCTGCCGAACGATAGTTCGCGAGCGTTCACCGTGTTCACTTTTACGCCGCGCCGATGAAACACGAGTTAGACTATTCCGACCCGTTCGCCTCATCGCTGTCAAATGTACGCTACTTCGCCGCCCGCCCAACCATAATCATCGTGGAACAATAAACCGGACGTATACGATCCGCAAAGTGAATATCAGACGTTCAGTCCACACTCGAACATTTTCTTTATTCGTTCGTTAACACGATTTATTTTGTGTATTCGATTCGTATTGTACCATTCGTTTTATCCATGTATTTATTTTTTTCGTTTATCGTATCGTTCGTACAATAATATTTACATTTTATTTGTTCTACGTATGATACACCTCTTTCCGGTTAGTCCAGAAATCGTTTTATTCAATTTATCCACGCGACGCGTGTACGTGCTGTTTTCTTTATTCGCGTTCAGGTAGCGCTTTCGTTCTATCTAGTTGTTTCATTCGTTTCAGTCGCACTCTATACCGCGTTTACACGTATTCGGTTAAATTAACGTACCTTCTCCAATTACTCGATTCGTTTTGTTTGGTCTACTTATCGTAACCGTCTATTCGTTTACTTATTTACTTATTTCTGGATTTCGATACTCGACGTCGCGTTCAAACACCGTAGCAGATCTTTATTGCTTCACAGCACTCGAAACAGCGATCGTTAACGTTTTAAAGCCAGGACGTTATAACGTTATTGCTCGAACGCCGCGTCATTCCGGCTTCATGCCAATTTTAGTTTAGTGCTCTTTGTGGAGCTTTACGCGTTCGCGTGGTTACACGATTGCTAAAAAATTCATAAAAGCCAAACTTAAACGACACATATCGTTACTATGCTTTCGATTCGGTGAAATCGAACGAAAATATACATATGGTAAGTCTATCGTGTGTTCACGCTGTCTAGTTAGAACCGCGTAACGTCCGCTTAGTCCAGCGACCAAGCTCCGGACTCGAGAAGTCGTTAAAAAAATCTTGAAGGAATCTCTACGGTTTCGTTCTCGTAGGAAGTCTTCGAAATTCTGTGTAAAGTTACGTAAAATTCCTCGCATTTGCATATTGTTTCGTAACCGCTGTAATTTCGAAGCGTAGGCGCAACTTTGAACTATGGTCGACCTATCGTTGCATACGGCGTGGCGCGTATGGCTTCTTCGGGTTCATCGCACAGTTCACGCTGCTGATCAATTTTTCTTGACAATGAATCGGTAATATTCGGACACTTTTAAAAGGACGAATAACATTTTTAACATCGTACCGAACAACTTGGATTTTTTTTGGAGTTTCGAAGAAACTGCAATTGGTCGGAATTACAGAGACGATGTTCAAAGCGATCGTTTACAATTTTTTACGTTGGTCTGCGTTAAACGTTTTGAGAATACGAACGGTCGAACGAAAGCTAGTTTTTAAAGCATTCTCGAAAAAGTCGATGTTCCGCCGGTTGGGAGCATCGATCCGCGTGGCTACTATCATCCTCCTTTTTTCCCCTTCGTTTTATCATGCACGGTCATGCTTCAAAAATACACGAAGCCGTACCGCGGGTTCGCAAGATACCCACAGAAACGATTCGCGTTCCTCGGTGGCTGACCTTTCGTAACCGACGGTGAACGTTCGAACGTAAGATTTCGTCCGGTGATTTACGTGAAAACTAGATTGCCGTTCGAATTTTTATCGTTGAAGAGTCTTCGCAGAATGTTTACCGTGAAAAGTGAAATTTGTTTTTTCAAGAGAGTCGAAATACGTACTAGCATGGATTCGTTAAGCGTCAACCGAAAGTTAATTTTCGGGTTGAATTGACCCGAACGGTGCACTAGAATTAAGACGATGGGTGTTACGTATACGTATAGGTGGCAGTCAACGCGAGGCGCGTTAAGCGTACTAATAAAAATATACTACTTTCTCGATCCAGTTTATCGCACCGACATATGCTACCGCTCGTAAGTGGGGCACCTGTGAATAATTGAAAAGCCATTTTAGAAAAAGAAATTTTCTCTGTTTCGAGCCGTTGTCGTCAACGTCCTTCGAAAAATGTAGGGCGGGTGTGTTATCGGCACACGCGAACACGGGAGAATGGGTAATTTGTTACGCAATATTTTGAAATCGAGTTTTCGGCCGTAATACCCCACTGCGCGGCGGGTGTAACGCCACGACCAAGCGGTGCTACGGCTCGCCGTTTCCGCGAGCGTTTCACCTGTACGAAAAAAATCGAAATTCGCGGAGCCAACCGCGGCTCGGTTCGCGAAGCATTGGATCGGGTAGCTTATTGCCACTCTGGCAGAGACACGCGAGATCGAGCAATCTTTCGCCGCTTTCGCGCTATCGACAAGATAAATCGAGTTTGCTTCCCAATCCATTCGTTCTCCGGTGCCCCTCGTTCTGCCTTCGGGGGGCTCTTCCGAGCCAGGTAACTCCCGGCGGAAGCCTTTGGACCGTAGAGCGTATGCGGAGAGCACGGAAACAGGAAGGGAGCAGCTCGGGTCGGATGTAATCGGGTGCAGGTGAAGACGATGCGCGTTGGAGCGGGTGTCGGAAAGTGGGTTAAAGGAATCGGGGGAATCCGAGCGAACCGGAGAGACAGAGATAACGCATTCGAAACAGAAATATCGGTAGAGGGACGGGGAAGACCGTCGACATGCCATGCCGGAAGGGAAGCTGAACACGAATATAAATATAGAAAAGCGCAGCGGCCGGGAGACGGATAAAAGATAAAAGATAAGGGCGAGCGGTCGAGAGAGTTCGAAAAAAGGAGAGCGAGGAACGCGACGAATCTGATACGAAATAGATGGAGAAACGGATAGATCGAGAAATACCGAGAGAACGAGAAGGAGAGAGAAAGAAAACGAGGGAGACGGAGAAAAAGGAGGAAAACATAAACCGGAGACAGAGAACGGAGAGAGACGCTTGCCACCGAGGTAGCCGAGAGAGAAGAGAACGGTGCTAGTGGCAAGAAAGGAATAGAGACGGAAAGCTTTGCCGCAACGAAGCTCGCTCGGTACTTACATACACCCGCGCGCGCCCGCGCACACAGAGACAGTTCTACAGTCTTCGTAACGACTCGTACTCGCGTGGATTCGCGTCACGGTTCTCTATGTACGTGTACATCTACTCTGTTGACGCGCGCGCGTCCGTGTGTGCGTCTGTTTCGCGAACGTGTTTGCACCCGCAGGAGAATACTCCAGGAGGTGGTCGGTCGCGATTAGTCGTGATTCGGAGCCGGCATCGGCGGCGTTACTCTAGCCAGTGATAAAGGGAAAAGATACATCGACTGCATCGTTTACTCTGTCCGCGTGTGAATGTTCGTGCGTCTCTCTCTTTCTCTCTCTCTCTCTCTCTCTCTCTCTCTCTCTCTCACTCTCTCTCTCTCTCTTCCTCGCTCACTATCTATCTGTTTGTACGCGGCTGGGTGCTCGCGAACGCACGAGCGCCACGTTTTCGTGTACACGCGGACCGGAGTGTGTTGTTTATTAGATCAGAGTAAGCCAGTTTGCAGTGACGCACGGTCGCCCAGTGACACGCCAGTGAACACCTTGGCTTCGTAGCGGAACGTGAGAGGTACCTGTCCCTGTTTTCCCCTTTTTTCTGTCCCCTATACTCTTCACACTTTCTTCCTTTCTTTCTCTTTCTTTCTTTCTTTCTTTCTTTCTTGCTCGGTTACGTTACGCGCGACGCTCGCGATCTTCGCGAGTCACGGGACACGCGAGCGACAGCGATTCTCGATCGGGTTCCTTCGCGATCGACGCCTGTGGATCTTGGTTTTTTTGGTTTATCGTCGCCCGTGAATTTTGGTTTCCTCTAGAAGATCAGCGAAAAAAGACAGACCAGTGTCTTTCGATTTTTGTTTCTGTTTCTTCTTTTGTTGAACGTGGAGTGCGGTTCGCGCGAATGAGTTTGTTTTAAGTTTTATTCGGGTTTCGTATCGTTGTTCTCGGATTCCACTGTGTTTCGATTATTCCCAATTTATTATCTCTCTTATCGTTCTGTATTTCTTTTGAGCACGAGTTCACAAATTGTTTCCTATTCGGCTTCGATATTTCTGGGTACTACGTACTTTTATCGTTGATCATCCTAATTTTTGTTACGTTAGCTGTATATTCTTTTTTTTCTTATCCGTATTCTCTCGTTTTAATGGAGTGGACGCGTAAACTGCTAACCCTATCCTCCTTATTTTTCCTCAACTTGGGTTTGTCTCGTTTATACATTTTTCGTTTCGTGGTAGAACGAACGTTTGCATAGGGAGGGTTCGATATAGTATTGGGAAACGAGATCGATGCGAATGCCGATTGGATAACGGAGAGCCGCAGGAGAACCTTCGCGAGAGTTCTTCCGGTTCTCGGATGTGCTTCGCGGTTGGCTTTGTCGTTTGGTTTCGTGGATTATGACACGGTCAGGTTGCGTCTGTGTCACTTTGTTCGCTGTCTACTTAGATTTCTCAACATTCGCGCGCAAACGCAACCGAGGCTGAAAATTATTGTTGGAACATAACTGTCAACCGAAAGATCGTTGATTGGTGTCGATCGCGTTGTCTCGTTGAGCGCGGTCGCGTCGATACGTTCCTCGACCGTCTAACGCCTGTTCCATCCAATTCCGTGACCGTTAACGTCGCGCACGAACTCACGGAACCATAACGTCCCCGCAATTAATGGGTCACCGCGGAAGACCTTTCAATTCGCCGCTTTAGCGGATTCAGTCTAAACGTTCCTCGGGACTAAGAAGCCCTCGGTGCCGCTCATTAAGACCGAACCGACTTCGTTTCATTAAAACCCTCTCCCGTCGCGTCGCCCGTCACCCGTCACCCGTCGCGCGCCACGCGCCGGATCGAGTTAGGTCGGACGCCGGGATTTTTTCCTCGTTACGTTTTCCAACTCACCGCCCTCGGGTTCGTCCGTTTCTTTCTGTTTCATGAAGCCCGGAAGAGCCAGGAAAAAGTGTCGGCCCGCGACAACCGGACAAGAAGGTCGAGGAGGTCGAGGAGGTCGAGGAGGTCGAGGAGGTCGAACATCCTTCGAGGTGGACCGTTGAATCTGCGGAGAAGCAGAAATTAGGCGACAGCGGCGATTCCGTTGGACGACTCGAGTTCCAGGATTATGACAGAACCCTCTGGCAGCAGAAGCGACCGCTGCTGGAGGAAGTCGCGGCGAAACCGGAGGAGGACGCTCTAATCAGCAAGGAGCACTCCCTCGAGTACCAGAGTCAGACTTTAGAGAGCCAGTCGGATCATCTGTTGCACGGACCTCTCTCTACCTCGTTCGAGGACCTCCTGCGAACAGCGCCGCCGGCTGAGAGCTGGTCGTTGCCGAGCAAAGGCGTCGAAGAGGTCGAGCTCAGCTTCAAGGAGACCCAGTACTCGCCGAAGGAGAAGCGAGACGCGGCGACACAGACCGAGCAGGAGACCAAGAGCACGCAGTGCAGTCCCGAGCAGAGCGTCAGCCCATCGGAGATCTCCAAGGACAGTCCTCTACGCAGGTACTACTACCAGAGTCCTAGAAGAGAGGTCGAGACACAGACCCAGGGCGAGAACAAGAGCGTCCAGTGCTGCTTGGACGACCTAGGCAGCTTGTCGAGGACCCCCGACCCAGAGGACAGCTTCGACAGTCCGTCCAGGTCGGAGAAGAGCCAGGTCAAGGAGTCCAAGAGCGTACAGTGCATCCCCGAGGACATCTCGACCAGTAGTTCTGCCAAGCCTCCGGACGAAGAGTCGTCTAGTCGGGACAAGTCCTCGAAGAGTCCCAGAAGGGAGGTCGAGGTCCAGACTTATCAGGAATCGAAAGCGGTCCAGTGCAGCGACGATGAGATTCTAGAGGCCGAGTACGTCGGAGGAGGATATCGGACCAGATTCCAAAGCAGACCGTCCAGCTACGTGTCGCAAAAGTCCGAGAGCTCGGCGTCATCAGGATCGTTCACCAAGGTTCCGACGGTCGCGTTCGTCGACGAACCGGTCGACATGACGGTCACGCAGCGGGACCACGACGGAAACGTCGGCTGGTCCAAGCATTGGGGACCAGAGAGGCTGGTCGAGATCTACAGGGAGCCGAAAACCAGTTTGGGGCTGAGCATCGTCGGCGGAAAGGTGCGTAACGCGACGCGCGACACGCGACACGCGACACGCCCAACAACGCGCACCTCGAGTATCTCTAAGTAGGAGTCCCGCTTCGCGAAGCGTAGCTTCTTCGATGTGCTAGCTTCGCTACTACTATAACGGTTACGTTGCATTTTTGTGACCATACGAACGATACGTTTTGCGTTTTCCATTTTCCCATCAAGTTCGAAGGATGCGCGTCTACGTCGAGCCTTGAACTTCTAGCGATTCAACGTTGATGATATTGGTTGATAATTTCGGTCGAGCGATATACGTGTACGCTATACGTATACATATGTATTGTACATAACGTAGAAACTCGGTATAACCGCATCAATGTGCCGAATGGCTTCGAGACACGGAAGAAACGGAAGCGTGCAACTCCGCAACGTAATAGAATTGTCGCTGTTAATTCTTCTGCTTCGACGATGCTTCGAAAAATTATATTCGACGCGCAACACCGTGTTCATTTTCATCTCGGTGATCGTGTAACGGGTCTCGTTGTTTAGCACCAATTGTTTTCCTGTTCAGCTGGCACAGACCTTCTCGATAGAAATACTTGGCTTCTGACTAAACGCGATACGATTCGAACTGTGTTTAGAGGTGTAATCGATTCTACGTGGAACTACGCGATCCAAGAAATAGCACGGAGCCGTGTTTGTTTCAAAAAGTTTCACAAATTTCTGTCTGTCGAATAAAAATGGTAAAAGTCAAAGATCACCTAGCTATTCGTAGGTGTGTGCGAGACTCTTTGAAACGTGCCATGTCCGTTACACGAGATTGAAATCTGTGTTCCAGGTCGATCTGCACAATGGCAGTTCTAGTAAATCTCAGAACATATCTGGGATCTTCATAAAGAACGTTTTACCGAACAGTCCGGCTGGGAGAACCGGCGAGTTGAAGGTAACCCATTGTTTCCTTCTTCTTTTCGCGTTCGATGCTATTAGGTAACCAAGAAAATTCGTGACGTTCCAATCGATAGAGATTGGATAGACGCGTTCGGCTTTTATTACCTTTTTTCCAACGATTTAACGTTTCCACCTCGTTTGAGAAAAGTTGAACATTCTTTTCTTCCAAAGTAGTACGCGCGCGCGCGCGATCATCTTGGTTATCCGATAAACAACGATCGAGTTGGACGCAATCAGGGGTGGAGAAGCGTTTCTTAGAGACGAATCTTCTCGGAAGATCGACGACAATGGAAGAGTATCGCACGCGTGTCTCTCTGTTCGTGCATTTGCTTTCAGGTCGGGGACCGGATAATCGAGGTTGATGGCGTGGACCTGCGACACAGCACGCACGAGCGGGCGGTCGAGGTGATACAAGCCTCCGGAAATCCCGTCTGTCTTCTCGTCCAATCTCTGGTGCACCTGGTGAGACCTCGCCACGACCAGGAATATCGATGTGCTCTCCTTTCCTCTCCCAACCGTCATTTTTTAACGTTTCCATCGTATCGTTGCTGAACAATTCGCACATTCGCCTCCCCGCACTGATCGATAGTCTGCGATCGGATGCGAAACGAGTGGGACAACTAGAAAACGTGCTTGGTACCAAACACAATTTCAGTAAAGCATTATCTCTGACGCTATTAATTTAACGAGTTCTCGAGGTACTCGAGATCGTAATTCGAATAATAGATTGCAATTAATATCATTTTCATGAACGATTATAGAGAGCTTCGATGTTATGCTATTCGTGTATTTTTACGCGTAAAACGGTAGAAACGAAAGAAAAATAGTGTACGCTTCATAGGTTGGTAAATTATCTTTCGAGCGCATCATTAAATTTTCGTTTAGAAAAGAGTCTCGCGATGTTCATACTTCTTAAATTAAATATATTGTTTTTTCGTGTTTTCCGTAGTTTCTGAAATAATCGATCGTATACGCTCGCGCAAGGTACCTCGTATAACTTTATATATGTCTGCTTTACGACTTTCCGGTGACTTCCGGTTTATGGCAACACAGTTTTCCCTTTTCTATCAGGCTCGTTACGTGTCCTATTGTGTCACGTTTTCTTTCCAAAGCCCCTGCTTGTTTACTATCTACCTCCTCGCCTTATTTCTCCATTTTACGCGTTTATGCGATCTTCGAACCTTTCTCACTTTTTATTTGCTCGCATGTGCCATCTGTTTCTGCTCCGAATACTTCAAACCGGAAGTTCAGCTAGAAAATTTATACTTGCTTGGTCGAAAAGAGTACGAAACGTACAGGTTGAATTTTATTTATTTTATATTTTTTTCTTCGAGCAATACCGATATTTATTTTTAGTGATATTTTTATCTGTATTTTTAGCGATATTTTTGTTGGAATTACGTTTTACAATAAATGGTTGTTACAAAGCAGCGACAGGACAAGTCAATTTGTTTTTCAACAACAACAACAACAACAACAACAAAAAGTTGTAAAGATGGAAAAACAGACCTCTGCGCGAATGCAATTCAGACGCAGGGGAGGATCGACCTATTGCAGGACGATGCGATTAACTTTAGGATCAAATTCTGCGTATAGCAGACGCACAAACCAAATTCGGAATAGTACTCGAAACAAACGCATTTTCAAATGTCTGGAATGGAATGGAGATATTCCTCAGCGATACAATTAATTTAAGAACGTTCGAAGCAAAAGCAAATCAAGGTAACGGGAGTATAATCGAAGCTTCGAATCTTGAAACTGTCACAACAACGGCGGAGACGAATAAAGTTTTACGTTGAAACAATTCACAGGAATCGGGCCGGAAATGAAATTTCGAAGTTTTCCGACGAAGTTGAATTCAAGTACAAAATGAAAGTACGCAACTTAACATACAGAAAATTCGATTAGAATAAAAAGTTCAAAGTGGAAACGATTAAAACCGGAGAATCGAGTCTTGAAAAACGTATTGAAATAGCAGTGAGGCCAGCGAGAGCGATCGACGTTTCTATCAAATCCAATATTTACTTTTGTTGACAACACTTCGCGTTATTTTTATCGAGCACAAAAGCGGAAAGATACATCGAATTTCAATTTTATTCGAAACAGAGTGTCTACTACAGTTATCTCTGAACGTAAAAGTTCATCCGACGCTGAAATGTCGAACAAGAATCATTACGCGCGAAAATCAACGTCGACGTCTTCGCGTAGAACGTTTTTTCTTCTTTAATGGACCTGTACGAGAACGCGTAAGAAAATTGGCTTGGATCGGAGAATGAAAATGCTACTGGAAGAAGAATGCAGAGTTACGCCGAGGAATCGAGGAGTCTTCGTCGAGCCGGTTCCGGAGGGTGAACGAGTCGTGGTTCGTCGAACGTTCGACGATAATTAAACGAGAACGATTAATTCGTTTCAACGGGACAATCAGCTTTGGAACACCGCGTCGCGAGTTCTCTCGATTACAAATCAATTGGGCCGGGGATACGGCACCGGTCGTATATGAAATTAAATAGACCAAAGGCGACAAAGGACGCTGGACTGGTGTGGAGAGAAAGCGAAAATATGCAAAGGAGGGTGGAGGACGGGGTGGATGAAAAAACGAATGGTAGGGAGAGAGACAGAGAGAGAGGGAGAGAGAGAGGGAGAGAGGGAGAAGGTGAGAGTACGAAAAATGGAGGTGGAGGAAGTGAGAAATATAGTACGTACATATACATGTAGGGAGAGAGAGAGAGAGAGAGGGACACGTAGACAGCCATTATCGGCGAACGTCCCTTATATATGTATGTAGGATGCATCGAGGTCGAACTTTCCAATAAACCAGCTGACGAGGGGGTGACAGGAGGGAAACAGTGTGAAAGGCAGAAACAGAATGAGAATCGTGCAAATCAGAACAAACGGTATTGCAGATAGTGTGCGTCGTGAACGGGGCGTGATCCTAGGGTAGATACCTTTGTCCCGACAAGTTTGATAAACCGTAAAACGCTGAAATTCGGGAGCGCGTTTGCGAGCAAATCGGACGAATATTTTTGGTGGTAAACTACGGCCGGAGCTGCTTGCGGAGATCGAGAGAATATTCCTCTTTCTTCGTTGTTCGTTTATTTTACGGATGCTCGCGATTCCCTCTGTCGCGGGAGTCTCTCGCGTAATGCCTGAAAATACCGAGTGAAAATGACCATCGTTTCGTTTCACCCTTGATTTCTTCGCGATCGATTCTCGTCGAGGGCAGAGTGTCGGTAGAAGCGAGCGATACGCGATCAAATCAATTTGTTGGTAACGTCGTTAATTACGCGTACAGATATATCGTGCTTCGAACTCTCGCGATCGTTCGAGAGAAATTACCGCTAATGTAAGTACAATCGGAGATTCGGCTGCCCGAAACGTGTTCCGTTTAGCTTTGACAGAAATTGGTTACACGGTGTGTAAGTCATTTGGATGTAATTCAATTACGTTAATTAACTCTACTTAAACCATTAAGAGGATTCGGTCGAAAGCATTAATTCTTGATAATTGGATCTATCTTGGTCTGGTAAATTAATTTTACAAACACGCGCTTCGCTAAGCTGTGAAAGCGGCGAGAGGAAAATACAAGAGGTTTCCACGTGTTATTCGAATGAAGAAACTGGAAAATTCTTTATCGGTGGTATAGCGCGCGCACGAATTACGAATTAGCTCGTCATCCCCAGTTGAAACAGCATTACGACGAAGCGTTCAAATCATTTCGAACACTTTGTACGACCAAAATAACGTTTCCCAGCAACATTTCCTTGGCGCCTACGCGTCATAAGTAACGAATGATTGAAACCTCCCTTAAATTATATTTTACATTTTACGTGTGACGAGTCTCGCGCATAATCCTATCCATCCGATAAAATTTAAAATTTCATCTGTCCCTATAATACGATTATACCATCCATTAGCTTCCTGCAGCGTCGGCGAAAATATTTTCCTCGTCAAACGTACCGAATAGCCGCGACGGACGCTTGATTTGTTCGATCGAACATTCTTTTTGCTCCTGTCAGGGACGTATTTTCTATAATTGCTGGAGTGTCAAGAACGCGTAAAAATCTGCAGTCTCGTTATCAGCTCCCTCGATTCCGAAATAAAACGCGGGCTTGCCGACCGCCACCGGATCAATTCCAATCCAATTTGCCTTCCGGTAAGTGTTCCGGGAAAGAGTCTATGAAAACAGAGGGGCTGGCAGAGCGAGAGAGCGAGAGAGAGAGAGAGAGAGAGAGAGAGAGAGAGAGAGAAAGCAGGGGAAAAAATTGAACCGAGAGGTGATAAAAAAAGAAGAAACTCGAGATAGGAAAAACGACGAGAAAACACGTGGTTCCGAGGATGTCCGATTGACAATCGGCCGGGACTCGGTCCGGTTTGACAGAAAGTGTGGATTACGTCGTTGCAACGGAGCGTCCATCACCGACCCCATGGACCACCGCCCCTTCCACCTGGCTTCAGCCCCCTCTGATCAACACCATCCACCTTCTCTCTCTCCCTTCTGATATATCGACACCCGCAGTTTCATACACGAAACCGACTGGTAGACGTTAGAGCTGGCTCGGCTGCCTCAAGAGTATCGGCGAGATGCATCGCCTCTTCGGACGCAAATGCGTCTCGTTCCTAGTACGTTCAACGAGCACACGCACGATCGTCGATGCACCTTCGAAGATCCGCCGCCGCTTCCGGTCTCCGTTGCGTCCGCAGGATTCTTCATCCGCTATAATCGTGGTTCTCATGGTCGTCTATGCGGATCGTCTCTCTAGAATTTTGCACGCGATTCGCGTCAGTGGCCACTAGTGCTTCGGTGACACCAGTGCTGTCCGACCCCATGCTTCTATCCTTTGACATTCGATCCGTCTTTCGACCCAGACGGCGCACAGCGGTAACAATAGCTTCCGATCCGACGTTTCGCGTCAACTGTTTGCATTTCTGTTCGTTGGTCCCCGATGAAAACACCAGTAGACACCGGTGACACCAGTGTTTCGAGTAGACCTCCGGCATTTTCCATGTTCTTCGACGGAGCTTTCATCAATTTTACCGTGTTGGCATACTCTTCGTCGGTCTCTGGAAAAATACCAGTGACATCGGTGTTTTACAGTGCTGCCTGAACCCCTGTTTCAACTAAACTTTCAGGATTTTGTATGTTCTTCGATGAGGCGCGAAGAGATGCCCGAAGATCACGGTATGGTACTCTTCGTTGGTCGCCGAACGTTTAAGCTCGATCCTCCGAGACCAGTCCGAATAAACGGGACACCGCACCGGCGCGGCGCGCGTCCTTTGCTAATGTTAACTTCCAATCTGTCGCACTCCAGTGACATTTCTTCACCTTTACCGTGACTCGCATCGTTGAACGACGTTTCGACTAATCTCTTCTTGGAATTATTTTCCGCTCAAACTCGAAGAGCAGACCACAGTGATTTCTCACGGTACAACGTGTAACGTAAATTTCACCAATTTCTGCGAACTATTTGTTCGAGCTTGAAAACCGATGTCACGGATCATTAGTATTTTTTTCGCTGTGATTCCTCCGGTTCTTTCGCGTTGCCGAAAATTCCACGTCACCGGTAGATCAGAGCTCTGATCGTTTCCGTTGGATTCCGTTTACTTCTCTCTTGAATCCGATCTATTTTTTTATTTCGCATAACTTCGAACCTGGGAGACTTTATACTAAAACTACTCTGTCGCCTCTCGTATCGCTGCTTCTACATTTTAAGCTTCGACTAATTCTCCGGGATGCCTCCACTCTTCGTTGGATCCCGAAGACTGTATCAGGGACACTCGCGGATAATCCAATATTTTAACTATAATTTCTTCGCTGACGTTCGAAGTTCACACAGCCATCGAACCGTTAACAATGTTCGACGGCTTTGCGAGGGCGAGGCGTGTTCGATCGATGAAGCAAATTGATCGGAATGGTCAAATCGTTCCTATAATCGTTCCCTTATTTCGAATCGAACGTTCCACTTTCGATCGTAACCGACAGCTGTATGTCAAATTTAACTCGTTCATCGCGATCATAAATCGTATTCACGGTTGTTTTCTTCGGTAATCGGTAGACTGCGGATTTTATGTCGAAAAATAGCAACAGATTTGAAACGATAGAAAGATTAAAATAATCGAAGAGCGTTCGATCGATTTCAACTGGAATTATCGAAGAAATAAATTGAGTTGAAATGGCCCCCGCTTCCCGCGAAAGATGCAGCCATTTTTACTTTACAGAAAGATCCGCAGTCTGGTAATCAGATTTCTACCTACTCGAATAAAACAAGTATTATTCGTGTGCTCTCTTTTGAAACCGTCGAGAATCGCAGACGAATATCGGATACGCAGCGATCCGATGAGGAACGCTGTAGGGCAGCGACCCCGCAGGGTTCAGAAATGTCAAACCCTAGGTTATCGAAACTTTCTTCGATCGTACGTTCGAGTTTCACCGACAGCCTTCCCGAACGAACATAACAGCACCACTATTCTTCCAAAATCCTTCAGCCCAGTCTGTGGAACGCGTAGTCAGTCTCGTGCGAGCCTGAATCCAACTGTAACGCGTGTTTTAATCGCATTGCTAAGAACAGTGCAGCGCAGCGCGGAACAGCGCAGCGGCGCGGCGGTGGGGAAACGCACTGTCGTAGCCGATGGCCGCGGAATCGGACGCGTCACGCTGCTAAATTACCGTTATTCTGGCAACAATTCAACCAGCCTTTGCCGACGAATCGATCGTCGCGCCGCGAGAAAGGTTTGCGTCGTCGATCATCGCGATGCTTAACGCGTTCGTTTTCCTTTCCTCTCGCGCGACAGTTTCGAATCGATGCTGAACAGTGAATTCCACCGGTTCCGCCGCGCCGTGCGTACCTCGAATTAGGCTATCACGGAAAATATTGCACAGCTTTTCATCGCTCCTAATCTACCTAATTTATCGAGTCGCCGCGCCGAGAAGTTAATCGGCGATTAAATCGAGGATTTTACGCAGTTGGAATTTATCGATGTTTTCGTATCGGTTTTATTCGATCGAGATGTATGCGATTGCAGAACTAAATCGCTTGGACGGTATTCCGGGATAGTAAACTTGGTTTTCGGTGACTTAAAACCAAGTAAACGAAAGCTATGGGGTTTACGAATTTGAAATCGTACAGCTGATGGACAGCGTATCGCGATTATGGGCAAAGTATTATTCCGGGATGAACGGCGCGGCGAGCCTATTTCGGGCGAGCGTACGATGGTTAAAGATGGGTAAACAAGCGAAAACATCGAGACGTGCAATATTTTCCGCAACGCCGCGATTCGACGCCGATTTGGAGCGGAATGTAGAGGCGGCGATAAAACTTTTGGACAATTTCCAGAACGAGAACGAAGGCGGTCAGAGCGGGGGCAGTGGCAGACCAGGGAGAAGACAGAGCACCAGGAGTCAACCCTCTAGCGGAGCAGCTCCCGGTACGCCTACCTATCGTCAGAGCACGTCTCCCATCACGTCAGTCAGGTCCACCACGCCGGAAGAGATACAGGTGGGTCTCGTTTTCCCAGGTTTCCGAGCTGCTTTTACTTCCGCCCCGGTGGTCGTTCGCTGGCTCCTTTCTACCCGTCAGCGTCCTCCGAAATTCTTTGTTCAGAGGTGACTGTCGCTGTCGTTCGAACGGCTGCGTTATAGCCGCGCCGCGCCGCTCCGCGTTTCTATCAAAATCGAACAACTTTCGACGAAGCAACGATTCTTTGAGATCAAAGTCGAGATACCGTTGAGAAATTCAGGGTCGAGACATTCCGGTTTTCGAAAAGATGGAGTAGCCGCAGCAAATGTGCGGTAACCTCTTGTCAAAGATCGTTTGATCGGTCGAACGTCGAAAGCCGGTCGATTGAATTATAATTAACTAATGGATTGAATTCTCACGGCGATCGTGACGAGAAGCGGACGAAAAGACCTTGGTCGTAAAATGAACGGAAAAGAGAGCGTGAAAAGGAGGCGAGAGGCGCGGCGTTCGATTGTGTTCGATGTAAATTAATTCGGCTGGGATGGGATCGATTGTTATGGCTCCCGGTTACGTGGGAGTGCGGGAAAACCCTTTCCGAACGCGCCGCGCCGCGCCGCGGTATCGTCAGTCTATTTCGTCGCGCACTCAAGATTCGACTGACTGGCTTCTCGATCTATCTCGATCCGTGAAATTTACGATTTAAACAGTGGCGCGTGCGAGAACACGCGCGCGCCCCCGCGAGTTTTAAATAATCTCTCCCTCTGCCCGATTCCGCTTCTCCTTCTCTACTCGGTTTCGTGGAATTGATACGTATACAATCGGGATTCGATATACTCCAGCCGACCGTGATTACTCGATAGACAACGAATCCGCTGTAGTCATTGTCCGAGCCGCCCGATCAGAAGGATGAGCACGTTGCTCGCCGTCGGTTCGGTTTCGCGGAGATCCAAGATGGAACAGACGCTCTACAAAGTTTACGCGAAGATCGTTCACTGGGACGCTATCGGCGCCTCGTATTGCCATGGATTCAAAAACGTACGTTTCTGCAAAATTTACGATATTCTTTTGCATTTCGTGAAACGGCTGCAGTCGTCTTCTTTCGTTTACTAAACGGCTTCTCGGGTAACTCCAGCGAGAACCAGTGGTTGTCAAGAATTTTGTTTGTTCTTCTTATTATTTATTGCAGTGTAAGCGATGTTGGCGTGCAACGTAGTCTATCGCAGTGGTAAAAAACAACAAAAGTGAAACTTTTTGAAAAGTTAGATGCGCTTACCTTACGCTGGGATTAAAATTTGTTACGTAATTTTGAATTTCCAACGTTGTCGTTCCTGTTGAACGCGATTCTTTACCGAACAACCGAATATAGATCGAAGGAAAAGACATTTAGGTTCTTCTAATATCCTTATTGTTTTCTACTCTACTCGGTTTTCTTACGAATCGTTTAGATTACGTTATCACTAGAAAACGAGCGAACGCGTCGAGTCGATTATAATTGTCGGAATTGCGTTCCCGTATAATCGATAGGTTTGTTTGCCGAAGATTTTCATTCGACGACATTCGTGTTGCAGGGAGGAGCCGAAGACGAGGAGAAACAGAGTAGCTCGAGATCGGATTTCCGTAGGCAAAGTACAAGAGCGTCAGATGGCGCGGGATCCAGCGCGCGAAGGTAAAAGATTGGTTTAACGCGTATAATTTGTTAGAGGAAAAGAGCGTCCACGAGACGGGTTGGCTTCGCAGATCCTCCATGAAAAAGTCAATTCGGAAAAAGGCGCCGTCGCCGCCTTCTAATCCGGGAATACTGCGCGAGGTGAGCGAGGAGAAGGAAGATAATGCTTCGAAGACGGAAGACAAGACACCGAGGCGGAAGTATTCGTCGGATGAGAGCTCCGAGGAGGAGGACACCAGAGAACTCGAGGGAAATATATATACGAAAGCTGGCATGGAGGTAGGTGATCGAGAAACGTACCAGATCGTCTTTTCGAGAGATCGCTCTCGCCTCGAGTACATACCGTTTTCCGTCAGAGTAAACTCGAGGCTTCACTCGAGACTCGTTTGTTTCCAGATTTCGAGAAAAAGCGCGGGGAACGTGAAACGCTCGAAACAGGAGATCGAGGCCGACCCTGAAAAGGAGGATGAGTTCGGCTACACGCATAGTAAGCGATGAAACAACGTTAAATTAGTTTGGCGGCTTTTTCCCATGATTTTGCAACTTTTCTTCACAGTTTCGGTCACTGCGTTGATTTACGAGTATGACTTCTTGTTTGCAGTGAAAGTTCAAAAGAAGTACCACGGACTGGGGAACAAAGTGCTATTGGTCAAAGTGGACAAGGATAGGCGTGGTTTGGGTATTTCTCTCGCTGGGCACAGAGACAGAAATCGAATGGCGGTGTTCATTTGTGGCCTTAATCCGAAGGGTTCGGCTCTTAAAGGTGGTGAGCTGGTGGTCGGCGATGAGATACTCGAGGTACGACCCGCTATTTGCCCTAACTTTTCTCCGTATTCCGCGGTTCTCCCGTTTCGGCATGGTAATCGATACGTTCACCGGTGACATTCGCGTCCGTGCGACGAAAGTACTATACTAATTGGGTGCGAGACCACATCCACTCCTCGATATTGATTCGAGAACTCTGAGGCTGTTGAAATTATTCATGAACTCGTCTTCGTCCGTCTGACCTTATAAACTACATTATATCGGCCTCTGTCTCTTACCTTCGTTATATTTAACGACTCGTTGTATTTCTGCAGTTGATTGCCGAACAACGAACAGTGAACACTTTCGATATACTTTGTTCGATGTGACGCAATCGTGCCAATTAATGCCTCTCCGGAAAGAAGGAAATACATAGTTGGTACAGGAAACTTTTCGATGAAATTCGGTTTTTATCCAAAGCATCCGTATTTTTAGGTAAACGGATGCGTTCTCCAAGGAAGATGTCACTTGAACGCGTCCGCTATGATCAAGGGAATGGCTGGTACTTGTTTCAAGATTGTTGTATCACGGTAAAGTATACGCTTTTACGATCACCGCTTTCCTCTTCACGGAAATCGAAACTTTTTTCAATCGTATGCAATCGCGTGCTCGCAGGAGATCGACAGCCATCGACGACATCGCTGTGAAACCGATCAGCCAGTTCCCTCCTACCCTGGATGACGTGAGTGTCGACTAACCGATTTTACTCGCATGCCCTCCATCGTGCTCCGTGACCCCTGATCGTTTGTACAAGCGTAACATCGTGAAATTCGGTCTCAACTTACGATCGCGAGCTTAAATATTTCCGTATTCTTATTAACGTTGATGGTTGATTACGTTTAACTTCGAAGAAATTACAGCATTAGCCTCTTCTACAAATACACGCTCCAATTGAGTTCGGTTCGCAGCATTTTATGAACGGCGATATTTTACAATTTTTTCTTCATCTTTTCCATTCGAGTGGGTGCCTCAGTTTATAAAGTTTGCTTCTTAATTACAACGATCGTCTCCTGATTTGGCAGACTTGATTTGCGATTGACTAACAAATTATGAATTGCGGTCGGTTACAGTCGGAAATGTTCAGCGCGTACAAGGGAGTGCGCAACATGCCCGTGAAGAAGGCAAGTATCGTATGTTGGAGTAACGATAAACTTTTACATGCTAACGGTATAATCCAGCGCGATCTGTCGTTGTTACATGCAAGTTCTCCGTTTCAGGGTCAATATGGGCTAGGTATAATGATCATAGAAGGAAAGCACGCGGAAGTCGGTCAAGGTATATTCATCTCCGACATACAAGAAGGCAGTGCCGCGGAACAGGTAATTGTCCCGTCGACGGCACAATTGTCCCCGCGTGTTCCGAGTACCAATTAAATGCGACACACAACGCGCTTGTATTTTCTAAACGCTTAATCACCTTTGTTTGCGTTTTCATAGGCCGGCTTGCAAGTGGGCGACTTGATCTTGGCTGTTAATTTGGACTGCCTGTTGGGCTCGACGTACGACGAGGTATTAAACGATCACTATGGTTACGAAAGACCAAGCCGTACAATCTATTCTTGCGAATCTGCGACAAGCGTCATCCTTCGCGTGGTTATTTTTGGAGAAATTTACTTTGGAAAAAGTTTGAACGTTGCTGAATTTATCGAATTCGTTATGCTTCCACTGAAAGTCTTACGTAAATGTTGTTGTCTAAAAATCGGTGCTATCCACAGGCTACGAGTCTATTGAAGAAAGCGGAAGGTGTGGTGACGCTTACGGTGTGCAATCCAAATCAAAGTAAAGTAGCAAAGGACGAAGAGGACAGAGCAAAAGGCATAGTTCCTGTGGCTGAACCAGGTTTGCGTTATACTATTGGTTAAATTATGATCTTTTGACAATTGAAACAATGTTTCGTGACAATTGGCATGTTGCGTTTTCAGAAAAACCAAAGGAACCGGAGAAACCGAAAGAACCCGAACCGCCACAAGATCCAAAGGACTGCAAGATCGTAGAAGGAAGAGATACAACGATAGAATTCCAGAAAGAAAAAGATAAAGGCATTGGCTTCACTATATCGGGTGGCTCGGACACTCCATGCGTGAGTCTAGATCACGTTTCAAATTTACATTGAAAAAGCTTAATTTGAAAATGTTACGATCGTCTGACGATACGATTCGGTTACAGAAAGGTGTGTTCATCGTCGAAGTGTTTCCTGACGGTGCAGCTGGCAAAGATGGCCGTCTGCAGTCCGGTGACCAAATACTCGATATGTGCGGAAACAGTTTCAAAGAAATCGAGCACGACAAAGCTCACGCAACCGTGCTGAAAGTTTCGGGCACTGTGAGAAATTCTTTTCTTCTCTTCTCTCGTCTTCCGTTTCGTAGTATAATTTTCATTCGTTCGGATCCGTAGATCACGATGATAGTCCATCGGCGCGAGAAGCCAGAGGAAGAAATAGACGTCGAGTTGCAGAAGAAATCCGGCAAAGGAGCTGGCCTCTGTTTAACGGGATACAAGAGCGGCAAAGGGGCATACGTGTCGGACTTGGTGAGCTAACGTTTCTTCTTTGCGAAATCCTAAATGTCGATCAGAGAATCGTTATCGTCGAACGTAAAACGTTTCCGTGACGCGTGCAACGCGTTTGTTTTGCAGTTGGCCGGCGGCAGCGCTCTGGAAAGCGGTAAAATTTGCAAAGGCGATCGAGTCGTCGCAGTGGGAGGCACGGACGTTCGAGAAGCCCCAGTCGAGGACATCGCGGTTCACGTGAAAGTTTCTAACCCGGTGCAATTGAAACTTGCCAGGTTTAAGTCCGCCAAGCAATGACAGGTAATCATCTCGTGAACATGCGAAGACCACTTTTACCGAATGGATCTGGAAAAATATCGATTTCGTGACTTTTACCTGGTTCCATTTATGAGAAAGTTTTCTAACAAACCAACTACTTCTACCGTCGTTCAACGTTTCATAGGTCATCATAGGTGGTTAGATCTTCTTTGTCGTTGATCGTATCCTAGTTATTATACAATTATACATTGTTTTTATATGTATACTTCACGATATGCTTCTTCGAGTTCTGATGGACGTTTCCGTTGATCGTTTTCCAGGGTTCTGCAGGCGGAACTCTGAACACAAACCTTTGAAAGAGGATTCCCATCGTGGACTTTAGTGTGATATAACTGACTATACCAAAGTAACTATAGCTCTAAGTACCGTTTTACCATTAAGCATCGTAATTCGATTTAAAAAGAGCGAGTGAGCGAGAGAGAAAGAGTGAAAGTGAGACGTAGAACGAAGAAGGAAAATCGCGTCTCGAGGCGATGGCGTCGACGAAACCTCGTTTCCTTCGGTCCGATTTAAACCACGTTCTCATCGCGTGACGGTGTTTGAAATTTTTCACGTAGCGCGAAACACCATGGGACGCGATCAGAGGCAACTGGTCAAATTCGCGGACAAACGGTGAAAAGAACAATACGATTTTATAGGTACTCGGCAAGCAGCCGAGTTGGTAATTGTAACACGCGATTCATCGGCGACGCTTAACGTCGACACTTGTAAAGATTCCGTCTGCCATTGACATCCGGCATATAGCCGATAACGATACGTTACACGCATATTATTTAGTGACGACAGAGTATTTATGCAGTTCTAGAGTAACTATAATATAGTAATAGCTGCGAAGACGACGAGTTTCGCGGGCCGAGTCGACGGGGGAGAAAAAGAGTTCCGCGAAAGATGGATACTCGATAAATTGAAAAGGAATGGCCCGAACCAAAGAGAAACAAAAGAAAAAGTTGAGATTTTCTGGAGGTGAAGGCTCTTCTCCTCTCGAGGCCGGCACGCCGCGCCGTGTCTTTGTACGAATAGAGAGAGAGAGAGAGAGAGAGAGAGAGAGAGAGAGAGAGAGAGAGAGAGAGAGAGAGAAGAGAGAGAGGTCTTGCTTGTACCGTTTCGTATTACTTACGTTTGAAGTTAGGCGACGTATTATTGTTAGCGACAGTAGGGGTCGCGCAGTTCTACCATCCGTGACTATCACGATAAAATTCTAATCTCCTCGGGATCGGCGTTTCAAAAACCTACAGATCCGCGAGGACTATCCGTAGGCGAGGCGTCATTTTCAAGCTACCGAGCGCGTTCGTAGAAGAGAAATCCCGCGTGAACGGGATCGCTCGACGTTGTTCCATCCGTTCGACGCGGAACAGAGACGCGTCGGGTGAGTTTGATCGTCCTGGGAATCCCCTTGACATCTCGCGAATCCGTAGATCACAGAGATCGTGTTTCTGCTATTTTTTCGGTTCTTCAGGAGTGAACGCGTTCCGTAAAGGTCAATCCATGCTCTCCTATTTTCTCGCAACGTTCATAAAATGCGAGCATGGACTTCTTTTCTTGTCGCGTGTCGTTCGACCGAACGAGCGAAAGTGCACCATTGAAGGCCGCAGCGGATACGGACGATTAGGAAAGGATACATTTGAAAATCTTTTATAAGAAACGCGATTTTATAAGATTTTATAGAGCACGAAATGACATTGAGTTTTTCACGATGAGGATCGCGTGTCGTGGCTTCCGCTGCGCGTAGGAAAATGGAGAAAGCACACGGTAACCTTTTCAAAGATTCTATTCACCTCGAGGGACCAAAAAGGAGCAAACAAAACGGAACAGCATCGTGTCGAGGTAACCCGTGAATTTCCAAGTTCAATGGATTCGGAGCGATCAAGGGAATTCGGTTTTTCCCCGCCGAAACGACGGAAGAGTCGAGCGATCGAGCTTCGACGAAAGTAATTGTTCGCATAAAGACTTGTTATAAACTCTAGACTGGCTTGTTGATCGCGTGTAGTTGAATTTATCCTATTATCCTAGTCCTTAGCGTAGATTCTCGACCGAGAGAAAAGCGAATTGGACGCGCTCCAGCTTGCGATCGGAATGACATATAGGACCTTAATTGCTTCGAAAGCACGCGAAAGTTTAGTGTTACTTCGGCGCGAAAGCTCGGCCAGGGCGATCCAGTTTGATTCGGAACGGACAGAGCTGAAAACTGTGAAACGATTTTTCAAATTGTAGAACTGACATCGCGAGATACGCGAAAGGTTAACTTTATTCGTTCCCTGTTTTATCCTGTTACGATAATTCCGTCGTTTCGTTTCGTTGTTACACGAATATTATTTGTTACGAATTACAACTTTGTAGAATTTTCTAATTAAATACTTCAATTTTTCGTTTTAACGAAAAAGCATTATGTTCAATTTATTAAAATCGTTTAAGAAAGGAAGACATTTTTTACGGTTCCTGCATCTTCTAAGCGACGAAGAAAATTGTTCTTTTGCACAAAGATTCGAAATTTAACGGTAAAACAACTAGCATCTTGTTTTCGGTTAATGTAAGTAAAATGAACCGAGTTTCGTTCGATTTCAGTTTCTCCGAATTCGTGCGCGCGTGAAAATAGGATTTCACAGGTGGGTCAGCGATCGAGCGAGGTTTTATCCGTTCCAGGATCAAAATTGATCGCTCTGTGGATCTAGCGGCCGACAAACTGCACTGTAAAAGCTAGTCGTTCGTTGTTCGTTGCTTATGATTTCGATACGCAACATCGAATTCGAGCCGAATCCACGTGGAAGCGAGCCAACGAAATAGCTAGCTCTAATCAGCGAACAAAACCATTCGGGGACGTTCACGCGTCCCGCGTATTTATATACATATATACCTGTATACATATTTACAAAGCGCTTTGTTATCGAACACACTCCCTACACACACAGACACACGCGCGTGCGCGTACACGAGTCGGAGTCAAAGGTAATTCGCAGAAAAAAGGGGATTCCATCGTTGCACCTGTCTTCGTGATCGTTCCGTTCGCGTTATACGATCTAGCCATCTAGCCGATCGAGATTCAGACCGCGAAACAAACAAATTTATTAATACAAAGTTTATTTCAGAGAACACAGTGGGAAATTAGTAATTTTCGCAAGAAAATTGTATCTGGATCGACAACTTAATTTTTATGCGATTTATTACGTTGTTTCGTCGTTTTGTACGTTGCTGTAGTCCTCTTTTGGGGAACCGCGTAAAATCTGGATTCAGATTTATTCATCAAAATTCCGACACCTTTGTTCCAATGTAAATCCTGAATGAATAAACACGTTGTTCGAAATTCGCGTCGAATGGAAATTTCTTTGACGATCACATCATCGTAGGTCATAGATCGCGTAAGAACTACCGACTATTTATTAATTTATTATATTAGCGATATAAAATTTCAATTTACGAAATTCGAGGATAAAATTTCTGATGTTTTACGTCGACGTTTTTGATCGGTCCCGGGCTCGATCGGCTAAATAATGGTCTTACCACCGGACGTGCGGCATGGTAGGAGATGGTTCGATTGTAAAATGGCGAGGAGAGACGGGGGATGCGTGGAATTTATTCGTCGTTGAGTAGCGTTTAGACGAGAAATTTTAGAGCGTTTTGCAACTTAATGAATAGCGGAGTTATGCTACTCCAAACGCCTTCGAAATTCGGGGAGCAATACCAATCGAGCCACTTTTACAGTCAACGACTTAAATTATTCTTATTATTAGTACCGTCATTATTATTGACATATTTCACCATTATTCCGATGATCGTTATTATTATAATTCTGGTTATCACGGTCACTGGTCATTGTAGCGCGGCACCGTCGATGACACGACGAGGAAACTCTGATTATAATAGAGCGCGAAATATACAGATTGAGATCTATTAAAAGCATTGCATTGCAAAGTGGCAATATAAAATTGTTGTTGATCTATTTACGGTGCCCACCTCTTCCCGTTCCCGTTCCCATTCGTCTAGCAGGTGGACGACCGATAATCACGTTTATACCGAAATCGCTCTGTCCGATTTCTATCGAAAGCGTATGTTGGAGATACAGAAGACGGCGAATCTCTTCGTCGGCGATGAACGATGCGTTTCGGTCTCGGGGAAACAGGTGTTCGCTCGAAAGTGTCCAAGGACGTCAACGGCCGAATCGGATGTCGCCGTTCATTTAACTATCGAAGGCCCATTTCGCCGGTCTGCTCTTCTTTCTCGCTCGTGCGCGCCGGCTTCTAAGTGGACCGAAGAAATCGTTTATTGACCACGCAAGTGGGTTACCGGCACGGAGCTTCGTAAACTGCACGGATTAATTAGCCGTAAAAACAAAAAGCGAACGCGTAACAATCGTTATGCATACAAAGCGCCGCGCCGCGCCACGCCGTTGTATTTGTATTTGACGGACATTACGCGTATCGGTCAGTCCCGCGATTTTCGAGTCATCTCTGGCACTCCGGACACTGTTTGTCCGGGAGAATAACTCTTGAGATTTCGCATTTTCCTCTTGTACAACTGCTACGATAGTTTTTATTCTTGCGTTCTTCCGTTGCGCAACCATCTCTTTCTAATTCTTTAATCGTGAGACGTCCACGAATCTCGTCTTTCTGTTTTGCCACTCGCTGTATCATCTGGGAGATCGTTTCCGTATGCTGTAACATTTTCTTGCTTCGTTCGTTATCCTTAGCCATTATTACTTTATTTAGCAAAGACGGTAAAACGTTATTCCAATTGCTCGAAAGCTTTCCACTAATTATATGCTTTCTATCAAGAGTTCTAGGAACTATGTATTTTATAATTACTAGACAGCGGATACGATAATCCGCTTTATTTAAAAAGCGGGGCATATGCACCTAGTTTCATAGCGAATTCGCCGAAATGCATCAAGAAATAAATGTACCCATCGTTAGGTTAAAAATCCAAGGAACTAAAGGAAAATAAAACGTACAAATACTGCGTTAGCCAGGATAAGTAGGTCGATTGTTATCCGCGCATGAAGTCGATTGGGTAACCAAAGGATCGCGGTTAATTTGCGAACATTTCCGATTCTTTCTTCAGCAAAAAGCGTCGCTCGCTCGCAGTCGAACCGCCGCGATTCCGTGCAGTTTTACGTTCACCGGTGAGGCCATTGTGAGCAACGTTCAAGCAGACAAATTACGCGTCCAATTATCGGCGATCATCGTACACCGTTATAACTCGATCGAGCCGCTCGATCGTATTTTCGTAACGCGTCCGTGTACATACCTAATACCTCGCCGAGTTTCCTTGCCGAACCGGTATAATTGTATCGGTTCTGTCGGGATGTTAGACTAGTTTCAGCGTCCGGAAAAACAGGAAGAAAGTCACGAACGGGCTAAATCGATCGTGAACAATAAAAACGAAAACCAGTCGGTCCGATGAAAAACTTGGCTTCCACGGTGAATAAACTAACTCGGGAATAAACTAACTAGTCGGTCGGTCAATGGGGGTTTTCAATTTTATCTTCGGCGACGGTTTCTTTCCCGATAAGCCGTAGCGGGAGACACAATATGTATATTGTTTTTATAAAAGACTTATTCTCTTTCTCTGGTATTCGATGGTCGATTTTTACAACTCGTACACGTAAAACTCGTACAGATTCATCGATCGGCGCGAAGAACACGGTCAGAGAAAAAGAAATATTGGTTAATTTCAGGAGAACGCGTCTTTCGCTCGCAAATTGATTGGACGTGGGACAGGCGACTGCGGAAAGGGGGATGCAAGAAGCACCGAGGGTTCAAAGCGCGTCCAGTGTACGCGAGAGGTGGGCACAGGTTATGACATAATTGCTTAAGAAAGTTCGGAATGCGAATATACGGCGAGCGGCCGCGGTAGAAGTAGTTCACGCGCGTTTCGCAAAACTTGTCCGTAAGCTAGGCCGGGACTGCTGCGACCGTTCCTTTTCTCATCCTCGAAACGGGACTGCATCGCGATTATACGCGTCCAGCGTATTCGCGACTTTTTCTCTCGTTCTCTTCCGGTTGCTGGATTTTTTCTTCCAACTTCCGCGCTCGCGTGTTCTTACATCTTTCCGTTGCCTTTACAGAGTGACCGGAGGGCCGGAGGGTGTCAAAGGGGCGAAGAAGATTTGATATGACAGCAACGATTCCAACGAACCTCGATGCTTCGCTTGTTGCATCGTATCGAATAAATTCTTGGGACTTTGTCAAACTTTTATGTCTTGCTTGCGTATCCTTGATTTAACGCGCTAAACGCGTTAAGCGCTCCTTAAGCGAAATTGCTACTCGAAGCCCATTAACGAGGTTTATCCATACCAATAAACTTGCCAATTAGTACTAATGGCTAATCAAATCGATACCTACGACCAAGCGAAACAGAGCACATTCTCGATCGAACGCCTGCAGGAATCGCGATAGCTGTATTAACGAAAACGGTAAGACCCTGTTTAACGTCTTTTAGTTCGTTCGTACATTTGTTGATCAATTTCTGACGGTTTTCGATAATTAAAGCTTTACTACCGATATTACACCCACGATAACAATCGGTAACGGCGCGCTTATTTTTAACGATCGTGGGAACGATCGTCCAACCGAGATGACGCTAACCGATAGTTTGATTACCATTAAAGCGAATTGAGCCGTACCGCGACCTTCGAGGGAAAACATCGAGTGTTAAGGTCTGCGGAACGCTTAGAGGAGAGTATTGTTGCAAGGTCACGCTGAAATCACGGACACGGGTTTCACCGAGACATTATTTTGACACGCGAGAACACATCGGAACTAAGTTTCACGGTAGCATTAAGCGACGTCAGTGTGGATCGACGTTAACTGTGACCGACATACACATATTTCTTGTATGCGATACTAGCAACGTGTGACGAGCGGTATACACGGTGTCTCAGGATTGGCCGATACGTCTTTTCACCTCGAAAACAACGCGATTCTTTATATTTTTCACCGTTTTACATCTCAGTCAGCTAATTCGTTCATGGATGGATAAAAATTCGCAGTCTACCGACGACCGTACAAAGCGAAGAACAATACAGCGATGTCGTTTAATTTTCCAAACGCTTTTACCGTGTTCCACGTTTCGATCGACACATTTTGATCGCGAACGCATGAAATCCCCCGAGAACGGTCCTTCAACCATGGCTTTTACGAGCGCGGCGTATCGAATCCGTATCGAAAAGCAGCAAAGTCAGATATGGGACCCATCGACATCGACTTCGGTGCAACGGTGCACGGTGTATCCGCGCGACACGTTTTAGCTCCTCGCCGTAAAAGTCGAAACGGTTGGAAAACTGTTGAGCTAACCGGGAAAACGCGAAGGCCAGTCGACGCTGCGCAACAAGACGTTTAACCACCGAGTCGCCGCGCCGCGTTAAACGTATCCGCCAGCCTTTAGACGCCTAGTGGTCAAACTAGAACTTTGCGCACTCGGTTTTTTCTTAACGGGGAAAGTCGATACGTATTACGAAATCCTTCGCGCAGATATTACGAGCAGCCTATGAAAACAAAAATTCGATTAAGATACGAGAGATCGCGGTGTCCGATTATAAATCACATCTCCGACCAAGTCGCGCGTGGAACGTGCTCGGATTCTCCTATTCGCCGAACGCATTACGATCGATGTTTCGATAGGAGCGTCGATTGCGATCGTATTCGTTGAACGATACTTGGAGCGTTCGCAAGAACGGCAGAAAATTATTGATACGGTGCGATAGGCCGCAAAGGGAGGGAAAATACGATGCGACGAGGGGTTGAAAGGGTTCCCGAAAATCGGAAGGATTTTGCCGAAGGAGACTCTGGTAACCATGGTAAGCCGTAATCCGAATTCGCAAGCACCAGTGATCGTCGACCCCTTTCCCGCGCCTCACAGGCTAGATGGCTAGATGGCTGGATAGCGTTAATCATGACCCAGCCGAGCGGACGGGATCGATCACTGTCGAAACGACCGGTAGACGGGGAATCGGTTCCACATCGGGGCATCACGCGTCCACGCAATGCGTTATAACTTTCCACGGTACAGGTGGAAAGCCCGATCCAATTCGAGCGTCTGTTTTCGTAGCAAGTAATAGCGAAGTCGATTCACGGAATAAGAAGGGTCAGCCGAAACCTACTTTCTTCCTCTGAATTGTCTCGAACGCTGCGCTGCGCTGGGAAGGGGGCCCCGACGGCCCCGTTGACTGGGAGAAGCCTAGTGGCCCCCTCTTGGCAGCGGTCAGCCAGTCTGTGCCAGTCGTTACGGCTATAGCGAGCGAATCTCGGCGAGTCAATGGGCCCGTATTTCGAGCCCGCGAATTTCCTCGGCAAAGTTTTCGTAAGCGTATCGATCCGATCCGAGACGAGAGCTTGATCGTTTATCGCCGGTCTTCAGGGAGCGTCGCGCGTCTTCCGGTCCGCTGGGATTTCCAACGAGTTCTCTCCATTCTCCGAGTCGGCTATCGATCCCACAAGGTTCATCCTGTCGATGTTCAACCGCTTCCTGTGATCGACCGATCTCCTCTTCTGGCTTCGCTCGGCTGCGAAGTGGACTTCGAGACGTTCGAACTGTGAGTACACTCGCTCTCCAGCCGAATCATTTTATCAGGAAGTTTCGAGAGCCGCCCGGCATTCGACGAGACCCGACTGATTATTCCGCATAAGCTAAACCCGTTTTCGATTCTCGCCGCGCCGGAGCTGTTTGATCGCGGGATTACAGCCGCGCCGCGCCAGGGATGCTCGAGTTTCGGACGATCGCCCGGGTTGTTTTAATCAGACGGATTGTTGTCGCGGTTTGCTTGCGATCCGGGACGATGCTGTGATCGAATTACAATGGGCCAGGAAAGGATTCGCGCGCTCGCTAGACTCGTAACTGCTTCTTGGAAAGCAACCAGCCGCTCCCGGGAACCAATCTGTGTTTAGTCCCATGAAAAATTAGATCATCGGATGCGCGTTTCGCTTTCGACGGTTTTACATAAATATCGAACCTTCGTTACCTAATCGATGGAAGGAAACTTTTCAAAAATCACAACTAGCAGGAATTGCTAAGAAAACAGCCATTTCTCCGAGGCTGGATCGCAAAAGTACGTTTCGTTGATTTCATTCCCTATGTTCGCCTCTAGCATTTTCCTGCCATCGAGTTCGTCGTTTCAGGTTGGAGCGTCTACGAGTGACGAAAGAAATTCCCACGGAGAGTGTCTTAATTAACACATTGTTTTATCTTCATCGGACAAGGAACTATATTATCCTTGTTCGTGTATCATTATTGTCTTCCTATCTGACGTTGTACCGTCGTTCACTCCGCACAATTAAAGACTCCACTTGCACGGAACAATACTCCACGGTAATTGCGTCGATATCGGTTTATTACCATCTTCGCGTTATTCTGCTTTTCTGACTAGCGCGTTCGTTTCTTTTTACAATTATTTTTGACGGTTTTCCATTAAAACGAAGAAATAAACGAATCGACGAATCGATACTAGTTCTATTCGGACCTCTAACGATCTACTGGAAATAGTTTGCTGTGTGGGTAGTCGTTGATCCTTAAGGATGATCCACAACAAGCCTGGGAAACGTGGTCCACGTTTTTCAATTTCACATTCACTTTTGTTGCGCTTCACCGCTCGGAGGACGAATCTGAAAATGGTGAAATCGCGAATTCGCAAACGGAAGGTCGTGATAATGAGATTCCGTCACTCGCGGCGCGCGTTCCCGCTGAATCGGTTAAACCTCGGCGATTTAATTCCCGCAGGTAAATATCAAATCGCTCTAATAAACGTTACACGGATCGTCCGTGTCGATCTCGGTATCGATTCGTAATCCACTTTCAAACGTGAGAAAGTTCTATCGCCTTGGTCATCTGGTTTGCGAGGACATTTCGAGTTATCTACGAAGTACCATCGCACGTTCCATACATTTTTTTCTTCGATCGTCTCCTCGACGCGTTTCCCTTTTCTCCTTTCTCTCGTTTGCTTATCGGTAGATTGATTGGACATTGGTAGGCATACTTTAAATTTGTGAAGATATTGGGAGACTTCACAGAGACCAATGGCCTACTACTTTCAACTCGCTTTTAAGAAGGAGGTCCCGTAGCACTTATCGCCGTTGGCGCATGGAACGTTTTCCGATAAGAAAACTTACGTTTCAATTACGACACATTGTTTTCCACGACAATTCGCAACGTCCTCGCGAATATCCAACACCACCTACTGTAGGGACATCGTGGCGGTTTCCGGTCAGCCAGTGTCCGCGGAGAACCGGAGAAGCACCGCGCACGTATCTAGTACTTGCTCCGAGATCTAACACACTTCCAGCAGTTTTCTCCGGTGCGATCGGGAAAAATTCTCCGGCTCGCGGAACTCGATCGACGAACTGTTTCTCCATTCGCGTTCGTTCCGCGCGGAACTCCATCGGTAATCGATTTTTCCGCGCGCGAAAATTTTCATGTTTCGCCCCGACAAAATTTCTGGTCCCCGACCCCGTCCCACAACTCATCCCCAAATACTTCCAGTTTCTTCGAAGTTTCGGGTATAGCGTTTCTCTTTAAACGAATAATTCATTTCTGTACGAATAACGTACCACACTATTTTCTAAAAGTACGTTTCTTTAAGAAGAGGAGCACGATTTTCAGTTTTTTTGAAACGTAATTTTGTGGCGAGTAGGCAAAATCTTCTAAAGTAATTTAAAATAGGCGCTGTTAGTTCTGACGTTCACAAAGTTAGTCTGCTTCGAATGGAGATTTTTACGACTGACTGTATTCCGTATGTTTTACGTTCGCCCTGAAAACGTTGACCAGCGCGGGGAACATTAGCCCCGGGCTATAATGGAGGGAAATTATTCCAGAAACAGTGAACGCGTTAGCCGGACATTACAGATTGCGTGAGTAGTCGCGGGGGGGATCATAAATGTCATTCGAATAGCCATTAAAACTGCGATATTCCCCGGGAGTAACTCGAAAGTGCAATAACTGGATTCGCGGGAAATGCGCGTTATATATGGAGATACTTTGAGTCAAGTAGCCCCTGTAGATGATGCTGCGGCTTAGGAAACAATTGACATAAGTAAGACAAAGTGGGGCAATACGTTCCACTTCGGACGAGAGTTCGCAGCGCTTCAAGAATCGCGGGTGAAATCACGTTGGCATGCTCGCCGCAAAAGTCAAACTAGCAAACCAGTGCTCACCGAAATTTCCTTGATCCGTTGCACCGAAATTTCCGCGAGCCGTCCCCACTCCCCGCCTCGGCAGACGGGGGAAGAAGATCGACGCGTTCCAAAGATTATAAAACTAGACCGATCTACGTAACGTTTCGACGCATTTTAATCGGTAGAATCTCAACGATCCACTGGTACGTTTGCACCGGCGTTTGACGAGGTACGGATAAATTACGTTATCGCAGAAACAACCGAATGCCCTAATATTCGTAGATTGTTCGTGGATGATCCGACGAGCGGTCGCGACGCGTTCGACGTCGAGATCGACGGAGAAACGTGTGGCAGCGTCGTGCAACCTAGACGACCACGTCGAACTAGGAGCATACAGTGTCCGGTAGCAGCGTGTTATTTACGACATAGAGTGCAATATTATCGAGCAGGCTCGACGGTTCGGCCGCCTCGGGTCATGAATTCGTTCGACGAATATCCCGTCGTCAGCCATCTTCGCTATTTTTCCTCCGGCGGTGTCCAGAACCGTCGCCGACGCGAAATGAATGGCCACGATTTACACCGCATCCGGTAAATACGTATGTACGCGTGTATGTATATACCTGTATGTATGTACCGCAACAACTGTCCATTCCCACTTTACCGTTCTACTCCGTTCTGCTCCGTTCTGCTCCGTTCTGCTCCGTTCTGTACTTTCAATTATCACGTCGACGCGTTCATGCTTCGTGTCTCCAGCAAATGAATCCGTGGACCTTTTCTGTTTCGTTTGTCCCTATTCAAAATATTCTGCCGCGATCCGACACAGCGACAAGATCTTTAACCCTGCGCGACTCCTCCTCTTTTATTTCAGAATTTGATAAAACTGTGTATATTTATTTAGCAATGTATAAATTTCTCACATCTGTCGCGCGGATCTTCGTCGCACGTACCCAGGCTTAGCCGTACCGATCGTTTTTCGTCGGTCAGTCATCGAGGAATAGTTTATCGTGAGATAGAAATTGTGGATCGGGGAGCAGGCGGTCCTAGGGGATCCACGGGACGTCGCGACGTTTCCTTCGGTGCCCCCGATGACGGTATTAAATCTATCTTTAATACCGTTTGGTTCGAATTCGTACGAATTCAAGCAACGGACCCACTCGAACTGCACGGCGTTATTATTCGCGCATCGACGGAGGCCGCTCAGGCGGAATACGCGAACCACCGGAATCGATAGGTCGCGTTCGACGTATCAGCCCTTCGGCATCCCCTTTGCCCCCTTTTGTCCCCTTTCACCCCATTCGCCCCCTTCCCACTATGCACGTCCGTTTCCGATTGTTTACGATACCTACTCTTTTTCATAAATCGAAACGCACCGTCGGTCTTTCAATCGACCAGGATGATAAATATCGCGCCCAGTGAATTTCATAGGAAAATTGAGATAATAAGTCACCGTTTCGGAACGAGCTCCAACAATAGGCTCGACGAGATTATATTGCCGTTGTTCGGTTGCCTGTAGGGAAAGAATTGTCCGCCGAGATATTAATTGCCGGAGTCAATTCTTTTGGGAACTTTCTTTTTCAAACTCATTTTCGGGAGGTCATCGAGCACGATTCAACGCATCCGCCCGTTCCCTCTCGGACACTGTCTTTCGAATTACGATACTCTGTTAACGAAACAGTTTTCCAGATAGAAATGACTGTTATTATCTTTGCTACGACGTTTATCCGGTTCTCGAGCGTCCCAACCAATTTCTATGGGATCGTATACAATAATGTTTAGAAATAGGATAGGAGAGTGCCTTTAACCTCGAAGATAACCCGACCATTAGTTACCGGATAAGTAAGACAAAGTATGTACGAGTTCGGACTCGGAAACAGGAAGCAAGGACGATGTTAAAGGTATCGAGAAAAATTTCTGGAATAAAAGTCACTCGGCGAATAGATGAACACGGATTATACCGGGGAGAACTGCTGTTCATCGGTCTTCTCTTGTACCTTTACCTCGCGTACAGTTACCCGGTTACCCTATGCGTTTTCTACTTTGTCCACCGTTTTAGCAAATTTTCTTTCACCTTGCCGACAAATAACGACAGCATCGCTCTTTCTAAGAATCCGAGGAACACCTTGTCGATATTGTACCGCAACGCAATAGCAAGACAGTCGCGAAAATTCCAGTCCCCAGTCCCGGTCAGGGAACTCCCTGTTGAATTCTCACAGAAACAGACACCGATTTCGCGTATCGGACGCGTGAACCGTGAGCTCGCGGCGCGCTTATTCGCGAGTGCCAGAGAGGCGAAAATCGAACGTGCGTCGACCTACTTGCTGACGAGCGCTCTAGGTGAAATTTGATTGTGCCCTGGGACGAGCCGTGGGTTTTCGATGAATGCCCACTCGTCCGATGCCGAGCTGGTCTAATTAAGCAATTGAAATCATCGCCTCGAACGCTCCGGGATCCGAATCCAATTCTGTCACGGAACGATAACGAAATATTAACGAAAAACCTTTTACGACTTCGTGTGGCGAGCCTTACAGCGTCGATCGCCTCAACACTATTTCTCGATTAACTCGCTCGCTCCACGGGAAGGCTGCAATTCGCTTTTCGTTGCTACGAGTTTTACGATAACTTCGAAATCGTTATCGAGATTCGCAAGAAACTTTCCCGATCCGCACGCGATCGACGCAAGATGCGTCTTGTCTAGGTAAATACGCACGCATCGACGCGCATCGTACGGTTTTAACAGGATCATCGCGCAATCGCGTTGATCTTGCGACGAAGATTCTCGGAAGATTGGCGATGAGCGATCTACTTCGGTTTACGACCGATCCGGGTCTCCGGAATCACCGGTCGCCGGGTGACGCGCCGCGCCGGACGCAAACGCGAAAATAAAAAAAAACGCGGTAACGTCGAACGTTCTTCGATCCGAGGTCTGAGAGACGGTTCTTCCTTCGGAGTGTTCCTCTCGACGAGAAAAAGCCCCAGTTTCGTTTAATGATCCCAGGGATCTCGGAGATCCCAGGGGAGCAAAGGGATTCGCAGAAGTCTTGTGCCGAGGAAGATCCGCTCTCGCTCTTCCATTCATTCTACTTATTGTTAGCCGCGTAACCGAAGTACGTTTGTTTCGTGCTCTCGAAATAATTAAAAAGTTGCGCGCGTCCGTGTCGTAAATAAAGCTTTCCCGAAAGGCTTTGAAACCGAGCCGTTCGGACGAAGAGAGCAAGAGAGGCTTCGTCAGAGTCGCCGCGTTTCGTCGCGTGCTCGTTAACGGCGCCGCCACGCCACGCCGCGCCGCGCCGCGCCATTTCGAGAATCGCTCAGCGTTTTTACCCCCACCCAACGACTCGCGATAACGCGAGGAACCCGTGCTTAGAAACTGCAACCGCGAAAGCCAAGGTGGGGGACGACCGAGAAATTGCGTTTGCTCCTTAAACCGGGGAAAGTTCTTTTTTTCTCCCCCCAGTTTTTGTATTGGTCACGCCGCACCGCGCCGCGCCGTGCCGTTCGAGGCGCGTTTACGCGAACGGATAACTGGAACGATCAATCCGCGAGGATCTCGGAAACCGTCTTCAAACGAAAACGCTGCTTCCGGTGCCGCAACCTTCGCGAGCAACTTCCGGTCTGCGCTCGCACCGACGAAATCGCCGTCAAACGTTCGTTGCTGGACGTCGCGCGCCACGCCGACCGGCGCACAGTGGTCCCAAAGTCCAAAAACGTGGCCAAAACCTAAAAAATCAACTTTCAACTAGGTATGTTTTAATTATTATATTGGGTACCCTAATAGTGTATCAATTGAGGATAAACCGGAAAAAAGTCGCATCTTTATATTTCAGCAGTAATTGCAGTCCGAACTTCCGATTCTCAAGACCGAGTATTTTTTCGCTTATGAGTCTCAGTGCGAATTTTAAATACACGGTATACAAATTTTATTGTATCTTTATGTCTTTAATAGTGCGTTATGAATGCTGTTTGTGGAAGTAAGTTAAGTAGTTCTCAGTGATAAATCTTTATTATTAACAAGTAAATGTGTATGCAAAAGAGAGCGTTACAGTAAAGGCGTAAATTTTAAAGATGTAGAGTAAAAGTTGTGAATCCTGCAAAATCACGCGCTAAAACTTGTTCGAGCATCTACTTTACACTATTATCTTTCAAATGAAAAAAAAATTAGCTGCAGAATTTTGCATATTAGTTCGTACCACTATTTTTTATAATGCAGAATGGGTATTCTGAGAGCTTTGAAAGAGTATTTGAAAACATTTACATTCCTGGATTAAATTGAAAATTTATGGTGTAATATTCTCAACGCCGCTGGTTACGAATCTGAACTTAGAATTTAGAAAAACAAAATGGCCGACCCAATATGGCGGACGCGTGTTTGAAAAAATGATGCGACTTCTATAAAAATGGGCAAACAGATGTTTTTGAGATCTCTGATTACGAATCTGAACTTAGAATTTAGAAAAACAAAATGGCCGACCCAATATGGCGGACGCGTGTTTGAAAAAATGATGCGACTTCTATAAAAATGGGCAAACAGATGTTTTTGAGATCTCTGATTACGAATCTGAACTTAGAATTTAGAAAAACAAAATGGCCGACCCAATATGGCGGACGCGTGTTTGAAAAAATGATGCGACTTCTATAAAAAATTTTATAACGTATTTAATCGTCTTCTGCTACACTCAGACCCATTATTATCTGGCATAAGAAAATTGCCGCAAAAGAAGCTGAGGTGCCTATCTGCAGAGGCAATTGATTTATTAGCAACGCCAAGCATAAAGAAAAATAATAATAACGAAGAAACATCTGAAGTATCCAGTGATGATTCTGAATGTGAAGATAACGACGATGAAAATTTAAATTTCTTTTAAGTGATTTTATGACTAGAATAATTCAATAAACGCAATTTAATGATAATAGGTGTACTAAAGTTTTATTTACCAGTGCCTCATACCTCCATTGCAAATGTTGACATATTTGAATCAACCTTACTGTTCCATCAAATTTTTCAATTCAAATTCGAAATCAGAGGTCCCAAAAACATCGTGTCACCAATTTTTATAAAAGTCGAATCATTTTTTCAAACACCCATCCACCATGTTGGACCGGCCATTTTGTTTTTCGAAATTCTATGTTCAGATTCGTAATCAGAGATCCCAAAAACATCTGTTTGCCCATTCTTATAGAAGTCGCATCATATTTTCAAACACGCGTCCGCCATATTGGGTGGGCCATTTTGTTTTTCTAAATTCTATGTTCAGATTCGAAATCAGAGATGCCAAAACCATCGTGTCACCAATTTTTATAAAAATCGAATCATTTTTTCAAACACCCGTCCGCCATATTGGACCGGCCATTTTCTTTTTCGAAATTCTAAGTGCAGATTCGTAATCAGCGACCTAGAAAACATTGAATCACAAATTTTCAATTTAATCTAGGAACGTCTTGAGGTTTTGGCCACGTTTTCGGACTTTGGGACCACTGTGCGGCGATCGGCGACCGGCGACCGGACAGTTCAAAATCCCGCTTATAATATATCGATTATGTATGAAACGTTGCTCGTTCGATAATATACGAATAAAATCGTGCAAATAAAATTGTTCCTGTTTTTATAAACGAGAATATTCTTTTGGAGGGAAAGCGATACGATATCCGAACACGGCTGCTGACGCTTTGCCGTGAACTGAAATACAACTGTTGTTATTTGTAAAGGCAATAAACGGCACTCGCTGTAGCTCGGTCCACAATTTGCGTGAAATTACTCTTGCGAAACGATGGTCGAGTAGAGAGTTGGCTTACCAACAATTTCTTTGTTTGTATTTGTTCGGTATGCATCGTATTTACGGGACTTCCCGAAACGATTCACAGATTTATCTCGACAGCGCGGTGGCCCTGTTGTTTGAAAATGTATGACGACTCGAGGAAGTTTCTATCGGATATAATTATTTCCGCGTGGTCTGGTCATGTTTCTAACAACGCGTTACGCCGAGCGTCTTTGTCATTGTAAATTAACAGTTAATCGAGTGTTGCCGCCGTTGCAAGCGAATCTCGGATTCGTTTGTTTGCAGAACTCCACGGGAACCCAAGAATCGAGCCGGGAATGCTAAACAGAAAAGCGCGTAAAAGAGCGTTTTACCCTCGCACGTCTTCTCGAAGCGAAAATTCACACATTTTTGGTGGTTACATACGGTAATATCTCCCTATTTATACGATTTAAAGCGCAAACTATAATTAGGTGAAGAATATCATCGCGGTATCTTCCGTGCGACTACTTTTTCAAATAAAAAGAAAAAATAAATGAAATAACCTCTAGAAAGGACTCGCAAACGATCGCAGATTAGAATCGCAAGTTTATACCACGGAAGGTGTCGAACTTGCTGTAACTTGTAAATTACCGTCTCAGCGATAGATCCTGATTCGATTGAATTTCATAATTTTCAATGTCCAATTATAATATTTCCATGGGTTTAACATTGGATCGCGTTCAATTAGAACTGTTTTACAGGGAGGTTAAACAGCTCGAGCTGCAGAGAAATTAATTAATTTTCCGGTTCTTACGTTGCGATGCGATTAACGTGGCCAGGAATTCGCGCAGCCTTGCAGGAACTTCCGTCGCGACGACGAGGCGCGACGTTCCAACGAAACTTCGAAACTCGTCACGTCTGAGGAAAGGCCTCCGAAAAATGGCACACGCGAAGAGCCGAGCCGAGTCGAGCCAAGCCGAGCGGTAGCACGCGGTCTTACGAGCAACCTAAAATCGTCATAACTTTCCCTTCGTTAGCGGCGCGCATTGCTTTTCATTCAAAACGCGCGGCCTAAAGCCGATAGACCAGCCGGCCGGTCACATTAAGCTATGCATATTAAGATCCACGCACCATTCTGCTTACGTAGCCGCTAACTCGGAATCATACCGACCTACATCCGCCGCTAGTGAAAATCACCACGCTTCTCCAAACAATTCGGATACGTATTCGTATTTCGATCAGGAGTTCCATTAGGACGACGTTATTTGGTGCGGTATTAAGGAAGCCTTTAAGCACGCGAAAGACGAAAGATTATTATTCTTCGGTTCATTCATCACGTACGTTCCCGTTCGGTGGTACATAGTAGGCCACGCGTTCTATTCGAAGAAAGTGTGACATTTCCTAACATATTGTACGCGATACGTACACATATCGACGCGTAAACGCGAATTGGCCGTTCACGGCAGTTTCATTTCTATCGGCACCGAATTTTCTGGAAATAATTGCGATACGCACACGGTCTGTCTACCTAGTAATAACGGGCAAAACGTGTTCCATCGGATCGATATAAAAAAACGAGGTGCGGGATCGAAGTTGCTTCTCTCTGCGCGAAAATCCTGAAATGTCTTGCGGATATTCCCTGTGCGCACGGTGACACAGGTACCATCGAAAACTTTGCTGTCCGGGGATTATGCGGAGTTTTCAATTAAACGACCCGAGCCGTTCCGGGCTGGGAATACGTGCCCGCATGAAACGCGCGTGTGTGCGTGTGCGCAGGCAGTCGTAACGATATACAGATCTGTTCGAATGCATCCGACGCGAGATTCCAAGAGATCTTGGAACTGATCCGCCAATTAAATAACGGACAGAAATCCGAAGTCTACCTCTCGTTTTCTTCTCCATTCAGATTTTAATAATACAGCGAAGAGCTCTTACGCTCTTCGTTCGCGTCCATATTTTAATAATAAAATGGAAGAGCTTATAGCTTTATTCCTGCATCCATATTTTAATAACCAAAAGGGCAATCCTCGCAGAAACGAAAAAAACCAGCCCACCAGACTGCGAATCTTTTTGCAAAGATGAAAATTCTCTTTATCCGTTTCTTCCTTGTAACGATTAATATAGCATATCTTTCATATTTTTAAAGATACGAACAAGCATACGTACGGGGTACGTTGAATTAGAAATGATTCGAGGTGGTTGCAAATCGTGGCGCATGCCGTGTAACGCGTTAATTAAAAATATTCAAACGGTTCCTCTAATTATGCTAATAAATAATTTGGAAATGTTGGTAATTAATCAGAGAGAGCCTGCATAGGTATGCGCGTATTCGCTTGATTCGTGTAGCGCGTGCATTAAGCCGGTAATGAAATATTCGAATTCGGCGAATCTTTATCGAATCTTCCACGTGGCACCGTGGACATAAATTTGTGTTCCGTGTTTCGTGATCCGGAAGTCTTAATCCGAACAATGCACTCTACGAAATTTCCAAAGGCACACGATCCGCTTTGCAAATTATCCATAAATTTCAATTAACCCGGCCCGATCTATCCGGTCAACTCTTTAACAATTTCATCAACTATCAAATTCAATTTCCATGCAATCTCCAGGTACGATCCCTCTCCCCTCCTCCAACGAAAATGAAAAAAACAAATTTAATTCTGATACAGTGTCGGCGCGAGGTGTCATCCTGAGGAGTGCCGGGGGGAAAAAAGGGTCACCGGCGTGAAATTAATTTCGTTTTAATCTTCTCCGGGCTTTCCCGCAGCCACCGCCGCACCCGCCGCATCCGCCGCACCCGCCTCGGATGCTCGTTCCATATCGTTCGTATTCAAGAAAGTGTAAATAGAGTTTCATGCTCGGCATTTCGCCGGCCGCTCCTTCTTTGTATTCTCGCTCGTTCTATCGCGGTGGCACGCGGTTCGCGTTTTCACCTGGACGCGTGTCGATCCTACCCTACCCGCGCGCAATTAATTGTCTTCGATCACGCTCGTCCAATTTCTACATGCCCGGAGCTACGGCCGCGATCCACCGACGAAATCTTTCACCGAAGAAAGTGCGAGCGAAATCGCGACTAGAATCGACCAGGTGTGGTCGTCACATTTTTCCACTTGGATTTTCCGAATGGTGCGATAAAGTTCGGACGATTGATAGCGAGGTTCCATTAATCGACCGTCGGACCGCCTCAATTATTTCATTTCCCACAGTCTTAGTCAACGCGCAAGGAACAAGTATCGTGGAAAGCGAAGGCTCGGTCTCGACCTAAATCTGTTTAATGAGGACGCTTAAAGAATCGAATGTGTATCCGTGCTGTTGGAACGAGTCAACAATGTGTGGGGAATGAATGCGTGCGTGTTAGGTAACGCGAATTGTTGTGGTAACCGGGGAAGTACCCGAAGAAGTGTACCATTCGATGAAAATGAAAACGCGGATGGCGCGTGTACGCGTGCGGGTGAGTATACACGCGTTAAAGGATTACACGGGCATCGTGTGTTCTGTTACGTAAAAACGGAGACAAAAAGAACGATAAGGCGATCCCACGCAATCGGCGATAATCCATTGTTTTCGCGGCGATGAATGGATGAAAGTCATTCGTATCGGTGGAACAAGGAGATCGTTACACGGTGCGGTGTAACGAGTGTGCCGCAGATTTTATGGGTTTACAACGAAACGCGGCACTAACGAGGGGCGTTACTCAAGTGTCCCCACTATTTTCGATGAAATTCGCAATCATTACGAAACTGGTTAAAATATTCGACGCTCGTCTACCGCCGTCTTCTACCATATACGGTTGCCTATAAACGTCCATACACGTATGAAATGGATCGTCAAAGTTGGAATGGTTGAAATCGACGTTCTGGAGATAATTTTGCAGGTAAAACAGTTCTAAACGAAAGTGAGAAACTACAAGTTGTAAAAATGGTGTAACGGGTAGAGGCGGCGTGAAATTGAAGTTCGAAACTTCTGAAGTGTTGCAAGTTGCAACGTGTCGTCGTAAAGCGCATAGAACCCGGTGTAAAAATCCGGTCACGCGCCGGTCACTGCAGAAAGTTGAATCATACGTCCACTGACTCGAAATTAATCGCGACTGTTCGTTTCCGATCGTTTCATTATCTTGTTACGCTCGCTGAATGCAGTTGACTTCGTTTGACGCGGTTGTTTTCCCTTTCACGCGATTCGATCGTCTCGCGAACAATCGGCGAACATTTGATCGGGTTACTCGAACGTTGCGCGGTCTGTTTTATTACCACCACTGTTTATACTCTAATTTGTCGGTTCCTGATGAAAAACGAACGTCGACCACCAGTCGAAGACCAAGAAATTCGAATGAAAATGTGCAAGCCTTTCGATCGCCGTGCTGCGCAGCACCGGTCGTTTCGAATGGCAAAGGTCCCGAGAAAACGAACAAATTGTAAATAATTTAGTGGATAATTGCAACCGATTCGACGAGTCCCATAAGTATTTCTATTATTCGATCGTAACGATACTCGGAACAGCGTGTACCTAACACGCTCCGCGGCGCATTAATTTCATCGTCTCCCGTTTCACTGAACGTTCAGGAGCATGACTAATAGCTATTAATTATCTCTATCGTAACGACGGCTGCTTATCACGACCCCCAAATGTCGCAGGAAATTCTGAGCCCTCGGACGTGTGCCGTGGACGACGCATTTATTTGAAAGTTGACTCGGCCTCCGTTTCAGTGAGATCGTCCTGCAACGTGATCGCTTAATTGCACGGGAGAACCGTATGAGCCATTAAATCACCACCACGGAAGTACCTATTAACAGCCTGCTGCCCTACCTGCAAAATTACCTTTGACGGCGACAGAATTTCATCAGAGTATTTTCGATTACCTCGATAACACTTTGGAATACAAACATTGGAAAACATTGTCGGCAAACGGCAAAAGAGTTGATCTTTTGTTTGAAGGGAGAGAAAAAATAGTTCGCCCGAGAGCAAAACAAGCGGAGCCGGTTGTTTTCGATTCCGCTCGTATGGAGTTTAATTTAATTTTTTCGCGTGAGACGGGGAAAAATATTTCGAACGGGGCTGACCTCGACGCGTTCGAATAGCCGTTCAGCGATCTGGCAGCCTGTTGAAAAGCCGACGCGGCGCGCGACAAGATTCGCGGAGCTAGCCCGGTTCTACGCGGAATTTTTGCGGAATCGTGCTCCACGATCTCTCGCGAAACAGTTCTGCTCTGTTTCGCCTGGCCTTTCGCTTTCCAGTTGCGTGCCGCCGCGCCGCCCGTAGATAGGTCCACGCATTAATTGTCAATTATCTGGACGCAAAGTTCCCGGGCCGGATCGTTACTTAACGTGACCGGCGGCGCGGCGTGTTATCCTGTAAATCCACCTTTAAAAAACCACCGAAATCTACAAGGCGTCTGTTACGCCGATTAATAACACACGCAACGTGTTCGTAACAACTTGTCCCGAAATAATGGATTACCGAAACGAGTTAGTAAGACGTTGTCGGCCGTAAAGTAAATGGGTCAGTTGGTACGGGATGCACAGATTTTGTCACGTTGTTGTGACCATTGTTGAATTCCGGATACCCAATACATGTATATATTATTAGGTAAAATTTCTGAACGCCATACAGCGAAGACTGAGCAGAAGCGAATGAGAACGAGAAATAGAATGCTAACGAGAAAACGAAGTCGGCAGAAGATATAGGTTTTGAGGTTCGGTAAGGTGGGGGTTGTTTTACGTTGAATGGTCAGTAAGGGTGAATCATGGGGATGAAGTACAAGGACGAGTAATGGTAGATAGAATGACGAACCGAAACGCTTAGATTACACGAGTGATTGCTAATGTTAGAGAAAATCTTATCGTTGGTATGCAACACCATGATATCGGTAGGGTAACCGTGGAATTGCACGTGCACGTTTGTTCGCGCATGTGGTTCTCCCATGGAAACCGTGGCCATCTCTAGGGGGATATCGAACGATCCTCGTCATTGTTATACGTAACTTAACAGAACGGAGATCCGCGGTTAGCTCGCGCTAGGACTTGAGAAATTCACGGTTTCCCGGCTTGCTTGCATCATGTTATACGTGCACCATTGGTTAGCCGAGTTCGTGCTCTATTCGCCACGTAAGTGCGTGCGAGGGATCACGTGACCCGTTAGAAAAGCTTTCCCATGGAACCGCGCGGGATGTAAAGCATGCAGAAGGAATTCCCATTAGGGATCTAGGGTATCTATCGGGGCCGCCACAGCGACTGATTTATTCGAATTAGGAGCATTACCTGTCATTCGTGTGATTAATCCGTGGGAGTAAGACTGCGGCAACATTCAGACAACGCTCACCAATATGAAGTCACACGCAAATGTCAAGTTGTCATTTGATTTTAACGTGTTTTGAAATAACGTTATCAGTTTGTCTTTAACAAACGAAGAATCGCTCAATCGATAAATTGTCTTCGTAGGAAAAAGGTCGTAGAATTAAGATCAAAAACTGTTTCTAATTTATACGGTGATTCTACCGTAAGCATTCCACGCTTCATAATGTACCATGAAATTTTTCACTCTGTGCAAAAGATAATCCGATCAGGTAAAGCCAATAATTTCGACGTGGTTCGAGTCTCGAAAATGGAAGCGATAGTTATCGCAGTACTGCTTTCGAGTCAATGTTCGTTAATGATTCCGACTCTCGAGAGCAACACTCTCGAGCGAGCACACAGCACACGAGCTATCGGAAGGTTGTTCCTACGCCCGTGGCCACTGAAGTAATCAATTTTCGAAAGTAACATAAACATAACTCAAGTATAAGGCTACACATCCGCTCTACGGTGCTCTAGTTTGCCTACTCGAACGAATTATCAAGATGTTTCTTTCATTTTTCGTACTCGCAAAATCCACGCGATCAATCTTTTCATTCTCGTAGACGTATTGCTGGTCTATACCGGTACCTGGACAAACTTTTGACGGATCTGATTTGTGGAAACGCGTGAATCTTTCCGCATCCTTAGGGGCGCGCAACGGTCGACGTTCCGCGCCGGGCTTGTGTTTTTTCTTCCGAAATTAGATACTTTCACCTTGATGCGTGATACGCATAGAAGAGATCTCGTCGCGAAATAATATAAACTGGGGTCGGCTATTACGGAAAAGTGAAAGCACCGTGGGTAAACTGCTAGCTGCAGTGACATCGAGTTCTATGCAAAATTTTGCAGGGAGCGGACGCGGGCGGTCGTCGTAAATGACATCCTGGTACGGAAACTGGTGGAAGCGATCTTGTCGAGCGGAGAGACGTTCGACGCTTTCTGGTTATGAATTTTCTTTTACTAATTACCGTTGGTAACGGGCCAGATAAATGGCCGATGTCACGACATTATGCACCAACAACGTGATTACGGGCAAATGTCGGGACTCGCATGCGTATTGTGTAACAAAGCTGGACGTTACACCTTACATTTACGTAAATATACTGGCCGCGTAGGCGGCAGTGATATCTACTCAATTTAGTAATAGCAATCGATAATTGCATACTCGTGCCGAACCGATCATTTCTTCGCCGTCGTCGAATCGTGCGTTAACCAATTAAGTACATATATCTACGATCGATCAAATTGATTTCGAACTTTTATTTGCTGGCCTGTGTAATAAATTTCTAAATCTCTATCGGCTTCTTATCGAAACTGTAATCGTTCCTCGACGTTTTAAAACAGCTCGATGAAAGCCACAACTTACCGACCGAGACGATTCTACATTGTTCTTTACTTTCCATTTACTTTTAATAGTTGTATTCAACTTTCGTTTACAATGCATCCACTTTTTACATTTTTCACATTCGCGTTTTAATGGATATTTAGACTAGAAATTAGGTATTAGGAATTAGGTACGCTCGATACACCAGCGAGAAATCCCTTTTTTATATCCACGGGAATAATTGCATCACCTATGTATGAGTAAGGCGGTAATCAGCGCGTTAACGTTAACGCATTAGTTTGACCTTCTCACAGAAACTTTCGCGTGCATAGATCAAATATATGCAAGAGATAAAATAACGATACACGTTTTTAACCGACAGAGTTCGAAACAACAGAGTTAAACGCATTTAGTAAGTAAATACATGAATTTAAATATATAATCGGAATACGAAAAATCGATCTACGCTGAAAGATCTATGAGTCCTCTAACTCGGTACACGTCTCCGTTTGTTATCCGATCGATTTACCGGTGGACGTTCTCCAATCGGTCGAACGAGAGAAAAAGGATGCGTTCAAAAAGTCCGTAATTATAAATTCCTGCTTCCACTTTCCGCTCGAGCAGCAGCCGTATCCGCCATTAATTGGCCGGCGAAGTGGTAATAAACACTTAACGTCGGACTTTTTCTGATTCATTATCCCGTTAAAAGTTTTGACCGGTCGCGATATTTTTTCCTCGGGGGCTCTGGTTCCGGTCAAAATAAGAAGAGAAAGAGAAGGAGAAAAAAAGAAGACGAGGAAAAGATGAAGAAGCGGACAAAGAGGAAGAAGACTCGTTATCGCTCCACGTAAATTACTCTCGCGGTCTTCTTATCAGGCTCCTCGATCTTCCTTTCGAAGGCACGAAAGCATTTGAAAGGTTAGTTAATCCGCGGACACCGCCGCGCCGCCGTCGTAGAAAGTTAGCAAAGATTATATGTATTCACGAGAGATGATAATTAAAGGTACATATATCCTGTCTCCCGCCGGTTGTTATCCGTCTATTACGGAGCCGCTACAAGCTCACGCGACTTCTTCGAGATCGAGATACGACAGTCATCGCTTCCGGTTTACCGATTGCCGCACCGGTCCCCAGTTTTTCTCAATAATTTCACACGTCGATCTCTCGCAGGAGATACACCGCTTATGCGGTTGATTCAAACAATTTTCTATACTTTTACAAATACAAAATATGTACGAATTCTAGAACGAGAAATCTAAAAACGAAAATCTCCATCTGGATCCATAAATTTCAAACGTTCTGCGCTTTCATAAGGATACGGAACGCGTGCGTATTTCACCGGTAAAGAGATCAAGCCTTCTCGCAACTCGCAACGGTAACAGGATCAGCTAAGAAGAATCTATTTTCTTAATTATTAAAGGGGTCACCGGTTTCGCAATCCCAGTGACGCGTTCCAGACGGAATTTTTCATGAAACTATCCCAACCTCTACGGTTCCCACGCTAGCATGGAACACTTTCAAAACATTTTATCGAAAGCAACGTACATAAAAAAAGTGATCTCCTAGCGTTTCAATTTCACAACGTCATCTCGGTGAAACAAGTCATAAAGGAAGGCGTTCGTTCTCGTGTGTTCGGTAGATACACTTTCCTCCGAGAACCAATTGATTCTTTGTTCTGTGAAACAACGCTGCACTCAAATTTTCTCTCGTTTCGACTTTGTGTACGAATACGTACGCGTATTTCGAACTCGCCTGTAAAACGTTGTGAAAAACCAATTTTTCAGATTGAATAGTTTACAGGAAATTTCCCTTTTAAAGTTGTACGAAATTTGTCATATTTAATAAAATCGAAATATTCCAGTTTAGCTGTACGAAGTTAAGAGAAAAAGATCATAAAATGTTATTTCGACAAATATGTAAAAACATCTACATCTGTTGCTAAGACCTGGACTTTTAAGAAAAATTGACAGGTTCGCGAAGGCAATCGGCGGTGTTTTTGCGTGGACGTAAAAGTGCAAGAACGTAATTATTATCTGCAGGATTGGCTGAAAACTAGTTGGCGAGCCAATATCCGGGCAACAATCTTAGTGAGAGGTGTTCAGAGTCGTTTACGGGGGTCCTTCGCCACGGTTAGGTATCCGTTGAATGCGTTGAACTCGTTGCGTCGACGACCAGAATACATATTAACTGCTGTTTCTTTCGAGTCCTCCGTGTATTTACCACGCCTTTGTCTTCGGCCGCTGTTTATCCACCATCCCATGGAGTCTATGGCATAGGTACACGGCTCCTCTTTAATTTGTCCCCGTCCCCGGCCATCTATTAATTACGCGCGTAAAGCGTGACTTCTGTTTTACCCGAATCATGGGAATTACCGAGCAAACTGAACAAGACTGGTTATAATTCCGAGCAACGATAGATTGTTGCGTTCAAGATTCTTTCTTCGGCGCGGCGGTTTCCCTTTTTCCGTTTTTACTTTGTTGCATCTGCTCGTGACGGCTGAGATTGTTGGCGGTCTCAGAACGAGGAAGGAAGTAATTAAAATATCTTCAGGAAGGAAGAAAGTATTCTCGGAAAAAGAAGTTCATTTTCCTGGTGTTCGACGCAGCTAATTTGCCTGTTGCAACTCGCCACTCAGCCGTTCACTTACGATATAGAACAACGGCTTCGTGCACGAACGAAAGCCTTGCAATTTCTTGCAAGAGGATGGTTTGAACAAATTTTAGAGCGTGCGGTATTATAGGACGAAAAACGGGATAAGAATTTTATTTATTTTTAAACAACGGTCCCAGGAGGATAGGGTTAGACGAAGACATCGCGCGTCGTCGGAAAGTTCTTTCCTGCCAATTATTCTAACCAACCTCTGTAAAAATGTCCAACACCTTCATGCGACTTTTTCAAAGTAGTTCAGAATCAATTAACTTCATTTTTATGCGGTACAAATGCGAAAAGCTTTGCAGAGATACTGTTGTTGGTGGGCTACGTATGTTTCTGTATTCAGATGTTCAGATTCGGAGATTTTTAATCCTGACTGCAAGGAACTCTCGGTTCCTTCGTTCAATTAACTCTCTGAATGCATTTTCCACACTTTCTTGGTTAACCAGTCGCTTTTCTTTGAGAAAGTAGTTCGGACTTCTAAATAGATGGTAATCGGGAGCAGCGAGGTCCGTGGAATAAGCCGGATAAGGAAATCCCAGCATTTCAAACGTCGCAATCTTCTGAAATCCCGATGTTACCGCGTGTCGCTCTGATTAGCCGCAAAGCTACCCAGTACTTCTCTGTTTATCGTACATATTTTTGCTTCGATTACTTCTCACAATTTTTACTGAAATTTTCACCCTGCTCGGTAATTCGTTCAATCCCTAAGATATGTGAAATTCAAAATTTGCTGTACCCTTTTGTCATAAAATGTAGCCTTATTGTGCTACGTTGAAATATTAATTTTCTTTCGAATCATTAATGTAGAATTCAAGCATTTAGTTTTTTAACAGCCGGGGAACTTGCTAGATTCAAATTTTGCGCGCAATTACACGATCGCCGCACCGGGAAAACCGTTCGAAAACGCAGAGAGGCCGCGCCGCGTCGTCCGGGACCCCGGAGGCAGAGTAATGCTTGTAATTAATTCAACTGCGAATCTGCGTGAAATTTAAATGCACCTGCTCTATTGATTTTCTGATTCGCCGGCGATTTTGACCGAGCAGGGGGCAGCACCTGGGAATCCCATGATCACCGGGCACGCGCAACACCACCTGACGCAGGTTCGCTTCGAATGTTGCACTGTTTGATTTGCTGCTGCTGCTGCAGCAAAAAAAGCGAAGCAACAACGTGCAAATATTGATTTAATACGTACCGTCGTCGCGACGCACTATTTTCGCCGTTTTTTAAGTGGCACTTTTTCGAGAATTCTACTGGAAACGGAAAATCGAGCGCGCATTGTTCGCAGAAATCCCAAAGTTCCGTTCATCCCGTCAAAATTATCTCGCTGAGCCTGGGCTTTCGAAAATTTATTTGCACGCGGAGAATCGATTTTAGAAGCCACCGACCTGCCAAACGAGGAACCAGCGCGAACTAGTCGTTAATATTCGAATATTTATAATGAACTTTATCGTGACTACGACAATGTTCTAAACTAACTAGTTTAGGGATGGTGCAGAAATTTTTGAGTCTTCTACAAGCGAACAGATTATATCACGCAAAATAATTCGTACAATCAGCTTCGCGTTTGTCGTTATTTTCAAAACATTTTTATGCGATCGTTTGTTCGAATTCATCGTGATCCGTGCGTGCGCCCAATAATTGGCATGCCAGTGGTTTCCCCTAACGAAGACGAAGTTATGCGATGACGAGCTTCGTCCGCTGAACATTTTTCCGATAAAACTCATTCATTTTATGGTAATGATTACAATGTGAATCTTGATGCACTTATGGCATAACATTTGTGTTATTAAAATATGTAATAGAATTTTTAGTTTGGTCTGAAAATATGAAATTGCACGAAGAGCCGCGGTCTAGTAATACATAGTGGAACATTTCCGGACCAGCGTGCTAAATACGTTTTCGACCAGGCAGAAATAGATGATCCATTTTTCAGTGTCACTTAGAGGAAAAGTGGATCGTGCCACGTCCCATTCATCGATTAATAAAAAAAAACAGTCCATCAAATATTACTGCGCGAACGAGCAAGGGATCTATTTCCATTTCCAACATCCACTGACATTTCTATATTTATCCCGGACAAACCACTTGTTCACGCGGAGCATTAAAAATACCGTCAAACCTCCTCTCTTACCTAATCAACGTCACGCGTGCTCCACTACCTTTTTCGATTTTTATTGGTCGAAAGCAGCGTCCGTGGCGTTACCGAGATTGAAAATTCTCCCCTTTGTCCAACGAAGAAGACCACAAACGTAGTAGTTCGCAAACAGTATCGATAAGCAACGGTGAATATCATTTAATTTATCTTTGTTCGTGTTTTAAGTAATCGCTGAACCGATTTCTATGCGATTTCAATGGGCAAACCCCAGGATGTTTCATTGACCACTCCCGAAAGCTGATATACACTCTATGCAGGTCATGCTATACATATGGCGGAATTCGAGAGGGATAATACTCTGCTATGAATTCCCGCGGTCTAATGAAAGCATTAATTCCGAGAGATACCGTTTTCAATCAGACGGATCGAGGGCAAATATTGAAGTAAAGCGGCTAAAGCTAACCAACAGAAAAGGAGAGTAGCCTTCCTCCATTAAGTTGAAACGTTCCTAACCATCTATCGCGTATTCGGGCCATCAGAAGTTCGGTTCGTCAGAAGTGGACTGAAACGCGGAAATGAAATTTAACACGGTAAAGCGAGGGGTGGAATCGGTTGAATAATATTGGTATCGATGCAGAATATTTTCATTTTGTTAAACCAACGTGCTGAACACAGATCCGGACAACGTTAAAATTTCAGTTTCCAATCGCTTTATTTTCATCGCCTTCAACCGAACTTCGTACGACTCGAGCATTGCACGCGCAAATACGCTTGGAAATTTTGATAATAGCGGTATCACGGTTGACCCCAAGAGGCGTAGAGAAAGGAAAACTTTCGACAGAGTTTGGCAAGCCAGAAAAATTCGAAACTACGGTTTCGAACCTTACGGAACTCGCTTGGTACTGAAACTTCGATACTCTCGAGGCTTCTAGAAAACAGTCGTCAAGATTTCGTGTCAAGAAAAATGCCAAAATCCGGTAGAATCGAATCACGGAAATTCGATTGTTATTTTTCTACAGCGATCATGGACGTCCACGTGTACGTATGTATAATATTATAACGCGATAACGGTAACGACAACTCGGCCACGCCGCGCGATGCTGCTCAATCGTCGATCGTGAAAACGCTACGCGAGGGATCCGATTCGAGGATCATCGAGCACATGGAGCAGATTTCTCGGCTGATAAACGTCGATTTTACGGTGAGATTCGAGTTTCTCGCGATCAGAAAGTCGACGAGGCCGAAACTGACAGTGCAATTTGCCACGGAGGTATCGTAAAAAAGAGAAATTGTTTCCGTCTTTTCCCAAGTTTCACCGTTACCGTGATTCAGAAATGACAAAATGGCACCGGAAACGACGGAAGCCGCTCCGATAGGCGCTTTCTCTGGATCCGCGTTTTTCTGCTCCCTGCGTGTCCGAATTAGATTTCTCGGCCAGGGGGTGGCTCCTAAACGCTAATGCTCGTTTTTGCCCGTTCATGGTGGCGTAATCCGACACACGCGAAACGTTAAATTTTTCTGCGCTGATCGCAGTTTTCGTATAATTTCGAAATTCGCTACGTGGCGTCCTCGACAGATTTTCCTAACGGTCGACCACGTTTTCTGTTGCAGAAATCACAAGTTGGCTAATTGTCCCATGGTCTGTCACAATGCGGCCGACACTTACACTGAATTGTAAGTACGATTTGCACAGGTGGTCCGCGCATGACTTCTAGAGCTAATTCTCTATCAACTGTTCTCTTACCTGTTACGTGTTGTTGCGAATGCCTCAGGTGTCCTCGCGATGGGGCTTTTTACCTGCATCGGCGCGATCACCGTATCGATCGACCGTTCCGATAATAAACCAGTAAGTAAAGTTGCAATCTAACAAAATTACTGCTGAACCAACTTCCCGCGAAGCGTATAGAACCGGTTAACTATAGCCCGGTGTTCGGGTGTAAAATGGCATCGCGTTACGGGAAAATGGCCCCGTTAGTCGAAACTCTTGTTACGAGATTTCTGGTAGCGACAATATCGTTCACAAAACTGATTCGTTAACGAATGCGGAGATTTTAATAAACAGCGTATTCTACTTAGCTCGCAATTTACGTTACAGAAAATAGTTCAGTTTATTCCTTTCTGCTACTTCTCTTTTACGCTTACCACTTACGATGCGCATTCTACGCCTGAAAACCTAGTGGTCCCGCGAAAAGGAGACTCCGGGATCGTTCTAAAACTCCATCGAGTCGAAACTCCGTTTTACGGGCCGTTCGAGAAAATATCGAATGTTCAACGGGATCGAAGCCGTGGCTATTACCGCGAATCCTCTACAAGTCTGCGCAAAACCGTCTTTCAGTCACCGACGCGGTCGTCGATGATCGCAAACGGGTGGAGGCCGCTGACGAATGGCTACGAGGAAACCATCGGCACGAACGTATCGCCCGCGAGCAGCTTGGAACGAAACGGGCCGCTGCATCCTGTCTTGGGAAAGCTGCAGGAGCACATGGCAGCTTCGGAGAAGCTGAAGCCGCAGCGGAAGAACAAGCTACCGGGTCCGCACGAGTATAATCCGCCTAGCATTTTAGGTAGCTTCACGGTTTTCGGTCACGCTGCGACGAAACCTCGCGGCGAGCCACAAACTCATAATCATTTGAACAAGCACGTGGGATCGGAGACGAGGGAGTACACCTTTCTGATCCCACCACCGAAAGACGCCTACAGGTTCGACCTGGACCCCCACAGGAAGCCAATCCTGCGGGACAACGCCGCGTACATGAGACAGCCTCAGTTCAACTCGCCTTACCAACAACCAGACCCGATCAAAGCAGCCACTTACTTTATCAATGGCTACACCTCCACAACGAACTCACCTTCCTCGACGCCCACGAAGAACAGACACTTCGCGGACGTACCTTACGTGCCCTCGCTCCTTCAACCTCCCCGGTACCAGCAGTCGAAGCCGTTCGAGTCGCAGAAAGTCCTCAACAACATGAAACTCTACTTCCAACCACCTGGCACAGCGACGGCCAACGACTTCGGGAAGGACAAGCGCTTGAGCGAACACGACCACAGAGGGAACTACGATAAATACTCTGGGCAAGTTCACAACGAACAGATCATTAGTCCCGCCAGCACGGGGAACTTCTTCAGCCAGGTGAACCACCCGCCGCATCCTTACAAGACGTCCTACGAGAGAGACCCCGCGTTCCTGGTTCACGAAAGTCACGAGATCAGCTACATCACCCCGCCGAGCCTCTATAACGGGTATAACTTCAGGCCGTCGTTGCCGTACGAGACACTCTTACCGCCGGACGTGTACGCTTCGTCCACCCCGGCTCCTACCACCCCTAGAACACAGGAGTCGAACAAGTATCAGAGCGGGGAACAGGATTACAAGCGACCGAGTCACAGCACGACCAAACAGGTGGAAAACGGGCATCACGACGTACTGCCGACATCGGGGATGGCTAACACTTATTACGTGTCCGAGCATCAGGATCTGACGCCGCCGCCGCCGTCCTGGCCAGCGTCGAAGAACAAGTATCCGTCCGACATCAACGAGGTGTTGCCCCGAGTGAATCCGCCGTCAAAGTTCCACGACGAGGTGGTAGGTTCGAATCAGATACCCCAGGTGCCGAAGGTGTTGTTCGTAGGTCCCCAGGCCTCGCCGCCTCAGTACCAGAGCTCGGTTTTGCCGATCGACATCAGGCCGGAAACCCCTCAGCCGGAATACGAGACGCCGGAATACGAGACGCCGGAGAGTATTTCGTTGAAACACTTCAACGAGCAACAGTACTTGATCCAGCAACAGCTGTTACAGAGAGACAGGCAGAAGCTCGCGGAACAGGAGAGGCAACAGCAGTTGGAGATCGAGCAGCAGCAGCAAGAGGAGCTGAAGAAGAGGCAGCAGGAGCTGCGGGAATTGTTGCGGCAACAGAAGGAGGAGGAGGAAGCTAGGCTGGCGGTCGAGTCCGTGAAGAATCAGTCGGACCTCCTGGCCAAGGTTAACGAACAGCAATCGACCTACAACGTCCAGTTGCCGGAATACGAGATCCCGAAGGTCACCACGGACAGCGCCGCAGCGATCACCGAGTACAGCCACGTTGGCGACTTGCCAAAGATCCAACAATCGCAGGTACCTTTTGTTGGCTGAGTGAAAAGCCGCTACGAGTTATCGCTTTCAGAGATTTCAACGGTTGATTGGGTCTGACGAGGAGACCGCGCGGTACCGGAAATCGCTTTTTGGACGGGACCGTACAGACTGTGGTATACGCGTAGTATACAGGGTGAGACGCCTAACTCGATCACCTCGAATAACTTCTAGATTATGCGTTGTACAAAAAAATGATTTCTACTAATCTTACACGTGGTACATACTACGTAGGGGGACACGATTTAGCGTACATGACTTTTTTTTAGAAATGGAGGGGTTTAGGAGATGCAAAAGAGAAGAAACTTTCGCCAACGTATCCGTGATATTTTTCCGGTGAAATAAACGTCGCGAATGCGTTGGTAAAAGTTTCGTGAAAGAATGATTAAGAATAAGAAAGACGATGATATCCGAGTTGTTCCGCAGGTGGCGCAACCGGACTACGTGATCTCGGAGAGCCCGATCGGCGGGGGTCAGAGGTACCAGGAGCAATTAAAGAATCAGCCGGAAGGATCCCGGGAGGGTCAGAGGCCGCACAAGTTGTCCCGCGATCAATACAGACGAAGAAAGCCAACGACGGTGTCGTACGAGCTGGCGGCAACGGAAGCGCCGATTCAACTTCCCGAGACTGTGGTGCCGGTGACGTTGCGGATCGAGGAAGTGCCGTTGCAGACCACGGCTCCGCCGGAAGTTGCGACGGTGCCAACGCCGACCACTCAGAAGCCGAGGACGCGAAGACCTGGCGCCCCGTTGCGTCGGCGACGGCCGACGACCACGACTCCAGAACCAATTACGGTCGCCGACGAGTTTTTCAAGTACGACAAGCCGGAGGACGTGCAACAACAGCAGGACGCTTCCCGTCGGCGTCGGATCAAGCCGACGCAGTCGACCTACGAGGAGGCCGTCACCGAGAAGAAGGCGAACATCCGGAAACGTCCGGGTCACAGGAACCGGGTCAATCCCGGCGAGCCTTTCGAGGCTGAGATCGTCACCGAGATCGTGCACACCGGCTTGAACGCCTACAAGCCCTCCACAGAGTCGATCTCCAGTTACAACGAATACAATCAGTACGACACGAATCAGCCGACCGACCCGTTCGCTACCAGCCAACCCGCCAGTCAATACGTCACCAACCAACCGGCCAACCAATTCTCAACCAGCCAGACGATCGGTCAACATTACGACTACGCGTCCCAGAACTTCGGCTCTGTGGACGAGCAACGCGAGACCGCCACGGAAACCGTTCCTCTCGACTACCTGTCAGGTGTCACCAAGACCAAGAGCGAAGACCCGCCGAACAACGACAACTACAATGCACAAGACGGTGGCGTGGTTACCAACATACCTCTCGAGAACCTGTTTATCAAGACGGACGGCAATTACTTCGATAAATCAACGGCGGTGTCCACGAGTACGAGTGTCGGCAGCAGTTCGAGCAGCTACGCTCCTACAGCGGCCCCAGCGACGACTTCCACCGTTTCGTCGACGACTCAGTCCTCCCCTCCAGTCTCCACGTCTAGAACGCACAAGATCAGACCGAGCATGAGATACGGAAACACCACCAGACCGCGATTCAGCATCAAGGATTACAAGAGTCGACTGGATTACAAGAGCAGATTAGCTACCATCTCAACGACCGAGGCTTCTGTGACGCCGGTAGCTAACACCAGGCAAAGAGGGTCAAACTACAAAAGCCAGAACCAGCAGCAGCAGCAGCAGCAGCAGCAGCAGCAGCAACATCAACATCAGTCGGTAGAGAACAACAGGGAGACGACTGGGAGGTACAAGTACGTTTCCAGGGTGAACTATAGGACTACGTCGCCGAATCCTGTGAGGCTTCAGGAGCAGGAGAACGTAGCCGAGGATGGATCGTCCACGACCGAGAGAAACAGGTTCGTTCCTAAGAGAAGACCTGCTGGCGGGAACGTTTACAGGAGCAGAATATCCGGGACAACGAGCAGTCCTAAGTACGAGAGCGAGGCTCAGTCGAAGCCTAGCACGGCTAGGCCCGAGAACGTTTTCTCGTCGTCGGTAAGACGGCGACCGGTGATGAAAAGCAGGCTACCAACGCATCACAGAGAGACTTCGACTGCAGCGTACGCTGACAGAAAAACGGTCGAGGCCACGGAAATGGCTGCCGAGGAGACCAGTTTCTATTCGGCTGTGACCACAATGGGGACCACCAGGGTGGCAGTCAACGAGATCCCCGTGGAAAAGGAGGAAGCTGGTCCGAGCAGCTCGGTCAAACCGGAGGAGGAGGAGGAGGAGGAGGGGGCGGGCAAGAACGCGGATGAAAGTGAAACCGGACCTAGTTTCCACGCGCAACATGAAAACCCACCGGTCGAACCGGTTCCGAGCAGCACAGCCAAAAACGCCGAAGAGAGCCAGCTGAAGGAAACCGCCGCTGCCGTTGAGCTAACTACCGCGAAGACGGAACAGTCGACGGAAATCAGCGAGAACAAGCCCGAAGACGGTAAGACGTCGACCACCGACGAAGAGGAGCTGTTCGCCAAGGCGTCCCTTAGCGTAGCTGATCTCACCAGTTCAGCCTCGGCTTTGTACGACAAACCTGGCATGTTCAAGGCTGTCTCGCCCGAAAGCAGGATCGCCGCTTCTCACTTCAAGATACCCACCGACGAGCCTACTTTGCCTATCGAAGCATTCTTCCAGGAACTGTCGAAGAAGAGTTAAGCGCTCTCCTAGAGTTCGCTGGAGTATGGAAACGAACGGTGGTGCTTGTAGCAGTGAGTTTGGGATCGTTTAGTCGATTTTCTGGCTTTTTCTGATAGGATCGTTCCGTGGCTTCGTAGATCGAGCTCATTCGTAAAACACGGTGAATTTGTTAATATTATTTGGTTTGGAAAGAAAGAATATCCTAAACGACCCTAAACCATCGCGCGTCTCTGTGGTGCTGGAAGAAGCTCGTTGCCCCATCTTCGAATCCTGAAATCGATTTACCGTTCCCGAGTCTGGATACAGGACTTGCGTTTAAGGGTTCTCGGTACTTTAACTTCCAAAAGGGTAGCTATATTAATATACTTGATACTTAATTTATACACGTTGCTGGTTACCCAAGGTACAGTTTAACCTATAAAATAAGTATATGTACCAAAAAATAAAAACCGTGAATCGTTTCCGTTCCGCGACGATGCTCGTTTCCAAATATCCAAGAAACGACAGCTTCGTAGGCGACAGACGTGAACGGCGATCGAGCGCATTCGGTTAGCTTAATAATAATTCAACCGAAATTTTCTTCTCATTCCATTCCTAGATGTAACGATTATAAATTATGCCATTAATTTATTTAAAACTCCCGGCGGAGCGCCAATTGAAATTCCGAAACAAATTCCCGTTTGTTTCGAACGAACCAACGTGATGGATGCTTCGACATATGTATATCTGTACATATAAATATTTAGAACGTTTGCTTCGATCGATTTGAGTTGATACAGGTGCTCGAGTATTATTTAATTTTCTAATGGATGCATTGGCATACGTGCGATACGAATCGAACGATGATGAGATCGTTGTAAGGTGAAGTTTAAACTGAGATTGTATATTGTATCGTGTATTTATAAATTTGTATAATGTAGAAATATAGACTTTACTGCGAGAGGAATATGAACGCGAACGTTCAATGTTGGAAGAGTGAAATTAGTGGACAAATTCGAAATGATGTTCTCCGAACTGAGAAATCAGTAATAAATAAAATAGTGGTTGAATTTCCTCTAGCTAGATTAGTGATCGCGTGGGAATACGCGCACATAACGAGGCAGGTGCAAAACAATATACAATTGAATCGTATCTGAAAGACCGTCCTAGATCACCCGTGATCTAGCCTCACCCTAGAATCGCACGATCCGATCGATTCGCGAGTATGTTCCTGCATCCTGACGCGAACAATGGAATAATCAATACCGATCGGTACACCGTGTTATTTATATATATATGAACTGTAAATGTACATACGCAATAAATAAATAGAATAAGCGGAACACTGTTATCCCCGTCGTACACGATAAATCATTTCCTACGATGCGGCCTGGAGAAAGGACTGGGCGGTGAAAGGTCACAAAGGTAAAACATAGCAACAGACACGATGTTAATATTCCAATTTGATTTACAATCCATTTAATATCGTTACGATAAACGGTTACATGCTTACGTAGTCACGGTCGAGTAAAATACTAGTTTGACAAAGTAAGTGTAGCTTCTTCGTTCTTTGTTTCGTCGCGAGGAAACCATTCCATTCTCAGAAAATAAAACGCAGCTTCGAAGGAACAAAATAGTATTTTACTCGTCCACGGTTCCTAGTGTTAAGATTCTGTTTCCGTTTCCGTCGCGTCCGCTGGATTACATACAACGTGTTACATGTACGTGTATAGGCCTACGGAAATTACTTTGATTGTACCTAATTTAGAATTATGCACAGGCCATACATTACACATATCTATAATATTCGTAACAACGTACTTCGCCCCTGTCAATTTTGCTTCCCTTCGATTCTCTTCTCTTCTAATCTTCTTCTCTTCTTTCTCTTTCTTCTTCCTGCCTCTTTCACTCTATCTTTTCGCGTCGTTCGTTATCGATATACGTGTACGCATCGTGTAAAACTCCGTGTAATTGACAATTAGTTTAATGTGTTAAATTTGTTCTTTTTTTCTTCGTATTCAGTCATTCAAGGTACAGTTGTACAATGTACGGTATATCTATATAGATATATATGTATACATATATACACATACATGTATATTATGTATATATGTACATTATACGATAACGATATTAACTATCGGAAATAGGCACACGCATACCAAAGTATTTACATTGCTCATCGGAGCTCCAATGAGCAAGAAATGGACGTTGCAGCTAAACTCTTTGTGTATGCACATCGATTAGAATCATCTATTGACGCGATTCTAGACTCTGGACGAAGAAAGAATCGAGACGTCGTTGAAAATATACTATAATATAGTAAATGATAATAATGATATTGATTATAATAAATTTACGCTATACAATAATGACAGAAAATATAATCCACATCTGTCCAAATATGTACAGGTTAATAAATCACTTTTTTCATTCAGCATAAAATAATTCCTGTAAAACGCGTTCGCGTTGTAATATTGACAGAAAATATAATTCGAGTCTCGTAGTTCCCAGATGCGCGCATATGAATAAATCACGTTTAAATTCCTATAGAATAAATGCAGGGCATAACACCGATGGAAAGTAAACAATGACACAAATCCAGAAATGTCTAAATACTTGTGGACATTGTAGCAATTTGGTAAATTCACCTGGTCTGCTGCGTTCTCCCCCGAGATGCGGAATTAGAGCGATCTGAATTACTCGGTAGACCTATTGGGAATAATGTTGGGAACACAAATATGTACTGGTCTGTTGCAAATGATTCAGGATTAGCAGGGACTAGTTTTAGCAGGGAGAAGAAGATCAACGGAAGCAGGTAAAATCGTTTTTTAGAAGAAACAATTTTTTCAGATTTTTCCAATAGACTTTCAACGCGCATTCGTAGGCTGAAAACTCGTTGCAACGACACGCCGAACGAGCATCTAAGACTTTAATCCTGGGGTTTAAACGATTAATCGGATCACAGGGTGATTAGGGTGTGCGTACAGACGCATCGACCGCGGAAATGTAATTTCATTTCCCAATTAGAATTCGTAAGTTTATTCTTAAAGAAATGCACGACCAGCTGGCCATCTTTTATTCGTGGCTCAACATCTTTATCCGGATAACGAATTTGCCCGACGACCCTCCGCTAAGAAACATTATTTTCATTTACTTGAATTGAAACGGGAAATTGAAGGTTATCCGTTGTCTCTCCCAATCGAGATAATTGTTGAGAGATTGCCAGGTAATCGGGAGACCTTCGTTTCAAGTGTAATACGTTTATTACGCGAGCAGCATCCGCGAAATCATCGCAGAGCCGAGAAATTTCTTCCGAAAGAAGAAGAAATGGAAACTTCGTAAGCCGAGATTTGCAGTGTGATGAAATTTTTCATTAGCGCTGGGAATATTTCAGTAACGATTCAACTTACAAGGAGAGGTGACAGATTCGTTAAAAATTCTTGATTCGTTCAGCGAACGATCTATCCACGTCGTCGATCTTTCTTCGTCCAGACAACAAGCAGGGAGGATTTACCGAACGAAATCGATACTTCTGTACGCAAGAACACGCAATAAACGTTTACGGTGAAGAAATTTCGTCGAACGAAGGAAACCATGTAGAAAATCAACGTTCATTCTCTTATCTCGTTGGCCGACGACGGCGAATATCTTCTTGGTCTATGAACGAATTGGTCCTTGCACGATACTACGCGGTACTATATTTCCCACGGAAAACTCGGAAACTCGGTTATTATGTATAGTACTCGTCTAGGAGAGTTTGTGCATACACTTATCGATCGCGCCATACGATTTTCCATTCGATAAAAAATATACTAGTAATCGCGAGCAGTATACGGACGTAAAAGCTCATTACTTATACAATAGCAAAAGTTAGAATGTTAGAATTCTCGAAGCTCGCCGGTGTAAGATGCACCCCAAGAGTATCGACGGCTATCGAACGATGGCTGTCCTATGGGGGTGTACAGAAGTACATACAAAATTATCATACATATCGTACAGTGTGAAACAGGAAACCGAAGCTGCCTATCGTTACGGCTACATCGGAACAGCCGAAGTTACGGTAGCTTAACCAGCTCGCTTCGAACTACCCAACGAACCCGCGTTGCTCTAATTACATCGCTACGTTTCTTCCACTCTCCGTTACATTTTCACGTTCCACAAGCGCACTGTCATTTTTAAGTCATATGGAAATTGCCAGCGAGAACTGGAGCCCGAAAGAAACGCGAATTCGAGGTGAGAAAAACAAAATTGCTCGTCGATCAAAAGTTTAACGCATTGTCGTTTATGCCGTTTAATGCAAAAGTGGTGCAAATTAATTGTTCAACTGTATCGAGTAACACCGTCATCGAACAAAATAATTATAATATTATTCTGTCAATACAGTTGGTAAATCGAAGATCTTAAGGATTTGTACGATCTAGAATAGTTCCAGAACAATCACTGTGTTTTGCTTCAACTCTGAAGCCATACTGTACTCAACTTTTCATTACAATAAGTTTTGCGGGATTTTTGAGGGTGATCGTTTGCACAGATTTTCAAACTTTCCTGATAACTTTTTATTCGATTACAGCAGGTGATCAAATTATTAGAATGACGATACGAAAAATTTATTTATTGTGCGAATAATGCTATTCGCGTTCGTCCCAATTTTTATTATTTGCAAGCACAACAACTTACTTCGCAACAAAATCATAAGAAGCGCTTATTAATAAGAATGTTTGTTTTTTTCTATTTTGCGAATCTGTGCATCGTGCGAATACATAAAAATCCGCGATCTATAATATGAAGTTGTCAAAAACAACGTGTGCAAGTAGCTCTAGTAATTTGATCACCGTGGTTGCATATGTGATGTTAGAACAGATCGTTTCGATCGAATTCGGTTTTTCTTCGTTGCAATTCATACTCGCAGTAGTATGCGTCTGTAATCACGAATATGGCTCAAATCGACTATAAAAATTCTACGTGTTAGCTGAAAATTCATTTGTTAAACGCAAACAGACACAAACGTTGCGAGTCTTGAGCCATTTCCATAACGAACAATCATTGTGAAATGGAGTGCTCGAAGTCCACCATTTTTTACGGGTTTGGTTGTTCTAGCGTTAAGTTCCACCCGTTCGGTACAACAAGGAATACAAAAGGTCGCAGCGTTGTAACAATTAGAGCTGTTTGTTTGTTTTAAAACGTACTAGAAAAGGAAGTCCTGCGGTATACTGTGTATATAAATACCGACGCGTGTATACATATAATTCCGCGGAAGTACCTCTGTCTGCCTCTCTACGTATAAACAGTTTCGACAGCGCGGTACATACGTGTAAGTACGTACCGTGAACGCAACTAAAGCCGATAAAAGTTCTCGCGCTATGCTTAACTAGAGTTAGTCCTTCGGCTCGACCATTTCGTTTAATTTTACGATATAGAACAACAATTTTCGCCGTGGATTCGGATCGACGCAACATGACGTACGGCAGCACCTTTTATCATTCTATCATGAATGTAAAGCAACAGGGAAATCCTTCGCATCTAACTCTAAAGCAACATCACTAAATCAATGTTTACGTTAAAATCTCTGAACGAGCGATAAGATCGATTTGATTTTTGTCCATTTAATTTTCTCCGCGCTTGCTTAGATTAACGCCCATTTTTGCAACGAGAGCGAGTAATTTTCTATTTAGTTCTTTTTCCAAACAGGAAAAAAACGTTATCAACCCATTACTCGACCAATCTCCATAAAAATCGAACCCAGCTTATCACTCGATCCATCGATTGAACGACCAATACCACGAAAACTGTCCACAGTTGAGACTCACTGTTGAACATCTTCGTCACAAAACCAACAACTAATTCTGGAATGTTTCCGCAACGTGAACGATTCTTTTACTCCGAATACATTTCACAACCAATAATCGCAACGATCAATCCATTTGTTTCGACGCCTCGGTGGTAGGCATGCATCGAGGCGCTCCAGCAAACATCGAACGATCAACAAAACTCTGAACAGTCCTGCCATCTCGATGAGAAACGTGATTTCCTGGCACCGTTCGCGCGCTGTGTCAGAAAAGGATCGGCGGGCCGAAAGATTAACGCGGTGTGTACCTCTAAACACTTTCAAGCGAGTCCATCTACTTCTACGACCCTTCGTTTTTTTAGAATTTCCGGTGTGTGGCTTCGACGTTGGTCCACTTTAGTACGTTATTATCACGTTGGCTTTTTGTTCGTTTTTTTTATTCACCTCTTTCTTTTTTTTCTTTTGTTTCATCCTCGAATCATCTCCTGCGCCGCTCTATCTACGAACCCGAAAATCCCGGTCACAGGAGAAACACGGTCGAATGATCGATGTTTTCGAAATCACGAGACGGCTAATTTCGTTGATTTCACGCGTTAGCCTCGCTTTCCCGGATATCGTCGTTGCCGACAAATGTTCGAAGCACATCAACTATTCTTACGTTTTAACGCTTATCGGTCTCTCTCTCTCTCTCTCTCTCTCTCTCTCTCTCTCTCAACCGCTACGACCGAGATTCCATCCAGAAGATTCGGATGAATGATCGAATGTCGATTTAATTTCTAGATTCTTCAAAGACGATTCTAGACTTTTCACTTTGGATGTATTGGATTGGAATTTAATTTCGTTTTTCGTGTAGAGATGCTTACATTTGTGACAAAAATAAGACCGTGTTTTTTGCCTAGCCATCGGCTGAGGAACAGACACCGCATCCAAAGCGAACAAGTTTAAATTCGCCTTGGATGAGAGAAAACTGCGGATTATTATGGAAAAAGTATTGAGAAATGAGTCGTTTACAAGCCAAATCGGTAACCACCGCAGGGTATCGATACTTCGATTCGGGCTTTACCTTTCACCGATTTCCTCTACTTGTCTATTGCAGAGTTAATCGGTTTGGTTAACGAGCGGCTCGTGTAACATTTTATTAATGATGTAAATTGCACTACCCTCTACCAAAACGAAACGTCTTATGTCACTTGAAAATACGCATACGGATGACCCTTCGTAAAAGAACTTATGAAACAGTCGGAAATCACGAGAAAAATCAATTTTACGAAACGGTGGTAGCAAGGATACCTTAAGCCCCTAATGCATGGTCAGAACAATCCCCCTCAGGAATTAGAAGTTGTTCGACGATACTTGTTCGCCGCGGAACGCTTCGACCTCATGCTCGCTAAAAGGAAAGTTTTCCGCCCACCTTTCCCCGATTGAAATTTTAATTTTAATTTGAGAACATAAGAGGGGGAGGGGGCAAAGTTACGAACGGACAACTTTACAGGAACACCGATTCGTCGTCGAACGAGTTTCGCCGCGGAACAATGGCCGCGGTCTATCGATTGAAAAGAGAACAGTGAAAATTTCTTCTCGCGGCATTATAGAAACCAGAATTGTGGGAACGGCAACGATTTACATATTCAACGTATTACAGCCGGAGACTAAGCAATTAAACTTTTCTGGAACGGCAAACAACCTTGCAAATATTGTCGGTCCCGCGATGCAAGTCAAATGAAACCGCGACGCGCGGGATGATTGTTTCTTTCGAGGAAAGTTATGATGCCTCCGACAGCCGATCTCCTTTAGCCATTAGGAGTTGTTTCGTCTCTCTGTGCTATTATCTTCAACGATCGCACGCTCTTAGCTGAATTCCTAACTTCAAACAACCGGGGAAACTCTACGGGTATTCAATAATATTATTACGTTTCATCTGTGGATGACGGCTTATTTCATCGTTCGAGGTCTCCATTCCCGTTCAGAAAGTTTTCATCTTTTTTCTGAATTCCTCATTCGCACCTCATTTCATCAACTTAATAATCCCTCGGGTGTTTGATCTTTCGATGCACTTTGTCATTTCAGATCAGCCTGCAAAATATACGAATGTGTGTCACCGTCACGTAATACTCGGACCACCTCATGAATCAGATATTTTCAAAACATTCTTCGCCTCTGCAAACTCAATAGCGATAATTATTAAAATAATTACAGTATAATTGTAAAATTCAATACATATATCCAACTTATGTGAAAGTGACCTCCTTTCGTGTGAAAAATACTGTTCTCTCTTTACTGTTTCAGTAAAAATCTAAAAATCGATGAGTCGGAAAGGTCGAAAAATCAAATGGAAAATACGCAATATTTATAGAAATATTTTCTGCAACGTACACAAAATAAATATCTACCGACAGGAAACCGGTTAGGATTTCCTCCACTTAATCAAATGAATTAGTTCGAGAGCGTAAATTTCTGTGATGCGCCTAGAGGATAACGCACAAAAGGGCAATCGGGTCGAAAATTTTCCGACAATCCTCTCGAAGGTTAAATGAGAACGATTTCCGTGGAATCGGATCTTCCGAAGCAGCGACAAAGTTGAAATCCCTTTCTCCGTTCGGGGGGAACAAAAGATAAGTTGCGCGCGACGCTGACAATGGACGAACGAGCCACAATAAAGGTTATGACGCCAGTCGAATGTCGTTGAAATACTCTGCTTAGTCAACGCTATCTGCCCGTCGTCAAGCCGATGTTCCGGTCGAAATTCTGATCGAATTTCACGAGACCGTATGGGACGAGGGGTTCGCGAAAGGCGTTTCGGTCTTCCGAGCCATAGCCGAAGGGGAACTTCCGGTCAAAGCGATGAGTTACGGTGAAAACCACGCCCTCGACTATGCTATTCTCTTCCGAGACCTCGTGGTAACCGATCATTTCTTCCAGGGAGAGAGAGTACGCGTTGCATTGTCACGGCAAACTCGGGATTGCGAAACCGCGACGGTCTGCTGAACTTCGGAAGATTAACGCGTTCACTGCCCACATGCCCACAGCCACTGGCTATCGAATTAGGACGGGAATTTCATGTTTCCATCTACTGGGTCAGCCTCGTTGTATAGAAACTCGCGTAATCGTTCAAAGATCCCTTAAATTATAATAACTCTTTGATAGGTTCTAAAACGTAGACCGTATATTGGACTTCTGGGAAAAATTATAAGAGAGACAGTTATTCGATTTGCAGCTCGTTATTCGATCTAATAAAAATAAATGACAACTTCGTTTAGCTGACGCAAATCGAAAGTTAAACGAAGCCTTTGAAGGGATTAACGTGGACTGAAACGTCGACGTTAAAGAGTTGAAGAACCGCGTGTGCTTTCCGAGGAACTCGTATGAACTTTGGAATATTTTTCAGTAGTTTTAAGTTGTTTATAAATTAAATTACCGAACGCAAGTGCATTTCACGATAACGTAAAGCTGGAAAATTAAAAAAAGTACAGACTAAACGATCCTGTAAAAGATAAAAAATTTATTCTTCTTTGACACTTTTGTTAGATTGAAAATTAAAATTTTTAAAATGTTCACTGGTGTTTTTTCACGTTTATTCGGTGTGAAATAATTCCATTATTATCTTTCCCCGAAAACGACATGACACTCGTATTAACAATGACGGATTCGTATTAATATCTAGCAGAACTTTATTCCCGCTCGTGTTCAAGAGTGGAACAGAGATGAATAACATTAAACCAACTTCGAATGAGATTTCTACCAGAACAAGTCGCTCAACCTGTGACAAAGTGCTACCGCGCAGTGTTTCCGTAGCTCTCAACTGGTAGCGTTACGCTACTTGCTGGTGAAGGGAGGGAGAGTATTGACTTTGCATGGGCCAACTGTGCACGATATTCGCTAATTCATGAACCGTGGGAATATCAAATTCTACTTCTAAAATTTGAATTTCAGAATGAACGACGACCCAGTAGAAGAATTAACGGAATGAAGATATAAAGGAGAGACTAGCACCCAAACAAGAATATTAACGATATCGTAATAAGAAACTTTGGGCAAAGTGGAGGAACATTTCTGATTAGCTTTTATCGCATAATACTGATTGAATATCTGATCTCTTGGATCTGAAGGGCTATCGTATACCGATACCGTTGCAATTAGTTTAATTAGTCAATTACCGTACAGTCTAAGTAGCAGTATCCTACAGTGCTGATTCGAAGATCGATGAGACCTGAAATTGCATGCGAGGAGCATGAAATCCTTGTCATGACATAGCACAGTCCTTACGATAAATAAACATCGCTGTACGCTTATCTACGAAAGATATTCAATTCCGGTTGTTTGCATTTTCTTTGTTTTTCTATTATCGTTATACCTTGTTTGTTCGCCGGTTTGCCTTTTAATAACACTAGGTTAACGCGTGGAATATCTTATTTATTAGGAGAGCGTTAACGGCGAGAACAAGGAAACGTCACCGTAGCTTCGCATAGTTACACTAATTGTGCGGCTCGCTCTACGAATGTCGGAATGCGGAAGATCTGACAGTAGGTCCCATTATTACAATGGTGCCTGAAATTAACGCCGCGATTGTTAGCGTAATAACGCCGCTCCGTGATAACGTGTTACGCGCGTACGGCGCATTGGCTGCCACAAGTCCGAATATTGTAATGAACCCTCACCAAAATTGCAACAACACGGAGAAAAACTTACAATTTTTCATTTATTTTCTCTGGAGTTGATTGGTTTGGCAAACGAGTGGATTAATGAATAATTAATGCCCGAGTTACTTCTAGGCATTAATCGTCATCAGCAGTTGCTGTTAGACCTATTGGGAGGCAAATCATTTCTTGAAGAGTAAAGGGCCTAGCCGAATAAGATGGTCAAACCTGCCCTTAGACGTTTTTCAACGGCTCTTGAACCATTCGAAAGCTGATCCAGAAAAACCCCTCTGTGCAAAATTTCAACCCCCTAGCTTGCCCGTGAGGGTAGTTACAGGGTAAATTCGATTTAGAGCTTTTCTGCGAATTTTCTGGTTTTATATGCGTTCTAAAAATCTGAAAAAAATGTGGCATATTTTGGATCCCTGGGCGGATTTTTGAGAATTTTTTCAGATTTTTTTATTGCAAACTGTGGTCGTAAAAATTGAAAAACCCCAAAAAAAGCGGAAAAATATTTTTTTCTCAAAAATATGAAAACATGCCATTCCAGTTTTTGATTCCCTGATTAACTACTATAACCAGCAGTGTTGTCAATTTTTTTTAGATTTTTTGTTGTGGTGCATCATTGTCAAAAACAAGAAAAACCGAATTTTTTCGACGTTTCTGCTGTTGGGAGGAAAGTTACACTTGTTGGTTTTACCGTGGGTGTATATTAAGTAATTTTTAGCATTATTACATTGAAACAAACAATTGTTTGACCTAAAAAATGTGATTTGAGAGAAAAGAAAATTGTATACTGTGCGGTATATACTTAAATGTTAGAAAGGATTTCAACATCGCCGGTTGGCGCAGTGGTTAAATCGTCGGACTAGGGAGCGGTTATGCTGGGGTTCGAATCCCCGTTGGTAGTAGTTTTTTTTTCATTACATTAAACTTTTTTTTCAATTTCTTATTGAATGGTTTGTTCATGTGAGTTTAACAATATATTTTTTTAATGTTTTAAAATATTTAAATAACATTTTTAGTAAAGTACATATACACAAAAATAGTTTTGGAGTATCTATTATTTCCTCGATTCTCTCATTGTATATGTTAATCACGACGGTCCGGTTTAACATTTTTACTATTAAAAATCATTAATCTAGTTTCTGAGTCTTGCGTCAAAAAAAATTAGGGAGGTGTGTGCTAGTAATTTCATATTTTATATATATTTGAAAACTAGATTAAAAATTCAAGTGGTTGGTTTTCAATCTTCATCACTGTCCTCATTTATGATGGGTGTAATTTCATTTTGATTAAAAATGGTGCTAAGGATTTCAGCTGGCCGTATAATGCTATGGAAGTATCGAGCATGGGGTAAGTAATAAATAATTGCTGCTACGTGTGAACAACACCCAATAGTACGATTACCGTTGGCACAATCGCAACAATAGCGTTTTACATCGTTTAGGTTATTTGTTCCTGACACCTTACTTTCAAAATACTGGTCTCATTTCCTCCCTAATTTTTTTTGACGCAAGACATAGAAACTAGATTAATGATTTTTAATGGTAAAAATGTTAAACCGGACCGTCGTGATTAACATATACAATGAGAGAATCGAGGAAATAATAGATACTCCAAAACTATTTTTGTGTATATGTACTTTACTTAAAATGTTATTTAAATATTTTAAAACATTAAAAAATATATTGTTAAACTCACATGAACAAACCATTCATTAAGAAATTGAAAAAAAAGTTTAATGTAATGAAAAAAAAACTACTACCAACGGGGATTCGAACCCCAGCATAACCGCTCCCTAGTCCGACGATTTAACCACTGCGCCAACCGGCGATGTTGAAATCCTTTCTAACATTTAAGTATATACCGCACAGTATACAATTTTCTTTTCTCTCAAATCACATTTTTTAGGTCAAACAATTGTTTGTTTCATTGTAATAATGCTAAAAATTACTTAATATACACCCACGGTAAAACCAACAAGTGTAACTTTCCTCCCAACAGCAGAAACGTCGAAAAAATTCGGTTTTTCTTGTTTTTGACAATGATGCACCACAACAAAAAATCTAAAAAAAATTGACAACACTGCTGGTTATAGTAGTTAATCAGGGAATCAAAAACTGGAATGGCATGTTTTCATATTTTTGAGAAAAAAATATTTTTCCGCTTTTTTTGGGGTTTTTCAATTTTTACGACCACAGTTTGCAATAAAAAAATCTGAAAAAATTCTCAAAAATCCGCCCAGGGATTCAAAATATGCCACATTTTTTTCAGATTTTTAGAACGCATATAAAACCGGAAAATTCGCAGAAAAGCTCTAAATCGAATTTACCCTGTAACTACCCTCACGGGCAAGCTAGGGGGTTGAAATTTTGCACAGAGGGGTTTTTCTGGATCAGCTTTCGAATGGTTCAAGAGCCGTTGAAAAACGTCTAAGGGCAGGTTTGACCATCTTATTCGGCTAGGCCCTTTAAGGTGAAGCGAAGGCTGTTTACAACTTTCTGTTCAGAGCCTTTAACTTTGGCTTTGAATCACAAATCGATCTCGCACTGTAAAGCTGTGTGACTGGCCGTATATCTCTGAGAGCTCGTGTACGAACGGTGATAAGGTCATTTGTGTCCGACGGCATGCGTATTAATGCAACGTTACATCGACAGAGAAAATCCTTCGAATTGATCCCGTTCACAGGAGATTCGATGTATTAGTTCGGCGCAGCGTCCGTACACAGGCGTGCGTCTCGGCGCCGCGCCGCGTCGGTGCATCGAAATTTCATCGCTTCCCACAGCCAGCATCAGCGAAATGGATCCGCAAAAATTTCACTCTCGCGAGCAGCCGGCGAATAAATTATTTTTATCGGGCGCGCGAGTTTTTCCGCGGCCTCTCCACGCGCCCGCCTGCGATTTAATCGACGTAAACGAAAAACCTGGTTACGCCAACCCCGGAAATGTTTGTTAAATGTTGTTCGCCTTGAAATTAAACATCGCATCTTTACGAACTGACAATGTGGAGCGCGTCGGGTTAAGCTGCACTTTGTAGGCGAATTTTGAGCCGACTGCGACCGTCGTCAGCGAATCGTCGGAGCGAGACACGTGTCTGAATAGTAAAAACCCTCGTATGCCCTTTGCGCCTATTCCGCAGATGTGCGGTTGCAAGATAGCGCGCGGGCATGAACGAAATAAATCCTCGCATATAAATTCCACACGTAAACGGGTTACGTAGAATCTCTAGCATGTCGTAGAATGCTTTCAACTGTGTCGATAAATACGAGCAACTAGACTGCGGATCTTTATGCAAAATAAAAGCTGTCCAAATCGATCGGCAGAAACGAGAGTCAAATAAAACTGCGTTTCCTCTTTCAATAATTTTAATAGAACGTATGTATAACATCATTCAATTCGTCAAAATAATCTTTTACAGTTTTGCATCTGGTCAATCCATTTTTGCCACGAATGCATAAAATCCGGAGTCTACGAATAGAACCAACGTAATGTCGTAGTGTTTCGTCTTTGAGGTAAGCCGTTCGATCGCACGCTTAATTTCATACGAAAAAAATAGGATGTGAGTCGTGTGTGCACGACGTTGTCGAAAGAACGAGAGGAACGGGAAGAACGGGAACAACTCTGGGGTCCGTGTAAATGGAAAAGTTGAGCAATTTTTTATTCGAACAGAGTCTTCGAAGGATAATCAACTCGAAATTGATTATTCCGTTGTAGCCATTCGCAAAAGTATCAGGATGGTGAGGAGGATGAGGAAGGGGAGGAGGGGACTAGTTGCAAATGTAAGAACGCTATAAATCTCATCGATCGAGTCTCCACGATGCACACTGGGCCGCGTGCAGCGTGCACCGTGACGCAGGTGCATGAATTTGTCACGGTTAAGCCGCTGTTACAGACCTAATGGAAAACGCACGGTTCCGCTGGTAACACCGATCGAAGGTCGAGTTTCAAACGCGAGGGGACAACGACGTACGATTGAGTTTCGTGGTACTTTCCGTGTAGAAAGTGTTGTTAATGTATTATAAATCTTACAAAATTACAAACGATCCGCTCATTATCATTTCTTTTGTCATCCGCGTTTGTTCGGTTTTCTGCGTTTTTTCTTCTTTCTTCTTCTTTTTACAATAGCACGCAGCGACAACGCTTTCAATAAACGAAGCGACCTAGCTGCTCGGTTAGCAGGTAAACGACCGCCCTTCCCCTGTTAGCCATCGTCGGGAAGACAATCGTCGCTATCTAATTGAAAGCAAAATCCGTAGAAACTGGCGGAGACGCAGGATGTGGCAGCGGGTTGCGGAAACTTTTAAGCCGCTACAATCGTACATAATGCCGGATTCCGGGGCGAGAGCTCTTGTCGCCCCCGTTATACCGTATATTCAACCGAAGAAGTTCTTCGCCGAGGCCATAAGGAATTCATGAATATCTCTATCATTCTTAGGAAGCTGCAATACGGCATGGCGCGGCGGCCGCGTTGATCCTCGATGCCCCGGGGCTGCGGCGCGGCGTTTTAAGCGCAACAAATAAATAAACTTTATTTCGAGGCCTCTTGCCTTCTAATATTAAACGGTTCGCCGTCGAACAAAAACGAAAAAGTTTCACGAAGAACCACTGAAATAAATTCTGCTGATAATTTATCGATAACATAAAGCTACAACGCATATAATACGAGATAAAAATCTAATAACCGTTCAATGACTGTCGCTTTGCAATGATTGCAAAATTATCGGTGCATTGCAAATCGAGTTCAATCAAATGATACTTTCACCGATCAAATAATCCACGTGGCCGACTGATTCGCGGAGTCTTTCTCGCGTCGATTCACCTGAGCCGTGGCATACAGAATACAAATCTAATCTGTCAGGTACACAATTTCATCCTAAGCGTGGCCTATCGGATTCGAACGTTAAATGTTTACAGATCATGTCCAACGAATTCCTTGTCACGAGATCATCGAAACCGGCTGCCACAATCTGCCGAACCATAAAAGAAATACACGCACGCACACACTCACGCACGCAACTCCGTTCTACGCCTACCAAGAGACAGAAGTAAAACGTACCCTTTGCGACGTGTCGTTTTCATAAAAAAATGATCATTTACTATCGTACAACAACACACTCTCTCGAGTACAATGATCGAGGGGACGAACGCGTAGCGGGTTAGCGCTCGAAGATTGAACCTTCGCGGTTCTGTAGTCCTTCACGGGAGCTTGCAGCTCGCCGATACAGCAGTATAAACTCTCCTGGCCGGTGATTAAGACAGACGGTGGATCGTGGCTCGTCGCGCACGTGTAACACACAGGTGCGCACAGGTGTGTGCAAGGGACGATCTTGATTCAGATTCTCTCGTGTTCCGCCGGTTAATCACCGTGCCCGTTCCAGCGCGATGGACTCCGGCACGCCGCGCACCGTGTCGCGTCGCCATCATCGAAATCCATCAGCGGGCCCCGAAACGAAATTATTGACCCACTCTGGATTTTCGCCTAACTAAGAGCTTCAAAGCGGCTCTCTACTTTCATATTTCATCGCGGCGAGGCTCGACGGCCCCGCGAATTAACCCGATAATCCACGCTCGTCTAGCTTTCACGGTTGGAAAGCCGCGGGATCGAACCGAACGTGTATCGCGAGAGATCGGCCGTTCTCGGCGGGCCAGCGGGTACGAATAATCGAGCATCGACCTCGTCGATCGCCCACGGTCTTCTCGGATCACCTTATCGATCTTGTTTATTCGATATTTTGCGCCAATTAATTGCGGAGCGGCGCGTCGCAGCGCGTTCGAGCGCGACGCCGCGCCGGAAACAAAACAACCCCGGGAACAAAACGGAACGATGTACAGGTAGTACTCGGCTTTTGTCGAAAACTGTAACGCTTAAGTTTCCATGACCCATCCCCGCTTCTCCCCGCTTGGTGCCACTAGCTCGATGGGCGAGCTTGGGGACACCGATTCAGTTCAATCTTTGCATTATAGTGCAAGTTAACGAAGTTAGTGTATGTTCAGTATATTAACTACGTTTCGGTAATGTCCGCGGAATTCAATTTCTGAAGTTTCAAAGCTTGAAAATATCGGTCATTTTAGATGATAACGTGTGCGGTAGCGAGACCAATAAATACGTGTGCGCAACCCCACAATACAAAAGGTTCAATGAAAGGTAACCTCTTAACTGCTGGCTCCCAAACCGTTATAAAATTAACCGAGCACTACCGTACATCCAATGCCCTGCATTGTCTCTGTGCTCGTATCAATTCCCGGAAGAGAAACGCTACCCTGTGACGCACGAATGTCGCTCCTGGATCCCAAACTTTACAAATTTGAACGAGCACTACTGCGTAGAGATCGTAAGTTGGCGAGCACCTACAAATTGTATTAATGTATTATTACGAACATTCTAGTAGGTGAGGTTTCCTAGAAAGGATTATGTAGAACTAGCAGGAGCAGCGTTGCCGCAAATGATCCTCCATAGGGATCTCGCAGACGTCACGTTTTGAAAATTGTCCTACCAATAGTGGGGGTACCTAGCGAAGTCACTGTCCGTACTGTAGGTGGGCAAGGGAAAGAACCGTACCGTAAGGTTAGGCTAGGTTATCCAACTAATGGTACCGCTTGGCCACGTACTTACCTAACCCAACGATACTTCCCTTCCCAACCCTCAGCACGAATCACGACATCATCGGTAGTCCCGTCAGGGCGGAATAGATTAGCTTCGTGACGTCACTTCAGGTTCCGACTATAGCATTTGCTCCACTATTCGTCTCTCGGATCCTCCGACCTGGTAACGCTGAGCAACCGTCTAGACTCTAAATCTTTACCTCTGTGCTGATACTGCTGATCAGTTTGAAGATGTTCAGCAACTTAGGATCTCCGTATGGTACTACATACGTCGAGATTGGCGATTTCTTCGCGATCGGATCGGGGCCATGATCGCGTCCAGTCGCCCGGATATGTCGTATTACGATGAACAATTGGTTCCACGCTCGGGTGGCCCACCTGTCTCGATGGTGCACCTTTAGCACCCCTGTCTGCTGCCCCCCTCCCCCCTGCCGGTGTCGTCGCGCGTTCTAGTATGACAGTCTAGCATACTGCTGTTCAGCTATCGTCCATATGGGCGGCGTGCTTTTACTTTCCCGAACTAACTTCCGAATAAACAAATCGGAGGACAACAAACGGCCAGATCAAGACTTTTCTCCCACTGGTAACACACTCTGCGTGTTTCTAATGACAGAGAGAGAGGGTAACTCTATTCCCCTTGTTCTCGATGAGCCACCATTTGCCCAGGCCTGGACTACGCGGATAGCTTGGTGACGTCGCTCAGGTTCCGACTATAGCTTATTTCCTCCACTATTTATCCCAGAAATCCCTCGATCTGGTAGCGCTCAGGACCACCCTAACCACAGGGCTAAATGGGCTAAGCTCCGGGACGCAAGCCTTTTAGGGATGGCAATTCTTATTGGTGTTATATTTTTTGTTATTGTTAGTTATTTAGTTATTAGTTATTTTTATTCAAAATCTTTTGCTCCAAATTTGAGTTTCTGCGAAACGTATACGAACGATGTTGAAAATAATTTGATCGAAGAGTGCCTTAATTTATAAAACACGTATATTTATTGGACTATAAAGAAAATATATCTACTGCGGAACTTAAGGACGATAAAATTATGTATGAATTTTATATTTGTGTTTAGCGTGATGGTAATAAATTGACTTTTTTCCAGTTCTGTGACTTTTGCATAAGTTTGTCGGTCACTCTGCACCCACTAGCCATCCCGTGTATTTTCTTACAAAGAAGGGCGCATTATTTTTAGTAAATCCACGGGCGCCGAATATCTTAGGATGGCCCTGGTAACGCTGCCGCCCACGAGGCTTGGCCGAACAGCAGCACCGATCTAGCATGCGTCGCGAAAGGTGTTCGCCGCGCTGAATTTCGCGCGCTGTCAGATGATCGGAAGCGTGTGGTTGTCGTTGATGTCGAGCAACGGTCGCTGATTCCCGGCGTCGTTGCCATCCTCTGTGTGGACGATGTCCGGTATACTTCCGGTGGAGGGCCCGCCTACTAGTTGTTATCGCCTGGACGAACGGAAGTCTGCACTAGGCTATGCGAGGGTGACCACCCCCTCTGGTTCCGGGGACCAACAGTTGTCCGACAGCCAGCAACCGACCACCACGGTCACGAAACCGATCAGCAACGCCAGAAAGATGTATGCCTCCGCGTTACCTAAAGAATCTGGGCATTCAGGAGATCACCGGTGGTCGTCCGTGTTATATACGAGGTTGACGTGGTTGCAGGGATCGTGAACACGTGCATCGCATGCCGGAATATCGTTATCGTGCCGAAGGAAAGTATGCAGGGTCTATCGATCGAATGGAGAGCCAGGTGGTCAAGAGAAAGCTTCTTCTAGTTCGAGACGTTCAAGTTCATCATCGGTGGTGAAACGTGTATGATGCCCCGCGATAGAAAAGTGAAGTCGTTCGGCGGTAACTAGACTGCGAAACTTTATGCAGATTCGCGTGTTTCAGAGGCGCGCTGCGTTCGAGGAATCACGAATTCGAAGCTAATTTTCATTTCTGCGCTAACGGTTGCAGCGAGAGAAACCGTGAAACCGAATTTCTGCTGTACACTGTTCAGTTTGGATTTGGGTTTTGACAGAAGAAATTCCGATCTTTGAAATACAGTGATAAACTCAGAGTCGCAGCAGTATATTTCTTGATAAAAACCCTGTATACTGTATACCACGGACACCGTAAAATCGTGTATCTCCTGTACAACCACCTTATACGAACTTCTGTCTTGGAACAAGTATGTAAGATTTATACGCTTCTACGTACAGGCACGCATTTTATGAGCACCAGTCCAGACAGATGCCAACGTATTCGTCACCGAACGCGCGGGCACAGCCTAAGATCGTGGTTTACCTAGTATCTGAAAGTTAAATCCGAAATCTGAATACGAAGGGTGTGAGCGAAAAGGCGAGTACTGTTCGTCCGTTTCATGAATTTTTCACGTTGCTCGGTCTATTATCTTTGATTTACGGGTAAATCGACGCGTATTCGACGCGAGAAGACGAATCCTGCCAAGTAATCGCATAACCGGTGGAATTCTCGACGAAAATAGTAAAGATCAGGTCTCTACGATAGCCTTATTGTCTCTGCACCCGCGAAAATATCCTTGATTCGCTATTCCATTCGAGAGTGACGCGTACGACAATACCATACGGAACGGCTTTCGAAGAAATTGAACTATCCGCGGAGATGGTTTACGAGCCCGTGTCGCAATATAAGACTTTCTGGCTGCTGCTGCTTCTAAAGTAAGTTCATAAACCTGAAAAGTTTCGTTCGCGACATGTCGGGAAATTGCTTACGATGATAAGCCAGCAAGTCGGAATAAGCAACGTAAAAGTTTCAGACGATAGCCGCGGGAAATATTCGAGATTATCGCAAATTAAAGGTCATGCCATGGCGCGGCGCCGCACCGCCATTAACACTTGAGCGTACTATTAAAGCCGACGCGGCCCCACTCGCATTTATGCTAACACTTATTGTTTCTATAGAGACGAATACTAAATATAATATTGTATAAAGGCTGAAAGTAACATGACCGCATTTTTAATTCTTCTAATGTGTTTACCGTTTCGTATTACACCTACTCAATTTTGCCGTGAATGCACAAAATCCGCCGTCTACTAGTAACTTTAGAGTAAACGCATTCCCAGCCAAAATATAAGTTTGAAAGCACGCTAACACATTTACAGCAAGTATTTCGCTAAAGTGGCGCATGCGGTTTAATACTATTAATTGGAAGCATAGCTTAATATTACTATAACTGATAGTAATCTTATCGTGCTGGACATAAACTTGCTAATAGAGGACTCCGAATAAAATTGCAAAACGCTGACAGCGAAAATATTTATAAACGATCGGTATCGAATAAATGGAGTGAGAATGGGAAAAATTATAATGAAGTCTGGAGTGAATTGATGATCCGAGAAAATCTGAAGACGTTAACGACGAAAGTTGTCAGCTCCGTGAACCACATTTACCACACATACGCGCTTAGGACACTGCAAATGAATTATAACCGTAACCCGCCAAACTTGCAGAAGAACTTTGCCGGTTACCTCGGGGCTCGGGAAAACACAATGTACAAGAAGCTACGCGGATTACCGTGTTCCCTGTGTCTACGTACTTCTTACGGATTAAATAGTTCGCTACGTGACCGCGATATCTGATACACAGCCATTGGCGAAGTAGTTATCAACGTCGACGATTATAGAAAATCACCATGTTATAGACGGATCCGTCAATGGTGACCCAACTTTCGCCAATAACGTGGGTACACCGATTAGAAATCATAAGTACACGTTACATGCATCCGCACCTTGACTACCGAACGATCTTTCAAGTTCATCTACGTATACAGTGGATGTAAAAAGTAGGGTGCTTGGCCCAATTAATTATTGTACACTCTGAACATTTTTACATCGATACGGCAACCTCGAGATCTGGATTTAGACAGACTCGATCACAGAGTCTTCAGAGTCTTATTCGGCCAAACAACAGCAATGTCTTTTTGATAGTTCCAGAAATTGCAGATAGTTTCCTTTTTCTAATTCGGTACGCTCCAAATGATTTGAAAGTTAAAATGGGAAACCGTGGGTGTGTGTTGCGACACGTAGGAAGCTTATTTAGTCGAATAATCACCGATCTAGAGGTTGGGGGAAGACGACCACAAACTGGACAGAAAAGGCAGACACCGTTCCACAACATTGTCATTCCAATAACGACGTGCACTAACTCAGAGAAAAATATAGCGAAGTCGAACACTTTTTCTCGATGCACATAGAGATTTCACGCTTCATTGGCGAGCCTTCTGATAGAAATTCCGCAGTCTAGCTACTACGTAGATATCAATCGGTCCAGTAGTCAAATTATAATATCCGCGCAGAATACAGCATTGCTCTCTATTCTTATCGGAACCAATTAGATCCCATATCGGTTGCAAGATTTCGCTATACCTCCTCTACACTTCCCGTCACCATAGTCCATAACCATTTCGCACACCCAGCTACTGGAGTCTTTTACTCCAACTCTTGAACCCAGTCTCTACACCCTCGATTGTCTTACTCGAATTTATGAATCCCCCTTCAGCATCGCTTTCAGCAGTGGCCGCGTAACGTTGGAGTCCAGCCAATTAGAGACGTCGCGTCGTGCGCAAGAATAAACGGACACCCGTACCTGTTAGCGCCAACGTGTTCTTAAAGGAAATTGGTCGATGGCGAGTTGCCATTTGGCCTTAGAAGGATTTCTGGTGTAGGGTCTTGCCTGCGCGATCTTCAAAGTTACTTCGAATAATCTCTGGAATCGCTTTTGGGTCACCCTGTATACTAGGCAGTGTCGTCAGATTGGGGAAATTACCCAATCGAAGTTACCAAATTTAAACATTCTCAGCGATTCGTGTCTTGACATAAATATTCGAGCTGGATTCGAAGGACCCAAAAGGGGTGAAAGATATTCACAAGTCTCCTAGTATATACGGTTATGGATTCTGATGACGGCAAGCAGCGTAAAATTGATTTTCTTTCTTAATGCATGAGAATTCTAAATCTAACGATAAGAATAAGGAATGATTGGTTTACCTAGAGGTCCCTTCGACTTCCAGAGGCCTTTCATGTGGGTGGGGTCGTCGTGGCGCCAGTTGCGCCACCCTCGGCCCAGACGACGAGACCCTTGGGAATAACCTGTAACATTGTTAGCGGCGGTACCGCCGCCGGCGGCACCGCCACCGGCTCCACCGCCGGTAGTGCCCCCGGTAACGCCGAGACCAACACCACCGGTCCCACCGACGATGGCTGTGCCAGAGCCGGAAGCACCGCCGCCAGCAGCGCCGAGGGTGCTGCTCGCGCCGCCGCCAGCTGGGCCACCGCCGGGGCCCGGGGTGCTCGGCGAACCAGCCTGCGGCGGTCCAGCATGGCCCCCCACCCCGACACCACCTTGTGGCAACGGTAATCCCGCCACTTATTTATCCAAAGCAGCGTGAAAAACCAATGGACACCGATCAAATTATTATTAGATGCTGCCAACCATACGCTCTGGGACTTAAAGATCTTGGCTTCTCAATTTCCCTTCGGCTAACCAAGCTACTCCTATCCCCTCTTCCGCGTGGCATGAGAAAGTTGACGTGCGCACGGAAAAACGTATGGACCTGGTCCACGAGGGCCCATGACGTCATTGAAATCTTTCTGTACAATGTAAATTACACATACATACAAGAATTACATCTGCAACGACTTCGAATAGCCAAAATCTTCTGCCCCAGTTATAATAAACTTTGTGGGTTTCGATATACGATGTGTCGAGACGCTAGTGACGTAGGATTATGGTGGCAGGTGTGTAGGTACATAATAACGTGTATACATTTGATTAACCATACAACAACGGATTTCAATTGATAGCTTGTAAGTTGTCATATTTTTAGCTCAAGTATATACACTATATTAGGCTGATTTATGGGTGGGTTTGTGCTTTGTCATCTCTGCCAACGCAGTTGATTTATTTCTGGTAAATTTATTCAGAATACTTTTTTTTGTATGCCATAATTGGTAAATAGTATTTTAAGTACAGATTGCGTGCTTACTTTGATCGTATATTTCCAGGATGAAATTTGTGAATAAATTTACCAGATCTTAAAGCTTTCAGTGCCAGTTCGTTAGCATGCATAATCACTACGAAATGTAAAAAAACTATTTTGCAGTGTCAAAGATATGAAATTAATTTCACCCGGAATATTGCACATGTCACAGAAATTTTCACAGCACCGTTAACGTACACCTGTTGATGGTCACACAAAAACATTAATTTTATCGTACCAGCTTGGTATAGGTCGCAAGAAAGAAAAACAACTTTGTTATAATTTATAACTCTCCAATGAAACTATGTATTATTTTGCTGATCGTTAGAATCGTTCGTAAAATTCCAAGTTCCTTGCATAAAATACACATACTAATATACATACGTATATCTTGTTTCTCAGAAGTACCATCCACTTAATTTACCATTCTATCGTTAAATTGTATTCTACAGTCTCCGCTAATTTTAGATTTCGCCTAACGCGCGAAAAAGTTTTGCAGTAAGAGTATCACTTGAATGATATCATTGAATGACTCACCGTTAATGTTAAATGTTACCACAGTTTTTAATAGCCATTCCATATCGGAACTTTTTTATAATGTGCTCTCAGCGCGACCTAATTGGTCCCAACAGAGAAAACTTTACCTGCTTCGGGACTGTCTTGATTTCATTAAACAGTTTCAAAGCGAGTACGTTTTCGAGTATACGTATTAGGCTTTTCACGCTAATAAAGCGTTAAAGAACAAAAAATATCTCTGAAGACAATATATCTGAGAAGCGTCTAAATATTCAGAAAGAAACAATTAAATATTTTCAATTAATCCTCGAAGCGGAAGCGTCAAATAAATCGGTGTTTAAGCTGAATTGGCGATGCGAAACGTGTAGCGATAACTCTTAGTTCTGTTTCTCGCGAAAATATAACTGAACTTCAATGATGAAGAATACATATTAGAAAAATGTAAACGTTGATCATAATTTACGACAACGATTTACCAGATATTATCAGATCCCTCGAGAAAAACTCACCGCATAAGGAGAGGAGCAAAATACTGGCAAAATAGATCCACCCCATAACGTCATCAACAGGTCTCTTCTGCGATAGTCATCATTGTCGCACTATCGGCCTTCCTGTCTGTTGCGAATGCTCGATGACACCAGATTATTCATTGCTATCACGTTTCCTGAAAAATAATAACGTCCACGTTTCATCAAATTATAGAAAACTCGTTTAGTCCGCCAACCTCCGTGGCATCTCTCTCTCTCTCTCTCTCTCTCTCTCTCTCTCTCTGAAAAAGCGTCGTTCAATTTTCGGTTCCCCTTCAGAAGACAACCCGCTTCTCAATTTTCGGTTCCCCTTCAGAAGATAACCCGCTTCTCAATTTTCGGTTCCCCTTCAGAAGGCAACTCGCTCTTCACTTTTCTGTTCCCCTTCAGAAGGTAACCTGCTCAGCGTTTTAGTGTGACAGAAACTACAAAACTATTTTATACAGGGTGGCTCAGCCAAAGCAAGCCACCTAAATATCTCCTTCATTTTTAATGACGCTATGTTCTTATATGATATTCCTCTTTCGATACCATTTAAATTTTGCCATAAATATTTTTCATTAAAAATAAAGAAGATATTTAGGTAGCCTGTTCTGACTGAGACATCCTATATAATAGAAAGATTGAAACTAATCGTCTCATTCGAAGAGAGGTAAAACTGCTCACAGGCAACTATTACTTTACTGTTTAGAAAAATCTAATTGTAAAATGTACATGTTAACTCATCAATTTAAATATGAAAACATCAAAAAATTACCGTTTACCTTGTCATTTTATCGGTTTTGTATCACTGTGGCAATTCGACACCGATGCACAGATTCCGATCGTGAAATTGAAATAAATTCGTCATTCCCTGCTCGCAATAATACCGGAATACCGAATGAACATTCGCATTGTTCGCACAGATCTTGGCGCCATATTGAACGATCTATCACAACGCCACCATGAATCACGTGGCTAAATCAGTAAACTGATCGAGTATTGTTGACAAGTTTTATAAACTAGAGTGGCGTTAGTTTAAGAATAGTAGAATGTAGGTGCGCAAATTATTAAATTCTTACACGTTTTGTGTCGCAAACTGGACATAATATAAACACAATGCGTTCCTGATGTGACCGTCACTAAAGACACAACAAGATGAGGGAAACACATGTGATCGCTGACAACCTGTCAGAAATAATAGAGAATATGCAGAAAAGTTTGCAATGCACAATTTGGTAAGTTTTCCACCGGTCTTAACGAAATCACACTCTAGAACACACAATTAAATGTAAAATGCAAATTAATGTATATCAGCGGGTAGATACGAATGGCTATTTTCTGTTAGTTTTTATGTTACGGTATAGGTTATGTTTAGTTCTGTTTATGTAGTATTATGAAACATTTATGAATGAACACGTGTAGTATTAACATGTATATATACTTAATCATTTGATCATGTTACACCAAATACAATAATAGTTAATCAGATTGTGTATCGATTATAGAAGATATTGAATTAAATAAAACGCTTTGCATTTTCTACATTGTGGTTCTATAATGTTTTGCTATGCAATTTGTTAGCAGCACTTCTAGTTTGCACGATTTTAACTAGAATTGAAGGATGCGATAGGAACTAATAAAATTAACATTATCGATAAAACATGTCGGTCTTTATCGTAGAATGAGATAAGAAAACTTGCTCTCTAACTTGACGCATATTACTTTACAGGTGCAATTTCTGTTCGTGTAATGATCATTGTATATCGTTGCAAATACTCAAACTAATTTTTAATTACAACTTCATTGCACCTGCTCTTCTTTTATACAGATTACTTATAATTAAAACGAAACTCTAGATCTTTCGATATTATTACTATCGAAATAAAGCATATGCGTTACGAGTTACCATTTTAAATTGGTCTCTTATTACAAATTAAGGTCAGTTATGTAAAATGCTACACGTTTTATGTTTTAGTCTGCATACCATGTCAAATGCCATACGAACACGATGCGGGCATCGATTTTGTAATGAGTGCATCCAACAGGTGCTGCCAAACAAGAATGCAGCCTGCCCATTGTGCAACTCTTCCATACACCGGCGCAATATACGTAAAGACGAGCATATAGAAATATACATCAACAGATTATCGAAACTAATCGGAGGAATACAAAAAGATATTAGCACTGACGGTGAGTGTATTCCGTTCGTATTACCATTCTCTTTCCAGAAAACGACTATTAATGTTGTTACAATTCTCATTACGTATTCATAGCATGCCAAAAAGGAATTCAAATTGGAATCTTCAAAAAATGTGCCCCTTCTTTCGTTAAGAACTTTCCTTGTGGAAATGAAAAATGTGAATTCACTCAAAAGTGAGAAAATTTTGAACGAATTTTTAAACTTCAACCTGAAATAAATAATAAAACACTGAGGTCAAAGTCGATGTATGGTGTGTAACTAACACGGATGGCTGACACGACCGTGACGATATTCAAAATATTTGATTTATTTTTTTGTCTCGCGAAAGTAGAAAATTGTCCAAATAAAAGTAATGTACCGCCCGTGATAAGGTTCTGCTAGCGTTGTTTGCGGAAAATACTTCTTCACTTGTATACGTCTATGCGCTACGATATCATGTTCACTCGGGTCAGCTATCCGTTTCACAGAGTGGAACGAGTCTTTCAAACATTCAGATCCTCCTCCGTTGTTTGGAATTCGGTTGCTACCTGCAGCTATCCGAAAGTTCAATGTTTTACGAGGTCTTAACGTTTACGTGTGTCGCTGCATCTCGGGAAATTCCTGCGGAGGACGTTTAACAGGCACTTTGTTTAAAAATTTAATTGGCCCCACTGTAGCAGTCCTCGTATCCGGAGAAGCAAAAATAAATGTATTATTTGAAAACTATGTTCCATAACACAGAACGTACAAAACACGGAGAAAAGTACAAATTCTTTTACTTCAATATCAGTCGAATGTCACATATCAATACACGGATTCGTTTTAGCGTTGAGCGGTGTAAACCAACACGACCGGTTTTATGGTCTAATAGAATCATAACATACCGACCTCTGATTTTCAAATCACACTCTATAGAAAAATAACTCCTGTAATTATAATTATTTTTACTTGAAAGGAATTACACGCGCGCTTCTGATACCAATAAATATGTGTGTGAAATCCCAACGTGAAAAGTTCATCAGTTTTTTCTGATAAGAATTCCTAAAAATGTAAATTTTTTAATGTGTACGTAGTAAAAACGGAGAACTATCAAATAAAAGTCCACTTTAGGAAAAGATAAACGATGCGCACTTGCTATGCATTTGGAACAACTGACCTATCCAAATATTTCTATAAACGTTGTATAAAAATATCTCTCGATATCGTATAGAGCATTGTAACAATGATCCGCCGTTCGAAGGTTCGATCCGTGTCGACGCCTTCGATACAACCGGAAAATCGACACGCTCGAATTCGTCGACCACAGTCCAGTCAAGTTTTTGTTCACGTTTCCCTCGTTGTCGAAAGTTTTAAACGACGCATGCTGCGGTAAGTAACCTTTGGCATGGTTGTGTGTATGTTGCAGTATCGACGAACGTATCGAGACCGCGCAGCACACGGGAAAGCTGTTCGTCTAATAACACGGACACCGCAAATCTCAAGCAAGAAGACTACAAACATCCGAGTTGCTCATACGCTCAGCCGAAACCAATGAAACCGACAAGTTCGCAAGAGAAGCGCGGCGCCTCGTTGAAATCTAGGGGATCCAAGAATGGCAAAACTAAAAATGACATTTCCTCAGACACCAGTAGCATAACGAAATACTTTCCAAAGCAAGCTGTATGCCCGAATTACTCTGACGAGAACTCGACAGGATTAATGGTACAAAGTTGGCTAGAAACTTTACCGGACGACATGGACTTCTATAATACGAACCTAATTAAACCTCCCAAAAGCAACCCGAACAACACTCCGGTACATTCTATCGCGCAGAAGAAAGTTTCGACGGTTGAGCATGAGCCCGAACATATCGCTACCGTCAAAGATAACGGTAACTCGAAGGACGTGTCCTCGAGAGATCAAAAGGACGAGGACAGCCGCAGAAGGATGATCAAAGCGAGTGAGTCCCGGCGAAGTTCGTCAACGTTGACCTCGAGAGCAAACGAGGTAAGCGGTAGAATGCAAACTGATCGAGTCGATCAAAGACGAAGTACCTCTAGTACCTGTGAGGATGTTGTCCAAGATCGCAGCAAAGAGAGAACACCGCCTGACATTCACAAGACGTCCCCGTGCGACCTGCTGCCGTCGACGAAGAAGAACTGGACCTCGGTGGTCCAGTTCGGCAAAGAAATGCGCTCGAGAAAGAAGATCAGATCCTTGAACGTGAGCATCGGGAACAAGAACAAGAAGTCAACCGATGAATCCGTGAAGGAGCCAGCGCCGAAACAGAAAGAACACCCGAGGAGATCTACAAGAAGAAGCGTGGAGGGGCCGAATGTCGCGGGTAACGACGCGAATGAGAAATCACTGGTTCATAAGGATAGGCGGGAACAGGAGTCCGGGGACGAGAAAAGCAGATCGATGGTGGCGGGGGACTCGTCCTTCGTCGAACTCGAACAGGGCGAACCGGTGCGCATAAGAAATCTGAACAGTCATCAGATGAACGACATCATCGGGATAGAGGACGGTCAGTGTGAACCGAAAGTTGAAAACCGGCCGCATAAGGACTACGACTCGGAGATACGTTTCCTGCAGGAACTAGGTCTCTTTTGGTCGCCGAGTAAGAGAACCAAAAGCTCCTCGACTGACGTGACTCCGATTATGAAGTCCAGGGAGAATTTCAATAGCCCGAATCTCCTGGACGGCTACGTTTCTCCGTCGGAAGCGAAAACGGTCACGACGAGTGAGCTTCGTCCCGCGGCCATCCTTCAGTCCTCGACCCCTCTGCCTAACAGGTTGTCTCTAAAACGACGCGATATCGATTTTACGTTGGATGATCCTGTGGCCGCTAGAGTCGACTCGCAACTACTCGCTGTGAAACGTGACTTGAATCACGAGATGGGGAGAAGCGCTGAGAGATGCGCCATCGAGACGAAATCGAAGGAGACTGGGGAGGAACCCGACACAAATAACAGGGTGGAGAACGAACGCGTCAGCGACGCTGGGACTGCCAACAAGCCGGAGAGCGAGAAACCGGAGAACAAGCGGCAAGAGAAGTCTCTGGTCATGTTCAAAAAGCTCGGCAAAGTTGTCAAGTATCGCAAAAGGCCTTGTAGGTTCTTGTACCTCGGGAGCACCATTCGTTGGTCCTTTGGAGTTCAAGACCGTGTCGAGAGGTTGCAGAGACTGTGCGACCCGGCGAAACTGGAGAATCCTCCGAAACTTACGTTGTCGGGGAATAGTTTTGGCAATAATACGAGAGTCTCGGCGAACAACGCCGTGTCGCAGGACGAAGGTAATTTAGCGGCAGGAGTGGGGAGAGAAGACGTTACGGTGACCGCAAGGGAAACATCGGAAAAGGTACTTCCTGTTAGCAAGGTATTAGAGATTCGAAGCGAATCACCTATTCCTACGGCCGCATCTCCTCATATACCGAGTGCTCCGAAACTCAATATCCAGAGTTACGATACGCTGTCTAAAGATATCGTGTCAGCTACCGTTGCCAGTGAACTTCGCGACTCGAACGACATCCTCTTTGTTTCTATCTACGAGACAGAAGAGAATGGTACCGTGCCGGTTCATCAGCGGCCCCCACCCGATAACACGTCGCTCGAGAGGACCATCAAGATGTTGTCACCGAAAAACGACTCTCAGCTGAAGTTCCTTTCCCTGGAGTCCCCTACCAACGACACTCAGCCAGCCACGAAGCAACAGGGTGAGGACGATATCGACGTCAAGAGGAGCAACTTGTCCGATACAAGGAGCGTTCATTCGACGGCTCTCGTAAGGACCTCGCGGCAGGCTTCCGAGGGATCGGAGGTAGACGCTACATCGCGTAAAAAGAGAGAGAGATCCGCTAACCGAAACAGCCTGGTTGAAAGGATGAAGATGACGACGGATGACAACGATCAGGAGGAGAATTCTTGCAACAGTTTTTCGTCTAAAGGTGCTACGTACACCAAAAGAAAGCACGACGTCAAAACGAATTGTCCCGTCGGTCAGAGTGCTCGTCACACGGAGATCGTGTTTTTGAGTTCCGATTCGGACGCGGAGAACAAAGAAGACGCGTCGAAGGAGCAGAAGATGGACTACAAGCGCATCGTACCGTCGGTCAGCAGCTCGTCGAGCTCCAAGAAGAATAGCGCACCCTCGTCTCATAAGAAGGAAACGGGACTCGCAACCAAACGAAAACGATCGATCTCCCCGGATTCGAACAGTTACAACGATGTGGACTTAATCCTGAACAGCTGGTTGAAGGATCTGAAGCCGACGGACAGATTCTCGACGAGAGGGAAAACGGAGGGACGCGTCCCCGCCGTATCGACAAACAAGCCCAACGAGAGGAAGACTGGCAATGCCAGCGCGATGCCTTCGTCCTCGGACTCGTCGGTGATACGCGAGAGAACGGTTCCCATTAAACGGAGGTGTGTATTCTCGTCGGACGCCGACTCGAACTCCGAGAAACCGAACGCCGCGTTGGTACGGGACTCCTCGAACGGAAGATCTTTTGTCGAAAACGACTCGCCGGACTTCGGAGCGATCATAGATACGATTAGGGACATTCAAAGAGTGACGCTGGCGACGACTGTCAACGACAAAGAGTCCGCGAAACAAAAAGAGGATACGTGCTTGATGCACGATAATTTTGACGAAATTATGGCGAACGTCGATACGGAGAATCTGATCAGCGATTACTGCGCGGGGCCAAAACGGAAATGGGATTCGAGTGGCGTCGGCGTTGGTCGTCTTCGAGCTCCGAACAAGGACCCCCCGGTTTCGCGGCTACACAAGGGTTCCGATAAGGAGAACGACTACAAGGAGTCCGGAAGATTGTACGACAGCGAGAGCGAAGCCGAGTATGACAAAACCCTCACCCCGGAGCACGTGACCGCGATTGATAAAAGCTCGACGATAACGGATGATAGATCGCGGTGCGCGACTAAGACCGTCGAACCGACGATCCGGAACAGTGTCGCGAATAGGTTATCGACGATTAATCCGTTGTTCCAAGACAGTGACAAAATGATCGAGGACATGGTTAACGATGCCACGTTGAAAGAAATCTGCTTCGACCAGGACTCACTGATGAACATCACGCAACATCAGATGCAGATCAAACAGTTCGAGGACGATCTGTTTGGAAGAACGGTGAACCCGGCGAGGAAACACGAGAATGAGCCAAGGACGCCGCAGAAGACGAAGACGGGTTCGGATTTGAGGGGACAGGTGAGTTCTCGGTTCTATCGGTTTCTAAAGTGCTTTTGGTTTCGGTTAAGTAAGCTAGCTTTTTCTTGCTTCGAAACGAAAAATAATATACAGGGTGAGGCACCTAATTTGATTCACCTCGATCTTCGAGGTCAACCTCACACTTAGCTTTGTTATAAATCAGTCAAATTAAAAAATCCATGAAAACGGACTTTTTTAATTCATACGTATTAGCGTTCCTTGAAACATTTCCAAAAAAGAAACGTGTTTTAGTGTCTTCTTGCGGGAAATAAGTATTATGTACTCGCAGCGGGAAGAAATTAGCACTGACGTTTGTAGCCGAGTGTTTTGAGAACACGGAATATTACCCGGGAAACTGTGCTAAAAAATAGTATAACTTCCTGGCACGTTCGGTATCTAAATCGTAGCTCTCATTATTCACCGTAACTATTCATTCCACTACTTACGACATAAACAAGCCTCTGCACAGCCCTCTCAAAGTCTCGCTTCTGCTCTGAAATATCCAGGACGCCGAACACTCGGGCGAAGAAGACGACATTGTTGAGAACACTCCCAACGTCAAGACGAAAAAGTAAGTAACACGAGTCTTTTGTAGCTGTTCTTCTAGTTCCATCCGTCGTTCGGAAGCGCGCGTAATTATTCATTCAATTTGCGGAATAACGTGATGCACACGAGAACGTCAATCCTTGCTGCGCATTGATCCGTCAGATTTGTGGCTTTATAATTATGTCGCGTCGCAAAAGTGTTTATGACGAGATACCTCGTCGTTGCAATCTTACCAACGACTTTGCGACATCAAGGTATCTCGTTAATGCCAGCGGAAGGATTAAGCGAGAGTTAAACTTGGAAAAAGACTGATCAGCGTTCAACGATGATTTCCAGCATGCCGTTGTTGAGCTCATCGGAGAAAGTGAGTTCTACAGAATTGTCGTCGGTGCGAATGAACGTGGATCGTGCCGGGAGTACTCCATCCTCGACATCGAGTTCCGTGTACCAAAGGCGCGAGAATCCCCTGTACCAGAGTACGTCGGAGGTCCAAGCAAAGGGACGAGCAAAGGGTGATGGTATGGGAGTTGCGAATACAGCGGAGAAGAGGCTGAAGGCGGCGAGCACAAACGAGCCGATGAATAGGCCAGCGAATGAAGTGGCTACGATCAATGATCAGAGCGTGGCCCGGCAGAGATTGTGTTTCGTTTGCAGCGGTCTGATATCGACAGAGATCGAACAGGTAAAGAGACTCGCCAGCCTGGTGAACGCCGAATACGTGAACCAGTTCGATCAGGGTGTGACGCACGTGATCGTGAAAGCCAACGAAGAAAACAACGGCGCGAGCAAGACCCTGAAGTATCTGCAGGGTATCGCGCACAGAATGTGGATCGTGGGCTATCAGTGGGTGATCGACTCGCTCAGGAAGAAGAAATTAATAAACGAGGAGATGTACGAGGTGGTAGACTCCAGAACTCTCGAGGCGGGCCCTCGAAACTCCCGATTAAGGCAGAAGGACCTGTTCGAAGGATTCACCTTCCTGTGCATTGGACCGTACGCGAACGTCTCTGTCGAGCAATACGAGGTGAGCCTTTCGAATACCTTTTACCGGAGAAAATTGAGGCTGTTCGTTCAGCACGCTGAATGGTTCCCTTGGGCAGGCTGTTTTAACACTTTGTGCTCGGAAGACACTTTGAAGCGCCGTTTTCGTTGAATCGGGCTGGCCACTTTGACTTTACCAGGTTTTATACCTTGTACAATGGCTGGTCGATAAGCAGGGGCTCTTCAAGCCAGGTCTGGGAACATCTTCCCCGTCGTCGCTGCACTTCCTCCACCATTTCTCTGGCAGTTCCCCTACCACAGGCCTGGTGAACATCTTCCCTGCTGCACTCTTTCCATTATTTCATTATTTGCGAACACGCGAGTTTCAATCACAGTTCTTGCCTGGTCGATTACGTTATAAAGAGGGAACCAGATCGGCTAACAATATATAATATCTAGTCTAGAATGTCAGGACAACGCATGGGACTTGGATATCTTGTCCACGATGTCAGTACAACAGTATCGGTTCTCGAGATACCTCATTCTGCATTACAGAGGAGTTAATTCGCGTGGGCAAGTTCCGTTTCCGGGCAACAGTAGTTTCCTTTTAAAGGCGAACATTATGATCACGCTTAAGATGGTTTCTATATTACGGTAAGATGAAGGTCCAACGTCCCGGTCCAAATTGCGTTTTTATCCTCTCGTCCATCTAATCGGTTGTTCGCGAGATGCGCCGAGCTACGTCGAGCAACAAACCGAAAGTTGAGTAGTTGGTAATGAAACTCTTTGCCTCGCCGTTTGTACTGCCACCGATCCAACGAAACGCATTTATTTGCGTTTTCCTGCCATCCAATTTTGCCAGGCTATTTACAGTTGAGTCATTGCCAAGTTCTGCGGCTTAAGAATACGTTTCCATTGCAGGAGTTGCTTCGTGCCACTGGCGGCACTGTGGTCGACTCGCTGGACGCTTTAGCTGTCGCGAAGACACGGATGAAAATCGTTGTGATACAGGCGGACATGCACGAGGACGAAATTATCGGTGAGTCTATCATCTTACTTGACTACACCATCGAAACTAATTTTTCGAACAAATTATATTTTTCGCCTGAAACGCTTTGCAACGTTTTCGTGTCCAAATTTGGACATTTCATATGCAACAATTTAATAGAAACAAGTTTTTTTTACAACGCAAAAAAATGTGTAAACGTTGTTTTCCCAATAGGATGGTATAAGAAAGCTCGAGCTGTGTCAATAGTCCACGACTGGATAGTCGAGTGCATCAGTCAGTACAAATTGATATCCTTCTATCCATATCTACAGGAGTTGTTGCCGTCGGATGTCCTAGCACTAGGCTATCCGCCGTTTCTCCTCGAAGATGTCCCTGATGACGACGACGAAGATAGCATGTGCGAGCTGTCCTCTTAAACTCTACTCCGAATGAAAGCTCCTCGCTTTTATCGCAATCGTTGCCAAATGAACACTTCGTTCAACACCACACTACGGATTTTATTTATTTTCGTATTATTTTTAATCAAAGGAGCATCATACTGATTTATAGTTTTGCTGTGAACTCTGCAGAAAAATCCGTGGTATAATCAGTGCCTTCTTTCAGGGCTCGAATAGGGCTAAAATAATCAAAACTGGAATAATAAGTTGAGTACAGTAAGTATGTATGCAGACGTCTCTGTACATTCGATATTTCCTTTAAGTTTCATAACAAAGGGTCTATTTGTTTCTGTACAAGAAAGCTCATTTTATAGATTTGATAATATTGTTATTAATATTCACTTTATGCTAACACTCTTGTATATACGTATTCTTTACTTAAACACGATAATATCAACTAATTTGTATGAATTCTCTTATATACACTTGTAATGCCATACTTCTTTGGCATTTATTATTATTCAGGGCCTTGTTGGTTTATTTACATTCGTTTACAAAACTATGATAATCGTCGAGTTACCAATATTCCTTTCGTAGCATCAGTGTCCCACGAAAATAAAATAGATTTGAGTTGACTTTTAAAGGATGAACTAATTCCGTTAAACATCTCGAAGAAATTACAATTCTTTGGTGTAATTTTCAAATATTTCATATTCATCGTCTGGGTAGAATTTGTTAGTGCGAAGCTGGAAGTTTGGGGGTCGCGCGGGTTCGAGCGGGGTCGTAGATCGGATTTCGTTCTTTTCCTCTTTTAATTACGTCGAACACGTGGAATGCGGACGGATAGGGTATGTAGGACGAGAAGGTGCTCTCGGAGTGCAATATCAGCGGCATGGGGTGGGATCAGAGGCTGCGTGTTACGAGGGACATAGAGGCCGCTCACATATTCACCGAGGCGCACGAACAATATTGATCTGCCCGGGACCACCTGTAGCCAACTCTCCCGTTCCCCGTTCGCGCGGCACACACCGTTGGTTATGAATCTCGTCCAATTGCCAGCAAGTGAGGAGAAATAATCACTGTCTAGCCCGTCATGTATTCAAAGTGCCTTGTATCATGTAAGCGCTATGCACAAGCTTCGCCGTGCCAATTAGAATCGGTGACGACCTGTCCGATCGCCCCACCCAATGCTCCATCTAATTTACATTGCCCCTCAAAATCTCAGTGGATCCAGAAAGTATTTTAAGAGGTTTTAATTAATATCATTTTCTAAGGAAAAATTGATCATCGGTATCTCATCATGCTACGTCTCGTCAAAATATCTTGGAAGGAAATGATTCTTCAAAATGGATTTCAATGCATTTCAAGGAAATGCTGCAAGTTTGAAAATGACTCAAAATACTTTTTGAAACTGCTATGTATTACGATAAAAATCGGAATGTCGGTTTTTGGTGCTTCATAAATTCACTAGTTTTAAGAGGTCGATATTAAGAAAGCGTTGTACGTTTACCTCGTAACTGAACGGGTACACAGTCTGTTACGATTCTTCGAGCAAACGAATCGAACGAACAAATAATTATTTTTTTAAATGTTGTACACGAGGAAATTTATTTTCTATTTGCTACGAAATATAAACACTTTGGATAGTTTTTCGTTACGTTTATTCCCACCTACGTTAAACCTAAACATTCACGACTTTTAAACTTTTTCGTGTTCGTAGGAAAAGCTTTTTCATTTAATCTACTTATTTTTATTGCAAACGCCTATAATTCGCAGTCTATGCGTTCTAGTTGTTGCTGCACGAAATTGTATAAAATGTTTAGAACAATGTTTAGGAACGTCGATTCGATGAATTATTTACAGCACTGGGACTCTATTCAGTCTCCCTTGGCTACGGACGACGATGTTTACGAATCTCTCGCAATTGTGCATAGTATCGTGGCTCTGCATTGTACCCTCCCATGCCGGTATATGCGAATCGCATCCATTTATATTCCAAAGAGTACAATCTTGATACATCTGTAAATGTCAGCGTGTTCCGTCTTTTAAAGTGCGACGACACGAAGCACCGGAGGGAAATTTTACCGACAGAATGGGATTACAAGGTGTATTCGTTTCAGCCATTTTAATTAAGTCGCTGGAAACAATTCCGTCTGATTTACAGATCGTTTGAATTGAATTATACGATTAGAAAGTCTGCGAAGACGATTCTCTCGTAATAGAACTGCATTTAGGTGCAATCAGTGAACTAACTGAAACAAAACAAGTCAATTTGCAACGATATTTGCGATATTCAAATTGCGGATATTTTTATGTGAAAACACAGATATTTTTCAATCCACAAAATTTAAAATAGCAATGAATATCATTCCACTTAAAAAAACGAAGTTCTTCGCTTCATGTAATTTCCAAAAATATAGTGCGTACATAAATGAATTGTATTCCTCTTGCATTTCGTTCCAGTATTTATTATTTGCAGTGAAATACTGTCTATCGCAAAATAATCGCGTGTCTGGAATCGATCCTTTCAGATCATATAGCGTTGCTCAAATGTTTTCTCCGATCGGTGGAAGGAGGAGCAACTTTATTGATCGATCGGGTTGAACAAAGATTACTAATTCTCCTACGACAAGCAGAATCGAAGTACGAAATTCCGTATGTGGCTACCGTTACAATTGATCCAACAGTGGTCAGTAATCAGCCGCGCTGATCGCCACTGCTGTGCGATCTATGGATTTAAGTTGACCAACGTGCCCGGCGCGGCGCTCAGTCAATTGGGCTCGAAGCTGCTTCGCGTATTTAATTCCATGCCGGGATTAACCCGATAGGGACGATAATCAGGATTAACGAGACGCGAAATATCGGCTAGCTCCGAGAATTCTCGGTCAGCAGAGTGGACACGTTGAACAGAGACGGCGCGGCGCGGCAGCCGAAACAATCGAACAGAGAAAACGCGCTTGCGTATGCTGATTAGAACCGGAGCAATTAACTATCCGAGTGCAAAATCGTGTAAGCAATTCCTGGACAAATAGCCAGGCTGAGTTTTCGAAGCTTTTGTTCGAGCGGGCTTGCTCGAATTGTCGCGAAGAAAAAGCACCGCGAGTTTTTCGATACACATCTGGATTCGAATAAATTATCTTTCTTCAAATCACTTTTGTTTGTTCTATTTAAATTGCGGGACTGTGAATACGCATGAATAGTCTACGAGAGTTACATCAGAGTTAAAATACCAAGAGCGGAAATTCGGCTATCATCGTCGGAAGCAATATCTCTCTAAAAAAAATTCTTCCTGAAAAAATTGCCAAAATTTACGCTGCTTTCGCGTTCCAATTACACAATACCCGTGAAATCGTGGGGAAAACGGTACACAAACGCTTCCTTCCGTATAAAACAGTTCGTAGTTCTAAATTAAAGCGGAATGTTTCCTAATTGTTTCACGCATAGGTAGGTCCGCGTACCGCGGCATTTAACGTTTGCATAATTCAGAGGGATGAATGCGGTGGAAATCGGCGGATAGGGTATTGACTAAAAATTAGAATTGTTGGGAAATAACAACGGAAGCGCACGTTCACTCGGTATTTAAGCTCGTGCTTGTCATTTTAGTAAGATGGGTGGAATAAGAAGAACGAGTGATTATGTTAATTACATGTTTCATTTAATGCTTTACCGTATCTCTCGTTGTCCAATGATTAACTGTTTTGATTGGCACCATTTCCGGATCAAACGGCTCGTACGATGTTTCGAAATGGAAGGGAGAAATCGCTTTGGACCGCGAAAGGTTAAATTTCGCCAGGAACGCGGATGCGAAATGGCTGACGGTACCGGGCCGATCATAAAACTGAATAATCGAGCAGTTCGGCTCGCCACAATTCGACCGAATAATTTCGCAGCGAATGCGATGTAAGGAGCACCGATGAACCGAGCCAATGGAAGTTTCATGACTGCGATCCACGGTCGTTTAACCGTCACGTTATAGATCGCGTTATCGAGAAATCCGCTTATAAGTTAAACCCTACCCCGGCGAGATTACTATCGGCGACCGGGCCGTTATGTTCGCGCCACGCCGGTGTCGTCGAGACGCTGCGATATCCACGAACAACCGCGATTTCCCGGGGTAAACGGATTACAATTACCGCTGCTGAATCGGATAGCGACTTTTATTTGCCATGTCGGAACGCTCGTATCCCTTCCTCGTTAACGGCACTTTAAAACTTCGTGAAGACCACCTCCTAACCGGCGAAACGTCTCCGGGAACTTACCTGGCACGGATCGTTAAAAGTTCAGAGGGATGACGGTGGTCTTTAAAGAACCCTTAGTTAGGCGAGAACGCATACGTGACGCGATTTCCGTGACCGGTAATTGCTGTAATTGGATCGCACGTCGCGCAGTGGTGCTAGACCCTCGGTTTCTTTTTGTCGTTTACGCCCTGTCCTTCTCTAAGTTCAGCAAACGTCAAAGAACGCACTACCTCTACACTTTCTAAGTCTCCATACTCCCGAGACAACACTATGCGAGGAAAGACTGTACTTTCGACTAATTTTTCTCCTCGAATATTCGGCGTGTCTCGCTTTTCGCGAGCAACCTCGCGTACGTATATCCTCGCCGACACGAGGCAAGCGACGCCTAAATATTCGAATTTCACTCACGTCTAGCAAATATTTGTCGACGCGTTAATACTCGTCGAAGAGCCCGTGGAACTGCTATTCGACGTTGAACAGGTAATTTGTTACTCGTTTATTGTATAGGAAGCGGATCGGATTCACGGGGAGGGAAGCGGGACCATAAAATTTCCGCATTTCCGTTTAGGACGTTTAGTGGAGGCTCGTTTTCCGGTTTGTGGGTGATAATGCATCGAAAATTACGCCGAAAATAACAAACGGTTATGGTAATCGGGGGAAGGGAACGGTTAACGGGGCTAAAAGTAACGCGATGATTAATAGCGGGGGTTGTAAGCTGGTAATTAACGGGCTCGATTAAATAATAAACTATCGTGAAACAGTGATCACCTCTCGCTCTTTACACCAGTCCGGTTAAAGGTGCGATTTTTTTAACCCAGCGTTTTTTAACCCGCTGCTTCCGAGGCAGTCCAGACGCAGAGACATGCGCTCGTCGACCCACTGCTTCAGAATACTTTTCGGACTTCTGTTTCGGATTTTGTTCAAATTTCGATATGTTGTAATCTGTAGCGATATGTAAACGTATCCGAAAGAAGATTTGGAAATCTCAAAAATTGTTGGTTGTACAGACGCGTAAAGTAAAGCGTCAACATTTTTTCCATTGAATTCGAATAGCTGAACCAGCAAACCGGGGAAAATGAATTTTTTGGAGCTCATAGAAAAAGTTTATTCATTTCTACTCAACATTTGTTCTTCGTATTATGAATGTTGGAAGTAACCGTTGCGCTCGCCCGGTGGATTACGCTGCGACGGGATCAGCCAATTAAGATGCTTCCGTGGTAAACTAAACAGAGTTCTCATTACGGGGCTCGTTTATGCAGGGTATCCAATTTTAATTAGGGGACCTAAATTTCTTCGAAATTGAATGTACTGTGCCCAGCCGCGCGACGCGGCGTCGCGCATCGTTTTTAGATAGTATTTTCAGCATGTTTAACAAGCTTGCCTTGCATCGTTTTACCGGCAGGATAACTCCATTCGGAACCACTGTGCTTTTAATCGCCTTCGACACATTTAAGATTATGTATACATACTATCGGTGCGCGACCAGCAGATTACGGATCGTTGTGCACAATAGAAATTGTCTGGGTTACTTTTAATATACACATTTTAATTGTAATTGTTTTAAATCGTCGTAAACGAATAATTCGATCATCCGGATCGATTCGAATTGCGCATTTCCCGCGTAATTCGCACTGGGATTACGAGTCGTCGAAGAAGCGACATTTCGTGGGTTGATCGTGCGACACGTTCCCCTTTCAGCAAAATAGTTGCCGGATTGATCGTCGATGAAGCATCGCGGTGCATTTATGCGTGGGAACAGTTAACGGGATCGATTTTAAGCACCGGGTCGCGGGTATTGCCGCCTGTTTTATTACCTCGTTTCAATTAATTTGGAGCAATGGTCGGGTGCACACATTGTGGAAAAATCAGGGGACGGAATTGGAAATGGAAATTGGAACGGTAACCACGTACATTCCATTATTCATGTTCGTTCTTTTTTTTTGCTTGTGAGTGTATCGCAATGTATCGCCGCGAATCATCTGCAAAGTGTGTCGTAAAGTACCCATGCAGATTAACCATTTGCACATTAATGGTTCACAACGATAAATTAGGTCCCGTTTTGCGCGTTCGAATTGCGGTAATTCATACGTTTTAATAAACGAGGAATCGGTTATTAACATATTAACCTGAAATAACCAAGCTATCGTACACGAAAATGACGATCCCAATTTGAAAACACGAATATAATCCAAGATTATAATTTACCAATGTACGGAGTTATAATTTGATTTCTTACATAAAAACATGAAATTTATTCGTCAATTGTAGTTTATTCAGACAGAGATAGGAAAATGCAGAATTTACAGTTAGAGTTCCTACAGAGAGAGAGAGAGAAATTAAGGACAAATCCAAACATACAACGATATTAATTTATGAAATACATTTCATTTACAGCAACGCTTGCACAAGATTATAATTTACCAGTTTTAATACCAAGAAAGCTAAACAGTAAAATGATACAGTTAATTACACGTTTTATATCGTGAAAATGAGCTTCGATATATTAAATATATGAATTTACAAAGTTATTTATTGCGTAATTTAATTGCCATTCCTGCGCTTACGCTCCTGCGAGTATGTATCGATGAAGTATCGTCCTATACCGGATTGCAATCTTCTGTGTGACGGAATATCCAATTAATTGCATAACCGGTGATGAAACTGATATACGTTGCTCTTGATAAAGTACATCGATAATGTGTCGTAGCAGTGCGTCCGTTCGCAACGCAAATTTTCCATGACTAGCTGAAATCTTCTCGCTGACAAAATTGTAGGATTGCAATAACTGAAATTATTAATACTGTAAGAAAAGTGACAGAAAGGTGACAAAGATTTTAGTTAAACGTAGTAAATAAAATCTTTGTCGATATTATTAGTGAAAAAGTCACTTGGTAAACAGGTTTATAACGCAGAAGTTTCTCTGACAACAGATCGTGGCAAGTTGGCGTACAAGAAGTTCGAATTAGCACAGACGCGTCCGTAATCATTTAAGATCTCTGCGAAGATGGAACAGAAAGTTAAGACCGGATGGGAATTGTGGGGTCCAAACGACACACAGGATCGCGAAACACGGCTAGCAAAATATTTATCGAATAAACGAACGAATTCGCTCGGCGCGAAGTAATTAGTATCAAAAGAACGACGCTTTCGCTTGGCTAGGTAATAAAAATAAGGGAGAGAAATGTAACCGCTATTCATCGTTAATGATCTCGTTAGGGTCACTCCTGGGCATCCGCGGATTAAGTCTGCGCGAAAATTTGTTTCTTTCTGGGAGAAACGAGCTTCTAGCTCGCCGACTTGGCGCGGCATCGCGGCGAGTTTACAATTTGTATAGCAAGGCTCAGTGAAAACCCGAGCCCCTGCACCACCGCACATTTGAATTCCATTTAATCGACAATAATGGGAGAAATATGGCCTTGCCTGTTACCGTGATACTTAAAAAACGAGAAAGACGAATATAACGGGCGACGTGATTTATTTTTAGCGACCTACACGCCGGCCACTCTTGATGATGATGGAAGACTGGTCGATATCGCATTAAATTATAGTTTTCAGTCATCCTACGAAAACTTCTATCAGCGGTAGCAATAAAAAGCTGTAAATGATCACCGATCGCTCTAGATTCAATGTTGACAACAGGAAAATTGCATTTTACCTTTATTGTAAATATAGGTGAGAATTGGTTACATATATATATATAATTTTCAGAAGAAAGATACATCGTTTCGATCGATACCGAGGAATATTCAGGAATTTCATAAATGCAATTTAGGATCCTCGCGATGTCTCCGACCTAATATTTTAAACCACGAAGAGAGGGAGAGAGAGTTGAAACTTTTCATTCGAATAATTCAAATGGTTTATTATTAATTCCTCAAGAATTTATCAACTTCTCGAGTAATGGGATGAGCGTATTTACCGAGCAAAGAGTTATGTAAATTAACGAGATTTACAGAATAGTGACGACCGTCGTCATTAAAATAAAAGAGCGGTTTCTGACGGTGGTTTCATTTCGTAATTTAATACCGGCAGTTTTCACAGACCGCTATTCTCCAGAGACGTCCGTTCGACTACGGTGTGGGGCGTTTTTCAATAAATTTCAAATTCTGTACACACGGAGAACGAATTCATTGCCTCCGTGGACGCGACATTCCATTTAATTTGCAGCAGTTAGCACGCGCAAATTGAATTTCGAACGTTTTTCGAATATTCCTACAGATCTTCGCCGATTTTTTTCCCGGTCACGAATACCCATGGGCGCACACAAAAAAAATTGAAAATTGGAATCCCTCGATCCTAAACAAAAATGCATGCAAATCTTTCATCCTTTTTGTCCGATCGTTGATTGCATCCTATTTCATTCGGTGTTTGCAAAACCCAACTAGAATATTTTTCTGTCTCCCCTTAACAAGTGATCGAAAATTTTTGATGAACGTAGCGAATTGATGATTCGATTTTGAGAATGAGAAGCTGCAATTTAAACAAGTAAAAACATTATAAGAATTTGAAAATACTATCATTCGATAGTTTAGTGTTGAATTCTATCGAACGTTGCATTTCGCGAACTCTCAAAGCGACCAATAGCATAAAAATTACGCAGACTAATTATCAATGTGAAATAATTTCGATATAGCTAGCAGGCGGATTGAAAGGGATAAGGTGAAAGAAGCGGTTACACGTGGAAACGATGTCGCCGAATCGGCGAAAAGAGATTCTAAATAGGTTCTACAAGGCTCGAAACTTTCGTTGAAATCGTCGGGCGCTCGTGTTGCGCCGGTAAACGTTTACCCTGAACCGAGGCTCGGCTCTTTGAACGACCGTGGAAGGCACAAAGGCTTAAACTTTAAGAAGTATACTCGACACGAATACGAAAAATGAGGCGGAAATATGATTTGTAGCTTTCATATACGGCCTTATCGCGAACGAATGTAGAGGGCCCCGAGGCTGCTTTCAGCCAGATTGTGTTCGTCGACAAAATAAAATAATGTTAATGCACAGCCGGCGATGAATCCTGCCCGAGCCTCTTTCAGACGAGAGCGCCTCTCCGACATGCAAATTCGGCGAAGATCTTTTCACTCTGCTTAATTAACAAACTCGCGGATGTTGCCTCTGCTGATATTCGTGGTTTACTCGGAAACGGCCATTATAACCGTTATAAATACTCTCCGCTTGCACAGCCATAACCTGTTTAAGCGAGCGGAACGGCCGCGGAGACTCTATTAACCCCACCGATCTGTAAAACTACCGATATTATACTTATGTATTTAGAGTTTACAGTAGGCGTGGAGGTGTCTTTAGCCACTTTTCTTTTGGTTCTCTCCCTTCCCTCTTCCATTCCTTATTTCATTCGTTGTATCATTCGTTTAGTTTCTTGGCAGTTGTCCGAATTTCTTGCAATTTCGTCCACGAATCTAACTTTATTTGCTCTCGTGACACTTATCAAAATTTGTCGCATGTAAGACACGAACTGACCAAAAAGAAAAAACAAGAACAGCGCTCTCTAGCTCGATTAATCTTCCGAGTCAGCACGGCGCGTCCACAAATGTAAAAATTAACAATTAATCCGATAGATCATTAAGCCGCGACCTCCATTTTTCCGTTTCTCCGCAGCCGCTTCTTCCAGACGGTTTTTCCAACGGTTTCCCGTGGCTTTTTCCGCGTTCCCCGTGTCCCTGCCGTTTCCTTCGTACTTTTTCTTGCCATTTATCCGTAGCCGCGTAGCCCCCGCAGCTTTTTACCGGTTGTCATCTTTTTGTTTCTGCCGCTCCGTTAACTTTTTCCCGGCTTACATCATTTCCTTCTCTACCCGGCGAGCCTCGTCCGACCGCCATCGTTTTCCTCCGCCAGACCCTTTTTCTCTATCGATGCGCCACTTCTACTACCTTTCTAAGTCTCGTCTCTCTCTTTCTCTCACACTCTGTCTCTCCGTCGACCCTTTCTTTCCCCCCTTTTGTCTCTTTATCGTACGCCGGTCTCCCGACTCCCTCTGGCCGCTGCCAATTAACAATAGCAAGTGCCGCGAGGACTCCCTTGCTAATTTGCGACGGATTTAACTGCAGCGCACTTTAAAACGCGAGAAAGACTCCGGGACCAGTTTTCCTTTTCTTTCTCTTTCATCTTTCTCCCTTTCTCTCTTTCTTTCTGCCACCCCTTCGTCTTCGCAATGAACCATGGCCACACGCGAGCCGGCGCGGCGCTTCAAAGATACGCCTCTCGCTGCCGAGTCTAATCTCGACGTTCCGCCGCGGCGCCATTTGTCCCGTTTATCGTTTTCCCGCGACTTCCTCGCGTTCCTTGTTCGCCGCGCGACCTAGCAGACCTTGAGGTCGCGTCCAACTTCTAACGAACACCGAACCAGTATTACAGTCAACGAACTAATATTTCGATGATGCATAAAGCAGTGTGTTATCAGTTCGTCGAATAATCTGCTCGTAGTTGTAGAGAGTTTTCTGAAGCACTAAATTGACCAGGGTGCAGAGTTTAAATATTCCTTTTGGAACCGCCGTTTATACGAACTCTTCGAGTGTCCACTCGACGAACGTCGTGGTTGAATTATAATTTCAAAATTAAAAGATATCGAAGCGCGGTGCGGGGACGTCGATTTTTCGGAAAGGAGTGCGCCAGCTTCCGGGAGCTCTCAAAGAGATTACATAGTGCGGTCGACCGATAAAAATTAATTGGCAGAGGATGCGGAGACCCAATATCCCCTTTAAAGATTCGATGAACGCGAATTTCCGAATTCAGCAGCAACAATGCGCGAAATCCCTCTTTTTAACGCAACATCGAAGTTTCGAGGACCACGGGACCACTCGAACAGCAATTAAAACTATGATCGGCGAAAATAGAGGATTCGAATGGTCCAGCTTCAAAGCTATTGCTTCAATGATGTTTCCGAGGGTTCGGAATTTAAACATCGATTTGAAGAGCAACGTCGACGCGAGATACGCCTGGCTCGTTTGCGGAAACCGCCTGAGCTGCTAATGGCTCGCCGACGCGCGACGGTAGTTTGATATCGATTTAGAAATTAACTGGCGGCATTTCGATCGTTCTGCCCCGTAAAAGTTGCTTCGCTGTGGAACGAATTTCAGTCTCGAAGGATTTGTTACTTCTTACTTCCGCAGCTGGATCGCCCCGATCGTCGGTTTCGAAATCGAGTGAAAACGAGCCAAACCACTCACGCCTCTCCTCCAAAGTCGATTTAAGATGCCGGAATCAACGGATGACGAGAGCTTGGATTCTAGAAATGCTCGTGAGATTTCGAGGAACTTATCGATTCGCGATAAGGAATTGCACGTTCATCGTTTCTTTCAACTCAGGCTCTTTCTTCACTGGATTTCAACGCTGAATGCACCAAGTAGTTACCAAAAGCAGCTGATAATTAAAAATGGCAAAATTTAATTTATCCGAATATTGGAAATATTGCAATTTTTCACACCTCGTATAGTCTTATTTCACCTCTTTAACGCGAGAAATAGTACGGAAAAAATTGGGTTCGTATTAAACATAACATGCTCCGTTTGCGAGCATGACTCTTTAAGTCCTGCCGAGTGGCCACAAGTCCCTTTTGCAATTGTTCAGCCCCATTTAGGATGACCATTACCACGGTCGGTTCATGGACGCTTACTTGTACTCGTTTCCGCTAGCAAACATGCAAATTCGAACTGTAATCGTTTGAAGCGCTCCGCGTGAATTTCCTGTAGACTCGTGCATGCGTAATTGTCCTCTTATTCGTTGCTAATACGGCCTCGTCGCGGAATTAATGATGGAGAATAATACCGAGGTCAATAGGTGGATAGAATTGTTCAAATGTAAACCAGTGAACGTAATCTCGAATTTAGAGTTCGTCAGGGATTAACGAGAACACAGTTGGATGCGAGGTCGCTATAAAATTAACTTGATAATTTTCTGAGCTGATTGCGACGTTTGAGTACACTTTCGGTTGTATACGAATGATTTTCATAACAGTGAAATTTCTGTTTCCTGTCGGACGTATGCGAATGTTTGAAATGGGACACGTTATCGTAAATATTATCCTATTACTTGTTTAATTGTTACTATCCTGCCACGTGATATACTCGCTGATAACTCTATCGGTGCGATTCGGGTTTAACCGCTTAATAAAAAATTAATAACCAATCAGAAGTTCGTTGGTGGAAGAGGAAGCGTAGTTGCAAGAATAACGAAACGGTTACCGTACAAAGACTAACTATGCAAAACGGGAAAGAGTGTCGAGGAATGCTTGAAACATTCTATAAATCGCCGTTTGCATATTTCAAACGATCTCGTGTTCCATCGAAAGCTGCTCGGATCCGTATTGAGACTTATTAAACGTCCAATATCGGCTTAAGACGCTGGTAATTATTGGACGGGCACGATTTCAAAGCAATTCTCATTACTCACGAGTGTCCCCCATCGATTATTATTAAATCGTCTTTATTCTGCCGGCTGTAGCTGCGACTGTCTCTCGGGGGAATCGAATAAAATAAAACGACGGACATCGAACGAGCTTCTCCGATATTCCATTGCACTGGGAACGGTTTCCGATCCGGTCGCGGCGTATCCGCCATTTTATCTCGCGCACAAAAAGAATATTATGGACCGCTCGTTAATCACGTCGGTTCTTTTTACGCGTCGAGTCGTTCATCCGGATGAAAGAATGCCGCCAGAGTGGCAGGTGTACAATGACATGATGAAAATTTTATATTCTCGAGGTCATATTTTCCGAAATTTCAAGGTCATCGTCGCCCTTTCGGTGAAAGAGTAAATTCAGCCAACGTATAATATGTTGACCTTCGAATCACCTTGCAAGAGCTATTCTTCGAAAAGCACTATTTATATATACCATTAACAGAAGAGGAATGTACTCAGATTCCACGCGCATTCTAATCGTCGTTGCTGTTTCTCGACTGATCGACCACCCTTTGTTTGGTTTAGCAACCGGTGCGGGTGCGTGCCACGGAATTATTCGAATTTTTTCATGGATTCAGCATTCCAATGGAGAAATTCCGAAACAGATTGGCGAGCACCGGATTTGCAGGATTTACCTGTGTAAAATCGCGGCGTCGCTCGAACTCGCTGCTTGCGTTCCGCCGTTTCGATAACTTATTCTACGAGGAACATCAGACAAATCGCAGCTGCATACGTGATTTTGCAAATTGCTAGGAAACGACTGGAACAGAAAGAGTCCCGCGATGGAAAAGAATGGCCGCTGCGACCCGTTTTTCTCTCTCCCGTTGGGAGCCACGTTGCCGCACAGTGGGCGATGCTATTAGTAACGCTGGACATTCGAACGAAATTTCGAAGCTACGCGAGAATTTTCGTATATTTTCATGAAACTACGGACCTCTCTCAATTATGTTCTACAGCATTTTTACATCTCGCGTTACTGTTTACGGAGGTTGATTTCTCGCTTAATATTATGACCAGCAAGACTTTTTGAAACTCCAGTTTGCGTCACCTAGTTTTCGATTCTCTGAAATACATTTTTATTTGATCAAATATCTTTTTAAGAAACGTGACAATCGTGCCATCCCACTTTGAGCCGGAAAGATTTGTCCGAGGGACAAATGTAGGACCCGATGCTTGAACGATCGTTTCTCGCGAAAAATGGTGGATCGTAGTGCAGCTGCGCCACTAATAATCGATCCACGATTTATCCTTGATAATTTATTCACCGCGATGCACCGCTTGCGTTAAACGAGCCGAACGGTTTAATTGGAATTTTTGGCATGCGAATTTTTTCGTGCGGTGTTGCAGTGGTAATTATTTACAAAAGGATACACGATATTCAGAAATTTTTTATATTTCATCCAGTTAATTTCCGCCGTCTACCGGTAAGCGTGCTTCTAGTCCAATGATAAAATACAAATTTATCATCGATTCGAGATCAATACGGTCGTTTTGAAGAATCGTGCAGATATTCGAAAAACGCGGTGAAACAAATAATAAAGTTCACCGTAGGTGAGCCCCGGCGGTCGAGCGGCTGGTCGGAAGCCACGAATAAGTTAGGCAATTCTACGTTAAAGTACATAAACCACTAGCCTGTGGCTATCCGCTTACTGAGCGGGCCAGTTCAAATTTTATTACGCTCTTTTCCGATTTTGTTGCGGTCGCGTACTACTGCAAACATCTGTCTGCAGACCAAACATTCAACTGTAAATGTTATTAACACCGACACGACACCGGTCTCTGCGGCCGCCGGGGACGCGAAACGGTTCATTTCTTCACGGTTTTCTTCCGTTCCCGTTTCACAATTTTTTTTATCTAGTGATTATTCGCAGGTTTTACGCATTTATGGCAAAAACGAGTAGGTGGCGTGAATTTAAAGAATTCAAAAGGAAATTCTTCTAATCCAGAGTTTCATTCTCGCGTGTGTGGGCACTGGAAAGGTTTTAACAGATGGAAAGAAAGAACAAGTATACAGGTGTGCTAAACGCCAGCAACAACGTGGAAAGTGTATCTTTACAGGTTTTTATTAGAAAACCATTAAACATTCAAGATCTCTTTTTCGCATAGCGTACACCTTGGAAGCGAGAAACGGTTAGTTGGCTTGTCGGTGGAAAAATTGTTGCCGGGAACATAGTAATTTTTTCCGCGTATAAGCTCGAGTGCGTCGAACGGAAAGTTAGTTCGAAAATATTGGCGTCATCGAGCGTCCCAGCAATTCCACAAGAACTCGTACAAGCACGTTCGAGTGCCTTTCAAACTTTCCCCCCGGGACTTGGCTGGAAATTGGGATTATGAATTTCCTGCGAAGCGAACAAGCACGGGTGAACGTAATTTGCGAGCCATCTCGAAATTGGTTCATCGAGAGATTATCTCGTTACGCAGATGTCGCGCGAGTAATCTCGTCCTCTACCTCCGCGCCACGCCGCCGTACCGTTTTAAAAGTTTCACGACAGGAAATTCGCGTTCCCCCGATAAACTCTTGCTTCTTTTCTGCTCGCCTATCGCTTAGTCCTTTTTTTCACGTTTTTTAGCGTTACCATCGACACGGCCGGGAGGTCCACAAACAAAATTGCTGCTCATTCGTTCAATCAAATTTTTCCGGCGTCGTTCATAAAAACATTTATCGAAGCGTGAACGCCAGATATACCTAATGGAAGCGCTCGCGCGTCTAAATTGAACTTCGACCATCGCCTGGACAAATTTCAATGGAAATCGTACCGGGTTTACGTGTGTCCGACGGTGCCTACAACCTGCGACAAAACTATACGACATATGTCCGTATAAGAAAATTACTTGAAACGATATAGATGCACACGCTAACGAGGTGAATAGGTGAATTTAACGTTGTAGTTTATTCGTTACGGAATTTTTCTGATGCAGAAAAATGCACCGGTGGAAAAATGTCAAAACTGCAGAAATACTATCTAAATAAGGAATACCCCTGTGCAAACACCGGTACAAACTTTGAATGTCGTGAAAGGCGACGAGAAATCTCTCGACGGTTCCCCGGTAACCGGTCTCAACGATGAAATTTGATGGTGTTATCGAAGGCCTCGCTGCAACGTGACTTCCCGGTTCTACGTGTGTCTCTGGATTTACGTGAGCCGCATTTCAGATCGACTCGATATCATTTCTGCGATTTCAATTGAACGAGCCACGAAAACTGCTGCGGAGTAGGTCGCCAGGGATTGTTTCGCGTATTGTTAAATCTGATGAACTCTGCTCCCGGAGTTCAAAAACTCTTCTTGCCGGATTTCGTTTTATTTTCCTTCCTTCGGATCGTGCTGCCTGATTGCTGTCAATTCCGAAAGAATCCATACGGATGTTTACGCGAGAGCACACAGCGACGCGCATAATTGATCGCGCGCGCTCGCAATCCAAATCACTTTTTTATAAACGGACCAAACCACTTCAATGTTTCGTGTAAAGCCGGAAGCATTGAAATTGCAGAAAATCGAACGTTGCAATTGATCCAAATTGCGAAAAGAAAAATAGTAAAGTTGCTTGTTAGCGTTATTTTATTTGCGCCAGCAACTTGCAGTATAATTTTAGTCGAGTCCCCATCACGCGATCGCAGTACGAAAACTTATTGGCGAAACCTTTTAAAAGTTCAATTGCTCCGCAACGCAATACATACAACCGTTCATAGCACACGGCGCGGCGCGGCGCGGCGATGCGAGATTTATAGCCGGGCAAAATTAATTTTTCACTGTCCAGGGGAATTCTATCGAATTCTCTGTGTGGGAGGTGAGGCTCTCATGACTTACGTATCGCTCGTTTCCTATTCAATATAGTCCGGTTTGATTCATCTCCTTTGACTTTATCAAGCCACGATTGACTGCTAACCGTTTCGCAAACTGAATCGAGACACCTACTCTGCACAAACGGACAAATGGCCAAACTAGGGGGGCAAAAGTCACGTCAGGAAATTGATATAACGCGAACACACTTAAACGAACGCTTTCATTTTTTTTAAATGCTCATTAGTTGCAAGAGGAACGCCGGCTAAGTCATAACGCGAATACTCCGTGACATTTAGGGAAATAATTATATTAATGTTGAAAATTCTTGAAACTTTGATAGCGTCTACATCGCTGACGCGGCGCGGCGACTCAACAAAATCAAATCACCCCGGCGCGGCGCGGCGCGGCGCTGCTGTTAATTCGAATACGCCGGAACATCGAATGCAAATACCGGTTAATTCGAGAGATAGGAATGGGATTGCGCTGAACCGCAACAAACAAAATGGCACACCGATCGACGAGGAATTAGTCCTAACCTTTTGGAAACGGTTGAATGGAAACAGAGATCTCTGTTTCGCCCTCGCTCGATTCTCCGTGCGGACGCCCGACGCGACGATGGGAACAATGGCGATAAAGCAAAAAAAATACTGGCTTTCATATCGACAGCCGTGAATTCGTATCGGAACCCTTCGTCTCCGTTGTAGACGACGTTGTCGATGTATGTACTATGTTTACGCGTCTCGCTGATAACCGGCTCGGCGTGATACACGTGTGTATAGCTGCGGCAAATAAAACTGATTTAATGCGAGTACGAATAGCACGAGCGTCGTTTAATTTGTATTTGCGTCGCGCGGTTTTATCGTTGTCGCCTGTAATACCCTCGGCTTCGGATTAATCTCGGTTAACAACGATGTCGCCGTGGCCGGTCATCCGTGTCGAAGGAAAAAAAACATTTGCATTTGTCGGAAGTCGAGAGTTCGATTAGCGTTCGCGCGATTTAACGCGTGCCCGATAAAAACGCGACTACGCGAGACCCTGCGGAAATCCACAACGCGACAACGTTCGTTCTGAATGGACCGTAAATCTCGGTAGGTACGTAGATTTATCCAGGGGCCTTTGATCTCTTCTAGCGACGGCTGTCGTCTACTGAATTTAGCGAAACTTCCATTGCTCGAAAATTCTACGTAAGCGACACGAAAAGATGTTTGACGTTGCAATGACCTTGAAAAGATCTGTAGATATTATAATTGAAATTTTGAAGGAGCAACCGAGACGTTCTCAAAAAATAGTTGGAGACGCCCGACGGCGCGGCGGGTGGATTCTTCGGCGCGTCTAACGGCGAGTTAAATTCGCGATGGGGAATCTTCTCGACGGAGAGCTAAATTATTAGAGGGGGAATATCGCGAGTCGGAGAACGACACACGGAGAACTGCTCGCAACAAGGACACGATCGATCCCTCGAAGCGTGTACATACTACGTGCACTCGGCAAATTTCTTGAAGGCGCTTGCAATGTAGGCGGGGGCTTACGCGCGACAAGAATGGCGGTATATTAAGGTCGTCGAGCGGGCGGCAGCCGTGTGTTCGCTTTTGAAACACCGTCCGCGAAAATGGAATTGCATTTCCACGCGGCGAACGGCAATTGCCCGCGAATATTTCTCGTCTGCCACGGAAAAGAGAGGAAAATTGTCCGGCTTCACGGCCGCGTTACGCTGGCCTCGACTTTGCCAGTCGAACAATTTTATCCGCGAGGATTTACCGTCGTGTCTCGATGTATTAGCTGCTCGCAGTGCCACGCCACGAGTACAGATTTCCGTTTCTTTCCTCTCATTGTCGGCTGCACCACAACGGAAGCTATACCACCGACGACCCACCACTATGCCCCTTGCACCGAGAACGCGCCGCAGCGCATGATCAAATTACTAGAGCCACTTGCATAACTTGACGATTTCATATCGTGAAATTTTTAAGTGGAAGTCTAGCTTTCGTTCGTTGCAATGAAGTTTCATTTTCGCAGGAAGCGTCGAAGCTTGCAAATTGCATAAACATCCGCATTGTCAGATAACAGTGGAGAGTGCTCTATTTTATGCTTGGAAAAGTCACGAGGAAATTTACCACTTCGCTGAACGTTTATTTTTTTAACATATGTCCGACACCGATGTTACTCGTTTTTAATAAACGAGCAAACAATCTCCCAACATTCATATTCTCGATTTCGATCGAACATTCCATCCTTTCTGCCTAGCATCGCAAATAATCGCTTTTCATTTTCCTTTTAAATAAAATTCATCCTACTATTTATAACGAATAAAATAATAACTGCGCTACTTTTGCGTTTCCGTGAAACACGTGCCGATTCACTGCGCGTAGCATCAAAGCAAATGATCTGTTTATTAAATTTCAAATGACTTACGGGAAGCGTTCAGCGACACACGGACCCGTGAACGAGTTCAACTGATTGCAACGATAAAACGTGCAAAAAACAAACCGCAGGTTTGCTGTATTAACGGAAAGGTATCGTTCGCGCCGCGGTTTTAATTCTAATTTTCCGGTATTTTCGCGCAATTTATACGGATTAAAGGGACTGCCGTTAAACCCGGCAAATTAAATTCATTTTAAGGGCACCGTTTGTATTTTAATGAGCGGCGTTCGTGCCGTCGAAAACGCAATCTGCTGGAACTCGTAGAAACGGCGATGCTCGCGTTACTTCCCACCGCAGACCTGGGAACAATAATTCACCGGATACCGCGGATCCGAAAAGTATTCGAACACCAAATTTAAATTTAAAATGTGTATTTTCAATATTTTTTTACATCCTTTTATATTATTTATGTATTTGCATTCGCTTATTCGTGCACGATAAAACGGTTTTCGGTGAGAACTTAAATTCAAGTTCGAAGACATCCTTTCTCTATTCTTCTCGGCCGACGACCACGGAGAATATCGGTTCCATAAAAACGGTATCGCGCGGTAAACGTTTATTAAAAATTTTATGGGAATATTTCCGACATGGCATCGGCGGGAATCGCAGGGAATGGTTGTCCCGCATGAATAGGCCTTTGTGTCTACACCTGTAAATTATTACTCGATCAACGGGAACGACCCACCACGCGTCACCCACGGATCCATAGAAATATTTAATCGAGCTTCCCCGTCGCGCGTTCTTGATACTTGCAATACAAACTCGAAACAGCCTCCAGGAAGCACGCTCTCGTACTTCGTACGTGATTTCTAAATGCGAATATTAAATCGATAAGCTATTCTTCTCGCACGCCTCCTCCGGATTTCTCGTTGCGAATCAAAATTTCACGGATCCTATGAATTTCTTAACGCTCCGAAGCCGGCAGCTTTTGAAAATTGCACGGCTGATACTGTTTGGCTGAAATTAATTATTTTAACGTTTCGTAGTAAAAATATACGCATAAAAATTTACGCACAGTGCGACCACTTGTTTTGTACGGAGTCACTACGTCATAAAAATCTGTGGACGTTCCAGATGCCAAATAGAATAATCCGCCTTGCCGGCGGCAAATCAAATTTTCGTAGAACCAATGAGATTCTCGAAGCTTCCGGTTCGAGGAACATTAGCGACGTATTAGCGAGAAGCGACTGGCAAGATATCCGTGGGAATTTTCGATTCGAGTTTAATGGACCTGTAAATCTGTCGATTCGTGAAGCTGCCGCGCGCGAATTATCCACTCTTGGGATCATAATGGAGAAAATAGACGGTGCCCGATGAAAGTTCCGAGACGAGAAATTAATTCGTCGTCGGTACGGATGAGTTTCGCGTTGTTTGCCGTGTAATTTAACCATTACGGAGCCGGGATTGTTCCGGGGCGAACCTACAAGTTCTGAACATAAATGAAAATATATAGGGTGTCGGGTAACCGGTGAGACAAATAAATATACAATCAAATTTGTTCTTTCGTCGCAGCGGTTTCCACTATTTTTAGTGCTTGAACCTTGACTTCGTAGCGCGAGAAACTATGGGAATGCAATTGACAGTGACGTGCACGATTGTGCAAATCGTTGCACACGGAAAACGGAATCGCCACGCCGACAGCGGAGAGGTATATCCTTGTCGTCGTTTGAGTGACGAGCGTGAAATTCTGCGTTCGAAAGCGGTTAGAGAAGTTGACAGGAGTATGACCGCCTCCTCTGGCATTTAGATTACAAACAAGCCTCTAAAGTGTGATTTCCATCTTTCAATATCGAACAGACAACAGTAAAATAAACGAATCGCATAGAAAAAAAATGGTTTGCTTTATTCATAATGTCTTACAACAACAGACGAAAAAAGTAAGAAAACCACTTGCGTATAAAATACATTCTTCAGGTGAACATTTTTGAAAACGGATCGAATAAAATAGATAAAATACCTTGATGAATTTCTCGGAAGGGTAAATATTTTTGAAGTTCCTAAAAAGTCGGTGCGGTATACAGCAAACCAGGAACACGTCGGAATAAAGCAAACTTTAATTTGTGATAATTAATTGAATGCGATAAAAAAGAAATAGTATAATGAGGAGTTGCTAATTAACATTACGCTTGTACGTTATTCACGAGTTTCGTCATAACGGATAAAAATGAAACGCAATTAATTTCACAAATATTTAACCTGCTCTTGGTTCGCCATTTTCCAAAAATCACGGCGATATGATAATGAAATTAAAACCTGGCATTTATTTAGTTCTTACAGAAACAATACCATATATTTTCGAATTCGAACGAATTATAAATGAAAATTCTATAAACGATTAACGCACGGTATTACCATTTTCATTTCGTTCGTCAGAGCCTGCAAGTTTCAAGATAACAACCTCCCGCCGCTTTCAACAAATATTTTAGTCGTTGAAAACAGTCCGGGCACAGAATGTTTTTCTACGAATTTTCTCCGAAAAAAGCAGGGCGCCGCAGACCGTTACAAGTTATTTCTCGAAAAAATCGGGTGTATTGTTTCGCTCGGAATTTTTTACATGGTGCACCGCGAGGCGAAAGACGTATCGCCGCAAGCCGGAAATGGCATTGTTGCGTATATGGTTTCACGATTTGACGAACAGTGAAAATAAAGCTGCTCATTCGGCCGTGACTATGTTGCACGTAGTTACCCTCGCCGCGGGAATGGAGGCCGAAAATTTGTCGAGTCACGAGTTTCCGTTTTTACAATCTTTTCCATTGCGGCCCATTCGTCGAAGCGAGCCCGCGTAGAGAGGGCGAAAAGAAACGCGATATCGGTCCAAGGATTTCCACCCCCTCCAGTCTGTCTAGTGCGAACAGAGATGTCGATACCATTTTTCCACGTGGTTAATTTCATCACCTTCCAGGTGAGTTCCGAGGGTCTCTCGATATACGTATAATATGTAAATAGGACGCCGAGTTTTATGCTCGGATTCTATGCAGTGTTGTCTGGAAAAAATTAAGAACATTGCTTTCTCGACTTTAGAAGAAATTATTTAACAACATTAAACATTCGCTGTATCGCGTATCCGAAGAGCTATTAGAATCGAGTAAGATACGCATCACTGAAAAGAACCGGATATTGCGCTATAAATCACCGGGCGATATTGCTGGCGTAAAATATTATAAGAGCGTGTCTCAAATGTACAAGTTTGAGGATCGGACGCACGAATTTACGTTCACCGTTACCGGCTAACCTGTACAAGGTTCGACGGTTACCGAAAAAGAATGTTTATTCTGTCACTTTCTTTTTTTCGTTCGGGTAATCACGAAATGGCAACTATTTTCACTGTACAGGATGCAAACGACTTGCGGGCTCGGTCGGTCTCGTGCTAGACAGCGGTTTCACAATCCGTCGCACAAGAAGCGCAAAGGCGACACGTGACACTTGAATCTCACCGCATGGCTGGCCGTGTAACAACTATAATCCCGACTTCGAGCCTCTCTCATAGGAACCTCTTCCGCTCTCGCGCTGTCGCTCCCCCCTTTCTCTCTTTTCCCTCCTCTTTCTACTTTCCGCTTTCTCTCTTTTCTATCGGATTTCCTCTATTTCTGCCTATCTTAAAAATTAAATTAACAACGATCACGCCAGTATTCAAAATAATTTTTACGTTGCCAAACTTTCCTTCGTATTTGGTCAACTTATAATTTAATTTTTCAGAGACAGAAAAAGTTAGCCCCACTTTTTCAAAAACTCGACCAGCCAAATCGGACCAGATTCGAGTCCCGTGGTAGGTTCTCGAGCGGAAAAATATTGTCTAGTTGTCGGTCAGTCCTTGAAACGTTTTCAAAGCATCTTTTCTCTTCGGTGTCTTTCCATTCCGCCGCGTAGCTTCTCGTAAGACGATTTCTTGGCGCGTCGCGAAAGTGTCCCTGGGCGGATGTTATAACGAGCGTCGTGCGTGTTACGCTTCTTTCCCGGAATGCCCCTGGTGAAAGGATTATCCGGGCGGAAGTATCCTTTCGAAGTCAGAACCTGGAGGAGAGAGAGAGAGAGAGAGAGAGAGAGGGAGAGAGGTTAATAGTGGCTGGTAACGATCGACGTTGGAGGACGTGGACGGATCCACGCCTGCCGAGAGCTGAAAATTCTAAAGACGACCGACGAGAGCCTCTACTCTCTCTCCCTCTCTCTTTCTCTTTGCTATCCAGTTATTCCTTTTCGGAGATTTAACTCGTTGAACGGCCGCAAGGCCTTAATTACACCCCGGCAGCAGAAGACTCCAGCCCCTGGTGGCTCTGTTAATGGTCTACGTGGCCTGCAAAATTATTTCGTACGTCTGATTGCTCGCCTCGAGCGATACGAAATCCCCTAACACCCCCTTGTGCTCCAACCGTTTTCCTAATTAGGTTTATAGGTCTGAAGTCCGGAAACGCATATGGTTCTCTCTCTGTGCTCCTTTTTTCATCCTCTGCCTTGCTTGTGTTTTGACTGGTTACCAAAATTCCCAGTTTAATCATCTATATACATGTCGGAGATCCCGGTATCTCTCTCCTGGAGATTCCAGATGTTTCTTCGACCCATATCCAATCGCATGAGCAGTCAAAGAATCATAACACTCGCACACTTCAGAAAAAACTCACAAAAATGACCTTTATTAGTTGAACGAGAAAACAGAACTCTCTTCGTCGAACTCTTAACACAAAGTTCGCGGTGGGCCCATCCTTCTTTCCGCGAATCACCCGCCCGCCGACCCCTTCCCGGTCAATCCAGGTAGGAGGGTGGGGGTCCCTTTTCAGTGGCTCAAGGACTCTCAAGTGCAAGAATCAAACAAATAAAAAAAACAAAAGAGCCAGATGTTGGTAAATTCTCCGGGCTTCTCCGACACACGTTTAGGCAAAAAGTAAAATATTGGAGAAGCGTTCGCAACGGACCTATTCTCGAACGGTTTAATTTGTCGGGTGGATTCGGAAATCCTCGGCGCGTAAGCCTCTATTGTAAAATTTCCTTTGGCGCTCTGTTCATTAAAGATCTCTCTACGAGCCGGATAATAACGCGAGAGCGCGCATCCTCTACCGATAACACAGGCTTCCAAGGACGCGGTGAGAAATAAAATTCCGTTAAAGTCCCGTTTCTATCTCGGTGCCACCGTTTCCCCCAACGCACCGACAAAGTTTATTCTCCATTGACCGGGCACACGGAAGTGCCTCAAGTTATCCAACGATATCGACTTTTCGCCGAAAGCCGAAACGATTTATGGTTTCGGTAAAACCCCGCGGTTCCCGCTATTCGTGGAAAGCATTTCCATGTATAACGACATTCAGCCTCGATTAAATATCAACTTTTCGCGTCGACGCCGACGAAATCCCTCGTGTTTTCGTTTAAATTCCTTCGCTGACGACGTCTCCCTCTCTCTCTTTCACTCTCTCCCTCTAATTCTCTCGCGAGCGAAGAGGAGAAAAAGTTTGGAGAAAGTTAAATGATAGTGAATTACCGGATATTTGGAAGAACGACTGGCGACGTTTCAACACTTTCTTCGGTGAAATGTTTGAAATTTGTTGTTTCTTCGATGAAAAACTAAAGACGAAATAATCAAAGAACGTCTATATTAGGTTGGGGAAAAAGTAATCTATTATTCTTACTTTTACTTCAAGACTTTATTTCTCATCGCTGAGAAAATTTTTCAAAGTTAAAAAAAGATGGTAATTGCTTGGTGCCAAGTCCGGACTATGAGGTGGATGCATTAAAACTTCCTTTTATCGAACCAGCAATTTTTCCCCAACGTCCGACCTGTCGTTGAGTTATGCTACCGAATTGGATGAATTCGAGCTTCGCGCGATAATGAAGTTTTCGACGAATCGGATCCATCATCCTATTCAATTTTCGCTGAGCGTGCCCAGTGATGCGAGATCGTAAAATCACTGCAGACGGTAGACGTAGTCATAAAACGCATATTTTAATTCGCTATAAAACGTACGCGAACGGTGCGCATTCCCGCAAATCGTTTCGGGAATCCATAAAGCAGATATGCCTCTCGGGGACATCGCGTCGTCGCCGGGGATGAAACTGAGACTTGTTCGATACCTCGTCGATACATTTGCGTTTGATATTCGTAGCTATCAATCCATTGTTGGACGCGTTTCCAAACAATTTGATCCGCGTTCGAACAAATAACCGAGTTACATGGAAATTGCAAGCGCGGATCTCTCACGAACTACGTTGTCGGGCCAACAAGTATTCGCTCGAAACCTGGTTCGACTAACGCTGCTGTTCGCCGATGCAGTGGCAGCGGTTGTACTTTTGTCATCAAAAGATCAAAGCAGCCACAGCCACCGGCCATCGAATTAGAATCGCATACAATTTCACTTTTGCAACCATATCGCTGTGATGCCGGAATATCTCTGACCGTCTGAATTATCGTTTGCACGCCTACGTTGCACGTGACTCGTCGTCAACTTTATTCGTTGGAACGTCCGTATCGAATGTGAAACATTCCATTTGTCAGTTACGATCAAGACAATTGTCTATGAACGCGCCTTTCTTCAAACCAGCAAAAATTCAACAAACGGGAACAAGCGTTGCGAGCACAGTCGAGCAGTATACCAAACTTTCGTTCCATTTCGAGATTGAAACAGTCGTTATGGTTCTTTCGAATAAAACTTTTGCGATAACAAAATTCTCTGGGAGAGAACTTTTTCCAGGTCAAATCGAACCGAGCCCCGGTACTTATCGTGTTCAATTAGGAAGACATTAACAAAACACTGTCCCGTTTTTCTCGGAGGCAAGGGCGCATCGTTCCAGAATCAGCGACACGTATCCGGCGCACGTACTTTCCGTCTTAAATGCATTTTAGATTCAGAAATTCCAGCGATTCTCGAGAGTGTCACTCTCGATAAGAAAACCCTTCGATCGACGGCAATATAGGCAAACTCAATTTAAACGAGAAATCAGTCACGGCGATTTTACGTGGCTGCTGCGCCGCACCGGTGCGGCGCCGATAAGGACGTTGTCTCCTGCACCATGGGTCGAAAACCCCGCTTTTTCCGATCTAAACCATCGTAACCTTATTTCGAGGTTTAATGCGTGCTCGAGTTAATTCCCGACGAACATTCTGAAGTTAACGGGCTCGTGCAGGTATCGGAGAGTACACGTTATCGCATTGATCCTCGCAGTGGAAGTCCCAACGTCCGGACATGATCGCTGAAATTCGCGGAAATAGACTGTTCGCCGGATATTCGTTGAGCCAATAAGGTTGTGTTCGTTTTCTACACCTGCGGCGTCAACTAGCGGTGTCGCTCGTAAAAAGGGAAGAGTAAAAATCTCCGACAGCAATCTCGCCGCTAGATGAGAGGAGTCCTCGATATTTTTTCTCCGCCGCGCCACGAAGGGACGAAGAGGGACACCACAGGCCTTTCGAGAAGCTCCAATTTCGATGATTAAATGGGAACGTCGCGCGAACCAGGTCCAGTCCCGACGGATCGTCGTCGCTCTTCCGCGAAAGTCGGGAACAAGATGAAGAAAAAAAGAAGAAAGTTTGACGAGAGCAGGGGAATCCCGGCTGTACGAAGCCATTGTCTGGTTGTGCCGGGTTCGTCGTACCGATTACGCGGCCGGGTATCTGCCGATGACGGTAAAACAATGCGCAACGAGCGGACAGATAAATAAACGGATGTCACCAGCCGGGCTACGAGAATACCTATTTTTTATCGGACGTACGATCGAAAAAAAGCGACATCGAAAAAACAGCATTAAAAAAATTCTCATCCTATGAAATGTTATAGCTAGGAAAGAAAACCTGTCTGAACTTTACGACAGTCCCTTACTGTTTGTTGATTTAAAGTGTGAAATACGAAGGTCGAGTGGAAATCATGATCTCGCGAACACCGTAGTCAAAGGCCAGCTGAAAGCAAAGGGTGCTTAATAGAAAATGGGGGATTCGATTTGCAACTTGCGCTGTCCAAACTAGTCAGCTGATCGGCAGACTACGCATGCCAGGTTATCCGATTGCTTGCGCGAGGGTCAATCTGTAAACGAACGAGATCCTATCTCCAGCAATCACGGCGTCGCTGCGCAGGATATCGATTGTGCCACTAAAATTTCGTCAGCCCCACTATACCGCCGGATCGTGATTAATAACAAGCGTAGTACTTCCGTCCCGAAGTGCACGGCGAACCCGAGCACGCGGCTACAATCTCAACATCCTGAAACATGAATTTCTGCAAGGCGAAACGGCCCACGAAGTTTAGGCGAATACCTTATCGGAACGAGATCCGGCGTGAATCTTTAATCTGTTCTCAGAGGCGCCCGCGACTTAATTGTAATCGGCTGGAGAGGTCGACCGAGGCTTCGTTTTCCAGTTAACAACTCGACTCCATTCAAACCGACCGCAAAAGGTTAAACCCTACTTTAAAGATTACTCTGTCGGAGACAAAAGTCGCGGGGACAAAAACCACCGCCGGCAGGGAGCGAAAGCTCGCGCGCACTAGTCGCGGGAACAACCGGGCAGAGAGAGTGAGAAAGAAACAAAGAAAACGGTAAATTCTCGTGCAAATTGAAAATACACGCGCACACGGCTCGTATAAAATATCAATTCACGATGTTCGAATCGTTTAACGGAGCTAATCTAGGTTTGAACTTTGAAAAAATAAATTTCAGTTTTCGAGGCCGCTTCTACACGAATTTTTAGAAATTTAGGAGAACCGTTCCATTTTATAGTAAAAATAATAAAAATTACATGACTCGCGTATCTTTGGCCATGGTCTGAACCAAATAAAATTCAATTCTTGATTATGTACGAGGTGGCGGCACTTTGTATTAAAAATATACGACAACGTTAATTAACGTTTTAGTTAGAACGGTGTATCGACGATAAGAGAGGTACATATCAGGTATTCTGCGTTAATATACATTCCCGAACACTTAGAGACGTATTAGGGATAAATAGCTAATTTATCCGGCATGCATCGATTCGATCATCATTCGGTATGCAGTTAATTACAATTGCAAATACTAACACTTAGAATTCTACTCGCATCGCGTCGGCGCTCCGCGAGACATTCCCAAACGGATTTTACTAATACCAATTTGCTTGTTGTATCAACGCCTTTAATACCACATAACGGTACTGGTTGGTGTTGATGCGTATCACTGTTAACAAATGTGTCTGTTGAACTTGTACCGCGACTGAATATATCATGAGAAATGCATGTCGTATGAGTCTGTTCGTGTAAATTGTACAAGCATCGATTATGAGTAATTATAGAGATTAGGTACCGCCTCATCGATTCCACCGACCTTGATACCTGCACCATAATTCTGAATAACTTTGATTATTGCATACAGGGTGTCTGGAATAAGTACAACCGGTTACAACACGGGACGCTTTCCAGAATAGAATAAACATTGGAGGGAATAGTATGAAGTGCGTACAATGGAATAGGTCTGTAAACGATCAGACACGGAGTAGTACATGCAGCGGAAAAGGGGAACACGGTCGTACGAATCGTTAAGAATTCCCATCCTTTATGTCACGAATCTTCTAAAAGCATTGCAGGTAAGTTGAACGTAAGCAGTACGAGCGTATAAAAACTCAGACCGAGTACATACGCCGGACAAACATGGGCGCCGCGCCGGTGTAAGCGAATAAAAATCACATATACAAATCTGAAATAAAACAGATTCCTCGTTATCCTGTTGTGTTTTCACCAAGTTCTGGTTTCTTTCGATCGGTTATATTTTCGGTGAGAATCTCCTCCACGCATCGGATTAGCGGTATCCGACTTCCAAACAGCAGCGTAACTATTTTGTAATGTATTTTATTCCGTCACGCCTTGCTTCCTTCCCAACTAAAAGTACTCGATAAACGCTTTGAACCAGCGATCCGCAAAAATACTTGCTACGCGAATTTCATTCGACTATCTTTCATAAGGTTTTCATTTGTCTGTTATAAAACCGATTTAAAAGTATCAAAGCCGTATCGAAGCACCTGACGCAAGGTATCTTCCAATGAATCCAGAAGTCGAGTTTCAATTAGCGAAAATCTCCGAAAAAAATCGAAAACCAATTTCCGTTTGGTTACTTCGTTTATTTCATCGATCGTGCCGAAGAACGTACGCGCTCCACAGGAAATTATTTCGATCCAGTACCGACAAAAGGGAGCAAAAAACATTTCCATTAGGACCCAACTACGGGAAACAGCAATTTCGCATGCGCGAGCCGGACAAAAGGAAAGGGAAAACGCTCGAAATGATATATAAAATGGAGTGGAAACCTTACACAATATTGTCAGGCCTCGGCGACGGCGGTGGAGCCGCATTGTTCGTCGGAGAGGATCGATAAATTAGCCGAGAGAAGAATGTCCTTCAGAAAACGTCCATAAGCCGTCAGCACCTGGCGCGCCACAACATGTTCCCAAAGGACCTTTCTCCGTGGCAATCGCAAAAATAACTAATGGGTCCGAGTTTCGACAGGAGCAGCTGAAGGGCGAGCGATAATGGGGACAGCGACGAAGCAACAAAACGATGGAGGATTTAAGACGACGAAAGTGTAAAAGAAGAAGAGAGAGACGGACAGAAACATCCGACGTGAAGCAAGAAATTCCTTTTTTAGAACAGGTGAGAGAGCAATACATTTAACGAGTTTCTTATTATATTTGTTATTATCTTATCATCGTGCAACTATGCATCTGCAATTGAAACCTAGTAGCTGCAAATATTTTCATGCGTCTCTGCTTCCCATTTTCCTCCTTTGTAGCACGTCCGTCAATATTGGAAATATGTTTCAAACGAAAGTAAGATTGAATCGATAAAATGTCTGTTCGGTGTGTTTGGCCACGCATCCTTCCATATCACGACTTTCCCAAAATTATCGAATGGCTACTTAGTCTTTTATGCGCTCTGTTTAAGGAAACCAGCTGCGCGGTGCCGACCATATCGCAGCTAGCTGTTCCAGCAATCGCAAAAATGACTAATGGGTTCGCGTTTCGTAGGGGGTGCAGGAGGACCTAAAGGAGAAAGAGAGAAATATGGGCGTAGGAGGATGAAGGGCGAGACACGGAGCACCTTCTGCCCCTGTCATTTTTGTTCTCGCCGTGGTGTCGCAAAAAAAGAACGTCTCGGTGAGTATCCTTCGCTTAACAGAGAGTCGACTCGTCGCGTCGCGTCGCTCTGCAGCTTCTTAACGAGAAAGCGCCTCGAGAGAAGCAGTCGGGCTATTCATCGAGCCCTACTCGGCTCGCATCCCACGATATTAAAGGCCACCGTTGGTGTAGGTCATCCACTATCGAGGACCAGGGAACGATATCTCGAAAGCGGGGATTGTTGCTGGCCGATTTAAGCCGGTCCAAACGACGTCGTCGCGGACCCAGCCGCGAGAATCCACGCCTCGTAAACCTGATGTACTGTCTTATGCCAGCTTCTTTGGCCCGCCAGCCTCGCCCCCGGCGAACAAAAAACTGTTTTGCTACTTTTTTTCCATTCCACCGCGGGCACACAATCGCGAGCACGCCAAGATGCGCGGAAGCATCGCGAACGCGCCCTACCAAAATCCGTAACGCTTCGACCCACGAAAACGGCACACGGTGGTCCGGATCGAAGAATTTAGGGACATTCGTCCGAAAAGTCGAGTTTTAGAATTTAAAAAACTAATCGATTTGTATTGCTCTGTGTCGGAGGTTATTCGTTTCTTAACGAATGTCAGATGATCCTTAATCGTCGGATGGAAATATTCGACTACGGCGCGCGAATCTCCAATATAAAACCAGACCAAAAATGTAACTTTTCGACGAACTGAAAACTGAAATGGGTCGACTTTTATCCATTTTAAATGAAAGCGAGATGTTCTGTAACAATTCGATGGAAATATTGCACTGCTGTAGGCGAATGTCCAATATCAAGTTTGAAGTTTAATCGAACAGTATTTAATTACACATGTAACTGGATGGCAAGACCAAAAATTTGTAACCTTCGGATGTGTTGAAACGGGCCGACATTTAATCGTTTTTTTCATAAAATTGGGATGTTCTGTGACAATCTAATTTGTTAAAATTTTGAACGTACATACCAAATCTAAAAGATTCGAATAAATAAGATAAAAAGGTATATCTCTTTCGGACAAATACGGCGGAAAATGCTGAAAAAATTTCATAAGAATTTATGGGTTTGCCTTTCCTCGAGCCAAGCATCTGCAAGTGTTGCAGATTCGAGGGAAAAGTCCGTATCTTTTATTATGATTCGAATGCCCCCTCCTCCTCCCCACACCCCTGTTCTCGTAATTGCAGTCTCGTCTGTAAGACACGCTGAAAAAGAGCTTGGTCGAGCAAGTATTTCAAAATTAGATTTTGTCAACTTCATAAATCTTTGAACGAATTGAACAATCGTTTCTACTCTGAATCGTTTTTTAATGAGCATTGTGTTCGCGAATTCGATCTCATTATTTCTAGATGCTTGTTAAAATTTCACTAGTGCTTCCCCATTCGTTTCATTCGTTTATTCCAAACATCGATAAGCGAATAGAAACTAAAACGAAAGTTTTATTTTCCGACGTACCCGTTGCTTTGAAGCACGTGCTTACGAAACATGCATCCCTCTGTTGGTAATAAATTGTGTATTTCCGTTTGGTGGTGAAGAATTCGTTTGCTAGATAGACTATTAAGTCTCCACTGGAATTAACATTCAACAGTTGCGAGGTTTCAACAACGTTCGTCTCATTACCGACGAACTTGCTATACCGCGTACTAAACACTCGAGATTCTGACGAAATTAGAATTTTCGTTGGCAGACCTACTTCAGCGCGTTCAATTGTACGTCGACTTGCTCCACTAATTACAGAAAACATTCCAATTTTTCACTCGCTTTCACTAATTGTAAATATATAAATTGGTGGCGTACTTTATAACTAATGTACGCGACAATTAACCCGGTATCCAAATAACAAGAAATTATTTCACATTCTTATATCGGTCTTCTTATGAATGAACGATACGACGAGGAATCAACGCGTTCCAGCGCAGTTTTTCACGATTGAAACTGTAATTACATCGGACTTTCTTCATCGTCGTGATTATACGTGGACCTGACAATGCGTTGACTCGTTCCACTTCGAGGGAAAATGGTCCGGATACTCTTAACTCCGGATAAAATTAGAATCGATCCCGATCCAATTCGTAAGTTACGTTACATATAGATTCGTTCTACTTACGGAAAAGGATCCCGTGTCTGTCATGCCTACGCTTCTATTTTTTCTCTACGATGGATTCGATAGTGACATACTTACTATGTATATGCTGCCTCGATTCGCATGAATCTCGGATTTTATTGAAACAAGGATATTGGATTCGTTACCTTGTTCTACTTCGGTGAAAGATTCGAGTCTCCATTTTGTCACGTTGAGAACCGAGCATAATTTTTCCCAGCAAATGATTCGCCAGTTTATCTCTGTTTCGCGAATATTCCGACGTAAATGGTATACGTGATCTACGTTTCTGAAGGAAGGACTCCAATCTACGAATTTCAAATTAATATACGTAGAAGCTACAATATATGTATACTTATCCGTGCAACTCGACAACTTTCACCGAGTTATTGCACGCTGCTTCTCTTGGAGCTTACTTGTCGCCCTTTTTCTACGTTTCTAATCTGTCTGATTACACACAGGTTCAATACACTCGCTGGCGTTAAGGTTTTCTTGGGATGTCTTCGCTGGTAACTACTCGTGCAGCTAACTACGAGTGACTGTGAGCGAGAAAGCTGAGCTTGGACAGGTCAGCATCTTAGAAGTAAAATTAGCAATTTTAACAGAAGTCCCCGAGAGCCCTAAGATTGAATTGGAAGTTTCGAGAGTTTGAATGGAACGCCGGGTTTTGACTCTGCCGCGTCCTTCGAGCAATTCGCAGCTGCGAACGAGCCGTTTCGCCGTTGGGCAAATTTTCTGTCGACTCGAGTAAACGAAAATCTACGTGGGAATTAGCCGGCTCCGTCCAATTATACATTTTAATTTTTTTCGCGGGGTTCGTTCAGGGAAAGAGCGACTTCTTTTTAATTCGTTACAACTGGCCGACGTTGCTTCAACGTAGCTCGCAATCTGCCTAAACGTTGAACGAACAATTCTCGAAATTCGCCAAAAATATTAGGTTGAATTCGTGATCCGCGCAGTTAGTCGATCGTAACGTTATTTTAGAGCGAAATCTTTCGCCTGCTTGAACCAGAATGTATCTCGGGGAAGAAAAGTACGAGAAGAAACAACCAGCGAATTACTTCGTACGCGCGACGACGGAATCACTTGGGAGAAAATGATCCCACTCGACCCTTAATTTCTAAATGAATGAGCCACTGTCCCAACCGGAGAATGGGAACACCAGCCACTTATCATTCCTAGCCAACAATGTGGTTCAGAAAATGGCCGATTAATTCTGGTTCCCTTACTTCAGCAGAAATTTTCATCCGCCGATGACGATTCCTTGGGTATCCTGGCTAGAGAACACTTTCCCTCGTTTCGACCAAACGACTGTGAATCGCGGCAATGGCCGTACCCAATCCATCTGCGATCTTTCCCGCAGTTAAATGCGCCGCGACGTTCCATCAACTGCAGAACCGAGTGCTTCATTATCCCAGACTGCTATCCACTGACCGCGTTGTTCTTGGCTCGTCTCAGAGATTGACGCTATCCTTAAGAAAAAGTGACCCATCTTACTACAGTTGAAAACACTCCTATCACACCCTTTTTTCGTCTACCTCTTCCATAAGCTCTGTTCGCTCGAATATTTTCTTAAGCTTCGACTGCATTGCATTTAGGAAGTTCAAATTGACAATCTTCCTTTCGACTATTTAAAAGAGAATAGAAATGGAAGACTATAGAAATGGAAAAGTAAGGATGAACTGAACGTGGGTGACGCGCGTGAATTTTTTAAGCCTGCTTTTACACTTCGGACACGTTCTAGTCGGCGTAACATTTGTATTTTCTCTTATTTATGATCGTCACCCTCCGACCTGCTTTTTGCAACCGACTGAACTTTTTACCGTCAAGTGTCACCGTTATCCCGAAAAAATGTACAGAATAGAAATTTTTTAATTCGAGCGTACGTCATGTACAACACACCAAGCGTGTATAAAAGCTTTTATAAATAACAGATCGTTCGAACTACGAGATATTCGAATAACGCGTTATAAAACAGTTGTAAAGCATCTGGTTTAAACAAATTCCGCCCTAAAGCGCGATCGATGGGGTAAAGGATTAAGAAAATCCCAACAATGCCTACGCTAATTAGCGCGCCATGCGGAGGCTTAACTCTCGGAGGAGAGAGAGCGAGCGAGCGAGTGCGAGAGGGAGAAAGAAAGGTAGGGAGTGAAAAAGTATTTTTTCATAGCTGGATAAATCGGCAGATTTATGGGCGGGATTTTCAACTGAAGCTCGCAATCGGACAGTTTCACTGGAACATCTTCCGTTTCTATCTTTTTTTCGGGTATTCGATTCGTACCGACATGAATATTCACGAGTACACTTCCGGCTGCGCATCCGCACCGTCATACGTGCGAATAACTCCGTTCCGACGCGAGCATAATATTACCAGCTGTACACACGCTTGCCGTTCCCGTTCTCGGCCGGCAACCTATTGTTTTAGGTGGATAATGCGACTGCATAAAACGCTGCTGTTTACACATATAAATCGGTCTGAAGTGTGCCTCCATCGAGTCGCGTTCATTCGCTCTTGCGCGAACGAATCACATTGAAAGCGCACCGCAGGTCTCATTTCGCCCAATGAAAACTGATCGTTTACCTCGAGATTGAACATTTCGCTTTTTACGCGAGTTAGAACGCGAAATAAGATCGGTGATTCGAACCACTTTTGTATCACTTTCTGTTGTGTATTTCGGTGCGTTTAAACGATCATTGAATTCGTTTACAGTCCCCACCATACGTTCGAAATGTACGTCACTGCGTTATAGTCTCGCCTATCGACTAATGGAGTCGCGAGAGCTGTCTCGTTCTCACAGTAATTTGCTGCCATCGTTCTGTAGTCTCATTTATCAAATTCATCAACGAAGGAACTAAAGGGAATTCTGTTCTTTCTGTTCTTCGCAAGAAACGTTATCGTTTCTTATCGAAAAGGAAAATAACTTCAGCTGGAAATTCTCATTATGATAAGAGCTTCTATTATTTATGAACACGTTCTCGCAAGAGTTTTATCAACGTTCTCGATGAAAGGGTAATGAAACGCTAGCTTCAAGTTATAAATTATACATCGTATAAATCATAAAAATCAAGTTGAAGAAACATACGCGAAGGTTACAATGAAAATTATTCTGGATTCTAATTATCTGGAAGAACACGCAACCGCCACAAGCAGCTGCAGTTAATCAAAACGTACAGAGCAATATTTGTCATAAATTGTTATAAACTGTAGAATTACAACAACGAAGTATCCAATACAGCTACACGTATTTTGATGCAAGTTTCGCTTATTACGAAATGCTCTTTTGCATATTACATTCTGCGATTTGCGTAAAACCGAGGCGCGTGCTCATTAAACGAATAAACTCGTTTGCATAATGTTTTATGTATCGTTCATCAATTTACAGTAACCATCTGCGTCGAAGGGTTCGTCAATCTAATTATTATCGCCGGTATGATAACGCGTGCACAACTCCGCGATAATTATTAACGATAGGGCATTCAACGTTCGCGACACCGGAAGAATACGGCGACCGAATTTCGATGACCGTGACAGAAACGTAAAAAAAAAGTTTAAATTTGTTGGACCGCGTAATCGGCGGGACGCTCCTTCGTTGGCCATTCAAACTATTTAAAATACGGCGGAGCGGCTGTAACGTACGATCGCGTTCGAACGCTTTTAATCACGCCGCATGCAACACCGCGCACCGGTGTATACACGTACCTGAGCATCCGCGCTGTTCATCCGTATTCGTTACGTGGACATGTGCGCCACGCCGATCAGGATCGCTTTCAAGCTCTGACGCCCAGCACTTTCGAATATTACGCGCTGTCTGGCTGCCTTCCTGCCTGTCTGCTTACCCTGACTGCCTTTTCGGTCCTCTCGGCCCCGCGTTCCGGCCTCTATGATCCTAATATTCGCTAGAATCCTTGGACGACCGCCGACCGAACCACACAGACGACTTTAGTCTGCAAACACACGAATCCTCGCGATCAGTGTATAAGAAGGTCGAGTGCGTCCGCCTTATTTATTGTTGCGTGAAAAACTTTTCTAGGACAAAGTTGCAAAAACCCCCAAACTCGGAATTACACGTACATATATCTGTCCAAAAATAAAAATGAATCGAATATTTTTTTGCACTTTACGTGCCACGTTTCAGATCATTAAAAGCCCGACAAGCGATGGCATTTTATCCCCAAGAATGTAACGCGAGCACACGCGCGATGAATTTTACACAGCACTCCCAGGAAGCACTCAAAGCTAGTTTTAGAAAGGATATCTACAGTGAAAGCTATACAGACGCGCCATTAGCATTCATCAAAGAACCGCAGCTTATGTTTACTGCAGATCGAGTGTTTCGAGCGTCGGCGGCCCGTCCAGCTCAAGATTAAATTGTAATCGTCTATTCTACACCGATTAACGACCACACTTTATATTTTTATAAATTGAGATTAGAATAACCAAGCACTGGAAACAAGCTGACTTATAAGTCCGAGCGCAGAATGTTTTGACGTCCGACTAATTCGCGTTCACTGAAATTCGAGGATGACCCCCGACTAAGCAATCCGTTCGGTTCGTTTAGTCCTCGTGAACACAGAAACCCTAGGAATCGACCGATACGCTCGCTTCGCAACCAATGGATCCTCGAGATAGATCCTCGAGCGAAAGTCTACGAACTGAACAAACAAAAAACTAGCAGCCAGACTGAACGAAGACGCCAAGCAAAGAGGAAAGGTCAACGACCCGCGGTGCTCACCTGCAGCAAAAGTTCATCAGCGAACATCTATGCCCTTCGTCGCGTTCGTCGCGTTCGTCGCGTTGCACACGGCGCGGCGGCTGTATCTTCGTTGCAGGTTCGCGCTACGTTAACGGTACACCTCCTTTTTCCATTCTTATTTCGCCGGAGCTCGGCCGGGGAAGGATTGAACCGTATCCTCGAACCGCGGCGCAACTTTGTCGCACGTTGCAGAACGCCTCGCAAGCACCGCGGCGAATAGAAGGCGAACGAGCCTCTCACTCGCGGCCACGATTCCCCCCGAGTTTTCCCGGTTATTTCCCGGGGAAAACGAGACTCCGCGGACGTTCGCGAACTGCACGGGCTATCGGGCAACTTGGTCCAACTTCCATTTGAGACACACGCCGTCGGAAACCGGAACACGGCGATCCTCTCGCGGACCGGTTCGCACCTACGCGGAGCAGGGTTAAGGCGGAGCGCGTTCGTTCGGTCGAGCTCCTCGGACACGACAGGTACGACTCGGGAGCATCCGCAACAACTAACCGTGAACGCGTACGAGAACTAGTTCGAGGTAGAACGAGGCGAACGATGATCGCGGACCTCGATCATCGAAGGAGACTCGTCGGCCGCCGGGCGGAACTCGTCCGATCGCCTTCCGGTCTGTCATCGGTCTCACCGGAAATGGGAGAGCACCTGAACTCGTAGCCAGGCTCCAGGAACCGGTGGTTAACTACTCGAGCTACTGGATGAACCGGCCGGCCGGTTCCTCGTGGATTCTAACTTGTGGCTCTCTGGTCGTGGCGCGAGCGGGCAAGAGAGCCGCCAGGGAAACAGTGAAACGGTGAAAGAGTGAAGGGGGGAGAAAGAGATAGAGAAACAGGAAAAAGAAAGAGAGAGAGAGAGAGAGAGAGACAGGCGGGGAAAGGAAGAGCGCGAGAGAGACAGAGGATGGACTGCACCTCTCGCCGGGTGCCAGCCAGGTCAGCGACCGTGTCCTCGCTCTTCCGAATGTTTTCTATCGGCGGCGCGCTCGCGACTGGGATCCTGGATTTCGGATGAGAGCCAGCTCTCAAGAATCAACACGCAGGCGCCGTTCTTCGTCTTCCTCTCTCTCTCTTTCTCTCTCTCTCTCTTCTCCCGCGCCCAACCACCTCTCCCTAACATTCTCTATCAATCCTCCCTCCCCGGTTGTTTCACGGAACACGCAGCATCCCTCTTCCACCTGGACTCTCCTGCGAACTCCGTCTAGCTCGCCCCCAAGAGCTCGGGCTCTTGCCTGCCCTACCCTGATCAACGTACTACCCCTGCTGCCTGCTACTCCTGCTGACCTGCATGTATAAGCAGCTGTTTTCTCCTGTTTCGTCGTTACCTCGCCCTACCCTACGTGCTTACCTCTTGCTTCTTCCGCGATATCTCTCTTCAGCGTGCAACTTCAACTCACCTTTGCATCCTGTTCTGCTTCACAGCGTTGCGCTCACCCTCTCGGACGGATAGCGGTTAACCGGTATCCGAGGTCGGTTTATATCCTTGCTGGAGATCGAACAGGTGATTCGCGGGTTGGTGTTGCGATTTTCCTTTCACAGCGGACTTATCCGAAATCGTGCACGAGACCAACCCCTTGACGCGCAATGGCGTTGCACGGGGCGCACCTGCGCCGAATGAAAAATACATGTTCCTGCGTTAATTTCGATGTTTTCTTTTCTCGGTTCCTTTTACGAAGAGACGAACGAGATAAAAACAGCTTTGCGGAAGGGTTTGTTCTTCCAGAAAGGCGAGCTTCCGTGCGGCCGATTCTGAATAGTTTCAACTAGTCGTCGGCCACGTTTTATCTTCGTATTCTACAAACACTGTACCTTTGTATCGGGATACACCTTTTTCCTTGGACCGTCTCCGATCGTTATCATCATCGTTGTCTTTCTCCGTTCACGAAGCGTCTCGACGTTTTCTAGGTACGAATACGAATATGCGTATGCCTGCTCTACTCTTGCCGGCATCTTGCGCTTTTGTCTTTTACCGCGTTTCTCTTGTTTCTCTTGTTGTTGTTCTTCTTCTTGTTTTCCGCATCCTGGTGGCGAATTATACTTAACCGGCATTGTTCTACACGCCGCTTTCTTGTCTTGAATAATTCAACTTTCGCTGGTTCGACCATGCACGGACCCGCGCTACTTACCGGCGCGGCGAGTTTCATGCTCGTTTTTCGGTAACGTACATCTTCCCTCATTTTTATGTTATCCCGTGTTGCTTTATAGCCTCTAAAATCTGTTATTACGCGTGCTTCTAGCACCTTTTCTGCTTCATACAGGGTGTCTCTGGTATTCTAGCGTTCCGAAAACCTCTTGGTATCAGTTTCGAGAATAATAAGTAATCGAAAATATTGATTTCCACTGAAAATTTCAATCGCGCATCCTGTTCTTCGGTAGTCGGTCTCGCCTTGTGCGAATTAGGTTCAAACGACACGATTGCGTGCACGCTAGTTGCTCGGCACATTCGTCCTCCATTAAACTCTCCTTTCGTCGTACTTTCGTGGAAAACAGTCGCTTTGTCTCGCGAGTACTCTATTCTCCGAATCGGTTTACTCTATTTGCTCGTGGCCGACGAGATTCATCTGAAAATTCGTCTTCCTCTATTCTTCCTTCCGTGACTTGACTGTTACCTGCACGGGAGGCATCATTCTACGTGCACCATTCGTCTTCTGACTGTTCCAGACTTCACGCGTCCGATCATGTACAAACTTGGTCTACTTGCTGGTAGTTTCCTGTCTTCTATTTGGTCCGATCCTCTTCCTTGTCCTGTTGTGTCGCTGCCACGATTATACGATTTTATTGATCCCAACGAATCGTTACATGAAAACACAAATGAAATTGTTGTAATAATAACATCGTTGTAACGCCAATGTTGTTAGTCGACTAACTTTATATAACCTAAGAAATGTTTTTAGCGTTAGCATTATAAATGCTACTTGCTGCGCTGTTACTTAGTTTCGTACAACTGTCGTAAATTAGCTAATTTTGCGTTAAATTCTGAAGTTACAGTTCCTTAGACGAGTGTAAAGCGTAAACGCACGGTCCAACTGCACGAAACAAATGATATTTGCTTCATCAACGTTTCATACGGTAACCGTACTGTACCTGAATTATATATTCCTGCTGTTAACTAGTTAACATCCCGACAATTTATTATAAAGAGGACGGGAATGCGAAACAATTTGATCCATATTTTGAATTTAATTATTACCTTCGAATTTTTGATCATTAACGATTATCGGTTCAAGTTGTACCTAATGATTTGCATCAAAATTAATAGTAATCATTATATTATTGCAAATTAAAATAATAATAATAAAAATTTTTCAAAAATGGGAGTGATCGCGCCATCGATCTTCGTCATAATGGATATTCAAACGTATCGTAAACTGGTGGTACAGAAAGCTCGACCGTTTGACCACTCTGCTCGATTAAGTTCTTCTTCTTCGGTAGGCATTTCATTTGGTCGTTCATTTTAATCGGTTTATCCCTTTAATAAATTTACATTTCCGTAGAATCCACTGCGTTCAATCGAGCGCCTTCCCTTTGTCCTCTACATTTCGTAGTATTAACGTACTCGGCCAGACATCCTTTTCATCTGCTTATATCGCTCGGCTCTTTGCCTCTCCTTAATTTCGCCACACAATCTTCATACTTTTCCTCCGCGTTTTATTTGGCTCGTGTGTCTCTTCGCTTCCCTCGGTGCCCCCCGACTTCTTTGCTCTTTTCATTCTCTTGGCAGCCATCCCTTGCCATGCTCCTATTCAACCACTCCCGTAAGTTCACGATCCGGTTTCCCATGTATACGCTAAAGTAACGCTGAACACTCGCTTTAAAGTTAAACATTTTCTTTTAACTTATACCCGTCGCACGCGCTATCTCGATTCTCGAAACCTAGGAGCCGCAATGGTTGACGATAGTCGGCGCCTTCGTTTCCATGCGAACTATTCTTTCCTGACCCTTCACCTTTTTTGCTCTCTTTACCAGCTGTCAGTTCAGAGCGTCGCTGAATGCGGCTCTCTCCTCTCCTATCTCAGTTTTGTAGGTCTGATCGCGTTTTGTTCTATTTATCGGCTACGCGAGGCGCCATTTTTCCCTAAATTTTTCATCCCTGACCCTTTTGTTCGCCATTCCCAACCCGTTACCTATGAAAGGTACTATCGTATACGCATCTTTCTCCCTCTAAGCGTTCCAGCATCCGTCGACCTGTTCGAATATAGGTTTGTTCTACTTAAGATCGACTTATTCTCTTTCATGTTCCAACACACTCGTATTTTCAAAAATTTTCTCTGCTTTCTCTTGCGTAGATTATCTTATAACGATGCTTTGCGTGGGCCTTCTACTTTGATCGGTGCAAGTCCAGAGAAGTATTGCACAGTGAGACAATAACTTTCTCCACCTAAAAGCTAGAATATCTTTCCTTTCTATTACGTAAAATAGTTCTGTAGTTCTGTCACGCAGAAACTCCGAGCAGCCGAAGCCTTATGGCGGAAACCGAAGATCGAGGTACGTGACAGTGACAGCGTGTATTTTTCAGAGAGGGAGTAAGAGAGCGAGGCGCCGCGGTGGTTGGTGAGCGAAGCCCCCTAGTAAAATATGAAATTAAGAATAAATTCGTCTATAATTGACGGCTTCGAATGGGAGCACCCCGTTAATAGGCATTTAAAGCGTGCTATCTAGGTGTGGCAGAGTGCGGAAAGTGGATCGGTAATCGGGGGGTTGGCATTAATTATTCGCCAGCTGATCGGGCGTGGGCTTCTTCCGATTGGCTGGCGAAATCATCTTAGAATTAAATTCTCTCGCGTAGGTTGATGATCCAGTTTGTCTCGCGCATTCGGTTGCGGAGTCGCGTTTATCCCGCCTCGAGGTTGAAGGTTTACCTTTAACTTTTGCCCACTTATAGTGATATTTACGGTGACGGACGGACAAGAGGGAACGAAGGACATCCGATGTTGCGGCGCGACGGAACAACAGCTTTTTAGCTCGTCGCGCTGCAAAAAGACGGATACGACACGGTACATAGGCTCGTAGCGTCCACAGCAGCGTTCTTTTGTCGTTTGTAAACTTTGCCGGCGTGCGCGCGCGTGCGGGCGAAAGCAATTTTTTCAAACGGAGGAAAGATAACCAGAAGCAACAAGAATCCCGTATGCGCGGCCGCGCGTGTAATCGTGTTCGCGTTCACGCTCTCCTGGTAGACGTCATCGAGTTACCCTTAAACGAGTCCGGATACGTATGACATTTAGCTGGGCCAAATGATTGATTGGTGCCGCGCTCGAATGATCGATCGCTTTACGTTATATGAGCCACCCAATTGGCTCCCGAGTGTGGCGAACATTTTCTGATTTAGTTCGCTCGCTCGTAACTTTAATAACTCGCGCGGAATAATTGATTAATGGCCGCCTCGGAATCACGTTTTTCTTGATCAAGCTTATTTTTCAATACGTTGACTAGATCACGAACTGATTGGAAACGTCGACGAACGTCGACACGAACTTTTAACGAAATGTCGTACGGCTGAGTTGCGTGGCTTTGAGTCAACTAAGATTGTTTTGAAATACCTTGAAACAATTGTCCCTTTCGATAAGACAATACTACGTATCATGATACTGGAACGACCAAGGAACATTTACAAAGTAACCAATTTACGATCGATTAACTGTGAAGAATCTAAACAACTTCGGTTGTATAATTTCTTATAAGATAACGTATACATGTATAGATACGTTTTGTGCTCGGTACGGTCAGCGTTCACCAGCGATTGCAAAGGTATAAATATTTTTGCGACCGACCGTATGCTCGAATTTGGTGAAAGCTTCATCCCTGGGAACGTCGCGCTGTAACTTTCCCATTATTCCCTGAAAATTGTAATCTAGCGTTTCTGTATCAGTCTGTCCGTTTGTCTCCCCTCTCCTAGTCTCTCTCTGTTTCTCTCCCTTTTTTTATTTGTTCTCGCGCGAACGGAATCGGAAATGCGTGACCCGCATTGCACTCATTTGTATTGCGTCGAGGGTGAGAGCGTAGACAAAGCTCGCTCTGTGAAGATTCAGTTCCGGTGGCAGCCGGATTATAACGGCGAGTCGCACAACGCACGGTATCAAATTGTATTACAAAACTCGAATATTTCTTTCGGTTCCTTTTTCGGTTTTTATTTCCAACGTGTTTCCCTCGGTGAAAGACTGTTTAATTAAATATTCTACTCTTTGCGACAGGTTTTTATATGCGCGTTCGAAGTTATCCCAACGTTTTCCCCTTTGTACGCCGTTTCAATCGGGTCTTTACCATTTTTTGTTGTTTTTCTTCTCGTTTCAACCGAGACGCGGTCGTAAGTTTAACACAGGCTGCGTGTAACATCTTTCTTTCCGAGTCGAGTAAAACTTCGAGAATCTTGAACGATACACCCGACTGGAAAAAAAGAACTATCGTTAAAGTGAGATTCGCAATTATTCGCGGCACGCGTACGATGAACATTATTGGACAAATTTTCAAAGCTCGTTGTGAAATACGAAAAGTGGAAAAAAGTAACTTCGAATATACTCTTAAATATGTCCAGAACCGAATGTGGGTCCTGAATCGAAACGTAACCATCCTCTTCCGGACGAACGTAACAAAACATTATAGAAATTCTGTGCCGTGGTTTCCGTCGGTCTCGCGTTACAAATACATGAAATTCTCGGTAGGAGCGTAAACAAGCTTTATCGTTACTCCGGGGCTCGGGAACATTGTGTACGACCACTGTATTATTTTTCAACGTGGTTCGTAGGAGATTCTCATAACTCCGGTACTTCATATGCCATTTCGATTTCCGTAGAGCGGCGAGGCATTATACCGTATCGGACCGCGGAAGCGTTACGTGGCGGGATTAAGCGCGTAATCCCGAAGCTTCGCGTTTCACGCGGACTTACGGGTAAACACTAGAAGGAAAGGAGAGGGGAGGATGTGTTGGCGAATTCATCTTGGCCGGTAGTTAGCCGGACCGTGACTCGCTATTACAGCGGTGACCTTCCCCAACTTCGCGCCGCGGTCGGACGAATACGATACTATTCGGGCCGTCCAAAATAATAAAAACTCTACAATACCCATAAAGTAGTCTCATAAAAAAATAATGAAAAATAAAGATTTTCCGATCAGCGTAGTCTCACCGATATACCCGAGCCGCATGGTGTACTCGAGGGGGTACACCCCGCGGTAGTGGGGATATCTCCAGGACATTTACGTGCCAGACATTTGGGACATATACCGATAAAATACTGTACATTTCGGAGCGGTCGCTTTAAAACTCATATATCCTCTGTCTGTGAAACGAGAGGCGCCTTAATAACCCGTAATTAAATTCGTCGCCGCTGGGGGACCCTCCCTGGTGCTTTCACGATCGGCCATAAATCCGCTCGCTGCGGAAGAAACGCGCGTGCGCGCGCGTTGCAAATCACCTAAAGGTCACGCCCGGTCGTTGTCTAAACTTGTCGTTACGCTTGTGACTCGATATTAATGTCCACGGGGAAGCTGAATGATCGAGGAACCAACTGTTGTGGAATTTGTCGCCGCAACCGCAGTCAGTGAAAGCTCGAAGTCAGCGTTTCGTGAAATTTCTCGTGCGGTCGGACTGTTCGCGCTCGCTCGATCCTGGGGTATTTCCCGGGAATCCACGGTTCCCCTAAATCAATTTAAACGAATTCGCATCGCGAATAAGTAAATTGTTCGCCGAAAGACTATGTCTACGATCTCTACTTCGTTCTGTTATTTCGAACAATGCGGCGCGGCGCGGCGATCCTGCCCTTCGGGAGTCGACCTAAAATAGAACCGCGATTCCCGTGGTCCGATTTAACAGAAATATCGCTTCCCTTTCATTGAACGATAGCGGACCGACGAAAATATGCTCGGGATTAACGTGAATACGGCCGTGCACTCTGGCGCATTTCATACGGCCAGCATTCTCGATCTTCGAAGATTATATCGACTCTCGTGGTGAAATTCGCGAAAATAGGGCGACGAGAACGGCACGACGCGCACGGAAATGTACAATATCCTGCGGATTCCGGCTATGAGCACCAGTATTCTTCAGAGTTCGCATGAAAGAGAACGTTTCCCGAACTATCTTAAGGGAACTAAGATTTTCTATCCCCGCACGGATTCACCGGCAACCTCCTCACGACGAAAAGCAGGTCCGCGTCACTTTATCGAAAATGATTATTCGAACGAATTCATTGGTATCTCTGCAACAGATTTCTAAAATTTGATAAAAAGATAATCTCTCTGTCTCTGTACACGATATTCTGGATAATTTTTTCAGAATCAGAAAGTTAACGTTCAGGTGTACTCCTTGGATCCACTGATTATGCACGAACGATTGAGAAAGAAACTTTTTACGATCGACGAAGAAAAATCTTCGATCGGTTGGTAACATTGTTTTAGTTTCAGAGTGTTCCCGTGCTCAGCGACCGGACCTTTCGTTTTCTCACAGAACAGTCCCGCGTCGTTTCTTTTATTCCTCGAATTCAAGAGAAATGAGATTGCTCGGTAATTCTTACGAGCAGCCATTACTCCGAGGCGTGCCAACAAATCTACGAGTCCTTTTATGCCGCACCGACTAATTCCAAGGATTAATTGAATCGTAAAAATAGACCAAAGCCGGCTTTCTCGAGCCGTGTATCCAGCAGGAAGAACAAAGTTTACGCACTATTAGAGCGCTATACAAACAATTGCGTTTTACAACTGCTTCGAGTTACTATTTTTAATAAACGCACCGGCAGGAAAAGAAGAGATACGAGACGGCTCCTCCCTTGGAATTATTATCCCGTATTTCCTTCTTCATAATCTGCATCACGATACGGCAAATTAGGATTCCAAGAGGGGTTCATAAATTCAGTTTTCGTGGGAGAATGGAAAAATTCAGAAAAACGTCCGACCATTTAAGTTAGCTTAACTTGCTAAAAATTGTTAATACGCCACTCTCGGCAAAAATTATTCGATCAAATAAATTAGGCGACCGTGATCGTGATTATACATATTTGATAAATCATCCAACGATTTAACTTCGATATTGAAAATTGCGGAACGTGAAAAAACATAGGTATACCAGTCACGTGTTGTGCTCGTTACGGTTGGTGTATAACGTATCAAATGTGTTATGCTAAAGGCCAAATCGGTGTCGACACGTGAAACGCTTCAGCCCCGTTTAAACCGGTGTCGCGTGATAATGATTTTCGTGAAATGGAACACAATAATTGGACCCATTTAACTAGAAGCTCCGAGGCATTTTGCAGCGGCGAGGTCATCGTTCAATTTCCCATGGAGAATAAGTTAATAGCATTTTCCTTGGAACGTAACCGGTTCAAAGAGTTCCGGCGTATCAAAGATAGGGGGAAGGGCACGAGTGGGAGATACGCGTCCACTTTCTGACATTTACAGTGATAACACGGCCCGTAATTCTACAGGTAAAGTAATAGCTCCTCTCAGCTTCCATTAAGCGGCGAGGATAAAGCGGCGGTAACGCATGTGCGCGCTCGTGCACGCGGCTCGTCCATGCGTCTAAGTGCGTGCGTAAAGCGATTTATCTAATCATAAGGACGCTCAGGCTTAACACTTTCGACGTTGCAACCGGGTTCTCGATAATTCGAATCCTACTTAAGCGAGTAGTGCTATCGCGTTTATTTGTTCTTGAGAAACAAAATAGAACGAGATTTATTCATTGAAATTGTATTCTTTCAAACGAAAACCGTACACAAATGCCGGCTCGTTTCGTTAATATCGATACTTTCTTGACCCGCTATACCCGTTCGGAGTATTTCCATAGGAAAACTGCGCGCTGAACCGACACCAATAGTAGCTCTAATCCGAGGCAATAACGATCTTCTATCTCCTCATCGAACTTCACCATTTGTATATGTGTACGCGAAAGCGGTACGAGTTCAATTCCCGTCGTGCGAAGATTCTCGAGAGTTTTTCATTCTATTCCTGACACGTAGACGCCGAAAAATAGAAGAGAGGGGAAAAAAGACGTCGGAGAATATTTTCAACGCATTGTCACGTACAGAGCGTCGGCAAGCAGGCATAACGCGTTTCCAGCCGCGTTCCTTTCAAGCGTATCCATTTTGGAATAAGCAAACAGCGGAGCAGAATTCCTACGAGCGTGTCGATAGAGGCACCGAATACCGGGTATCGGGACCCCATCTATCAGGATCACCGGTTTACAATCAAGGCGAGAGAGGTCGAGTTGTATCCGAGTGCAACTATTGACCCGCGAGCGTCATAATTATTATTCAAGCGTAATCGATCGCTACGCATCAAACCGTTTCGATGTCAATATCCTCGCGTCAAAACGAAAACCGCCTGTTCGCGTCTGCTCGGTTTTCTCCTTTTCTTTTTTTGGAGAAAATCTCATACGAGATTCGTTTCAACATAATTGCAATACAATATCGATAAAGCCAATGCAAGCCAGAGAAGAAGCTGGATGACAGTGATCCGATATACTACACCCGATGATACTGACAATAGTTGAACGGTAAGCGGTTAACAGTGAAAACCAAGGAAGCCGATGTTCGCTAAAAAATTTCTCGAAATAGGTTTTCCCTCGAGAACGTATGCTCGGTTCATAGTTTCGTACACTTCGACGAAAATCCTCGAAAGCGGAAACTTTCTACTCGCGTTTAAGGAACTAATTAGCTGGTGTTTTTTTCCAAATTTAATTGGAGCGAGAAATTCGAGTTAAACCGTTCGACGCGACGGTACAGCTGAATTGACAGTATGTAGAATTAGTTTTGCAGCTTGCGCTATGTTAATTAGATGTTCGGGGAAGCAGCACCGACGGTTAATAGGCGTGTTACCTACAAATTGACAAGGTCGACTGGTTTCAGAATTTCGTATCAACTTTTAATTACTTAATTAGTCGGGGCCGCGCTATTTTCGGCAGGGTGTCATGGAATTATTCGTGCGTCGCATTAAATTGAATCGTATATAAGTGTTTGAACTTCCGGTCGATACCGCAGTCATCAGTTCGCCTCGGAATGTTGCAAATTTCTGAAGAACCACGCATATTTAAAAGTTGTCCGTCTGTCCGATGTACTCGGCTCGACAATTTACATTGAAATTTTTCTGTTCACGTTCCACGTTCTTGGCGCGATACGTAATTCAGCGACTCGGATTTCTAGGTTACTATGATAATTTGAAAATCGTAAAAGCGCCGATGCTACATAAAAAGTAGGGGCTCAGCAAGATTTGAGCGCCAGCGCGGAATTACAAATTTCAAGAGGTGGCACACGATCTTCAGGAAACCCTCGCGCGATTCCAATCAATTTTTTCCTGCTTTTCGGACTTCCCTTGCACGAATTTCCAGAGAATTTCGAACCCTTTTCGACAATTGATAACCAACTGTAAAAAAATTCAGTGGCCGAGCATCCCTACTTAATTTCATCGCTAATGCAAAATTCAACTGTAACATTATGAGCTCCCCTAAAAAAATTACATCAATTTATAATTTAATTCCTCTGTAATTTCACGAAAAAAAGCGTGCCGTTTCGACACATCTGGCGCGTTATTTGAAACCCGTGTAAATAGATAGTTGAGTGTAATCGTTTGATTGGCCGTGGTAGGCCAATCACATTAGCCCGAGCATGATGTCGGTTGGAAAAAACTGCCATTGGCTTCTAAATTAAGAAACCGGTTTTTGACGACGCGACGGCCATACCCGCGGCGGGACTGTAAATTCAGACGATTATTGGATTTTTCAGGGTCCTTTCGCCCGTTTCGCTCTTCTGCCCGCGATCTTCATTTCCTTACTGCGAGAGCTCGACCTCGCGATGGAATTTACTTTGACATCGCGACGAAGCACCTCTCCTTCGAGGGAACTGTATTTATTTCTCTCGGTTACGAGTACAATGCCAACGAGGACGACGAGCTCGCGTTATCCGCTCGACGGAGTGCAACATACTGCGACGAGACGTGGATTATTGCCCGAACAAACAATTTTTATTCGAAGATCGAACATTTTGTTTTCGTCAAAGAAACATCCGCGACGTCCTCTTGCTCTGCTACGACGAACAGCATACTTGCAGAGCGTGTGGTCTCGAAATCGATCTCAATTTCAGTGACGGAATTGTAAAAATACACGTTTATTACGATAATTATCAATGGATAGTGTGGTGACCTCTCCTGTCAACACTCTGCGTAGATCGCACGGAAGGTCGGGTGATACACAAACAAAACACTACAGTACTTAGTTGCCTCCTCGATACGGGCGACCACGGGCCCTCCGGACTCCGGACCCCGGACCCCACCACCGCACCCGCGACACGCCGCGCGGCACATCTTTATTCTATACCATACTGTGTACAACGCAGACAGTAATAATTTTTTAATTAATTTTAGCGTCGATGTCAGTTAGCAAGGTTACAAACGAAGTGCTGCCCCGACTACGACCCCGATCCTGTGATTCTGCTGTTTGCGATCTACTTGAATGTTGCTAGTCAAATTGTTGGTCTTGGCTAGCGGCTTGCCTGTTAAATTAATAAATACCCACCTGGATACGTGGTTATCGATCGAAACCGGGCACTCGGAGTATCGGGTGTATACGTCACGCAGATCTGACGGAAAATCCGTATAGGCCGTGAAATATGCGAGTTTCAAGTTTCCATCCGAGATACGTACTGCTTCACGTGGGTATGCGCGATGTGAGCGATATCGGGTAAAAACGACGAGAGACCATGTGTGCTCGAAAGAAGTTGTTCTTCGCTTTTTGAGAAGAGGATGCAGGGTGAGCGATCGAGCCCGCCCCTCTCTCCCTGCCTTAAAACAGCCTACATTTTCGACTATTTTTACCGACCACCCTGTAGAACCGTGTACGCGTGTCTTTCTCCTCGGGACATGTTTCTCCAAATATCGATTTTAATTCGACGAAACTTCAATCGCAGCAGCAGTTGCGTTGTGCTCATTGTTCGAGAACGGGCGAACTTTTGGAACAATTTCATATTCGACGCATTTACCGTGTCAATAATGCACAATCAAACTTGTGGAAAAGCTTTCAAAAAATAGGACATGTAGAGGCACACTCGATACGCATACATAGAGCTCGCTGAAACAAATTGCGACTTCGAGTCGAAGGGGTAGGGATCCGAAATTTTACAGAATACAGTGAGTCCTCGACTTGCTTCGTCTTAGTTTACGTATTTCTTGATGTTTTATATTGAAAAATCTTATTTATAGAGGGGACATCCGCCTTAATTATTTTGCTTATACTTGGTTTGCAACGAGACGGTCAATCAACCGTTTAACCGTGCAACGACCGTTGTCTTTTCCCTCGGGACGAGCTTACCGGCTTCCAGGACTATCGATTTTATATTCGATGAAACTCGCCTCGGACTTCGACGAAGAATTAATCACTGGCCGGAGCACCCTAATTAAATAAGTCCCTCTGATACTCTTCCACGGGGCTCGATCCCCGTTCGTGCTTCACCGGCCGCATCCCCGGCGCACCTAAATCGACGCCGGCAGATAAAGAGAAGTTTGCTCGCACGGAAAAATATCGAAATTAATTTTTCACATTTCCTCCCGGGCAGCGCGTTTGATCCCCGATAAATTAAAGGTCGAGGATCCGGACGAGAAATCGCGGGAATCGAGATCAGGAAATTTCACCAGTGCCGTTTCTTTTCCACCGCATAGAATCGGGGTTTATCGAATTTTCCCTCGTAGCTGCACAGAGCATCGGAACCAACGACGGGAAAATTCATGGTAAAAAGTTGAACAAACAGTATCGGGATCGGCCACTGCGTCGCTGGATTCCGTTTTCAACTCGTCCCGTGATCTGTTTGATCCCCTACGAGATATTAATTTGCTATTAGCAGTTCCACGTGTTTTCCAGACGAGTAACAGATTTTACGTTGCTTTATTTTGCTTCTCGTTCGTATTCGTTTGACGTTGCGAGAAAACCGAGTCGATGTTTCAAAGTTTCAAACGGTAGAAAAATTAAAAAAGTTATTTTAAGTCGTCTAAAAGACGGAAAGAAATTCACGAATAAGCGGTCCCCGTGTCTCGCAACGGAGATCAACAGCGCGCCGGACCAGTTAAACTTCCCGTGCTGCAAAAAGGACACGTGGCGTCGGAACGTTATTCGAGGCTGAAGAACTTCCGGTGGCGAGATACATTAAGACCATTGCACAAAACGTTTCTCCCGCGACTTGCTCGATTATCGGTCGTCGCTGCCCACGGCAAACGAGGGCGCAGTTCCGCGATGGCCACGTATTTTAATTTTTTGCTGGCCGAACGGCGTGAGACACGAGTATCGGTGGTGTCGGAAAGTTGAAGGAGCCGAGCCGTGCGCCACACGCCGAAAGTAATAGAAACGATAACTTTCCTCTCCCGAAACTTTACCGGGATTTATGGTCGGTTCGATTGCGGCCAAGTTCGAGGCATTAAGCTCGCGCCCGAACAACTTTTTTTATCGTCCCGAGCAACGGGACACCGGGAAAACTATGCTGCACGTGTACTTAAGAAGGTTTATTGCGGAAGTCACCTACAAAAAATCTTTCGCGATACCGCGAATAACACAGCCGTTCCCCGACACTTTCTCTAAAATAATTATTCGAATCGATTCTTCTTGGTCGAACATTTTATTCGTAAAACAGAATTTTTCAAAACACTTATTTCGGAAAAGAAATTGACGAAGAAAACTGTACTTTTAATTTAACATGGGATTTTACAATGGACTCGTCCGTTCAGAAAAGGAATGTTCGGGATCATCCTGCATTAGTTTCACCATTTTTACCTCGTGTCTACGTTTGCAGGTTTACTGCACCGATCACGTGACAGTGATGCATTTTATGAAATTAGAAAACGTGGTGCATCCACGGCGCGCAATAATATATTTACACGTACACATGCGAATAGCCCGTGCACGCGGCCCACCGTTCCATGTAATCAAATTGTGACGGCTAATTAGTGAGTTAAATGCGCAGGAAAGCCCTCTGCCTGGGATAGTTAATGTATTATAATGAGATTAAATCTGACATGCTATTAATGTCGATGCGTCGTATTTGATAGTCCTAGACGCGCAGTTGGCGTTGGCTAGAATAATTGGTTGCTGCAATTGCTCGTACCACGATAAGACACCTATTTATTTATGTAAACACGTTTTGCACTATTTACACTTCGTTTAGCTGTTCGTTCTTTGTTCAATTCTTTATTCCTTCCTTGTGGAAAGTAACAATTTCAAAGATCGGTGGATGTTATTTGAAACGGTAAAAACATTAACGCGATTACAGAACATATACGAGAAATATAAATGTATAACATTTAAAAAAGAATTAGAAGTTAAAATGTACTTTATATAAATCTTAATAAATTCGTTTAAATAAATTACAGAATCATTCGATTCATAGAGTAATAATTAAAATGATTAAAAAGACATATGTTAGTTAAGTTTTCCTAAACATGTTACCGCCGCTCGACCTTAGTTCTGCAGACCTCTACCACAGAGTCTCTTAATTTTTGTGAATTTTCCAGATAAGGGGTAGCAGGCTACGAGAATCTCATAACTGGCGAGCTCCGGCCTGTAATGTAATTAGAGAATAGACTACTCGGTCCCCAGAGTAACAATTAGGATCTTTACTGCTCCCCGAGATTCTCGAAGGAGGCTAGATCTCTGGAATCCGAGACCTAAATGTAAAAATATTCATATTTGCCAAAAATCTTGTTGGTATCTTGAATGGTTGAATTTGGTAAATTGAACTTCTAAAAAGTTGTATAATTCTGACAACATTTATCTTCGAACAAGTTACCACCCGCGCTACAGTGGTAGCAGTGTGCAGAAACTTCGCGAGATCGTCGCTAGATGGTTGTTGCTATCAGTCTCCGCTCCAATAAGTAGATTACATGAAAATTTTTCAAAATTTGTTACTTAAAATTAGTTCTGTATTCGTCGATTTGATAAAAAAAAATATTAAAACCATAACAACTCCCAAACAGATACAAATTATATTCTCTCAAATAACGATACACAAAAAGCTTGAAACGTTTCAAAAAGTCTTCAAGGATTTGTTGTTATACCTGTCTGAATTGATCGAATTGAATATTAAATTATGAAACTGAAAATTCATTTGAAAACCGATGGGGTGTTTAAAAACATCAGAGACAATTATTTTGTCGTGAATTTCAGGAGAAACGTGTATCGATCGATCAGGAAGAAATAATAAATTGGAAAATGCAAGTTATTTTCAATCGCTCGATTGCGCTTCAATCGTCTTGACACTCGGATTCTATTTTAATTGAAAATTTATATTTACCACTTTTATCGAGCACTTTATGTATGTTATAGGAATCATTAATCAAATCCGAAGAGCAGCGAGTGATAAATGGCAAGATAGAAAATATTCTCTTTGGCACTCGTTTCCACTCTACGCTTGAACGATCGAACATTTCGAAAACTACGTGGGATGTTACCATAGATGTCTTGTTACATCTATACTGCTGTTTCCTGCTGTCATCGTGCCAGCTGAAAATGGGTCTCGTAAAACAACCCGTCGCATCGACAAAATCAAACTCTCCAATTTTGAGTCTGATATGTAGGTATTATAGGTATGTATAAATATGTATTTACTGTAAATTTACCTGAGTGCAACAGAAATAGATCTCATTTGAGAAAAAAATAACTATATCGGAGACGGTCGGAGGATTTGCCAACATGTAGCACTTTTGTTTTTTTATCTCTCGCGCCCGAGGACCCTTGGGCCACCCTCCTACCTAGATCGACAGGGGAAAGGATCGGTGGACGGATAACTCGCCGCGAGATGAATGGGCCCGCGGATTTTGTAACGAACCTTTTATCTCGGAAGTACAAGATTTAGATACGTGGTAAATTGTGAACATCCGATCGTCTTCGTTAACGTAAGATCCCTTTTGAGATTAAAATTTCTTAGGTCCACGACCAAGAAAATGTGAAAGAGATTCTTCGACACGGTTTAAACGAAATGCAGGCTCGTGGAATGATGTGCTACGTTGAATAATGAAGCCGAAGTTTGAACGACATGGAGGAAACTGCATGTACAGGATAGACAGGTTATTATCGTAGTACGTGGAACTTGTCTACGATTTAACAAGTCTGCCATCCTGCTTGACAATATTCGAAACGCTTTCAACGATTATTAGTTATGCCCTTTCGCCGACGTTAACAGAAAAGAAAATCACAATGTGAATAGTTTGAATGAATTTTTACAAATGCGAAGTTCGCTGTATTAATTCGAGCAAATCGCGTTGTTCGATTAACGCTGCCGAAACGGAGGCAGAAAAAGGCGAATTCGAGCGATTTCACTTTACTCGTTTCAAATGGGACGATCAGTCATAACCATTCGTGCAAGAAAAAACTATTAAATTACGATACTGCTGAAAATGTTGCCTGAAAGAAAAATATTAAAAAATGTTATTTTACGGAGACGTGCTCCGCGCGAACGTTCGGCCGCACGTTTTATAAATGACTCTGCAAAAATTGAACGAACTGGGCTGTGAGACTTCGATTCGCCTAACTTATTTCCCAGATCGTTCTCCAGTCGACGAATACTTCTTTCATACATTTTGACAAGTTCCTACGAGAGAAAATCAATAGATGTTGAAAAAGTCATCGTCCTTTTAAAATTGTTCAAATATTATTGTGGCTCTCACTATATTCCTTTGAAAGTAATGTTGTAATTAATAAATTCTATTATAAGCTTAAATATGGAATTTCAAAGCGGACGTTTCAATTACAATACGTTATACGCCAAGACAAACATATACAACCTGGCAGCTGATGCTTCGATGAATGAAATATTATACTTATATTGTAAACAGAGATATACTGCTCGAAAACGGATAGTATGAAACCGTAGTCGTTATTGCACCGATTCGATAACTTTTATTTTATAAAAGGGGAACAGGGGTATGTAATATTCGTATCCAATACATTTTCGAACTTGTTCCGGTATCCACGGTCCTATAAATCATTACTTTCATTCGTTTGTTTATTGTAGCGAATATTCCACTTCCCAACAGCGCTGCAGCGCAATCGTGGGTATTCCGATTTTGCAATTCCGGTGCAACAGGAGTCTCTGCAAATCTCATACATGTTTATGAAAGAAAATGATGCACTGGCCATCGCATCGAGACGTTACATCAAATGTTTGCACGAATATATATTGAATATAATTCTGGCCACGTTGGCGAACCGTATAAATCGATGTGTTCGAAGAATAAATATACGGAGAAAAATTGTAAACGCTCACCGTGGTCAACGTTCACCGTTGAATTTTCAAGTTTGCTATTAGAAGTTAAGGATTAAAGGGATCAGAGTTCAACGCGAATGATTCAAATATGTGGAAGAAACTGGCTTTGCATTTTGTGGGTCTGCAACAATGCAATGTCTGAAAAGATCTGAAATCTGTGTAGACGAAACATAATTTAATAGCGACGATGAACGGGCGTGGAATAACGCGACGATGCAGTTGCTTCGGGGAACAGGTTCCCCCGAGTGTGAAACCATCGGAACTTAACGTCGCCAGGGAGATTCTCTCCTATGTGAACGATGAAAGCTTGCGAAGATCGAATATATGTAGACATCGGAAGAGTTCTCACGCGCGATTCCACGACGACGCCGCGCCGCACCGCCTCAAAGCGAGAATTTATCATATTCGTTTCTCTTCCTATGCATACCTGAGAGAGATACCCTAATAGAAAATCTGATCGAATTCCGCAAAGTTACTCGCAGCCGCGGCGAATCTGCAATCGCGGATCAACTGGTGCGATTCTGATACGATATCGCGCCAGATGTTTCGCGTCTTTGTTCAAGTACACCAATCGATTCTAACTCTTGCTCGTGTGCGATAGAAAACGTTACAACGCGTGAAACGATGAAGGCTTTTTAATTTAAAATTAATTTTAAAAAATACATTTTTCATTTCTTTCGTTCCCGTGAAAAATTCTCAAAATTAAACTTGTTCTTCTCGCTCTGGAGCGACACTCCAACGAACGAATTAATTTCGAAATTTTCCGTGTTCCATTTCGCGTAACAAAATGCTCTGCATCTCGATCTTGTTTTCGAGGAATTGGCGTGACCATTAAACTGTAGCTAACGAAAGCCGACCTCGACTCGAGTCGGAGCTGAGCCAAAGCAAACTCAAACAGCGGGGTCAAAGGTCCACAATATTGTTTGCGAACCAAAGAAAGGTTTCGAGATCGAGATTCGAAAGCCAGACCGTGCTCCATATTCCTCCACGCGTTCCTCCATGAAGGGAAATAATGACCGCGGCAGGTGCACGCGAACACAAAATGATTCCCGGTCCCAATAAGAAGGCGGAAGATGAGTATTAAAATTCGCTCGACGGTTGCAGAAGTTCCCTGGCAATTTCCGATAATGAGTATCCGTGAACCGGAAAGTTTCGATGCTCTCGTTCCTCGGGAAAAATGTATAATAGTGTCGAGAGCTTTTCAAATGCTCCCTGCTGAGTCCGAGGATGCGAGGAACAGAGAAAAAACGAAGACCGGGAAAATGGTGGAGAGTGAAAAAAATCGACGAGCCGTGAAACTTTTGTGAACAAAATTCGTAGAAATTTCACCAACTGAAAACGATCGCGATATTTCACGATTGATGTCTCATTTCCTGCGACGTCTACGTCTAACGCACCGATGATCAAAGTATTTTGAAATTATTTTATAACGTGATTTCAGTGGTTTCGGGAAATCGAAAAATGAGATACGGCAATGTTTAATTACGTTCAGCTTGAAGTTTAGCAACTTCCTGCGAACGAATACGGTTTCGCAGTCTAGAAATTATTAAATAAACTGGTCCCTCTGGTATCGCGAAGCAAACGTATACCGTGTAAAGAAACGAAGAGGAACAAACATATTCGACAAACAATACGTAGCAAAAACTTTTGAAAAATATTTTAGAAGACCAGTCGTTTCGAGCGTGCATCGAAACGCGTCTACGCTGTCGACGCGTCCTGTTTAATATTTATGTATGTACGTGTATACAGATTACTACATCGTACGTCATAGGCCGCTCGCGAATATTTATGAGAAGATTTAGCGTGTATCGATCACGGTTTCCGAAGAGAAAAAATTCGCCGCTCGAACGGTTGATTTCTTCAACAATTTTTTAAAAGGTGCCCCGTTTAATCCTCGAGCGGTTCTTTTTGTTGTTAGATAAATGTGCGGGGCTGGCGACCCTTGGTCCCGACTATCTCGCGTGCTCTATACGCGCACCCATACAAGCGCGCGTACATTTGTTCCCGTTTATCCTACATATTGCCCCTTCTATTCCCACCGTACCAATTTTTCACGATACCAGCGTCCGCCTTCGGTTTTATTTTTCCTCGTCGCGCGTGTCTCCAGAGTCGGGGTCGGTTTCAACAATTTTTACCTGTAGCACGCAACGCTGTTCATCCCCGTTCCGCCATAGCGTTTCTTCCGTTTCCTCCGTGTTTCCTTTCGCAAACATTCGCCCCCATTTTTGCTCGCCCGGCTCGTTATGCCACCGGCTATTTTGCGACGCGATTTTTCAACCAAAGTTCGAAACTGCGAACACATTTTTCAATTCGATGGAACGGATCCGGATCGGGTTTCGCGGCGATAGCCATTCGTCTTTCGAAGGGATATTCTGATTTTCGAAACCCCGTTCTTGCACGAATTTTTAAGAATTTTTTACCGTCCCCTTCCGCTACCTGTAATCAAAATTCCGAGTGTTTCCGATCGTAATCTGACCAGAGTCAACGCAATGTCCAGAGTCCCAGTCTATGTCAAGATTCCAAGGTTTATTAGATCAACGGGAGCGCTGCTCGCGTGTCGCCAGACATCCATCCGCCGAATCCGTCGATCCTCCTCTACATCTTTAGCCGCGTCGTGATCGTCTCCCTCTGTAATTCGTCCGCGTCCGGTATCCTTTGTTTACTCGTTCGCTCGTTCTCCGTCTCGCAATTTTCCAGGCCCTCGCTCGGATACCCTCTCGTCGGTGGATCGATCTGTCTCGGTCTCTCCCTCGATCTCCGCACCTTATCCATTCTCGGCTCTCGTCTCTCGATCGTCATTCTCGTTCGCTCTCCCCGTTGGTAGACTTCTTGCACCCCAATTGTCCCCCGTTTCACCCCCCGCACCGCTTTACCACCCACGCACAGCTCTCGGTATCACCATGCTCCCGTTTCCTCCCTTACTTTTACTCTCGGCTTTCCGTTTCAGCCTTCCGATCCGCTGTTTCTCTTCCGCTGCCCGCACCCATTTTATTCGATCCCGCTTTACTCCTTATTCCCACTTCGCCGCTCCAGGGATCCATCTGTCCCCGTTACTCACCATTCCTTCTCTCTCTCGATCCTTCTCTATTCCCATAGCGCGTTACTCGGTCCCCTGGTCATTCCTCTTTTCCATTTCGCCTTTACCCTCACCGCGGAGTCCGCCCACTGTTTTCCCACGAGGTCTCCATTCCTCTCTTCGAACCGACGGTTCACTGCTCTTCGGAAAAATTAAACCGACGACCTCTTTTTTCCTCCAGTGCTCTCTCCGTCGCTCATGGACGCTTGCCCTCCCCGTAGATGGCTGATCGTTATCCAACTTTTCCCGAATTACTCTTCAGGATTTCACACCTCCGCGCCGAGGATTTACAGGGTTCTATCCAGCAGAACAATTCCAGTACCTGAAAAACCCGAAACTATATCCAACTTTCATCTACACCCTGAAATTCCTCCTCAGGATTCCACACCCCAAAAACTGGAATCCACGTGGTTCTAGATTCTACAGCGATTTCGGCACACCAAAAAGCAAGCCAGTATCAAAGAGGCTAAGCATCTTCACCGCTCTATGAATTCAGGGATCTACGTTCTCCCTTCCTCGCCATTCCTCCTTCTCTATTCCCATAGCACGGTACGCGCTCCTCCGGTCATTCCTCTTTTCCATTTCGCCTTTATTCTCACCCCGGATTCCACCCACTGTTTTCCCACGAGCTCCTCCCCTTTCCTTTATTTCAACCGAAGGTTCTGCTCTTCGGATAAATTAAACCGTCGATCTCTTTCTTTCCCAGACTTCATCGACTGTCCTTCTCCGATATTCCCTTTTCCGCGAATAAACACTTTCCCTCGCTTTAAACCCGCTCATTATTCAACTTTTATGCCGCGTTCGCTCCGTCGCGCGACGCTGCCTCCTCATCGCCGCCTCTTTGTCACTTCTAAGAAGGATTTAACGCTTGCGAATCCTTTCTGGATCTAGCGATAACAGTTCGCTGGATTCTTCGTCTTCATTGTCAGGAAAGCATTGTATTTAACCTGTTGACTTATACTTACAATGTCGAAACAGTCTCGTCGCGAACACTTTGAACATAGTCTGCTAAATATTTATGTTATTCGTTTCTTCTCTGTCCAAGCACAATAGTATTTTTTTGTTGTCAACTAGAGGGCTCCGCCCCCCGCTCGCTTCGCTCGCCAACCACCGCGGCGCCACGCTCTCTCTCCCTCTGTCCCGCTCCCCTTCTCTCTCGCTCTCTCTCTCCCGCTCTCTCTCTCGCTCTTTCTCTCTCCGAAAAATACACACTGTCATGGCGCTCAATTTTCATATTTTATGGTTTATATTATCGTATCGATAACGTAGAAATCATTTTCAATACGAACTCTATAAAATTATTGACGTCGTTGAGTTCTGCGTGTTTGCAAATGCCGTGGACGTATAACAATTTGCAGTCTTGTCGTACCTTGTCGAGTGCAGTATTCGAAATGAGAATTCCTATGCGAAGGCTACGATTATATTGCGCAGCTCCATTCCAATGTCGAAAGTTAATAGCTCGACTGTCTTCGACCTTTTTGATTCCGTTTCTCTCGTTCAAAGTCCAGCTCCTTTCTGAAACAATCTTTCTTCCTGTTTTACAGCTCGCTGTCGCGTCGATTCGATTTAGCTACCGAAACTGCACCAACTTTATACACCTCTCCTCTCGTTACCATGAAGTATTTCCCCTTCTACGTTTCCTCATTGCATCGTTCCTTTGTCTTTTTTTTGCAATTATTCTGGCATCCGACCTCAGCCTCTTTAACCATTCTCGTTTTGCTGTACGTTTCGTGCTCGTTCGGTTTGGTCGGTAATTTGTACTCGCTTTCTTTACTCTCTGTTTATATACGCAAAATATGATCCTGGAATGGGAAATTTAAAAGTAAGAAGACAAAAGTGACTCTCCACGAAAATTCACAGGTTTGCAAGAAATATATTTTATAATATTGACTTTGCAAATAGATTTGTTTAACGAAATAATAATTATTATATTCGAAATAATCGCAGCCGCTGGTGATTAATTTCAGAAACATCCGGAAGCTGCAGCGCTAAAACAAGAATCTAATTACAGTAGCCTCTTGAATAGTCTCTTGCCATCAACGTTCCACCTCTGCGAGATCAATTTTCATGGGGCTCAAAGCTGCCGCGAAATCGTTTCGCTCGCCCGCTTCAACAAAATCGTTTTACGACGGACCTTTACGTATTCCTACGGTAAATAATGCAGAACCAGATACGATAATCCGAAACTATCTATCAAATTGAACATAACGTTCAATAACCAATCTCATCGTTCCCATAATTATTAAATTCTCGAGACAAATGCAAGCGATTACCTAGTACGAACCAGAATCTCAGCGCAGACATAGTAAAAATTAATTAAACAGTTCTCAGAAGTGAAATTATACTTCGATTCCACGCTTCTACGTTCGCCAACTTCGCCAACTTTCCAATTTCACCCTACCTCTTCTTTCTTGCGCTCTTATCTGAACGTTCATTCATCCCCTAGGTACAATGGTATAAAAGATACCAGAATGCTCGTCTTATTTTCGCTTTGCAATCGAAATCGACGAATCCAATATTAGTTATAATTTTATATTTTAACCTCTGTACGGTTACCCGATGTCGCTGAAAATTGCAAATATTATTAATCGTTACAGAACTCGAGACTGTTCTCGTAGTCTTCGTCCCGAAATTGAATTTCGAGCATTTACATCCCCAAGAACCGAGCATGGTTCGTATATGTATGTAATCCTACCAAGCACAACGATTCCAATACCCAGAAAGCCGAAAACAGTAATCAAGCTCCACCTACGCCTCCAAACTCCGCCTCAGACTTTCACACCAACAAGGAACACGAATCCACGCAACTCTACCGTTCGCAAACAATCCCAATACCAAAAAAAGCCAAAGCGCTAAGTAACCTTCACGAATCCTACATCCTTGAATTTCTCCCGAGGCTTTCACACTCCGTCAGACTCCAATCCACGCGATCCCACCAAGCACGACAATCCCAGCATCCAAAAACCTGAAAACAGACGAAAACACGAGCCTTCGCACCTACGAGGACACCAATCGACGCAACTCTTCCGTTCACGACAAGACCCCCAAAAAGACAAAACACTATCGAAACTCTTGGCGCGTCCTCGTGCTCGTCATCCCCCAATTTCCCCAAGCAATCTTCCAGCTTTAGCGCGCCTCTCTTGCGTCACCGCATCCCTCGGCTACCCCAATTTTTCCTTTCAACCTCAGCTCTTAAGGGTGTAGATCCGCTCTCTAGTGTGCATGACTCACACAGCGTAGATCCATATACATGCACGAGGATTGCAAGGGTCCGGCAAATTACAAACTATGCCCTTTTACTGCATATTTGCGACCCGTACGACGTCACAATCGTTAGATGAAAGATGAGTCTAGCGCGCTATGAAGCCACAATTTTGAAATTATGCGCTATAGAGGCGTAATCGACTTTATTAGACAGCAAACAGCTGAGCATCGAGTTGAGAGGCATGCAATATGGCGGTACTACGACTCCCTACGAACGCTTATGTCTATTTCAGCTAAGTCAGTCCCCAACGAGCCGAGTTGTCGGGGTTGTATCGGTAAAACAGAGGGAGGCTCTGCGAAGAGGCCCGACTAGCCGTCCCACGATGCGCTCGCACGGGGCGAATGAGAGGTTCGGTATTTGAGAAAACACAAGTTTGCTATGCACATTTCGGTGCTCTGCGTAGTCGCTATCGCTAGATGAAGGATCCATCTAGCGCGCTATGTCCCTACAATTTCGAAATTATGCGTTGTAGAGGCGTAATCGACTTTATTCGACAGCACTTTCGGGAGGCTCTCGTTCCGGGGCGCTCTCGCACACGAGTAACCCCGGTCGGAGCGTCCGTGTGCCTGAGCGTGCGAAGGAGGTTCGGTATTTGCGAAAATACAAATCTGCCGTGCACATTACGATGCTCTGCGTGGTCGCGATCGCTAGATGAAGGATCCATCTAGCGCGCTATGTCCCTACAATTTCGATATTATGCTTTACAGAACGGCAATCGACGATATTCGACAGCATTTTCGGGAGGCTCCGCAAGCAGGCTCGACTGACCGTCTTGAGGCACACAGACGCGCAAATCCCGAAAATCCTTTCGAATATCGTCGATTGCCGTTCTGTAAAGCATAATATCGAAATTGTAGGGACATAGCGCGCTAGATTGATCCTTCATCTAGCGATAGCGACTACGCAGAGCACCGAAATGTGCATAGCAAACTTGTGTTTTCTCAAATACCGAACCTCTCATTCGCCCCGTGCGAGCGCATCGTGGGACGGCTAGTCGGGCCTTTTCGCAGAGCCTCCCTCTGTTTTACCGATACAATCCCGACAACTCGGCTCGTTGGGGACTGACTTAGCTGAAATAGACATAAGCGTTCGTAGCGAGAACTGCCGGTACTGTAATTTCCCAAAACCTTTCACTTTCGGGCGAAAATTACAAAGTGTGTCTTTATTTACGTAAGGTTTAACATAATAATTGTTGCATTTACATTGTATGAGTCCTCGCTAGCGCGCTATGTGCCCTTTTTCTCTATAAGAACCCTAAATCGCTCGAAATTTAAGAAAATGTATCACTGTACGGCGGCAGCCAGTCGTACCGCCGCCATATTGCCTACCTCTCAACTCGATGCTCAGCTGTTTGCTGTCTAATAAAGTCGATTACGCCTCTATAGCGCATAATTTCAAAATTGTAGCTTCATAGCGCGCTAGACACATCTTTCATCTAACGATTGTGACGTCGTACGGGTCGCAAATATGCAGTAAAAGGGCATAGTTTGTAATTTGCCGGACCCTTGCAATCCTCGTGTACGTATATGGGTCTTCGCTGTGTGAGTCATGCACACTAGAGAGCGGATCTACACCCTTAAGATTCTCAGCGGCCGAAGAATCGCAGCCCGTTTCTGTCGGTCGCACGCTACTGGGCGTTACGGCCCATCCCTCCCGCAGCTTCTACTCTCTCGAACTCGCCCTCTCATACCCTCTCGCTCTTTACCACCCTCCCTGTAGGATCTCTCTTTCTCTCTCCGTCTCTCGCAGTCTACCATTCTCTCTCGCTCCCGACGCGACAGCTCCACGCACTCTCCGACACTCTCGTTCTCGGTCCCGCCACCGGAATCCCGGGCGGTTCTCGCTCGATCCTGCGTGCATTCTCCTCGGTCTTTCCCTGTCTTTCCCGCGGTTTCTCTGTCGGTGAAGCCGTGGCAACCGTTCGCTCTCTCCGCGCAGCCCGCTTCTCCTTCTCGTTATTAGACGAGAGCGGCAACATTCTGGCGGACGCCGCGCCGGGGACGTTCAGTCGCGACCGCGTACCCCATCCGCACTGTTCGTCTCGTGCACCAGGACCGATTTCACGACCGGAAGCCGTGGCTACTCTACACGCAAGTGCGATACCTCGAACCGTACGCCACTTTCGACTCTGCTCGTCCCTCCGGCGGCTACCCTCGACGTCCATCAGCGGCGAGACCATTCGCAGCTAGACTCCTGAAGAGCGAGGCTCCGGAGCATTTGCACCTGACGCGTAGTCTGCTAATGCTCTCGTGGCTACCCCCCAGCAGACAGTAGAGACACCGACACCGACACCGGAGAACCTCGTTTGATTACGCTAAGGTGTGTACCTAAATGTGTGCCGAACCCCAGCAACCTGGAAAAGCTGTGGGTGGGTCGAACCCGCGAAGAACTCTCCGAACAAGTGGATAACCGGGTGTCCGATAGATAGGGATCGCGGATTTCGACCGGCTTTTAAATTGTACCGCCATTGCTACTCTCCGGGGGTGTTTGACGCGTTATTGGTGCTGTTTGCTAGCTGGAATTGCCTTCTGGGAAAATTTAGGGGCGCTGTTCGAGAGAGACAGAGAGAATTCGGTATGGTTTGGTGTATGTGCTCTTTTTCTTGATCAGGAATTGTATATTTAACGCGATTGCAGGCTGTGCAAGAGAGATGGGTAGCAGTATTGCGAATCGAGTCGAATCTAGCGATAATATTTGTCCGCTGTGGTATCGGTTGATCGAGAATCGTGTTTTTAGAGTAATCGTAGCTTGAGCAAGAGAAACGTTTAGAAATTCTCGACTATGTTCGATACGGTATTGGTAATACTAGCTTATCAACGATTAGGAATTTCATTTTGGTATAATTTTGATACGCAGCTTGAACGAGGAAGGCATTCGCGGAATATTAAATCGGGTTTGCTTCAGTAGTTTGGGAAAAAGACTTATTTACATTGTCGTTGGCGATGTAAGTTAGGAAGAACAACGTTAGCATAATTTTGCTATGCAGCTTGAACGAAAGAAGCATTTCCAGTGCTATCGGGTAACGATGAATCGTAAATCCAGATCGATCTAGAATTATGGGGAAGAAAATCTCGAGGATGGCCAAACAAAAAATTCTGACACGCTACAGTTGCTTTTACGGATTAAGTTGTTTCCGTATTATGGGATAACTTTGATCCAAGTATGAGAACAGCTACAATAGCGAAGAAGTGGATAACTTTCTTACCGTTGGATACCTCGAGGGCGAACATGGAGAATTCGCGATGGCGGCTCGTGCACCGTATGAATTAAGCTAATTGCGAAAAGAGAAAGGGAGCGGTCTCGTACCGTTATTTATGGTGCTCTCTGGGGCTTTCTCGAATTTTATATTGCAAGCGGAGATTTTTAATTAGAAGCGGCTCTAATTTAAACGTATTATACGAGCCGCGGCGTGTACTCGGAGAGTAATATCGAAGGATTCTTAAACACGGCGAGCGTAATATCGACTGATTAAATAGAACAGTCAAGAGGTAAACGGTTTATTAACCATTAGTTTCCTTGATGGTATCCGGAGAAGATTTACGTTTGATAATTAATATTTGTCGAGCGGGCCTAGGGCTGTAACTTTTCCGAAGCTTCGAAGTATTCGAAACGTATGAAATTGTAACTTATCAGTTTCATACCATGTCACGATTTTTGATAAATTCAAAAAAACCGAGGTTCGACATTCGAAGCTTCGATGCCTCGAGATCTTCGACCTTCGAGGGAAAGTTATAGCCATGGTCGAGGCTGAAGAGAGAAACGAGAAAATGTTGAATCGATGGTCAAATTTCGAGAGACGTTCTTTCGCGTCTTATTTCGCACGCGATGATTTACGAACGAACGCGGTAACAGTCTCGCCTAAATGGAAACACGAACCCAATGAAGATATTAGAGTAGCTTGAGGTGTGTCTAATGTGGTATACGCGTAGTGACCCGAGGCTACCAGCGGAATACCTTACGCCGCGCCGAGAAACTGCTCTCTTCGAGGACGAGGTATGTTGTGAAACGGATAAAACTGATGATTTACTTTGCCCGAATAAGTACTGCCGAAGTAGGAAGAAGTTCCATCAAATTTTGATTTTCTACGCAGCATTGGATCCGCAACAATAAATTTTCACGTTATTCGTACAACAAGGTAAATCAGATTTTCATTACTCCAATAGATCCTCCTTTGACTAAAAGCTGGATTACGAATTAACAAAAAATCTGCTGGTTTATTCTTATCAACATCTGCAATTTCGAGATTAGTTGCGAATGGCTTGCAGCTCTGTCAGAAGCAAACACAGAACGGGAAACTTCGTTTGAATACACAGAGCTGCGTTGTGTAGTTTTGTGCTGTACAAACTGCAGCATTGTTATGCCGTTCCCGGCGATCCAATCCGGTACTTTTGTACTTCCGTTCGCTATTTCATCGCCGATTCATCTTCGGTCTACTACCAAAAACGTTGCATGCTCCTCATCTGTTACTAGTAGGATTGGGCTGCATTCGTACGTATATTTCGCTCTGCGATGAAATTACAAAAAGATCGTGCAATTCGATCGACGGTAAACATTACCAGTAAGCTAAAAGAAGCGATACATTTTTATATCTGCTACGTCCTCGATGCACCATACCGAAAGCGGTTATTTCTGTCCAGCGTATTCTTCGAAATATTTTCACCGACGGATCAAGATAAGTCACGAGGTATAACACGGGTCGCTGGAAGTTCAAACACGAACGAAGTCGAGCAGAATATTCGAAATTATCAAATCCGCAACGAGCGTTCAGTTAGAGGAGTTTCCTTTTGATTTCAGGCATAATCCGGTTTCGCAGATGAAATATTCAGTGGAAAACGAGAATACGCTGATCCACTTGTACAGTGTCAACGGAATTGGTAATGAACGAGAGAGGAAATTATTCGATCACATTTTACACAATAATCAACCGTCGTGGAATATTTGAAAAAATTTCACGAGAAACAAAATATTCCAAGTATTTAGTCGAACTGGCATTTTATGTTCCCGAATGTCGTTTATTTTTTGCGGAAAAATGTACGCCATCGCGATGTACGATTAAACATTTTTCTCGTTAGGAAATATTACAAACAGAGATATTATCCGCGTTCGCGTTGCGCTGTCTGCAAAAAGGAAACAATAAGATTCCTTCTTCTTGTCCGCCATTTAGGAGAAAGACGTTAATTAGGGATTGCCCGAACACTGTAAAGTTTTCATTACCCGGCCATTAACAACGCGTTATCTGCCGTACTAACAACCATGAAAGTACCACGATATCAAGGTAATTTATCCTCGTGAAACGTAAACGAAAAAGTCAAGATTTATATTAGCAATTTATTAAAAAGTTTGGCGATCTACGTACTTGGTGGTAGAATAACAAATTACATCGTTTCCACATAAATTACATGGAAAAATCATGTTTTCCTAGCTCGATTCAAGATTCGTCGAACAGAGTAAACTGCCTCGAATTCGAACATGCGAGAGAGTGATCGTCTTTGTCCGATCGCCACGGGTCAAACAGTTTTCCCTCAACGTACCATTTCACCTCGAGTCTGATCAAAGACCGGGCAACTCTACTCGCTCCCATTGCCTCGCGGTTCTGAATTTAGGGGTTGCGCGAAACGCGATAGCCGCCGCGAGTTCCAGTATCCAATTTCTCGAATTTCATGGAGAGTATAATAACGGACGATCGTAAACCTGTCGAAACTAAGACGTTGAGACCGAGAGAAGGATATTTTACCGTTATTATTTGAGCTACCGTTCCTCCAATTACCAGACCGCGGATCTTTATGCGAAACGAACGCGTACTTCTTCCTGGAACCTTGCAACCGACGAAGGAAATTATAAAGGAATATACACCGGTCTCTCAATTTAGCGTTAATTACGCAATTACTATACAGAGTATGACTTTCCGTAGCACGTGTTCCAGTTGACGAGAAAAGATCGATCCGAAAGTAGCGAAGCGTCGCGTCGCGAACAATCAGTTCGTGAGAAAACTGTTAATATAGTTTCGACGAGTATTCGATTGCGCGAAGTTATGTGTGTATCGTACAAACAAACAAACAACTCGATACGACTGTGTCGCTGCTGAGGATTTAACAGGGTATAACGGAGTACATACGTGTCTACGCAAACGGTATCAATCCTTTCGAAACTAACGGGACAATACGTTTCGAGAGAACTTTTCTAATCCTGTTATTTGCTCGCAAGTGTAAATATTCACTCCGTTTCCCTTTTTCCTTCTGTCAACACCGAGACCTGCAGACCCATCGGAATCCATTCTAAAATAACCAACGTATAGACTGCAGATCGAATTAGAAATTGTCCAAGTCTTTCGAGGTCTCTACAAGTCGGTGTTCGACCAATTATTCGGATCAATCGTGTAAATTCCGCGGACTATTAATCGTATTTAAAAAGCAAAATATAACCGAATACACGTATGTGTGACACAAGCTAACAAACGCCAGAATACTATGCAAATTCTAATGTTGGCCGACCGCGGATCGTTACGCGTTTACGCGATATGCAAATTCCTGGAGAACCCGAATATACATGGGAATTAATAATATTTTACTTTTACCGCGAGCAATCTTGCGTCGGATGAAAGAAATCGTTCCACTATCGTTGCTTTGGCAATGTCAAGTATGAAAGAGGAAACTCTCGTAAAGATTCGCGATCAAAGCGAACGGTACTTTGTATTTTGTAGTCGATGCAAAGTATCGTTGATCGTGATATTTGTCGGGAACGTTTGCGTACACGCATACACGGTTATGTCTGCTCCTTTCCATAAGCATTCCGCCATCTTCGTTCGTATCGTGTGAAAATCTTGCTTGTCCACCCCCGCCCTCGACGCGTCCGCCTCCATTATTTTCACAATTTTACAGTCCGTTGAATGGCTCTTTCCCCATCGTATCGAATATACGTATCTCGATTTAACTGAAACGCGAAACGTTCAAAGCGATAAATAATCCTATCAACGAGTGTCGTTCGATGCAAAAATGGTGCAAGTCAAAGTAGTTGACGACTATGCTGCTGATTTTTACGCACCACAAAATTTTTAAAAATTCATAAAATTCAATCGTTCGCCGAGATCGAGCCGAGGAAGCGATCGAAACTCGCGTCATCGATTGCATCAGCAGCGAGAAGTCGAAGAAGACGATCGATCGAAATAGTTACGCGTCAAACGAAGAGATTTCGAGCGTCTCTCGCGAAAAGATTTTTCATCGGTTTTCAGGCAGACCGAACCTTCGCCGGGTCACGTTTTCTCGATCCGTCGACCGCGCATCGCCGTAATCAATCGGCGCGGCGCGCCGAATGATTAATCGGGACTAATCGTATTTCCGGCGAATTTCCATCCTGACGAGTGACTCTCGCCGCTCCGCTGCTCGAACCAACACGGCAGAAACTCCGTGTATCGCGGGCTCTGCGATCCCACCAAAGGGCAGCACTAGATTATGCCCCGTGACAGCGGAGATAAAGATAAAGGGACAAACAAACAGAGGATTATCGCGAAATTGATGAACCCACAGGCCTAGCTCCAATGGATGATCTACAAGTCGTAGATTCATCGTGACACGCCATGACAAAAGTCTTGTTAAGCGTTGGAGGAAATTACAAAAGCTGATCCGGTACATCTGTACATCGCACTGACCCCTTAAGCAGATTCCGTTGGAAGCGTTTAACACGAGTTCGATCCGTTGATACACGGCAAGGGGTTGGTAAGTTGACCAAGTGTTTACTGGACGGACTTCCGTCGGATGTTTTTCGAAAATCACCGCATTAGCGTTTGCCACGCCCTTTCGGCCTCCCGCGTTCTCTTACGATCTGCGCGATCCCGTCCCGGAAGTTTTATTCTCCGTGACCGAGCCAAAAACCATTGAACTAGATTTCTTGGGGGGTCCGCCGCGCCGCAACGGGGACATTTTAGGAGCAATTAAGCGGCTGGAAATATATGAATCCGACCTTTTACGATCAACGAAAATTGCGAACGCAGGCGTAGTCTCTGACCGCTGGACAGACGGTCGAGAGGACGATCGAAGTTCAGTTTCGGTTTGTATCGTTAGCAAACTGTTCCCCGCAAGCCGTTCTAAAATTTACACCTCGAATATACCTACTCTCGTTTCACGCGTTGGTTCCTTAAGCATAAATGTCGTCGCGCGTTAATCGAACTACGATATCCCGGATAAACAACGTTTATCACGGTACGTGTTCATTGAACGTTTTATTCGACGATTTCGTACAATGATTAACGAAAATACACGCGGACATCGCAGTCCGATAACGAAGCGTGTACCCAGGCATTTATCCGTAGCCAAACACAGGGGATAACATCGATACACCATTTTGTAATCCAGTATTTCGCGTATCGATCGTTTAACTGCGTGAAATTAAGTAATTTATGTAATTAGGCCGTGCACGTTGAATCGCTGACCAACAAAAACTGCGATCGCCCCGTTCAACGCGGAAAATCATTTAACAGGATCCATCGCAACCACCGAATAGGTTTACCCGCCCAGTGAATGGACGGTAACGAACACCACCCAGTCAATGAACATAATTCACGTTGAACGACGTATGCGGTAATTGTATTTGAAATCCTACGTTTACAAGAAAGCCTAAAAAGTAATTCGACCGCGGAAAATCGATAAATCGAACCAGCCGATGCGACGCGACGGACGGAAGATTAATGAAACCAGTTATAACCATCGAAGGAAAGTCGATGGAACCTGTTAATTATCGTAGGGAAATTAACGAGCACGTTTAATTACAGGAGGGTAGCTTATGACTATTTGTAAACAGAAAATCGATAGGACCGGTTGACTACGTAAGGAAACTGAATAAACCCAGGTTGATTATAGAAATTTGCAAGACGGGTTAATTATAGGGGCTGGATCAATGGAACTACGCTTATTTATGCAGGAAACGTTCGCGTCTGAATCCGAGCCAGAACGAATTGGATACCGAGCCGACGAGCGAATCAAAGAATACCGGTGGATGCAAACGATAGTGGGACGTAACGTGGAGCGCGATAAATATTTCGCGGTAACGCGCGGAACTTGACGATCCTCGCGACATGGAATCGTCCTGTGTGCGCTAAGTTGTTGCGCGTCGTATTCGCGGATGTAACGGGTGATCGAAACAGCAAGAATTCCCAGGTTTCGCACGAACTCGTTCCCAAGACCGACGCGTATTGGACCCTTTCCAACGCGACGGTCTGGCCGCTGCGAAAGTTGTTGGGAACAGTGATAAAATGGCCCATCTAGAATTTGAAAAGAGCGATGCCGTGCTCCAAGAGGAAGAAGTCGGCGTCCTGGTAGATTTATCTCGCGAAAGCCGACGTGATATTTCTTTCGACAGAATTTTGTCGGCTGTAACACGGAAAATCAATTTGAAATGAACACGACCTACGCGAGCACTTGCGACGATCGAGATGTCTACGTCTCGACGGGGAATCAACCGATTCGAGCGACGTTGACGCGACCAGCGAGAATCCTGACTTTCGTATTGGAAAAACTTTTAATTGGCGCATGTGCGAAATACCAGGTGGATTAGGTTGGAATGTCAGCGATTCGAGCGTTATCCACGATGACGGTATTTTCGCACTCCCGCTGCGGTCTCGGTGCACGTACACCCATACACGGTCTAGCAGTCGTGTTACGACTTCCAAAGGCTGGTGATTGCGTTGACACGTGACGAAAAAAGACGAGGAGTTAGCCTGGCAAGATTCAAAGAGCAGCCTCGAAAAAAAACAACGGATGCGAAAGTCGTGGCGCTTCGTTCCGCGAAACTTTTCCGCGAGTTAAATCGCTGGCGGAACACGTTTATCCGCTGCAGCGTCGAAGAAACTTTTGCTATTAATCTCCTTTAACGAATGCACCGCCAGCCGAGTATTCTGGTCCAGTAATTTTACGGAAATCGATTACTTTTGAATTAAAAACTTCTTGAGCGCATCGCGTACGCAATTGCTGGCCACTGAACGAGTCTGATCCGTTACGCTCCGAGGTGAAACGCTATTCGGGTAAACTCGGTGGAGTCGAACAATCATGGAAAACTATCTCGAACAAAAATAGTAGAGGCAGCTCTTTCGTTCTTTTGACGAAATTATCGCTGTTCGAACGTCGACGATTCCTCGACTGTTGGATATTTAGCGTTCAAATACTTCTCGAATCCACTGTGAACGCAATGTGTGCGGTTACAGGTGTACCGAATATTTTATGCAGAGTACCGTCCTAGAATCTGCATACAATGGAAATTTTGCTCTAGGTCAAAGTAATTCTGCACGCGTCTGCCGTTTTCGTCTGAGACCGTCCGTATCCAAAGAGTTAATATCCCCAACGTTCTATTTTCGTAGGAATTCCTAAAAATGATGATTTTTTGCGATGACGAGCCGACTCCTTACGATGGAATGTCGAACGAGTCGAAATTCTTGATGTGCAATTTCTGTTGAAACAAACTACTAAGAAACGAGAAATACGTGATGCGTCGAACTTGCTGAATCCAATGAACGGAACGGAACAAATTGCGAATAATTGGAGCATCGCCGTGGAGTGGGTAACCACGATTATGCGCGGCGCGATATGATATTCAAACAATTCTGGTTAATTAAATAGAGTAAAGTCGCGGTATTTGACAGCGCAGTCGGCGCGGTAGACGCAGGCTGTTTGACAAGAATCGCGACTTCACTGTAGACCCTACTTTCGGAGACTAGCGCGTGTTCCGCGTTCCCACCGATCGTACTCGCCGATGAAGTAATTTTGCACTCGGTACATATCGTCGTGCCACGATCGGTCGAATGCTGGCGCGCGTTGTACCGGTTCATTGTGATTTAACAAATTAAATATTACAGGCATTCGTTTCGGTTTATCCGCTGTGGCATACGGAACCGACCGATCGCATTGCATTCGAACCAGCCGGTAACAAAGGAGAATTTACATTTATCGAAATACCCTCGAACGGTCGCACGAAAGTGACGCAATTTATTTATTTAAATAGCTCACCGCGTTTTACAGTGACGCACAACTAGTCCCAGCTCGCTGCTCCGGAAAAGAAATGGGTTAATATAATTCGCTACGTTCGAATATTCGTTAACCATTATTCTCTAGGCAATTATGCATTTGCATTGCCTTAAACGTATCCGGTGCAAAAGGTATAGCTGTGCAAATGGGTCAAATACGGGAGCTAATAAAATAAAAATAGATTTTCTCTCGGTCTCTCTTTAATTTTCTGCAGGTATATCATACGCTGTACAAAACATTTTTATTTCTTCGTATTATTGAAAAGTTTAGAACGATTAAAAGTATCGCTTCGATGTGCAGCGGCGTCGAACGTCCGAGAGCTGATTTTGAGGCAAAAACATTCCGTGTTTCAACATTTTCCGTTCGTAGGTCACAGTTCACGGGGGTAGGTTTTTTAGAACGAAAAATCACAATGGTAACCATTTGAAGACATAGTCACGGTTTCCACGATAAAATCGTACATTTGTTTCCGTTCATCAAAAATCGTGCAATTTATTCGAGAAGATAAAGCCAGTCGGGTGGACGCGGACGGTACACGGTAGTTATACAGGCCAGCACTTTGAAAAATGGTATTTCCAGAAAAACGTTGGCATGCTGGAAATCGGACCTTTGGAACGAAACGTTTCGTTCGAACGACTTTTTCAATACTTTGAATTTGCAGCGCGGTCTCGCTGTAAAATATTTCATATCGGGGTGTGCGAAAAAATCAATTATTTCAACACGAGATACGCATACGATTCCTCGATGCTTCATCTGCCTTATATTTAGCTCTCGTTCAGGAACCGTGTTAACGTCGTTAAGTTTTTTCATGTTTTCTCGTTCCTCTTTTTATTACGTTCTTTCAGCTTCTTCGTTACGCGACACTGTACCTTCTTGAGATACAATGATAAAGTCTCTGTCGAAGATACCAACAATTTCAAAATTGCCTCGACTTTCTCGAACGTCCTTGTAGTAAACGAGGATAGTATAGGGCCTTGCCTGGAAGGACCCTCGACGCACCGAAGCCACTAAATAAGGAAGCGGCTCATAGGTATATGAGCAGCCCGTTTCCCTTTCCGAGTGTTCGCTCTCGCTCGGGTCAATTTTCCAGTTTGTCAAGTGCACATCCTCGTCAAAGAAAGACTTCTCTTTCCGTCGCCGCGAATAAAGTATTTTGGTAACGTTAAACCGAGTTCCAGTTGATTTCAACTACCCGTTAAAACCAGGTGGCCGACACCCTACCGTCCGAGACCGGAAGAAGGTTCCTATTGGGTGTCGGGCTACCACGGGAGCAGTTTAACCCCTCCCCCTCCCTCTGGGGGAACCATGCGCCTGCCGCGCCTACAACGGTGATGCCAGAATCGTGGGTCTTGGGCTTTTTCCCCTCCGCTCGCTCAGCCGACTCGACCCCCCACTCTGACGCACGGTCGTCACTGGTCGTGGCTACGTTGCTTCTACCGCGCACGCGCTATACGCGTACGTACCTCTACTAGAGTGGGGGGGGGGGTCGAGCCGACTGAGCGAACGAAGGGGAAAAAGTCCAAGATCCACGATTCCGGCATCACTGGAGCGAACACCGAACCGTCCGGCCACCGGTCCCGCCTACGGCCATTCAAGATACCGCGACCCTGGACTGGAAACCAAAAAATGCTTTTTAGAGTTTAAGAGATATCTTAGTTGAAACACTACTCGATTTAGTTACATATGCATTTGACAACGCGCGTCCCCTATTTTTAGCACTGCGTTACGGAACTCGAATGTTTCATCAGAATGGAAGACGACGATCGAACGATTTCCTTCGTCTGTGCTTTTCCGAAATCTAAATCCACTAGCGACGCGACGGGCGACGGGAAATTTTGACCGCTATTTACATTTTAGTGATTTTACCGCGAGCCTCGCGCCTACCTCGACCCCATATACGTATAAAATACACGAAAGAGTCCAACTAGAATATATTAACTATGGCAGCCCCGTTGTATAATGGCGGGTAAGGCCATGGCGTACAATCCAAGAGATGAAAGATGGCGGAGCACATTTACTATTCGTAAAACTTTTTCTCAAGTCCGATGCTATGCGAAACAAGGGATAAGGGACGGAAGGATGAATTTATTAAAACTTCTTCCGAAAGTTCACAATGTTGATTCTGGACTGCATGGAAGATACATTCAGCGATAAAAAATCTCCGTTGCACCAACTTTACGTACCAACGTTACTTCGAAACAAATTCTTTAAACTGGATTTCTCAAAAAAATCAAAAAAGATGCACTTCAAAAATATGTTTACTCCGTTGCGTAAAGAGTTTCACGATTTTCTGAAAACCCTTCTTGCGGGTACGATAACTTCCCTTGTAAGAAATTCAGACCAACGAGGGAGTTCTAATCACGGTAACCGTGAGGTAAATCGTAGCGCAGGGGGTTAATAGAGAATATCCACTGTGAAAAATCTCGGAGCCGGTTTCCTTGGAAAAAGAAAAAAACGAGAATTCCTGGAAAATGTTTACGAGGTCGATCCGCGTCGGTTAGGGGTTCTGCGGTACTCGTTGAACGGTTGGGTGCAAACTCGATTAGTCGAAGAATGGTCGGCCGTGTCTTCCAGTAGATGAATCCCGGGGCTGGAGAGCTGAAAGAGAACGCGAAGCTTCTTCGCCGGTCGATTCGCCGCGATACAACCACGCCGAGCAACGAATGGCCTCGCAAATTGACAATCGAATCGTGTCTTAATCGCATCTGATTCCATTTTTTCGAACCGATGCGCGCTGCTGGTCAGTGCGGCTTCGAATCGCAAACACAATGGTCCGTCATCGGGGATCGTCTTTGTGGAACGGAACGCAACAAGTTAGCATCGCCTCGTTCCACTATCGTTCGTTCGCGTTTACGTACACGCGTTCGGCTACTCTTTTGTTGGCCGTAATTACGCGAGCGGGGGTGACGAACTGGTTCTCGGAGCGCGAAAAGCTTTTGTTATCGGCCCCCCGCGCATTACAGTGGCGCGGAGTAGTCGATATCGTTGCTATTAAGGCTGCGCTCGTACACGGGCGCCGGTTCAAGAATCCGTAGCTCGAAAACCATACATTTCGAGCGCAAGTCGACGGCTCGCTGCTGCACGTACAGAAAAAAAGGTTTCCATGGGCTCCCCGACTCCTTTAGACAAACCACCGATAGCTTTGCTTCAAGACATCGTGGCAATGGGAAACGTTCTTCTCGAATAACGATTTAAAATAATTATCGGCTGTTCTCTATGGAGAGGTCTAGGGCAGGTGATCGCACTATTAAGCGGGAAATCGGCACTTTCGGACGCAACGTATGTTTACCGTAAAGTGGTCGTAAAGAAATTCAGTCGAAGGAACTTATTTTCACAATAGCCTCGTTTTTAGAGTAGCCCAGCGCCCGTCCTCACCTGTCATAACATTCGTGGGCAATTTATGGTTTTCGGCTACGGCTCCTGGAGCCGGCGCCCGTGTACGAGCGCAGCCTAATGCGACGACGGACGCTTGCCCCGCGCTCTCTGCACTCGATGTCGTCACTTGACATCTGTTTGGACGAATGGAAATCGATAACGGACGTGTTAACCGAACACTCGACTCAATATAATGTAAGGCGACGTCTCTCCTCTGTCTCTCGTCCCTTTCTCCTTCCCTTTGTCGCTCGTCTCTCCCCTTTGTGTAATTGTGCCGGCTTAAAACGACGAGCGGAATTGGAGCGGTTTCGGTGGATGTCATCGGGGACGCATTCTCCGCGCCTCTCGCCTTTGATTTCAGGAATTTTCATCGCATACTTTGCGTGCGCCCCAGAACGGTGATCGTAATTTACGGCGGAAAGTCTCGGTTAGTGGTGTGGGTGGCTGACGCTCCTCCATGACGACGCCAGCGATTCCCGCGGCTTTGCCACGACCCCCGTTGAAATAATTACCGATCCTCGAGGACACTGTTCTCGCCGGAAAATCTATCGTCTTCTTCGCGATCGAGCTTTTTGCCGCGGAAACGTATAAATTTATTTCACGTTTCCTTCGCGGAACGTTCTCGCTCCGCGCTCCGGAGGTTACGACCAGGGAAAAGTCGAGTTCACCGATATTTTCCATCTACGCGCGTGCAGATCGGATATCGACGAAGACGACGCGTACACCCTTCGATAATGACCGTCTACAACTATTCCCAGCACGATTACAAGAACGAGCAATAAAACGGGTAATAGTTGCGCCCGTGTTGCTCGGTCATGATGTAATTCTCTCCCAAGGCAATTCCGTTCTCCGCGGCACTGACTTTCCTGCCGTGTACGAATAAAATTCGTAGAAGTATATATATATACAGGGACGAGGAGACAAAATAAAAGCGTCCCGTTGCAGTTGAAGATTGCAGCCGAGAAAACAACGTCGACTCTTCCGTCGCGACTAAAAAATGGAAAAGGAACGACGACGCTCCAGAAAATAATTTACAGTTCGCAATAAACACCAAGCTCTGCCCCTTGCGTGTATCTAAAATGAAACGAGCCTCGACCGAAAAATAAAAACTTTTATTCGGCGAACGCAGAGAATGCTTTATCCACCGCAACATGCAGCTGCGCGTAAAGTTCTCTGAAAAGAAAAACTTTCCACCGGCACTTTGAAAAACAACAAAAAATTTGTCTGCCAAAGTGTGGCGTAAATAACTAAGTTTCCCTATGAAATAACTTAGGTTATTTTATAACTTCGTACAGCTTCGTATAACCGAGAGATCCGAGTCGGCAGCTCGACTCGTTCGTTCGAGAGGTATCAACAGGAAGAAGAAGCGTAAACGGCAAGGATTATAAATCGTTGAACCGAATGAAACTGTATATCCTCCAGTAGAAAGTCAAAAATCTTCCGAAATCTCAAAAACTGAGTTTTGTTTAGGAGGATTAGAGGATGTAGGTTCTACCGAATTTCGTGCCATCTCCTTTGCTAGTATGTTGTCCTAATACAAATTTCAATTTTCGAGGTTATCTCCCCCTCACTGTCGTTTCCTCATTCTTTCCTTCCAATCTTAAAAGGTAAGTAAGAATTCCTCCTGCCACCCATATTCCGCATCCCCTCGCATACATACCTCCCACACATGCTCCCAAGTCTCACTTTCCCACCCACACACTCTACAAATTCTTAACCGATCCTTCAGCCAAAATCTTCCCCCCTTTCATCTCGTTTCCTAGTCCAAACCTGGCCACTCCCTGCCATCTACTCTCTCCCCAACCCTCCTTCGAGTATCCTGGAAATCTCTCTCCCTTCACCATCCCGTAACAGTTGTCGGTAATTGAATTTGCTATCCTCTCCCATTTTTCCTCGCTTTGTATTTTCTTCTCCCTTTGCATTTTCACGACTTTTCGACCTTCTGACTTGTCGTTGACTCGCACTACTGAAAATTCCAATACCTCCATCGACCTCGTGTTCTTCAACTAATACGAAGTTCAATTTTCGAGGTTTTTTGAAAATTTGCACGATTTTTCGACCGTCTGACTCGTCATTGACTTGTACTACTGAAATTCGAATACCTCCTTCGACATCATGTTCTCCTAACAAAAAGTTCAATTTTCGAGGTTTTCGAAAATTTGCACGATTTTTCGACCGTCTGACTTGCCATTGACTTGTACTACTGAAATTCGAATACCTCCTTCGACATCATGTTCTCCTAATACACAGTTCAATTTTCGAGGTTTTTTGAAAATTTTCGCGAAAATTGAACCTTGTATTAGGAGAACATGATGTGGAAGGAGGTATTCGAATTTCAGTAGTACAAGTCAATGACAAGTCAGACGGTCGAAAATTGGCGAAATTTTTGAAAACCTCGAAAATTGAACTTTGTATTAGGAGAACATGATGTCGAAGGAGGTATTCGAATTTCAGTAGTACAAGTCAATGACAAGTCAGACGGTCGAAAATTGGCGAAATTTTTGAAAACCTCGAAAATTGAACTTTGTATTAGGAGAACATGATGTCGAAGGAGGTATTCGAATTTCAGTAGTACAAGTCAACGTCAAGTAAGACGGTCGAAAATCGTGCAAATTTTTGAAAACCTCGAAAATTGAACTTTATATTAGGATAACATGGTGTTGAAGGAGGTATTCGAATTTCAGTAGTACAAGTCAACGTCAAGTCAGACGGCACAAAAATGTCTCAAATTCGGTAGTACAGCTCAACGAGAGACACGGCCGAAAATTTTTCGAAAGTCCCATATATTGAATCTTTGTATTAGGAGAACACGATTGCAAAGGAGGTGGCACGAAATTCGGTAGTGTAACTCAACGACAAGTCGTGCGTTTGAAAAAAATTGGTGGGTAAATAATTATATACGCGGATATGCATTTTTATTACATTGTGTTTATTCGTCAATAATAAATTCATACATCAAACATTTTTATTGTGCACGTATTACGTGCTGTAGTAAGCGAAAAACGAAAGGGGCGTTACAGTTTTCAAGGGAGGGCAGTGACAGTGGCGATGTTTCCTCGTTGTCCGACGACGATCTGCTTCTCGAACAGCGCGGTGGCATTTTGCGTTGTGGTAACAACGATTCCAGTTGCAAAATGTTCCAAAGATTCGTTACAATATAGCAGACCTGCAAAAAGAAGGTTCATTAATCATTGGAGAACTCTACGTCGTTCTTAAAACCTTTTTTTGAGATGCGCCTGCGCAGCTTTTTTTGAGATGCGCATGCGCAGCTATTTTTAAGATGCGCCTGCGCAACTGTTTTTGAGATGCGCCTGCGCAACTGTTTTCTAGATGCGCATGCGCAGCTTTTTTTGAGATGCGCCTGCGCAACTGTTTTCTAGATGCGCATGCGCAGCTTTTTTTGAGATGCGCCTGCGCAACTGTTTTCTAGATGCGCATGCGCAGCTTTTTTTGAGATGCGCCTGCGCAACTGTTTTCTAGATGCGCATGCGCAGCTTTTTTTGAGATGCGCATGCGCAGCTTTTTTTAGATGCGCCTGCGCAACTGTTTTCTAGATGTGCATGCGTCGTCCACTTTGACCACGATTGCTAACGATACGCGTACAATATAAATTATTTAGCATATATTAACGTGCAACGGATAGCTCGTCCAAATAGTTATAACAATAATATTAAACGTTCCTATCACAATTTTCTATTACGCGAGCAACGTGAACACGCATTGTAGGTAGTGGATAATTAAATCGAGGGATGCCGTTCAATTAATAATGACCTCGCTCGTTTGAACATTATTCGTTACGGTAATCGCATTCCTGTTTTGCACGTAGAATATTATTTCGCGGTAAAAAACCTCCGTGACATTAATAAAACGTTCTAAATAGAATTCCAAATAGAACCTATAGGTGATTACGGAAAATGGATAACAACAGACCGTGGAAACATAACCAGAACCGATAAAAACCAGAACCTCTTCCATCCACAACAACGGTTATCGCATCGTTTCGATGCTTCGTATCCGTTTCCATCAGGACCTTTACGTAATAGTCATTAATAGCCATTTTCAATCCCGCGGGATAGATACGAGGTTAATTTCAATCCCGCGGGAATAAGGATTGGGACTTTTTCCATCTAAGATATAGTTAATAAAGAAACAAATATTACTCGATGAGATAATCGATCAGCAAATTTGTTACTGGACTATCCTGCGTTCAATTTGTAACGTTTCTTTTCCTTGTCGCCAATTAAACGAAAACACTGGATCTTTTCAGGTGTACAAAACGGGAGAGACGACAAATGCCGGGAGGCGGACGGGTCGCTGGAAAAGTCGGGATCTACAGCTCCCATTATAATGGTAATGTAGACCGGGTGATATCATTACACGTTCTCCGCGGCTGCAACTGAAAATGTCCCCGTTTTATAGATCACGATTCGCTAAAGATCATCCGGCGAAATAATATCAATATGCGCATATTCGCAATACCATCGTCGGGGGTGTGGCGAAATTTCAATACGCGAACACGGGCGCCGCGATTAAATGATTTTGTGCATTGATCGTGAATAGCCGAGCAATAATATTCATACGTATTCTATCTCGGAAGCCGGACTGCGGATTTCCATGCAAATAGCAATTTTTGCCGATCAATTTTCGCAGACTGGCATTCCATTCGAGCCTGTTTTCCGTCTCAAATCTTCTATCGAGTTCGAAGCAAAGTGAAAATAGTTTGTTGCGTAGCAATTGTACGTTATTCGAAATAGACCGTGTTTCAATTTTGCGTAAAGATCCCCAGTCTACTCGCGAACGAACGATACGGTTTCAGCGAATATTCGTCGTATCGATAAGCAATTTCGCGATTGTCTTTTTCCGTACAGACATTTTATATGCATGCATTACGTACCGAATTAACTGTAACGCTAAGGGACCGGGAACGGTCAATATTCTCTGCGGAACAGATAGAGTTTCTCAATAATTCTGTCAACAACTTTTGCATAACTATCGGGAAATCGCTATACTAGAAAAAATATTAACGCGTCGAACGCCGCGCCGGACAGTTTTCCAATGTTTTAATCGAGTCAGGTTATTAAACTTTGCTCATTCATTTGGTAGAACGTCGGCGTTTTTCCTAGCGCCATTAACGATATTAAAAATTGTACGAACTTTGTCGCTTGATTGAACCCAACGATGCGGGTCCACTGTAGTTATCCGTCAGCGGCGATCCTCGTTCGACGGGTCGATACTTGGTACTCAAAAAATCTTGCACAAGATTGCGGAATCGAAATTAGAATGGGGCTGTAACTTTCTTCGAAGGTTCAAAACTTTGATTTCTGAAAATTCGAAGGCGATGAGAATCGAAGTTTCCAATTTCGAACCTACGTTTTTTTCAATTTATGCAAAATCGTGAAATCGTACGAAACCGATAAGTTATAACTTCATACGTTTCGAAGACTTTGAAATTTCGAGCACTTGGAAAACTTCCAAGATTTCGAAGAATTCGGAAACTCCGTAGTTCCCTAGGTTCCTTCGAAGACTTCGAAGCTTCCGAAAAGTTACAGCCCCAATTTAGAACGCGGAAAGAGGTTAGTTTTTGAGAATTTTCTTCCTCGCGTCGCGGCTGTACTCAATGGTCGTTTAAAAGAATGTAAAAGCAATAGCGTGCTTTGGCGGCATATTATCTTTACGTCTCTCTTCCTATACTTTCGATTAACTCCCCAGGCGTATAATTGGCACGACTGTTTTTGTTCCATTCAACCGGTACCTCCTGAACAGTTTGAACAGTTTGCGCACTCGGCGTTCTAAAACACTGCGCGTGGGTTCCAGTGAATATAAACAGAGCACGCTCCGTGTACCTTAAGAAAGCGCACACTTCGGAAACGTAACACCATTCTCCGTGCACCTTTTTTTAAATCAGTTTCTTGCGATACGAGACGTTTTTCGAAAAAGTTCCACGGCACGTCCCGAACAGATCCTATCGAAGAGTCACGCACAGCTCGTTCGATCTCTGCCCGACGATCGGTCGCTTGAAGAACTTGACAACCCGGAAGGAAGGAACTTCTCTGCCGAGCGTTTCTCAGTTAACTGGATTATCCGAAGACATCAACGAGACTTACGCGTTTCCGTCTTGTCCAAAGGACTTCTCGCTCCCGATATCAGCCGTGCTTAGCAACCAAACATTCGCCGCTCCATATTCTATATCGTTAGCTCCACGGTCAAGTCCCGTTGATGAGTTCTCATAATCTACTTACCAAAGAGATGGTCTAAAGAAAACTTGCTCGCGATCGAAGAAGTCGAGAGAACTTCAAAACACCCCGTGGCCATGGCGCACAATTTCATCCAACTGCTACCGCTTTTTGTACTACCGAATCCACTCCACCATGTTTCCCGTTCAAGGTAGAACCGACAGCTTCCGGTACCCTGTTGCTCCGTTGTACACCAAGCACGCTTACAAAAGTTGTATACATGTGTAAGAACTACGGAATAACATAGTGCGATCGCGAGTGTACCGTTCATCCGTCAGACGACGACTAGGTAAAGAATACGGTCGCTATCCTTCCCTGCTTCCAATCTTTCCACTATCGCGCGCATTGTCGCTATTGGCCGAAGACGATGACGCGCGTACGATGGTGGAGAGACGATATTGCTCGCGGCTTCGTCAAAGAGTTATCAACGAAAACCACGGACCAATTGGAGATCGAGCCGGAAACCGTCCGCCGGAGCTGCGCTCCGATTGGTCCGTGTTCCTCGTCGCTAACGATTCAACGAAGCCCAGAGAATATTTTCGCAAAAAAACGTTCTAGCAACACCTCCCGGTGGAGCGAGAACGTAAACACTTTTTGCCTAGCTACCGTCTGGCGCGTGGAAAGTACGCAACTAAAAAGGGATACAACACTATTTGTAGCATCTGTTCCGCAGAGAATCGATTCGATACGTCGCGATGGGGCCCGCCCAGTGCAAGGTGACGATTACAAGATAAATCCAGCACGCTTTCAGGGAAAGGGTACAGTGGTATCAACGAGGAGATCATATGGATCAGCATCGGAATGGGGATCACGATCGCCGTATTGATCACCGTCGCTCTGTGCTACATCGCCCGGGAAAAATGGCGAAAACGCCACGAGTGTTACTACACCCCCTGACGCACGCTGCCCCCACCCTCGTGGGCCACCTGGTCCTTCACGCCCACGACGCCCGGCGTCTTCTTCAGCCCGACGACATCGAGAGGCAAGCCGAGGGCCTACTACATCACCGTCTAACGATCGCATCCGGTGACTAACGACTACGTTTCAACTCGACCGAAACCGTTTGTCCTTTCTGCTGCGAGCTCTCTTTCCCCTCGCCCTTTCTCCCCCTCTCCATCTCCCTACCCTCTCTCTCCTCTCCTCGAACACGATTTCGCGAAGGTATTCGAAAGAGCGATCGTTTCCTGTTCGAGGTAAACGCACCGAACGAACTTGATTTATGGCCGGGTCTGGGTCGAACCTAATTCGCAAGTCATTGTCAATTAGTACCACTGATAACACCCCAAACTAGGGTTGTAACTTTCCTTTGAATTCGAAACCTTCGAAGGTTCGAAACTACCCCAAACATTTCTCTCGAACATTAGGAACGTCGGGCTTCGGAAAATTTTCACGATTGTTGGTAGACTGCGGATATTTATGCGAAATAAGAATTTTGTACCTCGACTGAACGATACGGCAGCAAAATAAAAATTTCTATGTTGCAAATAATATGTTGACGCTCTTATGTAAATTTATCGATCGATCAGTCGGGTTTTCGATTTGCGATATTTGGGAGAGAAACGCGCGCTACGAGAGGGAGAGGATATCGCGACGAAATGGAGGGAGCGTTCGACGTCAAGGTCGTTCGGATTAAATGAAAATGTTTACGACGCGTGAAAGACTTACGCAGGACGTAAGATGAAAAATGAAGGATTCTTACGCGACTCTTCGCGTCGCAGTCAATTTTTAAACACACCTTCTGGCAAGCCGCGCGACAGCCGGATTTATGACCGAGCTTCTCTGCCAAACAGCAGTATTCTCCGCAACGTCCCTTTCGAGGCTTTCGCTTCAAATGCGCGTCGAATTCGCCCGACTGGACCGTTTTATGTGCCACGGGTATCCGGCGTTCGTTTCATACTGCACCCACTTACTTGCGAGAATCGTTCTTGAAACTATAACCAACGACAAGGGGACACGTTCATCGTCGAACATCACAGTCGTTTGTATTTTATCTTTACGTTACTAAAATCTTCTTAATCTTGAAAAATCTTATTAACCCCTCGCGGTCGAGTAGTAATTCAGAGTCACTAGAAAGAACCAGAAAGGATATTACCGGCGGAGGGTTGACACATTCATGAACTAAGCCTACGGACTAATAACCATTCATTGTAAATAGGGAGTTAAGGAAACCTTGCTCGATCGAATAAATACGTTCGACCCTTCGAAAACGAGGATTTTTTGAGATGTTAAAAATACTTGCCTCGAAGACATAATAGTCGATCAAATTTTAAAGCACCAGAAAAAAAGGAAACGATGTCGCGTCGTAGCCAATATGGCGACGTCGATCCGCGAAGGGTTGAATCGAAGCGCGAGAAGTTTCGTTTATTAATCTATCTGCACATTTGTCATCAATTTAGCATGTAGTAGCGACTTTGTACTATCGATCGAATATTTGGTAACGAGTGAAATAAAATTGATACCGGGAACGACAATTTTACGAAAAATTAAAGCAACTATTGCGGAATGAAATTCTACGAGGAAGGGTAAAGCGAAATAAGATACGGTCTCGAAAACGAAGCTGCCTCTCGTACACGGTCGTGCCAACTTCGTTCGTATCGCAAGAGTTTTAGACATTCCTGAACTGTTTCCAGTCCAACCGCAAACGTTTCAACGACCGCTCGACATTTCGGAAATCGTCCGCCAAAAAGGTTTCCTACAGATACGGGTTTTCAAACCACTACCGGGAAGAGACAATGCGAAAAGATTGTCAGTAGTCAAGTGTACAAACGGGTCTCAATGTAATTAATTAGTTCTATACGTCGTAAGGATTCTGACCAAAACTTTAGAATATATTTCTGGACTAAGATTGTACCAGGGTCTCGATCTGATTACTATGGCCTGTAGACTGTATAGAAAACGAGTATAGTAGACTAACGTGTAATACTTATCGTTAGAGAATTATACATTGTTGAAATATGGATAAAATCTGTTATGTAAGTGACGTGCGACGTTGCAACGGAATGTAAGTCTCCTGGTTTTTATAAATCTACTTGTGCATTAATTAATCCAATGGATCGCATTATATAATAATTAGATTGATTTCGAAATACATGTATACGTACATGTATCCGCCATTGAGATTAGTAACGAAACGTTATTCGACGAGTGAATTGGTCTGAAAAGTTCGTTTCGTCGTTGAATGTGCCAAAATGAATCGAAACTGTCAAAAATATAATAAGAAATGTTGAGTTTCGAGTTCGAACAAAATTCCCAGGAGGCTTGCACGATAAAACGAGGCAAACTGATCCTCGCGTGCGTTCGCCACCTTTGTGCACTGTGAAAATGTAAGGTGTTTTTCTACGATGGATCGAGATCTCGTCGCGATCCGACAGATTTTAGACGGTTTAATTAATCGATGTTACGCAAATGTGCTCGTGACTTGGGTCGCTCAGTGGTTAACTCGAATATTTCTATTGAAAGTAGCAGCTGTTTTATGTACGATAAGAGATTTATCAATAGCGAGGTGTGGTTCGATACTAAACACATCTATTGCGATGACCAACTGAATAGATCGCCCTTCTATACCACGACATGTTATTTCTTCTAGCGCATTTATTACAAATAAATCATTCGAATCGTCTTAGAAATACCGTTTCGATATTCTTTTTGGTCTACGAATAATAAAAACTTAAACGAAATTGAGTAATTACCTTTGAACGACGCATTCACAATTTTACTTACTCCTAGGTAACTCGGGAGGTAGTTCAAATGTAATATACTATCGATATCCATACATACGCGTCTACCGTGTTTTATAACCCTAATCATAAATACAGGGAATTGTTCCCAGAGTCGCAGCAGTCATTATTTCCTCACATTTCTATATCCGATGTACGTGTACAATCTCTGTTAACTCGTCTTCAATAAACGAAGCATGATCATTGTTAAAGAAAGGTCGTACAGATCTCATGATCTTAACGATCGAAGAATGAAAACAAGAATGAGAGTACCAATGCTTTTATTCGCCGACGGTATCCGTTTTCGTGAAAGCTATGTTATTGTCGAGACTGTAAAATTAGGAAACATCTCTTACAAATAATATAATAGTATCTGACGGAGTTGCCGATGAGACCATCCATCACGGAAGAGACTAACTAGAAGAAGAATCGTAATAATAATAATACGTACTGCGCGTACTATAATTCTGTACATTTATTTTCATTTTTTTTCGTCGTGTAAGCCACAATTTCAGAATCATAATTCTAACAATAATAATCGTAATAATAATAATGAATTCATTAACAATATAAATCGATGATATGATCATACCCAAATGACAATTGGCAGTTACCTATCTAATATGATACAGCGTTTGAATAATTTATAGAAATCATTAACAGGGTCCTTAACAATTTCAGCCCAGCGCCAGGAACTCTGAACACGATTGGAAAAGGAGCATCAGCTGCTAAATCGATAACACCCTCTCTTATTTCTCGCCTAATTCTCCCACAGCATGTACAGTCGCAGTTCAACAAGTAAAATCGTTCGAATGATCGTCCCACAGTATTCTATGGTATACAAAGTTCCTCGGTGTACAATCCGACGTTTTTTGCCATCCATGGAACCGCAACGAAACAATCCTAATTTCCATTGAACGCATTCGCCCCGTTCAGGCTGTCCGACCGAGATTTCCTTCGGTTGATCTTGTCGGGAGTTTGGGTAAGACTATCGGTTGCGAGCAGAGAATTCATGCAATGGAAACGCGTGATTCGCAGCGACCAACGAAATCGGAGAAAAAATTGGTTGAAACGATCCTGACAGGTCGGAGAATCGACGAATACGACGAATGGGAAGACTAAAAATTAAAAATTAATCGAACAATCACTTGGTTTGTTATCTCGTAGACATCGTCTTTTTTTCCTTTTCTGTAAGCTCATACGCATTACTTTCTAGTATCCTCTCGTTTGTTTGCTGTTTTTTTTTTTGGATACGTATATATACACATGTGCATGTATATATATATATATTGTTATATACATATATAAGTATGCAAGCATACACAACAATGAAACAAACACCAATGCATACGCGCTCTTGCACACACTTAAAAAATATCGTTCTGCTGCAGTAGTAGAAGGAAAACGATTTCTTGTAATGCTTTGACACGGTATACTAGCTTTAAAAAGTAGGCAAAAACGTATTTAACAGATATATTGTACAGTACGTGAAGAGGAGGCGAACGAAGCGCCGTTATCTTTCTGACAGAAGACAGGGTCGAATTTATATACGGGGTCATAATTGAGAACGTATTCGAGTGAATTCTAACGTTATGCGTCGTTTACGTTAATTATTAGTAAAGGCTGACTCGTAGATCGATTTTCTGTATATACATATAATAGCTTAACGTAGAACAAGACCGGCTCTCCCTATTCGAAGAGTCGTCCCCCTGTTTCTCTTTTGTGAAAATGGAACTCTACTATCTCGAATAATACTTGAGGTAAGTACACCATACGTGTTGTGAACTTACGAAATTAGCACAATTGCAAAGCCGACGGTCCATTTGTCACAAAGTTACATCAGTAAGAATCACCGCGAAGAATGAATATATCGTTTTGTTCTTTTTTAGACAGACATAGAAATTTCATAGGAAGAAAAACGACGATTTTCCCTGTCGACGAGGAACGATCGTCCCGCACCGTTTTCATTCATGCTTCACACTTCGGATTATACATTCGCCGCCTACTCCTCGTCGATCCTAATCTCGACGCGCGACCGTAGACAAACGTCTCTCCAACCGAAACAAGGAGCCGAATTTTAGTAACGTGAGTATCCTCGAAAATATGCTTGTAATTTTAATATCGAATGGACATATACCGATGTCAACGGCCGACACCTGCTACATTCCCACGATTAATTGGGAAAAGGAAATTGACTTCCGAGTCTAAAGTGTGTGTTCCGTAACCGTCCCGCGACCCGACTCACAATCTTATACATAAAGGTGGTCGAGGCGTCGTTTTGTTCGATGAGGAAATGCGAATTTCGAACCGCTTCATCGATCACATTTCTTGCAGGTTTTGGCGCGGCATCACGAGGAGTACATCCTATTGATTTCATGCTGGTATCGTTCTTGAACCGATTTCCTCTTCAGCTTGAACGCGGCCGTGACCAATCCCATGTCCGGAGTCCATTGCTCTGTGCACAGTTTCACCGCGCCGGGCATCTCGAATCTTTGGAGGTTACCTGAGAACACAAACAACGGACATTTAGTTTTGTCAGTTCAGAATAAATGTAATACAGTCGCTCGCGTTTAGTAACGGAACAAGGATTTTATTACGAATTCTAGATAATCAATGACACGGATAAAACGTTACTAAACTAGTGACTATAAATAAAAGATTTAGACAGTCACATTTCTTAGCTTGTTCCACGAGCTCCTGCAATACCGCTTTCTCAATCTGAGGATTGTTACAGAGTTCCTCCATGGTTTTTCCAGTAATACCCATATTAGTGGCGATCTCCTCCAGATAGTATTGATTAGGGACGACTAACGCCACTGTGTACGTTTTATGCGCGTCTCCGTAGACGCAAATGTTTTCCACGACAGGACACGTTTTCAATTCTGCTTCAACTTTGCCCAAAGACACGTATTCACCGTGTTGCAACTTTACCAGATCCTTTTTTCGGTCTAGAATTAGCATCGACAAAGTAATAGAAGATTGTAGTAATAATATTATTTTAATTTTATGATCAAACGTTAATATCGTTGCAAACACACCAATAATTTTGATAGACCCATCAGCGTGGCATTCTCCAATGTCGCCTGTTCTGAACCATTGCCGTCCGTCTTCCTCAAAGAAGTCCTCCTTCGTTTTTTCCGGCAATTTGTAGTAACCAGCAGAAACGTTTTGCCCTCCAATAAGTATTTCTCCCCGGGCGTGAGGAGTGTCTGTGACCATGTAACCAGCCTCTTCCCAGTTTTCCAAACGAATGTCGCAGATCGTGGTTGGTGCTCCTACTCTTCCCGTACTCCTGTCGTATACTGAAAGAGAATATCGTTCCTCAATAGCTCGCGACAAAGTTACCGCAATGCATAAACGTTGTTATTTGCGGTTATGCGATTAATTCATACTTATACGTATAAAGTGACATACCATCCATAACAGTGGCGCACGAGGTTGTTTCCGTGAGACCGTAACCCTGGGTCACGGTAACGCACAGACAATTTTTCACCTGGGTGTGCGTGTCAGGAGACAAAGGTGCTCCTCCGCAGAGTATTAGCCTGACTCGTCCACCAAGAACCTGCCTGGCAGCTCCGAAGATGTATTTGTCGAAGATTGGTGTATCGTATCCTCGCCTTACCCACTTCAGTTTATACTGATAAGCAAAATTGAAGATCGCTTGCCTGAATGGACCCGATCTTTTCACTTTCTCGTTGATGCCTTTAGAAATACGGTCGAGGATAAGCTAAAAATTTACGAAACCGTGTAACAGTTGTTGAATCGAAGTCGTAGACCGAACTTGTAAACCTACCGGTACTGCGGTCAGGCAAGTTGGATGCAAAACCGATGCATCCCCCTTAGATCCCCTCTGTATTTTGCTGCTCGAATCAATCATAGTAAGCGGTGAGCTATAGCCAATTGGTACACCGGTAAGAAGACACACGCTTTCAGCAAGTAATTCAAAGACATGAGCCAAGGGCAAGAATCCCAAGAAAACATCGTCTGGCCTGATTTCCACAGCATCGCAAAAAGCCTTCAAGGTGGAGATGATGTTTTCATGAGACAGAAGTACTCCTTTCGGCACTCCAGTGGAACCAGACGTGTACATGATAATCGCTGTGTCGTTCGATTTCGGTGGCGACATCGGTGAATTTGAATTGTTACCCTTCTCGATCACATTTGAGAATGGTATAAGCTGAACACCCTCCTGCAAAGTGAAATCAGTAAACGGTTGATCTAAATGAAGTTTGAATTTGAAATTCGAAATAAAGCAATGGTAAACAAATTTTCTGAACTGAATAATTTTGCATGTATTTCGTATGCGAAAGATTAACGCTAAAAAATTTGTATAATGGAATATCTTGTTATCGGATCTGATACAGGAACTTGCATGTCATTCGTGAGTAAACTAATTTATTGAAAAAAAGACACAATACTGGGACCATTCATATTCATCGGGCATTTTTGTTCTTTAATATTCATCGATTCTCTCGTTAAGTCACTGAGAAACCACTATATGACAGTCAGTGAAAAGAACTGAATATTTCCACACCTCGACACCAATAACTCACTTTATAACCAGTGATGTCCGTCAGCTTCAGTTGATCGCCCATAAAAACGATCGTCTTAACCAGAGGTAGTCTTTCGAGGAGTCGTTTAAACTTTGGCAACAAATCGTGACTAGTTATCACCGTATCCACTTCCGTCTCATTGATACCATGCGCTATCGCTTCGTCGCCCAATGTCGCATAGATGGTGACCACGGTCAAGTTCTGCTTGAAACAACCATAAGCTGCGATCATCCATTCTACCCTGGTCTCGGCGAACAGCACTATGTTTTTACGAGCAGTCAGGCCCAGGTCTTTTAATCCGCGACTAAAGGAGTTGGTGAACCGGTCCACTTCCGTATAGGTCTTCCATTGATACTCTCCCATTTTATACTGAAATCGAAAGATGAAAATCGTTAAACGTTCAAATATTCAAACTAGTACGAAGGTAAGTAACTATTATACTTATTAGGTAGATGCATTGAACGTTTCGAAAGAAACCCTACCAGTCCAGAGAAACCTCTTAAAGAACAAAATGATCGTCGGACTACCTTTTTAAATATTCTGCCATTAGGCTGAACCTCGTCCTCCTCGGCAAGAATTTGTCTGGTTCCAAGGCACTTTTTCTCGCTGTGCAACTTTGCGACCCAGGACAACATCTTCTCGAGCGTGTCGATCTTCTCACGCTCGAGGGCGATGTGCATCCGCTTCGGAGGGTCAACGCTCCTGTAGGTGATACTCTGCTCAGTACCCGTGACAGCCCGAGCCTTGATCCTCCTCGAGGCCTTCCTCTTCTCCCAGGGCCGTTGCAGTATGAGGTAGACTGGAAACGTCAGCAGGTCGTACACGTAGGAAAGCGCCTTGATCGCGTAGATCGCGCTGGCAATCCAGAAGCTTTCCATTTCCCTGGAAAAAAGACGGAGCAAGGGTTAAACGAAATCGTGGTTCCCTAATCCAGGCAACATCCTTGGCTGTCTCGCATACGTCGCCATTATCGACCACCTCAGCTCCTGGAAGTAAACCGTGTCCGAATAAGATCTCGAACGAATTACATTTGAAGAGTTAGTAGCGTTAGCGTTGCGCAGAAAAAGAAGTATAATCCAATTTGCGTCGTGTTTGGTGTCACGCGTACGTTCGTAAAGGTATCACAAAAATATCATTAGAAAGAAGAGAGACAACGGTATAGTACTGGTAGAATCGGTAGCAAAGAAGAGTCCAGAAGACTCGTCACTTTTGTTTCGAACGTAAACGCTTTTCGATGCTGTAATTACTGTTGCAAGTTCGCGAATCGTCGGACAAATGTTCCAGTTTCGAATAAACAACGCGTAGTCGCACCGTGGTACTGCGACAAACGAAATCACAGGGTTAAAGTACGTTGCAAGTCGCGTTCATTAACATTTATTTAACCCTCAACTGGCACGGATCAGGATGACCCACATAGTCGTCGCGATGCACCCAGACTGATCAGTTGCAGCATCGGTTGCATGAAAACTGTCCTTACTCCATCATCGTTTCACCGTTCATCGTTATCAATTCCAACTTGATCATTTCCAGTAAACAACTGCTTCTGTATCCTCTGTCGTGTAATTTATTACTGGAATGCGGATCTTTCCTTCGAGATGCTCGCAACTGATTTGACAATCGAGGCATGCGTAAAATAATGCGTGTCGGCAAGCCCGATCCGCGATCACGCTATTTCGTGATCGTCAGATTTGATAGAGTCAACGCTGACTGGCTGTCTGTGGCACGCGTTTCGATAGTCGATCGGACAGCTGAATGGACCGCATGCGAGCGTGGCATCAAGCGTAAGGACGTGCAAAGAAAACCAGTGATAACAAAGGGAAAGAAGAAAGTGTCTTCGACAGATCCCGTATTCACGGTGTTTAAAGTATCGAAGTTCGTACGGTACAATACGATTTAAAAAATTCGATTTTCAGATCCGTTTACGGGAGGACTGCTCCCTTGTCGTGGTTTAATTTAATTTAATCGTGGCTTTTGCCGGTCTCTTTGTTATTATAAGGAGCAATGTAATTTACAGGAAACAGTCGTTCGTACAATATTTTTCAGCAGCGGTAAGAGAGCGCGTCGTGAGTCAGAATTCCGCAGCCCGCTCCACGGTCTAGAAAATGTTCATTTGCCGGGTTAAGTATCACTTGCGCGCATAAAGAAATGTGTATTCCTTAACAGGGCAATTGCACGAGACAGCCGAAGGCCAGTTTTCATTGAAACCGTGCCTCCGTCTGTAGTTACGGTCGGACCCGCGGTTTCTGAAATTCTCGACTCCGGGAAAACCTGGAATCCAGTTTTCCGGTAACGTGTCTTCAAACCGGAGGAAAAAAATGAATCTGCTTCCCGAGTCCCACCGAATCATGTAATGAGAAGTTATGAATCCCACGCTTCGCGTTCCCGTCATTTTTACGCTACGCTACCCGCAGTGGTTACATTATCCCTGGTTCTCCGACATGCACCGGGTGTCCGAGAACAACTGTGCGAACCTTGGAGAACAATTTATCGGTTCATAGACAAAAGAAGTTGTTCTCGAACACCCTGTACTACGTACGATGTAACGTGTCCTTATACGCAGTTCGGGTCCCTCGAATTTAGCTGCGATTCTTCTGCCAAATCATAGTTTACGTCGAGACATCAATTGCTGCAACTCTTTAAATTGAGTTCAAATTCATGCGTCACATCGCACTCTGGAACGTACGGCCTTCTACGCGAATCCGATGACGTCGACAAACTGTTTCCAGGTTTCTTCGATCTTTAATCACGAATTTAAATAAGGATTTTCGAGATTCACGAGGACCGATTTTATCGTTTGCGAACGAATTAAATTTTCAAGCCGTACTATTGTTGTCCCACTTTTCAAACAAAGGCTACTGTGGCAGATATGGCCTTGGTTTTGCCGGTATCTTTCGCAGCGGCCCTGTGTCGGATGCGAAGAGCAGGAAGCCATTGTTCGCAGAAATAATTGAAAACGACGAGGCTCGGGCCTAGCGTAGACAGAGACATTGCCCTTCGTTTGCAACCACAGATACGAGGCCATGTGCGTGACACAAGCTGCTCGTTACGCTGCCTTTAACCGCGTACGTTGTGTCTGCCATGAACCTAACACGTTCAAAGTCCGCCGAGATATTCGAACCCCGTGTGTTAGCCGGTTGCAACAGCATCATCCTTTGCTCGCGTCCCTCGGCGATCCTACACTGTGTTCGCTATTAATGGGTACATATTCTGGTGTTGAGCCTTCAAAAGTTGGATTTCTTTCTTCTCGCATTCTCCTCGAGTACACCTACGGTTTCTACGGACTCTGACCGACAGCGAAATGCGTTTTGTTTTAATATCGGTAAAGTCTTTGAGCTTTATTAATTTTCAGAGTAAAATAAAAATTCGAATCGAGCTTTTAAAGGATTAGTTTCCAACACTGAAAAATAAACACGTTGCAAATCCAATTTTTAAGTCCAATATTCACATTGCCACCGAATCAAAATACATTGAAAAAGATTATAAAATACTGCTAGTTTGATTTTGTACACGAGAGGATCAAAATATACGGTGAAGGTTTTATCGCGGATAGAAAAAGTAACCCGAAGAACAATATCAGCGAGGTTCTCAATTTAAAAATGCGTTTATCGGCGATCATTGCTTAATTACATGGTTCACTCGCAAAGATAAACTGTGCGGCGAGTTAGCGATTGAACTTTGTCCGTTAATCGCGTAGCTATTTGTTCATCCTTCAAGATAACAACGTGTCTGTTTCACCAAGTGCGCGTTCTCCGTTTAATTACAGTAGATAGCACCCGCTCGTAGATGCCAGTTATACAATATATACATAAAAATAGTAGCAACAAAAAACTTCGAAGTCATCGTTCTAAAAATACACGAGGAAGAGAGAGACACTCGTTATCTCATAAATATATTTGTTACGTCATCGGTACGAAAGAGCTCTTTCTTTGATCAATGCCGTGAGTTGTCTTCAGCTTCTTGGTAAACGTATAAAAAGACTGTCGTAACACCAAAAGACCGGTTCCAGAATTTTATTTCAGAATTATTCAAATAAAGTTGAAATAAGTGAAATCTCGTTATTTTTATACTCGGTAGGTTTAGCGTTAAAGAAAAGAAGAGAAGAAACATAGTAAACTACATACGTGCACCGAGTGTACACGAAATATCGCGAAGAGGTGTAGCATTCTGTGAGCTCGAAGCGAACAGGAATTGAAAAAAGTACGTAGGGCAGAATGTGTTAGTGCGAAGAACGAGTCGAGATAAGGTAGGAAAAGAAAGTGTAAATCTTAAAAAATACTTTTCATTATCAGCGAGATAGCGTTAGCAGTCGCGCGGATGAAGCATTGGAGAAATTGTGCGGCTCCGCGAATTAAGAGACATGCTAGCATGCAAAAGTTCAGTACAGCGGTGCTAAGGGGAGATTAGCGTCGTCTACAATCGTTGATGGCTACAACTCACTGTTTGTCCTCCACGATCATGGTGCCAGTATATCCGGTCACCGGTTATTTTCCTGAGATACGTACCCTCCGGTACTTTAACGGAGGTCGGCTCTGTGGCGGATTAATGACACTGCAAGAAAAACCATTGCCAACAAAATTCGGGCCGGTTAATAAGTTTTCTGGGCGCATGCTTCTCCTCGTCTGTCCGGGGCAGATATTGTTTCCCGATTTCCCATCAACAATCATTCGGAACCGTTCTCGACGCGAATACCAATTCCCTTTCGATTGCAGCCGCGGGCGTAATTGCACCGTGACCTTGGTGCGCTAAGCGATATCGATTTCGAAATATTTCAGGCGAATGTCATACAACCGTCTGCTCGACGATCCTGTAAATTATTGCCGCTGATCGACTAAACAACGGTCTATTTACATTTCACGGAAATTCAATGTACATACATCGTTCGAGAGATTTTATAACGTTAATTAAATTAATGGTTCTTTGACTCGTCGCTAGAGAGCCTCCCCGATGGCGATTCTCGTTGGTAAAAGTTCAACCGTCGATATGTTCCTGCAAACCCTTTCACCTGTGCAAACGCAATCACGGAACGAAATCCGCTAGATATCGCCACCAGCAGCTTCGAAAGGACTATTCTATGCAACATCCCTCAGCACCAAACATCCCTTAGGTGATCTCTCCATAATCCTTTCAAATTCGATTCGATTAATCCCACCATTTCGAAAACTCTAACATCTCGAATGTAGAAACAATCCACTATGCGGACACCGCTATCTATCCAACACCGTGGCGCACTGAGCAAATGTTAATCCAAATGGACACACGTAATTTCACAATTTTACGAAATTCTAAAAGTTCAAATTTAAACCTGAAACAATTTATTATATGGAGAGTTCTTCCGACGCAAACGTTGGAATACGTGTCTGTCGATTTATAACGAGAAACATACTTTGACGTCTCAATTGTTACGCAAGTAGATAAAATGAGTAATGAATAAACATGTTAATCGAGCCGTATTCGATATCAGACGTACCTGACGCCATGTTGGTATCATTAGGTTCGCAACTTCGCAGTATGAGATCGCAATCGCTCTTCCCATTCCTTAACGCCTCTGCGATTCTCAGAACCGAAAACGGAATATGCATTCGGAAAGAGTTAAGTCGGCAATAAATAAACGCGTTGGTCTAATCGTTTGCCTATAATTGTAATCATTGCATCGACGATTAAAGTCTCGTTATAGAAAATAATGTACGAGGAGTTCAGCTCCGCAGATGGCCAAACTCGAGCACACCGCGTGGGCGTTTGAGGATGCAAGTTTCACGGACCAACGGGCTGCATTTGCATTTCGAATATTATATATAGGTCACGGAAGACTGTTAAGACGATACTCGACGCGGGTCGCAGTCTTGCAGAGACCATTGACTGTGCACGGAGTGGTACGGTCAAGTGCACTTTACCCTCGACGTGCAGCCACGCGCCTATTTATCGCAGGACGAAGAACGTGTCTTGTCGAAACACTGCACGAAATGTTAAATACGAGGTGCGGTCTAAAAGAAACCTGTCCTGTTCCCTTCCCACGGTATCAGATCAAAGGGCATAGCCGCATAAGATGGTCAACGATGCCCTTGGATCGAGTTAAACAGCCTGTGGATCCGATAGGGCATCGAGAAGAAACACGTCAATGCTTCTAATTAATTCTAAAAAATCAGGTCGTTTGGTACAATTATAAAAGAGTTATTCCATTTTAAAAAGTGTACGACCACTTTGTACACCCACTGTACATCTGGAGGGCAGTTATAGGGTAAAATGGAAAAATTTGTCTCCTACCCATTTCCCGTGTTTAGTCATACGCAAAAAATTATTTAACGTGTAAGGAATTCTTGTTTCACAATTCGTATTTGACCCTGTGTTTATGTTTACCGTTTACTCGTCCCATCGGACGGACTACAATTGAATATGAACCACTGAAAAATAAAATATAACGCTACCTTTGGCGTTATAGAAATTGAAAAATGAATATTAAATTGGGCGTCTCGCTTACCCCTGGAAAATTGCATCAGACGCAAACCGCGCGTTACATAATACAGGTTGGAAACGAAACGGCCAATTGGACTGCTGGACCCGGATCTTTCAATTGAGCTGTTTAGGCAGATTCCTTCCTACCACATCCTCTCCATTCGAAAATGTTCACCGCGATTGAAACGTGTAACACACGAAATCATCGTTGATTTCCGCGGACTGCTTGTTGTTATTTACATTTTGACTCGTCACTTGGTCTACTTAACGCTGGCATGTACTTGTTACCATTTCTAATTTTTGAATAATTTAAACAAGTGATAGACGATAATATTTGTCAGCGGCTAATAATGAGATTTTGAATATTCAAAATTTCCGTCTTCCTTATTCGAATAAATTTGAAATTCTAATGAAATAGAAAATCACGAAGACCTCGTTACGAGCAACGATCGATTTCTAGAATGAAAGTTGGCCTACAATGGATTCTTACGATTTTTATACGTTTGTTCCAGTGTTAAAATGAGCACTCGATAGGTTCGAGTGACGTAACTTATTTAGAATGGCCAAGTCCAGCCGGCGATCGAATAGAATAAAGTCCATCGTGGAGCAATTGTGCGGTTATCCAGTCACAGAGATAAATTCAGTTTCTGCTAATTCGTGCGAGCAGATTAAACGGAGACGGAAAGAAGCGACGCGTGCAAAGTCTACTCCGAAATTAGATCGATGTTCCACGCTCGTGAAAAAAAGAATACCGCGCTATCGAGACGAGACCAGCAGACCGATAGCGTAAGCGCAAAAGAAACGACTTAGAAGCTGAAAGGGCCACTCGCGAAACCCTGTCCTCTTTGGAAATAGACAACGGGGTCACCGAGAGCTGTCGCACCTAACAGGACACGACACGACGATGGTGTTCGATGCACTCGCAAGTTGTCCGATGTTTCGGTTGAAAATCTTGGTTGTAGAAAATCGAGAGCCTCAAAAGCATCGGGAAAAAAGCATTTGTCACGAAACCAGAACACCCTCCACATTGCGTATACAATACAGGCAGATGTTCCAGCGATCCAATCTTGTGAAACATTGCGCAGTCCGAGGTAAAAGAACGCGATTCTTCTGGTTTTACAAGCTCCAACGCTTCCTCGAACCTCCGATCACCTTTGTGTACCCTGGCATTGGCGTTCGTAAAATGATTTTCGTGTCTGTCGACGCGTCGAAAAGAAAGAAAGTCGGAGATGACTTCTATTTGAATAACCAACTTGAAAGCGGAAACCACGTACCTATCTGTGCATTCAAAGCGACTTATCTTATCGTACATCGCGCAGTAGCTGGTATTTATCCTAGCATTGTCTATCGATGATATTGTGTTCTTGGCGTTCGAACGTTTCAGATAAAAATATCAGATGATCGAGCTTGCGAAAGGTCAAAATCCCAATATCAATATCAGCATACTTCACGCAAATCCAAAGGCAAACCTAATTTATCCCCGTTGCTAAACACACATTGATCACTGTGTTTCTTTTATGTACGAAGACAATTTGAAACAATTCGTTGTAAATATCTCCCGTATATATTTTAATTCGTTTAACGTCATTTAATACCGTCTTATTTACTTTTTCCGAGTTACCGTGAATACATAAGGCATGATCTTCCGACGAGAAAATCTATATGCTAAACAAAGCGTAAACCGGTTCAACCGTGTTCCATCTTACATTATTTATTTACGATTGGATGGATGACGAGGCGAATCGTGTGTGGCGACCTTAAGAGAACAACGTAAAAAAATCTCGATCGTCCCGAGCGCCTGACCGTCAGAAGATGTTTAAGGTCTCTGCTTTCCTAGTTTCCACGATGTTGACCGGCTTCTAAGCCGTTTACGCGAAGGCTATGGCCTGACCATTAAAGTACGCTACGGTATCGGGTCACAACCCTCTTTGCTGCTTCAAGGCAGAAAATATTGACCGCTGAAGGTCAGTGTGGCAGTCGTCCTCCATAGCGAGAGGTAAATCTTTGCTACCCACGTACATGCTGCGCCTTTCATTCAGGTTTCTACATAACGAGCTCGCGAAACAGATTCGGTAATGCCCGTTCCTTTCATAAGTTCAATGTTAAAGATTATCGGCCTTGATCCGCAATCGTTTACGTAAGTCCGTCTAACACGAGATGATTACGCTCAAGTTGATAAGTGGACTTAGAAGCTAGGGAGCAACGAGCAACCACCAAGAAATCTCTGAATCGTGGCGCACAGGCCGTTCCATTCTTTTCCGAGTTACAGACTTTCGCTTTCCGTTACTTTCACCGAGAACGTATACCGAGTAAAGATGAGCTCATCACGGATACCGGTACATATCTCTATGGCTCGTAGAACAAAATTGGTTCGTCATCTTACTTTTCCATATAAGTCTGATTCATCCGAGATCGAACTCATCAGGGGGAAATGATTAAGCATGAAATCACTAACTAATCGGCTGGAAAGACGAGTTCATTGTGCAACCGAACACCGTTACAGGACATTTTCGATCCAGACTGTACCACACACACATTCGTATATTTACTCCAGTATGTGGGTCATTTTGTTTGAACCTGAACCGATAAGACACTCGAAGATAACGAACGCAGTGTGCGTGTGATTAACCTGAAAGTCTTTTTTCGACCTAACGGATGTTGTTCGGAATAATTCAAAGACGTCGAGTAAATTTTCCATTTCGAATTGGCTTCTACGATACGCACGATTGTTAAGGAGCTTCTTTTGAATAATGCCCGGTAAGCGCCATCGACTAAGCCCAGCACCGCAACAACGTCTCTCGATCGTGTACTCTATTATAGATGGGGTGCAGCGATTAGAAAGGGTATAACCAGGTGTTGGAGGTAACCTGACGCGAAGACAGCGGTGTTCTTGAAAATCAAGTGACCGTTCAAGGTCTCAGACTAGTTATCGCGCCGGTATGTACAACGGTGTACTAACTAGTCTGTCTGTCGCTTTAAGCTTTCAACGTGATTTACCGCACCGATAATCACACGGACACCGTGACCAAGCTAACTGTTATACGGAACGAGCCGTGCATACGCCGCACACACTGTTATTTGGCCGATCTGGATGACAAAAATTTTTTATTACTTAAAACTGATCGAATTTATTATTTTTTATTAAGGTATGCTCGCATTAATTTGAAAAAAAACAATTTATACGTTACGAGCAACGGGGTCGGTTGGAGGGACTACCTGGTTCTCCCAATAACATTTTTTATCTGGGGATAGTTGTAGGAAATTGACTTTTGGCCAACTAGGTCGGTCAAATACCAGTCTGTGCGCCGTTTAGTTTGGTCGAGGGACATTTTTGACCATCCCAACCCACTTTTCGATTATGCAGCGAAGTTCGCGGGCCAGATATTCGCGAGCGATGATCGTATGCGTACAAAAAGCGGTGGAGCGCGTCAATGGCTCCGCGAAGCTCGGAGATAACGAGTTTTACGACATTGAACATCGGACCCTGCGTAACTCGTGTTACGCTTAAGTTGTGCCAAGGTGAACGCGGGCTGTGCTCCGAGCGTGCAGAACGCTCGATCTGCGTCAGGAGCCGTCGAGTTGCGTTTTGTTTACACTGAACTATCAAAATCAATCGAGATGGGACGATACTTGGATCGACGCCTGCTGGTCGCGTTAAATTGTCACGTAAATACATGGTTCGTAGCGTGCACGGTGCGACAGCGAAAGTACACATCGAACGCGATAAGCGCCGCTCGAATCCCTCCGGAACGAGATAATTTCGTGATCCCGGGTGCTCCGGTTTTCAAATTTCTCATGCTTCGACCACTTGACCCGAAAACGACGATGCCCCACCGCTGAATAAAACAGTATCGGCTTACGGTACAACCCTGCCGAAAAGTTTTCGAACGGACGAATCGAGCGTCGGCCAGTGGTCAACGAATATTTTGATTAATTCGAACTTTTCGCATTTAGCTAACCAAATTTATCAGACACATTTCAGAATAAATACTTTACCATTAATCCAAGATGAAACGGGCTACCGTATCGATACTAGGTTTACAACGTTAGAAAATAATCTTGAATAAGAGATACATCGATAAATTACCGAAGCAAGTCGTGCAATTCTTGCTGAATGTTTTAAATGTTTAAAAAATCCGATACTTCGCTGGAAATCAATCCGAAGGATGCACGTAGAAGTTCGCGTCGCAAATTATTTATGGCGTGACACTCCGGTTTGAACTCGCAAAGTAACAATGTAGTTTTGCAAAGACTAAACTTCGTTCTTAAAGGCAAACAATCGAAGACCAACAAACTTATTGTCATACCACCTGCCACTTGATTATTTTCTAATTTTACTGACACGACCTTGAGGGGCACCCCTTGCTATAGATTCCATATTATTATGCACAAATTAGTTTCACACGCGTACGTTACACGAATAAGATGCAAATGTGTGTAGACGAAGAATATCCTATACATAATAATAAATCATGTGTGCTATAGACAAATGTCACACCTGTGCGACAGCAGCCTATAACTGTTGGGATAAAGAGACACGTGGGTGTGACAGCCGAGAAGTTGTTTGCAATGACATCAACTACCTTCTAACGAGATTCTACAGGCGTATTAGGTTGTTTGCCGATGATTGCAACCGAAATACATACCGCGACTCGGAAGAGAGCATCGATCCATCGCGAGTAAAATTTCATGCTACGTCCTCATTACTAATAAATTAGAGAAGCCAGCGATCAACTATGAAGCGTAGTTCGATCGTACCTATTCTTTTCATCCGTTTCGAACGCATCACCGATTGACCTGATAAAAATAATATTCAAACTCGAAATAGTGTTAAAACTCTGCACTGATATTTAAATCCAAATTATCCAGGCCACTACATTCGAATCGACTTTTATTTTTATGAAGACAGCTATGCGCTATCGTAATTATATTTCTGAATTTGAATGTCCTATGAAAGAAAACACCCGCACGCCCTTATGTAACACCGAATGCCCACGCGCACCACTGCTACGTATATGTATAATAATAAACTCTGCGGAAGGAAATAGTTAATTATGTGTACGACATTACGAGTTTAAGGGATATTCTCGTTAGAGGATCAGCCGACAACTCGGACGATGCTTCGACTAAAACTTTCCACTTAACGTAAATCTATTACGCAAAATTTCATATTACAACGAACGAAATTGGAATCTTTCTTTGAGCAGTTCTTGTCCCCAAGAAAAAAATAATGGTACTGATGGCATTAAAGACTCGATTCATGCAAGCCCATGTATTTCCCGCTAGAACGCCCAATTAACCCTTAGCACTCGAAGCTGTTTTAACTCGAAAATGAAATATATCTTCCGGCTAAGAATAATTCCGTCGTACATATACGATTTTTTTCATTTTATGGATACGCAATTGATACAATACCTCGTACATTACTTAAACGTTTGGTAATCACGATACAGCAATTTTTAGCGGTGACCCTGAGTCAACCCTCGACTGCTAAGGGTTAACCTAGCAAACACTGTCCGTGACGCAACATCTGGTTGAAAAATGAGCCGAGACAGAACAACAGGAAGATTATCGGCAGTACGTTTTTCTCTATTCTTAGACCGAATCATGCGTGGCGCGCGTGGCGCATTCGCGTGTGAATACGAATCGACCACGTAGGGTGAAGAAACAATTGAAATATTTCAAATTGCTCAAGATACGCGCGCATATGCATACAGGTAATCTAACCGATTGCATAATCTGTTCATTCATCCATAGCGTCGCCCGTCGAACACCTGCCTTGCACAATTCAACCGTGAATCTCGTATCCAAGACCAATGACATTTTGCGGCCAAAACGCAAACAATATTTTCATCTCGGAACGAACTAAGAGACTACCAACAGCTGCACCTTGCGGAGAATGTCATCCCGGATGTACGAATCGAGACCGCTACAAAATCGCTCCGAGCGAATCACCGGTAGTCACTCGTATCGTCGTGAAAAATATCAGAACGTTCCGGCGGAATCGTTCCGATCGCTATAGCCTAACTGTACGGAAGTGCACGCTACGCCCAGTGCCGGATTAAGCTAGCACGGAGCCCGTAGCAAACGTTACCAGGGGGCCCTAGGTTTTGCACGATAACATAATAGAACACAATGGACGACCTTTTCTTTAGCAAACATCTGTGAATGGTATCCACCAAATTTTACAAGGTCAATTTTCTACCGCAAGCGCGAGGCCCGTAGCATTTGCTACGCCTACTACAGGGCTTAATCCGGCACTGGCTACGCCGCGTAAGCTGTTTACATTACTGTTGGCCAACACGTTTTGAATTTTCGCCCTAGCCAAATACGTACAGTCGCTCTCATAATTGGTGGCGCACACTTTAAATCGGAATAACTTCTTCATAAATAGACTAGACGATACGTAACGAAAATTTTCGAAAACATCCGTTTACACAGAGTTACGAAAAACGGTAAAAATTAGTTTTCACCGTGATAAAAGCCGCAAAATAATAAGAGAGGAGTAAAAACTGGGTAAAAACTACAAGGTCACATGCAAAAATAAAAAGGCTTTTGCTAAAACTTTTTGATATGGGCCCGTAATGAAAATTTAAAATTTATGTTTTGTAAATTTATGTATATATTCCTTAAAATCTTTACTTTTAGTAAATCGATGCTTCTAATTGATGATAAAAAAAATCAGGTCGTTCGGTACAATTATAAAAAAGTTATTCTATTTTAAAAGGTGTAGGAACACTTTGTACACCCACTGTACGTGCTTCAGACCAAACGCAATATTTCGAAAATTTTCATTACATGTAATTCGGTAAAAGAATGCGTTTGGTGATCGGGTTTGGTGTATTACTGCATTTATGAAGAAGTTATTCCGATTTGAAGTGTGTGCAATCAATTACGATATAGTGACTGTACATAATCTACGAAAAATAGATAGCAAGATGAAGTCGCTTACCTTCTATGCTATCAACGTGTGTGTTCTAGCAGATTTTGATCTGTTCCTCTTAACGAGTTCGACGATTCCTGCCGACTAACAGTTTTCCCACCGTGAACACTAGAGGAAATTATCACTATATGCAATCCAAGGGTCAAGAATGGTGCGAGTATGTATTGGTACGTGTACTATCTGCTGACCTGTACGCGTGTGTGTGTATGTAGAAGAACGAGGGACGAGAAAAAAGGACACGAGGGACAGCCGATCACAGCGTGACGTGCTCTCCGTAGTGGTTGACGAACGACTGAATTTGTATTGTGGGATAACACGAGAAATTACACGTGGCGTACGATTTCCGAATGATCTTTGATCTTCGTTTCGAGCGAGTCCCAATTCCCAGGGACGATACGTACCCCCACGATTGCGAAAGGTAAACTGGATGAACATGTGACCGTCGTACAGCGTACAGCTGTTCGAGCGGTTCGCCTAAGCCGACGTATTTATCTCTCGGTTCTTTTTATCGGTATTACGTCGAGAACGGGATCAGCTTCTCTCCCCCGACAGACCTTGTTAGATTATGGGGGTCGGATAATCATTTGAAGCATGCACCGTGCCTCTTCGGACGGTTCTTGTCGTGTTCTTACATTCGGTCGCGGTTATCGATCGCGGAGATCGAACCTGTGTGGATCTTCGTTAATCAAGAAATTGTTCACTGGTAACTCGCACAGCTGCTCGATTCGATAAACGAAGAAAGGACGAAACACCACGTGCTTCTGTACCGTAAACCGAAAACGATCCCACCGATTCCACACTTTCTACGATAAGATTTATAACGCGCACACGATCACCCGTTGTACACGATACTCGGTATTCGCGCGAACGAAATGCGAACGAAACGCAAACGATGGCGTTCCCTTCTTGACCGAATCACTGGTTTTCGTACACATGTCAAACTCTTAACCTATCACGAGTCAGACTGTCGCGGGTGCTGCGTATATTTCAGGGAAACTGAACGTGTACCGTGTACCATCACACGCACTAACGCCAGCGCAGAACACCGACCACTCTATACATGCTCGATTCAGCAGCGGCCATTTTGCTTGTCCGTAGGCTGAAAACCTGAAGGAATCGATGCAGGAACAGTAGCCAAATTCGCAATAATAGCTTCGGGAAATCCATTCGTTTGGCTTCTCGAGGAATCACTGAATTTATCGACACGAATAAACTGATTTTATTATTGTCGCGTTGAGAGGAAACGTTGATTGAATTTCAGCTTGGATTACGTTTCGAATTCTCCCGCCACTTTTCGATGTAGTCGACAGGACACGGTTCAACATTCGACCCGTTTAAATATTCTGTTACCGGTTAACGTAGCAGGAAACAGCGTGAAATTTATTATAAATTGTCGAATCGTGTATAAACGAGCTTACGCTTTAATGCAAATCAATCTGTATGCGTACGTAAGGACTCGAGGATTTGACCCGCAAAACCGCGACGGTCGTGTTCCTCGATATAGCTAGCCGGCCTGCACGTGAACCAATCAGAAGCCGAGTTTCAATGGGCGGGGATGTGGCGTGATCCGTGATGACGTCATCGTACTTCGCAATCGATAACTACTCGACGTTTAGCAAACCTTACTAACCCATTATTGTAGTATGTACCACACGCGATCAATGTTTGGTTTGAACGCGCTAAATGTCAATCGTAGATCGTCTCGTTAAAATGATCTTACAACTTCGATAAAAAAAACAAGGTACTTTAACGTTCGTATTCGAACGGAAAAAACGGAAATATTTTAAACATTGACCATTAACATTTATAGTTGTCACAGAGAACGATCGAACACGTTACCATCCTTCCGACATGTCAAGGGAACGATCTTATCGACCATGCTTTTTGCTGTTCGTATCAAAATAGCAGCAGTAAGTTTTGGAATATAATAAAAGATAATGTTCCCGTCGCGACCTAGAACGATTCCAAGTTCACTCTTAATTAATTTGTCGATTGATTACGACTATCAGCAAATTTGCGCTATTTTATAATTAAATTGTAAACATTTATGTTTCAACGAGCTTATCGAGGAATGTAAACAACGCTATCGTTTGCGCGATACCATAACTATAACTGCACTTAAATATCAAATTAATTGCACCGTTGAAAGGGAGATTGAAAACTTGAAACTGAACGATCTAACGAAAGCTTCGCTTATGAAAACGCTATAATTTTATGAAATGCGAAGAAAAAATTCAAATTTCCCTATGTCGAAATAACATTCGCATGACTTCGTTAGCCAACGATAACGTCTAAAGGTGGAGAGAAGTATTCGTCGGAAGAAGAAATACGTGTACCTAGTCAACATTTAAACTTTATTAAAACCAACAACATTAACAAGAACAACAAGAACACACCATTCCGCCTGAAAACAGTCCATAGAAACTCGACTCTAAACAAACTCAATTGTTCCGCCGCAAGTCGGTTGACAACGCCATGTATATCGGTTAGTTTACGCACTCGTCTAGAGCGGTTCGCATCATGAATGATCAAGTGCCGGGAGACCTACGACATTAGTAACATGATTCAAAATAATAATAGCCTCAAAATAGTAACGCCTCTTTGTATCAAACCTTCTTCTATTCACACAATGCGTTATGACGCTGCCATTAATGAGCCGATCATGATGCTGCAGCTATGGATGCTAAAAGCAGTGCGAGGAAACAAGCCAACAAAACCATGGAATATGTGGTTACCATAACATTTATGAGGTTAGTGACATACGAAATACGCATTCCAGTCGAACGAACGATCTCGTTGTTCTGCGGTCCACAAATATTCTCACATTCTGTGTTCTCACCTTCGTCATGTGGGTCATCTTCATCGGTCCGCGTCTTAACGTCCGTCGATAATATAGTTTCCTCTTGATCGCATTCTAGTTCCCCGTCGTCATTTTCCACGGTACAAGTTTTTTCAACGGTTAACAACGGTTTTTCTTCCGCGACTGCAATTGGGGCGATGCAAGCTGGTGCATCGCTCGCGTCCTTTTTCCACAACGCTTCCAATTCCTCGATTTCTTTTTCATGCTCGCATAAACTCGCCGCGGCTAACTGTAGATCATGAACTGCTTTGGACAGATCCAATTCCGGATCGACGCTCGAGTTATTTTTCGTCTCGTCTGACTCAATTTCCTCGTGGTCCCAATCTATGTTCGCCGATGTTGTAGTTTCTTTAGGAACTATGTGTACGACGTCGGTGGACTTTGACGAAGAGGACAGGTCGTCGTTCACGTCGTCTAGACTATAGGTGATGGAGCTACGAGTGCTGGTGTTAGGCGCCGTACTATCGGTTTCTATTTCAGAACGCTGCGACGTCAGCGAATTCTTTTGGCTTAAACGACTATCGCGTAACCGATCCGCCACGCTGCTGAACGCCTCCGCAATTAGTTTCACATTTTCGTCCGCGACACGCAGATAGAAGTCGAAGGCATTATCGTCAGTCTTCTCCGAATCTTCGTTCTTCGAATCACCGATGGATTCCGTCAGTCTTTCTACGTCTTCGTTGTCCCCGATTTCCTTATGGCTTTCCTCGTTGTGCTCCGAATATTGGCTACCCAAACCTTGTATATGCGGAACCACGGTGTCATCAGTCTTGCCGCTATCAACTAGATCGTCTACTTTCGTCGGTTTCTCAGACTCCGCGTCAGGCGTTTCTTTACTCGGCTCCGCATTCTTCTCCTCTCCCTCTATTAAATTAACTAGATCTTGGCACAAATTGCTATAAGCGGTGAAGTCCGATTCGGTATCTTGATTGGACGAATCGTTCGATTTCGTCTGCAAGCGATCCTGCCAAAAATCAGTGCTCAGAGCCTGTGATAGTATGCCACTGGACGCCGCCGAGTTTTGTGCTTCGGTATTACTCTCGCCATTCTTCTCGAAATTCTGTATCATCGTCGACGGTGAAACGTAAACACGCAGTTTCCTTCGATTGATGTTCGAAACAGCGTGATTTCCGTTTATGTCGGTTCTCCTACTTTTCAGCGAGGCTTCGGCTCGCCATCGAGTGTCATAATCGGAAAGTTCACCGTCGCTGACCACGCGCCTGAAACAATCGGACCTCACAGGTAACGATTTAACGTCGATCACCGCGTCACTGACCCCGACCTTCAGCTCCTGCAGGCTAGGTTCTCTTCGAAGGTGTATACGATCGTGATTGATCAGACCGTATAGATTAGCGGACAAAGATCTGACCGCTCGTTTCTTCTTGATACCAAATGTGGTTTCCTGATCTTTCGGAACCCCGCTCGTACCTTCCACGACATTCTTCGCCATGCTGGCATCCTTCCGCAAGGTTCTATAGGCCAAATCGTCCGTAACAATGTCAGGCTCGCATTGCGGTATGTACAACGAACGAGGCTGATCCGGCTTGGTTGGCGTGGTGTGCAGATAGTCGCTCTCTGTGGCGGTAGTTACCGGCCCCAGAGGTATTCCGAACGGTGGTTGCGGATCGGCCACCTTCAATGTGTTGTTCGCGTGATGAATGCTACGGTAAACGACGTCGTCGCGTGTCACGTCCGGTTCGTCTTTGCGGACTGGATAATTTGCGGCGTACGGGAAATCGTCGGTTGTGTCTTTGCGTGACAGAATAGGCGAGGCCATTAGATAGCTGATGTTAGAGAGCGCTGATTGTCCGATTACATCCGACAAGGATGCTGGTCTTTCCTTCGGATGCATTCTTCTGTAAGCCATGTCGTCTTTAGATCTGTCCGGCGAATCCACCGTATCTATTCCGACGATGCTGTCGGTTCTACCGCGACGTAGAGTGAACTCCTCCATGCTTCGTCGTTCCGCCCGATCAAGGAGATCTTCGTCTCCGAGGCACAAACTGTTGTATATTGCTTCTAGTTCAGACAGTGCTTCTTCGAGGTTCTTCGAACTTCTTCGCCTGTCTAGAACATTTTGTTCACTCACTGTTGTCCGTTTATCGTCCTTTTTCTCCGGTTTCGTGGTCAACGCAAACGTATCGTTCGAATGATCCGGAACGGCTCGTTCGGTAGAAGATTTTGCACCTGGAGAGTTTAAAGTTCTGTGGTTAAGAAACGTTGAATTATATATATTTGGCGCAGAAATCGGAGAATACTTTTGTTCGCACTTTTGGACATTGCGATCGTTAAACCTTGAGTTAAGCTGCTCGTTCCGATCGTTTCTTCGTTGACACTTCATCGCTTCTGTCTCGTGGTACTTGGATTCGTTTACGTGCTTGCCCGTTGAATTGTGTCTATTGTTTGTACATTCCGACGAGTTGCACGATCGCATTGGTATCACAGCTAGTGACAATGGACGTCGTGGGCATTGTTTGGTTGAACCGCACCAACTTATCTCATTGTTCGAGTCGTATGATCTTATACCTTTTAAATGATCCTTCGTTGCTCCATGTACGTTGTTTGCTTTGTCATGCGGAGACTCAGCGTACCTTGGTACTCTATATTTTCCACTAGATGGAAATGAATTACATCCATAGGTAAATACTTTACAACGAGGATCCCTCGGTGGAGGTTCTGGTGGAGAGGAACTACGATGCGCAGTCTGATTATTTCTTACATAATCGTAAGGTTTTGCATAGTCACAGTTCAGTGCCGGAGAAGTTGAACCTTCCTGGTTCACGTAACGCTTATCTCTGCACAAAACATTTGGTTTTGCATACGTATTGTTTTGATTTAAATCTGTAATATATCGATTCGAAGGATATCTCGCGAGTTCGGTAGATGATTTTGTTTGATAGCTACACGAAGCTGCCTGTCGTACATTTTCCACGGATCTTTGTACAGGAAACGTGTAACTATTAGGCTGTGCGACAGAACGAGATTGTACTTGAGGATAAAATAAGTCACTTTCATCAATATTTAGAGACAGATTTGCATCCATCGAGTCGAGACTATTACGCTTATTAGTTGCATTATTCGATTGTTCGGAAAATCTATGACTTTCATCTTTTGATAAACGTTTTATGTAACGTTCCGTTCGAGCGGCACGACTTTTTCTATTGCAGGAACTACTTTTCTGTATATTTTGTATGCTAGATTCACTCTGAAATCTATTCAAGGAATTACAAGACACGCGAGAATCTTCGTCTGAACTACTATCGGCGCAAATGCGGTCTCTTTTCGCTTCAACTTTAGCCTTCAGTACACTTTTACGTAACTTCTTGTTTATTCTATCCAATGATCCGTCGCTACTACGAAAATGCATAGAATCCCTTCGAAGACTAGCTGCGTCTACCGAGTTATCGATAGTACCGTTGCTTGAACTATGTTTACTTAAACGTTGATCCATATTTCTCTTCAGTGGATGGAGCGTGACGTTATGAGACTTCTGACTGGATGCTGAAAGAGGTCCCGATCGTCTCGTACAATATTCCATTTCTTCGTCGTTTGAGGAACTGTCGTAATCACGTATCGAAGATATTCGCTTCAAGATTCCCCCGAGCGACCACTTTTTCTCTTTCTTCTTCTCCGACGAAGTTACAGCGTCACAGACAGGCAGTCGCCTCGTCGGTGGCAAAAGGCCATCCATTCTTAGGATATCTTTCCCAGTAATACTTCTCTTTTCCATTATAAATAATATTTTTACTTAAATAAAATGCCTGAAAAGAACACGAGATTATTCGATGCTTCAGGTATTCGTTAAATAATATTATTCGAACGTGCAGCTACTATACTTACGAATTTATACGTATATAAATGCGGAAAATATATAAACGTGTAAGAATGCTTTGCAAAGTTGTTTCGCAGCAGAAATCACTGTACAGATTACATCTTATAGTAACGACAAGTTTAATCTTTGATTCCGTTTACGGATATGTTTACGGTAGGACCACCTTGAAACAGTGCTTCCATTATAAACAATTATATAGTATTACGTGCACGAATATTAATAGAATATTGTCTGCTAACCTCTACGCAAACGTTCGGCCAAACGAGTCAGATATGTATCCGTCGAAGGGCGAATTCCCTGTCTGTTTGCCAAAATGTTGCCGTGACTCACGAGTATCAGCAACGATCATTCACATCGTGTACGCCCAAGCGAAAAATACGTTTCGATAACTGAGGTCAGTACACATCGACTGCAGGCGTCGATAACGTTGATAAGAATCCAAAATCCCACACCTCTCCCCCAGCCTTCTTTCGCGATGTATGGGTGTCCGACTTGCTCGTGTTATCTTGACAGATGATACGCAAACAAGGGCGTATTATAAACTTCACAATTTTACGGATCACCGTTCGAGAATCGCTATTTTCGTCGTCGCGTCCGATCGAAATTTAAATATATTTAGAATCTGCGGCAGGCTTTCGGTCGCGATGCGAACACGTTCTACGTTTTACGACCGATATTTACCTTGCGTCTGTTTAACGCTGCCATTACATGGACATCGGTGAACGCGTATCACGCGTCGAACGCAACGATACTGTTGGACTACGCGAAACCGACTCGAATCAGCTCGAATCAGATATGAGAAGAGAAGGGATTCATCGTTCAAACCCCACCCATTACCAGATTCCCCCTAACTCTCGCGCAGAATCACACACTAAATACTCCACGCATCGACGCATCTTGCACACCCACCCATCGCGGATATACGTACACGTTTCGGACGTGTCAGAGGGAATCTGTTAATGGGGTTAGGTTGCTTAGCAGACGTTCCGTCTTTGGAACCTGCACGATGCATCGCATCAACGCGTCCAAGGTACACAGTTCGTCACGAAGCTGCCATTTTTTCAAGTGAAACTTCTTGGCTGAGAGGGCTACAATTTTCTAGCGTTACGGAAGTCGAATGTAACGAAAAATTTTTTAACGGAGAAAACAACAGCGAGTATTTTGGTATATATCGCAAAGAATAAAAAAATCGTGTGAATGGAATCCACGCGCGACAAAGTGAAACTTATTGCTTATTAGGTATAGATACAGATAAATTAGTACTATTTTTTTTTATTGGAAACAAGAGACAATAAATAATATCTAATAAATAATACAACAATTGATGTTGTATTTTCAAGAAGTAGAACGTATTAAATCACAAACAATCATAATTTTATTATCTCTTGTTTTCAACCCAAAAATGCTAACAATTTATCTGTATCTATACCTCATAAGCAATAAGTTTCACTTCTGTCGCACGTGGACTCCACGTACACTATTTTTTTTATCGAAGCCGAGGGATATATGAATTGAGATAACAAATATACGAACCTGCGGTTCGTGGTTTAGTTACCTGCGGGCTAGAATATTTATAGGAAAATTAAAAAAATTCAATTTACATTATCTAAAAATATAGGCTGGGGTAGTACGCAAGAAATTGGTGGGGGAGTCTCCCTCAATCGTTCGAAACGACTAATTTATTCTGCGCAGACTTTGTGTATCGAATTACTAAATTTAACGCGATTAATAAGAACATTGGTGCAGTTATTGGACGAATTATCGTCGCGTTGCATAATATTTTTCAAGGTAACTGAAAAAATTCACGGCTTCGTCGTGTTTAACATGAATATTAGCACCATCCGACTATGCGACATTCTCTCATTTAGAAAGCCAGATCGTGCTCTTTCGGTGGTCACAATCTCGCCGAAGGTTTTTAAACGCGACTCGCAATGTTATTCATTGTATGTACATTACACGAAGTATTAAAGGCCCGGCAAAAAGATTCTGTTATTCTTTCGAAATTAGGTATTCGGGCTGCATCATTCCATTTCGGGGACCATATACGGACGACCAAAGACACTGGATGATGTATACGTACGTATCTCATGGAGTATCAAGGAGAAAGCCGCTTTCAACATTAATTCAGGACGTACCTTGACTGTATATGGCAAAAACTCCATAAGTAAAATCGATGAGCTGCGATCAATGCCGGAAATATGTTTTTCTTGCGCGTCTGGCTGGACCTAGTGGTACCCATAGAACTCTGTACACGATAACACATAAAAATAACGTAAAAAAATACGAAGAAATTAACGTTCATAAAAATATAACGGAAAATGATCACGCGTTTTCACGATATATTCGCAATTATTGTACCAGGTGCATTGGCGCAGCGCCGCACAGACTGGTATCTGACCGATCTAGCTGGCCAAAAGTCAATTTCCTAGAACTACCCCGAGGTAAACGGTAACGTGTTATTGGAAGAGTCAGGTAGTCCCTCGACCGATCCCATTGTCCATCGGTCCTTACCGCTCGCGATAATTGTTTTTTTTTAATCAAACGTGTTGGCCAGCTAAATCGGCCAATTACCAGTCTGTGCGCCGTTTTGAAGTTTCAGTCTAGAAATGGGGTGTTCAAATGTTGTGACACCGTGATGTTGACATCTTACGACTACCTCGTACGCACTAGTTCGTATCCTGTATTCGACCTATCTATCCAGCACTTGTAAATAAATAGTGGGAGATCGTTATGGAATGTAAAGGGGGGCAGCCTCGAGCGGGCAGTCGAATTTGGCGCGACTTACGATTAGTACTTTAGCGTCAGTGCCGTACCATCCTGACTCTAGTATACCCCGGGGGTTAAATTTTCTTACTCGGTTTCTCAAAAGTGACTTTTTGGCGGTAACAATGAAGAATTCGGTAGCACGAAAGGGTCAAATGATGGCAAGGACAACAACCGCATGAGTGTTAAGCTTTTTCGTTTATTGAAAATATCTCTGTAAAACGTGTGTATATTGTGGCCGGGCGAGGTAAGCCGACAAAACCGAATCATTCGACAACGAAACGAAATCGGGTAGCAAACGAAGGAATACGGTGAAGACATTGAAAACAATATAGAGTCGATCGTATTTAGTATCTACATAAGTAAAGGACGAATCAACGATGCATTCGCTTACTTTTTCTTCTTTTTTTTAATCTTAGTATATTAATTATATTATGTATAACAAAGCGGTAACAACTTGTTAATTGTAACTATTACGGTAATAATCGTTTACTTTATATAATTACAATAATGTAATGTAAGGATGATCGTTAACTAATCGATAACAAACGAATCGTTTCCACCTCCATCCTTCCTTCGTCTTGATCATCATGTTCTCGTCACTTTCTTGCTTTTCTTTCTTTTTTTGGAATGCTCTTGTTTTTCCTTTGCGTATGTTCTCCCCTATATATTTTATTAAATCCGATATTCGGTTTTCGGTTGAAACTTTTTTTGTATTGTTACATCTTTTTTTTATATATCGCTCATCCCCTCTTTCGTATTAATTATTTAACAACAGTTTTTTCATCCCTTTTATTATTTGCTCTTTAATTTAATAATCGTAGTAAACATAGTAATTATTTATAATATTGTGCAAATAATCCATATTTTATTCTGTTTAATAGTAATGAATGTCATTCAACGGAGGAGCTCATCTACGTTCTCTTCTCGCTCGCTGTCCCACTCTCTCTCTTTTTCTCTCTCTCGCTCATCTCCTCGCTTTCTCTCGTTCTCACTCATTTAATTTTCTCTGTCTCTCTCACTCGCACTCTTTCGGTATCACTACCGCTCCTTATCATTCGCACAAATTTTCTCGCATATTCCTCTCTCTTTCTCTGTCTCTCTCTCTCTCACTCGCTCTCCGTCTCTCGCATTCTATCGGACTCTCTTTGACAAACTCTCTCTCACCCACTCCATCTCCTTCGCAAGTCTCTCTTCCTCTTTTTCTTTCTCGCACACGCGCACACGCGCACACACACACGCACACACACACACACTCTTTCTCTCTACATTTCTCTCTCTGATACGCACACAGACGCACACGCACGTTATCTCGGTGTCTCTCGGTTTGCTTGCTCGCGCGCTTCCGCGATACGCGACGACGCAGGCGCGTAACCGCGACCCGTGGTCACGTGTCACTCGTCGCGTGTCCGCGCGCACGTGCAGCCCGCGTGCGTGTTGGCGCGCGAGCACGCACGGAGCACGCATTTTTTAAATGGACGAACCTTTCGCGTGTAATGTTTTGTTTTTTGGTTTAAATATTTTTTTTATTTTTTCGACAGCTAGCTCGTTAAAATTGGATTTTTTTTCTTAGCACATTTTTCGTCTATCTAGCTTGTTGACCCATGGCAGTTGCTTGTTCATTATACTGGCCGACAGGCTCCGCAGCTTGACACTTTTTTTTGTTTGTTATACTTGATTACTTGTGTTTAGTTTATTTTCATTTTTTTTAGACCAGCTCTAGGATCTTCGTGGTTTCGTTATAACATTTTTTTTGCTTTTGTTCTGTACTCATTGTTTATTGTATTATCATGACGACGTTAGGTTAATGAGTTTTTTCTTCGAGAGTTTTTTTTTCTTCGAGACACTACAAAGCCCTTCTGCTTTTACTTTTATGTTTATGTTTTTTTTGTTCGCTATCCGTTTAAGAAAATTTTTTTCGTGCATTTACGATTAGTTAACTTAGTTGTCATTCTTTCTTTATACAATGCGTAACGGCAGTATCGTCCACGGAGAAAGTACGTTTAAACCTCGTCTTACCTCGCTTAAACGAAGGAAAGCCCTATATGTATATATGTAAATATATATATATATATATGTGTATGTATATATATATATTTGTTTTTCTTTAATTATCTTACAGCCGTCGTCGCGCAAAAGCTGGTATTTTTCTTCATCTTTAAATGTACGTCACGGTAAAACGAACGAAAATATTAATGAAGCACACCATGCATACTCGTCCACCCCCCCGCCCCCCTCGTTTCTTCTCGTTACCGTAGCAATTTGGCCGATCGAACGAACGTCTCCCCTTAATCTCAGATTTTCCTCTATACGATCCCGAGCGTCACGACTAAACGAATTTCCGAAAACGCGAGCTCCCTACATTCTTGCGCGTCCTTTTTTCGATCTCTTCATCCGCGCAAACGGTTGATTCCGAGTCTGAAATTAGGCGAAGAGATGGTTAGGGCTCTTCGATTAGCTTCTTGGATCAAACAGGAGGAATTTCGCTGTGTCACCTGTTCTCGAGTAATCCCGTCGACGATTCGGCGGACCGAATGTTCGAGTTCACCGATAGGATCGGCGAACGCGATTGACGACCGGGGAAGTTGCGCATCAACCGGAATATTCGATCGCGGCGAATCGAACGGTGTCTACTTGTTGGCTTTTTTTATTACAAAAGAAAACTACCGGCTGGCAAAGAACGAAACGAGACTAACCGAAGAACAGGAGATCTTCGTTTGCCGTATCTCTCGGGGGGGAACGACCGATTCCTGAGGATTCGCAAAAGTCTGCGGTGCGGTTCGCGAAAGAGGCCAGTGTGTTTCGGGACACTTTCTGTAACGCGCGACAGACAATTACACCTCGTTTCATCTCGTCACGCCCTATTTACGCTCGTCGTATGTGCGTCTCTCTGTCCATTTTCCTGTCTCTCTCTCTCTTTTTTTCTACCGTTTCATCTTGCCATCTTTCTCTCTTTCTTGCTCTCTTTCACTTTTTATTGCTTCTAGGAGTTTCGCGGTTTGCCCATTCGACAAAGTAGTATCGAAAATATATGTGTATATTATATGCGTACAAACCATTTGATTATTATCGAATTATTTGCACATATTACAACACGGTAGGGGGTCGAAACTGAACAAAAGGGGGTCGAGAGGGGGTATCGGAGTAATTAGACAGTGAGCCGGACGGACCATCAGATTACGTCGTACTTCGATAGAAAGAAGGATCGACGAGCTTTTGACAAGGTGAAAGAATCGTCGATCGATCTCGTGCCTCGATTCGCGTCGTTTCGTCGTCGTCGTTGTCCGTCGTGCTCCGTGTTCACCGGTTGCGCGTATTAATAATGCTGTCGGTTTTCCTTTTTTTAATATACATATATATATATTAATCGCGATCATGTGTGTTTTTTCTGACCTCTGCGAGACAACGATAGAAACTTACGTTTACGTACAACATGCGTCTATAGAAAAATTCGATGAGATTCGTGCACGCGCGGGCGCGCGCGCGCGTTCGCTCACACGCGGGAACAGCAACGGTATTATAATAAACACTTTAGTTTCTCGTATTCATCCATTTCTTTCTTTCTTTTCTCTCTTTGTTGTTATCATTGTTTTCCCCCTCCTCTTTCTCCTCCTTCGTCTTTCACTTTAGGCGTAATCTTTCTCCGTTTCCGTTGCGAGTGGGATTGCCGATAAGTTATATGTGTCGAGCCGATTCACGGTTAATAAATCGATGATCGCGCAGAGACATCGGAAATCCCCGGATATATTTTGTGGTGTAACGTCGGTTTCCGCGCGGGAGATTCAGAGCGTTGAGAAAGCCGAATCCCGCCGAGAAACGAAGAACGACGACCTTATTCCGAACGAACGAGTCGCGAGGACGCAGCAGTATACGTTGAAGCGTGCTCACGAAAGGATCATCGAATGGCCCGCGACGAGAATCGTGAAATGCTATTTATAATATACGTAGAAAAGGTACGAGGACATTAATATCGGACAGGCGTTTTTCTAAAATACTTTGACAAAGCGGACTCGACACCGATAGTGTGTGAATTATTTGTACGAGTAATTTACAATGGATCCTCACCCTCTTGAGCCTTCGTAGCTTAAAATAATGAACATTTTTTTGTTGCTTGTTGTAGGTTTGCTTGCTAGCTTGCTTGCTAGCTTGCTTGCTCGTTTCATTTTCTCACGTTGCTCTCCTTTTCTCTCGTGTACATATTTCATTCGCCAAACTCTTCGTCTCTCTTTACCTTTGCCTCGTGAATTACATTTCTATCCCCCTGGTTCCTCGTAACGTCCGTAACCGTTGTCCCTCGTGATCCTCCATCTGCTACTTTATCGAATACAGAAATCCTTCGAGCGAGCTGCGAGCTTCTTTCCACGTTACGTCCGTTTTCGACCAGCGAGAACGATCCCACACCCAATCCCTTCTACCCCATTTCTTTGACCCGCGAATCCGATGCATCGTGTACCCGTCACGTGTATATCATTCTTCGCATCTAATCCCGGCGTGAACAACGCGTCTACATTCTCCGTCGTAACCCTTCGGTCCGCGTCTCTTTCATTTTTGTGTTTCGTTTCCTCCTTTCGGATCGTGGATGTAAACGTAGAAAAATAACGATCGCACAGTCCGCGTTCATACACACGCACTCGCACACTCACACGCTTCTCTTTCTCTCTTTTTCTCACTCTTTCTCTTTCTCCCTTTCTTTCTCTCTCGTTCTCTCTCATCTTTTTGTTGTCCTAAGTCTCGCTTTTCTTTCGACGCGCACGCGACCTCGAGAACAACGTTCATTCGTTTTCATCGAGTGCACGCGCGTGTACGATATACACATGTTGGATCCGTGGTGTTCGTACGTGCGCGGTGACGCATGGGTCACGTGGTAGCAGCAAAGTAAATCGCGATTATAATGTTTCTATTGTATCGGTGTGTGTGTGTGTGTGTACATAATGCAAACCCGTACATTTCACCACGAACGTATACGTACGCACACCGGTGTCAACCGACCGCACGAATATGTTCGATTTACTTTGCGCGACTCGCAGTGGCGACCACCCTCTTAGCATTTATGATTGGCCAACGGTGGCCAACGGTTGGCAGTTTGTTGGGGAATGGTTAGTGGTTTTGCCTACAAATCCCCAAAATAGGGCCAACGACGAAAAAATTTATCAATTTGCCAACAAATACCGACGTATTGTTTTAGTTTTTTCTTTTTTTCCCCGAAATTTTACCGTGGAAATATGTCTATTGTTTATGATGTACCATGAAAATAACTGTAACAGAGAAAATCAGAATCATATGTTAATGGGCTCTGTGAGCGGTTCGTCTTACGGTAACGTTGCCCCTACGTTGGCCTTGATTGCAAAAAGAGCGACGTTTCTCACGGTTTGCCACCAAAACGCCAACCATAAATGCTACTAGGGCACAGACTCACGCATCCCCGTTACAATTTTCAGAATGATTCGGAAACGGTCGGGCTTTCTTGGCACTACGGATGTAAAACGAACTCACCGTGGTAATTTTCGCCACTGGAACCGGAAGTGTCTGGTCGGGGGTGAATCGTTGAGGGGTCGGGTTTGCTTTGCGTTTTGTCGATGCGTGAACGAATGGTCTCCACTGCATGGTCTACGTGCTTACGTTGCGCGACGCGATTTTAGGTGAACCGGCAGAACTCCGTGCTGAGGTGGTCCACCTTCGATCAGAAACGCGATCCTGTCCCTCTACAATGGCAAAGGATCGTAGGTACTGTCGGACACGTGGTTCTCCGCAAAGCGCGCAAACCCGTTGGAAACGACCCGGGGAACTGGAACGATTCCCTACGGGAACGAAGCAGCGTCATTTCTTTCTCATTATACTTCATCTGAACGGCGATAGAAATCGCGGCTGCTTCGTCGGCTGCGTCGTCGAATCGTTACCGTTCTTGGACAATGGTGCGGCAGTTCTTCGTCGCAAACGAGGATCGTACGATCTCGACTAAACACTCTTCTTCCTCGCGTTTCGTCGTTTCCCCTCCGTCACCTTGTTTCGGCATTGCTGGGGGAAACCGCGAAACGTTCGACAATTCAACGGGAAACTATATAGTAAATATTTGAAGCAACGAACACACATCAAAGTGGTAAATGCTTTAAAACCTTAACAAACAAACCTCATCGAAAACTTAACGTTTCGTTTTGGCATCCGCGATTTAAGCTAAATCAAAGGAATGGCACAACTTCCTCGAACACTTTTCCTCTATTGGTTTCTTCATTGGCAAGATCGGAGACGTTTTAACGTGGGACATCGATGTCCGATACGCGATCGGTTATCGAAAATTCGTTCTCGTTAATACAGAATGATCAGTTGTACCAATCGATACCTGTGACTATCGCGAAGCGATGTATGCTTCACGGTTAATTGCGCTATCGAACATTTTTAAGTAGACCTCGTTGATATACGGTAATTTCAATGTATCTTCTTCTCTTTGTTTTTTTGTATGAGCAATTTTGGTTAGTCTTTACTTAATGGTCGAAATGATCTGTATTGAGAACGAGTGCGTACATCAGCTCCTTCGAGTCGAGTATTCAAATTCGTCAAATTTCTTTTCGAAAATCCGCTGCTAGAGATAGTTGTGCCGATCTCCTTGTCAACCGGTCGAGTTAATTCAGAAATTTCCTCGTCGTACAACTTTAAACATTCTTGCGTGTAAATCCACTTCACATTAGGCGACACACTAACGCATTTACCGCGAGACGGGTTTACGGGCGCACGATTTCTCTCTCTCTCTCTCTCTCTCTCTTTCTCTTTCTCTCTCTCTCGCTCTTCCGATTACAATTATTCGAAGTAACATTACACTATCGTGTATATTCATTTATTCCAAAGCGCATTACTACGTCGTGTTAGACTGTGTGTCCGTGTAAGTTTCTTTTGCAAATGTGTAAGTATCTAGCTGATGATGATTGCGAGATTCTTATTTGCTACCACCCTCTCCGTCCCTCTTGGCAAGAATCGATAAACGACTATCTCGACGGCACTAATTCGCGATAGCCCATCGTTCGATACAAAGTAAATATAAAAAAAATGAGGAAAGAAAAGAACACGATTATTGCTCGAGAGAATCGACAGACGAAATTAAATACGAAAAAGATCGCGCTACGAACGTCCAGAGAGAGGGAGACACAGCGAAAGAGTTCTTCCGCTCGGGGTTAAACGTTCGAAAAAATGATAAACTACGTTCTAATCGTTCTATAGCTCCCGACTAGCTCGACGATCACGATGTAATAAGTTTACTTTGAGTCATAGACAATAGTCGAAACGAGCGGAAAACGTAAATGCAAAGGCACAAGGGTGAGTCCCATTCCGGAAAGTGATCAGGACACGAAAGAAACAGAATTTCTGGACCGGGATCGAGATCCAAGTCTGGAGGCTTGAGCTACCGACATTTTTCGCCTTTCTTAGCTTCAACGATGATCGGTTTCCTCGAACTCGAGCGACGCGATTGTAAAAAATTCCATATATTGTTGCGAAACGCGAAACGATCGAGAGACCGAGAGCGGTCATCACGTCAGGAACAGAGAGGGGGAGGGGGCGGGGGGAGAGAGATTTAGCCAGATAAAATAAAGCCGCGCGACCAAACATTTTGCCGCGCCGTATCGCGCAAAATTTTATCAAGCCGAACGAATGTGATTAGCTACGCGTTACATTTCACCAATGGGTCTCTCATTTGTGACATTTGTCGTCGCCAAAACATCTCTCTCATCGTATCTAATCGTAATCTTAATCCTCCTATGATCATCCTCACTATTATTCGCGTCAATTATGATCAGCGGTGTCTTCGTCAATGTCTTCAGATATTTTCTTCTCCGTTCTTCCGTCGTTTTTCCATCTCGTTTCTACTCTCCTCCTCTGTTCACCGGTTGTTGCTCGTTTCCCTCCAGTCTAAGTCCTCTGCGCGCACACCACAGCATTACGACCGAGGGTAAACCGATCGAAAATAACAAATAGTCATCCACGAGCTTCGACCGCGAACAAGTTTGTAGCGTTAAGTTCTCAGCGAGTGTTAGCGGACCGCTGTAAAACCATGTAAAAAATCCAATATCGCGAGATAGAGATTTACGAGAACTGGCCTACGTTGTTTCACGCGCGCGCGTGTTTGCGTCTGGCTGTGTGTATGTGTGTGTGTGTGTGACTCGGGGATGATACGATCGGTGATTCGGTGGAGAGATTGGGAAATGCGGCGTTCGTTATACTATTACGCATCTCACCGAGTCGAGAGCGTGTCAGGGTCTTCGTTTCATTGTCGTCTTCGTCTTTGTCGTGGGTCTTGCGTCCTTTTGTCGTTTCTTGCGCGAGAACGCGATCCCGTTTGATGGCCACGCCACCACCACCCGCGGTACCACGTTACGGGCTTGATCGAACGCAGCCAGCGCGAATCGAAATCGTGCACGCAACGGTAATTCGACGCAGTCGAGCGCCATTTTACTACGAAGTCCATCGAAGGCGGGGTCGTGTTCGTCCGGAGGGTTGCCGCGACCCGACGCGCGAGTCCTCGAGCCTATGTTTGTCTGGGGAAGTTGACTCGAGGATCGCGTTCCGTCGGATTCGTCCAAGTCCTCTATCTTCTGTACAACCTCCGAGATCTTGACGGATCTCGCATCGCGTCCAGAGGTCCTTCGATTCCTCTTCGTATATTCGCTCCCTACCCCCTCGATCATCGTCGTCTTCGTCGTTCCGAAAAAAACACACTTCCTACATAGAAACAAGACTCGGACCCGAGTCGACGCTACGCGCGTTGTTCCCGGTCACCGCGAGCAAAACAGAGAGAGATTCGGAGCGGATGTGATATAATGTCGGCGCGGTTCTAACACGCGGCGCAGTCTTCTATCGTTCGAACAGCTCCTCGAGCACTCGGTCTATCGTCCTCGCCTCCTCGGCTAGCGACGTGAGTCTCCCGACGATCGTGGCGCGTTTCAGAGTCGATTAAAGGCAACTCGTTGGAGGAATTGTAGTATTATTTTTTTGTTTGTTTGTTTTGCTTTGTTTATACAACTATAAGGCTGTCGATGGAGATCGCGCGCGCTCGCGCGCGAGAGAGGTCCGTGAGGCCGCTGCTCCCCGAGAGCGATGGTGTGTCTATCGAACAACGGCTGTCGGTATCAAAGTATGAACGCGCGACAGCATTTGCGTCTAGAAGCTCGTCCTCGGCGGCTACGACGACGGTGGCGGTGCTGGAGACGTCAAGGTCGCCGATCAGACGTCCGCGGTCCTCGAGGTGACGCTCGGTGAACGGCCGTGTATCACCACCGTCGTCACGAATCCGTCGCTCTCGACGTGCACCGCCGTTTGCCGAACCGGTGGATCCGTGTCAGCGTCGTCGCTCTCTTCGCTGGGTCCACCGAGACGTTGCTGTTTGTGCTTTCGCCAAGCGTTCTGTATCAGACGCGCGCAATACTCCTCCCGTTGACGCCACAACGTCGAGCTAACCGGTTCGTAACCGGTCTCGCCCGGACGCGTTTGCACCTCGATATCGCCCGTTTCCTCGATCGGGTTACCTTTACGCGCGAAAAAGTCTTTCGTCAAGGCGTCCAGGATGTCCACGCAGAACATCAGGTCCCCTTTGCAGATCGGTATGTCCATCGACACGATCTTGTACTTGTTCGGCTTGTGTATCTGTAACGGCGGCTCCAACACGTCCAAAAACATCGACAACTGGTCGTAACGGATGTACTGGGTCCCGTCCGGATCGAACTGTTGCCAGATCTCGTAGTACATGTCGTAATCGTCGTCCGTCAGTCCCTCTTGCACGTCCTCCGTCGCCTGAGAGTAGTTCTCGAGGATCACCGCGATGTACATGTTGATCACGATCAGAAAGCTGATCACCAGGTATGAGAGGAGATAGGCGATGCCGATCGTCGACGAACCACAGTTGCCCGGGTAGCCGATCTCGTTGTTCGGCTCTTGGCAGTCGTCCTCGTTTATTATGCCGTCGAGCACGCCGTCCCAACCGGCAGACGTGGACATCTTTCGAAAATAACGATTATTCTTTCTTTGTTTCTCCTCTCCTTCCAAAACTGTGCCTGTAACATTCGTTTATGAAACATGTTTCTACGCTCACCTGGAATAGCAATATCATCGACTGTCCAAACGTTTTAAAATTGTACACATCGTCCAGCCCGCTTTTGTCCTTCACGTGCATGAAGAAAGACATTCCGAAGATCGCGAAGATAAACATCACCAAAAATAGTAATAGGCAAATGTTGAAGAGGGCTGGCAACGACATCGCCAAGGCGAAGAGAAGCGTTCGAATACCCTTAGCACCTTTCACGAGACGAAGCACGCGACCGACTTTCGCCACCCTTACCACGCGAAGCAACGTCGGCGACACGAAATATTTCTCGATGATGTCGCTGAGTACCAGACCTGAAGAAAACACGTGCAACCATTAGCACAACAACATCGTGACGGTTCTCAAATTATTGCTAATTCTACGATGGAGTTCAGAGAGGAAGTGAAACGGTGCTGTTATAGGTATTCAGGTGCTTTCTATGGTAATGGATGTTCGTCTAATTCTCATGCAGTTCTGTCGGAAGTGGGTGGTTCTCGCAAGAGGATAGCTACGATTCTGGCAAGTCTAGAATCAGGTTCATTCGTCGAACGATAAAATAGTAAAAAGAAAGTGGTGCATTCTGAATTTCTTTAGACTGTAAACAAAACCGCGCTAACGTCTTGTCTACTTCGATCGATCTCTCTACGCAGATCTCGAAGGTTTCGATGCACGATCTTTGCTGCCCGAGGAGAAAAGGGCGAATGAACATGCACAATTGATCTAAGAACCGTTTCGTTTGCAACCTCTATAATCTCCGTTTCCGAAACTCTGTGATAGGAGAGAACATGCATTGATATTTGATACGAAGCTTGATCGCTTATCGAATGAACCGCGGTGCTGTACAAAGTACTCTACTGTAAGAGACTAATCGTTGATTAGAATGATGCGGTGCTAAACCTTTGTAATACAGACCCGCTCTTACCGGACGTTTAGGCTAACGATCGTCTTTATATCGATTGACATGTGCGAATCGAGTCGGACGCAACGTTACATTGCCGATACGAGACAGCGCGATAAAATTGAATTTTTCTTTGACCAAATCCCAGCGTTGTTTTCCCAATTATTTTAGATTGAACTGGACCCGGCTAATTGGATGGCTAACGTAAGGTTGCGTCGAACGATTCAGCAAGAAATTCGCGTGTGAGTTGTTCGGGATAGGGGAACGTGGAGGGTGACGGGGACAAAGGGGAGCAAATACAACATCAATGTAAGGCTACATAACGTAATGACGCTGATCAGTCGTTTCGGCACACGTGAAATATCGAACCTGTCCGCTTTTATTTTTGTTTTGAAGAGTACAGACTGTAATTGCGTGCATAATGAGGCATAGATTGAGAATGCGAATGACATGCTCTCGATATCTGTTCCAAGCTGTTCTAATCGCAGCGATGAGTGGAGGAGAAGAGGTAGAGAGAAGTAGCAGAGATATACTCGTGTATTAATGCGGAAAAGCTAACAGGATTCATTTTTCGTCAACGTTAATCAATTTCACTTGGGCCATACGACTGAACTAGTCATTACATTACATTACCTAATATTGACAATATAACAACAACAAAATCAAAGAGGTTCCACGGCTCCTTGAAATAGTGGTAACGCAGCGCGAAGATCTTCATGAGACACTCGCTGGTGAATATCACAATGAATATCATGTTCAGGTAGTCTAGAACGTCGCTGAAAGTCTGGGTCTGTTGATAATGGTCCAACGTCATCGTTAACATGTTCAGTCCGATAAACAACATGATTATCATATCGAACTTTTTGTCCGTCACTATTTCAAACACTATCGCCTGCGGTCTCCACTGGAACAGAGTGAAATATTACGGTCAATCGAACGATCCCTTATCTTTATCGAGGAATCGGTTCGAGCGTTCTCTTTTTCTGCTTACTCTTGGCCGTGGAATAGCTTTGAGAGGCTTCTTGCTGCCCATTTTCTTCATAGCGTTGTAATATTTCTTCTGGTCTTCCGTCATGAACATCTCGAGGGATCCTCCGGCTTTCTTCTTCTGCTCGTTAAAGTTGTCGATGATAACTCCAATGAATAGATTAAGGGTAAAAAACGATCCGAATATAATGAAGAATACAAAATAGAAATACATGTAGATGTTCGTTTCACGGATTGGTTGTTTGTTGAGCTGCGAACGAATGAGAACAGACCGATGAGAAGAGTGTTTGGAACGGTGAAGAATACGACTGACCCTCGCATGACGATCGCTCCTCAAAACGAACAAGTTCGCCTGACCACAAAGTCCAGTGCATTCGAATACGCGTTCGATGAAAGTCATGCGAGGTTCGAACGCGACTCGCGTCGATCTCGCCTTACCTCTCTGGAATCGATAGCGTCGTTCATGATTTGAATCCATCCCTTGAACGTGGCCACTTGAAACAAGCACAGATACGCTTTCCCTACGTGGTCGAAGTTCATTGGAGAATTTTCCCAAGTGTAGTTCTCGGCGATGCAGGCATTACGATCGGGAATAATTTCGAAGCTCAACGTTGTTTTATTTGCGTCTACGCACTGCAAAAATATCAATCGGATTTCGTCATCGAACCTTCCCAATGAATCTTCAGGCGGAAATTCAGATCTAGGAAGCTTTTGCACGAACCTTGTAGTATTTGCCGGCGAAAAGCTGCACACCCATAATGGCGAAGATCAGCCAGAAGATAAGACACACCAGTAACACGTTGAAAATGGATGGAATGGCTTGAACCAAGGCGTTGACGACTACCTGCGAGACGAGACGGGTCGTTAGAACCTGCAGGTGTTCTCCAACGGTGAAAATTTCATTTCAATTTTCTTTTCTCTATGCGTTTTGGTATGCGTTTATATGCGGCTATATGCGTCTCTATGTGACTACGCTATATGTGTACGCATTATCGTATGTGCAATGTAAATTTCAACTCCTTCTGTTTCCAGAGAAAAAATAAAAAGATAAAAAGAAGAAGGTAAGATCGTCGGTCGAAGAAATTGAGAATATCGCGATAATCGATTGGAAAATATCAAAATTTCTTCGTAGGCAATCGTTAGAGATCGTACGCTGAATTCCCAGTTTCTCGCTAAGACGCGACGTCGATTCACAGAAGATCGAATACAATAAATCAGAACAAATAGAAAAACGGAACATCGTGGTATCTCGAATTACGTCGAACTTCTTAAACCGAGGTAAATTTCGTGTACTTACTCCTGGCAATTTCTTTTTTTCAGTTTCTGACGATCATAGTTCGAACTGATGTACGAGTACGCACGCCGACAAACAAAAAGATTCGACGATGCTCGAACAACTCAGAGAACCGAAGAGTTCTTTTTGACGATTGATTTTTGTCGACGAAAAAAAAATTAAGAAAAGGAAACCAAGAAGAGAAATACAGAGAAGGAACAAAATTGTACAAAGTTTGCTTGATCGTTGATCGATGTGACGTGTTTACAGAATAATATTGCATCACGGGGCACGAGGCATGCAAAAGTCTGTATGTACAGAAAACGAAAGAAACGATAATATATTGTGAAAGAAAAAAGTTAGCAGGAAACGGCAGCACATCAAGCGAACATCGAAACAAAATGCAAAGGTGGGGCGGCCATGGCAGCTCCGATAAGAATAACATACTCATGCAGAAAATGAAAGTACCAAAAGAAACCATTCTAAAGTACATCGACAATTTGCTGAAAGTCAGTAGCTTCGAACTATTATAAAGACAGGATGAGATAGTGTCAGGGTGTGGGCATGACAGTAACGCTACGCCCAGTATCTCAGCGACCTTGTAATTACGGTAATATAGATCGAATTTTAAGTCTGTAATGAGACACAAACTGTTAATTAACCCATCACGGGGCTGTAACAAATGACAAGTTACTAAAATGTATGTAAGTACGTGTGTTGATATGTATCTAGCTGTATCTAAAGTAAAAGGCACGTTATCCAAAGATTCAGGTAGTCTCTAAGTACTACTTATCCATAAGTTTGGGGTCACGCGTTCGTTTACTATTTTTCAGCATGTAAGAGTTCTTCGCGCGGTGAACACTGAGAGATAATCATTTTTTAACATCCAATGATCTTTTTCACTGAATCGTTACACCTTTTAACCGGGGTTGGCGAATTGGCTCGTTTCGCGAAATAAATCAAATTTTCTTGTACGGTAGAACCACGATAGTCGCAACCTCGTTGTTCTCTGGCAAATATTTCTAATTGAAAAGTCGCCCGGTTGAAAGGTTTCGCGATACACAAAAATATCTAAAGACGTTTAAAATAAACTACGGTAAATGTGCCTTGTTCAGCCCTTACCCAATAGTCAGCCTTCCTGAAAACAAATTGCCGAACAATAAATATCTATCAACAAACGATTATACGCTTCCAAATGTCTCATGTTCCCATATTATATAATATAAACATTTAGAAAACAGCACATTAATGATAACAACGCTTAAGATGGCTGACTACTGGCTTTAAAAAAAGACTACTAGAACGATCGCTCTGCAACACTACTTTTAAGTTGGGCTTTTTCGAAACGCACGTTCATGGAATGGGGACTCGATTCGCTAGAAATTTCACAATGTTTTTAGCGAGAACAGAAACGAATCAAACGATCGTTGTCGTTTTATCGAGTGAAAGGCGATGGGAACGAAGAAAGTTTCGGTCTTGAATTCTTGTGAATACACTACGCTAAAAGGGCACTATGATTCTAATGGCAGGCGGTGACCTCGAACTTACGGACAACAGTGTACGTGTATTCTCTAAAGTGCATATTTCGCAAAAATTGTTCGCGAAGAACAAGTCTACGTGCCGATCAAACATTCGCAGTTTTAAGCTCAAGTGCATTCGCGATTTTCCTACGCATGTTCACGTGCAAAAAAGGAGATTCTGCCGAGTCTCTGACACCGCGAGGCCGAAGAATTACACTTTTCCGAGTATTCTGATCACTGCTGTGTGAATTCCCGTTTGCAATAATATTCGTTCGTTTTCTGGCGAACAAGATTACTCTTTTTTTTTTCTTTGAATACGTGAAAAAAAAGTCTCACGACGGAGAGAAAAGATGCGTGATCAACTGTCACGGGTTCCTATCGGCCTCTTTGTCGAGTCTCGCGACGGAAAATAGAAAAACGGTTCCGCCGTTGGTCGACGGCACCGAAACAGTCTAAAACTGAAAACATATGAACGAACCGAAGATCGTCGACAAAGTTGGACGTCTACGTATTAATTATACCGTTCGAACGGTAATCATTGTATCGCATCGAAGTATTCGCGATACGTGCACGCACATTTAACACGTCGACTACCGCCTCGTTGACCAACGCTCTCGAAGCTTGATTCACCGAATTGTTCTGACAGATTATAATTTACAAAGTTTCTACGAAGAAACGCAAATCTTCATCGGCGTTTGATAAATACCAGGGATGTGCGGGTACCCGAGCCTCGGTTCGATCCGAAGTTCAAATGCAAAATTCGATTGGAAGATTACGAAACAGCGGCTCCAACTGATGGAGTAAACCCGACTCGATCCGAACCGGAAGTTTCGGGCATCCGCATACACCTAATAAATACGATTAGCCTAGAGGCAGTCGCAAATGTTAACAATGGCGTCCGAGTAAAGCTTTTCTACTTTTCGCGCGTGTCCGAGCCACCCGATTGTCGAGAAACTTTAACAATTTCGAGAGAACGAGACGACGAAAGAAAAAGTTCGATAATTTGAAAGAACGTCACGTCTAATGCCCAACTCTGGCTGTCGATTCGTCCAAACAGACTCCTATTCTAAAAGTAATAACTGATCCGGATGGGATACATGGAGTAATCGGCAAGGTCCGCTGAGACTGTGGGCTACATACCCGCATTCCCTGCATTCTAGACATCGCCCTGAGTGGCCTTAGGGCCCTTAGGGTCCTCATTGTTTTGAAGGCTTGGATCCCGCCAGCGCCACAGAGCGACGCTACGAAGTTAATGAGTGACACCTGCGAGCGAGAAACGAGAGCGAATCACAGCAACAGGTAGACAGGCTACATATAAGACAAAAAAAATAAAGAAAAAGAAAAACCATTTTTCATCGTTTCCAAACTCTGGAGTTGCGAGAGAACTTGGGGTGAGGGCACGGGGTGGGGTAGAAGAATAGGTGATAGAGAAAATGAAGAGAGAAAGAAAGAAGAGAAGAGAAGAAGAAAAGGGAAGCAAAGGAGGGTAGAAAGAGAGTAAGAGAGAGAGAGAGAGATAGCGAAAGAGATAGAAATAGAGAAAGAGAACGTAGATATGTCACTTCGTTTTGATCTCGTGTTCGATGGATTCGAGGATTCTCATATCGAAGCGGCATTTATCACACACAGGCGGCCGTCCTATCTGTGGAGAGCTTAGATTTCCATTTATATAGTGTATATACACGTTCGTAGATACGGTACAACAAATATCCAGAGCAGGGGGTTGAAGACACAGATAGAAACCAGGTAATGGCACACGTAGCGGTTAACAATGAACAGAGATGTACAGTTGGAGAATGAACCACGCGTGCACAACCTTCCCTTTTTCGATAGACCTCGTCGCTATTCCTCACACGTTTCTTCAGCTACGAATTATTTATTCGAAGTAAACAGATTTTGTACGATTCGACGATCTTCACCGTTTAAAACGTAGTCAGCAGTGCACGGGTATTTCTTTCTCCGACTGTTCCTGACTGGACGCTCGTGTGCGTATAATTATGCTCGTCCAAAACTCGCGTAATACTTTTACAACGAATTCGAATACAATTTTAATAAATTTATTTCGTTTTCAACTTGACTAATCCTCAAATCCACTATTTTTTTTCAAGCGTCTAACGTCGCCGATATCGTTTGACAAAAACATTCGTTAAAGTAAATTTTTTTCAAGACTAACGTAACAATACCGATTTAAATTGTTCACGAATACTGACATTCGGTTACACGAGTCGATCGATTATTTGAAATTGTTCCCTTTTTCGAATTATACGCACACGCGCGTGTACAGTCGACAAGGCAGAGAGCTGTACGGCTTGACAAGAATCATTATCAATTACGAGCATGATAGTCGGCTTCGTCCTGAAACAGATGAAAATGTTCGTCATACTCGCGATCGCGACGCACGATTCTCATTCAAACTTCATTTCTCAAATTCTCAGATGGACCACGATGTTATACCAATAATACAAATAACTTGGTCCTCCTCACTAAACTTCACTAGAATACAGGAGGGGGTTTTCCATTTTAGTTGATTTCCATTCCAGTGCGTTCATCAAAAACGAAACGGTCGGGACAACCTACTACTTACAAAGATTCTCGAAAGAAGAATCAGCGATACAATTTTTACAGGGATTCGAGATCGGTTCGCAAATCAATTTATTATTCCCAATTATTCTAAAAATATTTCTCGAGAAATGCGACCGTGCGTTGCGACGCGAACAACCAAGATCCTGGTAAACATTTTACAATGTATACGCGTAGACGTACGTAGTACACACAAGGAAGATCAGTAACATTACACACAAAGCATTTTATGTATATATATGTATACAATGTAAATATATATATATATATATAGTACGTGAAATATATATATATATAAATATATACAGGGTGTTTCCTACTTTTCCGGCAAGATTGTAGGAGCACGATCCACAAGTGAAAATTAGGGCTGTAACTTTTCCGAAACTTCAACGAGTTTCATACCATGTCACGATTTTTGATAAATTCAAAAAACGGAGGTTCGAAATTAGAAACTTTGATTCTCATCGCCTTCGCGTTTACAAAAATCGAAATCTTGGACCTTCGAAGGCAAGTTACAGCCTTAGCGAAAATACGAAAAAAAATGTTATATGAAGTTTGTTTATAAAAGCTTTATTATAATATTATAGACAAACATTGAATGTAGCCTGAATAGGTGCGGAACAGCAGATTTAAAAATTATGATCAAAAAATGTTCATCGATCCTCGTACGTTCAGAAATATCTTGTAAGTACAGGTAAAGTAAAAACAATCGCCCTTCCGTATTATTCAGCTTTAAATCTGCTGTTCCGCACCTATTCAGGCTACGTTCAATATTTCCCTATAACATTGTAATAAAGCGTTTATAAACACACTTCGTATAACATTTTTTTCGTATTTTCGTTTGTAGATCATGTTCCTACAATGTTGACGGAGAAGTAGGAAACAGCCTGTAGATACAGTATACGTTGCACAACGATCACTGTGCCAAAAAAGACTGTTAGGAGAGGCGTACATAGACAATAGCTAGTACGACAAAAATTCCAAGATATCAGTGCAGACATCGAGTAGAAAGGCCAGTGTATCTCTGCACACTGGAAAGCATAGAACAGGCTACAATCACTGTAGCGATCTTTCACTTTCGTCATATTTCCTCGGTTTTTGTTTTATGTCCCTTTTCATACACATTGCACTTTGTTCCTTTTTACAGATCGACTGTTAACAGAACCTGACGGCCAATGTGACGGATCGTCGTCGAGTAAATATACTTTCAATCGACTGATCTTTACTCGTGATACGTTGCTCTTCATCCCCCGTAAGACTCTGGCATATAAAAAACATTTAAAGAATTTGACGATGCCGTTGCATTATTTTCGACTCGATAAAATGATTTTCACCGTAGAAGAACACGATTGCGCGTACAAACGAATTTCCGTTTCGGTTTTTCACGAAAGAAAATAATGTCTTAATATAGTGGATGATGGTACTCGATTAAAAATGTTCAAAGACAGCGTAGAAATCTGTTTACGGCGAAGAGAAACAACGTTTCACGAGCACCGGAAATTTCGAATTTGCGAGATCGAGTTTGGTAGACTCGCACGAACGAGTAGACGGTCGTCACATCGCCGAATCAGGCTGACGGTAATATTCTTTGTTTGATTTTTAGTTCTCCTCGACCAATGTGACTTACTCTCATGCCCTCCCATCGTGATACTGCTCGTAAAGGCCTCAAGGCCCTCAGTGTTCGCATGGAACGGAAGGCCGGGATGTCGGCAGCGCCGGCCCAGATTGCGCCCAAGTTGATCAGTGACAGCTATTATCATCAAATATTGATCAGATGGAAGATGTTTTTCACGATAGTTAGAGTTAACGGGTAGACGAGTCTATCAGAGAACTCCGCTGGAAGTTTCCATGCTGCGCTCCCGCTTTGCAGGCAGATATTCGGGTAATTAGAAGGAGAATGGGGCACAAGATGGCGGACGTGTTGCGTTAAAGAGTTCAGATAGGACAAGTCGATATTCTTTCTAAGACAGTTGTGCGACAAGCTTGCAATACTCCTCTCGCCATTACTCGACCAAGCCTTTATTCTCAAATCTGAATTCTCTTTCGAACCGATCGGATTCTTTTTCATTTCGAACGAGTCACTGACGCTTTCGAGAGGAGCGGACTGCAAGCTTGTTTCTGAGGAGAGAAAACGAAGGTGCGGCTGTGTAAACCAAATCATTTAGTCACATTAGAAATATTCATTAAATATTCTACAGGTTTAGTCATGTGCGTAATCGCTTGCCACGTCTATCGAATTCGAAGTCGTTCGTGTTAGCTGAATATTATTTCGCACAAGATATTACCCACATTTCTCATCTAGAATAACTAGGAGGTGCTACGGAATAGTTTTTTCGGGTAAATCAAACTCACCATGACAATGACGAAATCAAGCCAGCACCAAGCGTTCGTGAAGTACTTCTTGAAGCCGAGAGCCAACCATTTAATTAACATTTCGATGAAGAAAATCACAGTGAAGATTCGGTCCATGTAATATAAGATGTCTTGCAAAATGGGTCGTGATTGAAGATGCACATCTTCCAAGGCCTGGCGACACACCGTGATCACGTATCATGTTCGTGGGCCAACCATCGAATTATGTACCATTCGACACTTTGAGCCGGACAACGTACCCTCCTACCGACCGTTCACATTTATCATGCACATTAAACGTATCTTTTAAAACATTGGATGTTCGCGCGTGTTAATAATTTAATCCGTGTCAGGCTCACAGTGAAAAGGAACGGCGGAGAAGACAGCGTATACTCACGAGAGCCATACTACTCAAAAGAATCATCAAAATGACGGCAGTCTCAAAATACTTGTTCTCGATTAGTTGGAAGGTCTTCAGTCTCAAGTTCGCCCAACCCTGCCAGAACGGTGCGTCGTCGTCGCCGGCCAAAAACGGAAACCTTTTATAACAATTCTCCGGGCAACAATCGGCTGGATAATCGGGTTCGATCGGGTCCTCGTCCGCCTGGATGATGGCGTCGTCTAAAGCACCCTCTTCGTCTCCATCTTTCCCAAGGTCTTCTAGTAAAACGTAACGCGATTCCCACTATAATTTCTATTTTACAAAAATATCTGCAGTCTACATATTTGTCAGCGAAAAACATTAAGTACCATCGTCTTGCTCGAGATCCTCTTTGCTAGCGTCCTTCTTCTCTTCGCCATCGAACGAGTCCATGCTGCTCTTGTGACTTTCGTCCTTGAACGCCATGTTCTTGTGACTGCCGTACGACTTGATACTATTTCGCGCACCAAAAACAATCGTTTTTCACATATTTCGATCTGCACCCTGTTAACCGTTGGCTAAAAGTTCTACACGGTGTCTCAAAATTCCTTGAACATTGAAGGAATTTTATTGTTGAAGGATATTGAAGACACCCTGTATACATGCAATTCTGTATGTGCGAATTTACTGTCACACGAACAATATACCATATAAATGTGCAGTCTTTATGAACATTTTAAAAATTTTATTTTACAGTTCTGAAAATAATGGAACGATGATCGGCAGCGACTGACCTGATCGTGTCATCCTCGTTCTGATTAATGTAATCGTGGTCCAACCTGTAGTCACGATGGTTTATCGAGTTGCCGATGATCTTGCTGTTGTTCATGCACAGTCTGCCGCTCAACTTGTTCTCTACATCTCCTTCGAGAAAATCAAAATTCATTCCATTTAATTCATCGGCGAGGATATTTAAGAGGGGAGCCTGGTCGTAGCAATTTTTCTAGAAGATACTACGAAGTGATTCTCTTCGAAATTTTTAGGACGATTCGTCTGACACTCCGGCAACGCGCGATCATTTTCTCGCTGTTGGCTCCCCTCTTAAAACGGTAACGATGATATCGAAGCACGATCAAATCTGGACTTTGCTTTGAAAAACAAAAAAAAAACAATACGAATGGCACCGATGATATTTAACTGCATTCATCGACACGCTTACCGTGAATAGTGAATTCCATTCCATCTCCGATCGCAACTTCGAGTTGGTTTAGCTCCTTGGCACTCTTTTTATCTAGGTCCCCGTCGCGATCAATTCCATCTGCACAGTCATATAAAATCTCTAACCCGCCCTTATCAGGACCATTTTCTCAAAAATATATCCGAGTACGGTTAAGTGACCGATAATCTTGCTTGTCTGTTAAGTTTTTTCATCGAAAGTATATCGAGAAAGAAAATAATAAAGCTGTAGAAGCTAGAGAAAGACGTTCTTCCCGTCTTCGATCGAATTCTCATCTAATCGGTGTGTAATCATGCAATAACTCTTTCGCTCTTTTCTCTCTCTCTCTCTCTCTCTCTTTCTCTCTCTCTCTACCACAAATTTGTTCACCGCGACACGCGAATCTCGTTAAGTCAAAGTAAAGGTGACTAACCGTGCGTGGTGCATATTGGATTGCGTTTTCTTCCGACTATTCTTCGGTGAATTTTGACGGACCGACGAGTGCAAATTGAACAGTATTGCAACGAACATTTTACACATGAATTAACAGTTGGTAATTGCAAACAATTCACGATTTTCTCTTGTAAAAAGTGGAAAAATCAGCGAAAAGTGAATTTAGTTTGAATTCTTCATGATTCGAACACGCAAATCCACATGTACGACGCGCCAATCTACATAGAATTCGAACGACCGAAAATATTATTGGAAACGATCTTATCCTTGAACGTCGAAAATAATAGATAAAGCAACGTATAACTGCCAGGCTAATCAGCGAAGCAAAATTTAATCCTCATCTCTCTCACTTTCTCTCTCCCTTTCTCACTTTCTCTCTCACTCACTCTCTCTCTCTCTCTCTCTCTCTCTCTCTCTCTCTTTCTCGCGTAATCGCCGTTAATCATCATAATAGCAGATCGTTATTCAGTGAACGAAGATAAATAGCAAACCGATCAAAAAGTTTGCGTAAAAAATCGAACATGCCAGTCAACGTATTAGGTCACTAAATGAACAAAAAAAATAAATAATAAAGAGTATATCTATAATAATATGTATGCTATATCGAGCAAGTACAGAAGGTACGTTGTTAAACTGAATCTAAAAGCGAAACCCTTTTTCGAATAGATCTTATCGAGCGCTGTATATCATCTGTGTCGTGAGAAAGAATTGTTTCGATCGTCGACTGGCACCGAAATCAAAAACTGAACGGAAAGAAAAATCGGTAACAAAACGTATAGAGAAAAACAGTTCGAAAAAGTAGTGAAAAGCAGAACTGAAAACAGTGCCACGAACTACACAGCGCACACAGCAAGCGATCTGATTGGATATAAACCTTCTTTCCAACTGTTGGACGGTCCCTCACCTGGCGCCTGATCGGATATCTGATTGGTGAATTTGGCTCGCATCATTTTAGTCAGAAATAGCACGTTTCGCTTGATCCAATCAACGAAACGTGATATTCGTTTGATCGCCTCTGCGATCTTGTTCGTTTCGTTGTCCGCGGTCGGCGCCGAAAGATTCGACGAGCCGAAGTTGCTCAGCAACAAGGCCAAGAAGAGATTCAGCACCTATTTCGTCACAGACACAACGCAAACATTCCTTCGTAATTCCCGTGTCAATGCTGCCACACGGCTGATTCGTTCAATACACTTGGTATACATAATTGGTACATAGGACGGTAGAAAAGGCTGTTTCAGGATCGTTCGGGACAATTCGGGGATTCATTTTTTTGTCTTTTCTCGTTGACTATGGAGTGACTGTGTTGTTGTCAACTGTTGTATGACGGTGTGAACATTTCTATGATTTCCCAAAGTCATATTTTACCTTGCGCTACGCTCATTCTACACAGGGTGTTCATCCTAAATCGTACGCAAAGGATTCTTTGATGACGGAGGCGGTGAATCGATCGAACGAAGCAGGACTCGAAGAGTGGGAATAACGAATGGCGCAACTCCAAAGTTATTATAGAGGGTCGAAGGAGTGCAGGTTCGCATACATTTTCATTAATATTTCATAGCTTGAACGAAGCGCGGGCGGTTTAAAATGCTTTATTTTTCATTATTTTTTTATGGAACTTTCACTGGCTGGTTTCTGGCATTATTCCAATCAGAATAATGATCAGAAATACGTTTTCAAAAGTCCCATGAAAAAATCATGAAAATTAAGAAGTTCGAACATTTGATTCATCGTGTGAATGTAGGCCAAGACAACGTTTGGGACTTCGACCCTGGACAGTATTTGGGTCTTTACTGTAGCAGGTTTCATCATCATTGGAATGAACATCCTGCAAGGATGCAAGTTTTCGAATCGATGAATGTAACGCGCATGTCGCTGCGCTGAGTAAAGAAACCTTAATAAACATAGGTCGAGAAGTCAACCGTTTCTGAGATATACAGGGTGACCCAAAAAGTGTTGTACTTGATTCGTGGTACACTCTTTCCGTGACAGCCTGTATAAAACTTTGAAAGGTTTGTTTGGAACACCCTGTATAGCCACAGAACGTGCGAAATATTCGTCCTCTTTTTGACAGATTTGAAATTTCGAAATTGCGCATAGATATATGCGATCGACGCGTGTGCTTTTGATCGATGAACGGTTAGTTTGTTCTTTGGTGTTTGTGTGGCCGGGTGAGGTGTGTTAAACATTAATTCTGTTGACGGTTTTATCCTACGGTTTTGGAGGAAATCTGAATAGAATTAATAAATATACCGTAGTCTATTACTTGATTCCCTGCTTGCGTATACTTACAACCAAATTACCGATGACGACCGTGGCCAGGAAGAATGGTATGCAAGAGACATCGCCCACAAGCATGCAGTCCCACATGGACTCGATCCATTCTCCGCACAACACGCGAAAAACGATCATGAAAGAGTGCATGAAATCGGTGAAATTCCATCTCGGTAGATCGCCGTCCGGGAATCGATCCACGTTGTCCGTGTAATTCTTGCCGAACAGTTGCATACCCATCACGGCGAATATGAAAATGATGATGCACAACACGAACGTCAGATTACCCAACGCACCCACCGTTCTGCCCATGATGGAGATTAGCAGATTCAACGTAGGCCACGATTTCGCTAGTTTGAACACTCTTAGCTGCGGAAGAATTATTCTTAGTAAATGGACACGACGGCAGCAACATCGTTATTTTGTTTTAAATAAATACGCTACTACGATACAATCGCCCGACAGCGATTCGTTTAACCCTGTCACGGTCAGCCGTTCGCATAAGCAATCTGGTCTTGATTTGGTATTAATTTAGCACATTAGGAATTTGATTCGTTACTTTCAAACGCGAAGATATTTTCGATGAAACGAGAACCGATTCGATTCGGCTGGACGCAGCAGCGTTAAAGATTGATCGTTAAACGAATTTTCGTAGTGAGACAATAGCTTGTAAAAAGGTATGTATAGTATGACGAGTTTGAAAAGATGTCTGTTCCGAGTTTGAAACCAACCAGCTTTGCAACGAAAGGAATAATATACGTAAACGTATTGGTTTCTTTCTTCGGATCGTCGAAAATCTTTTCAAACCAATCGGATTTGTAATTGTTAATTAAGAAAGTGGTGACTTACTAATCTGAACGATCGTAACACGGAAAGACCTTGCACACCTTCTAAGCCTAACTCCAGCAGCGAGAGAGCGACGATGATAAAATCGAAAATATTCCATCCTTCTTGAAAGTAGTACTTGGGACTCATTGCGATTAGCTTCATCCCTGCTTCGATACCGAATGTCGCAGTGAAGAACTGGAATTTCAATAAATATCGTGTCAATCTGTTCGCTGAACCCATGCGCTTCGTTCGTACGATTGTCGCTTACGTAATTTCCGGTCTTGAGCACCCGTTCCATGTCCTTATCCATGTCGTGATGATCCAGTGCCATGAAGAGTGTGTTGACGACGATACAAAGGGTGATGAAAAGCTCTACGAATGGATCGAACACCAAAAGAGACACGTATTTTTGAAATTCAAGCCACAACCAGCAGCAGTCCCAGACGCAAAAGATATCGATGCAGCGCAGTACCGCGGCCAACAGTTTGTCCTTGAACGTGGGCCCCTCTTCATCGTCGTCTGTCGGAAATCGATAGATCGAAGCTGTAACGCGTGTTAGTGATTTTTTCTTGGACCACTCTTTTTGGGGAAAGAGGTTTTTGTTTTTTAAATATTCTCATTTCTCAAGCTTGTTCTTTGTCTCAGACCACAGATTATATACGAACAGGCAGGTGCATGTAGCAGAAACTAAAGGAAAAGAAAAGTAGAAAGGTCACAGTGCCTACGAAAGCAACTCGGAGAGACGTGATTGCTCACAGAGACTCACAGTTCCAATTCAATCTTCACAATTGACGTGCGAGATCGACGAATGAGATAATCGATAAGGTTCGTTTATGCTATTGGCTCGGTGAATCGCCGTGCTCGTGAAATGCAAGCAGGATAATCGTGCGCTGTATCAGGGAACTGGCGAAACTAAATTAGCAAACGTACAACGCTGTACAGGCTCTTTCTCGCGTTGACTGCGTGAAAAAATGTGCTTCTCGAGCAAAAGAAACAAAAGCAGGGAAACCTTGAACCAAACGAAACCGAAAAGAACGGTTAACGTTAGATTAATCCTCGACTGGCGTATCGTTTCAGGTTTTCATTCTTTATCTGCCGGTCAAGGATTAACGCGTGAAAAGTGATCACACTAAGAAATGAATTGTATAATCAACGAAACAGAACTGAACGATGAACGCTAAAAATCTACCCCTCGTTGGCCGCCATAATATTTGTGTGCTGCGGTAGCAGAAATTTTCCCGTCGAAGCAGCCGAGGTGCGACTATGTTTGCGTGCGTTAATTAATCCTCGCTAACTCGGAGCTAGAAAGCTCTAATCGCGATGTCTAGAGCGTTTAGCCGACGTGTGACGTATTTTTGCTGGTAATGAAGCTTCTCTTTGAATCCTACTTTCTCGCTGTGCAGCTTAGGCGAACGCGGCGGTGCCCTCGATACGGCGAAGCATGTGCCGTCAACTCATGATTTATAAACAATCTAGAATCCGCTGCAGTTCGGGGGCGATCGAGAGACAGTTCCGGTCTCAAAAATGTTGCTTCCTTGAACGAGGGTGGTTTCGTTAAGGAATTATTAACGAACAGTGGCTTGCATGTCCTCGGAAATCACCCCTTTCAAGGAAGCGCAACATCTTTCGAACCGTCTTATCGGAAACTGCGTCTCAGTCGCGCGACCGTGCGTCGAAGATAAAGCGGCATCCAGGCACGAAGCGACCAGGACGTCGTGCAGCTGCAGCGAGGATGTTAATCTGTGTCATTGTACCAGCAAACAAACTCTGTTTCCCCAAAAGAAAACCACTACAAACTTTTCTCGGTCCGTCCAAACGGTTCGAGGGCTTACACGCGTCGCAGTAAATCGCATTCGTTTAATCACGGGAAAAAAGTGAACGTCGTCGGCGACTTCGAGCGAACGTTTCGACGTCTTCCGTTCTCTGTGACAGTAGACGCGAGAGCATAACCCTGGAAACGCACTGGGTATTTGTCAGAAAAACCCGTCAACCGATCCGTAAGATCGCAAGGATCGCACCATAGACATATATGTAGAGATAGACTGCGCGGCTTGAACGAAGCGCTGAAGCCCACAATGGCAGCGCGGATTACAAAGAGTGACAGAGGGATTATAAGCCGGGGTGTATAGCGCTCTCTTTCCAATTGTCGTGAATTAGAAAAAAATTATCAATTAAATAGTAAATTCACGACAATTGGAAAGAGAACGTTATACACCCCGGCTAATACTCTCTCTCTCTCTCGACGTCTCAGTCTATCTCTACAAAATCTAATATTACTAGAAAATTTTATCGAATTCATATATAAAATTGAATTTCTATGTGTCTAAGGATCGCACGCGTTTACGTTTCTTTTCTGTTCTCGACGCAGCGCGCAGTCTTGAAAATCAAATCGAACAGAATAAAAAAAAGAAATGAACAGTATCGAAAAGAAAGGATATCCAGTCTACTATGTACAAGGCGGTCAGAAAGAAAGATATATCTTCAGCACTGAATATATCAATGGGTAGAAGAGGAGCAGAAGAGTCTCAACAACGGTGTACATCGAAAAATAGGATGCTCATCACACAAGAGATACACATCTGTGACAAGGGTGATTAAACTGGAAGAAATAACGCGAGCCATGTATGATTAAGATCTCGACGTTACCTCCTTGCTCGGGAGTACGGCTTTGACGACCGGCGGCTTGCTCTATAATATTGTTCAGTACCATCACATCTGAAAAAGAAACATTTGATTCGTTCTAACGTTTCATTGGCCAGCGGCGTTGGAATTAAACGAGAGCACCGATGATTACGTCGATATCGTACCTTCCATGTCAACGGCGTGTCGTTGAGAAGGCCCTATAAACGGATTGTCTTGTTGCTTTGGCTTGCCCATGGGATCATCCAGATCACTCTCCTGAAGAGAAATTTTCCAACGTTAATTACGTTCGCGAGTAATCTAATTCGCAAGTCCCGGCGGAAACGTCGCGTCGCGTGTCGAAACTTGTTATTGCTAAACGGGAGCAACGGCATGCGATTTATCATGAACCCTTTGCGGACGAGGATGTTTTTAGTACCGCGTAACGAGGAGAGGTCTCAGTGGTGGAGTCGTCGATTTTAATTAAATCGTTTCCGGTGAATTCAGAGTAGAGCTATGACTTACGAGACACCCGAGTGGAGCAAAAATAGGGAATGGAAACTGTTATGATATCGGTTCCGGTTGTGGATATAGTTATTAAGAACCGTAATGACGTTATAACTGTTACTAAATAGAATATCGGTTCTGGCTTATATCTGGCTCATTTCGATTCTGCAACTGTTATTTTTCGGTTCTGTTATTCGGTATTCTGTATCGTGTTGGACCTTATATATGTATTATTTAAATAGTTATTTAGTAATATTTACGGTTTAAAGAATTTTTAAACGAACAAATTTTTATAATAGAATTAGAAGATATTTTTGTAAATTTTTATTTGAAATTAATTTATTCGATAATATATATAATATTATATATAGAAGATTATGTCGTCCGAGTATCCCTCGTTTGTCCGCGATACTCACGTAATGGTACTTCTGATTGGAATCCGTGAAATGTCCATTGACCGAGGGTGGTCTGACCGATCTGGTCCTCAGCTGGCTCTCCTTGGTCATCGGTTTGCCGGCGTTGGCCAAGCCGCTGAACAGGTCGCCGTGGGACGTGTACGAGAACCGGGACGTGTGCGACGTGTACGACGAGTGCCTAGAGCCAAGATTCGCATAGTAACCGGACACCACGATGATACCGTTCTCCTCGGACATCGGGGTGACCGCGTTCGAGTCGTCCGCGAACGGCAGATGTTCCACCGCGTCCAGGTAAGTCGAGAGGACCAACGGCTTCCGGTCACCGCCCGGAGGCGTGACAAAACGTCCGCGGCCGTTCCTAATCGCGAACTGATGGCTACCGCGACTGCTCCGACGGATATTGAACGGTGAGCCAGGTAGACTAAGGCTCGCCTGAAATTACAACAAGGCGGACCACCACTTTTCTCTATCGCCGTTCTGATCGTCGTCGTCGTCGTCGTCGTCGTCGATCGCCGGAGGATGGACGCGGGGAAGAAATCGGGATCAAGGGATGACGGGGTTGGCAGGGTGTAAAACGAGACGGTCGACTTTCTTTCTCTCAAAATGGTACACCGCCTCGAGCAACAATCGCGTACAAACCGACTCTTCGATCTCCAGGTATCAGCTATATCAAACACTCAACGAAACGAATATTGCTCGAAAGCGCAGCCGTCTTCAGCGACTCGATCGCTCTCCCTAGATCACGGAGAATCAGAAAACCGTGGGCGCGCTAAGTCAAGCTGGCTATTAAGGGTAATCATATCATGTGAATGCCTCCCCGCATCACGATGCAGTAATTCTTTGTATATTTATGTACAGTGGTGGTTGCGAAAAAAGGCTTCGTACGAACTTTCACGTTTCGAGTTTGGGAATCGAGTTTGTCAGTGGTTTCGTTCTATACTCGTTCGGTTCAGTGTTCATCGTTCAGGATCCGATATTTGTTGGTTACGGCTCGGCGATCGGGACCGGTCTACGTCTCGAATGATTCGATCGTATGATCTAATGAGTCGAGAGAGACTATCTACCGCGATCTTGGTGTGGATGGTGACGTGTATGGACGAGGCGTGATCAATAAGAAACCGGACTCTGTCAGTTTTCTTGCGACGACGGTATCGAGACGAGATTTTCAGGTGTCAGTTTTTTCTTTTCTATGCGAACTTTCGCAAGGGAACTGACAGAGCCCGGTATCTTTTCGATCACGCCTCGCGCGTATAATATGTATGTACGTCGATTGCGCGGAGACTGTAAGCTACGGTGAAGAAGAATCTACGATGCGTCTCTCGCTGATGGATTTCGAGTTCGAGATTGACTCATGATCATCTATCCACCATACCGACACGTCAGACAACGGACGTATTGACATGATATACGGATCGTGGACGCTGTTGTGTACAGCTATTTAAGTACGTACGCTCGGCGCTGACAGACACGGTCGTGACACACGTACCTTCCGCGGGCTTTCCTGGTAGGCATAAGTAAACTGGCCATTAGCGGCGCGAGAGACCTTCAGAAAAAAAGAAGAAAAGACATCTCCTACCAAACGGCTCGTAACGGTGGTCTAATTGTGTACACCAAGGAGGCACTCGATACGGATATAATAATATACATAAGATGTTCATGTAGATGCTAGCAAAAAGCGTACATAGCACAGAAGAGCAAGATGTCGTTCACGCAGAAATGATTACAGCTGGTCGCGACAGACTGGGCTACAAAGATGTTTATCTACCTCGTGATTATCAGAACGGGAGACACGAAAATCGGTGGTGGGATCCCCCGATCGTGGATCGCGTGATTCCTCTTTCAACGAGGATTCTTCGACGCGAAACCGATACAAACAGCTGCCTGTCCGGTCGTTCTTTCATTTATTTGCAATTTTTTCGTTGTCCAAGTTCTCGAACGATCACGGGTTCCGACAGTTCGTATCTCCTTTCTCTATTAGATCACATGCGTTCGCATGCAAGACATCACAATGACGATCAAGACGACTGTTCACGTGGATGTAGCGTCGATCTGGATACTCTTTACGCGCAGAACCGCGAGCGACGCGTAAACTTAAACGAGCCTTAAGCTCAGCGTTACAACTGGAAAGACAAGATGGCGAGTAAATCAACCAAACGGAAAATCAAGATGTCTGAAAGCGTCCTAAACGATGTACCGTACGGCAAGCATGCTACAGAGCGACAGACTTTAATGGAAGGGCTCGACTCGTCGAGATCAGCCAAACTATCCTTTTCTTTCTCTTTTTGTTACGATACATTGGCTGTCATTCGTTTGAAATTATTCGGAACCTTCGTAACAATATCTTCCTTCCTTTCGAAGCTCACAAGCACGCGACCAAGTTTCGTCAAGTTCTTTTCACACCCTAACGATTGGATACCATTCTTCGTCTCTCCTGTGTCTTCCAACCTTACTTGCCTCCTCGATCATACCAAACTCAATCTGTGAAACCGTTCCTTGACCATCCAGTCCTCGAACCGTCAAAATACTATTAAAACGGAGATAAACGGAGAGAATACTTCGACAGGGTCGATTCTTTTCCCGTTACTTATAGGAACACGTATACATGTATACGAGATGCACGTGATGGATTGTCCAAACATTTTCTCTGTGTTCGTTTCTTGGAGATTAAAATTTTTGCAATTTGTTTATTCGCGATTAAATACTTTTTTAAATCCTGGAACTGAATCTTCGTCGACGAAGATGTTTTCACGGAAAGATGTGGAGTAAAATGTTTCACGATACAATTCCCTCCGTTTATCGAACATCGCGAGTCGAATGTACCGACGAGTCGAGTCAAGATCGAGACAGCCTCGCGTGAACTGCTCTCGTAGAAGCGAGGTCGGGGTAATAAGTTAGTAGGAACCACGTACATTACGTCAAGGGGGAGGATAAATCGATGGTGACCTTCGACGGTCAGATACTTACGGCGCTGACTTTTCTAACTTTAGTGGTGGTCGTGTGGTTGTTGATCTGAGTCACCCTGTCCGACTGTATCTCCTTGTTGTTGTCATCGTTCCCTCTGTCCTGACCGACGTACAGCTCGTAGCTCTGGCACGAGAAATTCGACGGCGATTTGACGATTTGATCCGCGGCGTGGGCGGCAGCACAAGCTGCTTGCTGTGCCGCTTTCCTCGCAGCAGCTTCCCTCGCGATCGCCTTGTTCTCCCTCGCCAGAGCCTGCTTTTCGGCTTGCTGGTTTCGCGAAATCAAACAAAATCACAGTTACTTCACTCCGAACCTGTACAACTGGTTAGACATTTTGGATATACGGTTCGAAGTAGTCGTACCCTTGTGGCTTCCTCTTGGGCAGCCTCCTCTTCCTCGGCTTTCTTTTGCAATTCGTCGTACGACATCGCGACGATAGCGAGAATCAAGTTCACGAGATAGAACGAGCCAAGAAAAATGATGACGATGAAGAACAGCATGTGCCACGGCCCGGCCGATCTTAGTACCAACTGGTACAAGTTTTCCCAGTAGTCTTGAGTCATCAAACGAAAAGCAGAGAGTAAGGCCCAGCCGAAAGTGTCGAAACTCGTGTAGCCGTAATTCGGATTGTCGCCGTATCCTTGTAAACACGTGTAACCAGGAAGGCACTGCCTGCAAGATCGAACGAAAATCATCAAAACGAGTTTAATCGTTAACACGATTATGTGACAAAATTCCATGAGAGATAATTGTGGACCATTGGGTCGATGGAAATGATGAGAAGATGATAATTACCCTGCTCCAGATGAATTTCCACACAAGGGCATGTTTTTCGCTTCGTCCACGTACCAATTAGCTAGAGGAAAGAGAAAAGCGAAATTACCAATGGTACAGGTATAATTACTAAATACGCTAAATTACTAATAATATAAACTGAACGATGCAGGTGTTGTACCCCAAATTCACCGTTTTCTACTGCGATGAGGTGGACTCGCCACCGCAACAGAGGATGTGCATCTTTTTGCAAACCGAAGGGTGAATTTGGTTCGTAAAGAGAAGATGGATCCGACCTGTTTAAGGGTGAATTTGTGGCACAATACCTGTAGGAAGAGAGCAGGGCTACGTACTTTCGTTACTAACGAATCGCTCCCAGTTTTCGGCGGTGAGATTACCCCAGGAGCCGTCCTCAGGAAAGTTTTTTATACACTTTTGCGTGAGAACCCCCATGTAAATCTGGAGGCCCATCAGCGCAAAGACGGAAAGAGAGAACATCGTCAGGATTATCACATCGCGCAGGTTCTTCACGGATTCTATCACAGCGCCGACAATGGTTTTCAGACCTAGACAACGAGAGAAAAGGACAGTGGGCTTCAGTTGGGCATTCCGTCAGCTTCAGCCGTCGACTTGGACAGACCGCTTTCATTTCAGCGCGGGGAAATAGGGGATGATGGGCTGACAATAGTCGAGAATGATGATTCGGGACGCCATCGACAGAGAATATGGAGATCGAGAACATTCTGGGAAACGTTCGGACACGCGCGACAATCGGGAACGGATCGGTGGAAGAAAGGGACAACGGTGATCGATGATCAACAGTGAAACATTGATCGACGTATCGGATCCTTGGGAAGATTCTGTCGCTTTTCCGAATACTGATTTTCTCTGTTTTTCTTGGACACTATAGGCTACGTTCACTGTTACGTTAGGTTCCCCAGGGAAAACGTTATCGTACGATGCAACAAACTTGGATCCTAATTTACGATCCAAGCTTGTTCCCGGGTATGCATCTTATTAATTTCTTTGAAAGAACCAGTCGGAGCGAAACTAAACTCGTTCGTGTATCGTTGCTCGACGTTTCCGTGTGGATCATTAAATCAGTACGATCATACAAAAAGCAAAATTGTGCAATAATACGTTAAAGATACCAACAGTATACGTTCTAAAGATGGCGAAGCGTAAGCTGTAACAACAGAAATGATGGTTATGTCGTGAATAGAACAAGACAGAAAAGAGTGTACTATTCGGAAACGAAACGAAACTGTTTTTGCGAAAGATACATTGTCGGTAATCAAGACGAATTAAACAATACGGAGTAAAAGGAAAAATTCTCGTTTACGAGGGAAACGGAAGCGTCTAATGTGGCGTCTTCCTTGTTTCCCCGACGCGTTACCGTGAATCTACGATCGTTAGAAAATAATAAAGTGGGTTTGCGACTTTGGTCGACGGAAACGAGCACGAAGAAAGCGACAGAACTCTCCCACGGAAACCGATAACTCGATAAATGACTCGATACCGATGAATGAGCGCGACGGATGGAAGACTGATGAGAAAAAATGACGGCGTGACGGAACGAAAGAAATAATTAATATATTGGAACAGATCGAAAGTATTATAGAACAAGCGTTATTATCGGTGATGAGTTTGCGAGAGATGTGTACAGCGACCGCGACAATATTGTGTTCTATGACTTTTTCTAATTAGTATATATCTGCGTCTACGACCAATTCTATTTCACTAAGCATACCTGGTACAATAGCGACAGTCTTCAAGGCTCGGAGGACTCGAAATGTCCTGAGAGCGGCAAGGTTGCCTAGATCTATGCCCATCGTCACATAACTGCAATACACCCGAACATCACACACATTACAGTGATACAAACAAAAAAACAAAACGTTAGAAAAGAGAGTTCAGGATAATTAACGTTACTCAAAGGGTTACTCGCTACTGTTTCCTATGGCCTACCAAAAAGTCTGCTCGGAACTGCGTGTATCGTAAAGGTAGCTATTACTGCATGCACGATGGTAATTTAATGTCGACGGCAACACGAGAACCACCGTTTTCTAGTTCTTCCTCCCGAATCATATCCGTTTCATCGAATCTTTCTGACTTCTGCTCGTCGAATCGATAATTCTTCGCACGTTGCGCGACAATTACGATATCAGAAAGATCGAAATATAACGATTAGAAGAAAGAAGGCAAATTGACAGCTAATGGATTAAGAATGAAAAGATATCGTGCGAAAATTGATAAGAATCGTCGAAACGATACAGTGAATTCTCTTTGGGTATTCTCGCGCTGCCAGTTACAATAATCGAGTACTCGTTACACCGAATAAATATACGTATTGACCAATATCTATCAACAATTACTTAATAATATATGTTATAGAAGGTATATATAATATAATAGTCTAAACTACAACAATTAGTAAGAGTGATTGAATCGGATCGACGTATAGGACTATTCTAAACCAACATTACGATGATTAATCAAAAATGGTATATACTCTTCGGTCCGAGGTAACTAGACATAATAATTCAAAGTCTCTAAGTCCCCTATCTAGGTGAACTAATACTCATATAATACCTGTTACGTATTCATGTGATTATTACGTGTGGTTTATGTTGAAGAATGCTTCATGTATTTACAGAATACAATCGGCCAGAGTATGTGTGTAATATGAGAGAAAGAGAGAGAGAGAGAGAGAGAGAGAGAGAAAGAGAGAGAAGAGAAGAAAGTACTGAATTACAGTGGTGTAGTATAATTACTCGATGCTACACGAATCTCCATAGCGTACTCAAGGTATCTAGCGAATGTCTACGGTTCACAACCTTTGATTCACTAAATTCGAATACTAAGTATTCTGTTCGGCGAACCGGCGATATCTTTCCTCTCGAAATCGGTCCTGACCGCTCGCCTAAGATCGCCATCTCGTTTGTTCGGATCTACCTCGTGGGCCTCTCGGAATGTCAAACAACAGTAATCAACAGTTTTGACAGGCAATCGGACAGAACTGGAATTTATGCGAGTCCTAGGCGACCGCGGATCATACCGATTCAACGAGTGTGTTACATCTTGAGTCAACTATATATTTATATCGTCGAAGTGAGTCGATCGGACAGAATCTATGCGTGTCTCGCTCGTATGTATTTCCGTGTCACTTTAGACCGTCGACTTATTAGCCTAAACGGACATCGATGGCCGATCTCAAAACACAGTTACACGTAGCTTTGAAGAGAAAAAAAAACAGATTAAAAAGACTCGTTCAATCTAGTCGATCTATCTTTTCGAAAACTATATGCACCTTTTCCCCGGGTTTTCTTTTCTCTTTCGTCACACGCTGTGTACTCTACCATTTGTCGTTCTTTTCTCATTTTCTGTCTAACGTTCGGGTTTCGCTTTTCTTTTCTCGTCTTACTGTTGATTTTTCTTTTTTTTAGTTATTAAAGAATAAGTTTTTAACTACTCACGCTAAAGCTATAACTACGAAGTCGAGCCAATTCCATGCATCTCTAAGATAGGTAAAAGGCTGCAGAATGAAACCCCTCGCCATCACCTTAACGGCGGACTCAAATGTGTAGATGCCCGTAAATATCACTCTGAAAACAACAAACACACCACTCAGCTTTAAAATGCAATTGGTTGCGCGCGCGCGCGTCAACGAGTTCTCTACTGCCTAATCACTGCACTGTTCCGTCGCGACTTGCGCTCGAGGTTGCATCGGCGATACCGCTCGCATCGCCGAAAGGATCCTACGCCTACCTCGTGGTCAATCATTTTCTCCCGAATTCGGATCTACCGTCTCGATCGTTTCTAGACTGTGGATCTTTATGCCTTAAGTCACCTCAACGTCTTCAGCGAACTCAATCTATTCGTTAAAACAGAAGCTTTGAGCTAACCATAGTTATCTTAACTGTGGATAACGATGTAGTCGACGTTCATTCGAGGTTGCATGAAAATCTGCAGTCTGTTACATTTTCTAATGGATTCTTCCGGCAAGTAGCGATGGGTTCGAGAGCTCGAATTTGTCTTGTCGTTGCTTGCTTTCGTTTAGCATACTTTCTCGCTTATTCCATCTATGCGTTTTGCTCGAATGATTTGTTGTTCGCATTAAATTGATCGAAAAGTTTGTTCTAGTGAAACCGAACGAACTTTCTGGCCAACCCAATGCCATTGTATTCGATTTATTTCGCGTATCTTCTCTATTCTACAATTTTTCTTATTAATCGGTTGCGGGCGTTCACACGAAATTAATTTTTAAAATATAGGGTGTCATTTAGGAAAAATCGGAATTTCTTTATCATCAACCAACCCATCGCTACTCGCCGACAAAAGTTATCGTCGATCTACGATCTAGATCCTTTCCGGTGAGCGGTGTCGCTTCTGCGAAACTAGACGATAGTATCCGATCGGTTGTCGGTATCTGATCAATCTCGGATCGCCGTGGACGATGAATTCTATTGAGAGCACGACCCGAGCGAACAATGATTACCTCGGCAAACTATTATTTAGCATACGAGACGGATACATTATCATCGACACCGTTTGTTTCTATGGATCATCGGATTATTCGCACAGATCGGTCGTGTACTACGTCTACCTCTAAGAGACACTAGAACAAAACTTACCAACGGATATACAATTTATCACATGTCTCTACTCATATAATATGTATATATATTTAGAGCTATAACACGTAGAACATCGTTTCAAAAGTATTCTATTCGTTACAAAACAAAACGTGTACTCGCCGTAAGCTTTCGATGGCTTTCCTATCTAAACAAACGTCAATCAAAGGCTCCGAGGAAACGAACGAGAACAGGACGGGGTGATGGATCGTGGACGCTAACTCCTTTATTAATCACCATTGGACGCAGGAAACGTAAATAAACTGGCACGTGGAAAGAAATCTGTTACCATTAAAATCAGTAAAACTTGTTGTTACTTTTGTTAATTTTTAGTAGATTTGCAAGTTGAAGGAGTGGCCACCGTTGACCAGGATCGGCGAGCGTTTGAAAACGGAGCCGAATAGATGCTCGTACAGGTCTCAGAAATAAATGAAAATTAAAAACGAAAGGAAACAGAGAAACGGTGAGAGTAGGCAAAGAGATAAATCGAGGTCTCGCCTTTGTTTCGGTGTTATCGAACGCGCGAGGCGAGGACGTGTGAACGATACTCACTCCGTAGACTCGATGGTGGGCGTAGTGGGCATGATCATGAGTATGCAGTTAACCAATATTGTAGTGATAATGAAGAGGGAGAACAGTGGGTGAACCAATATGTAAATGGCCACGCGTCGTATCGGGTTGAACGGGTCGAGGATCCACATCGCGTCTGTCGCTGAGAACCTGAATATGTCCTTTCCCTTGCTGATGACGACGAAGGTCTGAAACATACGACATACCTCGAGATAAACCCAGCCGAAAACCGTAATCCTCTTAACGCTAGGTTTCACGGGTTGGTATTGAAAATAAGACCGATCTCAATCCTACAATCCACTTTTGTTAGTGTTCCTGATTTCCACATTTTTAATTTCTCGAGAATTCTTTTTCGAGAGGGAACACTAACCTCTGCTATAAACGTGTTATACCGAACGGAACCGTTCCATATAAAAACAGTTACCCTTTGGTTATGATAGAAAGTATCGATATCCTCGAGAGGTGTGGAGGCCAGCTCGGGTGGAAATTCGTTGTGCAGTCGGACCGGGATCGGTGCTCCTTGCTCGAGCAGCGGATCCGCCTGAGGACCCTCGTCCTCGTCCTCGTCGTCATACCGTACCTGTGAAATCGAGAACACGTATAAGTCCCGGCTGGCCCCGGCGAATGCCGAACTATCTATGTAGAAAAAAAAGTATATAGAGCTCTTTTATACGTTGCAATAAATCATCGTTACCGTATAGACGTGCCTTAGATCGAATTATATACAAAATATACGCGCGTTATAATCGTCGTCCATGTGTTCACCTCTCCGTGATTCAACAAGGATCCGTCGAGTATCCGTCGAGTGACTGAGAGGAAAAGGGTGAAACAAATATTTCCAACACGACGATCCCGATAGAGATCGCCACGCGTTTATATCCTTGATCCACGATCAAGGTATCTCTGTTCCTGTAAATACTTGATGGTCCGCTAGAAACGCGTCACCGTGATATCTTCCGTTGAACTTTTGCTCAAAAAGTTTCCATTAACCACGCGCAATTATTAAAAGAGACCCGATACAGGAAAATCTTTTCGAATTTAAGGTAGAAGTCGGAAGACCGAGAGTGAAACTTCGGGATTGTTCGACGCCTATATTTTTCGAAGAAAACTCAGCAGTCGCTATCAAGCGGGCCTATTTCCATCGGACCAGCCAGTAAGTATATGCACGTTGACGATAAGCGGGCTTGGAAATATTCATTTGTATCGTTTTCTATGTGTGCACCGGTTATTCATAACCCGCTTCTAGATGAGCTTCTCTATGCGTCGTATCGTTCGTATTGCGTTCAGTTGTGCATTCGCAAGACAACGTCCCGAGCTTCAAGGCAGGCGACTTTGGTTCGAACAATCGTACAAAATGGTGGCCGACGATGGTTTTCAATACGGGTCCATCAATCGCGTAAGAGTCTCACGAATCGGAAGTGAAGCGATCGCCGTCTTTCCGTAACATTGATCGTCGCGCGGCCCGATGAGTGTCAATTTATTTTCGTTACCCGATCCCGGCCCGTTAATTATTAATACCCGACGAGCTTTTATCGCGGTTAGAAAACTAAACGAAGAAGAAAGAACACACACGCGCGCACACATAATAGAGCAATGTGTTTTTTAAACTGACGCTGTCAATGTTACAGAAATGGCGGCGAGTTTCACACCGTTTTTGCACGTACATACGTGTACTTTACCGATAGTACGACGTTGCCCCACATTTTTTCTTTTCCTACTTTGGAAGCATCGGGAACATCTATTCCGCGTCTAGTCTGAAAAGCAGCTACGGCGACTAGTCGTATAGAAGCCGGTCTATATACGTGTGTACAGTACGGAATTGGTGCTAAAAGCGGGTCGTGAACATACGAACCTGGTGGAGGTCCACGTGATCCCTGCTCGTTTCCGCTCCCTCTCACCCGAATTTCTCTCGAGAGTCATTATTAGAAATTCGAGGTATGCCCACCTGGTTCTTTCTCGGTTTCGTTTCGTTTCTTTTTCTCTCTTTCGTTCTCTTGCGTTTATCCTCGACGCTATCCTCGCACGGCGAAGACTCTTACCGAATTCGAACGCGACACCCATCCCGCAGTCGCAAGACAAAACGCACGCGAACAACCCGCACAGTGGCGTATCACTCTACGGGCAACTTGGGCAAATGCCCGAGACCCAAAGCGAAAGGGAGCCCCGAACACAAACCAAGATCCAAGAACCGAATTGAAAAATACGCGTTCTCGTCGATTCGCTTTGCAACAAGAGACTCACTGGCTCGTCGAGATAAACGAAATAATTGTCCCTTGAAATATGCCAATCGCTTTCGACTCGACAAACGAGAAGCATCGTCTGTCTTTGTTTTTTCGTTCGAAAGACCGAGGAGACTGATTGCGATCGTTGCACCTAGGCTACGTATCGAAGACTATCTAGAAGCGTTTCACATTAAAGAAAGAAAGAAAGAAAGATCGTTCGCCCAGTTGGATGCACATACACGAACTTCCTACGCCTAATAATGATCTATGACTAAGATTGTATCACATATGTACAGTCTACCTAGATCTAATTTACGCAAGCGAGACGTGTCTGTCGATGAATATTCAGGCCGAGCATTACCGGGCAGAGCGGAGCACACGATGCGGCAGGACACGGTCGTCGTTGTCGATTGGTTCGTTAATTTTTCTCTTTTTTCGCTCGAGACGTTGAATACGGACAAGCAAGAGCGATCCCTGAGTAGGCTCGTTCGGATCAATCAGGATAAAATTGCCTTCGTCTGTCAAAAATCCGTCTATTGTTTCAAAAACGCGAGCCTCCTCGAACCACAAGGCGAGCGGGAGACTAAACGAACGCTGTTTGCAATGCATCGATTAACGCTTCGATCTTTTCGTCCGTTCTCGCCCGATATAGCAAAATCGTCTTTCGAACCCTGTCCGATTAGTTAGCCAATGAAATTCTAAACGGAACAAATTGAATTTCGAAGGTAGCTGCTCGTTGTTCGCCCTGTGTTCCCAGAGGCGAGTCGAGAGAGGAGTTTTCGGAGCGTCCGTCGAGAGAGCGCGCGCGCGGTTTCGAGCTGTAGAAAAGTTCATTTCCGAAAGGCATCGCGGGCAGATCGAATTTGCGGTGGCCGAGAGAGTTACACAACGGGTGGTCGCGGGATTTCCCGCGATCGATGTCTTTTGATGCGGAGGAGCATCGTTTCGGGCCGAGCAACTGTATTGCGACGTGGTCGGCGATAAATCAATACGATCCCAGAGGGGAGTGAGAGAGAGAGAGAAAGGCTACGCCACCGCGATCGTGTGTAAATTTCGCGCATCTTTCGCCACGGTTCCAGCTTGCTTTCCGAGGCGCGCGCGATTAATGAATAGTAGAGAGAGAAAGAGAGATAGAGACGAAAAGAAAAAAAAACAACGAAGATTATTGTAGCACGTACATAGTATACAAAGTCTCAGCGGCAAGCATTGCGGATACGGCATACGATCTACATATAGAAGCGTTTTTATTTCTCAGGCGGCGGCGGCGGCGGCTGCTGCGATCTCTAACGCCAGACGTACGACACTCGAGAAGAAAAGAAAACGGACGCTGCAATTGTTTTCTCTCACTACGGTTGTTCTTCCCTTCGGTCACGGGACCTGATTAAATTTCTTCGTGCCGCTGAAGGATAATTGCAGGCGGAATTCTGTTGCTTCGTAAATCTAATTCGACTGCGACGACTGCGCATAATTAAATGAAAACGTTGCTCGAGACTAAATGTCCCTGTCGCGATCGCGTTCCCATTAACAATCTACAACTTTCTCCGCGTCGTTGACGGTTTTATAAGAAATTTTCAGGCTGACGTAATCTACGCGTTCATTTCTTTGTTATACCGGTTCGGCGCAGTGCCCCATCGACGTTCAGAATTCTCGAAAGAATCTCGACTTTACACGTTATGGTGCAAGGGCGGTTTAGCTAAGTGTACATCTAACAGGTTACATTTTATAACAGCGATGCTATTACACGATCGATACGTATCGATTCTACCTCTTCACCTTAACCGGAAGGTTCGTTTATTTATATTCGATTATTCGGTGAAAAACATTATTCAGAATGCGAATATATGTATGCACGCTATTACCGTAGGCACGCAACAAATAGAAACTCCCTTCTTCTTCTTCTAAGAAATAATAAAATGTCTGATCATTGCAACTATAAAATAAATCGAATGAAGTCTGCGTGTCCGATTTTTCTGGTCGAGCATCGTACTCCCTCAGCGAAGCGAATGCGAATGCGTGTGTGCGTCGCACGAGCGAACGGCCGCGACCGAATCGCTTCGATCCCGCTTCGATCTCGATCGCGTTGAGCCGACTCGGTCCCGTCCGATCGGCAGATCGCTGTATTATCATCGAGACTTTTGAGATAGTTACCTGACCCAGTACACGCAAAAGCATATACATACACGGTCCGACGTGTTTAGTGCGAGTATATCGAACACGTGGATTCGAATACCGTCTAGATACACGAGAATTTTTGAGGAAGCACACAGGCAGGTCTCGCTATACGATCGTGTCGGTAAGACGTCAAGACACTTGCGACGGAGCGTATACAATGTACAGGATGATCCATCATCGATCGCGCGACCCGCGATAGAGTAATTCCTCGTGGAAAAGTGGCCCTAAAATGTCCAAGATGATTTCCTTGCTGCAGACTTCTTTCTTCAAAACTTACTAATTTTCCAATATAAGCGCCGTCGAATTGATTATTTATTAAAAGCGTCGCAATTTCATGTATTCGTTTAAAATAGAAATGTGAAACGAAGGTTAAAGAAGTCTTGTTTGCGAACATTTCGGAATTTCGGCCAAAGTTTCCACGAGAAAGCATCCTGTCGAGAATCGTACCACTGACAACGAACCACCCCGTGTACGTGGACAGCAGTAGAATATGAGAAGCGTATATAGGTGGTATCCTGTGGTGATGTTGCGTGACGTGTGTGTGAAGCGGTCACGCCCAACCGCAGCTCCGAGGGGCAAGAGCAGGCTCGCGAGCAGAGCTAGGAGCAAGGGCTGCAAAAGATGGCGCCGAGCTCGGATCACGAGTTCTCGGTATCACCAGATCGAGACTTGTCTTCCACTCTACCTTACCCCTTCTACGACGTCATTCTCTCATTCCCATGATACGCGCACCCACGCAAAGTTCCTCAAAGGGATTACACGACATCACGTTCCGAGAATTGTCCCACCGACGTGCCAATAGTACTTAGCGATCTTCGCGATCCATACCATGACGTTTGGGATTTCGACTACAGCTTCGTGACGTCATTCTCGTTCCGACTATAGCATTTCCCCGAATATTTATCCGTGAACATCTTCGATCTGGCAACGCTGGTTCACGGGCGCTTGATTTTGCCAGCGCTGCTCCTAGGAGCACGGTTCGCGAGCTCTTTGCCCCTGCCCTTGCGCAGAGTTCGAGTTGGACGCGCGTGAATCAAGCGTGTTCCCTTTCCGACCATGGTGTATCTTCGATTCGGTAAAATTTTGGTTATTCTAATTTCACTCGTGCTTCTCTCGTTACGTCTTCGCAGCTGTTCATAATTATAAATAGTTCAACGTTGACGAAGAAAGATCAACGTCGATCAAAGTAAACTATTCTCACGTGAAAACTAATTGATACGCAAGAATTGAAATTGCCCGTACCACGAGTTCGCCGAAAGCATCCGACTCGTAAAAATCTACGTATTTGGCAAAGACGATTGAGCCTTCGCGCGTATCAAATCCGAGCGAAGACAAAACGAGAATCGATACTGCGGAGGAGAATCGTTCACGAGTTCAAGGACCGTTTTCCGATCGATCGTCGACGTAATGTTCGGATCGTCTAATTAATACCTTCGCTTCTGTATTGGTGCGAATCAGATCGAAGCGAATTGAATCGAATCAAATCAGATCCAATAAAACCGAATCGAATCGACGTACACCGTGGCGTTGGCGGTGGTCTCGCGTGTCACGCGTGAAGAAAAACCACGGGACATCGTTAGCTAGTGTGCCCCGATCGGCGATCGGATTATGTTAATGGAGAGAATCGTGTGACAAGAGGCGTTGTGCGTCGATGCGTGTACATTTTTGATCGTGCACGATCGAGAGTGGAGAGAGTTCGAATAATGTCGGAGAGAAAGAGACGGTGCTCGCGTAACCTGTATTATTGTGTGACCGTGTGCGTGGATGTGTGCCTTCACCTGTGTGTTTTTGTATGCGTGTACGTGTATATCTATGTGTGTATGTCCTGCGTGTATGTATGTTATCTATGTATGTATGTATAGTGTAAATCTCTATGTCGTGTGTACGTGTGTTATTACTTAGCGTGACGTAACGTCTTACTTCTTTTTTCTTTTTCTTCCGTCCAAAACCTCCCTGAAATTGGAGAAATGGAGAAACAGTCGTTACACACAGAAACAACACAGAATAGTAGGAGGAGGGGGGTGTCAGAGGTTCGGGGAGGGAGTGAATCAGGCGAGTGTGAGAGAAATAAGGTTCTGGCTAATGTGCAGTCACGGGAACAGTAAATAGGTGGTACACGATTAGGTGTGTGTCAGAAAGAGAGAGAGATAGAGGGGGTGGTAGAGGGTGAAAGGACCGTAGAGGATCGATTCGAAAAGCTTCAGAGGTAGTGGTTAGAAGAGATAGAGAGATAGAGGAACATGGAGAGAGACGTAGTGGGGAGACAAAGAGATGTTGAGAGTTTTATATATATATATACATTGTATTTATGTATGTATATAGTATTATACATGTTAATATCGGGATGTCCGCGATATATATGGAATATTGAAGCAGGAATATCAGTTAGGGTAAGGAGAGATAGGTCGAAGGTTTATCAATTGATAGTATCTCGAATTTTTCTATCTCTCTCTGTCCATCGTCGAGTTCCTTACTACTCTTGGACCGGCTGTATCGTCGAGATGGCGGAAGGAGATTCTTTTAATTAATACCGAATCCGAGACTTGATAAGAGGAGGCTGATCCATCCGGTCTGAATAGCGACGACTGCGCTTCATAATGTAATCGAGACGTTCTTCTCGATGCGCGGAGCATCGCGTAATGAGCAAAGGAATATGTAAGTGGAGATGCAAGTTTTTCGACAGGTAACGTCACTCGCATTAAAAATCGCGCAGTGTCGCGGACATTTGAACGAAGTTAGTAACAGGCTCTTGATCAAAGTTACTCAACAAATTATTTTTTCAGACTTGATAATAGATGAACGAAGAGGGATCCTGTTAAGTAGGGTCGAACGAATGAGCTTGTAAAACAATCGGAGTCAGGTAAGGTTACTGTCCGTGACCGATTAAAACGATCAAGCAAAATGCAGAAATTTGAATGACAAGAATTCCGCGGAACTTTCTGAACGACCTAATCCTTTCCTATGCGGTGTACGATCGAGGTTGCGACGAAACTGCAGGCTAAGTTAGTTAGGGTTAGTTCAAGAATCCTGATCCCAGCGCACACCTCGTATACAGCCAGTGGTAGTCTCCTTGGCTATGCAGTGGTACGTGCGTAAGGATGGTTTGCTATACATTGAAGAGCACAGAGGAGGGACAGAAAAAGACAGAGAGAGAGAGAGAGTGAGAGAGATACGGAGAGTCACATAGAGAGAGAAATATATATATAGAGAGAGAAGGGGAGACAGACAGAGAGAGAGAGAGAGAGAGAGAGAGAGAGAGAGAGAGAGAGAGAGAGAAGTATAGGACACAGCGGTATTTATGTACGTATAGAAACAGGCACAGATAGTGACACTGCAGACATCGAGCTCGTACGCGAACAAATCTTTGGGTAACACAAAAACAATACATTACTCTGGCGACAGTCGTGTTATACACATATACATATATATATATATATGTATGTATATATATACATATATGGATAGATAGATAGACAGATGTAGGTGTACAAAAGTCGTCAACAGGATAGGCATGTATCATCACTACGTTAGCAGTAAAAAGTCAAGCAAACAATTAACGCGACGGGTAGCGACAATCGGTTTGTTACAACGGGGTTTAAAGGTTCAAGAACACCGCAGCTTGACGAATAATAATCATGTAAGTAATATATATGACTGGTGTACATGAAGAAACAGATCTCGCAAAAAACGGCACTGCAGCTACGCACAAGAACGAAAACAATTACGGGGTATGAAGAAAAAAAAATATACGAAAAAAAAGAACAAGAGAGATAGTAAATGTCCATCGAGCGTCACGGACTACACCGTGAAACAGTGCACTCAACGCCGATCAATCTGGCGGCTCGGTTCCCTCCTTTAACGGAAGGCTTGACAAAAAAATGAAGATCGTTTTCTCGAAAGAGAAAAATTCGAGGATTGCGGAGGCAGAAGATTGATCGGTGTTCGAGTAACTGGTCACAATCAGGTGGTAACATATGCAACGCACTGTAATGTAGCGATGCTTTGTACGTTGGACGACTCGCTAATATAACATCTGCAAAAGTAGAACAACCTGTGTATCGATGTTAACACGAGCACGTACGACAATCGTTGGCGTCTTCTTGGGGGACTTCCGTTTACTGGAAACGCGCACCGGTCGATTCGTAATTTGCCGGAGAGGGGTAGGGGGACGAATGAAAGGGATGGGGAAGTAATTTAACCACGCCCATCGTTTCGTTACACACGAAATGGAAATTCTCGGTTCTGTTACAGTGTCAACGGTCGAGTTTCTTCTCATTTCTGGTATGTACGTACGTGGATATACGTTATAGGACATATGGTTGTACGGGAGAGATCGAATGGATGCTAAAAACGAGTGCGAGGATAGTCGACCAAACTCATCGATAACTTTATTCTCGTTCCTTCGATCTGGCGAGTCTCGTTGAGGAGACGGACTTTGAAAACTTAAACTCGCGTTGTTCAGGATCGAGTTTAAGGTTTAAGTTGAATTTCAGTTTGCGTTCGAACATCTTTCCAATTTGGAAGGATGCGTTTGGTCGATTAAACCTTGGAAAACGAAATATAAGAGCAGAACGAAAAAATCGTCTGGTAATTGAAATCAGAACTGAAACGTGATCCTACTAGCCAGCCACGATCGCTCGAATCGATGACGGCTATTCTACGTAGACTGAAAGCAAGTGGGCCCGCGTCCTTACCTCGGTTTGCGCTCTCTTCTTCTCGAGCTCCTTCTGCTTGGCATGTTCTTCGGCAATGCGAGCCTCGATCGCTGCCAGGGACTCCCGCGTGAACGGACGGAACAAAAATCTTTCTTCCTCTGATACAGAGTCAGAATCTTCGGACATTGTCTAAGTTGCACACAGCTGAGCCACCTTCCTGCACAAAGAAACAAACGTGAGTCTCTGCGAATCGCGAATAAATGGTCAGAAATGATGGTAAGAAATGATGACCCTTAGCGTTAGGAGCGATCCGAATTCGAATTCGCGAAGCCGGCGATCTACCTCCGGGGCGGTCGAATTCCAAACCGAACCCTATCCTAACCCATTTCCAATCCTACTTGATTGAAAATACTTGAAAATACTCGTTAATTCTTTTTTTAATCGATCAAATAAAAATAATAAAGAATTTGAAATAATTCGCTACTTCAAACGATTATACGTTGTCTTATTCCACATAAAATATGTCCAAACCTGATATAAAATAATCATGGAACGGAATAATTATCCAATAATTGGCAACGAAAAATATGAGAAACGTTTGAGGAAATAACTGTCGTTTGTCAATTCTCGCGACGCCTGAGTTTCTTTTGAATAAGTAAAACACTCCGGAAATAGAGAAACTAATGTCTAGCTCTTGAGGACGCTTTTAAGCGGAACTAGAAACCACATTACGTATGCATGAGATTTATCGAACATTCAACTTTCACGCTAACACAGTGTCCTCAAAATGGTGTTTCACGGGTCCCTTGGCCACGGATCTATTAAGTAACAGCTGCTCTGGGTTTCTGCCTCGGATAATACAATGAAATGCTCAGAAAATGGTTACATCCGCATCCAACAATCGATTCTTTCGACGTGCAAACACTTAACTCACTGCAACAACGCGAGTTCATCTTTGCATTAATAGTAATTTTGACTTCATATGAATCACTCTATACGAGTGATTTACTATGAAACCCGAACTCGCGAGCTTCGATTAAACCCAGGCTAATTCTCCATCAAATACTTGCAGCTATTACCGCAATAACCGAACGAATCTCTCGAAAACGCTTCGAACTTCGTAAGCGCATCGCCGAATAGTACTTCGATGATAGTTACATTATTTGTCTTGCCATCCAAACTTGTTGCATCTCCCCGACGACACGTATGACACCAGGTGCGTTCGTCTCGTCCGAGGAAAAAATACGGCGCGCAAAGTTCGTCAACGATAACTTTCCGGGAGCATTTGCGAGCACGTGTTTACCGAAACTTTTTTGTTCGCGCGAAATCTTTCTCACTGATATACATCCATATATGATAAACATCCAGAGCCTAGAGATAACGAAGTAGTTTAATTCTTCGACGAACTCGGAACGAGAGGCCTCTTACAGAGGCCTTCTCTTTTGCAATTTTGCAGTTGAAACTTTATAAACAACAAAAAGGTACGTTTTTATAGAAGACCATTTTAGAGATTGAGGGGTGTTTTCTAGCCCTAAAATGGGTACTCAGTCGAAACAAGAAACGCGTTTGTAATATTTTTCGGTGTTTAATAAGTACGTTAAATTTCATTAAAATCAATGATTTTTCTTGGTCAACTTGCGAATGGTTGAAAATAGGGACTTACTTTTGATCGGTGCTAACAGTTTCTGAATTGTAATGTGCGCGTGTCCCACGATGCGGGGGGGTAATAGAGTGACTGCGGCTGCGGTGGCTGCGGCTGCGGCTGCCGAGGACGATACCGGTGCTGAGAACCGCACGACTTACCGGCTAGAGGCCGGTGTCTGGGCGTCGATTCGGAACGCGTCGTGCCGTCGTCGATGCGATTCGACGACGCCGTTACGTACGATCGGACGGATAAATGCGCCTCGTGCAGGTGCAGCACGTCGATTGCCGATCTACCGATCCTCCTTCTGTCCCTCTTCTTGTTGATCGCCGTGACGGCCTCGATCACGCGAATATCTCCGCCAATACTTTCGATACCGTTGCTGCCACTATCGCTACTTCTAACGTCACTTCCTCTGCTTTTGATGCTAATGCTGCTATTATGGCTGCTCTTGCTATTTCTTCTGCTGCTATCTGAATATCGTTCCGACGAAATGGCGATGAGAAATGACGGACGCGCTGCGGCAGTGCGTGCTATGTCGGGGACCGTCCAACGCGAACCAAGATTTTTCATGTCCGACCTGGACAACCAACGAAAACGATTAAATCAACAAAAACGATTTAACCAGTGTCTACGGCTAAGTCGACTACACGGTGGAATCTGGATGGATCGCAACTTTCTTGGCGTCTGGACACTCTACGAGGTTCGTGGGTCGAATGCTACTTGTTGATTTCGGAATTACTTTTCCGGGAGTTACGCTTGATAGTAGAAGTCTGGCTCAACGAAGATCCCAGGCTAACTCTTAAGTAATTGATTTTAGGGTTCATAGATCGGAAGAGCGAACTCATCCGATATCGAACGAGCCGCTGAACAGAAGTTGTGTGATGATTTCGGTGCACAGGTTCGATCAATTATAATTAAATAAAAAATTGCATATTAATTGTAATTAATAAATTATATATATAATTAATTATAATTAAGCGATTGATCGAACCTGTGCGCCGAAATCATCACGCAATTTCTATTAAATATCTATGATCGACAAAACGGAACATTGATCCGCGAACTATGATTATTCTTCGTTGTACGGGGTGTATGAACAGTAATGGTCATCCGTCGTAGGGATGAATCTACACCTCTGGATCGGTAACATTTGTAAAAGAAACTTGCCGCAAAATTGTTGTTAACTGATTTTATTCGCATAATCTTTGCATTGTACCTGTCATCCAGAACTTTAACTACTAATGGAAAAATCGTGCGAATAGAATGAGTTGTGATTAGGTCGTGGAAGTGGTGGCCACGCATACAAAAATCCAGGAGTAGTCTTTCCAAATTGAAAGCTTACCCTATATATGTATCACCCTATAGAGACACCCTGTTTTCTCTCTGATCCTCGCAACGTGTTTACAAAACAAAAGTAAACAGACGCCGCGCCGGAACAGCCTTACGTTGCCACGAAGCGTATAAGAATACCGAGAATTCAATACAGTGTTAGCAATAGTTTTTGCGAATATTTCGAAAACTAAAAGCGATCCCCCTATATTGGAAAAGAAAAAAGTTGTTCAAAATGTTGAAATCTATAACCTATTTAAGCTTCGTCAAAATCGGAGCATAGTGGTACTTTCCGAATAATCACCACGCTTTGTTACAATATTATAGGCAAATATTAAATGTAGCTGAATAGGTGCGGAACAGCAGATTAATAATAATATTTATAATTAATAATAGCTAAATAATACGGAAGATCGATTGTGTTTACTTTGCCTGTACTTACGAGACATTTCTTAACGTACGAGGATCGTTAAAAATTGTTAAGAAATATCTCGTAAGTACAGGCGAAGTGAACACAATCGACCTGCAATTCAGGCTACATCCAATATATTTCTATTATATAAAATAGTTTTGTAGTTTCTGTCACGCTAAAACACCGAGCGAGTTGGCTTCGGAAGGGGAACTGAAATTGTCGAGCGAGTTGCCTTCAGAAGGGGAACCGAAAATTGAGCGACGCGATAGTGTGTATTTTGTGGAGAGAGAGAAAACGGGAGAGAGGGGGGAGCGGGAGAAAGAGGGATAGAGAGCGAGACGCCGCGGAGGTTGGCGAGTGAAGCGAGCAGGGGACGGAGCCCCCTAGTTTGCTTATAATATTGTAATAAAGCGTTCATAAACAAATTTCATACAACGTTTCATTCTAATTTTCACTTGTAGATCATGCTGCTACAATCTTGCCGGAAAAGTAGGAAACAACCAGTATGTACATACATGGAAAGATAAAACTATCGTCGGTAAAATGGTTCATTGAAAAAGTGTCGCGCGATTCTTCAATGACTTTTGTACTGAACAGCCAACACTCGGCTTCACGCGAGAAGGAGCACTTTATCAGCCTTTGTTGATTAAAAATGAATAGACCTCCCAGGGACACACGAACACAGAAACAAAAAGAATCAGACGATCGGATTTCTTAGCCAGGGATTTAAGTAAGGATCCCTCGTTTCCTAGCAATTGTTCCAGAAATCGAACTATCTAGGTCATCAACAGATTCTTTCCTCCTTGTGCTCGCCGTTAGAAAATGACTACCACGTGCGAGAGTTCCTTACAAACCTTAATCCCTGCCGAAGAATTCAGTGATCCCTGTTTAATCATTGTGCCCCTAAGAAGTTTATCTCAAAATATTCATTCGACGAATCCTAAATCAGACGTTGCGATCTATTTTCGTCAATCTTCTCACGTCTTCGTGAAGCAAACACGCCAGGCGTTTCTAGTGCTCGGTGGGTTTAGTGATTATTCGACTGCGGATTTTATGCATTTACCACAATTCAAGGACGTCGTTATTTCCGATTTATTCAAATTGACAGGATTTTGTAAGAACTGTTACCTAAATAGACACCCGATATCGGACGCGCTAAGAATCGCCGAATCATCAATCTTTAATTTCCAGCAGTTAGTCATCGCCAGTGAAGAAATCGTTACGAGAACGTGCAAATTTCTCTTTGCTGCAAGTTTTCATAAATCAACGCGAAAAGATTCATATTCGTACGATTCCCCGCAGTCTATTTATCAATGCACGTCCCAGCCTTGGTTCCGAATACAAAGAAGCCTCGTTAAACTTTGCCAAGCCCGCCGTAGCTCTAGACTTTAGGCGATCGCGTCCGCCACGTACAGTTACGAACAAACATACCGAAAGACACGCTTGTCTTTCAATTATACAAACGCAGACGAACCTTCCCGCAAAAAATCCAACAAACATTCTAAAAAAAGCTATTATTTGCCAACAATATCGACTTTCTGGACCACCGTCTGTACAATTGAAAGCCAGGTGTGCCAAAAGTTTCCTACGCCGTATAAACACAGAAAATCCGCAATCCGCCGATAACTACGGCAAAAACAAACAAACAAACATCGGTATACCAACGATAAAAAAGGATCGCGTCAACCAGATATGAAACACAAGATTCGTGTTATACTCACGTGTGAATGAAGCGACGGGTGCGATCAATCCGTTATCCGAAATAACATAGTCTGATTCCCAAGTCGATCGATACTTATCTACAACAGTAACAAACAGAAATCTACATGAGTCGAAAGCGAAACCCCGCATTCGTGAATACATTAAACCCGCGAATGGCTCCGTGTGCTCGAGGATCGATTCTGGAATGGAACCAAAGAGAAATAATTTCTACCGACATCGAATGTTTCGAGATAGAGAGAGAGAGAGAGAGAGAGAGAGAGAGACTTGGGGTGCAGGAGGGGTAGATCCCGGAGGATCGAATATCCTACGGCGATTAGGGGAAAGGGTCCTCGGGGTTCTCTTAGCAGGCGTGTTCACGCATATTCACGACAACAAAAATTTACACGGAGCATGCGATATAGGGGCGGCCCACGGAAGGGTGTCGGTGGTCTTTGACCGAGTTTCGCGCGGTCGATCATATTCCGCCGGAACTCGGTCACGCGCTTATGCATCGGTGTCGTCGCCGGCGTCGTCGTGGTCGTCGTCGACGTGGTCGGTCGTTTGTCGATGTAGTGGTCGGCGTCGTCGTCGTCGTCGCGGCGCCAACGGGGGACGCGCGCGCGCCCATACGCAGACCAGGAAAAGTAAGAGTGAAGGGTTGATTGCCAGTGGAGCGAGTCTTAGACCATATATACTTATGGACACGGCACGAGTATAGTATGCGTATAGGAAAGACGAGAGTCGAGCGTGGCAAAGATCGTGGTAAAAGCCTACGTCACAAGATAGTACTTAAGATAATTTCAAAATGTAATAGCTTTATAAAATGCCAAATTCTTTGAAATTATCTTCTGGCCATTCTTTCCGGGTATACACCCCTCGCCAACGTAAGCCAAGCGTAGGCGCTTCGACGAGCATAGCTTGTACATCTTTCGAAACTGTGACGCCACGCATTGCCACGATCCGCCATGATCTTCGCCATAGGCCAAATTATCTGCGCCGTGTTTATAAGTATATGTATACATATGGTCTAAGGAGTGAAGAGTTGATTGCCAGTGGAGCGAGTATACGCAGGATCGAGCTAGCCGAGTTGGCCTCTCCGAGAAAGAACGAAGACACCCGAGCCAATCTACTGGACTGTCTTCCCAGACAACCGGACACCTCCCTACCGAGCTCGAGCCACTCGAGTCTCGCCAATCAGCTCTCTCGAAACAGCAAAATACCCCTTTTTCAAAAAAGAATATTAACCCTTCGCAATTTTCGGAGTTGTTTTTACTCGGAAATTACTCTCTCGAATCTTATTTAGCGGCAAATGCAACTTTTTTCTTGCGTAACAAGTATACTCGTCATTAGGCAAAAATGTCATCTTTTCATGACGCGTGTACTCGACGTAAACGGTTAACGCGAGAATAGGTTGAATGGGCTGAAAAGTCGGGGACGGAATTAAGTGGACTCTCTTTAAAAAACTAATAACTTTTTTCAAATTCGACCAAACGACTTTAAGTTCTTTAAAACGGGCTGTCGAAGATTATACGGAACACTATTCGAGGAGTATAAACCATAAGAGACTGCATTTAGAACGGTGTTCGGTTTATGCTGATTAATTAAGGACCTCGATGAATACTGCCTTGGGACCAACAAAGTTTAGCAGACTATATTTAAGTTGATATGAAGTTCAGTTTGGTTGTTGAAGATCATGATCGAATAGTTCGATGAGTATCGAAACTCAACGTCTCTATACTGCACTCTAACGAGGATTTTCTATCAAAGCGATTAACTGTTTCAATAGCGTCGGATTTTCCTGGCTTGCGAATCTCTCGATTAGCAAAACCAAATCCATAACGTCAATGCTTCGTCCACCAAACTATTTTAGGTATTTGCAAAGTGAAATAGCATTGCGGCGTATTCCTGTTCATTGACCTTTTTACGTATTTCAATATGTCTTCTGTAAATCCGATAAAAAAGACGAGAGGAATCGTCGAAGAAAAATTATAGGTCCTGATTTTTTCCTAGCTTTACCGATTTCCTGCAGTACCGAACGAACGCGCCACGTGTTGCTATTAGACGCGATAATCGGCCGAAAATTCGATTTAGTCGCGTAAATGATGCTCCGCTACTAGCAAACTTGATTTTAATCGCACCTTCACAAATTTCAGTTCGTTTCTACGAAGATTTCGTGGAATTTTCTGAATGGCCTGATATACGCGCTCCAATTGTTTGAACGCGCGACTTTAAAAGAAACATTACAGAACTAGGAGGAGTCGTAGTCTTTAAAAGCTATTCCCTTTTATTTCCGGATGAGGAAAAGTACGACAGAAACGACGAAAGTGATTTGTTATGTACACAGTCCGACGGCGCTGTGAACGAACGAGTGGTGTAAAGGCGATATAAAAAGTTTTGCGAAGAAGACTTTAGTTTAACCGGCGGTAAACGCTCTGGTAAGCCTATTGGGATTGAGGTCATGCTATGAGTATGGTGGGGTCGGAACGGAGTGCTCTACTATAAGCTTCTGCCACCTAATTAAACTATTAATTCCACGAGCTATTATACCCAATACCAAAATCGAAAATCGCCAGTAGTAATTAACAACAACAAAGCAACGCTGAAAAGTTCCTCAAAAATGATCGCTCGCAAGGATCTAGGCTAATAGTTCGCCAATTTTTCGTTGTATGCCTTTTAGAAGTTAGAACAATTGTTTTACTACATGACGTACAAAAGACAGCCACGCAAAAAAAAGGAAATATTTCCTAGAGTTGTTTGCATCTATCTGTGAAGCGGTAGATCCAAATAAAGGTGCGACGCATTTATTAACAAAATTGTAGCATGTCTGGGAGCCACGAATTGTCCCATAGGCGTCGAAGGGTCGAAATTTCGAGTGTTCTCCGATATTCGAAGTCCCCGGAGCTCGATAAACCGAACGCGCGGGCGGGGGAGGAGGGAAATGTACGACGAATATTAGAGGAACACATAATTCAACGGTTATGGAGTACGACGAAGCTCAATTTAATTGCCTATTGCAGCTTTTATCCTGCGGATATATGACTACAATAAAAACGGCACTCTGCCAACACGCAGGCTGGAGAGAAACGGGGTCAGGTATGTCTATGGTAAATTAGCCTTCATCGGGAAATCAACAAAAGCATTCGACGTTACGAGAGGGCTCCGCTAAAAGGACTAAGAACCCGCTTCTTTTTTTTAGTTCATTCTTTCGTCAACGATACGAATGTTTTTCTCCTTGTCACCGGGACGCTCGAAAATACGATTAACCGGGACCCGCCATTTTAGCGCGCCGACTATGTTCGTCGGATCGCCGAAAGAGAATATACTCAATGAAATTGACAATTGCATTCTTTCAGTTCTCTTTCTCGAGATGTACGAAACGTTTGCAATTCACGATAGAATAATATGAACCTGGAAGGAAGAGAATTCTTTAGTTATGATAATATAATACAGAAGAGTGTTCACCACTGACTACCGTATTATCTTGCTTGTGCTACTTATTACAGGCTGTGTAAAGCACGGTTTCCATCGGCTTCCGAGCGTTACGGAAATATCGGGAGAAGACGGTCCAAAGGTCTTCTTGAAAGCCCGAATCACGGATCAATAAATAGTCGTAATTCATACAGCGGTCTGTAATATATGGAATGAGTGCATAATCTGCCTCGAGTGCTCTCAAAATCCACTCACGTCGAAAACTCTCAACGAATTTCTCTACGCCATTATTTTGAATATGCACGTTTTTTTACATTCTATGTCCATTTGGCAAACCTACAGAACAGGAAGATTTAACCATCCCTTTCGTGTCGGAGCAATACTTTGAATATATTATGGAATACAAAACTGTAAAGATACGAGAAGAATTTCAGGAGCGCACTAGTCTCGACAGATCAAATTTATTCGCATTCGTTCTCATTCAATTGTTGTTCCTCGAACTTGGAAAATGTTCATATCGCTAAACAATCCATAAATAGTTTAGTCTGGCACGTTTTCCAGAACCTTTCGACTTCGTTCGAAGAATTCAAATCGCAAATTCGAATGAGAACTACAAACAGCAAGATTGGGCAGATTCGTCTAGAGAAGATGATGCGAATTCGGAAGAGCGTAACGTCCGAATTATAAAATGGCGATGGCTATTGTCACGAATGCGTTGGCCATTCTTAATTATTGTTGTGGCTCGACGAGCGTCGCGAGGACGTGATATGTATTCTCGAATTTTCCGAGTTGGCGAGTTGAAACGATTACGGCGCGGGGAGGGAAGAGAACGATTCCGATTATCGGTGCTCGATCGAGCATAAAAACGCGCGAGGTGCGTTCGTAGAGGTGAGCTACTGCATTCTCCGTAATTGCAAGTCTGCCATCTTGATGAAGCGTCGAGCGCGCCCAGTGGCGCCACCAGAAACCACCGACGACGGAAAACCGTTTTCTCCGCGTCGTGATGTGGCATAGCAGCGACTCGACGCCGACGCCGCTGCCGACGTTGCGTGACGTCACGAACCAGGCCGGGTACGTTGCGGAAAAACGTTGTCATGACGACGACCGCTGACGCTACCGTCGCCGCACCGTCGTTACCACCACCATCCGCGATCTAGCTTCGTCCACCAATGCCAAGGATTAAAAATGAGGGGATCCGATTTTTTTCGATTCGCTCATTCCTCTACTCTACCCTGCTACCCCTCTCTCTTTTTCTCTGGTCTGTATTTTTTTCGCAAACAGTCCCTTTTTAAACCGTACTGAAACGAGTGTCCGTTAACCGTCGCGAGGGTCACGAAGACGATTGAAAAGAGTGGAAGTCGTAGCCCATGTAGGTCACCCCGTTTGAAGTGGAACTACCAGCACGAAATTCAAAATGGTTCGTGGAAAAAGGTTATATGATTGAAAACTGCTCGGGAACGTTTAAAACTTTTTTTCAGCTTAGTAGGTTGAATGAAATTGATGATAACGTTGGGGATCGGTGTGACACGGTAACGACCACCGGCGACTGCTAGAGCCCCGACTGAATGGAGCCGCACGAACAATTAATCTGTTCTCGGACCTAGTAACTCGACCGTAGTTTGAATCTTTCATGATCTCGAATACAGTTGAAACGCAAGATGAGCGTCAACCGATCCGATCGAAACGAACCGATACGTGGTTCGAGTCGTTACGAAAATATGTCAGGTTGGAGCGATTGCGATTTTCGGTTTGAATCGTGTGATCGAAATTGAATGGTGAACTATCGAAACGCGAAGAGCGTTGAAATATGCAGAATGTACACCGTGGAGGAATACCAGGAACACGAGGCAGTAGAAGAGGTTAAAAGTCAGACGCAATAGATAAATTCTACCGGGTACTAAAATATGCGATATTAATGTTTCAGTGAGGACGACGGTGTATTTATACCTAAGCGAACACGATATAATTCTTTCTGAATGGTTTGTACGGAATTCGAAGTAGTATAACACGACGAGAGTCAGACACGTCAGATTGTTCACTATGTAGATGAAATTGAAATATCGATGTTCTCAATCGAGTATGGTGCATTTACCCCTAAGAAAGTCTAAACCACGCATGACCGTACTACTATCTTCCAGGAGCGTGAAGAGCTTGAAGTAGTACAAGACGCCGATTGTTGGGCATGCCAGATAATCACTATTTAGAAGAAATTGCGATATCGATTCTCTAAAACGAGAATACTGCGTTCACGCTTCAGCAGGTCTGAACTATGCACGACTGCCCTACTGTCGCGTCGGAATGTAAGGAGTCCAGAGTAGTATAAGATGGCGAGAGTCAGACGTGCCAGATAAATTCGCTGTTTCAAAGAAAGATCCTCTAAAAGAAGGGAACGGTTCGTTTATCCTCGAGCAGGTGTCTGAGTCATACAGGGTGAGTCTCCTAACGTGACGACCTCAAATAACTCGTAAGGTTGCACGAAAAAATGTTTCAAACAAAAGTTGCACGGTATCTAGGGGGCATACAGTGCTCTAATCAGGTTTTTATTACCTTACTTTTTCATTGAGATATTAGGCTCACCTTCAGTTTTTTAAATGGAATGTCTAATATTTTTTTCGAATTCGGATAAATCATCAAATTTTGCGCAAACAAGTATTACACAAAGTGGGACTTGAAATGAATAATTACTGAAATATTTTTTAAATAATTTTTATTTCTATATTCATCTGTTTCGTAGGAATCCGAAGAGTTCGCAGTAGTAGAGGATGACGAAAGTCACGACACACTACGGCGAAACTACTTTGCCGAGTCTAAGAAGTTCAACCGCAGGCTGCATCGAATATCTCAAACCAGGGATCGTTACTTCGGACTATTTTCGGGCAACAACAAACTACAACAGCGAATAATTCGAGGGAATTCAATTCTTGCAAGAAATGTTTGCGAGACACGGGAATCAAATAAAAATGTCCTTCTTCGTAGATTACATTATTAAACTGAAACCGATACATGGATGTGCTTAAATCTTTTTAATTTTCATCGTAAATACATAAAATCTGCAGTTTGGAAGTCAGGTTTGTGGAACTGTTTGTAAAAAGATGAGACAGTTGACGGTGTAAAACGACCAGTCACCCTGTACATCGCGTTTACCGCGTTTTCCACTGTATCGGAATCAAGCTCTGAAACGATCGACGCCGAGAACGATGTTTGATGAAGATTAAAGCGGTAGATACGTAATACGGATTGTTGCTCTCGCGGCATCAGCTGCAACGACGCGACCCACAAAAGACAAAGTATATCCGAAGCTAAAGTATAGTGCAGAACAGGGCTATGCGTTCTTGCGAGGACAATCGATCGATTGTCCGTTTGCCTGGCTGTCTGCCTAACGCCTGACTCCTCTTACGAGTCTAACTCGCCGTTGCGCTTCGGGAGACCGGCTAACCGTCAGATGCGATCTCGATCAAGTGTTCTTCATCAATCGATAGAACCTTGAACCCTCTTATTATTTTCCCTATACTCCACCCCGTACGCTGCCTCTCCATCGAAAGTCTTTCCCCGCGTGTTTCCACGACCCGGCGCTGGCGGTCTAATATTAAAAGTCCCCTTGCAATCTCGACGATGTTGCTACCCTTCAGAATTTTACTCGGATCATTTGCAATTACAATCGAATCCTATCGAAACATCGAACGATACTTTCTTCCTTCAGGCTGCTCTTCTACTTTGATCGTACGCAGGGGCTATGAAAAATTATCCTGCACACGAAACAACGATTCGAAAGTTTCGAATAATAAAGTTTCTCCATCGAGGGATCCGGTGGTAAATCTCCCGCGAACAGTTTTCATTGTACGGTCGATTTTATAGAGAACAACGAAGTACGTGATCAGAATTTTTAGAATCAACGTAAGAGATGTAATAACTGAACTATCGAAAGTTAATTAGTTCAACGGTGCCTATATGCATTCGATGATTAGTTAAAGTCAGTTTTCATGAAAACAACCCCCACTGGTATTAATCTTAATCTGATATTGTTATTAAAATTCATATCGTATGATGAAGTCAGCGATCGTTCTAGCAAATTTAAAATTTTGTTCGATACGAAATATTGTAGATCGAATAATGCTTAAATTATGTACAAACAGCGTCTTACTCTCAACTACTTCCGAGGTAGACGGACACAGAGGAGGCACGCTTAAGCCCCGACAATTCCTATCGATTCCGACTGCCTACAGGTAGAAGCTCGACATAGTCTCCAGAAAAATAACAAAAATCCCCCCTAAAGCTGCACGAGAATCGACGGAGCAATAAAGTCGATCGAAAGTCGGTGGACACCTACAGCTTTCGGAGCATTTGTGCTCCGAACGTTCTGCGAGGCATATCACACCTGTTGCATTTGCTCGCCCATCGTTTGCCCTGCAAAATCTCCCTCCTTCTTTCACCCTCGCCGTTTCTGGTGCGCGCGCGGTTTTTGTGCCACCGTTCCTCGACATGACGCATTCCAAATTAGAAAGACTCGAACCCTCTTCGAGCGAGGTTGCATCCCCTCTGGAACCCCACCCTCGTGGCCGACAGTTTCGAGATCACGAAAAGAATGACTCAAAAATTCTGCTTGGTTTTGCAATTTTTTTGGTGAGAAATAATAGCGAAATAATATAAATAATAGTTTATATCAAGACACACGAATCGGTGGAAACTTCCTAGTCGACAATTGGTTTCTCAGACATCAGAAGTTCGTTAACGTATCAACCTAAAATGTGCGGACTTTTAGGTCTGTTTAATCACTTTCTTCAACTTTTAGTTATTGTTATAAGTGAATATCGATCATATTCCCGGTACCACATAATTCGTTCGAGCACCACTTTCACGTGTACAATAATATTCCGTAATTGCTTCTCGTCAAATTTCACCCTTATCAAGAAGTATCAAAATATGATGGTGTTTCCCGAGATTTCGTATACACTTTCACCGATAATGGAGTATCAATTGAAAACCCGTATTTGCTATTATCCGAAGCTGCTGTTCAGTGTCCAGAATTTGCTCTACACTCATGAATAAGAAAAATTCTCCTTAACGAATCAGGATTTCGATTGAACGTTTCTTATCTCTCTTCGAGAACTGAAGGGAACAACGAAGAAGACATTGAAACAACGAAGAAGAAATGTTAACTGAAACACCTTTAAACGTATCTTTGAAAAATATGAATTTTCGGTATTCAAATATATTCGGCTAATAACTAATTTCGCGTTGATCAGGGAGTCTCGATGGGCAAGAGTGTCTAACGAGTGGATGTTTCGAAAAAAAAAATAAAAACCGCGGAAATTTTACCACGCCAAACGCCAACAAGTAAACCTCAACGATTTTCCACAACGATTTTCCTGAATTAAACGTTGTACGTCCGAGGTGGCAGCAACAGGGACGAAGTCTAAGGAATCGGCTTTGACGTCACGCTTTTCTCGCGCCGAATGGATGGGAAAATACGCTTCCTTTTAGCACAGACAATGTAGCTTTGATACGACCTTTGACATTACACGGCTATAGTATCGATCTTTTATTTATTAAGGATAATAGTTCATCAAATTTTAAACGGCGAAGAACGCGCGCGGTGGTGGGACGTCCGTTTCCTTTCCAATGTCCTGAATTAATTAACCAGCTGCGACTTTTAATTAACTATAACTGGGAGAACCGCGATCAATCAAACAGCCTCGTCGCGTCGCGCCGATAACGAGGAAAAGATTCGAGCATTCCGAAACGGTTTCTACGTTCGTTAGCGATAAGAATCGCCGAGGGTTTAATGTAGCCACCGGTGACTCGACCTACAAACCTAACGCTCCTTTTTTTCCAAGCGAAAAAGGAACACGGCCGAACGATCGAACGGCTCGGAATGTTCAAACGAGAACGAGATCAGGATGAATCGGAACAACCGGAATATCGTATCATCGGCGCCACACATAGAGAGAGAGAGAGAGATAGACATAGGATAGTGAGATAGAGAGAGAGAAAGACGGTTTTTACACGCGTTTACCCGCGATAGAAAGTCTCCGGGAACGACGCTGTGCACGATAGTCCGGTGATCGATATCATCGCACGACTCTTAAGCGGATCGTGCACGTCGTATTGACCGGCAATTTTCGCGCGGAGGAAGGTCATCACGAGACACAAGAATACAAGCCATACGGGCATACAGAGGAACACGATATAACCCGCTGTCACGAGCGCTTGCGAGCACGACCTTCGCGGTGGCACATAAAGCTCTCTCTTTGTCCCTCTCTCTCTCTCTCTCAGCCGAAAAGCTATTTCACGTGCGAGCCGATCTCGCGAGATGAGTCCGCGAGACCGTACACCCCGAACAACAAGCAGAAGAAGACGAAGAAGAGGCAGAGGAGGCAGAAGAAAGAGAAGAAGGAGAAGAGAGAAAGGGTAAGAGGAACAAAAGGAAGAGCCGAAGAGCGGTTATCGCTAGTGAACCCCTGACTGATCCCTGACCGAGGCGGTATCGATCGATATATCGAGAATGGAACAGCAGTCGCGCGTCACGCTATAAGTAGATATATGTCACCCGCGCGCGCGCGTGTATGTGTGTGTGCGTGTGTATTTCAGTGTACGTGTAAGTATACGCGTGTGTGTCACCTTACAGATTCGATTCATGTGCTATCCTTTCCGAGCTAATCGAAATAGGCATAGGTGGTCGCACGATAATTGATTAGCGTAGGGAAACGTTTTACGTCATCGTCGAGGACGAGCGTGTGTGCGCTCGAAAAACCAGCGTCTCCAATGCGGCGACCACGACGATGACCACGTCGACGACTAGAGAGAACGATTATGAAACGCGGAGTCTCTAGAGGGAAGGATCCGCGCGAGAAGAGCGCCATTATAGCGCACCCAGCAAGCGGAGAACACACGCGGTCTCTCGATCTCTATAAACTATGCGTGGATCTCTGTGTGTGGGCGCGCTAGAATCGCGAAACGACTGCGACAGGCGGGGGTCGAATGGGAATGAGGGGGTGGAGGGCCCGTGCACCACACGCACCCCCGTGTGTTTATACGTGCTGTGTGTCGGGAAACGTTTCCACTGGCGGCCAGACCGCGGTTTACTTATGAGCACCGGGGGGAGGATCGATCCCTTTGGTCAATGTTTGCCCCGATATACCCGAACCGAGAAACGCGTATATATACGTATATGGGGGTGCAACACTTACGGTCGAGGAGTTTCTCCGGCAGCAGTAGATAGTCGCGGCTTGAACGAAAAAGAAACACGACGTAGCGATATGGAGAAGAGGCACTGCGACGTCGAGGAGGGGCGGGTTCTGAGATACCTCCGCGGGCCTTGCTTGTTCAGCCTCGGCAAGGGTAGCACACTACCAAGCAACGTACACTGTAAACTTAACACCGTACCACGACAAACTTTTTGCTTCTTGTCTCTGTATCTGTCTATCTATCTCTCTTCTTTCTCTCTCTCTCTCTCTTTTTCTCTCTTTCTCGCTCGTTGATTCTGTCTAGCTCCCGTGGTTGGTGGTCTAGCCTCGTTCCTCCGGCGATGCAGATAACGAGAGTTCGGGTATCTTCGAGGTATTAGTCCAAGAATCTTCTTGATCTTACTCGTGTATCCTTCTTCTTGTTCTTGTCCGTTTGTTCTACTCGCACACCTTCTTCCACTGCCTCTTTCTCTCCCTCTCTTTCTCTCTTTTTCTTTCTTTCTCACTCGTTCTCTCTCTCTCTCTCTCCCTCTCTCTCACACTTCCTAGGTCTCTGTTCTTCACCGCAGCGGCAAGGACCCGCCCCGTGTCGCGCTACACAAACGTGTAGTGGATAAAGAGAGCGTAAAATTTGCTCTGCGACAACATTATCTGGCCGGTTATCGGTATCTCGCTGCAGTCGTCATTTCTTCGTTTCCTCGAGTCTCGCCGCCCGCGTCGCAACGAAAATTGATCGCGTTGCGCGCGACGGTCCCTTTCTGGGGGACAGACCCGACGCGTTCTACCTCGGTCACCGCTGTCACCCCCGTATTGCTGGTTTCTCTGGCTACTAACACGATTCCTTCCCGTCTTTCCTGCCTTCCTACCGTTCTTCGTACCCTTAACTATCCTGACCAACTGGATCCTCTCCACTTCCTTTCTCTGTTGGTTCCTCCTGGCACATAGACGCGCGCGCGCGCGCCCTTTCTCTCTCGCTCGCTCGCTCTCTCCGTCCCTCCTCCTGTAGAATTCCGCGGTCTCTCTATCTCTCTCTCCACCGTCTTCAACCCGATTACCCCGCCGCTACTCCTCTTTCTACGTTTCTCCGTGTTTCTCTCACTGCCTCCCACCTATCAAACGCACATTTCTCACTCTCTTTCGCACCCAACCCCCCCCCCGGTTTTCAACCCTTCTCACACTTGGTCGCCACTAGCACACTTTATCTTTCTCTCGGTTTCCCTCGACGTTTTCCTACGTCCGCGCGGCTACGTCCTGCTCCGTTCGCCTTTCCGTAATCCGACGAGACCGGTCCGCGAAACTTCACCTCGTACACCAGTTCGAATCCCACTCGACAAGTCTGTTAACCACCCTGTTCGTCTGGCGCGCCGTTTTCCTGCCAGAAAAAGCTTCTCTCGCGGACTGTCGCGATTAGACAACCCCGACGCGGACGTTATTGCACCGCCACGCGCCAACCTCGCGCAGCGGACTCAACTCGAACTAGTTTCGAGGCACCCCCGCTCTACCCGTACCGTTCGCAACCCGCTCTACGCGAGTCACCCCCTGTTCGACCACCCACCGGACTCGACTACCCTGCGCGAGAGACTGTCGCAACTACAAATCCGTACCCGACCAATCACGATTGCGGTATATGGATCCTCTCTCCAGCGCTAACATCGGATCCACCGAAGAATCCCAACCCCCCACCCCCAAAGGTAAACCTTTTGCAAGGAATTCTTTCGGACGATCGTCCGGTTCCAAAGATCCACGCAACAGCAGGATCAACGTGGAACGTGCGGGACGATCCGTTTTCCCTTTAGTAATACCCCGTTCAATTATAAATAGTGCCGAGGTCGATATCGCGGTTAGGATTCGTAAATTCGCACGCCCCGGACTTCCGTACCACGAATGGATCAATGAAATGTACTCCTCCGCCGACAGCTCCTCACCCGCCACCCCCCGTGATAGCGAGAAACACGGTACCACACCGCGCCACCCTTACTAACTTTACCTGAAAACATTCGTTCACCTTTTCGGAACAACCGACCACTTCTACGAGCCCGCCACTGTAGAGCTTTCTTCTTGGAACTGGCGATTGTGCTGCGATCTTCCCCGTCATTCTGATACCGTAGCCATTGTAACGGATCACAATTGTGTCTCTCGTTCAATGGGGATTATCTCGACGAACTTTCTGCTTATTGTCTTTTTCTTTCACGGTTTTTATTGGTCCCGCGGATGGAATCGTTGGAAAATACAAATTCACAGAAACGGTGGCACTCTCTCTCTCTCTCTCTCGTACGTTCGTTTTCTTTCGTATGTGTATGTAGTTCCAATTTATTACTAAAACGTGTATAAATTTGTACAGAATAGTTCGTTTGCATTATATTAGTATATGTATTTGTCAAATCGGTATGGTGAACCAATTTGGTAATTCGTGTAAAAAATATATGTGCTATAATATACTTATATATAAATATAGGAAAATTTCTTTGTTTAACGGTGGTGTCGCAAATGCAACTAAACGTGCTCAATACGCCTGTCGAACACAACGTAGAAATTTTTGTACGATCTAGAGATTCTATCATTGACTTATGTACGACTCGCTACTTCGCTTGTGTAACTTGCGCACGCACAAGTATATGCCGGTTGCTATTAGAATGACGAAAGGTAGGCCGAGGCCAATTGAGATAATCATAATCACCAAATAGGAGAACTTTTCGTTCGGTGGTGTGCCGTAACCAATTAAAAACGTCCTGAAAATAAAGACGGATCAGATTCGTTCGAATGTATAACACAAATTGATTCAATCGAAATTGATAAGTATATACCATGTAGAATAAGACGTTCTTCTGTAAAAACCGTCCCCTTTCGTTCCCAGTGATACTATTATCCTTTGAGTGAGCAGATCGTTTACTTTGTCCCCATAATAACAATACAACATAGAGTTCTCAATTGCACTTATGTGATCTGAAACTTTTATCGGTGGGTATTGCACCGTTTCCGTGGAATTTGTTGATTCGCGAACTACGCTTGTATAGGAGACTGGTCTCCACTGCAAGTAAGCCCCTTGGGTTTGATAGTCGTTCATATGCCGGTATGGTGGAGTTCGAACTTCAACAACCTGTAATAACGATACAATTAACGTTACTAAAACTATAAACCGACTCAAGAAATATTAGCAACTGAATATTACCTCAAATACACCTGGAGTGTGTTCATCGTCCAAGCTTTTTTTGGGATCTATAAACAAAGGTATGTCTGGGTTTCCTTCCCCCACCACTAGTAACTCAATGGCAAATCTGCTGTTGGAAAATGTTTTGTTGACTTGCATATGATCGAGTATAATATCCACCTGAGTGGAATTCTCTGTGTGCAACATGTGCGGTATCATCTCGGAATGGTCGAGAGAACAGAATCCTCGTAACTGTAAAATAAACGTAATATATTAGTTTCTAATGCAAATATTTAAAAAATTTAACCCCTTGACGTATAATATTAAACGAGACTCGCGATAGGAACCGACAACGAGGTTTTTGGTATATTTGCCCAGGCGTTTATCGAAATACTTTACCGAGAGCTTCATCGTTCCTTGTCTACTAATATTTGTAAGAGTATCCTTGTAGTTGCTGCCTTCCATGTTCAGCGAAACAAATTCGTTGTTCGAAATTACGCTCTTTCGATCCCATTGGAAAAACATGGGGTGCAGAACGTTTGTATTTACAGTGTTACTGATGTTTATAATTGCCGTGTCATTTATATCGTTGAATTCTATAATCTGAAAGTGTAAATAACTTTGTCAATCTTCAAAATGTAGCGTATAGAATAATCTTTGTTCGTGTACTGACCTTATTTATAACTATACCAAACGTATACACAGGTTCTTCCGTGAACGTTACCGAATTCTTCTTCTTCGCGATGAAGTCTTCCCAACTTATATTAAGGAATGCCGAAGTAGACGTGAGGGCTAATAATATAGATGGATTGCCTCCAAAATCCCATAAATAATGCAACGTGTCGTTCAGACCATCGGCTCTTAGATAAACTGTTGTCAAATTTGTGTCTTTACATAACACGCCACAGTCAGGATTCACCCATGATCGTAACTAGTGCCAGGCAAATTCTTTTATATAAAAAAATTGTAAATATATAGTTTATAACTGAACAAGTATGTAGCGTATCGTCGCTATAGACAACACGGGTTAATTAATTTATTTCAATTACATTTATATTTTTCGCGTTAAATATAAATTACGTTACTTTTTTTATATTATCGACAACATCGTTTCATCGTTATCGCTCACTATGTAATTCGTTTTGAAATTTTCGAACATTCTAACATTATCGTTTGATTAGTTCTCATGTTAATTAATAAATGGGTTATGGGATCTCGTGTTCCTTATTAAGCAACGGATTGCTCCCAATTACCATTGAATTGTTATTCAACGACCATAATCCCCGATATTATCACAACATTTAAACAGACTCTGGACATAAGATAGAACAATCGTACGATGAATCATTTATGTACGACCTTTGTTATTAATTCGACAGGACATTGATCCAAATACATATGAATAATAAAAGTATCGTTACGTTGTCCGTTACAACGCGGTGTCACTTACAGTTCTTTCTGTGCAGCGTCCGAAATTTATCGACGTTACAAACAATAACAATGACAGAACAACATTATACATTCTGTCTGACATGTATAAACAGACCAAATCATTCACCAATAACACCACCGCAAGCTTGTGACGCTACTGATCGCTACCGAGACGCGCTCGTATCAAAATGGTTTTTCAATATGGCGACCGTGGCGACGCCTACCAAGAATTCGCCAATGGTGAAACTACCAGCTATTATCAGCAAATTTTTGCAAACTCTGCAGATTAATAATTTTCGAATTCTTTCTGCCGTCAGCTTCTACACTCTCGTGCATAAACAACGATACAACTAACGCTAACTTTTCAAAGTCTTGGAGAGCAAAGTCCCACAGCAGACGTGACAGTTTTGTTAAGAAAATTAAGTTCACTCGTAATTCTCCATATTATTCGTGATAATATTGTAGAATTCAAATGGCAGAAAGTAATTTAATAATAATTTTTATTAACTACTAGCCTCCGCTTTCTGATGAAATAATTCTGATGAATAAAAAGAATTTAAAGCTAAAGCGGATAAAATTTTACTATGCGTTAAAAGAAATAAATAATATTGTAACGAGATTTTTAGAAGCGTCCGTTAGCGCACCATTCGTTTCGTGATTCACAATTCTCGAGCGGGGGCCGAACCACATTCATTTACTTCAATTTTCTCAGTTAACCGTTGTCCATGAGTAAACGACGCAATACGAATTTGTGGCTATACACAGTCTTAAATTTCCAGGTCAGTACCGCAGACATCTTACGAGCTCTCTATCGCTATTCTCATATCTTATCTGTGATAAAATCGAGTCTCCCCCTAAACTAACTTCCCGTGCTGCAGTCTTATGTAGTTCGCTAGCCGACTATTCTAGTTACGTAGATGGCGCGAGAAAACCGCAAATATTTAGCAACGTCGGTATTTCAGATCGCATAACGGAAAATTCGAATTTAAACTATCTGAAAATCTAGAAGTTTTTGAAAGCACTGATTCAACGACAAATGGAAGATCATAACTAAATATCAATAATGGAAAATATCACAATATAAATCGCTCGCGATATACTAAAATTAATAAAACATACTTATCGATATTTTTGTTCTGTAATAAATAATTGAATTTATTGATTACATTCGAAGTTTTATTGTCCTTTCGTTGATTAAACAGGCTATCAAATTTACATACTTACACGTATACTCACGAGATGGTAACAGGTTTACTCGAGTCTTATCGCTATAGTCGGGTATCGACGAAATGTTAAATTGTTAATCTTAATGGTGTATTTCGCGCCGAGGGAAGGAAACTCGTACCCCATTGGCCATCAAATTTCGCCAACGGTGGTGGAGTTACCAATCCTCGACACAGTATCGTTGACTTTATTCCTGACGACTCACCGACTTAGTAATGGAAAATCACCACTGGCAGACAGGTGAAAAATGGTAGACATAAAATACAAAATACAGTATTAAACAAAATCAACGCGATTATACCTTGTGCACTAAAATAATAAATATAGTCAAAAATGACTGCATTGGTACAAGTTGAGTCTCCAAAGATTTGACTTCGGCATCGAAAGGTTTCTTCGAACTATTTGCGACTGAAATTTTCCAAAAACGACGATTACCACTTTGCACCATTGTTACATTTCGATTCTAACAATATAAAATATCGTCGGCGTCTGTCGTCGAAGTTACTTTTCCTAGCCAGACAACAATGCCTCTTTTTCGAGACACCGTGTACAGTCGGGGGAACGAGAACGCGTAAAAAGAGCATTAACTTGCAGACTACGACCTTGACCGAAGCAGTGTCCGCGCCTGAAGCACATACGTACGTTTATACACGTCCGTGCGTACGTCTAGCGTCTCAAGGAACTTCGTTCCATCGGGGTTTTCGCATGATTTCCTCCTACGAAACAAAATGTTCGCGCATTAAAAACGCACATGTGCCCGGTCGCGAAGAGAAAAAGAGAAACCAGCGACGCCCTAATCGAGATCTCGCATTTTCACAAAGGAATCTAATAAAATACATCTTCCAATAAATGTTGCCTTACTCGAACCGAAGGAATTCCGGCCAATGCTCTTCGACGATTCAACGATACCGTGGTGAAGGTCGTCGGAGGAAGTTGGGATCCGCGGGAGAATACAACCTCCTACGTACCGGGTAACCCAGTGTGAAACTAGTTTCGCACGCCGTGTTAAGCGTCGAACTACTCGCGGAAAAATGCCGACTCTATCGCATATTTCATTTCCAAAACTGAAAAACGAAGATTTTAGACCGAGTAAATCCTGAGCAAGAATATTAGAGAAATGTTTGAACTCTTCGTTACTACGATTACGAGGAAAATACGTTTCAATGAACTAACTTAAGTTCCAACGAAGCGAGAATTTCTAAGAATATTGGTTTCAGCTCTATCGGACGGGGTTTTACGAGATAAAGTTTTTGGAAAAAACCGGGCGGCTTACCTTCCATCGATGGTCGTCGGCGTTTCTCGGGTATCCTCAGGCTGGAAAACTGTCGGGAAAACACACCACCGATCGGTTGCGCCAGCACAGTTTCCGTGGGTCGTCCCTCGCAGCGGGTTTTACGATAATGATATTGGCGGGTCGTGGAGGAATCGCGACCGGGTTCTGCGGGCCGGGCCAGACCGGGTCGGGTAGAGATCGAATCCGAAAGCGAGCGTGTAATAATTGCAGCCGGCGCGACGGCTGAAGGACCTCCGACTGCACGTATAACTTGCGCTCGGCCGGTTGCCGGCTGCTCGGCCGGACGAAAAACAGACAAAGAGTCTTCTTGCGCCGTGAGTAACGCCGGGTCTCTCGGCCAATCAGAAGAATCGGCACGATCGCGGCCCGCGTTCAATCGGCCGGTCGTGGAGGAGCTTGATGACGCTGCCGTCGTCGCGTTTTATCGAGCCGGCTACCTCGAAAACCGACAACGCTTCTTTTCCCCGGCGTGGATCAACTTATTTCAAAAAATACAGGGTGTCCTCGGAAACAAGAGCACACCCGTCAATCCGACCGACCACCTTCCACAACCTGATGTCGAACTCCTCCTTTCCAGAATAATTCCCTCCTTTTTGTCATTTCCTTTCCGCGCAAACATTCTCCTAGAGTCTACTTGAAATTAAATCATTTATCAAATCAATTTTTAATATTACCCCTCGATAACGTTGAACTCTTCTACGAGAATACTATTTTTAAATATTTTTCGATAGATTCGATCAACCGGATTCGATATAATATTATCTACTATCTATATAAATAAAAATCAAATGCTGTTCGTTGTTTTGTTGTGGTGCTGGAATAGTTTTCAGGATAAAAAATTCGAGGCAATTTCAGAGGAAAGTCGGAAAATTCGAGCAAACTGCGAAAATCATAATTTTTTTCTCATTTTTACATCGGGTGAGCTAGTCGGTAATAAATAAAGCGCCGTAGTCGTAAGTATCCACGGCATCTAGCCGAATCGACAATTAGTTTAGTGCAATTTGTACGCGCGCTGCACCTTGCAGTCTGCGTCTTGTCCGCGCATACTACTCCAGTGATTCTCGTCGTTCGTAGCTGGACAGCAAGAATCGTAAGAACCAGAAACGTTTTTGCCTGTATCGAAATTTTTCCACTGTTTTCATCCATCAGGGATTACGATCGATCCAGACAGAAATCGTGACGCGATTTCATGGCTACTGATTTAAAGAACAACACCGGGGCACTGGTCTTCGCTTGTAGCAGCTGCATTATTTATAGCGTTTGCGAAAGATGACAAGAAACGACAAGGACGGGGAAGCATAACGATGGAAAATTGAAAAGAAATCCCTGGCGGACGACGTTCCGATGCCACAGAGAACGAAGGGCTACGCTACTGTACTCGAAAGTTTCAAACGTGCGAACACCATTCGCGATCCATGAACGTCCAGACTGTTCTAAACCATCGAACTGCCATCTATGGTTACTAGTCGTATCCAGTTTGTCCGGATTTGTGTGCTTCGCAGCAGGAATCACGGGCAATTAATCGCAAAAACTACGATGTTCCTTATGTTCTACATGGGACTTTTCGTTATAACAGCGCGTAAATGGTATCACGATTTCAGATTTGTTCTTTTACAATTCGCGAACTTATAGAAATATTTTCCTGAGAAATTTTTTAGCGTGCTTCTCAGTGCCCGGGGCCCCAAGCAAAAGGGGGCTCCGAACACAAACCAAGATCGAAATTCTACGTTTTTCTCAAAAAAATTTCAAAGAGGCCCCGCGATTCTACTTTGCCCAGGGGCTTAAACTAGTCATAACGCGCCACTGGTGCTTTTCTACTCAAGAAAATTCAATCCAGTTATTATTGCAAGGGACTATACACCAGTCTTGTTTTGGGCTCGGCAGTTGGAGCGTTAAACGAAACTAGCCGCTTAGCTCGCGGTCCATAATTCCGCAACACCCAGTACATGATGCTCCTTTCATCCCCGATGGCCAGGTCGTTCTCCAGAACTGTCCGGGAACGTGATCGTCGATCGACTGTTTCGATCGCGAGGATAGCTAAAACAATGGGTGCTCGATGGATTACGCAAAGTAGGGAATAATAAATTTTTCGGCTGAACGTTTGCGGGTAACGCGAAGCTTGTCCTTCGCGTATGCCGTATATTTCGGCTCGGTGTGCGTTCACACGTATGAACCGTGTATCGCGGTAGTACCAGCCGATGGTTACACGGCCTCTACGTCCCAGGAGAAACAAAAAACGGGCAAGAAGAGAGGAGAGAGAGAGAGAAGCGCGCGCAAGGAAGAAACCGGTTTCATGGGGGTTTCAGCCTCCACAAAATGATCCGTCTGGCTTGCCGGTTCGACTCGACTTGCCTCCACTGTTCGCCTCCCGCGAGAGCGTTTGCTCTGGTGCACCATCTACCTACCTACCTACCTACCTACCAACCCACCTACCTATCTACCTGTTTCTTTTCTGAGTCCCTGTGTCCAGACATACAGACTAACGCACTTACCTGATCCAACCTCCAAGGGTTCGAACTCGCGGCATTCCTCGCCAAAACCCAGCCAGGACTATTCCTCCTACTCCCCGGGGCCTGGGGTAAATCGACGATAACTCGACCGATCCTCCTCCAACGTTATATCTGCTTCGGACATCTCGCCGTATCGCTTTTGCACCGATCGATACGCCTCGTCCTGTTTCGATGATCTCTAAGAAATTACGATTTCGTCCATTCCTTTCCGACTCTGATTATAATGCTTCTAATTAATTATAAAAGACCAGATCGTTTGACACAATTATGAAAAAGTTATTCCATTTTAAAAAGTGTACGAATACTTTGTACAGCCACTGTAATTCTCGCTTACACCTCCCGTCCATAAATCGCTTATCTCGATTATCACTGTACTAATTCTTTAACGAGTTCATACAGAGTTAGAAAACCAAAAATGCCAACGGTACGATGTACCGCTTCGATGATCGAAGATTAGAAAACGTAGGATATTCTGGTCAGATTGAAATTATACATTTTTGGAGGTACGAAAGAGAATTCAATCGACGGAATGCGAACATTACGGTTTTCGGCGTGCGCCCTATCGGGGGTGGGGAGGCGAAGGGAAGTAAATATATCTAACGACCTTGAACATTACAAAGAAAAGAGGCATGAAAACGAAATACGCCTCGTATTACGAAGTACGGGGGAGACGCGAAGAGAAAACTGGTTTCAGATGGTGGAGAATGTTCTGGTAACATTTGCATTTAGTGTGCGTGCACAGTTTACTGGTTCGTCGGTCTTTTTATACGTCGTTATTTTTGCAACGCGCCCGCGCTGCTTGATTATGTCAAAACGACATTTTAAATCAGGTCCTGCCTGGAAATCGAACGATCGAGCGTCGATCATCGGCATACTTTTCAACGGAGAGCAGCATTCGTCGCGTCATCGCCAGTTATTAAGTAGTTTTTTTCCAAAGAATCATAGATATCGATATCGGGACTAATTGGAAATTATATTTTTAAATTTCAGTTTGGCGACCGTTCGAGAAACGACAAAATTAAAATGAATCCAGCGAGACGAAGAAAAAGGTCTCGCCAACGTCCCCAATTACGACGATGATTTTATGCATTTATGACAGAAATGAGTTGGTGCAATTAAAAATGCCAGATAAATTAAAAGAACGTAAGAACGTCGATGTATTATTTTCAATTTATCAGCCCCATTAATGAGAATATGAAATGTTAACGTCTCTTCTGATTTTTGCTGATTTGATTACGCGTTGAAGCAACGTAGTATGTGAGTTTCTGTCTGATACGTTTCAAAAGTCGATTCCGAAGATGTAAGAAACAGAAAGCAAAGGAACTTACTTTGTCTATTATACTGGTGTTTCTCTTAAACGCATAAAAGCCGCAGGCTAGCTACAATTACGTTTTGCGTTTTATTCTCGAAAAATACTTTTAAAAAATCGCATTACATCGTGGGATGATCCGAGACATCGCGCGTCTACTTTGCGCAATCAGGATTAGTGCAGACAGCTTCAGCCCTGACACTGACCTTGGATTCGAGGCTCCAACACTGCCTCCCCCCAGAACTCCCTGCAACGATAAGTACCCATGAGCATTCTCTTGGCGTTAGCGAAAGAAAGCGCGCGCAACATCGCCCAGCTCTTCAACCACAACGAGTATAACATAAAGGACTATGGAGACTTTCCTTTTCGAAATTGCGGTCCACTAATATTATTGCTACGCCAGAATTGTTAAGAATATGATTCGCATCGGTGAAAATTAGATTTCACAAAGTTGCTAATATCGCGGAGGCAACAGCGGTTATAAATCGGTAAGTCGATTTTGAACGCTTTACTTTATGCTAATTTTTGAAAGTCTACTGCCGGGGATTTTTGAACAGCAATTTCAATCCTGAACCTTCAACTCAATCTTGTCGAGTACACTTTCAGAGGGGTTCGGCGCCGGTAAAACGAAGTTGCGGAGGAAGAATAATTTCAAACGAAGTATATATTTCCCATCCGATGCTTCGAGGGTTCGAAAATCATTCTCGGAGAATTCCGTGCGGTCGAGGAAATGTGAACTGCTTTGCCGATCGCGGAAATCAGGGGTAGATGTAATACTTAGGTAACTCCCGATAACTGATATTGATGGCTACTTTTACTACTTGCGTCTACTACAAGTCTGACTACTACTGTGCAACGGGCACAATTAAGACTAGTCCCGTTGGACTTACGCGAACGAACAGAACTGGGACTGACGATTTAAAAGTCCGACAACGTTCTCTCTGTTACCTTTAACGACACGTAATAGATTGTGTCGGAGGAAAACAAAAAAATCCCAAATCAAAATCGAACGAAATTCCGTCGAGTTTTGTACCCTGGGATGTTTTGAAAATTTTTAGAAGCCATAATTGCGTCAAGATCCGCAGTCGCAGGAGGATATCCGTCGAGAGATGTCGTAAAGAACAAGAGGCCGCTCTCGCGGGCAATTAATCGGTAATGGCGTATCAGGGGAGAAAGAAGATCGCAGGGTGTCAGGGTACTGATAATACACGGCGAGCAACGGAATTAGAGAACACCGGATGGCGCATGGCGTGCCGAAACGTTTCGCGGTCTCGTATTCGCGCGGAGCACAATTCCTGCTGGCCGATGGAAAGTTGGCCTGCGTGTTGCTCGTACCATAGGAATTTAAACGGGGATATAGGTATAAGAACACGGAGACGGGGAGTCGTTCACGGTAGTGTGAGGCATAAACGCGCCGGCACCACACCCAGCGTGACCACCATTGCGAACACGGGACCACGGGACACGGCCATGCGCGTCGCAGTGATCGTGAGTACCCAAAAGTGTTCTCATTCTTTTTTTTACATTTTTCACGTCGTGTCAACCCCCATTTGAACCCTCGGGCGGCAGGCGTTTTTTTATGGATGCGCCAATACAGAGTGACCGGATCCGTTTCGACCCCCAAACGTCCCCGCAACCTTCTTATCGAATTCAACCCTTATTTCAACATCGAAAATTTCGTTATTATCTTACTGCTGATCTTGATGCTAAATAATAATGTTTCTGTTCGTACAAGAATTTTAGTCGGTTCAAAATTATAGACACGACACGCATTCTTTAATTCTTCTAAATCCATCGAATCGGTAGTCTAATGATAATTATAGAAAACATCCTAGAAACATCCCATTCGGCCATGCTTCCTCTACGCTTGCAATTAACAAATTGTGTTTCATTTATAGTACTTTTATCATAGAGTTATAACTATAAGCGGTTATAACGAAATCGAGTAGCTAGATTCGAAAATACTCGTCGATATATTATTTTCAACATATTAGAACTTTCGAAGCAATTTTTCACGCGGCTTCTGTGTTTCTCGCATGGAAATCCGCAGTTTAGCTATTATAATATTAGAAGAAAGCAGACAAGGGATGTTTATGCGGATTTCCATTTTCACCGTAACCTCGATACAAATTGAAAGCGAGGAAAAATTTCTTTGATCGATTCAATGATTTTCTCGCGAAAAAATGGAACATAACTTGTTCCTGTAAGTTTATCATCTATTTCCTTAACCTTAACAATGATCCAAGTAGCGTCATAAAATTCACAAAAGTAAAAGATATTTAACTTCTTCATTCAGGTTTCTTATTTTGTTTGACTTATCTTTTTATCGTGTTCCGACAATTTGGTCCGGAACGAACTGCAAAGGTCTGATATTAGATCGATTGCAAAGCGGGGTACCTTTCAAAAAGAGTGAACAAACCATACGGTGCTCAATGGACCGTAGTGAAATTACTGAACCACGAGAACGAGGTGGTAAGAGCACGATCAACGTTCTGTGATGAAAGATGTAGTAGGCTCTAATTATGGAAATTCGAAAATCATCGTTAAGCACACAGACTTCCGTTCCAGCCTGTTTCCGTTGCCACAAATGTCGAAGCATCGACCGCAAAATATAAACTAATATCCCTCTCGAATGTGCGCAAAATGTAAAAGAAAGTCGAAACAGTGCTGCGCGCTTGTAACGCACGAGCGAATAAATTTCCGTTTCACTTCGGTTTTTGTTAAACAGTTCGCGAACATATGTACGCACACGTACATTAGATTGTGACAGAAATTTGTTCGGTTGCAAATAATAATATTCTAATTTTAGCGATTTCGTTGCGAATTCAGAGGACGGTGATTAAGTAACGCTTACTTTTTGTCAACGATTTTGTAATTGATCGATTGTAATTCTTTAATTTATCAATAAACAGACTGGACATCTTTATACAGAAGAAAAATTGTTTGCAAGATACAGAAGCCAAACAGAAGTTTAATTCCTCCCCTTAATTATCGAATACAGGTGCTACTAGTCAAAAGTTAGAAGCAGAAATGTGCCCAAACGGGGGCGAAAAAGTTGTCTTTGTTCGCTAATGACGTCATAACTTTTGAACAAATACACTTTTTCGAATGCGGTTTACTCTAAAACCTTCCCGAAAAAACGCCGAGTCTAATGGAGCAAACCCCAGCTTTCTATGTACTGCCGCTCTCAGTTGATTCCGTCACAAACAGACAGACAAACGAACACGATTTTATTATATACAGAGATAGAGATGAAAAAATTCAATTTCCACCCAAATAAAATAATTGAGATACGTGTAATTCATTGACGGAATATGTCGACTCTGGCGGAGGTTTTTTTTAATGTCACCATTCAAGATCAGACGTTTCGTATAAATTTGTAATATGAATGAACGTCACCGCGTGACGCAACAGTCGTAAAATTATGTAATCCGCTTCCCCTGTAAAATATCAGGCTGTGAAGGTAGATGGGCACAGCTACGAAATGATCCACTGTGAGAGCCGAAGTGGACAGACGAGTTGTTAGACAATATGTGAAATGTGTATCAACTTACATATAGAGTTTCCATTATACTTGACATTCCTTTCGATCAGCCCTCTCCAATGTCCGCGTGGACACGTTCGGCCAGCGGACTTTCTGTCCGAACCTGTTACTTTGTAATCGGATTATGTAAAACCCATGGACAGACAACATACTTCCCTTATCAACTTCGAGATCTTTTTACGCGTTACATACTGCTGAACGCGAGGAGAGCATAACGGCGCAGCTTGGCTGACGCGTGCAATCGCATTCTACTTACAGAAACAACTGGTTAAACTATTTCGAACAACTCGATCAAGAAAAATCGTTCGTCTTCGCGACTTTCTTTCGTTGCACCATGCGTTGCATTGGCTCGTGCGAATGTAGCTTAAAATGGATTTCGTGAATGCAACAGCGCCGATTCATTACAATCGCCAAGTGTGGAGTTGCCTCACGGACTAAACGGAAAGCTGTGGAATTGATCATATCCTAGTATTATTTTTTCGAAATACCTCCAATGGCGTGTTATGACTAGTTGGGCCCCTGGACAAAGTAGAATTTCGGGGTCCCTATGAAATTTTTTATGAGAAAAACGTAGAATTTAGATCTTGGATCTTGGTTTGTGTTCGGGCCCCCTTTCGCTTGGGGCCTCGGGCATTTGCTCAAGTTGCCCATTGGATAATACGCCACTGATCATTACCTCTACTCTTTATTTTGAGGAAATAATCGATTAAATCAAAAAATTATTTGGAAAGAACGAGGGCGTGCATTTTCTAGAACATGAGCGGCGGAAATAATATCTGCATCAAGAACGGAAAAATGATTCCAGGATCGGAAAGGAGAATCGGAAAGATCGTCGAGGGATCGTGCCGGGGAATATCGCAAAAATCTCACGTTACAGGGACGTGACGGTGATCGCGAAGCTGGCCCTGAATAGAGATGAAAATCGTCCGCGAAAGAAAGTGAAAGTGCGGGAGGAGGAGGAGGAGGAGGAAGAGGGGAAGTGAATGAACAGGCTGGTAGTCGGTGAAAAGAGAATGAGAAAGAAACATGGATGGTGGGGAGAAATTGTAGCAAGATCTTGGACGCGTTTCTTAACGATCCTCGTGCACGAAGGACGAAAATTAGTAGCCGTCGTGGACAGTAGGCCGAGCCCCGAGTGAAAGTGCTCCGCAAGAAAGTCGAATAGACTTTTCGTCGCATTCCCTATAAATATATAGGCGTGCTTCGACTCGGAACGAAGTGCAAGCCCCGTAAGAAACAAATTCACGTCCACTCGGATCGCCGCCGCTGCCTGTCTCCTTTTCTCTGTCTCTCTTTGTCTTTCCGTCTTCTTCTAACGTCCCCCCTCTCTCTTACTCTTTCTGTCTCTCTTTTCCCCCCTCGCATCAACGAGACCGGTGCATTCCTGCGGACTGCAGGAACTGTAGAGGACATGGCGAACGCCGATACCGGCTTGACTTGACTAGAGATTGCTACAATACAAGCTGTTTCAAATCCCCAGCAAAACGCGAGAATTCACAAGGCTACTTCATCTACCCCCTCAAATTCCCTTTCAACCACTTCGCTATTTAAAGTTTAAAAAATGTTGTCATTTTTACTCGATTAGAAATACCTGTAATCACGAGATTACAAAAATTACGGAAACATAACATATTAATACGCGAACTTAATTAGAAGCAGTATTGATACCGTAAATATGGCTAATCTTGTCACATCAAAATGGCGTAACGCGTCGCTCGGTACAATTAATTAGCTCGATACTACGAAAAAATGAAGAGAATCAAATTAATCATTTCCAGGCACATCCGCGTTAATAATCCTGAACTAGTCCTCGTAATTCACCCTCCTCTTATGATACCCGATCACTTCCGGTTTCGACGTAATCCCGATTGCATCGCTTTCTGTCGGATGGTAACATTAACTCTGGATCTTACGGTAATGAACGAAACACGAGATCAAATTCTTCAAGAAAAATTTCAACGTCGAAACGACGCGTGTCATTCAGTTTCGCGAACTCTGACTCTCGCGGGACCGAAGAAGGAACAACCTAACTCGAGCGTAACTGCGCTCCAGTAACCGCGTAAACGCCACTCGTCCAAAAAAAATTTTTAACCCGGAAACGAAATTAGTCTAGGTTGCGTGGCAACATTTTTCGACCAGTTTTCCACGTTCCGAGTTAAATGTCCTTCGAGGCTTTATCTTTCCTGAACGGCGCAGAAATCCGCGAACTTTCTAGCACCCTCTTTCACGCCCTGCTGCGTTCGCTGACGCGACGCGTCGATAAACCGTGCCTCGCCACCATTCATTTCAATTTCCTTCAGATAATTCGTTAGAACTCCGGCGCGACAACTTGTTACGTTAATGGCAACAACACGACCGGTATTTCATATTCTTATGCAACGCGAGATCGTGCGCCGCGCTGAAAAGTATTTATTCCTGATTAAGTTCGCGTAAAAACCTTTCGCCTTTTATGTTCCCGTAACTTGTCATGCTGGCCAGTGTTGGGCGAAAAGTAATCAGATTAATCTTTAGATAAATAAAGTAAAGAAAAACAAAAAAGTTAATTTAATCAATGTAGGTACATTGCACCCCTCGAAAGGAATAAAAACTCGTTTGCCATCGAATCCAACGCGGTTTAATGCTATGATAAGACCTATTGTTCTTATTTCGCGCATAGGTTTCGTTTGATATCGTTGCAACAGGTTTTCCTCGAACGAGACCGGTGTCTCCTATATTAAAAGCGTTTTACCGGTTTGGGATTCTGGTTTACGCGCTTTTCTGCGCGCACGTACGCGCATAATTAGGGCCGCGTGCTCTCCAACGACACGTCTCGCGTTACGTGTGCACGCGTAAAATTCGTCGAATGCTGGAGAAAAGAGAAAGTGATTCGATTCCGATACCCAGACGGCGTCGCGCAACGTCTGTGTACCCGCCATTGGTTCGCCGACCACGTAAAGGTGGGATTTGCGCGTCTGGACGCACCGTGTTCCGATCCATACTCCATTCATCGCAGCTCTCTGTCTCTGCCTCGGGACGCACAAGTTTGCGCTCCTATCGTCCAATTTCGTATGTCTTTCCTTGTTCTTCGCTTGCGAAGAAAAGCGAAAGAGCATCGCCGAAATTCAAACACGTGCGTCGATCGATTTACAACATGCGTTCAACGCGCACGTTTGAAAACAAGGCATTCGTTTAAAACCAATCTGTAAACTAATCTATTTAAAACTACTTAAAACTAATGGTTGATTGCAGTTGTTAGTGAGCTTCACTACTTTCGTATCGGCGCAATACCATCCAGATGCAGACGGTGGTTTGGCGCCGAAAGGGTTGCCTCTGCCGCTAAGATCGGCACGATTTCAAAGACTGCCATCCGCTAGACCAGCGGTGCCAACGCAAGCTGCGCTTGCCAACCAACGGATACGACGACCAACGATTACGTTCAGGTACTGTTCACGATGGGTTTACGATTCTTTAATTATCGTGTACACGTTGTTTCGGAGTTTTAACCCTTAGCACTCGAGCGGCGACACTGAAGCACCGCTGAATATTACTCTGTATCGGTAACGTGAAATAATTATTACGTTATCAAATTATTTTTCATATTAAAATAGTTCCGAGTGCAAAGGGTTAACGAAAAAAAGAGAAAACGTCCTAAAACTTGATCGACTTCGTGGTTGCAAGCAGCAGACCCAAAGGTTCCGAAGATGGTCCGATAACTGGTCCAGGATTTGTCACACCACCGAAAATACTGCGGCTAGGTCCATCGGGACCAGGGCCATCGCTGTCACCAGTGATTAAGCCTGTGAGCGAGGAACCGGATGACGATACGCGAAATCGCGAATCTCCGCGAGATCACGAACAAGACGACGATGCCGACCTGAGCGAGGAGCAATCGGACAGCCAGGAGACCAGCGAAGAGAATCTACCGCGTGCCATACCGAATCTAGGACCTGTGGGCTCGATATCGAGAAGTTCGAACTTGGGACAGGGACCACAGCCACTACCAATACAGTATCGTCCACTACAACAAATACCCATACCATCTGTCAGAGGACCTCCGGCACAAACCACGCAACCACCTCCGCCTGTTCAATATCGTCCCGCGCCAAAACCCAGCAAACCCAGGAAACCCATTGAGGAACCTTTCAAACAACCCGTCAAGGCACCTCCGAAACCTGTAAAACCCTCTCAGGTGTACGACGGTCGTGGAAAAAAACCTGTCGCACAGGTGAGTTGAACAGGAGTCAATTTAGCTTCTATTTCTTCCAATCGATGCAGACAATTTTTATTTTTGACAAAGATCCGCAGTCTAAGAATTATTTATTATCGTTCAAACGAGGAACATCTGAACGCTTATCGACCCTTTTATCGAAAGCGATCCGATAAAGTGAAAACTGCGATACGCAACGAGCGCTACGCCAGCAATTGAGAGCCAATTACAAATATTAGATTATATCACAGTCCCACAGCAGGAAGTCGTTACTAAAATTGTGTATATCATTAGTTGCTTAAAAGTGGAACATATGGCACTGTGTAACAATTACGTAACGTAGAGGGAGAGAGAGTCAATTTGACAAGGCATGTACATAGAAACGTCGGTAAATCAGCAGAGATGTGGCAAACGGTGGACTGGTCAATTTAAATGAAACGCATCGATCATGTTTGTTTCAAGAAAATCTAATCGTGTCCTTTCACAACAGATCATCAGGCGCTATCGCAATGACAACCCGGATGGCTCGATCACCTGGGGTTTCGAAAACGATGATGGATCGTATAAAGAGGAACAGATCGGCGTCGATTGCATTACAAGAGGCAAATATGGATACATCGATCCAGACGGTATTCGTCGCGAGTACACGTACGAAACTGGGATCAGATGCGACGAGGAGCAACGCGAAGAAGACGAGAACGGGTTTGTAGACTACCAAGAGAACAAGCTAGTGCTTCCCGATGGTAAAACCATAGATCTCTCGAACATGGGTAAAAAACAAGCGCGCAGACCTCGTTTTAGTAATAAAAATTAGTAAGAACTCTTGACTTATACCTTCGCGTTAAGTAAAAATGGTAGTATAGATATTCGAGGTAATTTTGTTGCCAAGATCTAAAGATTTTAATGTTATTTTCGTTTTTCATATGTTGAAATATATTAATATTATAATAATTTAAAGAGAAAATTACAAGTGTCTTGTATTTAAAAAGACGAAGAGCTTACGAGCCCCACATTATCTTCTTTAACAACGACGTCCGAAGAGAACATCAAGGTAACACCACTTAATATCATAAGTTTCATTGTGATGATCCTCGTTGTGTTCGCGTTGTTCAAAATTCATATTTATATTATTTAGCATATATTTCTATGTCGTGTACATATGATCGTAGATACCTGTACGAAGTTTGTCGAATAAAAATAACGAGACATTATAAGTAATACGTACGTTGTATAATATCATAGTAACCGAGACATTATAACACATTATTCTTATCGCCTAGCTGTCGATATACCGCGGATACACGCAACAACGATAGAATTCGAATAACTTAAAACACGTCCGAAAACTATAGTTTGCTTTGCACGCGCTACCTGTTCTATGATTATTCTTTCGACCGACTAAACACGCATAGTCTATAAATAAATTGAGATAATTGTCCGCCCATTTGCCGCTATGATCATTAATGGGACACGATGCGATCGAACCCTTGATCGTACAAAATTAAATACAAAAAAATGAGTAAAAATGTTGCAAACCTACTGTCTCCGAGCATGAACACAATACTGATTCGACGTATCCTTATACGTTTCTTACACATGTATATAAATATATATATGTATGTATATATATTTATGTATATACTATCGATCCAAAAATATTATTTCAATATTAACAAACGTTCGAAACTGGTGAAACAATATACAATTACCGTACGACTCGATTAACATGAGTATAGATTTATAGATGAGAGAAAAACATGCGTATATACTAGAATATCGGGATAACATCTCCTTATAGTACAAAGATACAAGATTAATCGAATATCGTGCTCGTGTACGATCACATGTGCGCACGTACGCCAACATGTAACCTAATAAAATTGAAGGAAGTCAATGAAACTGACAAATCCATTGTGCCCTGTTCTTTGTAACGTGTGTATAGCGTTCGCGGGTTACAGCTTATAACGCACAAGAGACATGCTGAGGATCTATCCTGATGGATCCTACACATAGAAGCGACGATATGTTTCGAGACTGGTCCACATTTTTCCCATTCGTATTAAAATTTAATACGCAGTACTCGTTACCGTAGACGTTTGCTTAGGGGTGTGCTGTCCCTGTGCTAACGCACCGCTTCTCGCTGCTTGAAACTTTAACCAGGCGTCGTAACCATAAGCCACCATCGCGCAAAATCCAAAGAACTATAAGCAAAAGGTGTTTCGATTATATACATGGAAAAAACGATTCATCTAAAATTCATCTAACGATTCTTTAATACTCACAGCTGCGGCGCCGAAAGCTTCTGCGTATTTAGCATAATCAGCTGCAAGGGATGCGGCGAGCACGTAAAAGGCTGTCCAAATTCCACAAAATATGAATTCCTGCAAAACAAAGATATTAATATTTCCGTTCGCATATGAAACACGTTCAAAGGTGCGAATTTTTTTTCGAAATCGTAATGTTTACGAAAATGAAAAAAAGAACAATTTTTCGACTCACAATCTTCAGCCAAGGAATTTTGGAGAACTTTTCGACGATATGGAACAGATAAAACACGAGCAGTATTCCTGTGAACCAAAAGCCGCCCATGGCCACTGTATTAAACCATCCTCCCCGGCTCGAGTTACTCTGGTTCGATACGGTGATACATATGAATCCTAGAAGATTCAAAACCTACAAGAATATGTTAATATTACAAAAAGAAATGCATTCTTACGTGACGATGTTTTTCTTTTTTCATTAAAGAACTTTACGTTAATAGAAATTTTACAATGTTCACAGTTAAACAACTTTGCCGATTTTTCTATCGACCAGAAAAAATGTTTCTCGAAACGACACCGCGAAAATAAATCGATTTGTTCGAAACCCGAAAAATCAGAATTACCCCTCGAGTTCGATAGAGTTTTTAACGAAATTGAATGAGATGTTCTGTTCCTGTCCAAACGTGCTGTGCATCATACGTGATAATTAAGCGATAACGAATATCAATGCTCGGTCTCGTTAATATCTCTAATTCCATATACGGGGTGGTACATGCATTCACTAGTCAGCAGAATTATTTTATTATCAGCAATTATGAGGAGAAAAATGAATGAATAGAAAGTAGTACCATGAACTTTTTCGCGTAACCCTAAACGGTAATTGGATAGAAACAAAATGTACAGGGCTACGTTTAATTTTATTCTCATATTTTATAGTTTTCAGGAGCAAGGCTAAATGGTAAATTTTTAAACCAATGGCCATGAAAGGTGTAAGGTAGCAGACGAGTTCGAATGATTTAGCCCTCCATGTAATTCTTCAAAAATTAAATAGCGTTCTTTTAAACTAATTTTTACAAACGCTTTTTTCAGTATTGCCAAAGGTATTTCTAAGCTAACGAACTTGACCGTATTTTGTTTGATCTCACAACTTTTTACGGCCATAGGAACTTGGCTTCTGTTTACAGGATGTTTTTCTTGGGATTTTATAGTTTACAGGAGCAAGGCTGAATGGTAAATGCGTGAACTCCTTTATATACCGGGCGTTCGTTTTGATAACGATTCAGGCGCATCGATCTAGTAACGAGATGCCCATTGTGATAAACGGTATAATATCGATTGCAACGAACTCACCACTTGAGCAACCTTTAACATGCCGGGCAATGTTCTCATATAAGATGGGTCAAATCGGATAGTAGGTTGCGTAGTAGTGACCGATGTTGTCACTGTCGTTGTCGTAGTGTGCTGCCCTGGAAATCCTTGGTCCATCATGTCTGGTCACTCTAAAGCTGTCGCCCTGTTTTTTTCACGTTCGATAATCCTGCCAAAAGTTACGTAAACTCGCTGTATTTCACGGGAAAAAGAAGGAAAATATTTCTCCGTACAGTACCAAACATTGTTTAAAGTAAAGGTAAATTCTTCTCGATCGAAAATTAAAAGTATTGACCTTTCGATGACCTTGGGTTAGTACATTCATACTTAGGATAACAAAACGGATCGACTGGTGCAACAAAAAAATTGGATTGCATTAAAGATCAAAGTACAATTGCACCTGGCGCGCGCATCGGTGCATCCACAAAAAAATAAGGTCACAGAAAGTTAACACGTATTACGACATACGATATTTCCCTGTATCATTTTTTCCTATTTTTACTTAATAAAGTGCAGTAACTTGTCCCAGTTCCCAGAATCACCCTGTATACAGGGTGTCTCAGCCAAAGCAGGCCGAAAAATATTTATGGCATAATTTAAATAGTATCGAAGGAGAAATATCATATAAGAACAATTGTCATCATCGTTTTTTTTATCAGGAAACTTGTTTTTTTTTAATCCATCTTGTAGCGGCTGAAAAAAATACATTTGAATATGCTTAAGTTGTTACATTTGAACTTACTGTTTGTGGTGTAACATTACAAGCGCACACGTTATACCTGCAATTTTATCAAATTTTTTTGGACTCAAGGTCACCTGAAGGTAATGACTGAAGGCATATACAAATGTATTTTTTCAGCCGCTACAAGATGGAATAAAAAAACAAGTTTCCTGATAAAGAAAATAACGGTGACCTTGAAAAAAAATATGAAAAAATAGCCGGACAAAAAAGTTACTCTTGCATGATATTCCTCTTCGATACCATTTAAATTATTCTATAAATATTTTTCGTGTCATTAAAGATAAAGGAGATATTTAGGTGGCCTGCTTTGGCTAAGACACCCCGTATATTCGAGAATCCGAATCTGCTCGGGAATCGTAAAATGTTCAAGGAGACCTTTAATCGCCATTTAAATCGGCGAGTTCGATAGGCTCGATTGTCGAACTTCTACTCGGTTTACCGTGAAATAATTCGAAAAAAGGCGGATCGAATAGAAACGATCGTCTGTACGAGCAGGTGCGTTTCGTCATCGGATAAGATAGTAGGATGATGGGATTTGTTTTCTCGATCGGGATTATTCAACGTAATGATGTCAGTCCGAATGGCATACCGTAGAAATTACTTAATATTATGGTGTGAAGTCATCTTGCCTGAAAATAGCGAATGACAGGTTTGTACGAGCCAGAGCAACGCACGGGTAATGATTCCGTGTGTACTTTGCGAGTGTATCGCTCGGGTACGTGTACTTATGGTTGTGGGCGGTGAATTCGATTGTGTGTCACGTTATCGCTATACTGAAGCTCCAGAATCAAAGGCCAGTACTGTAACCGCGTAAAATATGACATACGAGAAGAAGGCGGCGTAGCGGAGCACGTAAAAACCGGTCTTAGAGAACGTAGCACGTATTCACGTGGGTTAATCTTTCCAAATGTTTTCGCGAAATGTTCCGTACACGTTCGATCGCACCGCGTTACAACGCGGAAATGTAAATAAAGTATGCACGATACGTGAAAAATATGTATTTCTTCTTAGATACTTTCTGGGATTACAACATCGAAAGTTCGTAGTAGTTACATTCATGACCCGTACTTAGCTTCTGTTGTCTTTGTACGTTAGCACGGAGTAGCGGGAAAAAAGTGATTTAGCATTCTTCGTGTATAATTGAAATACTGTTACTTCGTACGTTACTGTTCGCATATCGTCGGTTCTCTATGTCTTGTTTATGCTGTACTTATTTTATTGTTTCTACGTAGAATATACACGTGTATTTAATATGTATTTACCTTTCGCGATAGGCTGATCTATGGTCTCGTTTATTTCCAAGTATTGTCTGATCCTTGCACGCTGACAAGAATTCCCGCGTCCTTGGAACAGTTCGAAACAATAAGAACGAGTGCCTTACTTTCGCCGAAACGGAACGCATAAATATATTACGAGAAAAATAACACCGAACCCGTTTGGAAACAAGCCACACTATATATGCAACAGTTACCTCTACGCTATTACAAGTGGATCTATGAAATCTGGTAGGTATGAAGTGCTCGATCCTACCCCTCCTTGTTAATCATTCGCAGCTCCCTCTAGCGTAAACGTTCGCAAGTTGTTGCATGAACTTTACAGACATAAGATAAGACAACCGCAGACTGTGCTACTTTATCATTTCAAATATTGCGCCGCACCAGTGATGAGTTGCGGGGCGCTATTTTCGCGCATGCGCGACGATTCTAAGCCTCAATCAAGTACGAAGTTCGGGTGCCTTGGCCGCCCCGCTAATTTCGCAAAATTTGTTATGATTTAATTTTGATATTTTTTCTCGTAGCTCGCTCTTCTTTCGCGCCTCGTGACGTAACAGTCGTAACAGACTTCGCTAGACGTTCCCAGTAATAAAAGTCTCCCACTATTTTCCCCCCAATAGACCCCCACAAACTTCGGGTGCAGATACGTTCCTGGCAAAACTCGCGCATGCGCGTGGAAAGCGTCAACACTCGCGCATGCGCGTGAAAAGCGTCAACACTGGCAGCTCTGATCTGAGTTTAAGTTAGGTTAGTTGTATACAAACTAACCAACGTAGATTCATAAGCAAATTGTAATACCGGGAGACTTAAATTTGTCTCGATACATTATAAAATATTGACAGCGCATCGTAATAATCGAAATCGTTTAACAATTCGAACAAAGGAAAAGCTATATTAACAATGTTCTATGTTTCCGTGTAAGCGTCAATGTTTGTTGATTCGAGTGTTGACGGACTAGGCTATCATGTCAGTCTAATTAATTATCTGCAGTCCTACATTGTAATCTGTGAAATTAATTGGATATCTGATTCTAACATTTAATAAGAAGGAATGGTTTCGACTCGCGGGCCAAAATTTAAATTCTGTGACGGTGAAAAAGTTCTTTGTTATGAACCTGACCCTACGAAAGCAAAAGTACTTTATGACTCGAAGGTATGCTCTAAAAACAAAATGAATTACTCTTGTTTATGTTTATCCATTGTTTAATCAATTTTGGTATACTTTGTACCTTTTTAATTTATGTTTCCTCTGCAGGTACTCGATGTAATAGTTAATAAAGATCAAAGGGGACGAAAAGCTGTTGAATATTTAATACATTTTCAGGTAGATATTATATAATTAACGTATTATTCGTTTTACTTATAAATCATTAAATCGTGCAATCTAAAATATTTCTACGAAAGGGGTGGAATTCTTCGTGGGATCGTTGCGTAACGGAAGAATATGTACTAAAAGATACGGAAGAAAATCGTCAACTCCAACGAGACTTGGCTCAGAAAGCACAATTACAATTGTTCGTAATATACCCTAATCTTCTTTCTATCGTACTTATTTTATTTAATGTATCGATGTAATTGCGAATAGGGGAGCATATTTGTATCGACGAGAGCATAAGAAAAGAAGTCACAAGTTGTCCGATCGATTAAATGAAGCTGAAAACCCAGAACCACGAAGAAGAGCCAGGAGCGGTGGTAGTCGAGCAACATCTGCGACAACTGGATCATCGGAAGATGGTAGTTCGGGACAACATGCAGATTATGACACAGAAGTCGGTTAATTAATTAATAGTAATGAGCTGCTAAAATGTACAAAATTAAGGAATACATATTTTACTACTACAGGAAGTTATTACCGAAGAGGATACAGAAAGTAGTTCCGACTATGTTGGAGAAACAAGCGACGACGAAGATAGCGGTGGTGGTAGCCAATCTGGGGCCAGTATGAAACCAGGAATTGATCTTGATATAGGTACCATGTTAAGAAGAATTCTGGATCAGGACCATGATCTGATAGCTAATAAGAATAAGGTAACAATTTTGGTAACGGTACGCGAAATTTCGCAAATGTTATCATATTCTAATATTTTAGTTAGCTGTTCTACCAGCACAACCTACTGTTGTAAATATGTTGGAATGGTGGGTGCAGCACTTTACAACGACTCAACTGACAAACATTCCAGAAAAGCCTCAGAGGAACAAAGCAAATAATACAATAGAGAAAACAGTCAACGAAATAAACATGTGCAGGGAAGTTGCGGATGGATTGCGTATATACTTTGATTCTACGTTGCACGACCTTCTGCTCTATAGGCAAGAACGAGAACAGTATTGTAATTTGAAATCGTCTTTCCTGTATAGCGAACATCCGACGCTTGTGAAAGAAGAACCAATTGAGTAAGATCGAAGCTTTCACGTACTTCGATTTATTTAACATTCCAGGAAATATAAAATTATTGTAATTTCAAGGACTTCCGAAGTATTAGTTAAAGAAGAATACGAAGATACCGAATATGCTCATTTACCACCGTTTCAAGAACACGATCCAGAAGTTGACAACGCAACGAAGACTATGGCAGGTTCGAAAAGAAGACTTCGATCATGCCGAGTAAGCTCTATCGATGAGAATAGACAATTAAGATCTTACGAAGAAATTAAACCAGACACGGGAACATTATCAAGGTGAACATGTGTTTTAATCGAATAATATATGCGTTAAAGGATCACAAGATTTTGCATTTTATTTTCTAGTTACAGAATTGTTAATTTCTTTTTTTTCTTTGTTTTGTAGTATTGCAAGTACAAGCTCTCGTTGTTCTAGCCCACGCGGTGTAACACTTAGAATACCAGTTGTTACATCCGCGCAAGTCAATGCTTTGCTTCAACAAGCAAACAAATGGAGATTAATGCCTGAATCATCGAAGACTGAAGGCCCCCCCAATCCTTCTACTTATTACGGTGCTATTCATTTAACTCGCCTGTTCGGTGAGTGACTTCAGAAAAGTAGAAACTTTCAAATAACTACTCTATAAATCGGGAAGTTAATAAATGTAGTCAACTTAATGAATTTCTGAATTTCCAGTCAAATTGCCAGACCTACTTCAATCGGCGGACATACCCAATAAAAAATTAAAAGTTCTCTTGAAATTTTTGGACATGTTTCTCAGGTACTTCACACTGAAATACGCGTGAAATGTTTCTTCTACGTTTTAAAAACCAATTACTTATGTTGTTACCATTGCAGTTACCTGGAAATGCACAAAGAGTGGTTCGGAGAACAATTTTACATGCAAATTGAAAATCAATTGGTTCCTCAAGCGAGTAATTGTTAACGTAGTAATAGTAATACTAAGTGCGGTGTACAGCAAGAATGTAGTCACCTACTGATTTCACATCAGTGTAAACGATTAAAACCATTTTTCTATTAATTACTAAGCAGTATGTTGTATACGTCTTTCATATACAGCCATCCCTGAAAGTGATGTATCTATAGGGAGTATAATTGTATAATTTACACAATCTCTTTTCTTAATAGAATATTTTAGTAAAAAAACAACGTTTGTTTCTTTGTTAATTGTCAACTGAATAGGTGGTTCAAGATCGAAGGGGGGGCCATCTCCAAGCTTTGAAAGCTGTGACAATTCAAACATATTGGTGTTTTGACTCAGTGCTGAGATATTGACCAATCTATATTATGATAGAAGATAGTGGTGTAATGACATTGGCAAGAAAGTACCAAAATAATCTGTTCTGGACAAAGACGAAACGAGTGTCCTACGAATTACAGAAAATACACATGTTACACATTCATTTTTTACAATTAAATAATAACAATTTTTCAAAATTTCATAGGGTAGCCCAGGCTATTTTTTATACTCTATACTCTGTTGGTAATATCGCAAGAGATACAAACAGGATAACACAGAAATAGCGCGCCAGAAAATCAGGCCACACGTAGTCAAGTCAAGTCAAGTCTATTCTTACATTACTATAAGTAAACAGTTTGTGTCACATGTGAGCGCTGTCGTTTTCGATCGGTTCATTATTACTGATAAGTACCAACTGTTGTATTTAGTAAACAAAGAATTTTATTTAAATATGGATATTATCAAATGTGCTTCGGAAAATCATGAAAATACAGAAGAAGAAGAAACTACGTCGCACGATGAAAGCGACTGTCCGTCGAACACTTTCGAAGAAAATGGCAAATGGTGTTACATGCTGGATTCCATTCTTTTGAATATTTTTCAATACTTGACGTTGAGGGAACTAATGAATGCTGGAGAAGTATGTAAATCCTGGCACAGGGTGTCCTACGATGGATTCCTTTGGAAAAATTTATTCTTTCAAACGTATGAAATGGAACCATCGGTTGTTGGCATGTTGCCAGGTTGGTGAATAGAAAAACTTCTTTTCTCTGCCAAATTTAGCTTCTGCACAATTTTCTATATATTTCGTTTGATAATCTATTTGTATAAATATATTAATTGTCATTACATATCAATTTTGTCTTTTCAGAATTAGCATTTATATGTGTACCAATTTCATACAATATTCGTGATCTCGTTTCCCTACTCTCTTTTAATGTTTTACTTCATAACGTTGTATAAAACTAATTATATTTTATAGCAAATATACCTTGGTTCAAAGAATTTAAACGATTAACGTATCATATACCACTCATACAAACAGAGGAACTGTCCAAACACAATCATGAAGTATTACATGTAAGCTTTTCGCGAAATGGGGAAATGTTTGCCACATGCTCAAAAGATGGATACATTTTTGTAAGTTACTTATCATTTCTATGGTACAGAAAAACTACGTATATGTATTGTACGTTGCAATAAATGTACAGCACACGTAAAAAACATTGCATAAGACGATTGAATGCTTACTGCCACAGAAGATATAGATACAATTGCAATTGTAAACAATTTTTTCATTGCGTTATATGGGAGTCTACTGTAACCATAAAATGATGGGATTGAATTTAGGTATGGAACAGCCAATATCCTGTTAAAATAAAGTATGAACATAACATGAAGTCATTTAGATGGGAATCTACGCGATTCTCGGAATTTAATTCCTCTGATACGTTACTGCTTGTTTCTGGTGCACATCCTGGAAGTGAAACCAGTTGTATAGGAGAAATTGCAGTATTTAGTCTAACACGTAAGGGTATTAATAGATTCGAAAATATTTAGAAAATTATAATGGGAAACATATTCTGTATAATTGGTTAATTTTCTTGATTGCAGATGATTTTGAATTACAATGTAGGGTAATGAATACTCCGTTCGATGTTAATGGTACATGGTACACTGAACATTATCTTTTAAGCGGAAGTCTCCATTGGTTTGATCTTACGGCTACTTTTAGCGTATTTTGGCTGAATAAAGCAAATCAAGAGTTATCCAGTGAAAATATACCCATTATAACACAGCTTTTTAGGTACACTACAGCGACATTTGTTTACTCTATAAATCATTCTGTTACAATAAGCAATTTTATTGTTTTAGGTTTCCCAATGGCAGTGGTCCAGAAGCTCGTGCAATTATGGTAGCTGATTGTTTAACATTAGATGATTTTCCACAAAAGAACGTTGAAGAAGAAGTTTTTTTAAATTTATCATTTGAATTACAGTAAGCAAAATTTAGACAAAGAGTAAAGGTTGAATATATTTTACATTAACTAAAGTATGTACAAATAGGTCAGCTATGTTAAAGGACTGTTTTCAATATGTTACACCCTTGCAGTCCAATCAAGAATCGAATTCTCAGACTAAAGAGTCCCTTCGCGTAGAAAATCCTCAGCAGCATAAGGAAAATATACGTGAGTGAAATATAACATAATTTAGATAATTATAATATTCATAGTTCATACTTTTGGTTTAAAGAATCCACAGATATTGAAGAAAACGTCGCTGAGATAGTGAATTGTTGCGAAAAATATCTTATCTTCACAACTGGGACCGAAACACGTATCCCGCATGAAGTGGCTTTTAAAAGAATAAAAAATGTGAAGTTTCCTACAAGTATATATCCAGGACCATTGTATACCTTGAAAGAGAGAAGGCGGGACAGATTAGTGAAAAGACAACTGGCGAAGCAAAATCCTAACGCCGTCGTGGATATTGATGTTCTACTCTCCCAATACGATAGGGTGGATCATGTCATTGATTTACGTGGACGCATAGTAGGAATGGGACTTTGTCCAAATCATAGGTCAGTTATTCATATCATCAATATGAAATATATATTTTACATTTCCACTAATTATCATGTTTTGTACGCACTCAGATATTTGTACGTTAACGTGAGGCCATGGCCAGAAGGTACTGATACCAAATATCCTCTTGGCGAAGATTCTTCGCCTCCACCAATCGCTAGAGAAATGGAGATGCGAGTAATTGATTTAGTGACATTAGAAGAAACTGGTCGTATGTCCAGAGTTCATACAGCTTATGTAAACGACAATACTACTCTGCACTCTAATGGCACCTTCCCTGGTGTATGTGACAAATATGTAGCAAGGTATCAAATTATTATAAATATTAAAAAATTACTTCAAATGGTTTCGGGAACACCCTTTTTAAGAAAAAAGTACATTTTTGGGTCACCCTGTATATTATATCAAAGGAGCTATTCAAGATATTGATTTACCCTGTATATAAATATTACATGGATGTTAAAATTTTATACTTAGCGGTGCTGAGGATAAACACGGCTACCTTTGGGATAGATACTATGGACTGTATTTGGTAAAATTCCATCATTCTGATACTGTGAATTCTGTTGCCTTCAATCCACGTGATTCTGAAATGTTAGTTACGACAAGCAATGATCGTACCATTAAAATTTGGCGTAGTCAATCTAAGGTATATGAATTAGGATTGAACATAGATTCTTACCCTAGAGGTGTCAAAATGCAAAATAGGAACAAACATCGTAAATAATTGAAAATGTGCCTAAAAAGATTTTCTTTAAACCCATTTTTCCTTATAACGCCATGAAATTTGTGATATATCAGTATTTTTATGAAAGTGTGTATCTGCAAATTTTATTTTTAAACAAACTAAGACGTTTGAAATCACTGAAGTACATATGTATATACGGATTTACCTGTACAACTGTGTTACTATACCTATAAGGATTGCAAAGTGAAGCTTTGGAGATTTATTCTTTTATGTAACTGTTTATTAGAATTAAAATACTTATAATTTCTTTAATAATTTAATAAGCGCATACAAAAACTTTTATCGTTCTTCTTAAGACTGAATCTTTTTTACGCAATTATTCTCTTTCTTTCTCAATCTCTCTCTCTCTCTCTCTCTCTCTCTTTATATCTTTATATCATATGTACACATGGCTTGTTTATCTCTATAAAACACAATTTAAATCAATTTGCCACCATCACGTTTTAGCATTATATTATTTATATGGATGTATAAGAAAAATCAAATGAGCCATGTGTACTTACGAGTCACAACTGGCATAGATAAAATGTATAAGTTCAAACATTTGTAAGGCAAAAGTGAGAATTCTTGTTTTTGTATATTTTCATGACATATTTTAATTGACGATATTTTCTCTTTAATACGACTCTTTTAACTAACATCCTAAAATTAATTTAAAAGAAGTTTTGATGGTACACACGTATTTTTTTTAATATTCGCGCGAACGAAGTATAAACAAATGAAATTTTAAGATTTGGCACAATAATTTCAGAAATTTATTTCTATAGAAGTAACAACTTTTATACATTTATATGGTGTATCATCAGAACTGTACAAATATCTAGCCTACTTATGCATATTGATAATAAAGAAGAGTATTATTATAGACTGAAATTAAAAAGTGTTCTAACATCCATTTACATCGCATAAAGTTATTCAAAATAAAGATGCTTTATTGATAATGAAATACAAGATGTTAAACATTATTGGGATGAAATAAAAGATGAATAAAAAGAAATATATTTTGTTACAAATATTCAACATGTATACATACTTATACGGTACTATTTATACAGGAGAAGGAATACAGCTATACTAGATATAAATAACAAATATATAAACATAACTTATGTGCATAAGTGCAAAGATTTATCTTTTAGAATTTACACTAATTTTAAATGATAGTTACAGTGTACTCGAAAGCGTGAATAAGTTCCTAAAATTTTTATAATGATGCAATTGTGTCAGATGATTTTATTACTTTCAAAACAGCTAGGGCATAATGCGCATGCATTATCCGATCTATACCATACAAACTATGAATGTGTCTAATTAAATAAAAAGGTAAAAACATGCACATATATACATGTATATGCACCTATAATAATTTAAAGATTACTGTAGTTATATTACTAGGAAACTTTGTTTCAACTTAACATGTTACGCAAATATTAGATAATGTAACGTGAATCGATTTTAGAATAAAGTTCTATAGTTTCCGTTTTATGCAATAACAATGATATGTCCTACTAATATTTTTCTACATGGAAAAAAAAGTATTTTGAAAAGTTGTTTGCAGCACTGACTTAAACAGGTTAATGTCAAATATTAATGATACAATTGCATTCAAAATGCATCGCTTTGTAATATTTTCGTTTGAATTTCCTGGAAAATTAAGTATTTACGAGGTAGCGTATAATTAATACGAGTCGGTATGAAATAGTACGAGTTAGAAATGACGTACCTATTCTCCATCTTTTTCTTTTAATTAACATTGACACAAGAAATATACAGGTAATGCATTTGATTCCATTTGGAAAAATTATTTAAGCCACAACCGTTAGTTTATACGGATGCATTTGCTATTGTTTCTGTAAGAAGAGACATGCAATTTTTGATGAATATCAATGTATCCAATTTGTATTGTAAAATAATCTTACCAGGATTAGAAGTAATTTCTTCTTTGGGAGGCTCTTTATTGTGTGGCAAAGCTTTTTTATGTGCATCTTTGGGACCATTACAATGTTCACATTCATCGTCACTATCCTCTGAGCTGCTTTCACCAAATTTCTTTGGCTTTTCATATATGCAACAACCTAAAATGTTAGATAATTTAATTATAAAAGTAAACCATGTGAAATAAGAATGCATGTAACTTACATTTAGATTTCTTTTTATTCATATGTTCATTATCCACAGTTCCCTGAGTCCACTGTACTTTTTTATTAGATTTTGGTTTCCTAAGTCGAAGACGGACAGTTGGAACATCCTAAAAAGAAATATGAAAATAATTATTATCTTTCATGTTTGTAGATTATGTTGTAGATGAATTAAGAGTAATACCCATAGTAAACTACACGCGTGTGTACTAGAATTTATATATATATATATATATAGTATTTATTTTTTCTGCATTGTATAGACAAATGCCTATAGTTCTTATTCTACAATAATAGCTACATTATCGTTATTCTTTAAACATTGTAATCTCGTAAAATTTATATCCTTGAAATATATAATTGTCCATTTTAAAAAAGTAATCTTTCCCTATTGCACTATTTTAGCTTTTCTCAAAGTTTGTATTTTATCATCAGAATAGTTCAAAATGTTTTTCAATATTTCATCGGTATGCTGTCCCAGCATAGGGGGTGCTAATCTAATTTTATTTGTGGCATAACTATACGTCACAGGAGGACCAACAACTTTAACTGTTTCTCCAGAGGAATGTGCCACATCTTCTACCATTTTTGTATGCTTTACATGTGGATCTGCGAAAACCTATAAAATTGTTTTGTATGAAGACATTATCAAGATATCGGTGGTAAAAACAATTACTACTTTATACCTGTCCTATCGTATTTATTGGACCATATGGAAAGGAAGCACCATCGAATATAACCGACCAATCTTTATTACTTTTCTTTTCAAACTGCCCTCTAAGAATGTCTAACAATTCATCTCTATTTTGTACTCTAGCTGTGTTATCTTTAAATTTATCATTTTCAAACAATTCTGTTAATTGCATTCTTTTAAGTAATTCTAAAAATTGCGCATTACTTCCTGTTCCAACTGTCATGTACCCATCTTTTGTAGGGAAAGCTTCATAGGGTACTATACTTTCATGCTCTGAGCCCCATCGTACTGCTTCTTTATCGGCGTTCAGATAATTTGAACCGATATTTATTAAACTAGCAACTTGGGTTGCCAATAGATTACACTGTATCCATTGTCCACAATGAGTTTTCATTCTTTGATACAAAGCTGCCATTATAGCGCCATGAGCATATAAGCCTGTTGCTAAATCTGTTACCGCTACTCCAACCTTACACGGCGATCCATCCTTAGGACCTGTTATATGCATTAAACCTCCAACCGATGCTGCGATTACATCGTACCCTGGCCTACTCGAATAAGGACCTTCGTATCCATAACCAGTCAAAGAGCAGTATATAAGATGCGGCGCTACCTTAGAAATCTCTTTATATCCTAGACCAAACTTACTTAATTTTCCAGGAACATAATTCTCTATCAAAACATCCGACTTCTTTGCCAATTCATATATGATATCTTTACCTTCCTTCAAATCAATGCATATACTCTTTTTATTTCTGTTAACGCTTAGAAAATAGACAGAATCTCGTGTTCCTTTAACAAACGGGGGACCCCAATGTCTTGCTTCATCTCCGGTAACCGGTCTCTCGATTTTCAAAATTTCTGCTCCAAGATCACCAAGAATCATGGTGCAATAAGGACCTGCGACGATTCTCGTCAGATCCAAAACCCTAATATCTTCCAGAGGTGAATTATCCTTGGCATTTGTGCACAGAACCCTTTTGTTTTCCGTATCACTTGATAAAAGTTTGATCGTTTTGATTAAATTACCACTAGATAAAGGTTTTGCTTTTGCAGTGTGTTTGAACAAAAAAGCGAACATAGTGTCCACGATGAGTAATTGTTTTGATAAACGAATTTCGCTATGCTCGCTGAACCAAGGATTCTCGCATACAGAAAACTTATTTTTGACGAAGTCTACTTAGTTGGAGGGATCGAAATGAAATGAACAGAAATGTTTATCGTTCGAATTATGAGATCACGAAAAATTTATGCCGACAAGATTACATATTTACTGTCATATCAGACTAATGACGTAGCGAGTAATAAAAACATACCTGGGTTACGGAATCTGTGACATCCGTCTCCAAAACAGTTTCCGTTTGAGTTTGATTAACCGATTGTTCGGACATCGTTGATCTTTCCATTTGTAGTCGAGCTTCTTCGAGATACTGCCACGAAAGTACATATAATCACTGCGCCGTGATTTAATATTGCGGATACTTTCAGGTTACTTCATACTGTCATCATTCGTAATCCGATAAAAGCGACGCCATGTTTAATATCTCGGTACAACACTGTTTACGCACCGACTACATTCGATACAATCGTGAACATGTTTTTCAATTCATGACTCGAAGAAACGTGATTGTTTAAAAATGTATCCATGTAGATTTTACGGTTTTCTTCATAATCACTTTCGTATATAAAGAATAATATATTTGAAACTGAAATTGTTGACGATAACGAAAAATCGCTGTTGTCGTTCGCAGACTGTACGAACGAATGTAACTTTTATGTTTAGTATTTCGTGGGAAATATGAAAATCATTTGCGACTAAGGTGAATTATTTTGAGAACGGATCTTCTATGTTTATAAATATTGCCTGTATGGATGAACAATTTGCTAAACTACCGCGGTGGTGACTGTGTTAGTATAACATAGTCTACTGTACTTGTAAGATTTCCTATAAATACTCAAAGACTAATGCCTAATTTTGCACGGAAACACGTATTGAGATCAATATCGGCAACTAAGGCTTCACAGTATTAATTTGATACCATTTATAGACCCAACTGATATGGAGGTAAGCAGTTTCGTTGCGTTTCAATCGCGCGGAGGTTATACGATTGTATTTAAAGTCCATTGTTTCAAATATGACTGTATCGACGATCTAATCGTACGTTTATTTTACTTGCAGCCAGTTAATAAAGTTCCTTTGCCATTAGAACCAATAAAATCGAATCAGGTGGAAGACAGGAGGTTGTGGGTGGGCAATTTAGATTTAAGAATTAATGAGTAAGTATTTACTTGGATTATTTCTCATAAGAGAAGGTCATTATTAGGAGAGAAGCTTTCTAAAACAAGTAGTTCAAATCGTAAGAGCCAAAACGCATGAATGTACAGGAGGTTCTCGCTCGTCGTAGTCTAGTACGTTGCATTTTGTTCGTGTTAGGAGTAGATCCATCGCTAGTTGGTTGCAACTGTTTCTTTATATCGTTATACGTAAATCCCTATGCGATTGATTAGACTCCTAGTTTGTCACAAAGACTGTTTCCGTGCAACGAGCAAGCACCTACCGTATTATAAAAGAAATATAAAAGGCACTTATCCTGATTATGACTTTACCTTCAAGGGAAAGTCCCAGGTGTTATGCTAATTCTTTAACAAGTTCTTGCAGAGTTAGAAAACTAAAAATACCAATGGTACAATGTACCGCTTCCATGACAGATGACCAGTTGTTATGCTTTATATCTTCTTTTATGAATCATTCCAATGTTCAGTATAATGCCTGGGCAGTTCTACTTGTTTGTTAAAGCTTTATAGCACATTATTTTACTGTCAAAAACTATATCTTTATACAATGGAAAAAATCTGAAAAAACTAACTCTTTATCTGTCAACTGGTACCAACTCCTAAAACTCGTCCAAAAACATGGAACTATTGAAAAGTTCGACCTCCTATTCCACCGGTCAGGTCCACAAGCCGGTCAACCGAGAGGATATGCATTTGTTACATACAAGACAGTTCAAGACGCGGAAACAGCCAAAGATGCTCTGCACAACTTGAAAGTAGGAGCAAAAAATATTATTGTTAGATGGGCTCATAGTGTAACAGAGGTAATTAATAAACCATTACACAGTAGAATTCTTTTTATCCAGCTCTAAATGACAGAGATTATTTTTGACAATCTGGATAAACGAGATTCTACTGCAATTATTATCTTTCTCTTAGTGAAAATGATGTAATAAAATGATACCTTCTTTCTTGAAGCCTGACATAGATAAACCAAAGCCAAAAATAGATATACCTGCTTTAGCTGGAGCAAAAAAGGAAGATAAAAGAATAAGGTAAAGTAAACGGAAAGAAAGAATTATTAATAAGTATCTTTTCGATCTTTTAAATACAACTTCTTGTCCTGCAGTCGTGAAACGGCAATTCAAGCTATAGAGGCCAAACTGAAACTGATGAAAGAGTCTGAAGAAGAATTCGAACTAAACAAACCTTTAAATGGATCACCTGTAATACACTTATATCAAAAACCAGAAAATCCAAAACCGTCCACATCAACTCGTTATCATAATCGAAGTCATCATCACAACAATAAGCCATACAATCGTTATAAACCAAGAAGATAATTCAAATCCCGTTTTTATTTCATCATACTAAGAATACAATTTATTTTTACCGATCATCTTTCGTTCCATGACTATAGTTAATATTTATATTTTCTATTTAAATCATCTATGTGTATTATGTTTTTTTTGTACCATAAAATTTTTAGTTGATATTTTGTATCTTTTTCTACTAATCAAACATGATTCCTACAGCGATGCAGCTATGCATACAATAAAAAAAGTATCTCGATCGATCGATAACGCGATGCTTAATACGTACACTAACGTACATGTATTTTCATAATCTATGACATCTTTTTATAATAAACAAATGTACACTTTAAATGCGCATCTTTTTATTCAAAGACTTAGAACCTCAAAATTTCTTGAAAGGTAATGAAACGCAGTTGGATAAAATAATAAACAACAATTGGTCTTTATGATTATAATTACATTGCTCTTTATAATTATGATTCATTCTTTTGAGCAAACCTCCATTTACCTCGCATATGATATGGCAAAGGTACTACACCAGGACACGGTACTTGTCCTGGAATTACGCATATACAACTCCTTGAACAGCCGTAACCAAAATTTCCAGGATTATCTTTTAATCGTTTCTTTATACTTTCTTGCTTTAAAACTTCGTATGTTTTACCAACTACTTTTACAAGATGTTCCATTATATCTTCCTTAGATTTATTATCTACGTCGATCAACATGGTTTTCCCATCGTCTAAGGAATTAAAGTGAAATATTATAATCAATCAATCGAACAATGAGAAACACAAAAAGTAGGTGTATGTACTCACTATAATAACATTTTATGAAAGGCGTTGGCGTCATATTTTTAAATGTAACTACTTGTACGTTCGGATTTTTGTATTGAACTTGCGGTAGATTCCAGAATACAAATTCTCTGTAAAAGAATAACGTTCAGATGAATATATTTGTTCAACTTTAATTGTTCTGTATTAAACGTTATAAAAAATCTATTTTTACATCCGTTTCTAACAGAACTTATAAAAATATACGTTTATAAACATAACCTCACCTAGTTCCCTTATGATGATCTCCATGCGTGTTATAATTAATAGAAAATATTTGTATCTGATCTAACAAAGTTAATCTGCCAGCATTTAAGTAACCCAATGTTCTTCGTATAGGCGATGTACCTACCATAAACGGCATTTTGATAGTGTTTTAATCAAATCTTTGCATCCGAGAAAACTATTCTTGCCCAGTGATGAGCCGTGGGGCGCTTTTCGCGCGCATGCGCGAGTTTCGTCAGGAACGTATCTGCGCCCGAAGTTTGTGGGGGACTATTGGGGGGAAAGTAGTGGGAGACTATTATTAGCGGGAACGTCTAGCGGAGTCCGTTACGACCGTTACGACACGAGGCGTGAAAGAACAGCGGGCTGCGAGAATTTCAGATAAGTTATTGTTAATATTTAAACAAATAATACATTTTTCGAAATTAGCAGGGCGACCAAGGTACCCGATTTTTGTACTCGACTGAGGCCGTCTGACGTCAGAATTCTCGCGCATGCGTGCGAAAAGCGCCCCACGGCTCATCACTGTTCTTGCCCGATAACCTCAGGGCTGCTCCGTCTGTGCGAAACTCAAATTCTTATGACAAATTCTTTATAAACTTATTATTCATGAATACACGCTAGATCATTTTTCTACTATATAAATAAAATTCTGTTATTCGCAAGTATATAATCAATCCTTGTATCGTAATAATATAGATTATTTTACCAGATTCGAAATTCCGCAATTTTTAACACGCATGCGTTACACATCCAAACTTAACTATGTATAAAATCTGTGTATATGTATATATACAGTGCTGTATATATGTACGTATGAATTTTTTTTTAGTTACCGGTGCGGACCGCATGCACATACTTACTTGAATTCTATTTGTCCCTTTCTCCTTTGAAAGACATCAAGCATTACCGTATAACCAGCTGTTTTCATGTAAAATTTCGTGTCAAGTTCGACGTAAGTTTTAATACCAGATTATCTGAATATTTTTAATAACCTTGTAATATTTTTATATTATTAGTATCTGAGAAACTCATATATATAGTTTCCAAGTTAACATTATCTTAAGGTTTTGTTTGACTAGTGTACGTAATATTATGCGTTTCCATATGCTGTGATTACATTAGAAATTTCAATTATTTTGACCACATTTAGGTAAAGAAAAGGAAAGCATCATTATGAATAAAATTATGAATGCCAAGGATGTTCGACAAGCTTACATCGACTTTTTTAAAAGTAAAGGTCACGAATATGTTCACTCCAGTTCTACAATACCTCACGACGATCCAACATTGCTCTTTACAAATGCTGGAATGAATCAGGTATGCTAAGAAAAATATTATGTATTGTACTACAACTATATTGAATTATACAATTTTTTATTTTAGTTCAAACCAGTATTTCTGGGAACGGTGGACCCTAACAGCGACATGGCTAAATATGTAAGGGTCGTAAACAGTCAAAAATGCATTAGAGCTGGAGGAAAGCACAATGATTTAGACGACGTTGGGAAAGACGTGTATCATCATACATTTTTTGAAATGATGGGCAATTGGTCTTTCGGAGATTACTTTAAAGTAACTAAATACACAAAGTCTGCAATACTAGCGCTTTGCAGAAATATTGTATCCGTTAAATATGTATTTTCTAGAAAGAAATTTGCACCTGGGCTTGGGAATTCTTAACAGTTAAATTGAAATTATCTGCTGATCAATTATATGTAACTTATTTTGGCGGGGATGAGAAGAACCATTTGAAACCAGATGAGGAATGCAAAGATATCTGGCTATCACTGGGGTGATTGAATAGCGAATACTTCTATTTAATCTATGTATTATTCGATCAGCAATATAATTGATTCTTTCTTTTATTAGAGTACCTCCTAGTCATGTTTTGCCAGGAAATATGAAGGATAATTTCTGGGAAATGGGAGAAACAGGACCCTGTGGACCATGCAGTGAACTACATTACGATCGAATTGGTAACAGAGAAGCTGCTCATTTAGTGAATCAAGACGATCCAGATGTTCTAGAAATCTGGAATCTTGTTTTTATACAATTCAATAGGTACGTAATGTACCATCGGTTTTTTAAATAGAAAAATTTGTCCATACAACAAGTAGCTTGGGAGTTACTTGAAGTGGTCGTGTTATGAAACTCGCCACAATTTTCATTTATTTACTCCATATTTGATTATAGAGAGTCCGACGGAAGTTTAAAATCACTGCCAAAGAAACACATTGATTGCGGACTGGGTTTGGAGAGATTAGTATCGGTTATCCAAAATAAACGCGCTAACTATGACACAGATTTATTCGTGCCGCTTTTCGATGCTATTCAAAGGGGTACAGGAGCGCCACGTTACGAAGGAAAAGTAGGTGCGGATGATGTGGACGGTATAGACATGGCATACAGAGTTTTGGCTGATCATGCAAGGACTCTTACAATTGCTCTCGCGGATGGAGGTGTACCCGATAATACCGGCAGAGGGTGATCTACATATAATTATTTACGTACTGATCTAAAATATGCGTGATATGTATCAACATTATAATTTTACTTCAGATATGTACTAAGACGAATCTTAAGGCGTGCTGTACGTTTCGCAACAGAAAAATTAAACGCGAAGCCTGGATTTTTTGGAACATTAGTGAACGTCGTTGTAGAGTTGCTCGGATCTGTCTTTCCTGAAGTAACTAAAGATCCGCAGCAAATAATCGATATTATTAATGAAGAGGAAGCTCAATTTCTTAAAACTCTATTGCGTGGTCGTAATTTATTAAATCGTACGATAGCGAAACTAGAATCATCCACTATTGTTCCTGGTGATGTTGCTTGGCGTTTGTATGACACGTATGGTTTTCCTGTGGACTTAACGCAGCTCATGACTGAAGAAAAAGGTCTGAAGGTGGATATGATGGGCTACGAAGAAGCGAAAAAGCAAGCTCAGGTATTATTCTAATAAGAACTCAAATTGTAATGAGAACACGTATCGAACGCGTTTATGAAACTATTTTTTTCCTGGACTAGCTGATTTCTCAAAGCAAAAGCGGTGGCGTGGACGATCAAATAAACTTAGATGTTCATGCAATCACCGAGTTACAAAATAAAGGAGTTAAACCCACCATAGACCTGCCGAAGTACAATTATACAGTCGCCAATGACAAACCGTGCGAGGAATACGATTTTGCTCCATGTACGGGTACTGTGATTGCTCTTAGACTTAATAAAACTTTCGTCGATGAAATATTATCAGGAGAAGAAGCTGGTATTTTACTCGATCAAACGAACTTTTATGCTGAACAGGGTGGACAGATATATGACGAAGGATTTTTAGTGAAGACCGACGATGAAGTATATCGCTTTTATTTAAAAATATGCGTTCGCATATAATTGTATTTACGCATATTTATTATTTTAGGAGACGGAAGTTCGGATAAAAAATGTTCAAGTCAGAGCCGGCTATGTTTTGCACATTGGTTCTGTGGGTCAAGGAGTACTGAAAAAGGGTGACAAGGTTTATTTGAATATAGACACTGCGCGTAGAAGACTCGTAATGAGTAATCATACAGCAACTCATGCTCTTAACTATGCTCTCAGAAAAGTACTGGGCACAGAAGTTGATCAGAAGGGTTCCCTAGTAGCACCCGATCGCCTTCGATTTGATTTTACAAACAAGGGTTTGTAAACGAAAATTGTTTTCGATCGTAAAAAAGCAATACGAAATATAATTTGTAAATGATTCCTTCAGGTGCTATGACTCCAGAACAAGTGAAACAGGTTGAAGAGATCACCAACGATCTTGTGAAAGAAAAGAAAAAAGTTTACGCTAAAGAAAGTAGTTTAGCTTTAGCAAAAACTATACAAGGTTTACGTGCTATGTTCGAGGAAACATATCCGGATCCTGTTAGAATAGTTAGCATAGGTGTGCCGGTTGAAGATTTGGAAAAAGATCCTTTGGGTCCTTACGCGATGCACACCAGTGTGGAATTTTGTGGTGGAACGTAAGTAAAGGACTCATTAACTAGTCGGTTAATTTTATAATTCATATTATAAGATTTTTCTTATTAAAACTTTTTAGCCACTTACATTGCACAGAGCATATTGGAGACTTTGTTATAGCTAGCGAAGAAGCAATTGCTAAAGGTATTAGGCGTATTGTAGCTCTCACTGGTCCTGAAGCAACGAAAGCTCAAAAGAAAGCATCGTTGTTACAAAATCAACTGGACCAGCTTCAAAAGACTATATTGGCCAACAAGAATAACGTTAATTCGAAAGAGTACGTGAAAAAAATAGTCGAATCGACAGATGATGTCTCACGTGCTACAATTTCAAGTTGGAGGAAGGTGTACATCTTATAACATTTTTTAATATCTTATATTATCGACGAATGTATAATGTACATATTTTATTTTCGAGTAGGATAAAATGCGCAAAATGTTGAAAGATTTGAAGAAAACTCTTGATGATCAAGAACGCGCAACGAAAACAGCAATTGCTAATTCAGTAGTAGAAAATATTCAACAATTAATTCAACAAAATGTTGGTTGTCCCGTTTTGGTTGAGGTTTGTCAAGCATACAGCAACACGAAAGCTTTAGATTCTGCCCTCAAAAAAATAAAAGCTATATCCCCCGAAACAAGCGCGTTACTGGTTAGCGTGGATTCCGATGCTAAAAAGATATTTGCACTTAGTGCATCCTCTAAGGTAAAATTGAGTATTAAACATAATCGATTGTTTTATAAATTATACATATATAGTATTGATTATGTCATTCTTTTGTGAAATATAATAGTCTGCCATAAATAAGGGATTAAAAGCGAATGAATGGATCCAGCAAATTGCTCCGCTTATGGGAGGAAAAGGAGGTGGGAAACCCGAGTCTGCTCAGGCTTCGGGTCCTAATATTTCATGTTTAAATAAATTAATACATACAGCTAAAAATTTTGCTAATTTGAAGCTTGGTGTTACGGGTAAATATCATTTAAAATATGTTAATGAAAGAACATTATAAAAGCATCATTTTTCAATTAATAATTCTTATTTTTAAATTCCAGATATTATCAAAAAGGATAATCAAGCTGAAAAATCTGCGACTGTTAAGAATTCTGTATATTCAGAAACTTCAGAAGACAGCTTAACGCTTTTCGGTAATATTGGAAGTGTCAAGTGTTACCGTGCTCAAATAGTAGCCAAGTTAAGTGGACAAAAATTGGTTGTATCGCAATGTGAAAATAGTAAAGATATTCCTAGAGATATTAGGCTTCGAGGAAATAATTTTGAATTATTCGATAGCAATGCAATTGCTTTTTATTTAGCAAATGATCAACTGAAATTTTCAAATGATTCTTACGCATTTACTCAAGTCTTGCAGTGGCTAAGTTACGCGGACAATCATATTCTACCTGCAGTTTCCGGCTGGGTTGTTCCGTGTCTGTCCCAGAACATACCTAATTATATGAAGGCGAATATTAAAACGTCCAAAGAAGATCTTTTTTGTTCTTTGAAAAATTTAAATACTATACTACTCACAAAAACATATTTAGTGGGAGAAAGACTTAGCCTCGCCGACATTGCTCTGTTCACTACTCTAATACCTCTGTACGAATATGTTTTCGATCCAGCGACTAGGGAACCATATCCAAACTTGAATAGGTGGTTTCTTACTATTCTAAATCAACCAGACATAAATGACACAATCAAAAATTTCCAGTTATGCGAGAAAGCTGTAAAACTCTAGATGTAACGATCTCAGACTAATGTTTTTCATAACTATTTTTATTAACAAACTTTTATTAGAAATATGCGGTTCAATTAATTACAATTGCCTTCTAGTATATTATCCTTTTCATCCTGTTCTTTCTGTGTATCGTATAAAATCCTTATTTCCTTTAACAAAGTAGATACATTTGTACCTATTTTAGCAGAAATAGGCATAATTGGTAAACTAACTTTTTGTTTAAGTATTTCTAAATTTTCCTGTAATAATAAATGCAGTATAATAAATAATAACGTATAAGGATTAGGCATATTACCTTTGCTTCTGGCAAATCCATCTTATTCGCAGCAATAAGAACTGATCTTTCATTTAATTTTATATTAAATTGTGTAATTTCATGTTTTAAAATTTCAAAATCTGTCCACGGTTCATTTGACGATACATCCAGAATAAATAATAATGTTTTACAACGTTCAACGTGTTTAAGAAATTGTATACCTAGACCTCTATTTTTATGAGAATCGGATATAAGTCCTGGTAGGTCGGCCACTTGGAAATTAAAAAAATATATAGAAATCACAGTAAACTATGAATTAATGATAAACATTTATATTATCTACCTGCAATTTGTTCGTAATCATCGTATAATATCATTCCTATGTAAGGTCTCAAAGTAGTAAACGGGTATGCAGCTACTTTTGGTCTGGCTCTAGTTATAGCTCTTAGCAAAGTACTTTTACCAGCATTGGGAAGTCCAATCTAAAATATATTTGCAAAATGTATGTATTTTTTAACAGTTAATCCAGAATATGAATATGAAGAAGCACAGTCCATACCAATCCGATATGTGCCATACTCCTAAGTTCCAACACATATTGTAAATTTTCTCCTTTTGCACCGTACTCCGATATGCGAGGCGATTGTTGCAAATTAGATTTAAAATATGTATTTCCGTGACCACCGGTACCACCCCGTGCAGCAATAAACATTGCTCCATTGATATTTAAGTCACCCACTATTTTTCCTTCTACGTTTCGTATTATAGTACCTACGGGAATCTGTACTATGGTATGCTTAGCATTCTTACCGAAACAGTCTTTACCGTGTCCACTGTCTCCATGTTCAGCCGAAAGAACAGTCTCCACATGAGAAAGATCTTTGATATTTTCTTGCGCCTACAAAATTCTCTGTTCGATTAAATGCAACTATCGTTTCGAAAGTTCAGACATATACCTGAAAAATTACATGACCTCCGTGTCCACCGTCTCCTCCGTCAGGTCCAGCACATTCATTACCCCACAAGTGTGCAAACGATATTGCTCCATCTCCACCATTACCTCCAACAGTTCTTACCTAAATATGTGTGTATAGATTAACATTTATAAACACAATGTTGAATTTAAGTTATTAACTTCATACTTGCTTCATGTCAAGAAAATGGTTCTCCATATTTCTCTGAGATTTTGGCTTTATGTTGCGTAACGCTTTAGAAACATTTTCTTGATTTCCAGAGTATTCGGAGGTGCAAAACGGTTTAAATATATTCTTGCTTATACTTTTACATCGTTGTACGTTCATACCATTCTGTTTCCGATTAGCAATATGCGAGATTAGTGGTTTTATTTGACGAAAACAATTCATCTGTGGAAAAGAAAGAAGATACGATATAATATTTATTTTGTGTAAAATAAATTTAACTTTATCAAAAACTAATTACATTTAGGTATTCTTCAGTACTATCTTGAAACTGAAACATTTAAATTATATTCCAATATATTTGTGACTAAATTTTGATGAATGTCAATAACTCTCTCTCTGTATAAAGGAATATAGTCCGATTGATAACTTATTCTATATGTTCTTTTTTGTACTTTGTTTATGGGACACTCGTACGATTGTAGAAACTTAATATCGCTAATAATGTGGCCTGCATGATTGTATAATAATATATAGAAGTCCATCGAATTAAATTTTTCACTAATGCTGAAAGTTATATCGAACGTATACATGTGTGCTACATTTGTATTTGATATATTCATTATTCGACAAATATCTTCCCATGAAAAATTGTCATTATGCAGAGAAATATTCATCTTTTCTTTAGCAGCAATATTTTGTACGTTCGGAGGCACAGATTTCACGAACACATGAGTTAAAGCTCTTTCTGAATGAAATTGTTTATCTAAACCACGATATCCAGTGACTATATAAGTTTGAAGGGACGACCATTCAAATGATTCGATTGTACTCAATATAAGATTTGCGTGTGCTGCCATTTCTGTGATTTTCCAAGAATCATCCCAACGTCTTGGTGGATTATCAAGGGAAGTGCCACCCTGACCATTACACAAAGTAACTAATATTTCACCGTTACTTTTCAATACTTCTGTTGCACTGATAAAGAATCGTTTCAGCAACTCTCTATTTTTCTCTATTCGCATTTTACCACCTACGTGTGGAAAATTAAAGACAATTTTGTCGAACAGTTTTGTTCCCAACATTGGATAATCATTTAACTTTGTTGCATCAACGCCTAACAGTACTCGAACTCCTGAAAAGAAAAGCATAGAATTCTTTGTATAATCTATCACATTAAATTACTACACAAGTAAACAGTGTTAGTCTGATTTTGAAATACTGACCATTGCGTATTAGGTATTCTATGTTTTTCTTTCCAATGTCTTGATTAACATCAGCTTCATAACATGTAGCGGTAATCACAATATTTAAGTTAAGTTGGAATAGTGCAACAGAAAATGAAAAATTACCCTCCCCTACTAATAATACGTGGTCGTTGTCATTAAATAGGGAAACTTTCATTGTACCAGGTAAATGACTCTCGCTAAAAATTTGCATTAGGTTATATTAAAAATATTTTATGTATTCATTCACTTTTTAATTAAGATGATTATGTATCTCACCTTTTATGAATGGTATATAATATATGTGTATCGATAGATTCGTTTCTTAATCCATATTCTGAATTATCAAGACATTTTGTTGGGCATGGTAATCCAATACTGTGGAATGAATCATTAAAGACTGTATGATTTTTTAATCGAGATTGTTTATACTATACACATAGAAGTATTACACAAATATTTCAGTTTCAACGAATTCAATAGAGGTTAAACATATCGGTGTTTATAAAATGAAAAATATAGTTTTCGTAATCGTGCTTTCGGTGGAATATAACCCTACCGGTTCTAAGTGCTTTGCTTTGCTTATGACGAACACGTTACATAGGTATATAGCAGTATATAGGTATACATGGTATACATATAACATATGTATACAGATAATATGTACATATGTATATGTTATGTATATGCAGTGATGCCCAGTGTTCGGATCCGGCGCACCGATTCGCACGCGATGGCCACCCGATGACGTGAAAACAGTACCATGTCTAGAATAAGGTAGCAGAGCGGCCTGTGGCAGTTATATTGGCGGGAGTGTACCGGTATTATTGTTGGGACGTGTATTCCGTCTTGAAAATTAATTGCTAACGTTTTAAGGGTAGGTTAACCCCTTTACCTTTTCATATGAATACACTAATAAATTTTTAAAAGTCTGCAGGGTGCTCAAGTTACCCGATTTCATCGAAAAGGTTACGTTACTGAGGCTGAAATTGCCACGCATGCGCGAAAAAAAGCCCACACAATCAAAACACTGCTCGCACGGGCAGAGTAGAGGTTCGTTGTGTGACGTAGCGACGACGCGACGGTGCGTCAGAGTGGGGGGCAGTGATGAGCCGTGGGGCGCTTTTCGCACGCATGCGCGAGAATTCTGACGTCATACGGCCTCAGTCAAGTACAAAAATCGGGTACCTTGGTCGCCCCGCTAATTTTGCAAAATTTATTATTTGATTAAATATTAATAATAACTTATCTGAAATTCTCGCAGCCCGCTGTTCTTTCGCGCCTCGTGTTGTAACGGTCGTAATGGACTCCGCTAGACGTTCCCGCTAATAATAGTCTCCCACTATTTTCCCCCCAATAGTCCCCCACAAACTTCGGACGCAGATACGTTCCTGACGAACTCGCGCATGCGCGAAAAAAAGCGCCCCACGGCTCATCTCTGAGCAGAGCGGAGGCGAAAAAGCCCAAGTCCCACGATTCTGACATCATTGGGCATCACTGTGTATATGCAGCTGGTATACATATGTAACATTCACACCTTTGTTATTTTTCTGCGAATGGTATACCAATGTATACACGTTTAATCCAAACTTCTATAAAATCGTCTGTTACATTTTATCATACAACAAATAATATGTACGGATAAAGGGCAAAATATATATATATATATTTACATAACCAATACGTATAAAAATGATATGCCTATATACAAAATTATACCTATACTTCTAATCTAAAAGAATTATTTTGAGAAACACACGTACAACGACAATTAAACTTACGCCCAATATGTATTCGTATTAGATGTTGCAGCTATTCATTATGGAAGCAATTTAAAATAAATGTCCCCCAACTTTTCCAAATATCTGCTTTGGCCAACATACAAAAGTTTGTGATATAATAGTACGACCAATGAATGAAACTATTTTTATACAATAGTTCGATGAGTGTGTTACGAATTTAGAATCATGAATTCACTCTATGATTCCATTTTTACATTTGATCAAATATTTACGATTCCGTGTGGACTTGTTTAGAATATTTCACCGATTTAATTACAGATTACAGGAAAGCTTAATATACACGGAAAATTAAATTGTTTTCCCGAAAAAATTTCCCTCCCGTTTATTTAGGAATATTAATATAATGTATAATTAATACAATATAAATTTAAAAAATTATATTTATAGCGGAACTATAAAATTGTATCGTTCTGCCGAGTAGGATATCATTTACATTTCCAAAATAATGATGAAAAAAATCAAAATCGTACCGAAGTCTATCGAATTTGATATTCTGACGTTTTTTGAAAGATCCGCAGTCTACTAATGACATTTGTCACGGTCACATTCGTAAGTACACATTTCCACAAACATCCGGGACAATCGAAACGTCAGGTGTTCGTGTATTCTCCCACGTTTTGTGGCATCGTCCAGCACCGTCTGATTCGTATACTTTGGGTATACTATACATTGTAGGCTACAATTCGTAGCACGCAAGTCCACGAATGACCGGCATGTGCTCGTTCCTCGTTCCACGACGAAAAACATTAACTTGTGGTTTGTCATTGCGGCACGCGTTGTACGCCGTGCATTGTACCTTCGCCGACGACTAGATCATTTTCCTCACAGTCACGTTATCCCATGTACAACCGATTCAGTGTTTTTTTCGAAGCGAAAGGAAATCTAAGACTGACCACACGGTATAACTACATTTTCAATTGTAAGTTTCAACGTTAACCATCTCACAATCAGTCGATCTCTGTGAGATAATGTGAATAGTGCTCGTTTCCTGACAATATTGTATATATTGTACTGTACATCGTACTTGTAGAGACCCTGCAACATTGTTGCACATTCGCCAAGTGAATATATATTTTCGATACGATAATAAAAGTCAGGGCGCGGCCGCGAACTAACTTTGTAAATTGTCAGCAAAAGTTTAAGCGAAAATATATAGAAAATTGTTGTAATCAAAATATCTACGTACATTTGAATTTATAGAGAATGAGGAACTCGGTTTCTGAGGGTCGGGCGTTTAAATTAGATTTAACTTATGTAAGAATACCATTATCGTTCAATGTTGGTTACATTAACTGTAACCAATATTGAATTTGTTAACTATATTAATTGCAATTGCATTGTTTATTAGACGTGTTCGGAAGACTTTATTATAAGCAGGAATTATATAAGGCGGAAAGTATAAAATAGCAATTGTCGTGTTCGGTGACGATAGCTGGTACGTTCGTTGACGAAAATAAAAGTGGTCTAGCTTCTACGTAAGCAATCCGAACGATGCCATCTTCATTTCGTCTTCCGGATCAGTTCGTATAGACATAGGTGTCGACTGCACTTCGATCGTAACTCACACCTTTCATGTTTGCACGCTTGACTGTAAAGAAGTATATCTTATCTTGCGTCTCTATCGTGGGACGTTTGATTTCTCAATAATTATTGATAAATCACACAACACCGTTTCCACGTGAACACGTCGCTTATTATAACGGCACGACGAAATTCGTCGTGCGTAATGATTGTTTGGGTAATCGTTAACCGTCTCTCGTATCAACCGACCACGCTTATCACGGTTAAGAATTTATGTCAACCGAAGTTTCGCACTTCTCAGTTTATTTTGGCATTATTGTAACTTGGCAACTAAACTGATCGTACAAGGCTGAAACAAGAACAGATAACCTCAGATAGATAAATTACGAAGAAGGATCTCTCGTGGCATACTAGAAATTAATGTTGATCGAAAAATTCATGGGAAAAGGAAACGAAAGGAAATTAGTTTGATCCTACCATATTGCCATCGACGAATATATAATCGTTCTTGTATGACCGTGGTAAGTATGCGGATCAATGGTTGTAAGTTCTATCGCGGACTTAATGCTTCGTACAAATAAGAATGATCGCTTTAACGATTGAACGCGATCGATAAGGAATCAATAATATCCTATTGAGCTGAATTTAAATTCAGCTTTAAAAAATTCTGAGCGTGATACATACAATGGGTGTACAAAGTATTCGTACATTTTTTAGAATACGAAAGCATTTCTTTGAATTTTTTTATTAGGACCCTTAATGAAAATTTTAAATATATGTTTTGTAGATTTATGTTACACGCATGTTGAAAATTTATCAAAGTCTTTTTCATTTTTGCATGTAACCTTGCAAATAATAATTTTTTGGAAAATCTGTTTTGCATATCATTTCACAAACCAATGCTTCTAATTAATTCTGAAAAATCAGGTCGTTTGATACAATTAAAAAATGTTATTCCATTTTAAAAAGTGTACGATCACTTTGTACACGTACTGTACGATGTTCCCTTATGGATGGTACCGTGTTATCGTAAATGCTATTATCTATTACGTGACCGTAGTTTGGCATATCACCGTGATATAACTTATGAAAAACTTAGGGCCTAGGCTGTTCGGTCGATCCACCTTTGAATAAAGTATGAACGTTCCATCGGATGGCACGTATGTACCCTAGTCTAAAGGACTCTCGGGTCATATCAGACTTTACACGACTTACCTAATTCACTATTCAAGGATAAGTACATCAGGTTCTTCACCTTTTTCGGGCGTAACGTACTGCGTCGGCGGTGTCGGTCAGCTTTATACATATTATTTGTCGATGCTACCGTTAAAAGCTGTACTCAAAAGTAATGAATTTCAGAATTTCTGGAAATTAAGTAGTGACCAGACCGACGCGTTGCAAATAGATTGTGTCATGCAGCAGACATACATATTTAAAGAACATGAGCTGTCGTGATGCAGTCAAGAATGGTCATGCTGGGCTTCCATGTTTCATTGGTGACGTGCATGGCCGTGGTTTTACGATCGTAACCACATAGTTTTACAATAGAGTAGGATAAAAGTCTTGTCGGAATGAAATACTGGTTAATGGTTTCGTACGAGAATATTTTATATTATTCGTTCAATTTATATCTTGAATCTTAGTCTTCTGAACTCCACCCGTTATTTCTCGAGAACTTTGTAGAGTACACGATTTACCTTGAAATCGGAAATCAGGCGACAATAGGAACGAAATATCGAACGACACGCGCGTTCATAGTAAGTCTGAAGTTATTCCTAGAAGCAAACCACTTTCCCCTACTATGTATTCTTTACTGTAGTCACGAGAAGTTACTCGTTAACGCATCATACGCGTGGGCCCAATATAGGCCCAACAACCGTGTCAGAAATTTCATTCGTAAACAGAACCGTCACAAACTGCTTTATTAAATCCAGTTCGGTTTGGATGACTCTGTCCGAAACTGCCAAAGCGAGAAGCTACTCCTCCCGTATTGTCATTCTACATAATACACGAATATCAGTTGATGTCAATTATCTCTTAAAGTGATGTTAAAAGGATATTTTTAGAGTGGGCTGAAACTCGCGTGAAAGATTCCATCAGCAAGACGGTACGTTAAAAGGCAGCGTTCTTCTAGTTAGAATTAATGAAATTTATGATATAAGAATCTATGAATTAAAAAATCAAAATCACGAATTGAACGAATCGTATCAAATATTTTTAACTATATTCGAATATCATTCGATCTCGTCAACAACTGTCAATATATTATTTGATTACCTGGAGAGTACACTGTCTTCTCGTGAATCCTATCAAGCTTATCAAGCTACTCGATTGCCAGAAATAAAATTATCACGAACACTTCGGGATTTACCTTACGCCCTTAATAGCCGCAAGCTATCCTGATTAAACTTTCCTCGTTGCAAATTCCTCATTACATACGGGGGATCGTGTTTAAAATTTTTTAACAAGTGACTTTGAAAAACCTGAAAACAAATGACCAAATTGATATGAAAAATTATTTTCGGGTAAAACAGAAATTAATTTGTTAGTTCCGACATATTTTCACCTAAACAACGATTATTCTAAAGTAAATAATGCTTCGAAAAATCCAAGAAATCATCTTTAGCTTGTAAATTTAAAAAGATGGGCGCTTGACAGGTAGTCGTGGATATTCGATATAATTGAAAGCTTGAACGTTCGAATGTTTCAAGTAATAATCGAAACGATAAATGCATCGGAAATGGTAATGGTAGCCGTGTGACGGCGCCACGAGAGCGTCGCGACGCGTCTCGACGCGACGCGAGTTGCGGTCGTCAGGCGGCGCCGGTCGTTCGTCACGAAACGAGGCGGGGTTGCAGAAGAGAAGTTCGCATGAAAGAAAGAGAAGGAAGGATTCAGCGAATTCACGCAACGTGAACTTGAGGAAAAGAGAAAGAACCGAGGAGAATCACGAACGAACGAACGTACGGCGAGACTAGCGCCCCGGTTTTGCACTCTCTTCGTTACTTTCCTGCCTATCCTGTCCCGGACACTCGAGACCCAAGCACAGTTCGCTTTAGTTAAATGCCAAATCGTGACATCTATACCATTCATCTTTTTTCTACATTCGCTATTTCGTTGTCCTTCCTTGTCTGACGCCAGCGAACAGCCGTACGAAAATACACAAAAACCCGAACCTGTTACACCCTAGCTTTCTGTAGTGATTTCACAGTGTGTACAGCCTGAAACAAATAGACGTGGAAAAAAGGAGAGGACCAAAGCTGAAGACGACGAAGAAAACTTGTGCGTGAAACGATACGAATGCATGTGAACATCATGCGTGCTTTCCTTACGTGTGTATGTGTTACATCAGTACGAGGTACGATAGTGTCTCATCGTAGGTCTCTTTCGATCCTACCAGTGACTAATTGAGCGTGCACATTCAGCGACTTTATGGCTGGACAATGCATCGACCAGGATAACGCCGGAGCAACGAGACAACGAGAAATCCTCTGAGTTCTGTGAGGATCGTCTGTCTTCGTACTTGTTCCTTTCATCCGTCTCATGGGTATGCGTTCGAAATTCTTTGCATCCAAAGTAATATTTGATTTCTTCAATCTCTCTCTCTCTCTCTCTCTCTCTCTCTCTCTCTCTCTCGTACGTTCGTGTTATAAAACCATCTGATTCCTTCCTGTTCTTGTGTACATTTTCAATTCGCACGATTTCTCTCATATTCGGGTTAAAACGTGCACGTGTTGCACGCGTGTTCTATGTGCATACATAGAGTGCAGTCTATACATGCATCTACGTAGCCATGCATGCCGGTTTTAAAATATTAGCGTAGGCCAGTGTAGACGCACGTATCACCTAGCTGCGACCAGGGCCGAATTAAGCCTAGTAGCAGGAGTAGCAAATGCTACGGGTCCCGCGCTTTTCGGGGGCCCCGCGTGAAAATTTTGTAAAAAAAAGGTCATTTGTCTGCAACGAGGTATCGACTCGTCGCGAGCCGCATGATGGAACAAGATCTTGTAAGTAACCTCACCTTAGAGTAAACGTTGTGTTTTATTGTCGTACGAAACCTAGGGCCTCCTGGTAACATTTGCTACGGGCCCCGCGCTGGTTTAATCCGACACTGGCAGCGACACTAATAGATATATTTTGTAATCCGTAGAATAGTTGCAAAAATTCTATGTAATACCTTTTAACGGGACGTTTGTTCGGCATAATCTGCGAATGTTATAGTTACGCTGCGGTAGACCGATCCCGCTGCACAATTTATAGTTTGCAGTGATAATAACTCTCGTGATTCAGCGGTGTGCTGAAATTCTTGTTGCATACTGCTTTTCCGTCTCCGCCGGTCTACGAAATTCAGTTATCCGTTAATTCGCGATGCCTTGTTCGTCGTAAATACATGTTACGCGTATCCTATTTTTCATTGATGTTTCGTCAATCCCGTATTAACTATTTTTTTGGTCCAATACCCGAACAGGTGCATGTCTAACAATCGGTACTATAAGTGCACACTATAAGTGTACGTATTAATAAACGAAGAGTAGCACGTAGACGACACGAAAGAACCTTTAAATTATTTCGATTGATGTGTGCACGCACGGTCAAAATAGGAGCAAGGGTAAACTAGGTGTATTATCAAAATTGTTCCTTAGGCTCGTGTAAAAGCGAAATTAACCTACTTCGCCAGTGCCCACACACCGACTTGAATCATAGCGTTCCTCTTCAACGATCTGGATGCTTGTGAATCGTTGACTTTGTTAAAATATTTTCTTTCTTTTTGTTTTTATTCAATTAAATCGTACTAAGTGCCCACATTGTGCGTCCATCCGAATGAACAGAGCATTGGTCATTTAATCGAATAACCGCGATACTATTTGACGGCTGGTAAATGAGGTAGATAAGAAGTACAGTTCGCGGTTTATAACGTTCCGCGTTACGAGCACTACGGTAATCAATATATTGTTATGTACCATCAACCGTTCGGTAACAGAATATTTATAAAGAATTGGGAAAATTATAAAACTGAATAACTAGGTTCAGATCAGCGAAATGTTAATACGATTTTACGCGTTATTAACGAATACGTATTCCGAATATTTATTGTTCCGATTCGCGCGGTGAGCTAGTGGTTCAGCGAAAACTCGGAACTCGTAAGGTGTTATCAGACAGAGAAGATCTGATTATTTGAAATCGTCTATTATCGGTTTCGTTGCGTGTAACTTTGGATTACACGCCACACTGCGTTACACCGCCGTATACTAATTGGCAAAAAGCGTCAAACCGCGATGTCTTACTTAGCTAAAAATAATTATTATATTCTCCACGCGATCATTTTCGGTAACGAAGAAAATGATGAACGACTCGAACAAATCGTTTTATATTAATAAACGTATTCGTATTGTTTTTCAGCAGAAATTTCGTATGAGAAATCGGTAACAAGGAATTCGATAGAAGGAACGAGAATAACGCACAACGGGCAATAAAATCGTCGATACCGGCCGATAATGACGCGATAACTGAAGGGGGTGAAATCGCACAGAAGGCAGATGGATCGAACGATAGATGATACGAAAATCTATCGAATAATGTGCAACTCTTTATGGCCGTGTCTGCATGCAAAATTTAAAAAAATCTTTCACACCACGTAAACAAATTATCCGATAAAGCATGAGAACTTTTTACAAAGACGTACACAGACGACGAGATTGTACAATGGTTTTAAACGGATAGCGGAACAACATCAATTTGTAAAGATAACTCGAGGATCGCATGTTTTTCGATCGTTCCCGCTGGATTAATAACAGAAATCATTATGGACGAAATAAAGGTGGCGAACTTGGGTCAAGCGGCTTCGGCCGCGTGCTCGATGGCAACGAATTTTTTGGCGCCAGTGAAAACCGAACGGCAGATCTACGAGAATTCGATGCTCGAGGACGATCCCAATGCCAACTCGGTGGTACCGACTTCGCAAGAGGACAGGACCGTACCGAGATGGGGTCCTAATCACAAAGGCGCCCAAGAACTAGCAAATCTTTACAGCACTGGTAATTATTTCAAACGTTATCTTACTATTTATCAAGCCAAAAAAAACCATCAACTTTTCTCAAGCATCATAAACAAATATACAGATAGGTGTACAAAGTTTTCGTACGCTTGATTTTTTTATCAGCAATTAGAAGCATTGGTTTACTAAATGATCTGCGAAAAATTACAATTTACAAGGTTGTAGGGAAAAATAAAAAGGTATCTCTTCTAATTTTTTTTATTAAGGCCTTTAATGAAAATTTCAAATTTATGTTTTTTAGAACTATGGAAGTTATACACATTCTGATCATTTGATTAAAGTATAAAAAAGTTATTACATTTTAAAAAGTGTACGAACAATTTGTACACCCACTGTATTTATTTATTTATTAACTTCTCGTAAAGATATAGTTTCGATATTTCTCGTGAAATTTTTTGTCAACGATTTTCGGACAACGATTATGCTTGATTTAAAACGGCAGAGTAATATTCACGCGACGCGTATCGCATGTATGTTTTCTGATTTTATTACTTGCCAAAACATTGGCTATACATCGACCGCACCTTGGAATCCTCGCTTGTGTGCAAAAATAAAGAGTAGTTCAACAATATGTATCTTTGCGTCTACACTACACGGTACTTCTAAAGACATTATTATGATTTTCTTTTTTTTACACGGTCGCATGGATACGAGTAATTAAATAATATATTCTAGAGATACATATTATTCAAATATACTTTCTGTTTGTTCCAGGAAAAAGGACGCAAGAATGTATTTGTGTCGGTATCTGCATTACACTTATGGTGGTTAATTCAATATTTATCCTTGTTAGGTTACGATTCGAAAATTTGAGCCCCATTGCGGTGGCGGCGTTTTGCGGCATCGTAACGGCAGATTTCGGTTCTGGTTTCGTCCACTGGGCTGCCGATACATGGGGTTCTATAGAACTTCCGATTTTAGGAAAGGTAGAAATAATAGCCAGAAACATTAAAAGAAGTAATAAGTGACTTCTATAAGTTAACTCATGATAAGTTAATGTATATTATATTACAAGTTGATAATCATTTAAAATAGAAAGACTAATAGTTATTTTAGAAGACATTTAGGAAAGCTTTTCTATAAACATATTCTTATGGATTGCTTCATGTAATACTAAGTATGAATGTATTCCTTTTGCAGAATTTTTTGAGACCTTTTCGAGAGCATCATATTGATCCCACAAGTATAACGAGGCATGACTTTATAGAAACTAATGGTGATAATTTTATGGTCACAATACCATTCCTTTGTAAATTAACATGGGATTTTTTAATACTCCCGGAGTCGGAGATTCAGCAAAAGTTCGTTTGGACCTGTTATTGGTTTCTACTTGCCATTTTTGTCGCGATGACTAATCAGGTAAGTAAATCAGATTTTTGTAAAAATCTTTATACGCTATTCGTTAGATGTAATATTCGGTTCATTTTTGTATTCTTAATTCTACTAGAAGTAACTAGACATGCTTCTTGCGTGTCATCCTGCATATTTCATTTTTTGTTTTAAATTAAAGCATTTAATGTTAATGAAAACAAAAATATTGGTAACGTAAAAGGTTTGTTCCAGATACATAAATGGTCTCATACATATTTTGGACTACCTGCTTGGGTTGTGTGGTTACAAGAACATAGAATTATATTACCCAGGAAGCATCATCGTGTACACCACGTTGCGCCACATGAAACCTATTTCTGCATTACGACTGGATGGTTGAATTGGCCATTAGAAAAGCTTCATTTTTGGTATATACTGGAAGTCATTATTGAAAAGTCGACTGGGTTCAAACCAAGAGCCGATGACTTGAAGTGGGCCCAGAAACGGTCTTGAGAATTAATGTGGTTCATTGTTTTATGCATTTTTATGGACAAAAAACAAATTTAGCAAAAGGTGAAAATTTCCATGAATTTCATAACTTCGTGGAAAGGACATAAAAAGGAATTGCAAACTTCGAAAGGAAGAATTAACTTGATGGATATAATTTTTTTTTCTTATACTTAGCACTACGAGGCCTTTCCTACAAAATAGATAGCGTGATTAAAGACATTTAGTATTACTTGGACATGCTTTTGAAGTTTACACATTTATAATACATATATGCAATAATATAGATATGTACATATTCTATAAGAAAAATGTGAGTACGAAATCATGTTTGCGTAACTATGAACAATTGGCCTAACAAACCAAGCAATTATACGTTTACACACTGCACAATCGTTATACAAGTAGCACAAATTTCAGTGAAACTTCTTAATTTCGTCTTTTACATCATAATTTAAAAACAAAGGAAGTACCACAAAGTTGAGATTAAAATGTTGCACAGATTATAGAGCATAAGTGGCTATGAAACGAAATCGAGTGTTGAACATAAGTATTGACACATACATATATACATATATCAGTATATGTGTATGTGTATGCATGTATATATGTATTTCTATACAAATATTTATAAATTAACTTAAAATTTGTTTGCACACAATTTAAGGAGAGTGTAATTTTGGAAACAATTTATATTTTAAATTAATGTGCTAATTTGCACACGTCTAGTCTGCTGTATCTGCTTGAGCACAGTCACAAATTTCCCTGAACCTCTGAAAACAATATTAAGTAACAAGTAACAACGATATTTTATCCGAAACGAATACTGTCAATTTAAATAGTACCTATACTTATACGCGCACATTGTAAAATCAAGTAAATACATTTTCCCTATTTTTCTTAATTAGAAAAGACCACGATTGACATACAATTTATATTTGATAACTTTTAATATACAACTTGCCACTGGCACTGACAATTTATAAAATTGACAATGTGGTCTTCGATTCTAATGTTTCGGTTGAATAGTATTGTCACAATTTGAGCTGAAATTTCTAGAACAGTGTCCAATGTAGAACTTGTAATAAGAGCAATGAAATTTCGATGATTCGTCAATGATTACGAGATAAATATTTTACAACTCTAAAACTAAAAACAATTGCTTTTTATTTTCATGAACTATGTATTCTTAACTTGTGACAAATGTTCTAACAAACATAAAAATAAGGTGCTAAATATATAAGTACAAGTTCTAGGTTCAGGGACCAATCGAGGGCCTATTGCTCTATGCAGCAGTTTTCGAAGTAATTGGTTTGATTTGGGTAAAGTATACTGACGTACAAATATAATGATAAGAAAGTGGCTGAATATTTCTATTGAAGTTTAATGCTGGTGACTTTAATTTTTATACCTACTGTATTTTTTATTGGCAACCACTGTGAAAACGCCTTACGACATTCAGTATACTTTATGCAGAGCTTTACCATGATATATGTTCCTTGCAAGCAAATCATGAGTAATGTCTTTTAACGAGAATAATTATAAGACATTACGATTATAATAAGTACTGTAATTGTTATTGTTGTTGTTATTGTTATAAAGAAAGGAGTATAAACTTTAAAGAAAATTGTCATATTGTAATGCGTGCCAGAACTGAAGCTTTCTCTTTACATAGATCTATTTAATAGTTAACTAACAATTACACAAAGCAAAGTGAAACACAGAAGTATATTTTTTGCTAATTTAATTTTCTATGCAATATATGAAAAATGTCACGACTCTAATTCCTTTTTGCAAATGTAATTTTTGTAAAAAAACAGACTTTATAATGACATAGAACTATATATGCATATGTATACATATTATGTTATTATCGAAGGAGATACGAAAAGCTAAAAACTATATTTATTGTAGTCCAAATGCTTCAAACCATTTAGTCATATATACATTACTAAATGTTGATTTGAAGCACGGACTTTCAACATTCATTACAACGAACACAGAAGATTATTAAAATATAAAGAAATATTATATGTAAAGGAAGCATATAGATGTATGATAATTATGCAATTCTATTTAATTAATTTAATTAATATCGAATCACGAAATATCTTGATTAAAATAAAATATTTTGTTCACATTCCATAAGTCTAATTATCTGAAAATATTTATTCACGAATATTTTACGAATTTGAAAGTCTCTCGACAGTTGTTTACATGTACTACTTACCCAGATAGCCAAGCGGGCCTAGCGCTGAAATCGAGCAGAGCGTGCCGAGGTCAGGTATCAGGATTTTTACGTGTCGAACATCGCTTGGACCTGCTGAGGGCAGCTCGTACCGCGTTTCGGTCGAGGGCAAGTTATGACCGTAAGGGCTCGAGGACGGGCCCTCGTCCGAAACGCGGTTCGATCTGGCCTCGGCAGGTCCGTCCTCGTTTCGGCCAACGCTCTAGTGTGCGTGACGCACACAGCGCTAGACACGTATACATACACGAGGATTGCAGAGGTTCCGTATATTTCGAATCCTGACGCTATAATGCACATTTCAGGGTTCTAGGTAGTCGCAATCGCTAGATAAAAGATTAATCTAGGAGGGACGGACCCTAAGAATGGATGAATTTTACGTATTCGAGGCGTAATTTACATTATTCGGCGGTTGTAGGTTTATGAAAATGTCTCTCGGCAGCCACGATAGGCGACAACACTGTCGCTTATCCCGTTACTTCTCACGGCTCCGCTACTTGTTGTCAAACAATGTAAATTATGCCTTGAATACGTAAAATTCATCCATTCTTAGGGTCCGTCCCACCTAGATTAATCTTTTATCTAGCGATTGCGACTACCTAGAACCCTGAAATGTGCATTATAGCGTCAGGATTCGAAATATACGGAACCTCTGCAATCCTCGTGTATGTATACGTGTCTAGCGCTGTGTGCGTCACGCACACTAGAGCGTTGGCCGAAACGAGGACGGACCTGCCGAGGCCAGATCGAACCGCGTTTCGGACGAGGGCCCGTCCTCGAGCCCTTACGGTCATAACTTGCCCTCGGCAGATTCGAGGAATTTGGCTATCTGGGTATATACATATATATATATATATATATATATATATATATATATATATATATATATCATTGTTCATGCAAAAATCATTGTTCATTCATAAATTCTTTCATTTTAATGAGTTTTGTGTATATTATACTTACATGAATCTAGTGGCAGTTAATATTAGCACCAGCCTTATAAAATGAAAACGAAGAAAATATTTATTAAAAAAGAATCTTAAGCTTTAATACTGTGAGGCTATATATATTCAATTCGAAAGTTAGTCTCAGGTTTAGAAAATTATAAATAGCGATAAGCAAGAAGTTACAACTCTATTACATAAAGGACGATTATGTGGTATTAATAATTTTGACTTCTCAATAACATGTTTAGATATACATTAAATTTATAAAAGAGAAGTAAAAACTGCATAGTTCAAATAAAGCAAAGGATACAATGGCTGTAAATATATATATTGAATTTGATACGTCAAAAAACATTTATATCTAATTCTAATTCCAAAACGGCAGACCTATTTTCATATGATTATAATATCAAGCACTTTTAACGTGATTACTATTGTGTCATTGTTCATCACAATTTTTCATTCGGTTTTATATAAGTTTTTAACATATGTTATTTTTGAATGATAGGACAAGGAAAATGTAATAGGTTCAATAAGATGCTGTTTTTATTTGCTTGATTTAGTATAGCATATACTGCATTTAAAGTTTGCACATTAAAACATGCATATATATTACATGGAGAATATAATTATTTATTCTATAATCTACAAAGCTACGTAAATATGAAATTCAGATACCAACCTTACAAATGTTTCAAATAATATATCAGAGTGATCTTATTCTTTTTTAAATAAATTTATCCGTTTTTATCGGGAGAATATATAATAATAAATAAGTATCGACAAAAACTTGACTGACGAAAAAAATTGCATTTGCCGCTATACGCATGTGTTTGATCAAAGGTTATTATCTAGTAAGATAACGAATATATATATATATATATATATATATATATATATATATATATATATATATATATATATATATATATATATATATATATATGTATGTATGTATGTATATGTATGTATATATAAGTAATAATATAAGAAGTTCATAAAGAACCTTAAGAAACCTTAAGCCTTGTATGTATTTAAAACTATTAGTTTATGTTGTTCCACTAATAATCCACAACGATGCCTTTGACAGTGTCAAAGTGATAGTCAAACAGAAATTTGAACTCGTATTTTATACTAATATAGAAGAATGTTTGTGCTGTCTAATTATGATTTCGCAAAGCTAAAACTTTTCTTCTTTATGCAATTGACAAAGCATAAAGGAGAGAAAGACGTTATTTTGTGATATCGCATATATTTTATATGTTTATAATTTGTATAGTGAAAGTTGCACACGAACATTTAATATTTATTCATGTGGAATATACTTTTTAAGTACCAATATATTGTATAAAATTTTATGCTGCAAAGAAAAGGATCGGATATGGTTCTTCATATTAATAAATCGTGAAGTATTCATTTATATACCTGTTGTATCACCGCTTTTTTACATTTTATTTTAGCTACGAGTAGTTTTTTAGCATTTTTGTTTGTTACGCGAATTTTTAGCAACAGGCTTTTCTTAACGAATATTTCAAATTTCATGTACGTGATTATCCGTGGCTTATCGCTTTCATTTTATCGAAAGAGACATATGCAGCTAAAGAAAATTGAAAAATCAACGATACCCGCCTATATTTGAATTTTAAATCTCGTTCGAGAATCTGTCGGTAAAACAGTTTGACGTGAGGAGGCGTTGAAGGCGTTGTTGCATCGGCGACGTCAACGCAGATCGATAGCTCTACTCACGGTACGAATCTACAGTATCTTGAGAATGTTCACGGTAATTCGTCATCCCGGTCATCCGTTTCTCTAAACAGTTGGCAGAATTTGAGCGTTCGGTGTGACGATAGTCAGCCGTCGGCGTCCGTTCGTAGGAAAGCGAGAAGGCACTGAAGGGTACACCTTTATCAGATTAAAGTAAAGCGAATTCGTTGAAAGAAGGGAATCTGATACTGAGAAAAGTAGGATTCAGTAGCCGATGTTGATCGGCTAGTAATTTCAACTTCGTTTTGGATCCCTTGACCTCTTGAACTCCCCGCGGGTTTTTTCATTCTCGTGAGGTGAATAACAGTGGTACATAGTCGAACCCCTGACCCCTCCTCGGGAGGTTTGCGCCTCGGCGCCTAAGCTATACCAAAGGAAAGAACAAGACATTGCGGAAATAGGAAGGTTAAGAGGACGGCACGAAAGGGAGATCGCGCCGTCCATCACCATGAAGCTCGTTGACCACGTGGTGAGGAGCTTCAAGGTGGCCAAGGTTTTTCGTGAAAATTCCGACCGCATAAACAGCATCGACTTTTCCCCGAACGGGGACACTTTGATCTCTTGCTCGGAGGATGACCAGATCGTGATATATGACTGTGAGAAAGGCACTCAGGTGCGTACGGTCAATTCAAAGAAGTATGGTGTAGATTTAATTCATTTCACACACGCGAAGAATACCGCGATACACAGCAGTACCAAAATCGACGACACGATCCGCTATCTAAGTCTACACGACAACAAATACATCAGATACTTCCCAGGTCATAGCAAGAAAGTTGTGTCACTGTGTATCAGTCCTATAGAAGACACATTTCTTTCTGGTTCTCTAGACAAATCGTTAAGACTATGGGACTTGCGTTCACCTAATTGTCACGGTGTTATGAACGTCTCTGGACGTCCAGTTGCCGCCTACGATCCAGAAGGTCTGATTTTTGCTGCAGGCGTCAATTCGGAGTTCATTAAATTATACGACTTACGCAGCTTCGATAAGGGGCCATTCGTCACGTTTAAATTGTCTCAGGAAAAGGAGTGTGATTGGACAGGACTGAAGTTCAGCAGAGACGGCAAAACTATACTGATTTCCACGAACGGTAGTACAATCCGTTTGATCGATGCATTTCACGGCACTCCTTTACAAACGTTCGCAGGTTACCTTAACAATAAAGGAATCGCGATTGAAGCTAGCTTTAGTCCCGACTCGCAGTTTGTATTCAGTGGATCTACAGATGGTAGAGTGCACGTATGGAATGCTGAGACTGGATATAAAGTTTGCGTGCTAAACGGCGATCACCCAGCACCAGTTCAATGTATTCAATTTAATCCTAAGTACATGATGTTAGCATCGGCATGTACCAACATGGCATTCTGGTTACCGACGGTCGACGAGAGTGCATAAAGTTAATGCATTAAACACTGGATGGGCAATGCTTCTAAGAATTTACATAATTTTCTGCAAGACGCCAGTGTTGGAATGAACCCAAGAAGCAGAGGACTCGCTGTAATATCCAGGATTGGCCCGCTTGGCTCGTTTGGAGTGCAGTCGTCTACCGCTTACATAGAAAGCAGTCTACGGCGCAATGTACGTGACACCATCGTAATACCTTGTCAATATTTAAGAACCGTGATGTACTGTTGCTTCTCTTCTTTCTTAAAGCATACTACAAATATCGCTAGTATTTGGATGTGTCATCTTGTGTACATAATTCCTTCTTGTGTTCCTATGTGTAGCATAACGATACAGAATTATCTATTTCTACACTGGGAAAACTCTTTGAATTGTACATTTCAACTAATTTCTGAGTGGTCGATGATTCTACGTACGCATCTTTATTATTACATCGCATATTTTGACTATAAAATTCTACAAAGTCATGATCATGCATCTGGGATCGTCGCAGAAAAAGAAATTGATCTACAATGCAGTATTCTAGCAATATCATAAATATATATGTATATATATATATATATACACACACATATATATGTATACACATATACATATGTACGTACAGAATATTTAACTGAACAAGTTCTTGGCACGAGTCAGCTTATTAGAAACGAGTTTGAAGCACAAACAAGAAATACTGCAGAACTGTGAATGATTCATTACGATGATACTTAAGAAGAAATATTGTAAGATGCACGCAAATTCACATACCCTGTGCGCCCGAGTCCAATTCTAGGATATTAGTATCCAAAACACAGTGAATTCGTAGCTGTTAAACTTGCGTACGAAGAAATATTAACGATGGTATTGTAACAATGGAAATCGAGCGATTGGTTACAATGTTTAAATTTCTCCCCAGTGGCCGTCCGAAATCAGGGATAGATTTCGTTTGCTCGAACCTTGTCGTTAGCGGCGTCTACACGAAAATTTAAACACGAATGCAACGATACATCGTCGAAACGCATTAAGAACAATGGTTATCGAGCTTATTTATTGTGCATCGTAAACACACGGACGTTCAAAATAGACACTCTGTTGACGGCAGTAAGGTATCACACATATTTCTACGACTTCCATGCGATAAAGGTATAATAATTCAGAAAGTATACTGCCATAAACGGCACTTACGTTATTACATATGTATTATTCTAGATACGGTATCGTTTTTAATCTACATGCGTGGAACCGGCGGGCCGGGTGAGAAACATTCGATGACGGTAGAAAGTGCGATTAAGTCTAATCGTCTCACGGTAGTTCAGTAAATTTTAATGTTTATATCATCGCGATATGACGTTTTCATCTTCGACAAGGGAAAAACAGGAGCGCTCGAACGGACAGGATGCAAGCACACGAGAGAGCGGGGTAACTGTTTTTAATGAAAATTATTAAGAGAAAAGAGAGAACGAAACAAAAAAATATGGGAAATTGACAATCCATAATCTTTTGTATTATGCAATTCAAATAGTCGAACGAGATCGTCTCGTTTCGCTGTACGCGTAGACTATTCGACAGTTTTATCATTAACTGCAAGAGAACCTCTCGTTGGGCATAGTATTACACAATTTTGTGTAACTCGTCGTACGTGTTTACAATTTACTTGCATACACATTCTGTCCGTTCGATTACGTATCCCTGCCTTCATCATACATGTATATACCATTATATTCACAATGTCCTCTAGAATTTCTAGACGTTTTCCTTAACATACTTTATGCAAGAGTAGATAATTATTATATACTATATTGAGAAGCGTGCGTGTATGTACGATTGCGTTTTCGTGTGTATTGTTTTATCAATTCTACCTAAAGGCAGCGCGTCTGCAAGTGTGTATGCGTATTGTGCGTGTATGTATGTATGTATGTATGTGTGTGTGTATATGCGAGTCGGTGACCACGAGGATGTATCTTTGTACGTAGAACGTGTTTGCTTGTATATCTTCGAATTTTGCGAGCTCACTTTCGAGCGCATCACATTGCGAATTGTGAATGTGGGAGAGAGTTCGCCGCCTCGTCTTGTAAAATAGTATTTTTCTAAATGGCGAAAACAATGTGTGCGCAACTATGTATCGGTGATTCTGTGTTGGAGCAAACGATGTATACCGATTATGATTATTTAAGAAATGCGTTCCACGACTTCAGATAAAGAGATATGTCAGACGCGATACAAATGAAAATCGTCTCATGAAAGTACCATGATCGATCCACGTATATAGATTAAACACTCTATCTCATATACTGCCAACTTATAAAATCGAACGGGTATGTTCTAAACACTTTGACGATACGTTTATCAACTGCAAACTTTCTGTTACGTGCGTGACCACTGTGTTCCCGGAAGTGAGGAGAAATATGAAAACAGAACTTGTATATGTATATACCGTGACAAGTTACGCGATGGAATATCATCTGATCGGCGGCCGTGCGCTGCACACTGGGCAATTTCGACCAAACTCGATTCAAAATCAAAGAACTTTCGATAGAAATGAGGTAGAGTGCGATGAAAATTTTTTTAAATTAAAGCTGAAACTATGCAGAATATGAGAAACATAGGGAGATTACGGTGCGAACGTTGATATTTATCATGTTAAACAAATTTTTTCCGCGCGCGGTAGTGGAGAAATCACATTTTCTTGGAGTTCGTACCGTTATCTCCTTATTTTTCCCATGTTCTGCAAAGTTTCAGCTTTAATTTTTAAAAAATTTCATCGCTCTACCTCATTTTTATCGAAATTCTTTGATTTTGAATCGAGTTTAGTCGAAATTGGTCACTGTGCGCCGCGTTAAAATCGTACGCTGCAAAAGAAACGTATAAAGAAAAACGTTTAACGATTCTCTTTTTATCGAGGTAACTTGACGTCATTCTCATCATTTTGTACATATACATATTATGTGTATATATACATATATAAAACGTTCTTTTCTTTTTTTTATATATTTGAATTCTTTGTTATAAATTCGACCATATACATTTTTCTCATTCTGTCGTTGTCAAAAACAACTCCTATATGGACCGGCACGTTTGCTCTTGTGTCATGTTTCCACACGACTCGTACGGCTGCTTAACGAAGGGATTTAGAATTAAATTGAATAAAAAAACAAAGACCAAGAAGAGTGTTCTAGTAAAATATTGATTGGATAAAAAAGAAGAATGCTGACACGCATTGTCGTTTGAATTTGTATTTAGGCATTTCTTCTAAGTTCCTACGTTAAGTTTTCCGTACGAGTTACCGTCGAGTATTTTATATAACTGAATTGTAGTTACGGTCAGTACTAATTTAAATGGTCAAAGATTTTCTGCGCAACGTAAAGAACCAGTCGAACGTTACAACATATTTTTTGCAGTAGGGTGACTTAGAGAACTAGGAACATACGAAAACAGGGGGCTGAAATCTTCAGCTTTAAAGACTGGACAGTGACGCGACATCTTCCAAACGGTAACACGAGAGTACGCACATTTTGAATGTTTTATTTTATTCGCGACCGGATACTTCCGCTTTATTGTTCTTCTAAATATGAACAATTAACAAACATTGCATTAATGGATTTTCAAATAGTGTGTACTCGATGCTGTGTCCTTCGTAAATCACGTATATTTTTTTTTACGCGTACAAGCTTGTATTTACTAGTAAATAATAGCGATTAAGAGCTACGATTCAAACAACCATTGTATTATGTACAATAACAAAGAAGTAGTTCGTATTGTTTTGTATAAATATCATACAGGAATCCGTTCAAGAGAGTAAAACGAAAAAAATGAAACACTTTAGCGACCATATTTATAATTATCTATGTTCCAGTTCGCTAAGCCAAGAGAATATTCCTGCGGATAGATAAAGTTCTCTTCCACTGACAATTAAACGTAACAACATATCAACGCGCCTATTAGAAAACTTTTAATTAGACGTTCTTTTAAGTCTGTCCAAAAAGTAGGCATACATTAATTATATATTTAAATTTTTCTTATTGGTAAAAAGATTTACGTGCGCAGAGTAAATTTCTATGTTCTCAAAGTAAAAGAAACAGAAAAAGTACTTTCACAAAACGATTAATAAGATTTTACCGACAAAAGTCAAAAGGAGACAAATTCTAATAAAACAGTTTTTTTGTACATCGAAATTTGGTCTTATCATTTTATTTCTTCTATACATTCGTTTTCGACGACGAATGCAATATTACCTCACCAGTGAAACACCCGATTGATTAAAGAAATTCAGTTTTTTGGGCATAATTCTTCTTTCGTGATTGTTTACGTTCTGTATTCATTTTGAAGATCGTTATAGTGATACTACGATATATATTGTATAACGATGTGATTGTTCGAAGCTATACATATAATACGTGTGTTAATATAACTTAATTACTCCTATGAAGTACATAAATCGGTGGAGTTTCTAGTAACTAATATGGTTAACGCTGTTCAAACGCTGCGATAAATGATTTCTCTGATAAACTTCCGTTTTTCTCCTGTACGATATAATAAATTTCTCATTTGTGATATACTATAGAGATCGCAGAAATTTCGTTCGAACCCGAATAATGTTTTTGATAGTTTATTTTTATACTTTTGTAGGTTGTATCAGCCGCATTTATCGCGATTTATTTGTGACTATTCGTATAGTTATAGAAGTGCAATACGAGCGGGATATTTATGAATTCCAAAAAGAAAAACGGATTGCACTCGTGATCACTGTCGTAAGAAATAATATTTTATTTATATAACTATTTGTAGCTACAGGAATCCAACGTACATACACGAATATTGTAAATCGTAAAACAGGTTCTTGAAATAAATCCGAGTAATAAAAGTATGATATTACGTCTATTGTATTTTTACGAAAGTTTCTCGATGGTTCCAAAATGAATTGATGGGAGCACACAATTTGTTATAAACTGATTCGACAACTGTATCATTACCACAAAAAATTTCATAATTTCAATAAAAGAAATATATATTTTTTAAAGTTTCTCTTCAAATTTTTAAGATCGAGGTCATTAGACGAGTTCGTATTCATCTGACAGTAGATCGTAGTACGTAAGATAAGAAGCATTTAGGACCAATAAAAAAAAAGACTAATGTTTTATTAAAAAAATCATTTTCATACTAAATTACAGTAAAAAGAGAATATTCACAAAATAACTATTTTACTTCTCTATCGTCTGTATGTGATACAATGATTTTTCCTTGTCAGAAATTGGAACTGGCGCTCCTGACATCACGTCGCGACCCTCTGTAGTTTTTGGAAATGCTATTACGCTTCTTATACTTTCAGTATTACACAATAAAGACATGAAACGATCCAATCCTTGAACAAAATTGAAATTTCAAATACTATTCACGTCGATATATTATTTTTTAGACGTTCTAAGTAAAATACCTAAAGCAATTCCACCGTGTGGCGGGGCACCGCACTCGAACGCTGAAAGCATGTGTTCCAAAGATGATTCGTCTATGTCTAGCATTTTTAATATTTGTTTTTGTAAGTCTGATTGATGAATACGTATTGATCCTCCAGCGATTTCAGAGCCATTCATAACTAAATCATAATGCAGTCCTCGTACCTATAATTAAATGATTATTTAACTGAACTTTAAGTTCATTACGATGACGATAACTTTCTTGAACGATAACATTACCATTGTCGGATTTTCAGAAAGATAATGAACGTCATCTGGATGAGGTTGTGTGAATGGATGATGCATAGTTTCTAATTTATTCTCCGTGTGATTAAATGAAAATAATGGGAAATCAGTAACCCATAAAATTTCATTTCCAGAAGATCGAATTCTCTGTCCTTTACCCTCTATTAAATCTGTGAACGCAATACGCACTCTTCCCAATAGCGATTGCTATAGTTTTATAAAGAAAATTAGTATATCTGTAAACACTACATAATTTACAATAGTATACTCACTGTGGGGAGCTTTTCTCCGCAAGCTAAGAATAAAATATCTCCATCCTTTAAATTTAATTTTTCTTCTATATTTCCCTTTACGATGTTGGAATAAATTTTATTCGAATCCGCTGCTGCACAAAGTATTTTTAATTGAATTAATCTTACAAACGGGAAATCGCGCTGCAGCTTAGAAATTTGTTCTTTGGTAGATTTTGTAAGAAAATTCTAAAACAAATATATGAATATATAGAAGCAGATGAATAAAAAATATTAAATTTAAATTCGCACGTTTCTTTTTACAAACGTACATGTTGATTTGGATAAACTAAAGCATAAATCTCAAAATTCTCGTCCCATTTAACTTTTAGTGTTTCCTCCATTATAGAAGGGTCAACCATATTCGTCAGTTTATGAAGCTGAAATATAAATGCTATCAGTATCAATAAAGAATGAAAAATTGTTTACAGTAATGTATGATCGTTTTACCTGATACGGTATTCTTAGATCTGGTTTATCCGTACCATACAGTTCCATTGCTTCATTAAAAGTGAGTCGTTTGAAAGGACTAGTTATAGGATCCAATTCTTCAGGCCAAGAATACAGCAACACGTTTTCAGTTAGTTCCATTATCCCTTCGCAATTGACAAATGACATTTCTAAATCCAGCTATAAAAAAACATTTATACGATACGATTCTTGCTCCATAATACTATACCCTTACAAAATACGAACCTGGGTGAATTCAGGTTGTCTATCGTGCCTAGCAGTTTCATCTCTATAACATTTAGCAATTTGAAAATATCTATCAAAGCCACCAACCATTAATAATTGTTTAAACTGTTGAGGACTTTGTACCAGTGAATAGAATTGTCCTGGGTGTTGTGTCGGAACAATAAATTCTTGAGCTCCCTGCATATGTATATACATATATATGTACATAGAAATATTTGAAAAAATTTTAATGTAAATGCAAACATTTCAACACACATACTCCAGGAGTACATTTGAATAACGTAGGTGTTTCTATATCCACGAAGCTGCATTCGTTAAGCAGGTATTCCCTCATTTTTGCTATAACTTGAGAACGTAATCTTAGATTTCTTTGTAACTCAGGATATCTCAAAGCCATATATCTATGTTTCATTTGCGTACTCTCCTTTGCTTTACTAAATTGTCTCATGAAAAGAGGCAAATTTGGTTTGGCTAGATTCAAGATTTCCAGAGATTCTATTTGTACTTCGATATCTCCAGTTTTCATTTCATTGTTCTTTTGTCCCTTCGGTCTCTCGATCACAGTTCCCGTTACACTTAGTACACTTTCAAAGGTCAAATTTTTAACTATTTCCGCCAAATCTTTTCTCTATAGTTAAACGTAAAAAATATTTATTTCCACTGCCATATGTGTAATCAATAGACTATTTGGTAACTTACATCATTTGGTATTATCATCTGTGTACAGCCATAAGCATCTCGTAATGTAATAAATTTGTTCAATCTTTGAAATTCTAGCCAGCCACACATGTGAACATGAATTCCTACATTTTCAATGTTAAGTTCACCACACGTGTGAGTCCTCGAAACAAATTTGTTAACAGGTCGCACATTGTCTTTTATTAGCTGTTTTTCAATAGCCAAATCGTGAGTACAGGCCACTAAGATGGAACATGTTTTCATAAGCTGAAATAAATTACATTACATTAATAAAATCATAAATTACATGAATTCCATGAACATTTTAATAAATATTAGGACTTACTTCGTGTTTACATAAATAATTTGTAGAAAATAATTTACGAAACTGATTCTTCGATCTCATAATAGTACTTCGAAAACTGAACATCTTCCTTGTAATCAATAAATTAATAATGTTTATGAATGTTCTTAAACGTATTTTATTAATCGAAAATCACTTATGTACAAATCAAATTTAATATTTCAAATGTGCTCTACTAAAATGTTAATAAAACTTTCTTTACGCTTTACACCTTGCACATTATGTATGATTGTTTGTATTTTACAGAGAGTTGACTATCATAACAATGAGAACAATGAAGTGAGTTCTATTTCGTACTGAGATTATTGATGGGCACTATCGACCGTAGGTCCGTGCTATCGACTAAATTCAACTATCGACATCGACTAAATACTTACTAATATTTAGTCGCGATAGGTCGCGATCAGTCGCGATATATGTACTATCGACTATTCAGTCAATCGCCTGACTTTTTTTCAGTTGCGCCTACGCAGCTTTTTCTTAGTTGCTCCTGCGCAGTTTTTTTCAGTTGCGCCTACGCAATTTGTTTTTAGATGAGCCTGCGCCTGGGGGCGACCAGAACCGTCGCGCAAGCCAATGCAAGCACATGCAAGAAATAAGCGCCCAGTATCTACTGATCTACCACTGCCACTACTAAAGATGATGTTGGTTCTGTTCCGTGCTAAAGATGGTGTATATTTACTTTGACAATCTCGTCACTGCTTGAAATCACTGAAACGCTAAAAGAAGAGCATTGATGTCGTGCTTATAAATATTTTCGTTTGTATCAGTGATTTCGATGAGATTACAAAAATACAGCTAGGTATTTTAGACTGTATCACTGTATGATTTATTGAAGTTGTCAAACATTTCAACCAGAATGGCAGAAATGGAGTGGCCGTGGCAATACAGTTTTCCTCCGTTTTTCTTGTAAGTATGAAATGATTATCGTATTGTTTCAACAATAACTTTAACGTAGATTATTGTGTTTTATTTTCAAGTACTCAATTGAAATGATTTACCTCGAAAACAAGAACACATACGGTTTTAGCACATTTTCAGGTTAAACACGGTTATGCACAAAGAATGACATGTAAACTGTTTTCATAAGCGAATTTGTTAGGTTTTATTCAGTACACAATTCCACTTTTTTAAACAAAGGAATTCCGCATTTTTCATTTGTATTAAAAAATTTATGTATACGCGAGTATTGATTGTTTGTTACTGCGTTACTTACTTTAGAATTTTTCAGTCTCCAACCGCATGCGGATACTAGAGCTATGCAAATAGCAGCGTGGAAGGATTTAATATTGGAATATCACCGTGTGACAAAGCAGTCTTCGTTGGATATTCGAGAAGCACATTCAAGTCCGTTGTTCAGTAATGCTGCAATTAATCGTATCCTTTCCATATCGCTTATGTAAAAATAACTGGTAAACGAAATGATAAAGTATGTTTCCTTGATGTATGCAATAGGAAAATTATCTTCAGAAGTTGTTTTATTGGTGTTAGAAGAATTAGCAAAGTCGGGGAATGCAAGTCCATTAGACGAAGGTAAGCAAAGATGGCTGGTTTATTGGCATACTTTAGAAGAATGGGGTGAAATGATATATAATTGGGCCCAAGAAAAAGGATTTATTGGATCTGTGTGCACTCTATTCGAATTAACGCAAGGAGAAGATACGATGGATCAAGGTGTGATTTTGTTTAAAAATGATTCTTGGTTAAAAGGGAAAACGGAACTAAACGATCAATTGTATGTTTCCAGAATTTTATGGACTCAATACGGAAGTATTAATCAGGGCACTGAAAACTCTAGAAGCAAACAAAAAAGCTGAGTTAATTTTATTCGATGATAATCAAGGTGTAAAGTTCTTCTGAACAGGTAACCGTATAAAAGGAATTTCTTTACAAAATGTAAATATAAACCTGGAGGAATTAATAAGTGACAACCAAGCAAGGAATTTATGAATTAGAATATGACCAAAATTTAATCATAAAATTAATTTAAAAAAGTACATATTAAGTATGTTTACAGGCTATTATTTCGTAAGACTTATTATTAATAAAAATCTGTATAATAAATACTATATATGTACAGAAATGAAGTATGTAGAAATAGCATTGAAGATAATTTTTTATACTTGTTGTCCTCAATAAATATGTGGAATGTTTCAACGTTACAAAAGTCATATTGTATTCTGATCTCGCATAGAAGAACATAAACGTAACTGTCATAAACATTATTATAACAAACAGCAAACAAAAACAATGCATTTAGTACGTTAATGAGAAATAGAATTTATGCTTTGTCGTAGTTCTTTAAAATCCTAAATAAGTATCATGCTAATAACAATATCTGGCAATTACATAAATACATATGTAAAGTAAGATTTGCACCCAGGATGAATATACATTAGTACAAATAATTGACTATGAAGTATACAAAAAATGTGAACACATTAAAATTGTGTTAACATAATATCATGGCAATATGTTAGAGCGGAAGGAAAAATCGACGATTTATGCCTCTACTTTCCTTACTCTTGCTAGTTCAATCGTTTCTTCTGGAAGAGTAACATTCGCTTCCAGTTCTTTTTTGCTCATATGTTCGACCACATAAGCTCCGAGCGCGTCGCATATAACATTTATCGTTGTTCGAAAACGGTCCCTGCAAAAGAATTTCATAATCATTATAAAAATTTAACGTAACAACACTGTACAGATTAAAAAGTGGCAACCAATATACTAACAAGAGCCAATCGACCGCAATAATGAGTGTTACATCTTCAGCAGGCAAGCCTACAGTGTCCAAAACCATAACCATCGTAACAAGACCAGCTTGTGGAATACCAGCAGCTCCTATACTCGCTGCGGTAGCAGTTATACTGGAAAACAATGTTGCGGTGTAATAACGATTATGCTCGTACTATATATATACGTGTAATACAGTTTCTAATTTACAAATTTACCTGATGCCGATAACATTTCCGAGAGACAATGAAACATTTCTAACTTGAGCAATAAATATCGCAGCAACAGCTTCGTATAATGCAGTCCCATCCATGTTAATAGTGGCACCGATTGGTACAACGAATCTTGTGATTCTAGGATCTACACCAATGTTATCTAAACACTGTATTGTTACTGGCAGGGTAGCAGTGCTGTAATCGTAAACGTGTTCTCATATAATTCAAGTACAGATAAATGTAAATAGAACAACTTATGGATTTTGTAAACAGCCTTACCTAGATGAAGTGCCAAACGCAGTAGCCAAAACTTGGCCCATTTTTGAGAGCAATTTGAACGGCAGTTCTCTGGTACAAATGAAGAATATAATGGAAAGAGTACCGCAACCGTGAATAATCAATCCTAATAATACTGTGACAAAGTATAAACCTAGTTGTCCAACGATGGCACCGATATCTTCGATTTCTAAGAGTTTCGAAGTAACAAGAAAGAGAACACCGATTGGGGAGATCCTACAAATAAGAGTAATGATCAAATATAGTTTACATAGATATAAATTGATTAATGTACATATTATGTAACTTTGTATACCATATCACCCATTTAGTAATCAGCATAGATGCTTCGGATAAGGCATCGAAGAAAGTCAACAGAGGCTTGCCAGCCTCCCCCATTTTGCTAATGGCTATACCGAACACAATTCCGAAAACTACCAAACCTAGAGTGTTGGTACCATCCCCATAGGTGGAGGATATTTCCCAATCTTGTAAACTAGCTGCAAAGAAAAATAATCAGATCACGGAATTATGTTAAACGACTTTTGGAATCAGATGTTTTAAATCTTTACTTACTGTCCGTTTCATTCTCGGGCTTAATTAATATTGTTCGGTACTGCAATCAAACGATATTCGATTAAAATAAAACATAAGGGAAATTGTCATTTGATCGAAATGAAACGAATATTCATACATACTTGAGCAATGCAGGCTTGTACAAGATTCGGAGGAAACACGTTTCTGTAAAACGAAAGAATGTCATAAGATCGTTCTAGTAATTCATTGCAGGAAGAGAGGATATAGTAAACTTATATACCTGATTAGATCTAGCAGAGTATCTACAGTGGTAACATTCCTGGGTGGTTTCACAGATTCATTTGTAGTTAAAGTGTGCGAGCTGAGTTGTCCAGGTTTAATAATTAAAACGAGTATTATTCCTAGGACTACAGCGGATATGGTTGTAGACGCATAATAATAAATCGATCGTACACCGATCCTTCCTGTAAGATGAAACAAGATCACATGCAATCGCGATTCATCTTTCCCTTCAAAAATGCGGTTTAACTATGGCAAAAATCGCTGAACTAGAGTTCAATTTGCTTTCTCGGATTTCCACCTGTTCCCAAAATTAAAAAATCTCTTGCATCGCTGGATGGAGTGCATTGAAGTTGAATGAGATTACGTTGAGAAACATAAACAACGTAGAACTCAAAATTGTGTTTCTACGCTGAACCCGCGAACTTTTCAAATTGTCCTCGTATTTTCAAACTGAGCGGTATCGTGTACATAACGTTGTTACTTTACGAAGTTAAAATTACACAAAGGGATCAAGATTTATGTGCAGCTCGCCGAGTTTCTTATCGCGAGACCAAATGTCACGATTGTTGAGCTCTCATATGTACAGTGGGTGTACAAAGTGTTCGTCTTCGTAAAATGTAATAACTTTTTCATTATTGTACCAAACGACCTGATTTTTTATAATTAATTAGAAGCATTGGTTTAAGAAATTATATGAGAAAAAGATTTTCCAAAAATTGCAATTTACAAGGTTGTATGCGTTAGACGAGAGAGAGGAAAGAGGAACTCGGTCAGCATTCGCTGCAATACAGAAAGTGGTCGATTAAAAGTAATTATCGAGTGATTAGTAACGCGAAGTCAATATTTATCTGTAAGAAACGTAAAAGTGTTTATTATCGAATTCGTTAACATCGCGCGCTCGCGCAATCTGAAGTAATCAGATCTTATGGAGCACCGACTTCTGATAAAACACCATTTGAAAATACAGTTTAAATGGAAACAAGATAAATTGCGTAATCTTTTGCAAGTCAAACATTATGTGCAAACATTGAAACGAAACTATAAATGTGGAAGATATCGCTTCTCTAAGAATTATCAGACGTTCGGAATTAGCCCAGATAGGGCTGGATTTGTAAATACGTCCGCAGCTATCTTCAACATTGACCAAATGTACAAGGTTTTCAAAAAAATGATTTTGCCAGAAATTTGAACCCTTACCGGATAAACCGAGATCTAATCCACCGATAGCGCTGATAATGCTAGCGACGATCAATGGTAGAATGAGAGCCTTCAGCATCCTAAGAAATATATCTCCTGGAAACTGGATGTACATTATCTCGCGTTTTGTCCATGGCTCGTCTCTGGAGTGTCTCAAAATGAAACCGAGAACAACTCCAGCCACAACACCGAGCACCGTCAACATCGTTAGCATGTTCTCTGATAGACAACTTTTCCATTTTTTCGGATGCGCCATATCTTCGACGTTCGAAATCCTAAAAGAAAAAGAAATCGTAATTACACTTAGTCGTGAAAACACAATTATCGCTTCAAGTTATTGTACTTATAATTAGCGATGTGAAAAAAAGAGAACAGTTATATCCGATCTACTGTTTTGGTATTTATTTCATTTAAGAAGAAAGGCGTAACATTCGTATTTGTTGGATTTCGTTTAAAATCTTCATCGCGAGTCCCAGAACAATTTGCGATCATTCCGTCTTCCTATAACGCGTATCGAGAAGCGTTCTGGCTCAGAATATGAGAACACGATTGGGAAATATTTAACATATAATACAAGCTAGAAGTGGGTCAACGAGGTCTGCCATTTTCGGTAGTGGGGACAAGACTTTTGTGGCCAACCGTACGATCATGGGAACCAACGAATATTCGTGATTCGCAGAAATGGATTGCGTAAATTTTTCTACCACGATACGGAGTGGTTGCGAACGATTCGGCGCTGAACACCACGATTACGTTATTATCTTTTTATATCGCGCTTGTGATACAGCCGACATCCTTATGATCGCGGGCGAATATTCAAACATCTACAAACGCTGTACCGAAAGGTCGCGATAAGACTGACAAGTGGGTGCTGTGGATAAGACGGGAAGGCGTTAGAGCCGGCACGAGCATAATTTCGTTGCCAGTCGAGATTCACGGGCGATCGGAATAGGTAAATAAATACCAGTCAACGGCCTAAATTGATATAATACCTCATACGATACTTAAACCTTTAAGTAATTAATTAGATACCAACATATTTAACGATGTTTACAATATTTTGAATAATGGAACAGCACTTTTTAACGACGACTCTGAATCGCTCGAGTGCTAAGGGTAAATTATCCTTTTCCTTGAGGTATCTCGAAACAAGGAATATATCACTTAGATCGCTTTCGCAATTATGGGCACAATTGTTTTCCGTCATGGACTTGAATTCTCAATGAAAATGTCTCTTCGACTTCTGAAAGTTTCCATGTATGTATACCGGCGCGCGATGGAATCCGATTACCTACGGTGGTTCTTTTTTTTCGCCGTTCTTGGAATATCCTCGCCGACAATGGAAAATATTATATCCACGTCGTTTTAGTCGCGTCCTTGGCCGTAAGCCATGCAAAATGCATATTCTCTCGTTAGAACGTGCGAGCCCGTGCAGTTGTCCAACATAATTGCAAAAGCGCGCAGGAAAAACAATCTACAGGCCTCGTTGCGGTGTACGTTTCATTGGTCCCGCATACTAATTGTTGCTGTCAGCCCGTACAACATAATCTATTATATAATGTTAAATCGCTATGAAATATGCATGCCTCGAGATGCTTTGTACGAAGTGAAGATCTATTCGGATGCTACGCCCTTTGTTTCCCAGAGAAGGATCGTCGTGGATCGATTCAGCAAAGAGACTCGTCGAATCACAGGGAAAAAATCTTTGTTGCATTTTGCGAAAGTAAAAAACAATGACGCAAAGAAAACCGTTCGGTTGGATCATAGAGGACAAGTCTGGGTCCCGGTTTCCTAATTTGAACAGCGGCGTCCGTTATTAGAAACACCGTCCAACAATGGATCGCGTTGTTACCCGATCCCTGTAGGGTCCCGTGAAAAGTTCAAACAGTATTCATCGGATTTACATAATTAATATTACACAACGTGTATCGAGCGTATAGATTACACTTGAGGTGACGAAAGAGCTCAAAACATTTCTACCCGTCGCGACGTAAACTTGGGAGAGAAATTGGGGTGTACTTCCGGAAAGCTCCGATTTTGTTGAAATTTTAGCTGCAGCTTATCCTCGATTAGAGAAAAAAATCTTTAAAAGAGTATAAAAAAGATCGGAGGTACGGGCTTTTCGAAAGTTTATCCAGAAATTGTAAACTCGCGTGGAACTAGGGTCAGAAGCATTCGTGGAATAACGATGTATGGGTATAAAGAGAGCTCTATTTTCCATACGATTAACGATACAATTGCATCAGAGATTTCTCGTTGAGTCAGAGTCTCGCATAGATTAGTATTTAGCGAGGCTAAAATTCTGTGCATCTCTGGTGGATTTCTGACATAAAAATAGGACAATGACTAAAGGATTGTAACCGGTATAGTCTGCCTGTAATCTGAAGAACCGATGGCTGCTACTACGCGTTTATCAGCGGAGAAGGGTACCTACGCGTGAAGGGCATCCGACGTATCGGTGATTAATAACCGGAAAAAATTGATTGACCCAAAACAGTGAATGAACAGAGGATTTTCTCTTCTGTATACAATGTGCGCATACACGCAAACACGTGTATATCCAGAAGGAACTGGTATCAACCGGTTCGAACTGTACTGGAAGTCTGCCTATGGCGGTCCATCAGCTAACCGAATCGTACGCCGCAGAAAAATCTGCCATTGTATTCGGATGTCACAGAGTATCTTTCGGAACGTGTTCCTTCAATGTTGCTAAATAAATACAAACGATACGATGATCTTTATGTTCAATGTTTTAATACTTCCTAACGTGAAAACTAACTTTTTTAGGACAACTTAATATTTATTTAGCAATATTAAAGGAGCACGTTCCGAAAGAATCTTTTCGGACAGCCTAGTATTTTGCGCGTCTAGTTTTCTTATTTTGAATTTCCTAAGAAACTGTAAACTACGAATTTAATTCGATTTAATATTTTATGTGTCTGTTGTGCCGCAGAAATGGATCTCGTTTGAGATCTGAAATGCTTAATAAAAAATAAAAAAACAAACAACAACAACGAGAAACGTGACGCGTACGAAACGAGATCAAATCAACCTTCGCTTTAACGGGTATTAAAGTGGGGCCAAATACAAACAGCGAAACACATGTGCCATTCTCGTTTGAATCGTCGAGAGCAAAAGTATAGCTCTCCTGCGCGCGCAATCGCGCCAGTCTTAGAACACGCGAGCTTCCTAAGCTTTTACGAAGATTCAAATTGTTTCTCAGGACAATTGATTGCGCAGTATTATAAAGAATGGTACACGGTGTAAACAAGTGCAATCTCATCGCAACTTTCTTTCTCGGAAAACAACCCTACACAACGCTGTTTCGCAACACGTTCGCAAAATTACATTTTCCCTTGGATGCGATACCGACGTTCGATTTGACGAAACTATTAACTAAATGATTTCGAGAATCCCAAAATTTGTCATAGTTAATAACGATCAATGAATCGGTGTTTACCTATGGTTAGTATTCTCTTCTAATGAGTCGTAAGATTCGCGCCATCATCGATCGTTACTGCCCAACTATTTTTAATTTGAACTTTGGCACTAATATCCGCGCAAGCGTTTCGAAACTATACAATACTTTGAATTTTAGCGCCACCGATCGAGAGAAACGGTGGATTATATAATAAAGTACCATTACGGAATAATAGGGTCTGAGATAGCATCTCACTGCGAAATACAACAGGAAAAAAAGTAAACCGGAAGTTATAATTGCTTCCAACGAACTGCGTAGCTATTTTTATTAAATTAACGAAGAAACGACACCAACTGCCTCTTTTTTCTTTCATACAGGAACAAGAACTCCGATTACTCATAGTTGATGTATGGTAGATCCAAAACGAATAAAAATTGCACCAAAATCTATCGAATTTTATATTCTAACCTTTTTTTAACATTTTTATAAGCCATAAACGCGTGAAGATCCGCAGTCTAATCGATAGACTTACGCAAAATTAATGTTGTCTGTATCGAATGGAAGAAATGGAACCTAAATTGAATGTTATTCCAAGAATCGTATATTGACATGTTCGATTAAAAAAATTGCTCTATACGTCTATGGTGTACAAACGGTTTGAACCGTTCTACAGAGCACGTGTACCATCGAGACGCAAGATAGGCACGGTTCATTAAACCGTTTATTCGTTCGCAACGGTAACAGATACACTCGGCGATGCACAACAAGAAAGCTCAACGACTGTTCCCATTTAAAACTCGCAATTATCAGCGTCTACGAACCAACACCACAGATAATGTCGCATCCTTGGATTTCCCTTATTCTCGTCGGCACGCGAAACAACATCTTCGATTACGTTAATCTCGAACTTTCTCGGAGAAAGATCAACATCGATGGAGGAACGCCGATTCGTCGCGAATTCCTTATCGGCGAGTAATAAATTACATTTCCATCGAACGGGTTAAATCATCGGATTTCTCTTCGAGAGATATCGTGTTTGTTGCTCGACTCCGTCGGTAAAGTTGCTGGTATCGCACGTACTTACGTATTTAAAAGAAAAAAAAAGAAAAAGAAGAGAAGAAAGGAAAGGAAGAGTTAGCTTACCCGTCGCGATTCGAGAGTTAACAGAATCCCGTGGCGAATGTGGCAGGATCGACGAGTTTCGCTGTTCGCGTATTGTGTTGTCCGAATCGGGAAACTGGGGGCACCTTTCGTTCGGGTTTTAGAGAGCGCGAAAAGTCGTTCTTCCCGCGGACGCAATCGTGGTACTGGTACTGTCGGCGCGCTCCGTTCTCGTGGAGTGCCGGCTTGCCCATGAGACCAGAGAGCCCTTCGTCGCGTGGATGCAACATGTGTGCGTCAGAGATCATGTATCTGCCCCTCCTGGCCCCCCTTCCTCGAACATTCGCCACTGTTCGCCACTATCGCAGCTTCTCTGTTCATGTTCACGCGTTCCCCGTTCCTTTTGCCCCCTTTCACCCAACTCCTGGGTACACAACGCCTCCCTCCCGTCTTTCTTCACATGTATTTACCTTTTGCGCATGTAAATACTCGCGGTCGAGCGCGCACACACCAAACGTACGCGATTTTATAAACCGAGACTTGAATGAACGGTTAAACCATGTACAGTGAGCGTGCAAAGTGTTCGTACAATTTTTAAAATGGAATAACTTTTTTATGATTGCACCAAACGACCTGAATTTTTAGAATTAACAAGCTGACCCGACAGACCTTGTCCTGTCCAAATTTCTATAAATTTGTTCGTGATCGATAACGTAAATTCAAATTCCTATCGAAAAAGAAATTGTGTGATGTTTTCGGCGCACAGGTTCGATTGCAATTTAGAAAATTTTCAAGAAAAATCGTGTGAAAATTTCGTTAAGGGCCCTAATACAAAAATTGAAATGCTTTTTTTCGATTGCGGAATTCTCGATTAGAATACTCGCACAGCGATCCCCAGCTTGTTGAGCTTCGGTTCGATCAGTATCGGCCCATTTGGGTTAGAATCCGGAAATCTTCGAAAACCCATCTACCTATAATATTTTCGGTGAAACTGCGTGTCGTTTCAATGTTCAGCGATAAGGCGGGCTCGAATTCAAACAGACGCGTGCTCCGATGTTCGAACGTTCCCGTAACGTACCCTTGGATATTATTCGACATCGTTCTTGATATGGAAATGAAATTTTTTTCTGTAATTTTGAAAGAATTTGGCTGATTACTTATTTCCTTATTAAAAGACACCGTTAACGAAATTATGTAATAGAAGTGAAACGAACTGCGCACACGCAATACATGCCAGTCCATCAACGAGGATTTAATTAATGTACAGTTTACAAAAATTGGTGTGAGAATTACTTGACCGCTAGGGACAATGTTTGTATAATTGGATTGAGGTCAGTCACGTGGCTGTTTTAATTATTCTGTTTCCCTTCAGTTCTGCCTCCCCCTATCCCTCACCACCAGCGCATATTTCGCCAAATTTGTTTCACTCTTTTTGCTGTGCGTGAGTAGATTGAAGGAACTGACGAATGCCTCGCGGCATCATACCGTTACGCTTATATTCTACGTATGCGATGCCAACTCTATTATACTTTAAAACTCGAAACGGTACTTTCCCCGTAAACAAAAGGCCAAACAGAGTAGCTTTCGAATCCTTAAAGAAAAGAGAAGCAAGAATTATTAATTACAAACGTTTATTGAAGAATGGACAATATTTATTTTATTTTATAAAATTAAATCGAAGTCAACTAATACTAAAACATAGCAGTTGGAAAAAGAAAAGTATCATGCGCAAAGTAAATGTAAACGCATGACATAGAACTAGTCCAAAGTGAAACATCATATGGCGAGGTACACAATAAATGTAGAATTTCATTTTTTATCCAACAGTAATGGAATCTCAAATTAATATCCATATTGTTCGTGAATTTAAAACTTAAAGTATTACAAGTTTCCAATACATCATTCTTGTTAAATATGCGGAATGATTGTTTGAACCGAAAGTCTTAAATTATATCTTAACAGTAAGTAAAAAAATAGCACGTTTGTGCAAGGCACTGCAATCACAAGATCATCAGGACACTCCTGACTCAATCGATTCTGAACAGAACTTGTCGATTCTTCTACGGAACTAGAATTCTTGTTGGAAGAACGAAGTAGAATGTTTTCCCTTCCGTTACATTGTATGAAAATACCAAGTTGTTCTGGTAATTCCAAATATTAACAGCTATGTAGACTGCGATTAACAACTAAGACACTTTATGGACAATATATACAGAACACTTTGCTTTTGTGAACGACTTATCGGTAATGAAGGCTGTATCGATGACGTAGCAAAAAATTTAAGAAACCATACTTTGCTGTCGCATCTTTTAAATTTAGTAGATCTTCAAATGCAAATGGATGTAGCAGTTTGTTTCGGTAATCTGATACCAACTGGATTTTCAATTTCAATAGAATATTCTGTCATGATAGTTAAGCTTTTCTATGAATATTAACAATGATCTGAAGTATTATTTACATATTAGTACAGAAGACGGCACAGAAGTTAATTCTCTGGTGGCGGTGACGTTATTTTCCTCTTAAAAAGCAAGATGTGTGGCTCTGAAATCAACAAAGAATTCCATTAAAATTCATTAATATCGAGAAGGTGCTCGAGATACTACAATTTCAAAAATAAATAATTTATACCTGGTTTATGAATCATGTAATGTACCCATCCTTGGCTTTGCTGGACACCAATGGCTCTCCATTCTTTCTCCGAGAGTAGATGAGTGCTTGGCACAAATTTTACCATCTCTTTTGGTAAAACCACATGCCTGAAGTAAAATTTTCTCATTAATAAATTAATGAATAATATTTTCGAGCTTTCTATTCGATCTCTTTATTCGAGATTATTGCGATAATACGAGGGAGGTTTATTGCAGTTATTTATGATGTCGAGAGAAATGTCGAAAATTTTTTGTAAGCAAATTTGAAGAAAGCGGAATTTATCGAAATCCTATTTTGTAGATCCAAAACAAATAGAAATTGTAAAAAATCCTATCGAATTTTATATTCTAGCCTTTTTCGAATATTTTCGTAAATGCGTAAAGATCGGCAGCCTAATGATTATATTTAAATAGTATTCTTAATAGAAATAGATATATTTGTTGATCTGCACAAGTAGTTTCTAATAGTTAAAAGTATTGCGAATTCTTTGTTGCATAGCTATAATCAGGATGCTGGACGTACGTGACGTACCATGAAGTAAAATTCTTGGAAAACGTAGCCGAAAAACGAACAAAGGGATTATTGTCAAACCGAATGGAATAATATCGCGATTACAATTTCCGTTGCATGGAAAGCCTTTAACAAATTTGTGAAACGCGACATCGAAGCAAACATACGTTTGACGAATTAGGCACGTACACGTCTCTCCAGAGAGCATAGAAAATGGCACAAATTGATCAAAATCAGAACCTAAATCGTACATCACGGGCTACCGTTATTTCAACCAACCTGTATTCGTATTTGTCGTCGTAATATTTATCCGAATAGTAGATTTTGTTTGACATGTTGTTTCACTGAACGATTATCTTCTAGACTTTCAACACCAATTACGTATTCACCGAATGCGACGAAAAATCGTCTGTGAAATTTTGAAAACCTTCTGCCCGACTTCGTATACTACGCGATTTGAAAGTTTTAACGGATGTAGTGTCAAGAAGAGTGGAGGGAATGTACTCCGTATTCGTTGACAGTCTGTACGATGCGATGTGTATAAATCCATTGGTTAGAAAAGTCCAAGATATAACGCGATAAATAAATATATAGATGAGAACAACGAGAAAATTTATTTATATTTATTATTTTTTGTGAAAACAATTAAATATTGTATGTCTAGTGTATTTATACATTGCATTATTTTACGTTTTTTCGCGTGAACGGAAGTATGCTCGTAGTACACCGGAATCAGCTGAATACAGCTGAATACAGTCCAATACAGTCTGAAATTGGACAATGGCGGACGTTACTGCGTTGTCGTTGCTTGAGGGGTTAAGTGTTACAATAATGGATATAGTGTAGAAAACTTTGCGTAAAGAAGAGAACCAGTTAAATTCGCGAGAAAAATGGAGAAATATTCACGCAGGAGAGATTATGAGAGACCTAGAAAAGAGGATAGAGATCGGTACGGGCGTAAACATAAACATTCAAAGAGTTCGAGTGAAAAACATAAAAAGTCCAAACATAAAGAATCATCCGAATCACGAGAATCCCGTAAAAAATCGTCGAAACATAACAGCAGGAGAAGGTAAAGTAAATTTAACGATTACACTGCGGATCTTTATGCATTCACGAAGAAATTGTAATGCTGCAATATTGTTGTTGATACAACAAAGTCATATAACATTAGTAACATTTTTATTTTGCATATAAATCCGCAGTCCATTAACGATACTTTATATTCCAATTGTTTTATTCTTTATTTTGTAACGGACCTGCTTCTAAATGTAGGTCGCCGTCATCGTCCTCAACTTCTTCGAACTCAAGCGAATCCAGTAGCTCACCTTCTTCAGATTCGTCATCGAATTCTACCAAGCTCTTAGAGAAACTTCAAAAACAACGTCAGAAGCAAGTCGAGGATAGAAAACGTCAGAAAGAATTAATGAAAGCTACAGAGACACCAGAGGAAAAGAGGCTGAGACGTTTAAAGAAGAAGGAGGCCAAAGAACGCAAGCGTAAGGAAAGAATGGGTTGGGACAATGACTATTTGCATTACACGAATACAGATAATCCTTTCGGAGATGGAAATTTGCTTTCAACGTTTGTGTGGTCGAAGAAGCTCGAGAAAGAAGGTCTGCTGGGTGTTAGTAGAGAAGAATTAGAAGTTCGGAACAGACACAAACAAGAAGAAAACAAGAGAGAGTTGGAAAAAGTTAAGAAAAGGAGACAAGAAAGGGAATTAGAGAGGCAACAGAGAGAAGAAGAAATGACTATGCTACAGAGAGGGAAGGAGGCTGCCCAGTTAGAACAATGGGCAAGACAAGAGGATCAGTTTCACTTAGAGCAAGCTAGATTGAGATCTCGCATTCGTATTCAAGATGGTCGGGCCAAACCGATCGATCTTCTTGCAAAATATATTAGCGCAGAAGAAGAAGTAGATGCTGTTGAAATGCACGAACCTTATACTTACCTGCGTGGTCTGCATGTAAAAGATTTAGAAGATTTAATCGAGGATATCAAAGTCTATAAAGAATTAGAACGTGATAAAAACTTGGATTACTGGAATGATATTACAGTGATCGTCGAAGACGAGTTACACAAGCTGAGGAAGCTAGAAAGATCGGAGTACGAAGTTGGTAAGTATTCGTATTAAATACATCATGTGTTTCTAGAATGACGTTGACCGGCTTTAATTTTCAGCTGTTGGTAGGAGAGAAGGAATACACGAATCAGTGGCTAAAGATGTGACTGCCATTTTCAAAGGAAAAACAGCGGCACAGCTGGAAGCGTTGCAATTGCAAATCGAAGCAAAGATCACAGGAAAGCCTGAAGGTGTAGACATTGGATATTGGGAGAGCCTTCTGTCCCAATTGAAAGGTAATTTACAAGTCGATTATTAACATTTCATTTAAGTTGTTGCGTCCGATATACGCATTGTACCAACCATTTACTATGATTCTCAGCGCACATGGCGAGGGCACGGCTGAGAGATCGGCATCAAGAAAATTTGCGCAAAAAGTTGGAAGTTCTAATCGCCGAACAAGGAGTTTCGAGAACGGAGAATGAACCTGAGGAAGAAGCGCATGGATCGTCCGAAGAGGAGGGTGTGGCAACAGTAACGAATGAAGAAAGTCAATCGGAGTGCGTATTCTCGTTTGTATAATTTATGTTCGTGAGCTTCAACTTATGGCTCTGTTTTGTGCGTTTTTAGCGACGAGCAAGAAGCTACTAGCGCAGCTGACGATCTTCTGTCGGAGTCCTTTTGCGAATACGAATCGGGAGGATATTCTCCGAAGTATATACTGTATTCTCAACTTGAGCCGGGAACATTGGTCACCTTGGAAGAGGACGACAATCAGCGATTGGAGTACGCGAGAAATCAAGTGCTTAGCACTGGACGGAAAATTCAAAATGTGATGACAGTCGAAGAACAAGCGATGCACAGAGAAGCACGGAGGAACATGGGATCCGATGAGGCACAGTTCAGCGTTGAATCGTCTTTGGAAGCACAGATTTATTTATGGTCTGATAAATATAGACCCAGAAAGCCAAGATACTTCAATCGAGTACATACTGGCTTCGAATGGAACAAATATAATCAAACGCATTACGATATGGATAATCCACCCCCAAAAATTGTTCAAGGCTACAAGTTTAATATATTTTACCCTGATCTCATAGACAAAAACACAACGCCTGAATATTTCCTGGTAAGATCATTTCGTAAATTAATGTTACATGTTTTTTTTTAAAGATAGCAATCCGAGAATATCTCGTTGACAAACATTTTTCTCGTTTTTTCCAGACACCCTGCGCCGACAACAAGGATTTCGCAATCTTGAGGTTCCACGCTGGACCGCCGTACGAAGATATAGCGTTCAAGATCGTGAACCGCGAATGGGAGTATTCGTACAAACGTGGATTCAGGTGTCAGTTTCACAACAACATTTTTCAATTGTGGTTTCACTTCAAACGATATCGATACCGCCGATAATGCCTCGGTATTATGTACATTTATATTATTCTGTAAATATATTTTCTAGATGTAGGATAGAATTGAATTTTTATAAGAATCGTTTCAAGCTGGACTAACAGTATTTTTAAGGAGGTCATTGAATAAAACTGTCCGATCGTATGCGCAAATTTACGATAATTTACTTTCCACGTGAAACGCACCCACATATGTTGTAAGTTGCGGCAGCATACATACACCGAAATAATCATGCGAATAGTTTCACATTGCCGCCTGCATCGTTTGGCAATCAATTCGATAAGTTCGAAATGGAGCACGTAGAACTTCTGACGAAACATTTATCTATTAGCGAAAGAAGCAATCGAATCAATTGAAACGAAATGATTTTAATTTAATGAAGCGATTTAAAAGAGAAACTTACAACGTCACGAGACTTGTTACCGCGTTCTCTAACATCTTTCATGGCATACCCTTTTTTATTTCGAACGACTTCGCGTCTAGCAGAATGTAACTTCTAACAAAGATTCTATCTTTTTGACATTATACACCATATTGTCCATTTTAAAGTTAATGAAACGCGAAGAAAAACGAAAGCGAAAATTATTTGTAATTCGACTGATCGTTCCGAAACGATTTTATCGAAAGTTTGGCTCGGCAAGCCGCAGCGAATCGCGACAATCGCTTCATTCAAAATATCAAACGGCGCGGCGCAAGAGCGTACACGATTTCCGCGTGATGACGGGAGCGTACACAAGCGGGACTCGATACAGTTGTTTAATAGTAGTTGTTGGATCGATTTTCGTGGCCACCTGTATTCTTCACACAGTCGACCACAATGAGAAAGGTAAAAGCTATATGTAGCCAATGGCAAGGTAAACCGAAGCTCAGTGCACCGGGTGTTTCGCTGACAAAGGCTGTAACGCTGTATCGCTTTTCTTCCTCGAGCTTCGCGCACAATTTAAATCGTCACGGTAATGTTCACCGATTGAAAGCGGCCGAATGAGCCTTATGCGGAACAATTCGTGCGAACCGATCGAAAGAGAAACGTATTCTTCACTTTTGTGAACGTCTATGCGACATTTCATTCGTGTCAGTGTGCTTCGAAGAAAGATAGACGTACGTTCCGCGTCGAGGATTCACAGTTTCACCGACGGACAGTGTTCCATCCGGTGTAATTGGCGCACTCGTGCTCGCGTATTTGTTCAAAACCGTGTGAAACGCGACGACTTCTAATCGTACGTTAAAAACGAGTAATTTTCGTTCGAGTGAATTTCTAAAATAATTTGAACGACACGATGAACAACACAAGGGGAGCTAAATTCAGTGGGTTGTCGACGAGGATGAGCGATTCGAGTGCCAATGTAAAATCCGGTTGTTTATCGCGATAACCATAAATCTTAGAGAATTCGACGATCCTCAACGAAGATCGATCAAACGAACAATGAAATTTAAGCGCGTCTGATCAAAATCCAATTCTTTTACTTCTCGTATCGTTCGATATATCATAGATTCCACTTCCAGTTGGGACTTATGATGAGATCGTAAAGCGAAGTCTCAATTGAAACGTGGAAATTGTCGCGAGTCGAGAGTAACGTGAAATCGGCGGCCGGTTCTGGAAATCCGAAGTGACAGCATTTTGCAACCACGGCGGCGATCATGAAGTGGAAGAAGGGCCCGACAGAATTCTTGCCGGAGAAGACGTTTCTGGTGATCAAGGATGACCTGGACATTTTAGAGAGTAAGTGAACCACCGATTTTTCAACTAAATGACTCGAGCTTCGAACCGAACGATTAAAAAGGAAAATTAACCTTTAGCTATTACTAGCTATAAATCATAATTATTCTCGCGTTTAACTCTTAGCACTCCAATGGTGATTCTGAGGCGCCACTAAAAATTGCTTTGCCATTATTTAAAATATTCCTTATATCATTAGAAATGTTGGTATCTAATCAATTAATTAAACATTGCAGTATTGTATGAGATAAACTGAAAATATACTAGGTGGAAAGAAATGTTTAAGTTTTCGAGTTACAATAGCTCCGAGTGCAAAGTGTTCAAATATTCCTTCGCAGTGGAAGAGGTCAATTTATTTTGAATTCGAGTTTCATTTTGAATTTGTTTTTCGCAAGAAATGTTCATTACGATGAGAGTAGCCAGGCGTGATATTGCATGTGCCGACTGAATCGTTCCTTCTTCGGAGAATAAATGAGAATGGGTGAGCATGGTTTAGAAAAGGGGAAACAACGGGGGAAGTCGAAAACGCCGGACACCGGCACCTGGCCGCCGAAAGTGAAACGCGGGGTGTCTCTGTACGCGGACCTGGAACGGCCGAAGACGGCGAACCTGGAGAAACCAAGCGTCCTGGACCCGAAATTAGTCGACAAGCTCGACATGTCGTTGTTGAGCAAGGAGCTGCTGAATGATTCGATGACGCGGTATCGACATACGAAAGCAATTAGTGGGGGAGTGTCGTCAAGGTGTCGGGAAGACGTCACCGTCGGCGAACTGCACCAACAACAGCATAGGCCACCGTCAAACGGTGTAGCGACGACGTGGAGCAACGGTCTTGCAAACGGCTCGACGCGTCACAAGCGACGGAGCTTCGAACAGATCCTCGACTTGAGACTCGGCTTGGCGGACGTGTCTGCGGAGTCCCCAAGAATGCAGAAACAGGCACGAATCACCGGCCAGGATGTCACCGCCCTGAAGAGGAGCACCGATACCAGAAAACTAGACGACAACAATAACAGGTTCGTGACTCTACCCTCTGACGCAACCCCGAAACATCCTCCTACACTTTTTCCTGTTTACCCAACCATGACGAAACCCCCCTTGATGATTCAACCTTGGCCACGTCCGTTCAAACATTCAATTTTTCACCCCTTCTTGCTGCACGCTTTAAATCTACGAATTATGCTTCGATTATAGCGTGATATTTTAATGAAATATTTTTTTGCAACACGTACAAAAAGAAATCAATCGTTTTACAATGTGTGAGAAAGGTAAATGGGTAATCACGCAATTACTCGCTAGCAACATGTGTTTTAATACGAGCCTTATAGTACTCGGACATTGACGGAAGGGTTAAACTTAAAAAGTTTAAAGTAGAAGAAGCATCATTTTTTAATCGTTTGTTGATCAGAAACGGAACCAGCAGCCAAAAAATTTCCTCCCTCGCCACGTTAAGGAAGAGGAGTTCAAGGCCGACGATACAGAACGATCTGGAGGTGTTCACGTCCTCGTCGATGAAAGGAGCACCGGAGCCGTGCAGAAGCTGCGGGAAACCGGATCAGCCGGAGCGTTTCCACAGTCATCCTAAAGGTACAACGCAGAAGCCGAAGGACAGCCCTACGAATTCGAAGACGAAGACGTCGCTGCCGAAGACTGTTCAGAAGCCTGTCGCCTTGAACTTTCGCAGCGACAAGAGCAAGAATAAAACCGAAGAATCGGTCCAGGAGACGAAATCGGAAAGTCCTCGCGGACTAGGCAACCAGAGCAGGCCATTTTCTGCGCCCACCAAGAAGGGACCAAGGACCATCACTTGTTACATCTGCGGACGCGAGTTTGGTACCGCCAGCTTTCCTATTCACGAGCCCAGGTGTATGCAAGTAAGTCGAACGATTCTTTCATTCTTTAATATTCGATCTTTGATTTATCATCGCGATCGATGTATCCGTGGTTGTCAGGAATATTGCCGTTTAAGTTCTCTAATTTACTTACTCGAACAATTTGCAGCAACTTGTTAGGTACGCAGTACGATTTCTATACTGCGATCGATTTTCCTTTGCGCGGACTGCATACTAACGCAAGCTGGGTTACGATAATTCGCTGTTTGCACTAAATGGATAATGTGGATAGTGAATAATTCAATGGATACTATCTTCCGCGGTCATAAATCAAACACGAGAAAAGAAAAAGAGCCGGCGAGGCGGAACGAAAATAATGGTTCGCGTAAGGGCAGATCTAATTTTACGCTGAACTTGAACGATGTTATTCATACACCTGATAGTATCGGTCATGATGCATGAATATTATTGAATTCTCTTGTCTGAAAGCATGTAACGCATCAAGGTTCTTGTGGAATCGATGCGAACGTATAACGCCGTGTACGTACATATACTTCTATATCAGAAATGTTTATCGCATACATGTACAAACGCGAATCGACGCCTTGCAGCAGGCGTCATAGTTGAACACTATGCTAGACGATCAGTACCATGTAGTTTTACAGGTGAGGCGTAGTTTGTACGTACTCGGTTCGATATACGACCTCAACTCTTGCACTTGTATGACATTGGTGTGTTTCGATCGCGATCATTATGTTATTTTATCTAGCATCCGTTCCCCGAGCATTCTTTCAGCATCGACCAAGGTGTAGAAATAATTCAAAAAAAATTCTTCATTCGCCCTAAACAATGAATAAATCGTTCTGAATAATTAACAAATTACGAACATGGTTATACGCTATCGACAGCTAAAAAGTAGTTTCGCTGTTCCTTCCCGAATACGTAATTACCTGCCCAAGCATCGATGTCACCGAGCGAGGTCCTCGATAAGCCTCAGCTTCTATTATAGTTTCCCTTTTATTCGTTTTACAACGAAACCGCTATCAGCTGCGTTTCTTGCACGCTTTGTTCGCTGCCTTAATTTCATGATTGATGAATGTCCTTCCCGCAGAAATGGGAACGCGAAAATAATTCGTTGCCCGCAAACCAAAGGCGACCGACACCGAGAAGGCCTGACGTCGCGATCGATCATTCGGAATGGAACACAGCGGCATGGGAAAAGAGCCAGGTATCGTCTTCTATGAGTAGAGAAATCGAACACATTTTCCCATTTGAATTCTTTTATTATATTTCATTCGACTGGCAACGAATCGTTGCGAACGATCGTATGTATGTTTGTCTGCATAATGCGTTTTGATCGGTGGGATGAGTCACTCGAATAGGTTCATCGGAGACGACAAGGAACTGTACATGATTGGCGATGATGCAACTTAATTGCTGAACGTCACGGGTGGTTTCGGCTATGCACGATACACTATGGGCCGGAGCGTATACGAATATTCATAAAAGCAGCAGCAAATTGGCTGTTCGCGAAACATCTCTTTCCTCGTTCAAGATTGTGACAAATCGCACTGTGATCGCTTCAAAAAAAATATTACTATACATATTAGCATTTTGTCCGAAAAGTAGGAAACACCCTGTATATTCTTGAGATATACATTTATCACTGGGAAAACACGCTAAGTTTGCTAATCTCGATGCTTGCTTTTTAGTAGTCTGTGAAAGCGCTGAAATTATACAGCGCGTTTGTTATAAAAGCAGAATTGCGCGAGCATAAATTTTGTTATAATTAAAAAGGAAAGGTGCGTGAATGCAACGCGAGTCGTTAAAAGCTTACGTGTTCGCATACGTAGGAATACAAATAGGGAATAATAAGTAGAAGCTTATGAGGTTTCTAGTTCCACGGGGAAAGCGAGGGAAAGAGTATGTCACGCACTATAATCCTCCAGCCCTATCGTGTTCAAGGTGCTGCCCCACATTTATCGCATACACTTGCCTTCGTAAGAGTGACGCTATGTTTGATCTAAAAACTGAGAGCCGCATTGCGACTCCGTTAAGTTAGACTTTAAAGACGAACTTTTGCTTTCCACCTTGTAGGCTTCATTGAACAGGTTATTCATCTTCGACTGTCGGGGTGGAGCCGGAACATAGACGCTATTGATTTAACACTAGAACTGCCGAGCAATCAAAATGACTGGCTCGTAAATCCTTATCAAATCCATTCCAGTTCGCGTTCGCCGGTTTCGCGAGAATAGATTCGTTTAATCATTTCCGACACGCCATCGTAACGATTTCGGTGATCGCGAACGATCATTCGATTTGTTGCAGAAATTATAGAGGAAGGGGTATGTAATGCATTCCTCTTCCTTTTTATATTTTTTCCTAAATTATGATCCATAATTTTACCTTCAAGTTTTTAAGTCTTTGTTCTAATATAAAAAATTACAAGTTGACGCTCACGTCAATCTCCGAGAGCAAAACATTTTTAAAGTCCTCTGAAATGCCTTCAGAGGAAAGAAACAAATCAGAATTGTATTTCCAGGCCCAACTGCTCCCGTGTCCTAGATGCGCAAGAACGTTCCTGCCGGAGCGACTACCGGTGCACAGAAAAAGCTGCAAAGCCTCGCCCAAGGTAACGAAAACTTCCAGGAAGCTTACGGGACAGCGATGAAAATTCATTTTCGATCTACAGAATTTGGAGGCCGAGAAGTCGGACATTTCGCTCCCGGAAAAACCTGTTAGCACGTTGCGTTTAGGACCACCGACGGTCGCTTGTCAGAATTGTGGTCGTAACTTTGGCACGAAAAGTATCAAGATCCACGAGCCTCAATGCATCAAGCGATCGCAGGTAGAGAACGTGAAACAGTCAACTCAACCGCGAAGGAAAGAGTCACAAGGCCAAACGAAGCTAGAGACCGTCAGCATGCAAGATCTTACCAGCCCTGTGGGGGTGAGTCGTTTTAGAAAGAACGCTTACATTCTCCAGTTTGTCTGAGAAAACCTTCCCGATCGTTCGTCCTGTAACCAAATCTTTGTAGTCCCCGATCGTTTGTGAGAGTCGAAGAATCATTTTGTACCGTCAATAAAAATTTGCTGTTTCCGTCTTCGGTGTTTTTGTGTAATGGGAACGGGGCTGAACAGCGGAAGACGATTGGTTTTAGGATCAACAGAAGAGACCGGTCACTTGCTACATATGTGGTAGAGATTTCGGGTCGAGCAGCTTGGCCATTCACGAGCCACAGTGCCTGAAAAAGTGGCACGCGGAGAACGAAAAACTGCCACCTGGTCAAAGGAGGAAAACGCCACAGAGGCCGGAAGTGATCTATACTCGTAAGTTCGAAGGTTTTTCACGGTCAAAGAAGTGCAGACTTCGGAGATCTTTAAGAACTGTTGCAAAAAGACAGAAAGAAGAAATAGTAGATAAAAAAATGTTGTTAATTGGTTTCGAAGTTCCGCAGCAAGTTTCGAAGGTTTCCCTTTGTTTGGCGATATAGCTGATCCCAGCGGAGCGACTTAATTGATGTTAGAGTTGAACAACCCCGATGATCGATTCCCCGGAATAACTTTTGTTTGACACAGTTTTGGAACGCCAATGCGAAGCATAATTTTACGATTCCTATCTTCTCGCATCGGAGCCGTAACAAATGAGTTAAAATATTAGTTCCGTGGCACCGCGGTCAACCAATGAACTTAAGGTCATCATGATTATATCGATCAGGGGTGGCGGTGGCTGCAAACCGGAAGCGGCGGGCCGAACTTTATCAAGTACCTAAAACAGTCTTTAATGCGCTTTATGGCATGGTAAAAATCTGAAATTGCGATGGAACTACGCGATAACTCAATAGCAAATGTTTATTCGGATTTACAGTTTTTAAGAGTAATTCGTGAGAATCGGTAAAACAGAAAAAATTGTATTCATGTTTATATGGGGAGAGAGAGAGAGAGAGAGAGAGAGAGAGAGAGAGAGAGAGAGAGAGAGAGAGAGAGAGAGCGTGTGTGTGTGTGTTGTAAATAAGAAAAAATTAATTTAAATTGATTTATTCACAGATGATCCAGAGACAGGAAATGCAGTGGTGGACGTGGCGGCAATGGCCGAGGCCAGTTGGAAATCACACTTGAATCAATTGGTTCCTTGCAAGAATTGCGGAAGGACATTTAATCCTGATCGCGTAAGCGTCCATGAACGCAGCTGCAAGGGAAATCGCTGAAATTACACTGCTTGAAATAATTGTAGCCGACCTAAAGAAAGAATTGATTTGTGACTTTAACGATCCACAGATTGGCGATTTTTGAATCGCTTTACACAGTACATTAAGAATCAATTCTTTCTTTAAGCCGATGGTAGAAGACTCACGTTTTTAAAGAAAATATTGTATACCTAAAGTATTTGAGCGCGATCTTCTACAAGTTTTAAGTAATGTAAATAAGTGATACGATTTTTGTATCGTACTATAGAAACCCATTGCACACGTGCACGTACATTGAAAAAGAGATCGCAATTGTAATTGGTAACGTTTATTCTTTCTGCTTTCAAAAGAGCGAGTATTATTTCCTTTTTTACGGACTTTTGATAACGTTTGTATTAATTAGTCGTGTAATCGTTTCATAGTCTAGTTTGTATGTAAATAACAAGTAGCTGCAACGTTTATTGCACAGACGAAATAGTCTTGAATAGTGAGTGTTTATGCAAGAAAACGCACAGCCATGACTGTTTTCATGGCGAGCATATAATTATTGCGCTGAATCGTAAACGATTTCCGTTTTACTTCTACGAATGAGAAATCTAAATGACTTTAGACGTAAGAAAGTGGAAGTTGTTTATTACTCAACGCGATACATATATATGTATAATATATCTTTTATACACATGATTGCGTATAATAGACATACATAGAATTACAACTACTAACTAAATAAGCGTAATATTTTGTATGAGTTCATTGTCGACTATCGGAAAACAAGGCATTAATATGTAGCGATAAATGTATCAGTGTCCAAAGCGATTCTTTCGTAATCATTCTATTTTATCTTTTATCCACTGTCCCCCTCTCGTTCTCCTTTTAAGATATAATCGTTAGGTTTGATTTTTTCTCATTTATAATTGCATGTTCCAAATCGAGTCGGAGAAAGGTAATAGCGGAAGACTAATATTTCGGTGAACAATAAAAGTGATAACATTTGGATTGCAGAATCGAACGCAACAGTTGCGGCTATCCACATACATCACCGCGTAGGAATTAACGGATTGCGTTTAAAATCGCAAAGTCGCGTGCAAAATGCGCGCGCAGGTTCGGCCACGTGGTAGGGATCATGAAATTCCAATTGGTCCTGTGCACGTCACGATATACGCGCGACAAGGGCAGTGATAGTATATTGCACCGGTTTTCCGCGCATGCGCGGCGATTTTAGTGTCAGTAAAGTACCAAGTTGGGTAGAAATGGGGTATCTTGGTCACCCCGCGTAGTTTAGCAAAACTTTTTTTCGATTTTGAAATATGAACATATTTTTGACACAGGTCTACAAAACGTGGTTTTTAAATTTTCAATATAGGCCCACATAAAAAAGTTGTAAAATGCAACTTCTAGTATTTTTTCTACAATTCCGATCAATTTCAAATTTGACAACATTTTTTTTCGCATCCGGTGGCAAACAATTGTTCTAGCTTCCCAAAAAATTCAAATCGTATAATACAATATTAAAAAATATTATCGTCTTTTTAAGAGTGTCCGAATATTAGTAATAGTCATTGTATAAATATATTACAGTTGTGTATATATGTATAATATATATACTTACTCTTTTCCTTTATTTTGGTGATATAGGGGAGGTATTAAAATAACTTCAAACCAAAACTACAATAAAAAAGAAAATATTTTATTTGGTAGAAGAAACTAAAGAATACCAGCATGTGCTGCTAGGATAAGGAAAACTACCAAAACCTTATCAGTACTCGCAGAACAAAAATTACGTTTATAACGTAAAGTATATACAGGGTGAGTCACCTAATGTTTGCACCTCAAATATAATACACAACAACAAATACCCAGATAACCACCCAGATAACCAGATGCTTCGATCTGCTGCGGCAGATCACAACAGGTATGTCGCGTTTTGGAGGTCTTCTACCGTGAAGCTATACAAAGAACGGCCCTGAATTCTCCAGCCGCCGTAAGAGGGCAATACGGTCGCGTTACTGTGGCAAATGCCGTACAAGAACAGGTCGTACCAATGTGATAGATGTCGATAAAGTAAATTTCTATTGTGCAAATGTGTAGCAGCAGCAGCAGAAGTCTTCCTCTTCACCAACAAAATGAATATTTATTTAAATTATGTACTAGATACTATTAGTTCAACAATGCTTCCGTTTGTCATTACTAGACTGCGGATCTTTCTGTAAAATAAAAATTGACTATATCGATTGCATAGAAACCAAATTGAATGTTATTTCTTCGCTTAATGACTTTAGTGAAGGAGAAAACGAAATGAATTTCCGAACGACGTACAATAGGAGAGCCGCACAAAGTCTAAATGAAATCAATCTTGTCATTTGTATACAAAGGAACATTCACCAGTCACTTTTAAGGATGTTCTGGAGGTATATAAAAACGCAACAAAATTTTTGAAAATCTGACAAGATATAATTCTTACTAAATTAATGCAATTACCAAAGTTTGGGTTCGACTCACTGCACCGATTGAAGCTTCGTACAGACCTAAACAGCGCGGCGAACCGCGCATTTCGGCGCGCCGAACGCCGCGCGGAACGGCGCGACTCGCCGACGGCGAGCGGATCGAATTCGTGCCATTTTCAGTGTTTTTTGCGAACAACTATGGAAGCTGCAGCGACGTATACTACACAAAGAAATACAGAAAATGTTGGCAGTTTATTGAGCGAATTAAAGTTCCAAAGTGAAATGCATTTCGCAGCGCATTTCGGCGCGCACGATCGCGAACGGGTAGCACTTGCAAATCTGTTTCCAAGACAGATAGAGCATATCCTACACATTCATAAGATGGAGAATAAATGTCAAGAAATAGAAATAAATGTATAAACAAAGACAGCGGTGATTTAAATTATCTGTGAAAAAATGATATCTCTGCTTCCTAATTTCAGCTTTCATTTCCAATATATTGATGGATTTCGAATTTCTTGTACTTTTATCTCCCATTGTACCCCCCCCCCCCCCCCAGAACATCCTTAAGGTTCGGTAGGTTTAGAGTGTAAAAACGTCTTAATGTTTTAATATTGATGACAAACGAATCATATTTCATTTCATCTAAACGGAACCGTGTCGAAATAAAATTTTCTTGAAACTATGCAAGTTTGACGAATTTTCTGAAGGTTGAAAACGTTCGTACCATAATCTTCTTATTTTTTCCAGATTCTGCAAAATTTCAGCTTTAATTTAAAAAAAATTTCATCGTTCTACCTCTTTTCTATCCAAAGTTATTTGATTTTAGCACAGAATTTATCGGCTTGTCCCACCCACTGTGTTCCACCCGTTCTGCCTTCGTTGCCCACCCACTTCCACCCGTTCTGCCCTCGTTGCCCACCCACTTCCACCCGTTCTGCCTTCGTTGCCCACCCACTTCCACCCGTTCTGCCCTCGTTGCCCACCCACTTCCACCCGTTCTGCCTTCGTTGCCCACCCACTTCCACCCGTTCTGCCCTCGTTGCCCACCCACTTCCACCCGTTCTGCCTTCGTTGCCCACCCACTTCCACCCGTTCTGCCTTCGTTGCCCACCCACTTCCACCCGTTCTGCCCTCGTTGCCCACCCACTTCCACCCGTTCTGCCTTCGTTGCCCACCCACTTCCACCCGTTCTGCCTTCGTTGCCCACCCACTTCCACCCGTTCTGCCTTCGTTGCCCACCCACTTCCACCCGTTCTGCCCTCGTTGCCCACCCACTTCCACCCGTTCTGCCTTCGTTGCCCACCCACTTCCACCCGTTCTGCCCTCGTTGCCCACCCACTTCCACCCGTTCTGCACGAGTGTTCGCTTCCTGGATCGCGACGGAGTGGGTCAAAAGAATTGTCTGCTATATAACGTGACAGAGAGAGATAGAGAGAGAGAATGAGAGAGAGAGAGAGAGAGAGGAGGAGGAAGAAGCGCCTGAGACGCTGCGGTATATGAAAGCGGTTTAAGACTGTATATATAGGGATCGGTGACGGATCAGGTAGCAGTGAGAAAGGTCTATCTTTGACTGTCTGTCCATCTTGTGGCGAGTGTAGAAAGTTAGCCGCCACAGAAGATTGGGCCATTCGCTTGGACCATTCGATAGTCTACCCGAAAAGATCCCCCTTTGCCAAGTTTCAGCTCTTAGTAAACCAGTTTTTGGTCCATTTCCCTATTTATTAGCAATTGAAAATTTTGAAAAAAATCTGGCACATTTCGGATGCTATGCAAGATATTAGGTATCGTTTTCAGATTTTTCCGTTGCAAACTGTGGTTGTAAACAATGAAAAAGCACGGAAAAAATCGAAAAAATTCAGATTTCCCATTGACGAAATGTAAAGAGCGCTGTCACAGATTTAATTTTGCAATGAGATATTACCGTAAATATTATGCTCAATTTTTTCCAAAGTCCTGAAAATGGTACGTCATAGTTGAAAAAATTTAAATGAAAATCATTTTTTTAGGTTTAGAATATTGACTACAGTGACGTGTCTAAGTACGAAAGCGCGCCCGATTGGATTAGAGTGGAGGAGGCAGGCCTCGTTTCACATGCATTTTCGGCTGTGTCGAAATGTTGGCTACAGCGGCTATACATACTATGTAGCGTGCACCGTCGCAGTCAAAACATTGGGACTACGGGCGTGCCGCTGTGGTGGGGATAGGCAGACCCAGCGGCAAGATCGATGTCTTTATGTGCCGTTCCCGGGGCTATTCTCTATGGAGAGATTTATGACAGGTCATTATTATTGAGCCGTAAGTCGGCACTTTTACGGAAAACACGTGTTAACTGCAAAGTGAGCTGAAAAATATAATATAAAGTTTCTTTTCCCTTCTTCGACATATTTTTTTTGTACAAAGACGTTTCAATATTCTAAACCTAAAAAATGATTTTCATTTAAATTTTTTCAACTATGACGTACCATTTTCAGGACTTTGGAAAAAATTGAGCATAATATTTACGGTAATATCTCATTGCAAAATTAAATCTGTGACAGCGCTCTTTACATTTCGTCAATGGGAAATCTGAATTTTTTCGATTTTTTCCGTGCTTTTTCATTGTTTACAACCACAGTTTGCAACGGAAAAATCTGAAAACGATACCTAATATCTTGCATAGCATCCGAAATGTGCCAGATTTTTTTCAAAATTTTCAATTGCTAATAAATAGGGAAATGGACCAAAAACTGGTTTACTAAGAGCTGAAACTTGGCAAAGGGGGATCTTTTCGGGTAGACTATCGAATGGTCCAAGCGAATGGCCCAATCTTCTGTGGCGGCTAACTTTCTACACTCGCCACAAGATGGACAGACAGTCAAAGATAGACCTTTCTCACTGCTACCTGATCCGTCACCGATCCCTATATATACAGTCTTAAACCGCTTTCATATACCGCAGCGTCTCAGGCGCTTCTTCCTCCTCCTCTCTCTCTCTCTCTCTCTCTCTCATTCTCTCTCTCTATCTCTCTCTGTCACGTTATATAGCAGACAATTCTTTTGACCCACTCCGTCGCGATCCAGGAAGCGAACACTCGTGCAGAACGGGTGGAAGTGGGTGGGCAACGAGGGCAGAACGGGTGGAAGTGGGTGGGCAACGAAGGCAGAACGGGTGGAAGTGGGTGGGCAACGAAGGCAGAACGGGTGGAAGTGGGTGGGCAACGAAGGCAGAACGGGTGGAAGTGGGTGGGCAACGAAGGCAGAACGGGTGGAAGTGGGTGGGCAACGAGGGCAGAACGGGTGGAAGTGGGTGGGCAACGAAGGCAGAACGGGTGGAAGTGGGTGGGCAACGAGGGCAGAACGGGTGGAAGTGGGTGGGCAACGAAGGCAGAACGGGTGGAAGTGGGTGGGCAACGAGGGCAGAACGGGTGGAAGTGGGTGGGCAACGAAGGCAGAACGGGTGGAACACAGTGGGTGGGACAAGCCGATAAATTCTGTGCTAAAATCAAATAACTTTGGATAGAAAAGAGGTAGAACGATGAAATTTTTTTTAAATTAAAGCTGAAATTTTGCAGAATCTGGAAAAAATAATAAGATTATGGTACGAACGTTTTCAACCTTCAGAAAATTCATCAAACTTGCATAGTTTCAAGAAAATTTTATTTCGACACGGTTCCGTTTAGATGAAATGAAATATGATTCGTTTGTCATCAATATTAAAACATTAAGACGTTTTTACACTCTAAACCTACCGAACCTTAAGGATGTTCTGGGGGGGGGGGGTACAATGGGAGATAAAAGTACAAGAAATTCGAAATCCATCAATATATTGGAAATGAAAGCTGAAATTAGGAAGCAGAGATATCATTTTTTCAGATAATTTAAATCACCGCTGTCTTTGTTTATACATTTATTTCTATTTCTTGACATTTATTCTCCATCTTATGAATGTGTAGGATATGCTCTATCTGCCTTGGAAACAGATTTGCAAGTGCTACTCGTTCGCGATCGTGCGCGCCGAAATGCGCTGCGAAATGCATTTCACTTTGGAACTTTAATTCGCTCAATAAACTGCCAACATTTTCTGTATTTCTTTGTGTAGTATACGTCGCTGCAGCTTCCACAGTTGTTCGCAAAAAACACTGAAAATGGCACGAATTCGATCCGCTCGCCGTCGGCGAGTCGCGCCGTTCCGCGCGGCGTTCGGCGCGCCGAAATGCGCGGTTCGCCGCGCTGTTTAGGTCTGTACGAAGCTTCAATCGGTGCAGTGAGTCGAACCCAAACTTTGGTAATTGCATTAATTTAGTAAGAATTATATCTTGTCAGATTTTCAAAAATTTTGTTGCGTTTTTATATACCTCCAGAACATCCTTAAAAGTGACTGGTGAATGTTCCTTTGTATACAAATGACAAGATTGATTTCATTTAGACTTTGTGCGGCTCTCCTATTGTACGTCGTTCGGAAATTCATTTCGTTTTCTCCTTCACTAAAGTCATTAAGCGAAGAAATAACATTCAATTTGGTTTCTATGCAATCGATATAGTCAATTTTTATTTTACAGAAAGATCCGCAGTCTAGTAATGACAAACGGAAGCATTATTGACCTAATAGTATGTAGTACGTAATTTAAATAAATATTCATTTTGTCGGTAAAGAAGAATACTTTTGCTGCTGCTGCACAATAGACATTTACTTTACCGACATCTTAATGTGGAAGATCCACATTCCCGTGACCAGCTCTGTATCACCGCACCGACGAGGGATCCCATAGTACAGGGCTTGTACGGCATGCGAAACATTAGTACGACCGTGTTGCCCTCTTGCGGCGACCCGGAACCTAGCACCGTTTTCCGTGCAGACAGCGGTAGAAGGCCTCCTAAACGCGACATACCTGCCCTGAGCAGACCGGTACAGGCCTGGTTGTCTGGGTATATAACAAGAAAGATATTTGAGGTGCAAACGTTAGGTGACGCACCCTGAATATACGGTCCTGCATCTAGTCGCGCATGCGCGAAAAACCGGTGCAATATACCATCACTGGACAAGGGGCGCCCTCTTTCGTGCACGAATCGTTCGTCCCTTTCACGAAACTCGTGTTCTTTCCCAGGGAGTCCGCCATTGTTGGTGCACGTATATTTCTGACCAGGCCAACGGAAATCGGACAACATCCAAAATGGTACGTATGATCGTCAAAAAGTATTACGAACGCTTTGATCCGTACAATCTGTGGAGTGGAGAGGTGCGAATATTTTTGAAGCACCAGTGTCACCTGGGTTCGGGAAAAATTGAAAACCGTTGGATTACTTGGGATTGCGCAACTATTTTCGAGGACGAATTTCGAGGCTCGCGAGGGATTATGCCGGACCAAAAGATCCCTGACCGCTCTGTGGATATTCCACCGGGATAATCCTGAGAATTTTCCGTAGGAATGGCTCAGAGTTGTCAGTGCTCGATGTACAAATATGTTTCGTCTCCCTTTGGGGGAAGGCAACGTGTCATGGAGCTTTGTCGAGCTCTCTTGATGCGAGTACAGCATGCTTCGTGAATCTTTGTGAAAGAACTCGTTCTCGGCGATCCTCGTTGGGAAACGTTCCGAAGGATCATCCAGCGATTTATTGTCGTACGGGAAAACACGACAGAAATTTACCCCGCACGATGCATATAGAAAAAACGAGGAACTCATAAAAGCTGTAGACTCTAAGGAATCGTTCTAAGACGGACGCTGTGCTGAGAAATATTGTCCACATGGAAAGCTGCTATTTCCTTTCGTTCTAAATTCTAATGTATACGCGTCCATAATATATATCAAGATTTGCGAAGCTTTATTTTCAATATGGTCAGTATCAAAATTATGAATCTTTTTTTTTTCTTTATTTTTACATAAAACGACTTCACAGAACAATTTCGAAAGTTTCCGTATTAAATTCTCGACTTCGTGAACGTCTTGATGGTATTGCGTGTAAGATCTCCAATAATGTGAATCTTTCGTTAGTGCCGATTGTATGAGTTTCTGTATGTATTTGATTTGTTAATGAAATGTCTTTTATTTCAGGTGAACTTCACGGTGGACGAGATACGTGCCATGATGGACAAAAAGAAGAACATCAGAAATATGTCCGTCATTGCGCACGTTGATCATGGAAAGTCAACTTTGACCGACTCCCTTGTGTCCAAAGCCGGTATTATCGCCGGTGCCAAAGCTGGAGAGACCAGATTCACAGATACGCGCAAAGATGAACAGGAACGTTGTATCACAATTAAATCCACGTAAGTATAACATACGGGTGTTTCTTGTAAGCAGGATTTTCTTTATAGCTAACGGTTAACTTATGTTGCAGCGCCATTTCTATGTATTTTGCTCTCGAGGAGAAAGATTTAGTATTTATTACAAATCCTGACCAACGTGATAAGGAAGAGAAAGGTTTCTTGATCAACTTGATCGATTCTCCTGGACACGTAGATTTCTCTAGTGAAGTAACGGCTGCTCTCCGTGTAACTGATGGAGCTCTGGTGGTCGTTGATTGCGTATCTGGTAAGCATTATCGTAAACCAATGTTTCTTTGCATTCCACTCTATCCCTTCCAGCACAAAAAGTGTTACTCTGTAGCGTATTGGCTGGTTTATCTGGCTAATACACGTGGACAGTGCTGACTGTGCGTAAATGGAAGGAGATTAAAAGCAGATACGTTTAAACGCTATTAGTGGACCTCTATCCTTATGTCCTTTACCAACATGCTACGGCGCAACTGCTACAACGATACGATTGTCTTATATCAATGTAGTTACATGCTTATGGAGTTGTTAATGTTTTTACACTTTTAAGGTGTCTGTGTACAAACTGAAACTGTACTGCGTCAGGCTATCGCTGAGCGTATCAAGCCTGTATTGTTCATGAACAAGATGGACAGAGCTCTGTTGGAACTTCAACTTGACAGCGAAGATCTTTACCAGACTTTCCAACGTATTGTTGAAAACGTTAACGTAATTATTGCCACATACTCCGACGATGATGGCCCCATGGGTGAAGTTAGAGTAAGTAAAGCATCTCTTTTTGCTTCAGCGGTTTCCAACCTTTATGGCACGTTTTATATAATAACTTTATTACGAAAAAAGTGAAAACTACAAATTAATTTTTTATTCAAATACAAAATTCGCTGCTTTACGTTTATGCCTCTATCATGATATTAATTGCTATCGTAAAACAGGTAGATCCCAGCAAAGGATCCGTCGGTTTCGGCTCGGGTCTCCACGGTTGGGCGTTCACGTTGAAACAATTCTCCGAAATGTACGCCGAGAAATTCAAAATTGATGTGGTGAAACTAATGAACCGACTGTGGGGAGAATCGTTCTTCAACCCCAAGACAAAGAAATGGAGTAAACATAGAGAAGCTGACAACAAACGATCTTTCTGCATGTATGTTTTAGATCCAATCTACAAGGTATGTGCGTTCTAAAGAATTATTATTCCACCAGTTCATTAAAATCCGTATCCTTATCATTAAAGTCCATATCATTTTTATCAACAGGTATTCGATAGCATTATGAATTACAAGAAAGAAGAAGCAGATACACTACTGCAAAAATTAGGAATTGTTCTGAAACCGGAAGACAAAGACAAGGACGGAAAAGCTCTTTTGAAGGTAATTGCTGTCTCAGCGATGACTGGCGATTACTATATCATTTGGATAGAAAAATATACGATGATGATCGTTCTGAAATTTTCTGACACCTCTTCTGAATTTTCTTGTTGAATATATGAACACGTACTGATAACATGCGAAACAGATATTTATTTAATTTATAGTGCCATCAAATGTTCATTGATTGTTATTTGAATTTTAGGTTGTCATGAGAACGTGGTTGCCAGCTGGAGAAGCTTTACTTCAGATGATAGCCATCCACTTGCCATCGCCTGTCACTGCTCAAAAATACCGTATGGAAATGTTGTACGAAGGTCCCCTCGATGACGAAGCTGCTATTGGTATCAAGGTATTTCTTCAAAATACTTTTTCGTTTTGTCCACAATTGTTTCTTATTGCGTATGATGATATTATCCACAGACCTGTACTGATATAAATGAAAGATTCCAAATATTTTGATCTGATTGCCATATTCCATTTAGATTCATTACGATCTATCGTTTAAGACGTTTCCATTACATGTACTCATTTTACAGAACTGTGATCCAAATGGTCCCCTCATGATGTACGTTTCAAAAATGGTACCGACCTCTGACAAAGGTCGTTTCTACGCCTTTGGTCGTGTGTTCTCTGGAAAAGTCAGCACTGGTATGAAAGCACGTATCATGGGACCCAACTTCCAACCAGGCAAGAAAGAAGATTTATACGAAAAGGCTATCCAGCGTACAATTCTGATGATGGGTCGTTACGTTGAAGCAATCGAAGACGTACCTTCAGGTAAGCTGACTCGCAGAGCATCTTTTTTACGAAAATCCAACAGTTTATAGTAATTTTTATGATGATTGTTCTCACAGACCTGTACTGATACTGTTTGAGAGACAATAGAACGGCCAACTGACTCTAAAAATTACGAACACGACAATGTTCCGATTTTCTATGCGTAATACCAATAAGTTGATCACTTTTTACAGGAAATATTTGCGGTCTTGTTGGCGTTGATCAGTTCTTGGTTAAGACTGGTACCATTACCACGTACAAAGAAGCACACAACATGAAAGTCATGAAGTTCTCGGTCTCACCTGTCGTGCGCGTCGCCGTCGAGCCCAAGAATCCGGCTGATTTACCGAAGTTGGCTGAAGGCACGTTTGCAAATACTTTTTACTGAAACGTTGTTGAACCGTAATGATGAAACTATACATATAGAGCATTGGGTTATGAAAATCCGTGATTTCATGTAGAATCTGAAAATAATCATTTCTGTTCAACTTTACGAATGATTTGAATCTCGTGGAATAATAAAGATATTATTTTTTGTTCAGGTCTTAAACGTTTGGCGAAATCTGACCCTATGGTGCAATGTATCATCGAAGAATCTGGAGAATATATTATTGCCGGTGCTGGTGAACTTCATCTTGAAATCTGTTTGAAAGATTTGGAAGAGGATCATGCTTGCATACCCATCAAGAAGTCGGACCCTGTTGTCTCTTACAGAGAAACCATTTCGGAACAATCGAATCAAATGTGTCTTTCGAAATCGCCCAACAAGCACAATCGTCTGTTCATGATGGCGTGTCCCATGCCTGACGGACTTGCTGAAGATATCGACAACGTATGTTTCATTAGTAGAGAAATTGATTATCAGTGGTTGAGTTTATTTATTTAATTATTGTTGGTAATCATTCCAGGGTGAAGTAAACCCAAGAGATGACTTCAAAGTGCGTGCTCGCTACTTGAGCGAGAAGTACGATTACGATGTAACCGAAGCTAGAAAGATCTGGTGCTTTGGACCCGATGGAACTGGACCCAACATCATCATCGATTGCTCGAAGGGAGTACAATACCTTAATGAAATCAAGGACTCTGTTGTTGCTGGATTCCAGTGGGCCACGAAAGAAGTGTGTAATTATATTAATTTGCACTTGGTTGTTCGCTTTAAGGCACCACTTACAAGGCTATACAAACCCGGGTATAGTAAACCCTAATTTAATTTTAATGAAATATTTCGATGTTCATTATAGGGTGTCCTTTCGGAAGAAAATTTGAGAGGTGTTCGTTTCAACATTCACGATGTAACATTACACGCTGACGCTATTCACAGAGGTGGTGGTCAAATTATACCTACCACAAGACGTTGCCTTTACGCTTGTCTCCTCACTGCCTCTCCTCGTCTTATGGAGCCAGTTTACCTGTGCGAAATTCAGGTATATTCTAGTTTCTCATTTGACTGTATCGTGTAGAACGATTCAATGATTTTTAATTGAAACTATGATTTCAGTGTCCAGAGGTTGCTGTTGGTGGTATCTACGGTGTGCTCAATCGCAGAAGAGGTCACGTATTCGAAGAACAACAAGTTGCTGGTACACCCATGTTCGTAGTTAAGGCATATCTTCCAGTAAACGAGTCCTTTGGCTTTACTGCCGATTTGCGTTCTAATACCGGAGGACAAGCTTTCCCACAATGCGTATTCGACCATTGGCAAATCTTACCTGGAAACCCAATGGAGCTTACCACCAGACCCTATCAAGTTGTGCAGGTAAACATTATTTTGATAAATACTTTTAGAGAAATACACCCACGATCATAACTGATGGTAATGGGTACATACGAATACATTACCATTTTTAATCTCGTGGAAGAGAAACTGTTTTTTAGTTTTGGTGGTCCAGCAGTGTATTCTGGTTTGCCTGAATAGGGAAACATACAAAAATATCCTCCTTTTCTCTTTAGCATTTGATTCTGATTATTTGATTGGTAATTGAAAACTAATTTTCTTCTTGCAGGAAACACGTAAGAGGAAGGGGTTGAAAGAAGGTCTCCCAGACTTGAACGCATACCTTGACAAATTGTAACCATAGATTCGCGCACCATATTTAAATATCTATTTAAATATTGTAATTCAATTAATATCGCTCGAGCCGTATACAACTGCATCGGTTTATTATGAACTTTGCTTTGCGCAAAGAACTGTGAAGAAAACACATGATTATAAATATGGAAAAGGAAGATAATAAATTGTAATTATAATGAAAACTGCGTATGCTAGCGCAGGGAGGAATATTTTGTACATTTATTTAACTAAGCATCGCCACGTTATTGACATCTGAAAAGTGGCTTTACGTTTTTAGCATATCAGCATCAGCTTAAAGACTCGATTGTTACTTTTATTGTGGCAACATTTTGCCGGTTTCTTATGTAGATGCGAAAGGATGAAGAAATTGTAATCTTTTACATTGCTTTTTTACAAATTAAAACTAGCCTTACTTTTTGTTAATGTTCTCACACCATGGACGAATTTTGAAGTTACTGATAAACATTAAAGAAGATCACAGCAATGTACTCATATTGGAAAAACATCAAGAAATTAAAGATGAATTTGAGAAACAGGAAGCCTTTATTGATTTATTTTCTTAGAAACACCCAACTAAATAACTCTTACGGAAAATTACAAAATACTTGAGACATATAGTGTACAATATTAACGCTACAATTAAATAATCGAACACGTTCAATGTACCAAATTTATCTGCGAATATATTTTGTTTTTTTAATTTCATGGAGTTTTTGTACACGTTACAAGACATAATTAAAATACAATTTGATTTATGATTAGTCATTTAGTAAATATACGTCGTTGAAACAGAGTTAGGATCTCGATTTAAACAATTATATCAAAATCTTTCGAATTATACACCTAAGAAATGAACCCTGGTATATATTTATTTGAGGATCTTATAAATTAGAGAAATTTTATTTACAAAACGCACAACGATTAATTTCGTGCAAAAATTTACACAGGGTCGATTGCATTCTTGTATATTCCAGCCAGCGATTGAGCTGCTAAAAGTATAATGTCCCGTTTAGCGACACCGGTAATGACGTGATGCCATTCGTTATGAGAAACCTAAAAAAAGAAATATTTACATTATGAAAAGTATAAGCTGAATTTTATATCTTTCCGTAAAATTGTCAAACAAACCCGTAGATCATTTGCTATCAAACTATCGATGGTAACTGCTAGTCCAGATTCTGAAGGATAATCTGTAGGCGTGGCTTTTTGTGCCATTATTACCATTTCAGTCGGTACTGGCGTCATTTGTGTAAACGTATGAAACTTCACGTTACGCTTAGGATCGTCAAGCAGTACCACTCCTAAATCGAACCATTTATCTTCGCCAACTTCTAGTAAAAAGTTTTCCACAGCAACTATTGGTATGTCTTTTGGAATGGACGGAATGTTTCGCGCGGAATTAATTTTCGTTTCCGCTCCTTTCACACCAGCTGCAAAACCAACAGGTTGTGCGGCAATGTTTGAACTTTCAACTGCAACGCCTCTAAAAATTGCCCCAATCATTTTATCAATTGTGATGCTTCTAACAAATATCTTTTTAATATTTATTACTCACGTAACGGTCGCCTTCCCGAACACTGTCTGGAAAGCTTGACGCACGGAACTAATCTTCACATCTTTGTCAGAAGCAACTATGATCTCTACATCACCGCCAGAATCTGAAATGTATATTTTGAACAGGGCCCGCATGTACGATTGTGCATTAACTAACATATTGCACAACCACTAAGAAAGTGTTTACATTCATATACAAATAGTGTAACAGTGTGCGTTCACTTCCTCAGGCTTCTATCTTCAAAGTAGTAATGATAATTTTAACGAAAGCTTCGCTATGGAACGATATCACACGTACTGCCATTTGTGTCACAAGATTATTACGTTATTGCCTACGTTTACACAACAAATTACAAAATTGATTCGCTTTCACTTTTACACGCAAACTCAGGTTTTATACACATAACTATACTGTATTCACAAGTACACCAGGAAATATGGTTTGAGTAAATTTCTAAATAAAGAGAAATACGACATTTATTGTAAAAAAATGTAATCAACTTTCCGTATCTTAATTGACAGTTTGGATACAGTACAGTAAGGTTCACTGAATTAGGTTTGGCTAGCAGTTTGTCCAAAAATAACACGGCGCATATATACGTTCCATTGGTTATGATGCAATAACATAATTATATAGATACTGACACGCATTCAAAGTCGAAATTCCACATGCAAAGTGTTAGTAGTTTTAACAAATCTACGTGTACAGGAAATTTAAATGTTTGTTTACTTGCATGACAGATTAGTAACATTCTTACTTACAAATGAACTCACGCATCTGGGGATCTAATGTTGTGATCATAGTGTTAACGCTGTTTTTCGCTTTCTCAGCAACTTTGCTTAGAACGTTGCTGTTTGCCACTGTCTCTTTAACCCAGGAGAATAGACCGCCGCCGATCGTTCCTAAATCTTGTAACGGGCTCTCCGTTTGCGGTGAATTTTGTACATTTTGTTGAGATGGAGTCGCGATAGGAATTGTAGTTGCTTCTTGACTTTCCTGCTGTGAGAGCTTAGCTGAAGCGTTTAAAACTGATTTAGAAGGTTCTTGTTTATTTTGTACAAGGTTCTCCGATAACGTTGTTCCAGAATTCGAAATAAAGCTTGGCAAAGCACTAGGCGGCGCTATATTCGATAATAAATTTCCTGTAGAAGCCGATACGCTTATTGGCATCAACAAAGACGTGGATGACGATAAGCTGCTGAAGGAATCTGGAAATTACAGTGTTAATCTTCGCAATGACAAAATTGAATATTTTCAACGAATTAATGATTTCCGTGCTCGCAGAACGGACGGTAGAGATTAATCTCGTGAATTGCATTTCTCGAATAAATTTAATGTCAATCGTATACACAGAATATGTTTCCGAATTTATTTCTTGTTAGATTTTTTGCATCTTGTGTGTTTCTCAACATTGCGATATTTCAATTGTAATCGTGACTCTTTTCTGGCGCGAGAAATTTCGATGAATCGTTAATGCAAACACGGACATTTTCTGCATCAAAGTATTTGACAGATACGCAAGTGTTTATGTTTTGCACTCCAGCTTTACCTGTTTTCACGATATCTCCAGACGCAGAAGACTCGTCGGTCTTTCGTTCAACAAATTCGAACGTGGATTCCCCATTGGAATCGTCGGTCATTGCTGGCTAACTTATCGAAATTTTGTACGCAAGAAATCCGAAAGCTATATTGTAAATTTTCTATATGCAATTATGCGAATGCAAACGACTGTATATAAGTACCTCGACGTAAGCTAACTTCGTGACGTATGGCATAGTCTGAAGGTAGGAAGCAATAGTGACACGTAGACGGACTTTATTATTTATACAATTATTTTTTACGTTTTCTTCCTATTTGGTAAAGAGGAAATAAAATTATTTAAAATATAATAGGTTTTATGACGACGCTATGAAAAAACGTATATTTTTATATCAATATCTAGTTCATAATATTCTTTTATATTTAGCATGAATTTTCATAATCGTATGATATAAAGGGAAATAAAGAAATAAGACTATTTTTATTTAGTGGAGAATGTATTTATAAAATGAAAATCCATTTGACTGATGCACATCATTCATTCAACTTCAAATACAACACATAGATTTGCAACTCCATCTGTACATGTGAAAACACCTGATGACGTGGTTAGGGTTATATTGAAAAATATATGTTATTTCTTCATTTCGAATAATTTGCGTTTATGTAGTGGAAGAGGAACACCAAACAAAATAACGTTGCGCCGAGGAGATTGCAGAAAACAGCCAGTTGCACGTCTGTGATCATCTAAAATGTTATAGAAATAACCTAGTAGTTCGTGTTACTCGCTCGAGAATCGAAAATTCAAGAATAAATGAACAGTTCGAAGTATATTTCGAATGAACCAATAAAGAATATGAAATAATTACCTTTACAGACAATTTCACAGTATACTGCACAAATTATCAAACGAAATACGTGCTCTGACGCGTTCTGAAGCTGATAGAAGCCGAATGACAATCTGTCACGAAATCTCTTCGTTGGTAGTAGAAATTTTTAGAAACTTCGCTCCCGCTAAATGGAATTATTATCAAATAAAAAGTATTTAGGAACTATAGAAGATGTGTGCCTCCTTAAAATATATTATTTAAAAGAAATATACATATATAATTTTATGTAAAAAATTTTTAATCGTCAATCATGGTACCTATAATTTTCTCATTGGCAAATTTCGACATGCGCAATGATGTGATATGGGGCGCTTTTCATGCGCATGCACGAATATTCTGACGTCAGGCGGCCTCAGTCAAGTACAAAAATCGGGTACCTTGGTCGCCCCACTAATTTCGCAAAATTTATTATTTGATTAAATATTAACAATAACTTATCTGAAATTCTTGCAGTCCGCTGTTCTTTCACGCCTCGTGTCGTAACGGTCGTACTGGACTTCGCTAGACGTTTCCGTTAATAATAGTCTCCCACTATTTTTGCTCCAATATTTCCCCACAAACTTCGGACGTAGATACGTCCCTGACGAAACTCGCGCATGCGTGTGAAAAGCGCCCCATATCATATCACTGGGCATGCGCACAGTACACGAATATTTAAGATGGCGACGATAATGTTCATGCCATTCCATTTGGCGAACCTCCCCATCTTCGGAACATTTTTCGTAACCATATGTAACCATATTTATTAGAGGATCCAGTTCAAAAATCCCTAGTGATCCTCGAAATAACTATTATATGCTATTATAAAATTGGAAACAAATTATTATTAGTAATAAACTTGTAAAACTCAATTCTTAGACTCTTCTAAACGTTCAAAATATTTTTAAATATATCTGAAACTTCACATTGCGGAATAACTGAATGTAGTCCAATGTAGTCTCAGTCGCCTGGTCGCCACTGGTCGCCACACAGGTGAATGTAGCCACAGTTCCCATAAATCATCAGCGATAGGACTTTTCCTTCCTGTTCGATTGTCACCATGACATGGTAAAATCAAATTTCTGTTTCACGTGAAGATGGTATTATTGAGGCGCAGTGGATTGTTTAATAAGAGAAGTTTACTGTTTCTACGACCGAGAAATCACAGCAAGAATGGAAATATCCATAGTAATGCGAATCCAAAAGAATCTACGGAACAGATCGAGGAGATCAAATTATCGGACGGGTAAGAATGTCACGTGTTCGTTAACCTAAATCCGGTTAGTGTACAGTAAACGTTCGAGAAGAACGTTATCGCTCGTAATTATTGTTTTTCGATTATAATCGTTCTGTATTCTTGTAGGAAAACGATTAGTTTGTTGACTGGCAAATACGCTCGATTCACTAGCGGGAACGTGATTGCAAAATGCGGCGAAACCTCGGTTATGACCACTGCGGTTCGAAAGAACGAGCCAGTGCACGGTCACATAATTCCATTGACGGTGGATTATCGACAGAAAGCCGCTGCGATCGGACGTATACCGTCGAATTATTTTCGCAGAGAGTTAGGTCACACGGAACAGGAGATTCTTGCGAGCAGGTTGATAGACAGGTCTGTACGGCCGTTGTTCCACAAAAAGTATTGTTACGAAACCCAAGTGGTATGCAATTTGTTGGCTGTCGATGGAGTTAATGATCCTGAAGTATTGTCCATCAACGCTGTCTCAGCAGCTTTAAGCGTCTCTGACATTCCGTGGAATGGACCAGTAGGAGCAGTCAGAATTGGCATAATTGATAATCAGTTTATAATCAATCCTTCGAGACGAGATCTTCAACACAGTGACTTAGACCTCATTGTAACATGCACGTCGAAAAATTGTGTTATTATGATCGAAGGTTCGGCTAACGATGTCTCCGAGCCAGACCTCAAGAAAGCTATACGAATCGGCGTCAAAGAATGTCAGTTGATAGTGTCGGCTATAACGCAATTGAAAGATCGTGTAGGTAAACGAAAGACTGAAATCCCCGAACAAAAGATCGAAGACATGTCAGGGCCTGTGAAGGAGTTTTCAGAACGAGAAATACGCAAGGTTTTCACGTGTTACACTCACGATAAGATTTCACGTGACAATGCCATTAACGATCTAAGAACAAGACTGTTGGAACATTTCAAGGAAGTGAATCCAGAAGCCGTGAAAACAGCTTTTGATACGCTCGTTAAGAACACCTTTAGGTCGTTGATATTCGAAACGAATAAAAGGTAATCTGAAATGGTTAATAACCAGACTGTGGATGTTTATGGAAAATAAAGATGTTTTACATCGATTGTGGGAAACAGGAATAACATAAAAATTGATTTCATCTCTTAACGATTTCTTCATAAATGCATAAAGATCTACAGTTTTGTAATAACATTGTCCAACGTCGAGATGAATTGGTGTTGGGGCAGTGTGATTAATCGCGCACGTAATTAACTTGATGATTTCAGATGCGATGGTCGTGAGTTCAGCGATCTGAGAGACATAAAGTGTCAAGTGGGTTTGTTCAAACCACTTCATGGTTCTGCATTTTTTCAAAGAGGACAGACCCAAGTTATGTGCACTGTCACTCTCGATTCCATAGAGAACGCCCTCAAGATGGACAGTATTACGTCGCTGATCAGGTAATCTGTGTACCAGTTTTGTTTTATAACTAGATTGTAGATTTTATGCATTTGTAGTAAAGCAAGAATATACATTGAAAGAGATTAAAATGCATTCTGCACGAACTTCCAGTGGAATCAAAGACAAGAATTTCTTCCTCCATTACGAGTTTCCACCGTATGCAACTAACGAAATCGGAAGGGTCACCGGAACCAACCGTAGAGAAATAGGTCACGGGGCGTTAGCGGAAAAAGGTTTGAGAGCAGCGATACCAAAAAATTATCCTTTTTCTATAAGGCTGACAAGCGAAGTGCTAGAGTCGAACGGTAAGTTGCTGGCGCGTGCAACGACTGACAAATATTTCGCTCGGTGCTTTCTAATGCTGTACGTGCAGGTTCCTCATCAATGGCATCTGTGTGCGGTGGCAGTATGGCGTTAATGGACGCAGGCGTGCCGATATCGGCTCAGGTCGCTGGCGTAGCTATTGGATTGGTTTCGAACTTTGACGACAGTAACTCGAAGCAGATAGACCAGTACCATATACTAACGGATATATTAGTAACTACGTTTCCATTGGAATTCCAGCAGGAAGAAGGCAGGACGAGATTAACGTCTTATTCTTTCGGTTACAGGGTATAGAGGACTATTTAGGGGATATGGATTTCAAAGCAGCTGGCACGAAGAAAGGATTCACCTCTGTGCAATTAGACGTGAAAGTGCCGGGTCTGCCTACGAAAGTGATCATGGAAAGTATACAGAAGGCAACCATGGCGAAACAGAAGATAATTCATATCATGAACGGTGTGATAATGTCCCCGCGAGATTGCAAGGCGGATAATCAGCCGCAGTATGAGACCATCGAGGTGCCCGTTCATCAACGCGCAAAGTTCCTTGGAGTTGGAGGCTACAACGTGAAGAAAATCTTCACCGAGACTGGTGTAAATGTACGGAAATCGAATTTCTCGTTAGGCCGCGGCTGCACAAGCGTTTTTTGTTAAAAAAAAAAACAAAATTTTGAAACTAACTCAGAACTAGCTTAGGGACTAACTACTACATTTATGAATAAAATTATATATATGTCCATATGGTCTTTAATACCAGTAGAACACGATTAGACAAAAAAATTTTGTTTTTTTACCTTGATTTTCAAGGTCAAGGTCAATTTTGCGTGGAGTTTTTGATGTCAATTTCTATTAAATCGTATGAGCTCGATGATCACCGATGTTCGTTTTCGTAGATAAATTCGCAAGGCGAGAACATGTACTCTTTATTCGCGCCTAACAAAGACGCAATGACCGAAGCCAAAGAGATGATCAATCAAATCCTGACGAAGGAGAGCGAGCCGGAGCTGACGTTCGGTGACATTTACACGGCGAAGATCACCGAAATTCGGGACATCGGTCTGATGATCACATTGTATCCCACCATGAATCCGACGTTGCTGCCGAACTCGCAGCTAGACCGGCGCAGGGTCCATCATCCCAGTGTACTCGGTTTCCAAGTCGGCCATGAGATACAAGTGAAATATTTCGGACGAGACCCAGTCAGCGGGCAGATCAGATTGTCGCGCAAAGTGCTGCAAGAACCGGCTTCCGAAACGCGGAATCTTGGCATCGTCGCCGGGAACGACTAACCTCTCGGGTTCTAACTTCCTATCTACCATTTGTTGAAACGGTCTTCTTGTTACATACAGGGTGTCCCAAAATTCCTTCAACATCCGGAAGTGAGAGGTTCCTGAGATCATTTGAAGACACATTTCCCTTTGCAAAAATGTCGTCCGCGACTTTGTTTAGGAGGAATTAACGAAAAACACGGTCCAATCAGAGCGCGGCAATTGGTACGTGTTTTTCATTAATAAATCCTAAACAAAGTCGCGGATGTCATTTTTGCGAAGGAAAATTCGCTTCAAATGATCTCGGGAACCTCTCATTTTCGGATGTTGAAGGAATTTTGGGACACCCTGTAGAGTACAACGGAGCTGCGATGCTACCCGAGAGGGCTTTCCTATTTGGAAACTATAAAGAAAACAAGTTGACCGATTTGCAGTTTTCGTACGCTTTGCGAAACAGACAATTTTTATCCAATAGAGTGAGTGCGTCGAACCTGCGACACCGTCATCGAATGTTGTTAGAATTTTCCGTTAGCGTGTAAGTGTAATTTTGATTTCAATCAATGTAAATACAAATTTTTTACAAGTTATTAAAATTATTGAAATAATGTTACGTCGTAAGACGATGGTGTATTTCGAACAGCCTTGATTACCTTGCGAAACGTTCGGGAGCAGTGGAGAAAACTAAAATGAAATTTTGTACATAAAAATTTTCTTTACGAAAATATTTACCTCCAAAAAGCTAACTAAAGGAGGAAACGTCGCGTCGTTTATTTATTCGCGTTCATTCGATTCCAGAATCGAACTTTCACCGATAACTTCGCGTCGATAAGCGTAATAGTTTAACGGTAGTTGAAATAGTTTAATTAAGTTTGACGGCGATGGTTTCGAAGTTCCTCTATCGTTACGTTTTCAAGCGGACGTCCACTTTTGTCCTCGGTGTTGTCATTTCCTCGATGTTCTTCGAGAGGGCTTTCGATGCGGCGACTGAGAGCATCTTCGAATGGATCAACAAAGGAGTATGTCATTCATTTATGTCTCTAATTACATTGTTGGCAAGCTTACTGCCCGCTTGTCGCCAGAACAGGGTAATTTACTCGAATTGAGAGGAAGAAAGAGTTCCGGCGAAAGATAATGAGAGAACATTGGATAAATTTATTTGAACGTTTGTTCTGTTTTGCAGAGATTCTGGGAAGACATAAAGGATCAATACAACAATCAACCGCAGGAAGTGCGTTACCAGCGTCGGTCAGTGCCTGTCGCTAAAACGACAGCGACGAAAGAAAGCTCAAAGAAGTTGAACGAAGACAAAATGGAGCGTACGAACTAATTTGAACTAGTTACGTTTTACTACTAACCAATTGATTTGTTGTGAACGATGCAGATTTCTAATAAATTTGAATTTATAAATGTTCGCAGTCAATAATAAGTCGACAAGATTTGCGTGTCGAATGCGAAAACCTTAATTAAAATGTTCGCTAGGATCAATTGATGAATGCTCACTGTCTGAGAAGAAATAATGGTATAAAGGTGCCTTCGTAGAAAACTGTTGCAGAGTTTGATTCAGTTGCGTTCACATTATAGGAAAACCCACTCGTAGTACTGTGCGGAGCACAAATGAATTGTAACGGGAAGGGAACGGGACAAGGTCAGACTTCTTGCCCCGTTTCCGCTACAATTCTTCAATTTGTCATGTGACACCACCTGCAATATTTCAAAAGGCTCTACTGTAATAGCAGTCCAGTATCGAACAAATTTACTGTACCATTCTTGACAACGAGCTCTTCGTCAAGACTATCTTCAACTGCGATGCATGTATGCGGATTTCGTGAGAAGCAATCGCATTTTTTAAAACCATATAGTGCGTTAGTCAATTATTTACGAGACTGCGACATGTACCATTTGAATTATCTGTCCTTGATAATTTTAGTGCCGATCGAGTTAGCTCTGACGTTAAGTTGCTATCGGTATTATATAAAGAAATGTTTTATACGAATCGAATCAATGCAGCAGCAGTTGTCGATACGGGAACGTGTACCTCTGTATCTGTAAGTGCAAGAGATTTTTTGTTTAAAAATATTAAAGGTTTCATATTATTACTGACTTTTCTAAATAGTTTTCTAAACTCCTTACTGTATATTTCTTTTCGCAAAACAAGAATTATATTCGCTTCGATGCTTAAAAATTGATAAAGAAACGGATAATTATTAACTTAAGTATATATATTTCTTCGGGTCTCGATTATTCATCGGGACTTAATTCATCCTGGCTCTTTGTCTCCCGATCAAGCTCGAGTAAACAACTTGCTACGAGAACCATCGGGTTCTCGCACACCCCTAATTATAATTGATATAAAATTTCGCGGTCTGGTTGGGAATGACGATTAACTGAGAATTCTCTGTTTCAGATGTTCGAAAGGATGTGGGCGTGCGGACTCGTCTTAGTGCTGTTGTTTCCACAGTTTCCATCAATCCGAGAGATCGATTTTAGCAGGACCATCGACATTGATATCGAGAATGAGTTGTTGCCGAGGGTTCCGGGCAAACACTGCGGCGAAGAGGACGCTGTCAACTTGCAGAATTTGGATTTATCTATGATTCCGACACACGTGATCAAGAGCGATAAAATTCGACACGTTGATTTGTCGTTCAACAAAATATCGAATATACCTAACAGTTTCTTCGTTGACGTTCCAAACATAGAGTGCCTGAACCTGACGGCGAACGCGTATTCAGCGAAGTACGTCTTTCATGGTAGTAATTCGTACAGCTTGAAGACATTGGTTCTGGATCGCATCGAATCTAGTAGCTACGATAACGACGGGTGTACGGTGGCAGGATACTTTCCGAACCTGGAAACTCTTCACCTGAGCGATATCGAAAGATGTTCCATAGACGCGTCTATCGAGGCTAAACTCCCTCAGCTTTCTACGCTATATCTGATGGGCTACGGCTCTAGCTTAGAGTCCAGATTATGGCGATTGCCAACTACTTTACGACACTTACATTTAGAGGGAACCAGGTTCAATGAATTTCCTTTGAACGCAGTCAGTAATCTCCATTCTTTGTACCTCGACAGGTATAATTACAACGATGACTTCCATATTCCTTCTGAGATCGTCGATCTACAAGTTGTATCGTGCAGGAATTGTTCTTTGCGCACGGCTGAAATAGAAAGATTTTTCGATAGTCCCCGAACCGCTTTAAGACTATTGGATTTGTCGCAAAACAGTCTCTATCATCTGCCTGACAACATGCTCCAGCACACGAGTAACCTGGAGAGCTTATTTTTGAGTAACAACATGTTCTCGGTAATGCCGGACGTGCAAGTACTGTCGCGGCTACGCGGTTTAGCGTTGAATCACAACCGTATCAATGAGGTTGCGGATAGAAAGTCGGATTCCTTGAAAATGTTGAGTCTTCGGGGCAATGGTATCTTCCAAATCAATGCCACAACGTTCCAGGGATACCCTGCGCTCGAGATGCTAGATCTTTCGGAGAATAAATTGGCCTCCTTGCCAATTGGCTGGGCACATAGTTTGGAAAATCTCCTGATCTTGAACCTCAAGTCGAACTCGTTCGCGAGATTCTCTGACACATCCCTGACGACGGTCAACAGCGATCTAAGGCACCTGTTCATGACTGTACACCAGATCGAGAGGTTCGACGAACAAGACTTCAAACTTCTCCCGGACAATTGCACGATCCACTTTGGTACCTGTATATAATTTATTTCGAGACTTTGTAAAAGGACCCCGCACCAAACCACGTGATACGAGTCCTCGACGAAAATAGCTGGATTTGAAATATGTTGTACCTTTTGGGTCACTGAACAAATTTATGTCAGGCAAAATGCGAAAAAATGGACAGTTTCGCTGTTCCAATCCTTCGGAAGCCTGTATCTTAAAAGCGTACCTTCAGCAACATTGCTGTGTCAATTTTTCGTATGATCAGCTACAGATTAATCAATTATAAACAACTTCTCGAAGACGTGTTCTAAGTCCCGATAAATATTCGATTTCAAACTCTTTTAAATTTCATTAGTAATGGTTTGCGACTAAAAGAATCAGAGTGTAAACGTATTCGGCGAAATTACCGTAGCTAGAGTCCAGCAACACGACGCCGATAACTTTTCGAATCTAATCTCTACGGAGTTACAGCTCCGCTACTTGGAACTTTGCTGCGAAGAATTTTATCTGTCGAATAACATGTCTTTCTGTTAGGTTTACTTACGAGTTTATTATTGTAATTATATCAAGTTCACAAGCAACAAAGGCGACCACTGCAATCTCAACGTGCGAATTCTGTATCCAGCAAATTTCGTGGAGTTGTAACCGAAGCGTTGCGAACAGTAATAAATAAATCTTATATTGCACTGTAAACGGGTTTATTCGTTTTTTCCTATTACAAGTCTTCCCCCTTATCGTTCAAATAGAACGGGACGCGCACTCGGTGCAAGCAATTTTGTCGAATTTGTGATGAAAACAATTTTCCATTTACTGGGAAAATTCTGTGGTATCGGTCAATATTCTCATAATTGTTTTGATTCAACTACATTAGCTGCACCAAAGAGTTGATTGCAATTTTAGGCGTTTTCCATGATAAATTCTTATATCTAGGATTATTATACTATTACGAACTACATTAAATTAGCAATGATTCACGAGGAACCTTTTTTCACATTTTATGCTGCGAAAATTGTTTTTTTTAGCATTGTCTTGAAGACAGTGGGATCGGTCGTTTATCGCAATGAAACATTTCGGTCTAGATAAGCCGCGGTGATCGCGATACCTTTGCAAACTTGAGCTCGGGGAGATAGTCTTTCTGGAACGATGCTCTTTCTCAGCAACTATATCCGGCAAGGGCCGAATCAATGGAATGGCCCTGGGCCCCCGTGACAAATTAACCAATAATCGTAATCAAAATAGGATCCTTTATTTTCGAAGTAAATAGGAAAATGTCCGACAGAATTGGCGCGTTAAAGGCGCGTCCGTTATTTGAACGATGTTATCCTATAAAAAAAATATATCGCGGGAGAGTACAGAATCTCCTAAATAAGAATCGTTCGACTAGCTCTTGCAGTTGGAGCAGAACAAATTCTTAGATTTGTAGATTGACTGATTGATTCGAAGACCGCGTCGTCTAGCCGCAAAGGAAAGGCTGAGATTTGTTGGAGACGTTGGGGTGAGAAAATGGTGCAGGGCTCGCTGGCGGTCCTCACGGCCCTGGGACGAGTCGGGGTTAAATTTCTTCGGTATTATCGCTACTTTATAAGAGGCCTCATCAAACAGTTCGCAGGACACAACGTGCTGAGTCGTTCGAAGGTTCTGGATCGAGGCGAGGGTGTGCATCGTGAAAAATCAACTATCTTCGATCGTAAGTTATTTTTCCGCAGTTCTAATTCAGTTTTAAAAAACAAGCGCAATCCAATTATCTCTGTCAAACGTATTTGAAAGCAAAATATTTTCTCTGTCAACCGATTAATTAAAAAAATATATGTACACCGAGAACTAGTTCATTTGCTTCGCTATGACACGTTGCTACGATTTTTCAAAGTAACTCGATGAAAATTAAATTAAAATTTCCCTTGAAATTTTAAATTAGACCTAAATTCATTTATTTAAAATAGAATATGACATGTGTTTAATCTTTAAAATCGATAATATAACGATAAACGATAATTCTGTATTCACTTATACGATCATATTCATTTTGTATGACACCAATCGTCGATTACCTTATCCGTCTCGACCGATAGTTCGTAATGCGAATAGAGTGTTCGTTAAATTACTATGCGCAAGTCAGATACAATGTAATTCAATTACGTAATACAATCAGAATGTATTTCAAGTAACGCAACTCTGCAATTGCAGATGGCGACGAACCATCGTTGGGAACTGTTAGTTGTGTTGCTGTTGACGCTGCAGCCGACAATGGGAGATGCGGACAGACATCGGTATACTTCTATCAAGAATGACCATGGTGGCTATATAAATAATCGAAAATGGGAAACCACGCCGAAAACTGATATCAAACATACGATAAAGTCAACTACGTTTGATCCACCTGTTCCATATACCTGGAGCACCACGGTAAAACCTGGAAACTGCCTGGAATTCGGCGACGTGGTGCTGCGTTTGTCGCGGATAGGTATCCGTGTGGTCGGCAACAATGTGGTGGATAGTGTGCGGGTGACGGAGCTTCACCTGGACGACAACGGGATCACGGAAATATCCTGTGGCGCGTTCAACAAGGTTCCTCGTCTAGAAACGTTGAACCTGACGTTGAACAACATCAGCACCGACCAGTTGTTGTCCTTCGAGGAGCACAAACGGCTGCGCCGGTTGATCCTGGACGACAACAAGTATCGGAACACCAGCAACTCGAAGTTAACGATGTTCAAAAATTCTTTGCCGAACCTGTGGGAATTGTCGTTGAGACGATCATTTATCGCGGTTTTCAGCGTGTCTTTGATCGACTTCGCACCGAATCTGGCCCGGCTGAGTCTGTCCGGGAACAAGATCGAGTCGAGCGAGTTTCTGAAGAACGCGCCGAAGAATCTGAAGTACCTGGACCTGAGCGAGAACAAGATCTCCAAGATCGGTGCCTGGCTGCCGAACAACTTGGTCGAGCTGACCGTAGCTGGAAACAGGATCGAGGAGCTGTGCGCCGAGGACTGCGAGGAATCCTCGCTTTCTCTTCAAAACCTGGTCAACTTGAGGATACTGAACGCGTCGCGCAACGCGATTACCACCGTCAAGGCGGACGCGTTCCAATGGCTGTCGAACCTGACCGTTCTCGACCTGTCCAGAAACGAGATCCACGTGCTGCACGAAACTCTCTGGGGCAGGTCTTGGCAGATCCAGAAGCTGCATCTCGCCAAGAACAAGCTGACTTCGATCCCGAAACTCTGCGAACTCCGTAATCTCCAGCACCTCGATCTCAGTGGAAATTCAATCACCTCCGTGTTCGATGAAAATATTTGTAGGACTCTTCAACAGCTTCAATTTCTCTTCCTGAGCGACAATTATATTCTCGAAGTAGACGGCACCGCTTTCAGAAAATTCAACGCTCTGCGCACGCTCGATTTGTCCGGCAACGTGTTGACCACCGTACCCAAGAATCTGATCAACGCCACGTATCTGGAGTTGCTGTTCATCAGGAATAACAGGATCAACACCCTGGAGAACCTCGACAAGGAGTGGAGCAGGAGTCTCCGGGAGCTGCATCTGCAGGATAACCCACTGCTTTTCATACATACAAGCTGGATCAACTCGGACAGCCTGCCACACCTCCAGATTATGCTGAAGGACCGGCCGACCGAGGACAAGCCCAAGTACGACCAGAAGAAAGATGAGGTAGGTTTCTCAGAGCCTCGGATAAAGCTAGCCCTTTGCAAGCGAGGATTTTTCCAAGTACCGAGTTCAAACGAAAGTTCGTAGCGTTTGTATGTTAAAATTGAAAGTTGAAATTCAGATATTTATTCGTTAACGTAGTTTCTTAATTTGAGGTGATGATGTTCAATTGAAAATATTTCCAATAGTTTTCAAGATGCTTTTTCTCTTAATGTTCCAGGACAAGTCGACGCAAGAAGAGGACGACTATTCATAGATGAGGACACTTCGTTTATACCGATTGAAAGAATGTCATTTAAAATACTAATACTACATTAATTTGTTTAAAGCACATTACTAACACAACAACATTTATACCGGCGATTTGTATAAAGAACTCTGGCAAAATAAATATTGCTTCTCACGAGACACATCGTCAATTATTTCTGCTAATCCCTTCATACTTTGAACGTTGAAACAATTTCACTAATTAATCAATTATTTTGGCACAGAACGTTTTAGAAGTCTGCACTGTCTATTTCTTTTATAAAGCGAAAGACGAAGTATAAATAAAACGCGCGATCTGCGCATTCTTCCAAAAACTAGCTCTGATTCAAATTTCGTCGAAGTTCGCTTACATAATTTGAATACGCAACATTGCATGCTAGAAAATTATCTGGTAGGCACGCGTATCGCGTTTCATGGCTGACCAAGGCGGTAATACTCCCCTTGAGAATTGTTACCAGCCCCGTTCACCTTGAATCAGCAACCACGACCGTGATATATTAGCTGATCTAGCCACATTATACCCTGATCAATTCTGAAGCAGCAGTCGGTTAGTTCAACGTCACCAATTTGTGCTGGAAATTGATTGAAATTGAAATTTTCATCGTCCTCGACTTTGTATATGTGTAACCAGTGGCGCGTTATGACTAGTCGGGGCCCCTTTGAAATTTTTTATGAGAAAAACGTAGAATATGGATCTTGGTTTGTGTTCGGGGCCCTCTTTTGCTTGGGGCCCCGGGCACTTGCCCAAGTTGCCCATAGGGTAATACGCCACTGTGTATAACCGAATATTCCTCAGTCCTTGTTTTTATCAAAAGAAATGAAAACAATCATGTGGAATCTGTTCGTTCAGCTTTCAAGTAATTTGTTTAACGCTCGATCTAACGAAATGTAAACTAACAGTAAAATCATAAAAGTAATTAATCCATAGAATAATTCCACAAAGATTCAATTATAATTATTTTTTTACAAAAATTACTTTCATCTAATTTTTTTTGGATAAGAGTGCGGTATTCTAATTTTCTTATAGAAACGCAATCTTTCCGAATAAAAATACATTTTAATGATTCCTGCATAGAAATATTTGAGTTTTACATTTAGAAATATCCCCAGACGGGGAAGTCCCTGTGTCTGAAATCTGGAGAGCGTCCTGTCGGGGATTCTCCGATTCATTTTACATCTGCGCACGCATGTCAAAGTAACTCTTCCTTTCGCATCTAGATGGAGACGCGATTATGAAACAGATTTCAGCCCGGCCAATAAAATACTAACTCCTCAATGGAGCAGAACATTTTCGCAAAGGAAAAACTGATTTCGAATGACATCGAGAATCGCCCTTTCAAGGTAACATTATATTAATTTTTGTAAGCAAAGTTTCAGCGATGGTCTTTGCCTTTGTAGATCCGGAATTAATAAAATTCGTGTCAAATTCTATCGAATGTTACATTCCAGCGGTTTTTGAACATTTTCAGACGCCATAAATGATGAAATTGTAGACAAAGTTTCAATGATAGCGTTTGTAGACCTGGAATAATGAGCACTGAATTATTTGTTCTAACTTCTAAAAAAAACAGCCTAAGTCCGAATATTAATTCAGGTGACAGTATATTATGGTTCCTCGAGGTTTGCCATCGTGAAACGTGCCAGCCGGAAGAAACTGCGATCCCCGAAAACCGGCAAACTTTCCAACCCCTTTCTGCAGTCGCGGGGGAACGTCCGGCGAGTTGCTCGATCCAGTTTCAAGGTTTTTGCTGGTGGCGAGGCGTCATGTCAGGACAAACAAAAAAATATAGTTTTCGTTCGGTCCGCGGAAACGGATTGCAGCGAAGCCAGCGGAAAAACAGGGGATCGCTTTCAGGGGTGGATGAAAGAAAGGGACGCTCCCGTTGATATCCCATCGAGCGAATAGCTCCTAAGTGCACAACATTCCTTTCCTTTTTTGCTGACCCCGGCTTCCGCCTAGAGTGCTCTCCGCGTAATGTGTCTCGCCACGGATGACACAGGACCCTGAGGAATCGGTAGCCATGTTGTTTTCGGTCGGTCGAATGAGAACCTGAACTCTGGATAACCTAACGTAGGCTGTTATGCGAATAACGTTGTTATTACGAGTGCAAATAAATTCGGTTCATTCGATAATATAATTTTTTGCAATCGTTGCAAGCAATTGTTATTTTGCGCGAAGATTCGCGAGCTAGTCACCGCGTCTAAATAGTGTTTTTTTAAAAAAGTAAAAAGTGTTTTTTTTTGTTTCGGCTAAATACGCTTTTTAGGGGGTAGAAAGCACCCTTGAACCTCTGGAGATGGAAACGTTTGTGGTTAATTATTTATTAAGTATATTAAGTTAATTATTCTTATGTATAAATTTAAAACCGGGGTTGTTTACTGCAAAACCCGGTTTTCAAAACCGGTTTTTAAAAACCGACAAACCCCAGGGGTGTCGTTGTCGGGGTGGGAAGAGGGTGGACGAATAGGTTTGACGAAACGCATGCGCTTCCTTGAACGGTGGCGCTGGAAGAGAGGGTGGTTGCCAAAGTGCGAGGAGGACGACGGTGTCCGATCTCGGTTGTCGGAGGGGGTTGAAAACAAAGATCCAATAACAGGGAAAGAGAGAGAGAGAGAGAGAGAAGAAGGGAGAACGCGCTGGCCGCTAGACCGATAAAGACGCGTCCCGGGACCGTGGGGTGCTCGACTAGGGGTTGGAGCGAGACAGCGTCTATCGTCGGTGTTATCGGGAAGGGCGGAGAGAGGGGTGGCGTTACAGGAGGTAGGGGAAAGAGAGAGGAGGGGGAGGGGCGCGTCTAGCCGGCTCGGGAGACTCGGCGCGGGTAACCTTCCCTCCACCCGGCCGCCTCGCTCGCTCCTCTAGCTCGCACGGTTTCTCTCTTCTCCTCTTTCAGTGTTCGTTCGAACACGGCCCGGTACGGTTCTGTCGCCCCGTGTGCGAGCAAGGATCCTGTTCGTGATGGGTGCTCGCTGCTGCCGCGTTGGTGTCGGCGACAGCCCCCGATAGCCGATCGGCCGGATGTTCGTTGGCCTCGACGCAGGGTGACAAAGATACGCGCGGCGACTCGCCCGGTGTCCGCGTTCTCTCCTCTTCCGTGTTTCTTCTCTCCCATGGTGTTCTCCGACCCGGTCCGTCCGGCGAGACTCTTCGAGGTGCTCGACAACTTCTAGGTGCGTGACAACGGGAACGAAATAGCGGTAGGAAAGTGGTGCGTGCTCTTTCTCTCTAGCGTTTACTAAAAGCGGTGCAAAATCGTATTTTTCCACGGTGTCGAGGATAAGGGAGGGATCTCTCTCTCTCTCTCTCTCCGTTTCGCTGGTTCCGGGTGCAGACACCTCGAAGATGTCCGGCAATTATTCCGTCCGGTGCGAGCCGGGCCTGGTCGTGCCTTTGTGGAAGCCCGTGGAGAACCTGGACCTCTCGGACTTGATCATCCGCGGGGTGGTGTACTTCCTGTTGCTGTTGTATCTGTTCATCGGGGTGTCGATCATCAGCGACCGGTTTATGGCGGCGATCGAGGTGATCACGTCTAAAGAGAAGGAGCTGGTGGTACGCCGGCAAGGTAAGGAGCCGCAGATCGTGGTGGTGCGGGTGTGGAACGAGACGGTGGCGAACCTGACGCTGATGGCGCTCGGCAGCAGCGCGCCCGAGATCCTGCTGTCGATCATCGAGATCTGGGCGAAGAATTTCCAAGCTGGAGAGCTCGGTCCTGGTACGATCGTTGGATCGGCCGCGTACAATCTGTTCGTGATCATCGCACTGTGCGTGTTCGTGATACCGAACGGTGAGACCAGGAAGATCAAGCATCTCAGAGTCTTCTTCGTAACCGCCACATGGAGCATCTTCGCTTACGTTTGGCTGTATCTGATATTGGCGGTGGTGAGTCCCGGTGTCCTCGAGGTCTGGGAAGGATTGTTGACCTTCTCCTTTTTCCCGGCTACCGTTCTCACCGCGTACGTGGCTGATAGGAGATTGTTGATCTACAAATACCTGCACAAGGGGTACAGAATGAACAAGAGGGGCGTGATCGTGCAAGCCGAGGCCGGGGACTCCGACGGCGGGGTGGAGCTCGAGATCAAGCCCCAGCAGGACGGTTTCCACAACATGATGGACGGCGACACGCCCGAGGCCAAGGAGTTCGAGCAGACTCGCAGGGACTACATCAAGACCCTGAGGGATCTGCGCAAGAAGTTCCCCACTCAGCCGCTCGAGCAGCTAGAGGTTATGGCTCACGAGGAAGTGTTGGGCAAAGGACCCAAGAGCAGGGCCTTCTACAGGGTCCAAGCCACCAGGAAGATGGTCGGCGCCGGAAATCTCAGCAAGAAGATCAGCGAGAGGGCGCAGAGTGATCTAAGCGAGGTCAAGGCCGAGCTACAACGCCAGGAAGCCGAGAGCATCGACATCGAGAATGTCAACGCCATGAGGATCTTCTTCGAACCAGGACATTACACCGTGATGGAGAACGTCGGGACATTCGAGGTCGGTGTCACCAGGGCTGGCGGAGACCTGTCCAAAGCATGCTCGGTTGATTATTGCACCGAGGATGGCTCCGCCGAGGCTGGCTCCGATTATATCAGTGCCAAGGGCACGCTGACCTTCGACCCTGGCGAGACCAAGAAGACCATCAAGCTGTCGGTTATCGATGACGAGCTCTTCGAGGAGGACGAGCATTTCTATGTCAGGTAAGGAGCGGTCTTGTTAAGGGATTTTCGAAGCGAGGCAGTGCCGAATTAGGCCGTTTAGAGGTCGAACAAGGTGACCTGCCTGATTAATGAACGCTAGACGGAGGATTACTATGCACAAAAAATATACATTTACTTTTGTGTAAATCGTCGACTTTATCGTCATATTTATAGCGATTTGAATGCCGTAAAACATTTTCGAAACTCCACGAAGTTTCTGACAAATTGAAGATCATCACTTTCTCGCCGAAAAATCATCTTCCAAAAATACAAAAACAACAATTTTGATCCTGGTGAGGATCATTCTCAAGAGTGAGATTTTTTTGCGTCTGTAACATGATGTACCATTAAAAATATTAACTGTAGCTAATATTATGTTATTAACTGAAAGGTAAACTTATTTTTCATGCTCGTTATATGGAAAATATAATTGGAATTTAAGAAAGCTAAATTGATTCTATGCTGGTAGAGGATCGTTCCCGCTCGTATCCTAGAACGAAGAAATTGTTCGAAAATGTGCTAAATATTTAAGGGGGATGGATGCGCAGGTGTCACGCTTTAAAATGAGTCAAGGTTTATTGTTGAACGATTTAAATATCGGCCATTCCCCGAAAATCGGAACAGAAGAAAAATCGATTTTCTGGAAATGCTCGAAACCAGAACAGCCTCTAAACTGGATTCTGCGGTGTCATCGTTGCACACCCGTCGCTGCAATCGCTCGACCACGATATTCCCCGAGCTGGGGTGGGTTTCCCGTGACCCAGAACCGACTAGGGAATGACCGAGTGCCAAATTCGATTCGATGACCGTCCTCGGGGACGCTGACCGTCGCGCGTCGCCGGTACACGCCGATTTCCTATGCTACCTCGCGCGATCGTTCACTTGTCAAAACTGTCGGGTTTCTTATTGAAATATTTCGAAAAATCATTCTGCTTTTTCTATATTCTACATTAATACCAGCGAACAGTGGCGTATTACTCTATGGGCAACTCGGGCAAATGCACAAACTAAGATCCAAGATACAAATTCTACAATTTTCTCATAAAAAATTTCAAAGGGGCTCGGAAATTCTATTTTGCCCAGGGGCCCAACTAGTCGTAACGTGCCACTGCTGGCGAACACATTTCAACTCGACCAACATTTCGTTTCATCGTCCGAAGCGCTCCGAAGAAGTGACTGTTGCTCTTCACCGCGAGATTAGTATCGGGGAAGCAATTTAGCTTCGGCCAAGATGAAATTCTGGAAAAATCGAGCCTTTCGTGTTTTCAAAATGTGAACGTGTCATGAACGTACAACGGGTCCTCACTTTTTTCGAAGAGAAAAACGGTACAGTGGGGAGATACAACAATTACCAGACAGCGGATCTTTAAGGAAAATAAAAATGAGACAAGTGGGAAACAAAATTTCGCCGAACCCGTTGTGTTTCTATGTTATCGCGGATTGCTCGTGAATGTTTCACAAATTCGTGTAGAGCGGTATCTTGTTCGGGACGAGAGTGAAATTCGACGTGATAGAAAATTGGCCGCCATTGTGACGGCGAAGCGCTTCTCGTCAGCGGTTCTGATGATCGTTAAAACGCTTCCGAACGATCCTTTTCATTTTTTATTTATCTCGGTGGCAAGCAGATATTGTTCGCCGACCTCGACCGAGTTCTGCGCGCTCTCTCTCTCTCTCCCTTTCTCACTCGTTATGGGAACATTTTTCGTCAGAGTCCAATCCGTTTCACGAAACAATGAAACATTTGCGTTCCGTTCTCTCCGCAACACCCCTTTCTCATCGGCCTCCGTCACTTTTTCCGTTTTTTCCGTGCGTTCCAATTCACAGACGACACTCGGCCCTGTTTCAAGGTCCGACGTGTAAACTACGAATCGCGAGGACGTCGCTATCGATACCACTCACCGTTGCAGTTACGATAAAAATCTGCGAAACGTTTTTACATTTAACGTAACACCGTCTGTAATATTGGGTTGGAATAACATATTTTCCATGCGGTCATCGTTAGACTGTGGATGTGCATGCAAAATAAAAATGTTTTGCATTGATTCGGGGAAGCTGCAATAACGTGAACACTGTTTTCGTTCCTTAACGACTTTGATGCACATTCACAGTAACGTTACAACATTTTTGAATCGTTTAAACTTTTTACCGTTTTATATTTCAGCCAACCAATTCCTTCATAAATGCAAAATGATCCGCGTACTTATCACGTCACTGAACAAACCTACGAATCTTAATTTGATCTTCGAATTTTTTTAATTTGAATAATTCAACTTCCTATACATTGTTCATAATGATCGTTCGTTATTCATAATGATTCCCTACGAGCCTGATCCATGACAAAGACTAATGCATACTTGAACTGTATTACGATCTTGATTAATAATAAAATGAACTGTCTTACAATTTGATATCCTCCTTAGGATAACTGGAACTGTACCTACTAGAAAGCACATTTTCATATACGCCTACCTTTCGACGAATTTAAAATTCAATGAGACGAGCACTCTCACAGAATTTCGTTCTTCTTACGCGAATCCGCTGTTTACACAATGCCTACTGGAAAGCACAGTTTCATACACACTTACCATTCGACGACTTTCACATTTAATAAGATGAAAACACTCGCAGAATTTCGTTCTGCTTACGCGAATCCTCTGTCTAATTAAAATCGTCGGTATTACTGACATCCATTGACGGAAGAGGACCTGACCCAGGCCGACCCAGTTCCGCGACGCAAACAGGAAGCGGATTCGATTCGATCCGAGGCTCCTGAGGGCGTTCGCCGTTTAACCGGCTCGCTACGATAATAAATTGATAATCGTCGGGAACAGAGAGAGAGAGAGAGAGAGCGAGAGAGAGTGCGGTGTCTCTCAATTAACTCTGGCCGGATGGCGCGCGGCGCAATTTCATTACCGAATAAACTCGTCGCACAAAGGAACACTCCACTTATTCGCGGCTCAGTCGACGCCGACGTACACGTCGCGGACGACAATTGCTGTCGATTGATCGACCATCGCGTCCAGTCGATCCTTGTGCAAGATCACGGGACGATCTCCATCTCCGAACGAACATTAACGGGCACTTCCGATCTAGAGCGTCATTTCGTAGGTCTTTTTTCGAAATTTCTATCAAAAAAATTTGTGAATGTAAAATGTTCTTGTTCTTGCAATTGACTTGAACGATTTTTGCTTCGCATAAAAATCCACGTTGTCGCCGATGAACGGTCGATTATACCATGGCACATCAATTGATCCGACAGCGTCATTTTCCGTAACGACGTTGGCCCTTCCGGCAGCACGATGACAACGCGTTAGAAAGTTACTCGCTGGTGTAACAGCTTCCACGAGTTGTCCGAAGTCGTCGAACGGAGACAACGTCCCAATTCCTCGCTCAGCCTGTCCGCCGATCTAATTAAAAAGCATGCTAATCGAGGCACCGGGAATTTCCCGTCGAGACCCCGGGCTCTCTCGCCTTCTTATTTTTCCTCGTGCAATTTTAAAGGCGTCCCGCACCGGCGACAAATAACATTCGCGGCAGAGCTTACTTTATTCGCGGATCAGCCGGCGAAACGCGCTGCACGGTTTTTCATCCGTAATCCTGTGCAATCGCTTTTTGGATTGTCAGTTTGCATTCTCTTTTTCTCTTTCGTTCTTATTCTTTCACACTGTCCCAGTGAAATACGTTCCCCGGATTTTCTGGGTTCCATCAAGACTGAACCCCATCGCGGAAAAAGGACACACCGTAGCTAACATGGCTTCTGAATTGTTTGTACAATCGATCGCGAAAATCTTTGTTCGTCAACACAATTATATAATATATAATATATTAATATATTAAATACTAGCTCACCCGACAGACTTTGTCCTGTTCAAATTTCAATAAATTTGGTTGCGATCATTTTGCGAATTTGCGAAATCACTGTAGCAAACGGACGTCGATAATGTAAATCAATTCGTTTCTCTTTGAACTCTTGTATAGTCTTTGAAAAAGCTAATCGATGGAACGAAACATTATGTTTACAGGTTGAGCAACGCTACGCAGCCGGCCATGCTGGTTTCGCCTAGTCTGGCGACGGTGATGATCCTCGATGATGATCACAGCGGCGTGTTCGGCTTTCCCGAGAGGGACGTGGAGCTGGTGGAAAGCGTGGGACAGTTTTCTCTGCGAGTGGTGAGATACAGCGGCGCCAGGGGACGCGTGGTTGTCCCATATCGCACCGTAGAAGGAACTGCGAAGCCTGGCAAACAGTATTTGCACACCGAGGGCTCCCTCACCTTCGAGGACAACCAGACAGAGTGAGTGCGACACCAGAAAATCTGTACATCCCTGTACATTAGTGACCCTTTGCACTCGGTACGATTAGCGTTAAGGAAGTACAATATTTTCAGACACCCTCTATATGTACAAGATCATTGGAAAGTGTATAGGCTCGAGTTTATTTTCATAGGGTTTTATAGGGAGATAGGGAGATTAAGCTCTAGACGTCGTCGAGAAACGGCACAATAAGTTTCAACGGGGAAACTATGGTCTATGACCAGACATCGAAGCCGAATTACCTAATCCAAAGCTCTTTAGGAAGCGGCGTTAGCAGCTAAGAAACCAATTAAGGTCGCCGATAAATCCCGATCGGCCACGGTCTTCGTTGCGTGAAAAATCCTCCCCTGCAGTTTCAGAAATCCACAATCGCAATTCGCCGTGTTCGTTTTTACAAACTCGAATCGTCTAAATCCCATTTCCTTAAAGCAAATCTTGAAGTCGTAACAGCTGAGAAAAATGAATGGGCATGAAACCGCTCTGGAAGATTTAACAAAGTTAGACCAATTTTTTCAGTGGAAGCATAGAACGAATCCACGCCAATATTCAGCGTAGTAATAAGAATATTCTGTCTCGATTCAAGTATAAAACCGTTGGATATTCTAGGACGATTTCCAACGCTCGTGTCGCAACACTTAATTTATTCCAATGGGGGTTACATTGTAACGTTTGCAAATAGCAGTAACGCTATCTCTTGATAAATGCAACGAGGCGACAGAGGCTGCAGAATACTCGGCAGCGATGAGAAAGGGATAGTAAACAAGCAAGTATTCAAATTTTGGCGAAACTCCAAGCGCAGGTTACCCAAATAGCTTATACAATGACATAACGTGGTCCAAGAAATTGGTAGCGATATCGCTGGTGCTGGCTTGCTAAGAACTTATTAGATATCGTTCAACTGTCGTCAAAACAGTAGTTTTTAATCGACTGTATTCGTACACCTTTTAAAATAGAATAAATTTTTTGTGATTGTACCAAACGATCTGATTTTTTCATCATCAATTAGAAGCATTGGTTTACTAAATGATCTGCAAAAAAGATTTTCCATTGTTGCGACCTAGTTGCTGAAATCGCAAAGTTCGGGTCCCCGTGTTTCTGTGTTTTCAAAACGCGATACAGCAATCTCGATTTGAGAGGTGTGCAATTAGGTGATTCGGAACGGGCAGAAACAGGGCGGAGCCACGATAAGCGATGCTTATCGAAGATAGGCGGGTAGTGTGAGCGGCCAACGGAGATCTGTTCTCTGTTCGACGAACAAGCACCCAGAGCAAATTGTGTCCCGCATTCGACACGCGTCAGGACGCGGAAAACCTATTAGCCGACAAACAGAACCCTCCGGCATCGAGCGTTTTATTTTCGAACAGAGCTGTTCCCGTGAACGACCATGTTTCATGCGAACTGCATAATTTCTACTACGGCTGCAACATTATGCTACCGGGGCAGACTCGTCGGATCAGCGGAATTCACACGAATCGAGGAGAACACGGTTACTCCCTCTCTGCCAGTAGTATTGGATGAGTCACGGCCACTATAGCGTGATTCTACACTTACGATTTAGTAGAAATTGACATAAAAGCCCCCGCAGAATTGACCTTGAAAACCAAGGTAAAAAAACAAAATTTAAAATCAACTTAGGACTAGCTTAAGGACTAATTTAGCACTAAATTTATGGTGGCCGTGACATATAATTTTGTGACACCCTCTACATCGTGCGACATGTCGTTGGCCTCGTATGAAAATTATCCAAGTCCAAGGAAGTAAATTTTGCAGTGTGCAAGTTTCACACTGTCATAGGCAGTGGCGGGTTTCGCGGTAAGCAGTCGCGTCTGATTTAATCTGGTTTTGTCGCTTGCAGAATTAGCAGGTGATTTAATCAAAATAGAAATGCTGATTACAAGAAATCTGAACACGTTTCATGCGTTGTCTGTTACAAAATTGCTAATCTCTAATGTCAAAACGTTGATACAGAAATGACGCATGGTCTAGTCTCGGCTAACTATACATCCGATAATCGATTTCCTATCGCAATTTCTCGTTACGTAAACGAGTGCACGCAGCGTTTTCTAATCAATTACATAATGTGCATCGTTCACTAATAACGTTCCAACTTCGCGAACAAAACGAACACAGAATGATCTAAATAAAATCTAAACGTATTTCCGATGCAACAAACACGATAGATAACAAAGGCTGTCATCGCATCAAATATTTTAATCATCCGACAGTTGGCGCGCGCGTGAATTGTACTTGCAGCGGAAACTGCAATTAGCATTATTAATTCAACACTTTCAATAACCGGCAGAGCTCCTTTCCGCGTGTTCACCGGCCGTTCTAATATTTATTTCACTCCGCGAACTAAAGTCGAGTAATTAATTAGTCCCAGACGCGTTGCGAACGCGCCGGGAATCGCATAAACGCGGGGATTAATCACAGGATGCTGCAGATACGAAGAAATTCATTTCTCTTCTGCATTATTTCAATTAGCTAAACATTATACAACGCTAGTCTGGTAATAAAAATTGAAATCGTTAATCCAACGAAAATTGGCTGCGAGAACGAAATTGAAAATGATTTAACCCTTTGCAGTCCTTCTGTTTCTTCACTGCTACTTATTTTAAACAATTCTGTTTACTTATTATATTAATTATAGCTCTCAGATTTTATTGTAATTTACATTTGTGATACTTGCATACGTTTTTAACACTAACCCAAACGAGTCTTATCGGTAACTGGTACATGTTCCCTTATAAAAATGACAAGATTGATTTTATTTAGACTTTGTGCGGCTCCTGTTGTAATGCGTGATCTATTAAATACATCTATACAGTCAATTGTTACGAAATCATTTTTATTATTTCAATAATTGTAAAATAAAACATCTGGAACCGGTCATTTTGACTGGTGGTGGCAGGTTTAGTGTTAACTAAACAATTAGACAAATAAATAAAGGAAGTATCAAATACATATGAAAACGCGTTTTGTTTGCACTTTTCTTTCTCCGATGTCGAGTCACACTCGAGAAGATATCTTTGAAAAAGCGTTCGAGAAAAATTAGTGTCGTGGGGTTAATGGAATTTAAACGTGGCCCGTGTCGACGAGCATGGAAGGGCAATCGTTCGTTATCGCGTCGCGATCGATGCTTATCAATCCTCGAGCCGAGTAATTAGACCCGTGAAACGGTGCTCGATGCTCGCGCGTAATGAAACGCGTCGCTCGTCGTGGGATCACGAGAAATCGCGGCTGATCACGCGATTCAGGGTTCCCCGGAGCCTCGAAATTCAGCCGGGGAAATCGTGGATCATCACGCAACCGGAATATTGCCGGGAATTTGATGAACACCCGCGCGAATCGTGTTTGGCAGTTCGGTGTCTGACCAACGAGCGCCTTTTCTACTTAGAAATTGCGGATCAGACGCAACAGAAGGCGCTTCCTGTCAGCTGTTCCTCTTCCTTCGATATTCGCACGGACATTTTTCTTTTCTTTACTGGAGATTAGAATCGTACTTTTAAGCCTCTGTACTCTAGGTTTTTCTTCAACATTATGTGTTTTCTTTAAAATAGGTGGCTTATTCATGGTTCAATTTTGTGTCATCGGTGTAAGAAATTTTTTCCCACAAACATTGACGAACCACTTTTCGATACCTTTTTCTCAAACACATTTTTCGCTCTTCTAAATTGGTTTTTTTTCATCGACGGTTCTGCGGTCTGAAACGCCCATGCGAAGCTTCACAAATATTTCTCACCAATCCGACCACCACGGAATGTACAATTGACGACTTCCCGTTACATCGTTCCCATAAAAATCGGCGTGCCATTTTTTGGTAGAGTTTTATAGGAGATTTATCACCTTTTAAATCGTTTTTACGTCACGAACGCTTCTGCACAGATTGCAACATTTTTTTTCACCAATCAAACCACCACGAATTGAAAGAGCCAAGTCTCCTCTTTCCAACGACATCATGAAAATTGACGTACCGTCTTTTGGCGCCGTTTTACAACGTACTGTTTACCGCCGCCAATCTCATCTTGTTTGTGCAAACTTTCGTGGCTGTTAAAATAAAAATTTCGCGTTGTCGTTACAAGCAAACAATCCTTAAAAAATCCGAAACTTCGTTGCGAGAAACCTCACGGTCGTAAACAACGGCAACTCGTTCCGCGCAAAAGACAATCGAGAACGTAACTCTGCGGGTTCTTTGAAACGTGATTTCGCGTTGTTCCGCGCGATCGCGAGCGTTCGATAAACAACCGCGCAAAGGCGAAACGGCCTCGCATTAAATTTAATTAAAAAATTCCAGTGGCGCGGCTCGGCGCTCGTCAACAATATATTTTTTGTCCTGGGGTGGCTTTTTTGTTCCGCTTTTTATTGCTCGTGCCGCCTCTGTCGTACGTTTCTCCATTTATTTATTACCGAGTGGATCGTAATTTCGTTACCGGGCCGGTCGACGAGTGAAAAATCTCGATTCACAGGACGGGGAACATTAATTGTTTTATCAATAATGGCTCGGCGAATACAGGGGGAATGGGGGAAGGAGTGGAAAAGCAGGGGTGTAGCTTTCGATTCCTGGCGCACTCTCTCGTCGCGTGATTTTCTAGCTAATTTGTTCGTGCCTCGTGTTTTCCAACCTAAGACCGTGATCGCGTATTGCTTTGCTTCCTTCTCTCTCTCTCTCTCTCTCTCTCTCTCTCTCTCTCTCTCTCTCTCTCTCTCTTCTCTCTTCGTCATTTTTCTCCTCCATCGGCGCACCACCGCCGCCACCACCCTTGGGTCTATTCGCGGACGGTCTTTTTTTCTCGCTATACAACCGAGATCGATTCACCGTTTCTACACCGTGAATCACGAGGTCTGATTTCTACCGAGATCGATCGAAGGTCGGACTGAACGGGAAAAGTGAAAGCCTCGCCGCACCGCTCCGCGAAAACAACATCCACGCCGCTGGATCGCTGAACAATGAACCTGTTCTCCATGGCAAAATTATCCTGCGCAGGCTCGCAGGTTTATTATAGAGACACGTTATATTGGGTTGGCAAGAAAGTAATTTCGGTATTTTAACTCTTTGGCTATAGACTTATTTCGCTACGGATTCATTTGAAGATTTCTTGTACATAAAATCATTTCAGGTTTTTCATGTACGAATTAATGTAAAAATAATAGATTAATCGACTTGGAAACTGGTGAACTTGGAGTGCAGAAAAATCGCATGCGAAACCACCGTCGAACAGAGCAATTACTTCCACAAACAAAAAACATAATCGTGCTTCGTGTCGCTGATGTATGATTCGAGAAAAGTGCAAGTTTAACGAGTCGAAGGATCGAGAAACAGTCCGAGGAAACAATTAGCGAGGCGATAATCGCGCGATTAGGAGCGAGTCGCGCGGAAATTACGTTTTCGCGAGCTGGTGTTCCGAAAGAGTTGGTTGTAACGTAGCAAGGGAAAACAGGACGGAATCGAGGGCAGTAGGCAACGATAATGGTGTTCGCGTTCGCGAGTCTGCACGTGCGATCTTACCCTTTACGACCCCATTAGCCCGAGCTTCCCTCGTTGCTTTCGATCAGCGTTCCGGCTCGAAAGCTTCTTCTGCTTCCCCCCGACCAGCCGTAGCCAGTGAAGTCGACGAAGTACGCGAGTCTGTAGACTGATGGCTACTCACCGGAAGTAACTACTTCGACGTTTGTATAGAACTAGCCGAAGTACGAGTCTACGGTCTCCGCAAATCCAATTATTTCCAGGAATTTTCATTCTTCCCAAATCTTAGAACCGATTTATTCTATTCTATTAGGGTGAGCAATACGATTAATGGACTACGGATTTTTATGCAAAACGAACATCGTATTAATACCATGTAAATTGTAATCTTTAAAATGCATCAGATGATACGAGTACAGTATAAATTGTGGCTTCCAGAAGATTGCAGAAGTCTTTTTCAACAGAGCAGCTAGAAGAAAAATGGTCGACAAACTCTTGACAAATGATAGAACGGTAATGCCAAGTTTGTACGGTACACGGTACACGGTACACAGATTTGTTCAAATTGGCTCGTGTGTTAGTGATTTAAAAAAAGGCACCACTTAGCTGTGCTTGTGCTTAATGGTTCTCCGGATCGATTCGAGAGACGAATTACATTTATCCGGCATAAATCTTGAAACGCGATTCGCTGGCAGGGTAGGTGTGTAACAGCTGTAACACGCCTAGAACACACAGGTTATCGAGAGTCGTCTCGAACGAACAAAAAAAAATGCACGAGCTCGTAAATGGGCCAATAGGGGCGGGAAGCCTGTAGAATGCATTGTTACACTCCTGCGCTCTGCAGTTCGCTTCTCCCGTTGCTCCCCTTGCCACGCCGAGCAACCCCGTTTACTTCTCGAGTGCTAAACACCCTTGTATCTCGCCGGCTCTCCCTCTCTGTAAACTTAAAAACATACTCGTTCGTCTCCGAGATTGAAGACTCTGCTGCAGAATTCGGGCAAACACATTTATTAGCGAAGTTGCGTTGAACGAAACAATCTAGTAAAATTCTTAGTTAAAATCTAAATTCGTAAGAGCTAGTTTGTATCTCCACGATCTCTAAAAAGTAAATTTCCTTGGAATGTTACTTTGGAGCACTTTGAAGCGACTTTGAGACGAAGTTCTCTAAGTGAGCGAGTACCGGGAACGATCTCGTAGTTCTATTAAACGTTCTCAACGATCTCACAAGATCGTTAACAAGGAAATGTCGCGATACACTCGCAGCATGCTTCTAAAACGTTCAGAAGCGGCTCCAAAGCGGCTTTAAAGCTGCTTCGAGGCGTTTTAACGACGTCCGCGCGGTGGCGCTCATTAGTCGGCTGTCGGGAAGTTCCTCGGGTACGTCGATGGCACGGAAACTTCTCTGTCGAATGGCTCAAAGTGTTCGGAGGTCGAAAGTTCGAGGCCGACTTGAGAAGTCTCGTCCGAACTAGAAGTTTTTCACGCAGGAACAGAGGGCTGTCTTTCTTACCGCTTCGTCACAGTTCTCTCTCTTCTTCCTTCTGCGAAGTCGAGCAACTCGACACTCCACCTTTCGACGCGCTAATTCGCGTAATTTACATGCAACGCGAATCCCCGTCGCGAAGTCAACTCTCGGCTACTGGAGAGTTGTTGGACCTCGATGGTTTACTCTCCAACTACCTCGATCTTGTACTCGTGAGAGACGTCTGTTTCACGGCCAGCCTCTCGTCGCGACAACCTCTGTGCACTTTCGTCAGTGTCGCCACTTTGCTTGCAAAGAAATCAGCATTCTTTCTACTTGCTTTGGAAGGAAAAAGAACAGTTTAGAGTAGGTGAAAAACTTGTTACAAAACTGTACCAAAATCATGCATTTGTAGAAAATTTTTCAAATTTAAGTAGTCAATGTATGATTTCTCCTGCAATTTGATTTCTATTTCTTGCAATCGATGAATTTTTATTTTGCATAAAGATCCGCGCTCTATCCATCACGTTTCAAGGCGTCGTTGCGAGGAGGACATATTATTCTCTCGATTGATGGTGTCGCGAGCAAAATATTTCAAGTCCCATAGAGACGTTCGCATGTGAAATCCCGCGGGTTCGGATTTTTTGCAGGTTCGATCCCTCTTGTAGATCGCCCCCTAAAAAGAGGGGATTACGAGGAACGCGACGATTCCCGAACTTGCCGAAGATTAATCGATGAACAGACCCACGCCCACGCTTCTCCCTATCCTGCAGCCCCGTTTCCACCACCGACAGACACCCTCGCACATCCACAGACACCCATACACCCAACAGACACCACCCTGCGACCCACCATTTGATTGCGCATCCGAAATTTACGAGCGGGACTTTCGCCGGGGTCATAATTTTCCTCGGTTTTGGGAATGAATTCGAACATTCGCGGACGGGATCTTCCGCGTGACACCGGGGCCGCGAATAAATCCTCGATCACGACCCTCGTAAATCCTCGATCCGCTGGCAGATTCGTTCTGCGAGACCTGGAGAGGTCGACGCCCATTTCTACGCATTTCTGCTCTCGGACGCTTCTTCCTCTTCTTCTTCGAGGGTTCAACGGTTAGGCGATTCCAGTGGATCAGTTCTCGAGAATCAAGTTGCGGTAGAAGTACCTCACGGAGCGCGGAGGCCCAAAGAAACCGAGCCTACCGTCTAGCGTTGCTCGATCGAGAGAATCGACTCGAATCGAAGGGAAAGAGCTACCCCCTCCAGTACCGAATTAGTCACGTGACATAGTAGAAGGGGAACGGCAGAGTGGGAGCACTAAATTATATATGAAACTGAAACTTGGACAAACTTGGAACCAATTTTTGTTGAGTCGTAATCACTAAAACGAATGGGTAATTTGAAAGATTCCACTCCAGTTCGTTGCAATTCGGGTAGAAATGTTTATTTTGATCAAAAGATAAGAAAAAGAATTGATCAAAAAAGACCAAAATCTGTCGCGTTTTCTCAAAGAGCATGTAAGAGATATAATTCGGAAAAATCGAAGCTGGAATATTCCGAAGGCCGCGATCACCTCGTGACGCATTTATTCATTCCAACGGAAACATTTATCGAAACATTTATTCGAGTTTGTCGCAGCGAAGCATAATCGAAGAGAATAGTATTCCGATAAAATGCCCGCCGCGCGATTTAATATATTATGACGAGAATAACGCGACTTTCGTTGAATCACGTTTACGGTCCTCGAGAGCGCGGGACACAATGGTTTGGTCGCAGGCCGATTTTAATTGTCGATCTTGAAAACCCTGGGATATTTCTGCGTTGGTGGATTTTCCGAGAGCGACCCCGAAAAGCCGGCGGGAAATTCGCGCGGAAACAATTCTCGTCCCCGTTGGGGAAATAATTGGTTATCCGTCGGCAAACAATTCTACTTATAAACGCGTTTCGGAATAATTGCTTCACTAATGGACGCCGGCAGAACGGAGAAAGGGTTATGGTACTTAGCGAGGAAGGGTTGCGACTTTAGAGGCAATTTCAGGGTAATTCATTCTTTGCCCAAGCTCGACAATTTTGATCTTCTTTCTTTTTTTCTTTAGATCAATTTTATCTAGCTATGATTTTGAGCGTGCATCAAATTTGAACGAGATATGCGATTTTTGCGGATTTGGTGCGCCGTAGTTGGCGAATCTCGTGGCTGGCCTCATTGTGGAGAGAATCACGTGGCACGGGCATACATACTAATCGGTAAACGATTCGAATGGAGAGTGCTCGTGGGCATCGAGAAAACCTCGGGGAATCTGTTAGTGGACGCTCGACGTGGCTGCCGATCGCTTGTACGGATTGATAAATCCATACTGCCAGAGAACGGCTCTCTTTGGCAATGGGGACAGATTTACTATTGCTAGATGTCGATGCTTCATGTTAATCACTTCCACTGATCACTGTGCAATCGGTCGTGCAGCGATGGTTTCAATTAGAGCAGACCATAGCGATATTAACGCCAGATCGAAATCACTGGTTCTAATATTTCTAATTTACGAGCACCGAGATTGCAAAGATGCGTCCATGAGGATATTATTAAAAATACATGCACATGTTCTTGTTATTGTTGCAAAGTAATGTAACAGACGCGTCTACTGCTGTCAATTTTACGCGGCCATGTTTGTAGTAAACGAATAATTGTACAATAGTGACGTTTAGGCAAACATTTGACTCGAGCTTCGATCGGAATCGGCGAGTCACATTTTTCTTTTAGAGATTTTTTAGAAAGATCGACAGGGGAGTTTCGCGATCAGTATGCAACGGATTTGCCGAGGACCCAGGGTCGTTTCCGACAGAATTTCAAAGCTGTAGGCTCGCGTGTCGCACACAGAGTAGGCTTTGCTCCCCTCTAACGCGTTCCCTATTTAGCATACCGGTTGTTCTTCACCCATAAACTCTTCGAAGCTCACCGGAGCTCGACCATAAGCTTCTTGAAAACAACCGGCACGTCACTGATCGATCGACCTCGACTTTAATACCGGACTTTAGCGCAGGAGGTGTCTGAAATGCTCATTTGCAGATCAAATAAATAGGATCCCTCTGCTGGCTGGGCAAACCGAAGAAAGGCAAGATTTTTACGTAGCTCCGCAGAACAGTCTCGACGCAATAATTGTTTGATTGCAAACGCAGATGTTTTACGATTAAACGTTGGTTTCATGAGATCTTGAACACATCACCGCATAAGATTTTTTGAAAGAATCCTTACATAGCAATAGCAACTTTAATCGCAAACCAACAACTCACCCTCAATGACATACCGTCGATCCTCATTCGACTGATGCAACCGATCAAATCAACTTAACTTGACGTGATTGGTTTGATCCGAAGGAGGGGAACAGTTTCTGTCATCCAGAAATTAGAATGAACGAGAGATACGGTATCCTCTTCGCAGCAAATCCGATTTCAAGAGCCTCTCGATCTCGTAAATCGTTCATCGCACAATTAACAATCGCCATTTATGGTTCTCGCGAATATTGAGAATCGCAGGCACGAGTTACACGAAGCAAATTGCCTCCGTACAGGTTGAACGCCCTCCATTAATTAACGAGGAATCGAGTTAGCAGCGTTGGAGATCGTTTACGTCCTTGCCCTTTGCTCTCGCGATTTAGTAGGAAACTCCCCGTCTAGCTATAGATCTTTATACATTTATACCTTTAGCGAATGCCTGAAATACAGAAGAACGTTCGTTCGTTAATAAACATTTACAACACTTTCCTTTCAATATTCGGTTAGACGCGTAGTTTTTTCCTGGAACGGATTAGACACGGAGATGTTCGTATTACAGGGGCTAATTAACGTCCGAGTAACAGGATATCGTATTAATTAATTAGACCTATCAATTAATCGCGGTTGGGGAACGGGACGACAATTACTTTTCGGGGGCGGTTATCCGCTGCGGACGTTTCCAAGTGCATCACCGACAACACGAGTTCGTTAGCGTCATTCGACGCGGCGAGACTGATTAATTAGGCGAGTGGAGGGGGGAGGAGGCCCGGGAGCTTATTTAAACGGGAAATTAATTATCGTCGCGGCTGCCGGCCGATAGAGGGGAGCCAGTCTGCGGATAAATAATAGATCCACGTGCGAGCATGTGCATTGTTTGACTAATCACCGCTCGGATCGCGACATTGTGCTCAGTTCGCAATGAGACCCCTCTTCGGTTCGATTATCTTTATCGCAACCGTGAAAATTTTTCAGAAATTTTCGTGGAGCGTAACAGCGGTGTTGGAAGTAGGGGAAGTATTCTGGTACTTTTTTAACACACTTCGTATCGATACATATTTTCTAAAAATATCCTGGCCGCCGTAGAATCTCGTTAGTCTGGGTGAGTCGCGGCAGATGCAAATTTACTGAATAATTCAAACGGGGAATTTGTCTTGCCGGTCGATCCTGCGAAAATTTGAAAATCAGGAAGTGGATCCTTTGGAAACTGGAGCAATTCGATTCGTGGTCTATCGTCGTTGCGAGCGGCCGATCCATGTCACCGAACAGAGTAAGACAGGTATATAAAAGGAGAGTGAAGAAGAGACAGAACGGAGAGAGAGAGCTCGTTAATATCCGAGGCGAGTCTCGGGAACCAGGAAACTTGCCACGAGATCTCAATGTCCCAGAATATTCTCCGTTTAATTAACCTCTTCGGGCACCACCCCTTGCTTAGTATTGGACGGGATCATGGTATTGTTAAACGGTCGAACTCCGTTGGTCGGCTGGAATTTGTCTGGAGGATCGTCGATTCGCCGTGACAAATTTTGTCGGCGATTGGATAGCTCGCTTGGAAAATGATGTACAGGGTGTCCCGGTAAAAGTGACTTGTCGAACAATTATACCTTGTTGGACACCGGATCTTTAAACTTCGCAGTTTCGCATGACTCGTACTAACAATTTTATCGTTTCGATAATTGTAAAATAAATAATATGGAATCGTTTCTATGAAATCATTAAAATTTTGTTAGCAACAATCTACGATCGACATAAGGACACGTTTATCTATGAAAGATTCTTTGATGTTGACGCAGAATTCATGGGTTTGTTCCACTGTGCGGCGGCAGCGAAGACCGCAGGTTCCTCCGCAAGTTTCTCGTTGGAGAACCTCGCGAAAAAGGGTGGGTTTCGGGCGTAACCGCGTGAAATACGCGCGGCGCATCCAAGCGGGAAACTAGGGTCCGCGTCACGATCCTGTATTATGCAGGAGCGTGTGCACTTCCGGAGACTCGAAAGCCTCTGCATCGTGATGGACAAGCTGCACCCGAGCAGAACGCGCGCCGCCCGTTTCGCAGCTGCGAGAATTGAGACGGAGGGGGTATGGAACGCTGCTGGTATAGGGGATGAACAGAGACAGAGACTTTACCGTACGCCGTGGAACATGCCGGTCACGCCAAGCTGCGGAATTCTGTCGTGAAGATGACGCGGTTTCCCGCTGTCGGGGACCATCTCACTGCTTTTATTAAACGGAACACGCCGCTAGACGGAGCTGTCTTTAGGAGCAAGATGTTTTACGCCCGGGAAATTTCATCCTGACACCGTCGGGACTAACTTCTTCTTCCTTCTCTCCAGCCAAACTTGCGACCAACTCCCTGTTCTCCTCGATTCGCAATCGGTTCAGGCAGGAGCATAACCGATCACTGGACCGCGGATCTTTATGCAATCGTGGCTTTTGAAAATTGTTAATTCGTTTCAGATTTGAAAAGAGACTACTACCACTTAAAATTGAGTTTGCGTGATTGTATGTAACACCCTGTACATATTCGACAGATGCGTACGAGTCACGCGTCTGGCGTTAGAAAGTTGATGAATCAAATCTGCGCTCGAAGAACCAGACAGGATTATGGTCCGGGTGGTGCAGGCATGTGTCCCGAGGACCAGGGATTTGTTTCGCGGTATTTCGGTCATCCAGGGCGTGGCGTTCCCGTCCTCCAGGAATATTTACGAGGCTGCGAAGTCGACTTACGCGCATGGGCAAGATTTCGTGGCTTAATTAAACCGAATAAGTCGAGTCCAGCTGGGATAAACGAGCCTCACCCCCTCGAACAACCCGAATTCATAGCACGCAGTAGTCGAGCTGTTCAAAAACGTGGACGATATCGAAACGAAAGAGATTTCACGGTTCGGCGTCGATTTGAACAGCCCATTAACTAAATGCGGAACGGGACGATGTCCAATCCATTTTGACAGGTTCAATTCGTGTCTCTTTATCTGGACAGTTGCGTTTTGGTTGGCGCAGTAATCGCGAGAAGACTCGCGGATCAAAATACACGGGCTGATCGGTGGTCCACGCACAGAAGAGGATCCTGATGGATCGCGGGTCTCGTAATTCTAGGAGGAATTTATTCCAGCGACGGGAGACGCGCAAGATCCTAGTACGCGTGTCGCCGCGCGCTGATTAAAACCGGGTAGACAATGCGAGCGCATTAATCTTCATGAATCACGAGACACCGTTACACCGTGGAAGCTCGCCATGGGCGTTACCCGGATCGGGAAATCCACCTTGGAATTCGTTCACCTTGGAAATCGCTCCAACAACAACAAACATATTTCCGGAAACGTGCACCGTGCTTCGAGAATGAAAACAATCGTTTTTACAAAGCCGGTCTTGCAAGTTTTTGTAAAATTCTTCTTCTTCTTATTGCGAGCTTTCGGAATCATTTTCTATAACGATACCGATACTTACGCTATTCTGTTAGGTCGTTAGAGTTACAACAAGCTGTGATGAAATAAATATTTGACGACGAATATGATCAACAGGTTAAAAACGATATACCAGTGTGTTTAAATTCCATACATTTTTTACCGTCATACATTAGACTCGCTCCTTTTTATTATAAATGCATAAAACCCGTATAAAACCGAAATTTGCATAAATTCGTTCGTGCCTCCGCGGCCAGTGACGTAACAGACTCTTTCGGTCGGGGTCGCTTTATTAGTTAGCGACCGCGGTGTAAATACAACAACGACAGCCGTCAAGGTAAATTTCCTGTCGCGGTGTGCTCCGAGGCTAGCAGAGGAAGCGTTTTCAAAGCCCCCAAATGGATGTGTCCGACCCTAACTTCCTGATCTATTTAGACCGCACCAAACTTCCTCCCCCGAGAAATCGAATCTACGATCCTTGGACGATTTTCCGATACCCGGTGTTCTCGATTATCCTGATCATTAGGCTGCGGATGTTGCACGTTCATTGGCAAACAAGTTACGGTGATTGAAAATTTCAAATAATTATGATTAGATGTATGCGGACGTTTATGCAATTTCCAATTTTTATTGACACAATTGTTACAATTGTTTTGTACGTCCAAAACAAATAAAAATCATACCGAATCCTAACGAATTTGATGTTTTGAGATTTTTTGTCTAATTATGATTAACTGTAATAGCAGATTGCATGCCTTTCAACGTATCCAGGCCAGTATCTCAAGTGGAAATACAATTTGTACGCGTGTATAGGAGAGCATCGCGAAACAACAGACGTTTAGTATGATTACTGAGAGTATCGTCAGTGTGAAATGGCTGACAAAACGCTCGGTGACCCAAAACCACGAGTAATAATACACGCGGACCACGGTCGTCATAATTCGAATCTAGGTTCGTGGTTCGACAGTATCCTTCGATTCGCCGCAAAGGTGCACGCGACCGTGATTACCTCGGTCTCCTTTCTGAATCGTGTTCTACTCGAGGTCTATTGTGTCACCGCTGAACAAGACCACGGGATCGAGCTTGCTGGTTACGCGAGAGACGATCCACTAAGCGCGTACCTTGAAATTGGACACTGGAAAGGTGGACAAGAAAAAGAAGAAGGAGCGTGGTTTAAGAAGATATACGAGCCGCATAGTCCTGGGATTTTTAGAGATTTGTAGGATTTAATAGTCTCCGTTCAAGTTCGTACGGGCTTCCTCTTGCATATGCTCTTCACAAATTCTAGCCGCATATTCCACATTCCTGCAATTCCATACTTCTACGATAAATTAATATATTAGCGAGTAACGAATGGACACTCAGAGATATTTTGTAATATTTTTATAGGAACATTAACAGATTGTTCAAAGAGACACGGTAAGGGTTAAACGTGCACAATACTCGGGGCAATACTCGAAGCGTTAGTATACTTAACAGGGAAGCGTAGGCATCAGCGTTATCCTGATTGCGTGCATCTTCGCGACTAGAACTCGACGCCGCGACGGTTGCACCTCCAACGAACTCGGTTGCACGTTGAATTATGTCGAGCACAGCTGCGTCGCGTTATCTCGCGTTATCTCTCCTACTGCAGTATTATCGAAGCCCCGATTAAGATACACGTTAGCCTAGAGGGGAGGTTTAATCGTCCGCGAGCCACTTCAGAGGCGTTTACCAAGTCTGCCGGTTTAACGAGCCGCGAGTTTACTCGTAATTATTCCTTTTATAACGACTTAGAGCTTCACCGACGTTCGCGAAGATATCTCTAGCCCCTCGACGTTTCGTCAATAATTTATTGCTGAAACTGCATTCTCGGATAGAGGCAGTGGATGTTTCTACCGCGTGCTCAATCGGAATACGCAAATGCATCGGACACCGTTTCTCGAGATTTTATTCTACGCTCGAACGTTTCACCAGCTGGAGAAATGGCGAGGCCAATCTCGGATTCTACGAGAAAGAAGAAATCAAAGACGAGTAATACGATCTTGTTCTATGCATCGGGCCTGCGATCTTCTGGGAATTCACTTTGTGTCGAATAAATGAGTTTCTCGCATGTTCCCGGATTCGACTGTTCGCTTGTAAAATAAGTCTGCGTCTTTTTCTTGTCGCTCTTTGCGATTTATTAACCTCTCGCCTTATGATATCGTGTCTGGCTCGTGATGTAGATTCTGAACGTGTTCCGATAAAAATGATTATTGCATAATTTTGAAAAATCTGGCGTCTGAATTTCTTTCGAATATGCAGCAACAACGTTCTGCGTTTCAGCATAAATTGCGGGACCTTCGAATCCGTGCAAAATCGTCACGAAACGGCACTCGAAAACTCGTCGCAACTCGCGCACTTTATTTCCCCAGTTTTCTAAAACCCAGACCTAATTCCGTCCTCTTTTTTTATATTTTTAACAGTGCAATCGCCAAGGACAAAATCTCCGGCACGGCACCGGTTGACGTTCATACGCGGTTCGCTCCAATGCGATACGTTCCACGCAGAACTGCCTCTTTTTTTTCGTTTGTTTGTCGAGGCCTCTTAACTTAACAAGAGCGTGCCCGAGGTTTTCACGGTCGAGAGCCACTTTCGTGCCACCGTAAATTCCCGACGGTGGGTGTCCGCGACACGAGCACACGCTTCTCCATTTCCGAGATTGCGTCAGCCTCGAGGAGTGCGGACCTTTAGGGCGAGACGCGTAAAATGCGAATGCGTATGCTAATTGCGTGCGACTCGTGGCGAGAACATTCGACCATCTTCTTCTGCGAAAACGTGGAATTTCTCCAAACAGTTTGGACACAGCAGCGAGAGACTATGACGAACATTCGGCATTTCCATATTTATACAAATTTCCACATACCTGTATCTCATATTGCCGCGTTCCGCATTCCACGGTTCCACTGAAATCGCATTTCTTTCGAAGCGTCGACGATTATTGTACGTTTCTTACGTCAGCCGACGCGTAAACATTGGATTGTTGCTTGCTGACCTTGCAAGTACTACTTCCATTTACCAAAGCGCTTGTAAAAGGTTCGAGCACACTCAGGAGTACTATTTCTATTTTTCGAAGTACATGGAAACAGTTCTAATTGGTTCGATCAAAATTGGAACCTGTTTGCGTGGTACTTGATCACGTCGCTACTTGCAAGCGCAACGATCATTTAAAACTTGCGATTCTCGGATGATCCGAGTGATTGCGGGGGATTTCGAAATAGCAATCGCAGCGGAACTAATCGAAATGGAGCTTGATGAAACTCTGCGGAGGATAAAATGGCGGTAAAGAAATATCCGCCAGCGGTAATCCCGTGATTCGCCATTCGTCAAGATGTTCACAGAGTAGGAAGACAGAGATGCTATGCGGATAGAGATTGTTCGTTCCACTCGTGGAAATAAGTAGCGGCAGTTACGCCGTTGGTTTACGAGCGGGACGGATTCCAATTCGCGTCTCGATCGGATTCCGCAAGGATTCAATTTTCCTTCCTCGATTCTCTTCTCACCTCGAGTCTGGTCAAGGCTGTACTCTGACATCGGCCTTGCCCTGTCACCGAGACCGTTCTCGTATTACTGGATCGTTTAAGCTTGATCAAAATATGACGGGCCTGCCGTGTCAATTGGGAACTAATCTGTCGACACGACTCTTGGGACCTGGAGCCTCTCTCTGTCTCTCTATTCCGTCCTACCTCCGACCTTAAGGGTGTAGATACGAATTTGACCTTCGCCAGAAACTCTCGAGTATGAGAGACACACAGCGCTAGACCCGGATACGTACACGAGGATTGTAAGGGTTCCGTATTTTTCGATTCCTGACTCTATAATGCAGGATAAGCGACAGTGCTGCCGCCTGTCGTGGCTGCCGAGAGACATTTTCATAAACCTACGACCGCCGTAGTAACAGTTAATAACAGTTATAACATCATTTCGGTTCTTACTGTTTCGAGGACCGAAACCGATCCATAACGGTTTTCATTTCCTAGAACTCATGAGATACCCGGGTATTTTTGCTCCACCCGGGTGTCTCATGGGTACCCGAGTACCCGGGTATCTCGTATACTCGGGTAAAGTTTCTAGGTCTAGTGTAGATCGCAGCAGCAGCGATAGATCCGAGAACTGGCCTAAGCACGACGGCATAGGAGTACGACAACGGAGCAAACAATGACACTTTGTCCGAGCCAATTCGGTCTCTGGCCCGTCGTCGTCTAATTCGCACTGTTCCCCGGGCGCGGGCGGAGAGCAGTGTCATCGTTATCCGATCATAATGCATTCAAATGTTATTCAATGCGTCGGCCGTCCGGCCGCGGGCTTAATGCAGATGCGCATTAACCCAGTTAGCTCTCTGTTTACGATGCCGTTCGTCTCTCGTTCTGTCGAACGTTATTCCCGACTAAGGTTTCCAGCATCGAAATCGCTCGAATGTTATTCGAACGGAGAGAGGAGAAAGGGTGTGGTTCGAATAATCCTCGCCTATTCGATGTCTGTAATCAAAAGATGATTGAATTTCAAACCCGACCGACTGTATACCATGGGCCTTTTCAACGATATCTGTGGGAATCGATTCGAAAACCACCAGTCGCATTTTCTCGCCGAAAACCGCGACCTTCTGACCGCTGTCACCGCTTTCTGGTTCAAGTGTGTTTCGACGGACTTCGAAACGAGACCGAGCCTGACCATTGGTGGTCACTGAGTTTTACACACGTCTGGGGACGCTTGAAATGTCCGACGAAGTGGAAAGAATTTCGGATTTTTTCTGGTGACTCGTTTGTTGGAGTTGGAGGTTTTGGACAGGCGTCGGTTGGCCTGGATTGATCCTTTATCTTGCGCTTTTCACTACCGAAAAACACATCTTTCAGTAATTTCTCTGCAATTCTAACAACTTGGAATTTTTTTCAAGAATTCTTGTCACGTTGCGTGGCAAACCAATTGTTCTATCTTCTGGAAAAAGTTCAAATCGTATGGTCTGGTATAAATAAAGTCCTCATCGTTTTAAGAATGTCCGAATATTAGTGGAAGTCATTGTAATACTTACCATACTAAAAACTTCCGGAAAACGATCAAAGTCAATTTCCACATCCCTAACAACTCCGGAGACTCATCTCGGCAGCGGATAGTCCCTGATCTGGATCACACGAACCAGTCCACAGACGGTCCATTCTAACTTCGAGAGAGAGCCAAAGACAATCTATGTACGTATGTACATCTACGAAGAGACCTAAACTCCTCTCCCTTTGGCGGAAGTTCCAAAGAAGGACGGGAACTGTTCCGTCAAAGGAGCGAACGCATTCGCCGCAACGGCGAAGTCTCTTCTCCCTGGTTCCCCAACAAGCGAACGCAATTCCGTGCAATTTACGGCCTCAATTTCCCGGTAACAATATTACACCAATATTTATCCCGGCGGATTAACCGGAAGAGCTTTCCCACGCCGTCCGAACAGGAGCCGATCAACGAAATTACGAAGTTCGAGCTCGCTTTCTACGAGCCGGCTCCCGATAATCTTCACGAAGGTAGACCGGAAGCTCACCTGAACGCTACGTTGTGGCTCTCGGTCTGTTTGTTCTACCGTGCTTCTTCATGGGCTTGGTCTGAACTAGGGTATGCCGAGCAACTGCAGCTCGAGTTCGTTTAACGGTAAACCCACCGCTACAAACGACCGGCTCTAGATTTTTTATTTTACTATTGTTGAAATTGTATAGATGCTCTCGTAGGAAATCAATTTATTTCTCGTATATCGTAGATATTATAGAAAGGTGGTTCGGAATCCACCGTAATAAACAGTAGGTCTCGTTGAAAATTAATAAATAAATATAATGAGTTATTAAATGGATTTGAAACCCCGAAGGGACCAAATATCGTATACACACATAGGTATTACAGAGAGACTAACAAACTATTATACTTGGAACGCTTAAATCTAGACTGCAGATTCCTATGCAGTTTTCTGTCGCAAGGACCCAGATTTCTGAAAACCGACAGCTTGCCTCTGAACTCGATATCGATCGGTGTATACATGTTCGTCGTATGGAGAGCTCTGTCTCTCTGTACACATTGAGCTTATAATCGTCGCGACGTGGCTTCAAGTCTAAGGTCACAGCTATTTCAGGATCACTGTGTCGGTAGACGCTCGAAGAAATCGTATGAATCGTGTCACTAGATGAAATGAAAATTAGAAGATAATCAGAACAATTTTAATCTACTCAAAAATTTTTGACGCGAAGATCGATGACTCGAGCGACCGTGAATATTACCGAAATGCCATTCTAAGCTCGAAATTGCAGGTATACATAGAAGTTCCAGCATCGCCGAGATAATAAGTGTAAAATGGCAGCGCATTTACGTTGGCAAACTGTCGCTGCCATTACGCGTAACCTTCGGCAGTGAGCGCCTTAAAGATGCAAGACGGACGTACAACAGGTGTATAATGGTGGGAATAACGTCGTGCAACATTGTAAAACATTGAACGGTAATAGACGGGCTAAAGATAGTATTGGGGCGGAAATAATTCAGGGAAGCAGACGGCCATTCCTTTGAAATGTTTGTCGAATATTTATTGGACGTTGTAAGAATTCTTCTGTCCGTGGCTTTTCGTACTTTCTAGCTCGATTTAATCTCGAAAATCGGAAACCCATATGAAAGAAAAAGAACGAACGATATTGCATATGTTCAATATAACGCTAAACCTATCACGAAGGGTCAGATTACCCAATTTAGATTTCTCATTTGACAATTATTGAAATTGTAAAGGTGTTTTAATGAGAATTTATTGGATATATTTTTTGACTCTAGTTATATATTGTAGTAAACTCTCTCAGTAAAATACAAACTGTCCCGTCGCTCAATTTTCGGTTCCCCTTCAGAAGGCAACCCGCTCGTCGTTTTAGCGTGACGGAAACTACAAAACTATCTTATATAATAGAAAAGCAACCGCACGAAATATAAATCAATAAAAACTTATAAGGATGATATAAGAATGAAGGAAAAATATAACGATGATAATATGGTATATTTAAATTCGGTACTACGCAAAGGTGAACGAACTCAATCGTTCCTAAGCGACCCTCTTCATCTTCGGCGACGCTTCGTTACGGTCGTTGGTCGAACGCATCGAGTACAACTCTCAAATACCGATTATAATACGAAAGCGGAGGTAAATTTCCTTTCGAATAGCGTTCACGCAAAGTTGACAGGAAAGAGGCTGTGCCCGCAGCTAATATTTCCGTGATGGTTAAACAGCGGTTTACAGCGAGGACGTTATGCGAACGGTGGTTACCAGCGCAGAAGCCGGAGGAACGGATTTCAAGGAGGCGAGAGATTGCGGTAATATACAGCCCGAGCAATATATATGAAAACGAGCTTCGAAATTCAGTGGTGCTCGCCTCCAGGAAAGATGTGGATGAGTTGAACACGGGTTGAACAGAGAGAGAGAGAGAGAGAGAGTTTGAATGGAAGACAAGAGTTAGATGATTTTTCTGAAAAGCAAGGGTACGTGTACACGTGCGAGATGGTAATCGAGTAGTCGAGCAGGTTGAACGACCGCGACCGGCGCGGCAGCCTAGCCTTTCGGTAAATTAGGCGCTCGAATTTGAATTTCAAATCGAACCGGAGGACGAGCTGCCGAATCAATTTGGCAAGCCATCTGGCTCCGACAACGTCGACGCGCGTTCTGAACGGCCTCGTCGCGAACCGTCGCTACTTATAAACACCCCGACGAGAGACCGACCAATACTATGCGGCATGCATCAGGGGCTTCCTCGATTTCACCTTTATTTTGCGGATCTTCTTCGGCTCGCTAGGTTTACCGATGAGAATATCAATGCCAGCGAGGTATTATGTATCGTAAAATGTGGTACGAGGATTTCTGACGATAGTTATTTAGTTACTTGTTTGTTCACGGTTTAGTTTCACCGGGTCGCGTCAACAGCCAAGTCATTAGCGACCACGTGGTTTACAATTAGTTAGAACAAAATTTTTTTTTAAATTTAGGAAATCTCAAATGAGAACATAATGTATATTACATTGTAATTGAAAGTTTTGTCAATATTTCGACTTCGTATATGTAGCAACATTCCACATTCTAATATTCCAAAACTTCGACGATTCTTGCACACGTATTTCATTAAAATGTTTTCACGTCAAACATACGACCCCAGATTCAATCTTGAACATTCTAAATTCCGAACATTTCAAATTTGTATATCGAAGCATTCTTAACATGGACATTGAAACATTGCTCGTGTTTGAAACATTCATTTACGTTTAAGAGTGTGTATGTTTGGATGTTGCGCGTTTCCTTAGGAGGACTCTGGACACGTGTCCGCCAGGTAAACGACTAATCAATACGACCGGGGAGTTCGGGAGACGAAACGTGCAGGAGGAATCGGACACGGTGCTTTCCGTATCTCGAATTTCTGCTACATTTGCGAGTAACGACGACAATATTTCTCGACTTGGTGGCGTGGCCCGTTTATTCTCCGAGCCCGCGATGTTTTAATAATATTCGAGGCGCTATGTGGGTCGAGCCCGTGAGCCACGCACACGCTGCGATACATCACGGGAAACGCCACGCCGTTACCAGTCGTTACGAGCCGTAGAAATATGCTCGCCGCCGGTTGAATACAAATTCCGAGATTTCTCGCGAATTGTTGCCCCATTGAGCACACTCTACCCCTTCCTACCCTCTCTCTTTCTCTCTTTATCCCTATATTCATTTATGTATTTATTCATCCGTTCATAACGCGACAACGACAAACGACTCTCATTTTTAACTATTTTATTACGAAATTGTTATTAGCGCTTTCGTGACAATTTTCTGATTAAAAAGAGTTTACACGTGCCATCGTTCGGAACACGTTTGATTAACGCTAACCGCACCGGGTACAAAATGCATCGGATACATATTGTTGAACTTGTACTTAGATTTTTCATAATTTTTATAGAATGATATGTGCTAGAAACATGTTTATATTTTCAATAATTAAGAAAAGAACAATGTGAAAGCGGCCATTTGACCGGTTGCGATATGATTAGCGTCGACCTAACTAAACACGATCCAAATGGTGTCGCGTTTGGGCTCGTTTTGATCAGGAAAGCGTCACGAATACGTTGCCGAAAGTAATCTTGAAAAGATCGTAAGAAATAAAATTGTTCGAATATTTAATTGGTAACGTCTCCGGCCGATGCGTCTCCTACTCTTTCCATCTTTTGTTCGACGTTTCTCTGGCTACGTCGATTCGATTGTTTGCCACGCACAATAGCGGAAACGGTTTTTCCGCTTTCCAGTGGAAATTGTAGTCGCGACGCAATTCTACCCTGTCGGTGGCGTACGCCGCGCCGCGGGTAGATTTATGCTGGTTTTTTGCATGCGGCAGACAAGCCTCGGAAAACGGCACGGCGCTGAACATTTTCCGCGCGTAACGACGTCCGCTCGAAACCTGCCTGGGAATGTTGCGTCAGCTTCTCGAAAATGTCCACGGTAATAAAAGTTATCATTCGGAATTTTATTCCGCTAGTTGTCAGGTTACCGAGTGACAGCCGTGGGGTGCGGCTCTCGCGGAAATAAAAGAATACATACATTCCAACCGTATTTTGTTTTCTCTCGAACGATTTCCGAACGTTCTTAGAAAGTGACAGAAATGAGAAAAATGATCACCGCAGTTAATCTAATTCTTATTATTATATTATTATCACACTGCGGATCTTTATGCGTTTACAGAAAAATTGAATAGACGAAATTCAAAATTGTTAAAAAGCTCTAATAATCAAACATGTCAATATATAATTTCTCCTGTGTTAAAATCATCGAGGGAAGATATAACATTCAATTTAGTTTCTTTTTCTTGCAATCTATGTAGACAATTTATATTAAAACTATCAAAATTGCTATGGATTTCTACTCTCCTGTATAATTATATTATATAATGTAACCCAACAACCCAGTAATTATACTATATAATGTGAAGCAACTTGTAATTAGTTGGTTTACATTCGAGGTATATAAATACGGATTGAAACTGCGAAGTGCAATGTTATTGGAGGTCTCGGAAAATTTTTGGAACCAGCAACTTGGCCAGGAAGCGTCTCATGTTCGCAAAACGGATCGTTAACCCTGGCTAGAGTTGTTCCCGTGAAAACAGGATGGGTTCCATCCTGGGAAACAGCTCGGGAAACGAGAAACACCGTGCAAAGGACGGCGCAACTACCAAGAACCCCAATTTACATCGAGGAAACCGGTGTTCGCAACTTTTCCGGCGCCGAAATTGCGCCCCTTGTGTGTTTACAGTTCGTGAGCCTTGCGGCCTGCTGTAAGAACGAATCTCACGCTCTCTCCCTTCATCCCTTAATTACCCGTGCCCCTTTCCAACGAGTTTGTAAAGTTGCGTGTGTTACCGTTGTACTGACGGTTGTTTGGGAATGAAGGTTGCTGTTGTGGTTGAGGGAAGATGATGATACAGAGGAAATTGGGTGGAAATCGTTTGCGGATTGCGAATTTGATTATTGGGGCGGAAGCGACGGTTTTGTCTAAGCGAGAAATCTCAGATTAAATTCTCTTTGTTCTATACCGCATGTATTTTCCGTTCCACTCGTTGTATATTCTCTGCATTTTATACCCTGTGCATTTCACGCCCCGTGCATTCTATATTCTAGGCATTCTACGTTGATTATGCATCCAACGTAGTCTATGCATTCTCCGTAATCTGTTACTCCATGTTCACTGTTTCCTACGATTCTTTTATTTGTTCCACTGGATCTCCAAATTAAAGGAAAAGCCGTATTCTTTTTCCAATTGGTTGCGAATCGTAATTTTACAATTCTCCTGTTATTTTCGATTCTCTATTTTTATAAATTTACCTATATACAGGTGTCTCGAAATTCCTTCAACATCCAGAAATGGGAGGTTCTTGAGATCATTTGAAGCAACATTTTTCTTTCAAAAATGCCGTCCGTGGTTTCGTTAAGAAGTTATTAACGAAAAACACGGACCAATCTGAGTGCGACCCAGACGCGTGTTAGCACAGTAGACCAGTTGGCGATTGGCGCGCCGGGGAACCGTGCTAACACGCGTCTAGGTCGCACTCTGTTTGGTCCGTGTTTTTTATTATTTAATAACTCCTTAACAAAGCCGCGGACGCTATTTTTGCAAAGGAAAATGTTGCTTCAAACGATCCGAGGAACCTCCTATTTCCGGATGTTGAAGGAATTTCGAGACACCGTGTATGCAAGGTTGTCTGCCAACTCGCATACATACACGTATACATCATCTGTACTTCAACCCTATAAAATGAATTTACCCACGACCGTGCAGCGTGTAATAAAGTCGCGGTAATAATGATCACTAATTACCACATCGTCGCGGGACGATCTTGGTTCGCGGGCCTGGGATGCTGCCAAAGTACAACCGGGGCCCCTGTCCTCGGTGAAGTTGTAAAGAGAGACACTTTTGCCAAGAAGTTCCACGGAATATTACCGGGAGACGGGATTAACGTGTCTTGGGACAGGAAAGTTCACGGAGTCAGCCACCACGGTGTTCATCCGCGAAACTTTCCTCTCAATTTTCTCGATGAGTTTCTCGAGTCAGCGACTTGCTACGCGACACGCTCGACACTCTGCTCCTAGTTATGCCAGCCCGATGCCGTTATCCATTGCTATCAATATTCGTCCCGATAACCAAATACTACCGTGTTTCCTTCGTTATCTGCGAAAACTTTCGATCCGAAACGTCAGTCATATCGTCCAGTAATACGGTTCTCGATCTCTAAGAGAATAACAGATACAAGTAGCGAATTTTTTTCGAGATTTTAACCCTTACTATTATACATTACAGAAAATGTAATTTTCAATTTCACTGTTTTTTCGTTTTTTGAACATACATTATGTAATGTATTTTATATTAATTTATAGGCGAAAACATCATACATTTTCTATAAAATTGTTACGATCGACAAAATTCAATATTTATTATACATTATATCTTACATTATGAAATATGTTGGTATCCATTCAATTACTAAATTTTCGTAATTCTGTGATTTTCCTGTTGCAGAAAGGTGATCAATCTATCGATCATCGAAGAAGACTCGTACGAGAAAGACGCACTGTTCTACGTGGAGCTAGGCGAGCCTCAGCTGCAAGGTGGTGAGTACTCGGTATCCTAATTACTCGTCACGTAGTATCAAATCTTACTTTGTGAACTGAAAATGAAAATCTTGTAAAATACTTCTTTTTAGACACACTGTGACAAAAGAAGGTGTAATAATTGATTTAGAAGATTTTTCATTTCCTCGGCTCACAGTGTAATACCAGATAAGGAAAAAACCGATGCGATTTCGTCCTTGGTCGTTTTCGTCCATTTCCCAGCACGGATAGAGAAAATTAGGGTAAATTGCAAGCTATAAATACAGAGGAGGATGTGCAGAATCTTTAGGCAGATCTTCCTGGTGGTTACAGTCTCTCCGTGCCAACGGGGTAGAAGCCAAAGCAAAGTATGGTTATGGAAATCCGATGGTAACGCCGTAGAAATGGTCGTAGAAAGAGAGAGAGGATAGAATTTTCTCGCTTACGATGATTTTCACTTTTTCGGAGGTAATTTTTCTATCGCTACGATCTAGGATAAAATCAAACGTAATTTTCAACCTGAAATATAATTATAGACTTATTTTGAAACATCTAAATTTTAGTAGAAAACTAAGAACCTGGAATTTTTCGTGGCATGAAAAATATTCGGAATAATGCAGTCAGGTGAAAAGCATGGATAATGAAAAAGTTGGATAATGCAGTTCACCGCAAGATTATCTTCAAGTGAGAATGAATATTGTATCGTTCTCGGTGCCTTGAAAAAGCTAATATTCGCGAAGCTTTGCCGTTGCGTAGGAACAATGGCACGCCAACGAAGACGAAGTAATAAACTAGTTGACAAAAGGAACCGAGAGAGAGACAGACCTAACCGCGTTGCTTCTCGGAATGAGCTTGCTTCCTTTGATCACCGGAATTGCCGGATGATGAAGTATTAATCGTTTCGGCCGTTTGAAACGGTGAATATTAAGCGTCGGTGCTCGGCCATCGCCGATACGAAAAAGGGAGAAAAATGCGGAAAAAGAAAGATGTGAAAACTCGTGAACCTTTGCGGCTCTATGAGCGGAACAATCGTCCGTTGCCTGCGGCCGATTTCGCGTTCAAACAGGACCGGAAGCAGCTGGCAATTTCAAAGATCTGCAATTCAGCCAATTCTCGCGCTCTCAGCGAAGCTACTCAATTTTCGTTAGCTCTGATCAAATGTGATGCTGGTAATTTATCCTCTTCTATCGGTGACATAAATTGCAATTGAACATTTTGTGATTTCTATTATTCAAAACTCTGGAAATATATAATAACGGTACAATCGATATGGCATTATCATATAATCCTGCGAAGTTGCATTCTAAAATTTTGTAGAGAATCAGTGAAAAAATCAATACTATTATAAATAGTGCATGATTTTGCAATAATGCGATTCATTGGATTAATCAATCCATAGTAGATTTTGCTTTAAGCGTTTGAAACCCCGCTCTTGTTCTAAATTCACGTTCAGGTACATAAAAATTGATTGTTATCATTATTAGAAAAATATGAGAATATCGCTAGTATTACGTTCGACTTGTTAAACGTATTAAGTGAGAAAATCAATTTCCATTTCACTCGATTCGGGTAAAAAATTTGGAGTTTGATTAAAGTCCACGTTCCATTGGCTGTCTTTCGAATAACGTTCCATCGTTCCACGTTTACTGGCGAACAGAATGCGACTGGCACTCCAGAAAATTCTATCCTCGACGACCTCTCGACGCATCGCGCTCTCGCATAAATCGCTCGCCGATCGATCCAGAAATTAGCGATCGTCGGCGAGCCTCTCTCGAGTCGCCTAATTGCGCGGAATCCCCTGCTTAATGAGCGCGACGATCCGATGGATGAATGGCGATCGACGATGCGACATGGACGAATCGTTTACCGGCTCGTTTATGCGGGAAAGATCGTCGGGAAATTAGGCCAATCGTCCAGGATAATTCCCTGGCTGTGACAAAAGCACTTGGCAAATTGTTTTTCCCGAGCAACGGGGCCACGATGCTTTAATACAATTTTTTAATATCCACTTTAATCGCACCACATTTTTACACTAATATCGAATATTAAGTTTTGGCTTTTTTATCTTTATGCTATTTCATCACTGTCGCGACGACTGATTTTAATTACGCAACTGCTTCATGCGACTTCACGCAACCGGACCCGATGCGGCTGGACGTAAGTCTCGATTTCGATTGATCGATTACAGCGATAAAGCTGCTTGCCAGTGTACACTTATTTGTCACACCCGTAACGTAGTATGCTGTACATTTGTATATATATATATATATTTTATGTATGTATTATTACAGTTTTCCTTGAAAATCAATTATTCTTCGGGACCAGTTTAAACATCTTTCAGACAGAGACACCGCGAATATTTATGCGAATTTGTATTTTCTTGGACATAGTTGTCTCCTGAAAATTCAACGAGAAACATTTTCATTACGATTTAATTTTTATTGGCAATTTTGCGAATTGAAATGAACGAGAATTTGTCAGCTGGGAATAAAATTTGTTTTCTAGCGAACGGTTTAAGTGAGAGAAGTTTATGATTTTTTATAGCGTACGTGATATTCTCGAAGAAAATCGAGAAATATACGAGAAAGGAAATCGTAAATAAATGAACAAGTAACCGAGGATATAGATCTTGCAAACAGTGAACGAAAGGAAAAGATTTTCAGGGCAGGAGAGCAGGATTTCGCAGGTAAATTGAATTACTGGATATTCCCGGAGCGATTTGCCCGAAGAATCGCAAACATAATCGCAGTCACGTGATCCGGAATTGCCTTAGACAGCGAACCACTGCAACACTGACAATGATCGTAGCATTAGGCAGCGGAGGAGGCACTCGCGTGCTCGAGAAGTGGCACACAACCTACGCGAGGGCTCATTAAAGAGTGAAACTCTGCTCGGAACCTCTCCTCGTGAAACTAGCAGCCTCGGAAAGTGAACTCATCGTTCACTCGGCTGTTCGTGAACGAGAAGAGCGGTTTCCTCTAGCTGACCTTGTGCTCTGTTATCTTTTATCGCGGCGCGGCGGCTGCGCCCTCGTTATTCGCGATTCTTTTCATCTTGCGGTTGTTTACCTTCCGAGAAGAGTTCAGGGACTCGTTATCGTCGTGTAACGTATTCTGGTGTTGTCGCTGGAATGCGGATGCGACTCGGCGACCTTTCTGATCAGGACAACTCCAGTTGAATCATTCGAGGAATCGACGAAATACTATGATGATTAATATTAAAAATTTTCAATATCGTAGGACTAGCTAGCGAATGAGAAAAATTGAATACAATAGTTTGATCCTTTTTGAACAAAGTGTGACAAAGTTCAAGTCGATACGACAAGTGGTTGCCGAGATAAAAATTCTGAAGCTCACCTCCGACCTTAGCCTCTTGCCGTACCATTTTCTTCACAGTTACAGTGATCAAAACGTGTTTATCTCGAAAAATAGAAATAGTAGAGAGGGAAAGAAAATTTATGACGAGTTTTACTCGTTAAAATACGGCAAGGGGTTAAGTAGCGAAACAACAGTGAAAAGGATTCAAAGGCTTGTATCTGTCAAACAACTGGAAAAGAGTCGAAGCGATGACACAAACTCCCTTTAATTTCGCATACATTAAGCATACATTACCAGGTATAATTAGGTTTGAGCAAAAACTTCGACACAGCGATGCACCGGTGAGAAAAAGAGCAACACCGTTCGATGCAGTCGCTCCGCATCGAAAGCGTTTATCGGAAAGCGCGCGTTCAGAGGTCGCGACGCTCGTCCCACGCGATGGTTAATTAACCGTGCCGTCGTAGCCAAAGGCGGTCAATTACCGGCGCTGTTATCATCGCGATTGCCGATCCCTGCCGCGCGGAACTCGCTTTATCGTTCCCGGTAACGCGAGAACTTGCCTCTTATCTTCCCACGCGACCGCACTGCTCCAACTGCTGTGATCCATCGGATCATGCTGACTCAATCATCACGATGAAATCCACGGTGACAGACGAATTGTTTGCTATCAACTATCACCAATGAACAAACATGTAACGAACGCGTTATGCGATTATATCGAGTATCTTTTATCGCTGCACTGATAGCGACGACGTTTTATTATGGTCGATGCTTGATTCGCACGACCGATCAATAGCGTCAGTAGGGTATATACACCGCTTCTGGATCACTTTTTTGGGGCTAAAAAAGCTGAATTAGGTAAACGAGGGGGATTCCATGGAAATCACCGACATCGAGGACACATTTACCAAGAAACGCAGTTGTGATAGACATTTTTTAAGAAATTAGTTAGGCGAAATATAAAGTAATATTCTAGATTAGAAATATTCAAAAATATTGTCGTTTCTAACGTAACAAAACTATTAACTGCATAAATTTCGAGAATTCTAAAGACCATGAATTTCCGTTGGGTAGGAACAAACTTCAACGGAGCACAAGCATTAAAAAATCGTCTGCAGTTGCACGACGCACACGTGCAACGGTAAGAATAAAGTTTTCCCGGAGCTACCGAAATTTTCGCCGAAGTTGGTCGCTTCTTATGGCAACGAGGAAAGAGATGCGTCTTGTCAAAGTTGTAAGAACGCGGGCATTCTATGTGTTGGTAACCGGTCGAAGTTTCCAGTTCGACCGCAATGCTCGGAAACTACGTATACCGGGTGTCTCGCTGGAAATTAGTATCTCATTTTATGCTAAATTTTTCGATGGAGCATTTTTCGAGGTATATCATCGACGTGGACAATGTTCCACTAGTAAAGTTCGGTTATTCAAGGTTCTACTTGCGTCGTGCAAGTAGTGTGTTAAAGAAGCAAATGTGATCGAAATTGCGTCGTGTTTCGTCTCATTTCAATCGGAAAGTCGCGAGGAATATGTCGGTAGAAGTTTATTCATTAAAAAACCTTTAGAACGTAGATTTGGTTAGGCTTGGAAATGAGACGACGACGCGGTACGCCCAATGTAAAGAAGTTCGTGGGAAGAGCGAAGAGTTCGGTAACCGCGGGCACGACAGAGTCCGAAAGTTCGCAAAAGTACGGGTTGCCAGACGTTGGATGGCAGCGACTGAACGGCCATTGGCAAACGCGATTACCACGACGGAAGAACCGCCGCCCACGCCAGTGAAAACAAATCGAGTTTCGCGGATCACGCGTCGCACTGGAAGCCTGACGCAGCGTCCAAGTTTTCCAGGGACTTCGCAAAGGAAAGGTCGCAAACCAGCCGATCACAGGGAAACCAGTCTCAGGCGACAAACTCGCCAATTACTATCGCACGTACGACCGTTAGACTACAAATCTGTGGTTGTCAGATCAAACGTCGCATGTCAGAATCTCAAAAAATTCGAGTTTACACATTAATTGATCTTTATAGTATAGGATTTACGTCGTCGCTTCAATGCGGAATCGCTCGTTGTGGAAGAAACCTAAGTAAGGGAGAGAAGTATAGGATTTACCAGGAAAAAAGGTCATGAAAGTAAATTCGAAAGGCTCGAGAAAGGATTAGTGATCAAAACTTTACACGGCAATATCTCGAAAGTGAAAGTATGTGACATGCGGCGTTCTGACAACCACAAAAATAAGAGATCGGATCTACAAAGAAACAAAAATTCAATAAACATCCACTTCTCACTGAAAACTTCATTAAATTTCGTGACGCTGAGTCGAAACGCAAGTAGCTATTATCGAAAGACTTTAGGAAAACTTGAACAACACAGGCTGAAGCGTGCCAAAACTAGCTGTTCTTGTTCTACATTCTCCGATAAAGACAAATTTCTTCAGAATTTGTGTATCATGCTGCAACCAAGATGTAAGAATTCAAAAGAATTTGTAATACGGAGACCCAAAAACATCAAAGTCATCAACACTGGAACCGTGTCAAAAATTACTGATTCCGAATTCTTTAATTTACGTATTGTTCGATAAATTTATTTCTCTGGACATGTGTGCACCATGTTTTTACAAACGACTGAATCATTTGACAAAAGATCTACCGGTGGCGTTTACCAAAATAGAGTGCAACATTGCCGCGCACTGTTATCTGGTTGGCAATTAGCCATCAGCTTTCAGATAGTAGGCGATCAATTTGTCAAGCGGCGCAATCTGTCAAAAGCTCGTAAAAACGTTCTCCCATCGCGAGGCTTAGACCCCTGTATAGTGTATCGACGGATTAAACAGACAAAGGAGAGAGAGAGAGAGATCCTGGGCTCTGAAGAAGAGGTAGCAAAAAGGGAGGAATTTAGTAGCAAGCTTAAAAGCAGTCTTAAGGACCTGCCTGATCTCCGAGGGATCAATGTTTAATGATTCGGATCGCGATGGGTTCTATACAGTCACGTTTAGACGCTCGATCCTCTAAGAACCTGTCCTAGACTGACCCGTGCTATACTGAGCCCATAAGTCCGGTTCATGTTGGACATGGTTGTGTTAGGTCTGTGGTCCAACAGGAAATCGATAGTCGAATTTTTGGTTGTACTAGTTTGCTTATAAGCGGACAGAGTATTTAATCCGTTTATCACAAAATCGAGTAGGTGTAATTTATATAACTAGACAGCGGATTTGATGCATTTATTAAAAGAGATGAACAGTATTTTTTGTACTATTGATGTATGAAAAATATCCTTCCTGCAGAATAACCCAATTGATATATGGAAATTTGATTTTGCTTCTGTCGTAGTTTCTGAATCGATTATGAGAAATGTCGAATAATAATCCGACAGTGTTCTTGAGAATGTATTCATGCATTTTTGCGATAAACACATAAAATATGTAGTTTGTTAATTAAGTTAAATATGTTGGTAGGCTATGTTGGTTTCTTTCCTCGTTTCATTAATATATTCGGCACGGTAGAGCATTCCGTGGGCGTATAAAATCAAGAAAGATAATCCTATCAGAGATCAAGAACGCGTAGATAATCTCGTGGCATTGGCAGTGCTATCGAATATCCGGAAATAAGTTCCCAGCGATATCTTCTGTCCCGGTTTAATTGAGAGTCGATCTCTCGATAATTAATCGCCTCCGATAAGCAGTTTAATTAACAGCGCTTCTTCGGTCTCTACTTATCTCTGGAGAGCTTGAACGAGCGGCGCTATCGTTATCTTGTAAACGGCTTGTAAATATAATGATCGTGGGCGAACGCGTGTCGGACACGCGACCGTACATCCATTATTTTTCCTCTTTATCTCGAGTGTGATGACTCCGACGAGAGCAACTGGAATCAATGAACGAGACGTCAGACCGATAACGTGCACATTCCACCGTGATAAAGTTGCAAACGGAAGCTGATATATCCGACGGATTTTTCAGTTGAGTCTGCTGAGCTTGTGAATGAGTTTATCTCGCCGAAATTGCAGCAGGCGGATGATCGATAACCGAGTGTTTTGTAGATAATGATTAATGGCCTGCGAATGCTGCAGTTCGAGCTTATCTGGAGAGCGAGGATTTTTATTTTTCGCCGGAACTCGTGCTTCTGATCAAAATAATAGATGCTAGATACAGGTCTTCTCTTTCTTATTCTTCATATTTCTCAACACAGAGAAATACGAAAGACATCGGTGATTTAGATTATCCGAAAAACTACCAAATAAAAAAAAACTACTAAATCGCATGATAGGAACGCAAACTTGTATATCCAGAGGCACAGAAGAGATCTACGACGAATGGAGTATGGATCGGAAAACGCTGCGTCCAGACGCGGAAAGAAGATCGCACCTTTAAAGATCATCCACTCTGCCAACAAGTAGTTTACAAGTGGAGGAATCAATAAAGGGATCTGGATCGTGGAAATTGAGCGTTGAATTATTTCTGGTTCGATTCCGTCAAGTATATATCTCACTGTTGAGAGCGTGAAGAGCTTTCATTCAGCATTCTTGTTCCGCGTGGGCGTGGGTGGTTAATTGAGACCGAGAGACACGCGGAACGCGGCTGGAAGTGTCTCGCTTTATGAATCGTTGCGGAATTATTAATAAACCTGTTTTCTCAGTTGAAGGGACGACTGAGTTTGTGTCGAGGGCAGCGTCGATCTCTCGCAATGTTAATAATACCGGCACAGAATGACGCGATCGATCGCGTCATTAACGGCCCACGTGGAACGGAAGTTGTAGGTCGGCGTTAATGGAACGCCGCTGGAGACGCGCGAAAGTGAAATCATCCACTAGATAGATTAAACCTCCACTGGATCTACAACCACTCGATATTCGCAATGCGAACGATGACTGGCTGATTCTCCGTGAAGAACTGAACAAAAAACGAAGAACGACATTTTTCGTACGAGGCACAGTCTTCGAAAAAATCAAATTTGAATGTTACGAAACCACGAGTTCATTTTAATCGGGGTGGCAAGAAAGTAATCTCGGTAATTTAAGGTGAAATAACTCACCGAATTTCTTTATTCACGCGATAAACTTTCATAAATAAAATATTTTCTTATTCATTCTTTCTTAGCAATTCAGATCGTCGGACAAAAGGGAAAATATCTTATTCGACAAAGTTCAGTGCTCGAATAAAAAAGTTGGGCTCCATTTCAGTTTAAAATTCGAAAGTAATATAATACAATTCCGTAACAATATAAAAACATTATAAATAGTTTACAATAGTTTCATTGTTCCACGATACAGATAAAAATGCGCTCGTGTGTGTTTCCAAATTTTCAGGCTTGTATTTTCAAAAAAAATTTCAAGCGTTGTATGAAAAAATGTTATTTGACACTTTCGGTTCGGGTTTTTTGCGTAGATATTCCCAGTATGTCGGTTGTATTACAAACACTGCACCGCGGAAGAGAAAAACAGAAAAATGCATGCATCGAAGCACCGTGGTTCACTGTATGGATTATTTTTCCGATGGTCGCGTATTTTTGATTTTTTAAATTTGCTGTTGCTCTTTCTTTAAATGCAAAAAGTCCTGACAAAATCTATTGCTTCCATTCTACCAAGATGATCATTTCAATCTCTACGATTTATTACAATCTCGCGATATATCGACGCGGACAGTCTCGAAAATCGAATGGTCGGTATGAAAACTTTTTCATACTGAAACACTGTGTCCAGTCTGTCCAGCGCGGAGGTAAACGAATTTGAAAACGTTATATTCGCAATAGGGGTTCGCTAACGAGCTCCGAACTCGAATCAGTCTGCTCCAAAAGTTTGTTTCGGGTTGTACGAAACACATCGCTCTTGTTCGATGTTTATTTTTTGTTTTTGGAGGGAAAGCGTGCCGCGGAATAAACGAGGAATTTCGACGAGGCTGGCGTTGATCGTGTCCCGTGGAAAAAACTGCTGGCCGCCTTGGGGCGAACTTCTCTCGGTTCTTTAATTAAACCGTGCTTATCGAAACTCGGGGAAAGTTTTCTGCGGAAAATCATCCTTCCGTCCCGGAAGCTCCCGGTAATTACCTGGCCAGATCGGACGCTGTGATTGGTTAGCCTGTTCCTTTTTTCCACTTCACCCTACTCCTGCTACCCTTCTTTGCTGGGCCAAGGGAGACTCAAGGTTTCGCAGAGTTTCCTCGTGGTCCTCCGTTTGTCTCTCAATCGGAGGAATACTTCTCCACTTGCTTCTGCTGTGAAACCTTCTGTCCAGGCTATGGCAAAGTGTTTGTTATTTGAACGTTGCGATATCGAGTTGGACCTTGAAGGAGCTGAAGACTGTTAAGGATTTGAAGAACTTAAAGAAACATAAATATGTGAACGGGTACGACCAGTGGTTGAATGGACAGTTTAACGTGTACCACGTGGTGCACGTGGGATAGAGCGCGTTAAAATATTCGAGCAACAAACCTTGTCCATTGTAGAGCACAATAAACTCAACAGAGCATGAACTGCAGGATGGGCAGCGATCTTCAGGATCTCGATTGTGTCTGAAGTAAAGTCCGCGTCAAGGCGCTCGTAAACCCCGTTCGCCGACCGTCGAGTAGATTGCGAGTTGCGGATTATCTTAGAGGCTATCTGGCAAGGTTAGAGGAGCGGAGAAGCATCAGACTGTTAGAACTCAAGAGGGAGATAGAGAGAGCGAGAGAGTCGCTCGTAATCCAGATAAGAGGCAGTTCCCGAGAATTTCTCCATTAAACGCAGGGCTTTCGTTGGCGACCTTGTCGACCGGGATCGCGAGTGCGTCTCCATAAAAGCGTGCATCGCTAAAATGTGGGTCGCCAAGGGGTCGGTAGGGGTGCAAGGGAACATTTGAACAGACGACCCATTCTCTCGAAAGAATCCGAGGGACGAGGAGGGAGCTCGCCCTCGAAACGAAACTAATTCCCCCCGTCACCACCCACGCTTTGCTCTCCGTGGCGCGCTTAGGCTCTTTCTCACTCCGTTCCTAACTCTCGGTAATTATAGCGAGCGAAGAGAGACACTCGTCCTTCCTACAGAACAGCCCACCCCTTCCCCCGACACCCTCAACCCTCGCTCCAGTTTTTCGAAGGTCCCCAGTCCACGCGAGAACGATCAAAACGTCGATACTCCGCGAAAGCTGCGTACCAACGACGCGAATTTTAAAAAGTTCGGTCGACGTGACATCGGCGAGCCTCGAGCCGTTTGGAGCGCGCCGTGGGGATGCGCATGAGGAATTAGGGGGGTTTATGTCATTGGTAGTTGAACGATTTTATGCATTTATGAGAAATATCGGCACATGCAATACATCAGCGTGTACTCGTATCAGATTCATAAGAGAAATAATATATTTCTACGGACCATTGTGCGATCGACATTATGGTCGCAACGGACCATAGTAGTTTCGCAAGGTTTCCCACGATAGCGCACGACTCTACCGTTCTTAATTAGAGATAAGAGTCATCTGGCTGCATCGAAACCCGCAGAACTTCCCATCAGATCCTCACCGAAAACACAGGGACCGTAAAATAGTTCTCAAAGGACCATAAGACGCATCTGGTATCCCGTATCTGGAACTGGCGAACTGGAACTCCTATTTTTAACCGTATAAAGCCCGGACGAGCCGAAATGCAGCCTCATGGACGATTTAATGGAGCCTTTGTCTCGTCGATCCGTTTTATCTATTCCCATTCTTCTGAACTGTTCGAGTTCATCTCCGAATATCTTACCATTCATTCTTTTGATTTTGATGATCACAGTCGATACAGACAGTACTCCCCGCTGAAGCGTCGGAAAGGTAGCGAGCAAATAATTAACAACCACTAATTCGATAAAAATAGCTAATCTCCGTAATGATTTTTCTATGAAACATTCGCAAATATATCCGCGACAATTTTCCGATTGAATCGAGCCTAAACACGGCACAGTTCGAAGCATGCATGCCCGTTTAATCCACGATTTAGTGAAACCTTGGTTATGCGAACTGAAATATCAGTGGAGCATTAGGGTTCTACAAAATCGTGAATTAAGCGAGCAAGTATGCTCCGAACCTTGTCGTGTTTGGACTCGTTTTAATCAGAAGAATGCCACGAACGAGTTGGTAGATGTTGTATAAAGAAATTATTAAAAATATGGTACACTTAAAAAAAGGGAACGTATCCTATCTATAAAGGTGTTTAACACAGATTTAGCGAATGTGGGGACAATTTCGTTGTTCAGTGAAATTGGTCTCGGTGTACGCGTTCATCTGCACTTTCTTTTCCTTTGGAACGATTTCCGCGAGTCTCGGGGAATTAAGGTTCGAACGTGTGCAGCACGTGCACCGTATTTTCCTCGAGGCTTTCCCGGTGCACCGTTGCATTTCACAGGAGAGAAACACAGAAAACGGGGCAAATCGGGTGGGGACGAGTTCTTCTTCGACCAATGAGGTGGTCCGAAGGTTGTCGGACGGGATCTTGGCTCCGTGACCCGCATCCGATCGATCATCCTCTCGCTTGTCCTTGCGAGAGGAACTCCCGAGGAACAGAGAGAGAGAGCGAGAGAGAGAGAGATCGATCGGTTTTTAGACGATTATTCTCGGATCCGAGGGTGTAACAGGGCTTTCCCTGGGTTTTCTTGCCAAGGTCGCGTGCCTCTCTTCAAGAAGTATTCTCATTCGAATAACTTTGTTTCCGAGGATACTTCGAGGCGAGGTATTGTCGGTCGAACCGCTGCGCTCGGCAATCGAACTTCCTTCTGGAATTAATTGCGGGGAAACTGAATGGAGTGGAAACTTTTCCTCTTCTGGGATCATTGCTGGTAGTGTGTAGAACGTGCAGATTTTTATGTATTCACCTTTCGACATTTATTATTAATTCATTACAACTGGTTATCGGGATGAAAGGTTTGTAAGTGCATATTGCTTTACAGGAGGGTTGATAAAAATTGTGATTTTTAAACCCCGATCAATTTCACTTCATTTTAAAATCGCATTTTAAGAGACAGTTCTCGGCCAGCCTTTTTTTGGAGCGTCTCTGCTGCACGGCGCTGCTACAACGCGGCTAATAACTCCTAAACAAAGCCGCGGACGAAATTTTTGCAAAGGAAAACGTCGCTTTAATGATATGAGAAATTTTGAGACACCCTGTGTAACGCGCTGCAACGAGAGGGGGTAACTCGGTCACGGAATCGCGTTAGCATCCACCGTTTAATCCCATCGGCTGCCGGTGAAATGAAAGGCGAGAATTGAAAATGGGCGGGGACAGAGGCGGCCTGTATAAATATTGCTCGGCGCGTAATTGCTCGTGCGGGGACTGCATTTTCCGGCGGGCAGAAATTGGGTAAATTGGATCCGGGAATGATTTCGTGCCTGGGCTCTTTCTCTCACACGTATCGTACACTCGCGCACGTGCACGCAACGGGAAGAGGCCGGGAGAAACTGCGCCCGGGTCACCTTGTAAAATGTCCATCGAGTGTTGCAACTGCATCGGGCCAGGCTACTTTCGACCACGATATTATTTATTAAATCTCCCGAACGATAAGAGTCGCCCGGGTGAAACATGGAGACTGGAATAAGCTGGTATAAACGTTCCAACGATCGTGCGGCGTGTTGGCTCTTAATATTTCAAGCGATGACCGACCACGAAATTTTGCAAGTTTTATTCTGCATTCGCGCAGCTGTGTTCGAGACAATGTTTTGTTGAATCGCAACACAATTACATTGTATTCAATTATTTCCTAGTTCGAAATTCAATCGAGTCGTTCGATTAAATTACAATGTAATTGGTAATTTAATTGAGCGCGAAGTACAATGTAACTATAAATTATATGCAAGAAGAATAAAGAGGTGGAGAAAGAAAAAGATCGATGACGTGATATTATTCATAAATTCATTTTGCGTGATCATAAACAAAGTTTCGTTTCAGAGAAGAAATATAAATTGTACAAAGAATTGTAGAAAGACACAGGACAATTATATAAGGTGGCAAATAGTCAACTTCGCAAACAACTAAACGTTTCAAGTAACGACTAACAGTTTCATAGAAGCATGAACGCACTCGCCGAGAGGAGTATGACATCCGATAACTCGGACACGCTCTCGCTCGCTGTCGTTGAATAAATATTAGATTAGCGTAACCCGGCGGGTACTAAGTAAACGAACAATATCATTGCTCGATGGCGAATATAGAAATAAAATCTCCAATCCGCTGATGTCGCCGATATTAATCGGATCGAAAAACTCTGTGATTGATTCCTCGTTAATCCAGGGCCTGTTGATGAATTATTCAACGGTGAAATCGGCGGATCGAACGCGCTCGCGACAAACACGATTTTCCGAAGTTCGCTTGTTGACGATTTAATAAAATCGCGCATTATTTCCTTGCGAATCGTCATTGCTCCTAACTCTATCAATTTCTCGACACGGCGAACAAAGTGTGGAAGATGAAAAATTTAGTACCGACAGGTCTAGTAGAGAATGTCGCCGAATATTCGAAAGAACCGTGGATAATTCGCGTGGCCGCGTGGCGAGATATATGAGAGTTCATTTGCAGGACCACAGCTGTGCGAAATCGTAGGCAAAAGAGAATTCTGAAAGGTAGCGGGGTTCCATCGTGGTCAAAGGCGAAACGGATAATCCTGAATCGGGGTTGCATCATTCGCGCCATGGTTTGCACCAGGGATGAATAACTATTCGCATCCGGGTTTTTTTGCACGCGTTTTCCAGGCTCTCGTTTCCTGGATGGATCAAAAGAGAAATCTGGTCGATGGCTTCGCGTAACCAAAACCAGACTGCGGGTCTTTGCTCTTCAAATGAAATGGTCTACGTCCGACTCTAAGAAACAGGAATCAAGGGAAATTGACTTTCATTGTAAATAGTTTACAGTCGGCAGAGATCTCCCGGCGAAGTCAGCACATACATAAATCGTAGGATAAGGTAATAGAGAGAAAGCGGTGTGGGGTTTAGAGACCGTGTTCCCGATGGAATTGTTTTTATTAGCATTTTATTGAATTTCTCTTTGAGCCGGCACAAAAGAACCGATCGCCCTCTCTCCGATGATCGAATCCTGGATGTTGCGGCGAGTTTTCTTCCACATGACTTCCTGTTATTGGCCGGTCGCCGGTCTCTCCGCCAACAAATGTCTATTTAATGTCTGCCGTGGCTTTCGAACCGTTTCAATAAAGCCCAGCACTGTAAATGCGCCCCCAGAAACCCCGCGAAACCGTTTCCTCTCTTCTGGAAATCACGTTGCCCACGGATCGTCCGATACGTTCGCAGTGATTTTACCGATTCCAATTAACCCTTCGAGGACAACGGTGGCTCTACGATGGATATTGTATTACTGTCTTGGAAAGAGAGTATTGTAATCTCGGGAATTTAATGTGAAATAAAATAGCTTAAATTTCTGTTTGTTTAAACATTTTCCAGGAAGTAGATTACTTCGCTCCTCTTTCTTATAAATCTTGAAGAGAATCCCGTCAAAGATACGGAAGATGCGTGGTGAAAAGCGAAGAGGCATCGATGACGAGGAACCGTGAACTCCCGGAGAGGGAAAGTCTTTGACGATTCGTTTATCCGGCGCATGTAGCGAGGACAATGGACCAGACAGACGATTAAACAATAGGAGGCAAGCGCAGCTGTGATCCGAAGTTAACACGGCGTGCCACGAGCGTCGGAAGAATCGCGTTATTGTCTCCGGAATACGATAATTCCATGAAATAACTTGGGCGAGAGTCGGACGACTGTTTCAATCTCCCTCGGAATCCCTTTCTGTTTGAGCGCTCGAGTATAGTGTCGCCTTGGCACTGTGCCTCTACATTCACGCTTTCATACCGGGTGTCCTGATAATACCCACCGAAATATACCGACGTGTTTCATTAATTAGAAAATTGTGAGGTTCAGCTTTACGGAGATCTTCGAGCGAACAGGCTGAGAACACGAAGGCGGAATTTCCAAAAAATATAAAAGCTCTTGGCTTATATATCTCAAAAACTTACGAAACAAGTATCCACAAGGATTTTACTTGCTAAAGAACCTTGGGGAACCTTGGAAGGGAAAATTTACTTGGCGAAGGGCTTTGGAAAAGACATTTCACTTGGCGAAGAACTTTGCAAAGTCGACTTTACTTGCCAAAGGAGATTCTCCCGTTTCATTTACGTCTCCGACACATCCCTGCAACTTATGAAGGACAGAAACTTTCAAATTAATATTCAGACTGCGAAAGAGACTCGTGAAACCAACTCTGTAAACAGGTTAATAAAAATGTTCCGCTTCCTTCTGAAAGAGATCCTTGGAGACTGACTTTTTCTCTCAACAATTTTAATATATCATTCCCGAACTCTTCTTTTTGCCGATTCACGCTTGATTGGCAACTCCTGGTCGTGGATGCATAAAAATTCTGGTTTCCATCGAGATGTGCTTAATTTTAACGAGGTACTTGGTTTGAAGCAATAAATAAATAACGAGTTTAAAATTCCGCACCGAAGTTGATCAGAATTCTCGATCTACCTCCGTTTACACGGTAACTACGCATTTCGGAGGGTTCAATATTTGTGGTCCACCGGCTAGACAACTATCAGAAGCCCCAGCCAACCGGTTATCCCGTCGAAATCCCTCGGAGAAACTTCGAAAACAGTTTCCGAAAGGATTCTCCGCGGTCCGAAAGTTTAAACGACCACCGCACTGTCTCGCAATTGTACCCGCGTCCTTAATTGTTCGGTGTCCTATAGCGACTGCGTCCAGAACCTTCTACCTGCATAGCATCACTATGTATATACTATCCGCAACGATCACCGTAAAATTCAGGATGATGCACCGAACTCGATCACATCGAATCTGAATGATCGAAACGATGACCATAGTTTTCAATACATCGTATACGGAAAATAAACGATGAATGCGGTTTTATTCATAAGCGCGATGTTCCCACGTGGAACCAACATGCTCAGAATCTTCGGTATCGTCTACTCGCTAAAGAACATTTTAAATCGAAGTCGCCAATTGAGAACGGAATGAGATAGAGAGTTTATTTAGAAATGATTCTGAAGCTGGCTATCACCCTGTACGTTACTTTACATTACTTCACGTTATCGAGAAACGAGAAGGCGCATCCCGAGCCCTAGTAATCTTGGAAAAACGAGTCTATCCCGTTAACCCGGGTAGTCACGAGTCGAAAGTATCTCACGAAGACAACCCCGATACGTCTTCCGAACGGCTCCGATAAATATTCGACGACCAGACGCCCGGAAAAATGAAGACGAACGAGTCCCGGAAACGGCCCCTCCGAGGTGTCGAGCCTGTGCCGTTTCGACGTTCGAGAAATGGCACTCGATTCTAGAGCATCAAACTTGCGAATACCCCCTGCAAGTGAAACTATACATCGTGCATTCGGGCTATCAATTTCCTGCTCTGGCTACGAGCAAGCGTTCCTCGTACGAATCCAGTGTACTCGCAATAACGGTTTGAAGAAAATTATAAAATTTCATTATAATTATGTATAATTTTCAAATAAACGTTTATAGTATCCTTTGGGAATCAGAATTTCAAGAAATTTGATATTCCAGCATTTCTTGACAATTTTCAGGAGCCATAAATGCATAAAGATTCGCAGTCTGATTATTATTCTATGTCTGCCAGCGTCTGCAAGCTCTCAAACATTGACAGACAATTTTCTATTCTTCTCGTAAATTCCTATCGCCGTGTAAAGGTTCCGACGACGTCCCAGACTGTAACATTGATTATTTCATTCTCGACTCTGCTGAACGAATATTGAAACTCCATAAAGCCTTTAAGGGAATTAAAAACGTGTTAAATATTTCCGGAGCATTTTCCTATCCGTTTCACCGAACATCGTCATCGTATAAAATACTTAACGACGCCCGAGCCCTCGTTAATATCAATAATTCCGGTTTTTATTCTTTCGGGCTGAATATTGGAAGCTCGTAAAGTCTCGGGCAACGTGCTGAGTGAATCCATAAGGATTTTTAATTTTTTTTCTTCGACGACGGACTATTACGGAGCTACAAAACGTTAGAGGCTCCCTTTATCGCCGTATACGAGGGGACTGGTTCGACGGCGAGGATTTATCGTGGCCCGTCGTCGGAAATAATTCCTCGCTGACAATCCTGCGGACAGGACTTGTCCGAGGCGTTGCTCGTCGTTACGACGATCGTTCCCCATTTTCTTTATCGCCCGTCGATCGAGCTCCCGCGAGGAGAGCCGTTTATCGTCCCACAAATCCACCTGCGAAGTCGTTTCACCTCGGCTACCTTTATTCCCGAGGCTTAACAGAAACCAGACTGTTTTATCATTTTCACATCGAGTCGCAAAATCATTCGCATCTTTCTCAATCTGATTTTCTGGTTCTAGGATCGACGAAGACTCCTGACGACTCTGGTATGAACTTTTTCATCTTCTGGTTTATGACTAACAAAGCTTTGCTAACGTCTTGACGCTTTCGCGCTAATATGTTTAGAGACGTACAAAGTCTAAATAAAAGCGTTACGTTGCCACGAAGCGTGCAAGAATACCGAAAACTCGATACAGTATTAGCAATAGGTTTTTGCGAATATCTCGAAAACTAAAAGCCACCCCCCTATATAGGAACAGGAAAAAGTTGTTCAAAATGTATTGCTGCGTAACATATTTAAATTTCATCAAAATTGGAGCATAGTGATACTTTCCGAATAATCTCAATACGCTGCTGTCTGAAAAATAACGTGCTTCGTTGAAGGGGAATTTGGCAGAAACGAAGGAAAATGTTCGCACTGGTTCGCAGGTGGGAAAATTACGCGGAACAAAGAGGGGAAAGGTGACTGAAAAGGGGCGACAGCAACGATAATAGTAAAAAGTTGATCGCGTTTCGGGTCTCCGGTTTAATTGAAAGGAATGAGGGTGGAAGCAACGAGGAGCGCTCCCGTTTCCCATCGTGTCGCGTTGTTGCAACTAATTAGTCGCGGTAGCGGATAGGTTTCGCGACGCGACGCAGCTAATGCGTTTACGGGAGCACGCGCCCTTATACTTTGCTTGTTGCCAGTCGCTCGTTGCTCGCTGCTCATTGCACGTTGGTTGCGGAAATTCGAACTGTACGGAGAAAACGGTTAATTGCAAACCGCGGGGAACCGCGAATGCCGCCTATCTGTGCTTCCTGCTTAAACTCTGACACGAGTTTCAGAGGGACCGTGTTACGGTTCGCTAGGCATCGTGTTTACTATGGATTGAAATTTGTTCAGTTCTATTCCTGATACAGAATTGAATTGGTCGAATTCGTTTCTGAGAAAAATAGAATGTGCTTTATCATCTTGATTCGTTTCAGAAGAAAATATTCAACATATTTAACACTGCAAAAAATAATTAAAATAATGGTGCAGCAATCTGCTGTGACATTTCTCAGAGTGTTGCGTCTCTTGTCGAAACGGCGTACGCTTAGGGTCGGTTTATAACGAGCACACCGACAAAATCGTCGATATCAGGAAAAATAGCGGTCGTAGCCTCGGTTACGGTGAAAACGAGCCTACTGGATGAAACCTTGGGGCCAAAAACGGTCTTTCTCTCGCGGTATAGCGAGCCTAAGAGTCCCCTGAGCCGCACGTTCGATTAGCAACCGAAGGTAGGGGGAATCATGGTCGTTGTTACCTGAGAGAAGGGACGAGGCAGCGCTCGGATACAAGAGGGTAACAAATAGAAGCGTTTCTGGGTCGCGTTGAGGGTTGATGTTAGGCTGTTAGCATTTCTAACGCGATTATACGCGTCACGACTGCTTTGTGCATGTAACGACGATTGTATAGCGTGCTTCATGCTATACGAATGCTTCTCTCCCTCTCTCTCTCCCTGTCTTCATCCTCCGCTCGTGGAACCGCGAATCACAGTCCAACACAATCCATTGTGGCGAACGTTTTGTGCAGATGTTCAATTCGATTCGAGAGAACCGGAATTTCCCTTGAAACCTCGACGTCAATTTTTGCTTCACTCATAAAATTTGATTGGCACAAAAATCTTTCCGATAATGGCGAAACAAAAATTGTTGGCGGACACGTTTTTGTAGATTCTGTGTGTAGCGTATTTTTCTCATCAGGTCCCTTGGATCGCGTCTGATTTTTCGAGGGGTACAGACTGCTTTTCTAATGCATACTAACTAGGTATCGATTATACCGTTCGGTAATGACCGGTGGAAGCCGCCGAACTCTCAGATCGTCTATATGAAAATTTTTGATTAATACCAAGTTTCAAAGCGATCCCTGAAGTGGGTCCCGTGCGTTACGGACACCAAGTATAATCTAATAACGTGCCAGAGGGAGGATAACTTTGACCCTAACCCTAATACTTAATGACTCAGCGTGCCCAGGGTACCAATTTGGACCCCCAGCTCCCGGAAGCTTTCGCCTGGTGAGTAATGGTGTTCCGAGTGACGGGCAGGGAAAAGTTATTTTGTTAATTGCATTCACGATTCTGAAGCCCGGTCATTACAGAACAACCGACATATTAAGATCGCGTAATAAATGGCCAGGACGGGCCCCGGGGGACGGTTTAGGTTACCCTTAGGTTAAAAACGGTCCCTATTCCAAAGCATTGGTGCATTGGTTCAGCCTAACTGGATTAAACAGACTTTTAATCAACGATAATGAATCATTCGAACAAAAAAAGACTGATAGGAATTGCAAGACTAGCAGTTAAACTCGATTTCAGTGATACAGATCAACGAAATCAACGGCGAGTATTGAATCGACGGTCCTCGAGGCTGGAGATGGATCGGACAACGGATAGATTGGTATAACAGAGAGGTCCGAAGTCGAAGGAAATCGATTAGCGATCGAGACGGAGATTTATCGCCTTTGAAGCAGCGAAAGCACCTCAGGGAAAATTCGCTGGGAGGCTGAGCTCTCTTCGGCAAAGCCTTTTGTGAATACGCACGGTTTCCTCGCGTGGCCCTTTGAGCCGTTTAAAGGGTTACCGTGTTAGCAGGCCTTTGAACAGTCCTGTGCCTAAGTGGCTTACGAGATTTAACGCGAAATTCAGACTGATCTTTCTATTTAGGCAAGCCTCGGCAGCCTTCAGGCAAGAGATCGCGGCTTTGAGCCGCCTCGTGTCATCCTCTTCGCGATTTATATCGGGCAAACTTTTATTTCCGTTTATTATGGCTTTGGTTTTTCACCGGGTTCGGCCAAACTAGAATTTTCGCGTGGTTCCCTGGAAAAATTCTTGGCTAATCCTCTCAGGCTTAAACACAAAACACAAAATACGTACAGAGTGAAACGAAATGTTTGGTCTTGGTTGCCGTAGGCGTATTCTATGTCTTCAGATCGATGTAAATCTGTGCAAAAAGTCTTCGCTTCACCGTCAAATTTGATTTTTAATTGCATGGTGCTTAGAGAACCAAACATTTATTTACACGATGTACAGGCTAGGATTGATTGTTAGTTCTTCAATCTAACATGCTTTTAATAAAGAAACAAATGTAATTGTCTCTAATCGTAGTAATCAAGATTTATGAACAAAATACATAGAAAAAATAAATGATTCATCTTACGCGGCGTCATTCGCGCAACTTTGATCATAAAGTGTAAGTATCAAAATAAAAACTGGTGGTCACTGATTATCGATTAATCTCGAGCAATTCTAATAGCATGCAGCGCGTCTGGATGTGGAAACGAATCGTGCGATCTTTTCGGTGTGTCGGTTCGCAATCATTTGTCCGTCGTTCGCAATTTAATTTCACCGTGGATGCACTTGGTATCCGGTTTTGTTCCGGTGCCGTATCGATCGCTCGCAATAAAACCGGACAGAAATCGGCCGGTATCCGTTTCTCCAGGAATCCGATCGCGTCGATGCCATCGGGGAAAGGACCGATTTCACGGAACTATAATTAACTGTAATTACAGTCGGCCGCGTGGGGATCGCTCGTTTTCGAACGCGAAAACCGCATCGCGTCGATGATTCCCTGTAAATGGAACGAACCGGGATTGAAGACGGGACTTGAACCGAACCATTGCGGCGGGGGAAATGAAAAACGCCGACGATTCATTGGAACTGATTGCGTTGCTTCACGCTAATTACACAGCGCGATTTTCGTGGGTTTATGAGTCCCGGAATGGAGACCCTGATCGTTTCGGTCGCGTCGCTCGACGTTGCGATGTTAATTAACCGTTGTTGGGTTGTTTTAGCGAGCTTTTTGCGCGATGGGAATCGTGTAATGCTCGCTCGAGCGTCTAAGTTTATTTTTTGAGGGTCCGCTGGGGTGTAATTATCGACGGAACGGTCATCAGAGTGAGAAACTGACGGTGACTTTTTAATACGAAAGATTGACGATGTTTTCGATTAAGTGTGTTGTGGCAATATATTTAAAAATCTTCACGTTGGCGAGTGTTGTCCGAATGTTGCCACGGTCGCTACAGTGTTTTCTATAAAATGATCGGAGAATGTCTTTTTCGGAGATAAATGTTGCAATTAGAAGAAATGACTGAAATATAATGACTGCAGTCTAAAGACCATTGCCTAACATTGTTGCGTCGCTGTTCGAACGAACGTAGGCTGCTCTTTTGGACAGATTCGATTTGGATTCGCATTATTGCGCACGGGTGACGGAAATGCCACGGGTCCTGGCGATGATCGATAGAGAGATAGAGGTTGTCGGGTTTGTCGGGAAGGCCAGGAATGGTCGTCCATGAAAAGAGCACCGGGCCTCGGCACAAAGCCGATGAAATGCCAAGCGTCGTGCTCGCGGGACCTCTCTTTTCCGAGGACGTGCACGTGTCGCCTAACGCGCGTCCAATCTGTCAGAAGCCCTTAATAAACCATCCTCTTTCGAGCACCACCGGTATTCGATAACGAACCACGCTCAATAAAAATCGACCCTACCACCCTCCTCGTCACGTTACACGTCAAAGCGTTAATTAAACATCCCGGCACAGGCAGCAACAAAATACTCCAACGAACCTGCAACAAATTCAAACTTCTCGACTTCGACGTGTCTCCCATTGATGGACAAAATTAAAGTCGATGAAAGTTTGCCGGCTCGTTGCGTAAAGGCGAATCTTCGAATCCATGAAAATTCGTTTAATCAATTTTTCATTGGTAATCGCACGAAAATATCGTTGAACAGCGAGGAGGTGGTTGACTCGTAATAAATCCTCAAGAGCAAGAAACAAGTTTCTAGCAAGCTGTGATCGATCAACGAAATGAAACGAGGATTTATGAGCAAGTGAACGATCTCTCTCCCTCCTTCAAGTTTAGTTGAAAGTAGAAAAGTTTCGGTGTAGTATCGAGAAGCGAGAGAGAATCTGGAGAAGCAATATCGAGGGCAGCGGCCATTTTTACGGGGAAACAGGGAAAACACTCGGGGACGCGGTATGAAAAGCAATTGAATCGGAGCGAATGCGAAGGCGAGACGACGCCGGGACCCGGGGATCTGTGATATATCGGATTTTCCGGGGGAAAAAGGTTTTTCCGTGGACGATACGTGCTTGCCACGGGGATAAGAAGCTTTCCGCGGGCTAGATGGCACCGGGTAACACGAGCAGAGTCGAAAGTCGGTGCAAACAGACCGATATCTCACCTGAAGACGATGCATCTTTCACGTGGCCGCTGCTACTGCTCGAGAGCAGGGGAAACGTGCCCCGAGGATGCTTTCCGAAGAGGCCTTGGAACTCCTCTTTTGCTAATCGAGCCTCAAGCTTACCTTCCGCGTCCCTGAAAAATTTAGGAAATTATCGCCCTTAGCTCTCGTCGCTCCAACAGCCTTTCTTTAAAGTGAATTGCCACTAAGAAGTTCTTTGTGAATTTCGTAAAACGAGTAAACGAGAAGCTGTTGGTTCAAATTTCATTTCACGTAAATTCTGCATATCATAGATCTACTAAAGTAGTTAATTGATAATTACGACTACTTATGAATTGCCGAGGGTTAGGGGCGTTTTGGAACAGCGGTTAACGGTTTCTAAATAATTAGCGAATTACTCGAAAGATTGTTCTTAACTCCGAGTGTCTTCCGACGATAGATTCAAGATCCCAGTAAGTTGAGTCCCGTCTCCTCCAGCTTCAACAGACTGAAGGTTCTCGAGTTTTCGCGAGAGATCCCGGAGCTCTTCTGCTTTCGTAAATATGTTCTTCGTTATCCAGCCGCGATTCTGGGACGGCAGAAGGCTGAGTAGGAAGAAAACCAACGAAAATTAATGGTTAGGAGAGAGAGGGGGCTGAAACAGCCGAGTTTGATTGTACTTAATGAAATTAGTGTATAAAGATGTTTGAACAAATGCTGGGCAAATTGGACCGGTCTAATGAAGTTGGAATTAATGTTCTTGGAAGGAGAACGAGATGAACGGTCGGAATTAGAGACAGCGGGATAACAGGTTGCTGCGGAATCGATGTAAAATCATGTTTGCAAGGCCGCGAAGTAAATGAACATAAGTATTATTTATCGTTAGTCTAGTAAATCTTAAACTCGCACTCGTAGAAATTGCTCTATCGGACCTAGATCGTGGACCTAGGTTACACTTAATTTATAATTCACGTTTGATTAATCACCGTGGGAGCAGTGCAAAAATCCTCGAACTGGAAGATGCGACTGGTTAAAAAATTAAACTTGTCTACCGAGATACAAAAGAGAGGGATTCTCGCGAGCGAGCAATCGGAAAAATGGCGCCCGTGGCTCGCAAGCGATAATTCTTCGCGGTTGGGAGAAGAGGATGAGAAACAGAGAAGAGGACGCTTCGTTCCCGGTGTAAGCGGTTTATGGGAGAATCGATAGGAAGTATGCGAGTCTCCCCGGGGATAATTCGCGTGGACCGGTGTTATGTTTCCGCTGATACGATTCCTCGAGCAGTGACTCACTAGTTTCCGAGTTCTAGTCTCTTCTTCTATCTATCCGGGAACATGTCCTCCGCATTGTTGTTCCCATCGATCATCGGATCCAGCGATTTCGACGGGACCCTTCGCTGCTCTTTCCCTGTTGTCTCGTCATCTAACGCGACACGGTAGTTAACGACACGCGCTGCCATCCCTCTGACGTTCCAGAACAGGTCCATCGATTTCCTGCCAGTCACAGCGTTCTTTCCGTGGGAGAAATTCAATTCCCCGGAAACCTCGGTGCTTTTACAATGGTTAACCCTTGTTGGACCGTGGCTGGGTCCTTGGGGACCCTCGAGAACAGTGTACGTTTCACATAGGTTTCTTCGTTTGATGACGATAGAGGTTTGTTTGTTCAAAACAGAGAATCAGTGGTCACGCGTTGTTTTGTTTACGCTGTTTACGGGTTTGTAAACAATTACACTGTTCAACGTCAAATTTGTTCAACAATTATTGTCGGGTGAGTCGTATAGAGTTTTCTGCGCTGAATCCGAATCCGTTCTGACCTTTTTCTTTAAACGCACAGGTTTTTCAAACACGATTTCGAAGAGAAAAATTCTGTAGACTTTCCCGAACACAGTGGTGTCCAATATTAATGCATTGCGAATGTATGAACTTGCTTAAGGGCAGATTTGCAACAGTAATTGTTGAACGTGAAAAAGGTTTGATTTGCGGTTAGCCGTATTTTAATCGGAACTCGCGATAAATAAATAATGCGAGTAAAGTGGTGTATAAATGACTCGATTGGAGAACGTGACTTCGGTATTTATATTGGCCAGATCGTTCCGTGTAGGATCTAAAAGCATTCGACCTTGGATTAAACGGGAGGATGGCTCTTGATCCTTCTTGAAGGGACGATTATATTTATCGTTCCAAGGACACGACCTCCGATGCGTCAATATTAGAGAACGCATGAAATATTCCGACTCGTTCAACGAAACGAGAATCACGAGCAACGGAGTTGCTGCTCGATTTAAAGCTTCCACGGTTTGTCGCGAACGGGGTAGTCTATTTTAATCCAACCTAATCCATCATACGTATCTACGCGAAGACCTGGAGCGTATTATCACCCGTACGCTTTTTTTCCGAGCTCGCTCTTGATTCTCGGCCCATTGAAACTGCTCGCTCGGTGTTCGCAACTTCATCGTGTGCGGTTTTCATGCAGTTGACACTGTTGTGCATCTCACTGAAACTTATCCGATCACCGAGTCGATAGCGAACACCTTTCAGTCTTCGGTTGTCACCTTTTAATCTCGAATTTTCAATCTTCAGTCTCTAATATTCAATCTTCGATTTTCCAGTTCTAATTTTAAAACTTCACCCTTCCACTCTCGATTTTCCGATTTGAATTTTCAATCCCCGCGCTTCAATTTTCGATAATCGACTTTCCACTTCCAATTTTCGATTGTCAATCTTCGGTTCCAGAGTTTCTCTCGATCTCGGAAAGTTTTTGAAATTGGATAAAAATTTCCCCTGTGCAACAAGCCCTCCGATTTCCATTTGCAATGATTTTATCGTTACTGGATCGCACCTTGAACAAAACCGATGCAAATCGATCAAACTGACAAAAATCCTTATCTAAAAGATCGCCAGGATATTCGTGACCATCGTTGTCACGAATAATAATTGACTGTATCCTGGCAAGTCCTCTGTTTTTCCGGATATCAGCTCGAATTAAAAGACAAACGAGAAAGGAAACCGAACTCACGGGCGTTCGTCGATTTCGCGGAGCTTTTTTTTCAACTCGGGACACCAACGCGTCGGAATATTTACGGCGCTCGTAAATGTTTCAGCTTCGAGAGGGTCCGCAGCCGTCGATATGGCTCGACACGTGATACAGAAAACTGTTCTCGCGGTGAATCGCCGTCAAATGGATAAACGGAGGACGCACGAAACTCCACACGGTCCCTGAATAAAGCCTGACTGCCGATCGATGCTGGAAAAATAATCGATTTTTAACTCCGAAATAGTCCCAGCTCGCGGAAGATTTATATCATGTTATTGTATTGACTTTTAAATCTCTGAAAGAATATTCAATCCCCTAATTCAACCCTTATCGCTCCCCCTGTAAATTATCCACTGCTTATGAACAACTTATTGTACGTCTACACATTCGTTTATTAATATTGTCTCACTCTACCGCATTAATGTTTCACCGTAGTATCATCTCCACATCCACACGGTCCAACCAAATTAAACACGTTATTATTGCACAGGGGTTACAGCTTGTAAATTCGTAATCACTAGACTATATTCTAGTAATCGCTATGTCATATGATTTTCATCTTATTTTAATTCGTTTGCGTGCAACCCACCAATTTCTTACAAAATCTTAAATGTTACATCGTGCAACTTCGTAAACGGAAGTTTGAATGAACCGATATAAAACTGACAGGAAGAATCGCAAAGTCGAATGGATCGTGCAGCGTTCGCACAATGCAGCAGTGAAAAACGGGGGAAGTGGAGGAAGCATAAATTAATTAGAAAACGAATGAGGGGGAATGAAATACCGAGTAAAAGTTCGCCGAGTAAAGCGCCGTTAGGAAATTGAACGCAGCATTGGGTAGTAAATCCTGGCAAGTAGTAGTTGAAACAATGTAGCAGGGAAAACCCTCTGGTAAGCACCAGTGTACACCCGCTCTCCGGTTTCATCGGTAAAATTGCTGCAGTCCTAGCTTGCTACGATTGTGTGTGCGCCTCCCAGCTATGCATATACGCGTGCAAAGCCACTTCCCTGCAAAGGAAATACCACTGCAGTGGTAATAGCCGGTGTATGGTCAGACGTCGGCGCACGGAATTAGCATAAACGTTCGGCGGCACGATACACGGGTATAATGCATATACGGAATCGATGCCTGGGTCGTATTACCCGGATCGCGACATTGATTGATCCATCTCCTTTAAGCGGTGCTCAGTTTCGTTGGTTTCTCAACCTTTCAAATATTTATGCCATTTTGTCATCTGCTTTCTCATTTTTTTCCATCGGTCTGAATTGTCCAATTTGCAGTTTGCACTCCTCAATTTTTCAATTCCAATCTGCACTTTAATTCTCAACTTTCTATCGTCAATGTCTTTCTGCAATGAATCTTTAATCTTTCATCAGTTTTTAATCTTCGGTTCGTATTTTCTACTGTTCCAATTTTTAAGCTTCAATCCACGCTTCGTTATCGTTTTCCCATCCCGAATCTTAAGGTCTTGGTCGACTCAATCTTCTGTTGTCAATTCTTAATTTTCCATTTCGATTTCTCAGTTTTCGCTCTTTCATTTTTACCAGAGAAGATTCCACGCGAAAAGATGAGTCGAACGCGTGCAACACATATTTTTGATAAGATTTGTAGACACGATTATCTGAGAAACGGAGTCTCGCGCGAAAAAATGTTGTTGCACAGTTTGATTCGTTTCTTCGCGTAGAATCAGAATTTCTGTATTCCACCACGATTTCGAAAACATTCGCACCCGAAAAATTCGCAACACGAAACCTCTAGTCACTCGAAGTCCGACATAGTTTTCAATCGAATGACAACGCAGATATGCATAAAATAAAATTCCGATGGTTTAGATCGAATGTTTGTACATATTCATACTACTGTTACACAAACTTTTGACCATACACCGCCCCGGCATGGAAGAGCAAAATATTCATCGATTTGTTAGTAAGTTCTTCCCGTTTGTTCTCAGCCGAGGCAGGGATCGCAGTCGCGGCGGAAATGAAGCAACCGGAAGAAAGGACAGCCGAAGAAAAGATGGCGTTGCTCGGAAAGCCGAAGCTGGGCGAGGTGTCCCGAGGGCAGATCAGGATCAAAGAGTCGAAAGAGTTCAAGAACACCGTGGACAAGCTGGTCCAAAGGGCGAACGCCTCGATACTGCTCGGTGAGTACACTTTTCCTCTCTTTCTCTCTTCTTTCTCGCCTCCCTTTCTCCCATCTCTTCCCCACTTTGATCAGACTTCTCAGCAGATCTTCCCGAGGAATCGTTCCAACCTCTCTCCCTCTCTCTCTCTCGACGACTCCTTAAACAGCCACTTTGCAATCCTCTCACGCACTCGCCTCGCAGAGGGCCCTTCTTCCGTTTGCAACTTCCCTGCTCCAGAAAATTCCCGGATCACCCTCTTCTTCTTTGATAATACGCCTCGGTATGGGCTCGACTTTCTCATATTAAACGTCGCTCATTTGATCCAACGATTACTTCAAATCGGTCGAAATGCCTTGAGCTTCGAATAAACAAATGACCATTGAAATCGCGGAGAATACTATTCGGTCGTTCGGAAAATAAAAGGTAATTTCTTACCATTTAGAGTATGTTCCGTGAGAATTTGTCGTACGATCGGTTGCGATTTCTTAGGCAACTTGAGAAGAAATTAATAAGAAAATCAACCGAACGTCTTGCCAGGCGCGTAAACGGAACTGTAACCCGGTCGTAAAACGCCGGCTGACTGTGAGATAAAAGCGGCAGGATGCGGCACGGTGTTTAAACGCGCGACCGTGCTGCTTCATTTGAATATAAATTCAAATTCAAATTTGATCCTTGGCTAAATCCTTCCATACTAGATGCAGAGGCGCGAGTGTCCTCCTCTGAAAGGAGGAAGACGGAAAGGAAGGAATCAGGCGATTCTTCGTTGAAAATATTGAGTGAGAAAGAGAGAGAGGAGATATGGTGTTGCGTTGCCGGAACTCGGTCTCGTCGATGAAAGAATCCCGGACGAGCTCGTTACGCGACAGCACGTCGCAAATTCGATTACCCGCTCGTAATTGAAGAACGACGCTCGTGCCAGGTCGAGCACAAGGTCTACGGAACGCGTGGACTCGAATTGAAGCCTGTCATCGACTTTCCTGCACTGCAAATCGACCGGCATCCCATCAGCTCCGATCTTTCCTCATCTGTTCGACTGATTATTCATCCTAGTTACTCCATCCAAAACATTCCCGAACTTCTTGAGCTTCGGACGAATCTTTCTCATCATCGCACGTCAAAGTGACGTACAATGAAATTCGACGTTTCGTATGCGACAACCTAATCATTTTGATCGTAACCGTATCGTGTTCGGTGTCACTTTGATTTGAAAGACGAGACGAATACCATCGAGAAAGTTTTATTGGCGAAAAACCAAAGGATCTTGACTTTTTAATTTAGAAAGCTACATTTTTGAATACCAGTTTGAGCTTAAGTGTCCATTCATTGGATACGTCAGAGTGCAGGTAAGTACGCGCAACTTAGGTTCGCGGAGGCAAAATAACTGGAAGAACTGGCTGGGCTCCTGTTTTCCGAGCATGCAGATGCGACTCGTTTGGTCGCTCGAGCATAAATTCGGCCGTGAATGGGGCCTGATTAAAGCGAGACACTCGTCGAAACCACTGACCTAGTCGCGCTTTTCCGCCGGAGAACTGGGCAAACGGAAACGCGCTCGCTGAAAAACAATTAGAAAGGGAAAAAGTCGTGCTTTGTGCGAGACCGTGTCTGTTCCAACCGGTCTTCCGCGTTTCCTCTTCCGCGAATTGTTGCGGCTGAGGAGGATAATCTCTATTTGAACGCATCGCGTTGCCTCTTCTCTCTTGATAAACGAGAGAGAGAGAGAGAGAGAATCTCTTTGCAGTTTGTCTCTCTTCAGCCTGATTCTTTGTCGAAAGAAGTCGACTCTCGTTCCACTCGGAGCCTCGCAATCAAATCTTCGTATAAATTTCAAACTCCCGGCAGAATGTAAACTAATTACACATTAGTGGATTGAAGGTGGGAGGCCGCTCTTTGTAAATTACATCCGAGGGAATCTCGTTCGTTTCGCCTAGAGGAGGTGCACTAGCTCGCTTCTGTTGCCGGAAATCCAGAAATCTTGGTTTGTTATCACTAGACAGCGGATTTGATGCATTTATGAGAAAAATGAGTAGGTGTAATTTGAAACGGTCGAAACATTGGAAGAACTTAATAATACCGTTACATTATTTCTAACCTATTTCCCTCCAGATCGTTGCAATTCAGCTAGAAAATTTTTAATTTGCATACAGATTCGCTGTCTAGTTATCACTGCATGACGCGAAACGAAACTTTTGGAAAATAGTAAACGTATCTTGAAAATGCAACAAATTTAAAAAGTACAATTATTCTCTCCAGCACGCACACGTCTAACGGATATCATATTTCGCGCCTTACGACTAGCTATTGCATTTCGCGTCCCCGCCAGGCGCGTTCTCGCATAACGAATTCGCAACAATGCACGCGCGTGGCATGTAACAGCGGCACAGAAAAGTTACACGCGATTATGTAAATACACGCCGCGGCCGCATCCAGCGAATTTGTTGGAATATATTAACGTAACCGAAGCGTAAAAGCTTCGCTCCGCATTTCTATTAATATTTCCGGCGCGGCGGCTGGAGGAATTAACTCAGCTGTGTTACGGCGTTACAACGTTACAATGTTACGTTGTTACAATGTGCGCCGGGAAACGCGAACTCGTTTAGAGAACCGTAACGAGTGGCTATTACATCGGTAGACTTGAAACTCGGTCACGATGTCGAGCACGATTCCGGTCACGAAATTGGACTGGTGCTCGATTAACACGCCTTGCCGCGACGGTCATCCGTGACCGGCACTTGACAACTTCTCGTTCTATACATTTCTTGTTTTCTAGTACAATACACAAACATTTTATGTTGCACAAACACCCGGAGTCTAGTTATAATTATACCGCTTTACACATCTTTAGGTTGAAGGAGGTCCTAATATATGCACGATGGACCACCATGTCACACAGTCTTTCATCGATTAACATCCCTGTGCTCCCATGGCCAGGCAATTCTTCCGACTTGTCTGGAACCTACTCGAGAGACTTGATTACACCTCTCCAATCACCACATTATCGGACAACGAGTTCAGAACGCGTGTACACAAGGCATCAAAAGGATACAAGATATCGTCAAGGCAAAGGATGGAAATACAAGATATTAACAACCGTTAACAGCGTTATGCACAGCAGTACTGTATCGCGTTATTAGTTAATAAACTATATCCTTACAATTTCAACAGGCTTTTCAATTTTGCGGAAAACTTGAAAAATGCTGAAAATTTTGAGAGCTTTGAGAGCTTCTCTGTAATTCGATCACCAGGAACTGCAGAACTGATTTGAACATTTCTCAGAAAAGGGATGACGACGTTTACGAAGATGTCGCGGATCCATTTGATAAATCGATCTCGAAGCTGTCCGACCGTTGTCCCGTTATCGTCAACGCTTCTCCGGAGGATATCGATTCGGTTTCGTCTCCGGAGAGAAAGAGAGAGCAAAGTTTCCTTCGTATCCATCCGTATCCTTGGTGTCGAAGCCCAGGAGGATCGAGGAAAACCGCCTATCTCGACTCGTCGAGCTGAGAATTCACGGGAAACGGAGTTTATCGAAGCGGCGCGAAGAAGGCGTGTCCCACGGACCATGAGGAAGCTGCATGGGGAAAATGTAGGCGTGGATGGAAGAGAGAAAACCAGGGGGAGCTGATTTCGCAGCACAAAAGCCGGGGCGAAACGTGAAATGCAAAACGGGCCGGCGAACAAAAGCACCGGCGACGTAATAGAGCGACTTCTTGCCAAAACCGGAGGAGCGGCTGCCGATTCACCCGAGTTTCGCCGAACTTTCGATCCTGTTGAATATTCTCGTCCCCTTTGGGAATTTGCTTCTTTTTTATTCTTTTTTACCCACCTCCTCCTTGTAGGGCTCCGTTTTCACGCTGTTCTGGGAAATGGGTGGAGAACACCGATTTTATCGTTCATAGATACTACAGTTCGATTCAATTTGAAGGTCAAAAGATCAATGATTTTTTTTCTGATTGTATTCGTGTTGTGAGTCGGAGTGAATTCGCATAACGATTCTCAGGCGAGTTTAGGGGCAAATTATGTTGCTCCGATGGGACCTGCAATCGCATTAACGACAAGTTCGGTGCAAGTCACCGTTTTAAGATAGAGAGCAGATAGGGGATGCCGTTTGGGTCGAGATCAACGTGGAAATCGCACTAGCAAACTTCGGTACTACGTTAACGATTGCGATTCACCGTGTTGCGCGTGAATCGTGCACGTGTACGCTACCGAGATGGAGAATTCGCGATTCAGATGTAAATCCCGGGAATCTTGTGTTCCTTCCGGAGAAACTGTTCCGGCGATAGTGACGCTGAAGATTCGACGCTCGATCAACCGTTCTCCACGGAAAACTGCTGTTCGCGACGTTATTCTCTCGTACGAGAAAGTGGCTGTTGAAAAAAGGGAGAGGAGGTGGTTGAGACAGTGCGATGGTTTAACTTCGAAGTGAAAAGGGGGATAAAGAACGCGAAGATAAAATAAAATGGCTGGTGCTAGGACAGTATGGTACACGGGAGACGACAATTCTGCTCGGTCGAGCAACGGAATTGCCTCGCGAATTAAGAGAAAAAGATGTCGCAAGGTAAGAAAGGATATCCGCGATGGGATTAGACGTTGCCGACGAGTTTCGGAACAAGAAGGCGAGATGTTCGAGCGTGGAAGCACGAGGAAAGGATCTCCTACAAGATCCTCCCGCATGTGGCTCGGTATTTCTTGCCGGAACGATAGGATCTTGTCCCTGGGAAAGATTTAGCGATTCCTTTAATTGGCAAGCTGACTCCCAAGAAAACGTATGACGCTTCTTTCTTACAAGCTTATCAGAAGGAAAAGAGAAATTTCTATTTATTGCGCGCCTTCGTCGAGACACTTTGATCGTATTCGTAGTAGATCGTGGAAAACGGAGAGGAGGAAATTCTTCAATGGGACGTCGACGGAAGTTCGAACAGCGGTGCATCGACGTCCCCGAAGGCACGACCCCGGAAACGGAATTATCAACGCTGCTTTATCGCATTATTTTGCTGCCTCCCAGCTATCCTTCTCTCTCTCTCTCCCTCTCTCTTGGAAATTAGTTCGACCGAGTTTTAATCTGTTTAATGTCGGAGTCGTCGTGTTTATCCATGTCCGCCGAGCTGTGCCGCTTTTTCGTTTGTTCACTCGAAACATTCTTTAATCCGACTTTATCGCAACATCCGCACTCGCGCAAAGTAGACGGTACCTGCAGCGCCTCGTTAATTTAATCCTCCGCTAACGAAATTCTGATTGGACGGGGATCATTTTTTGACTGTTGAAATTCGCAGGCTTCGTTTACAAGATTGTCATCTCTATTCGCGCAACCGTGCGAAGTGCAGCCACGAAAGTAGGAAGCAACGTTGCAAAAGTTTCACGACTGCACGCGTTCGTAAAACTATTCAACTTCTAAAACTCTCCACTCTTTGTCTTCATCTTTCTCTGTTAATTTGTTCCCGGGCAGAGTTATCCTTTCGAGCCGATCTCATAGGAGAAGCTTCTCGGTAATAAGCGGTTAGGGGATGCTCGAAACGTTCCAGTGGTGCATCAGCGGCCGCTCAACAAGCGCAGTATGAGCACTTGAGCGGAGTAGCTCTCGCTCGATGAAAAGAGTTCAGGGTACCTCCGGTTTTAGGACTACAATCGCTCTCTCAACCTTGTTTACGGAGATCTTGAATAAATTTGCATGTACTAAGATCATTATACAAGTAGACGCACCGATAGGATGCTGTTCCGACGATACTGTTCGATAACATTCGCTGACCGAGTTTCTTTGAATCGGATTCCCATTCAACTTTACGAATCTTGAGAGCCTGGTCTATTGTGCTTCGTCGGTTCGTTTTAAGGCATCTCGGAAGAGTTTTCCAGCTCGCATATTATGCTCCAAGATGTAGGATGCGTAGAAATAATGGTTTCAACAGCTGCACTGAAACAGAATGTTAAAATAAATGTTGCCCAATTGTTGTTCATAATTATTTTTTAATGACACTTCACCGGTACATCCGTGACATTTTTCTGGTTAAAACGAGCCCAAACACGACGCAATTCTGACCATGTTTACTCTCGATGAATATAATGCAGGATTCTGATGGCGTCGGTTCGCATAATCGAGATTCAACTGTTTCGTGAATTACACAGGCGAATATAGTCGGAACGACGTCGTGTTTGGACTCATTTTAATCAGAGAAATGCCACGAATATGTTACTATCCAATACATTGATTTAAAACAAGAGATTATTAGTTAATCATATTTTTGATGCTGGACAATCTTCCGAGGCATAGGAAAATAGGAGAACCGTGTGAATTCTGTACTGTATTGCAGATATATATATGGAAAAGCTTGAAATTGGTAAAACACACTCGCCCTCGACGTGCTCGTGTTTCGGGATAAACATCATCTGTCTGGAGATTCGATAGATTCGACGGAATTGAACGGTGAGCCAACCCTTTCCCGATTTCCGAACATTCAAGCTGTCGGTGACTTTCCCGGCAATCTCGACACGTCCCTTGCCAGCTGGATCAGCCCTGATCCATACTATGTGACAGAGGATCGAGGGAAGCTTTGTTCGTTGTCAAGATCCGTCGGAATGAAAAGCTTCAGCGGAAAACGAAACTGTTCGTAGCGTATAAATGAAAAAGAGCGCGGACAATATAAAATGCAAAACAGGTCGTGCGATGTAGAATGAAACAGTTCGTTAAATAGCACAGCTGAAACAGTAAATAAAATGATCGCTGAATGACTGGCTTGCGTTCTTCGAATCCCATTCATTATTGTACTCGATCTCTTCGAAAAATTCAAAGTTTTGGACATGTTCGCAAGCGATAGTACTAGTATTTGCTGCGCTATATTCCTCCTTGCTGGAATGGGGAATCGGGTCGAATATATCCGAAAAGTAGCAAAGTTGGCGACGCATTTGCATTCCCAGGCGGTGTGGAGCTGATTTATTGCTCGCGGCAAAAACCGTCGCGGCAGACGGCGACTCGGTAGAGAACGGTTCGCGTCGGCAAAAAGCCTTGGAAGTTCATCGACACAGACCAGGGGTTCAGGTTTTTGTCGTCGACGAGCTATCGAATTCTGCGATCGTTGGCAAGTCGTTGCGGTTCCCATGATTAGAAAGTTGTGGCACATTGCGCGACCACTCATCCTCTCAATGTAAATGCTTCTCAACGAGTTTGCCGAATTAATTTCGTTAGTTCGTCTGGGTTCGATCGTGCTCTGAATTTGATTAGCTCGATGCAAAAGTAATCGGAACTTACGCAAGACAGCAAAGATCCAAATACTGTCCGGGGTCGAGGTCCCAAACGTTGTCCGCCCAGAATATGCCTGTAAGACAGCATTTGGATCTTTAGTGTACCACGTTCTGTTCTGAATATATTTTTTTATTAAGCATCTAAAATTCTGGAAAAAATCAGAGCCGCGTTGTAGACGAATCCTGCGAAAATGCGAAACTAACGAAAATATTTTCCTGTATTTCAGGCACCAGTTCCTGGCGAGAGCAGTTCACGGAGGCGTTGACCGTCAGCGGCGGCGACGAGGAAGAGGGCGAGGGTGCAGGTGAGGCAGCAGCCCCATCCACCATGGACTATCTCATGCACTCCGTCACGATATTCTGGAAGGTGTTGTTCGCCTTTGTCCCGCCGACGGGTAAGTCGATGCAATCCAACCTTACCTTACCTAACCTACTCTCTATCCTCTCCTCTCCAACCAACGCGACGACACTCTTACCGAAACGAATAGACTCTTTCCACGACTCCAGACAGGACACACACAGACCGTGTAGAGGGATGGCGGATGGTTCCATATGCTCTGCCTGGATCTGGCATGCGTGAGTTATGTTTGTTCACGCTCGCTGGATGGCTGACATTTATTCCCCGGGAAAACTTCCAGCCACGGAAATATCTCGCTCTCCCCGAGCCTCTAATCGAATTTTTGGGAACCCGATAAAAAGAACGATCCTCCGTGTTTTTTGTTTTGTTTCGTTCGCGACGATTTATCTTTTTCAAACCCGTCGTTCATACCTGCCGTTTTTAGTTCGCTGCAATCGCATTTTGAGAGATGGGCTTCGGGGAGATGTTTTTTTATCACATTTACTGCGATACGTTTTTCGGGGGCGGTATTCTGGAAGATTATGATCGACGATGCTGGACGAAGTGTGTTTGGAATCGGTATTTAAGAGAAGTCGTGTCATTTTTTGACTTCTTCACGCCAAACTTTCATATTTTTTGCTTTCAAAATAATCGACGCTACTGAAAATGTACCTTTAGGAGACAAATTTGTTAGACTGCGGATGTTCATGCGGAATAAACGCTTTCTTTCTTTATCAAATGAATTCATTGGAAGTTGGCGAAACAAACAGGAATTAGACGTGCACGGGGACGAAAAGTATGGGCGCGGCTCGAGAGCCGAATTTCGAGGACGAACACCAGTGGAAAGGTGAGGGGTATCCTCGATATCCATCCCCCGAGAGACTCCTCCCCGTGATAAAATTCCTCGAGGCTCGTCGGGGCTTGTCGGGGCTCTTGGGGGCCACCCCCAGCCCCACACGTCCCGGTAACTCGCTACCTGTCCGCAGTAAAACCCGCGGGAACCTCTTTTCCGTGAGAGGAATGTCTGCTTACGGTACTTACCCCTCGCTCTGCAGATTCTTACGCGAGACAATGAAAGATCGCGCGCGAAACTCACCCCCTCAGACTATACCGGGTGTCTTTCGCGGATCCAACTCTCTGGAAACACTTACGGAAGTGTTGATGGTCCGACGATACTTCGATGAAACTCTGACTATTATATTCATGACGCTTTTCCGATTACAATGAGTCGAAGCACGATGCAATTTGGTTTTGGGATGTTTATGCATTTTTCAATTTTTTTAGACAAATTCTGAGAAAGTAGAATGAAATGACATATGTAATTCTTAATGGGAACAGCCTTTGTACATTCGGAACGAATAAAAATTATACCGAATTCTTTCGAATTTTATATTCTAGCCCTTTTGAACTTTTTTATAAGCCATAAACGCATATAGATCCGCAGTCTTATGCAACAAATAGAAACTAAATTGAATGGTATTTCAGGAATCGTATATTAACATGTTCGATTAAAAGATTTTGTACTTCATCTGCTCAATTTTGCAATAACCGCATCAAGATCCGCAGTCTATCGATCATTCTTTTAGCCAAACGGGTAACTGGAGAGTTCTCCGAACGGCTTTAAATCCTGGGTCAATGTAGACCCAACGTTTCTAGGTTGAAGCGTCGCCATTCGATTGGGAAAAATCAGTACAGTGTATGTACACCGACAGAGTGCATTTTCCCCGTTCCACGAGTTCTCGAAGTCCTCGAGTCGTCAAAGCGTGCCGATTCAGTCAGCCAGAATTCATTTCGCGAATGTCTCTATATTTTCCGGGCAATGGGGTCTGATTCGCGTCGACGGGAACGCTTGGCTGCGTTCGCTTCTCTCACGAACGGTAAACAGCCATTTTCTTCCGGCTTTTCGATATCGGACGCTCGTAAACATCTTACAGGCGGATCGTTCCTTTTTCCTTTGACACAGTGAACTTCCGTGAAAGCTCGGCAAACTATCGCAAAACTGTGCACGTCCAAACAAAACTCTACAGTAGGCGCGTACGGCACGGCAACAAGCTATTCAAACGAATGAAAAAGTGAACGATAGCAGGATATTTCGTTTACCTTTCTACATTTCTTCCAAATTTTCAGTAGCTTGTCAGTAGCCGATAAAAAATGTTTGAACCGGCACACAATGGGACAAACCGATGAATTCCGCTTCGAAATTCGTTGAAAAGATGAAATATTTCAACGAAAAAATGATTTCATTAGTTTTCTTCACAAAAAACCAATTTTTTGCAAAATCAGGTAGTGGACTTTTACGGCCGGATTTGTAATCAGCGTGACGAAATCCACGAAATTAATTGGGGAACGCGGCTGGTGCGCAATCGACGCGTTCCCACGGACCCTGCGTGGACTTGTCGATCAATTTTTCATCGCGGCTTCTAATCAATTTTCCATTCGATTCTCCTTTTTTTGTACGTGGTGCGAAAGGAGAAATGGTTTCGGCGAGAAGCTTTTTAAATCGCTATCCAGTTGACGACTCGCGTAAAATGGGGAGGGGGAGGGTGGAATAACGACGAGATAGATGGGCTTTGCACGGGGGTAGCACGGGGGTGGCAGAAGAGATGTTTTACATCTTCCGATGTAGAGGGTCGAACGGGCGGCCGTAAAATTAACGTCCTGGCCTCGGTAATTCCGACGGTAAAGGCCATCCCTGAAGAGAAAGAGCAGAAAAATCTCTCTTACACGACGAGCTTGCTGGATGCACGCTCGGGGACACCTTACCCCAAGAATCCCGGCGAAACCTTCCAGCTCGGAGATAGTGATCTGATAGGAGCGTTGTAACGGGTGTAAAAGAATTAATGACCGTGGCCACGGGGGCGAGTTGACTGCGCTGATATGCTCGGGGTGTAAAGACTGTTTGCGGGAAATTGTTTGGTCGATTAAAAAGTTACCGCTGGAGGGCTGGGCACATTATATTGTGTTTTACAAACAATTTTTACAATTACCCTCTTTTCAAGAATTGAAATTTGAATGTTATTCTAACATTACCATGAAACTTGAAGAGTGCGTGACGTCTTAAATTATGAAAATTTTCCAACAATTTTAAATTTTATCTACTCAATTTTGTTATAAATGCATAAAGACCCGGAGTCTATTAATAACCTTTACAGTTCGAGCGCGATAAATCGTCGAGCTCGGAAGTTTGATCTTTGAAAAACTTTCCGTCGGTACACACGCGGTTAAAATATTAACAGCGCCGCATAAAGTGCGGAAGAATTATTGTTACGACACCAGAGGATGAATCTACATCCCCGACGCAGAGGATATTCATTGCATGAATTTTGCATAAAATTGTTTCTACCATGTGATTTACGTTTACATGTTTATTTCATATATCTCGCAGGGAAGAAATTGCAGCTTGGTTCTACTCTTATCGAAAGACTGAGATAAAACTGCTGCGAGATATAATAAAAATTGCATAAGCTCCGAAGGACCGTTCTCGACCCATAAATCCAGCAACTTTTGCGTCACCGGTACGGGGGATCAATTAAATAATTCTCGAGATTAAAACTGCCGAGGGTTCGAAGAAACTTTTTTCAATATTCTTCAAGAGTCTATTGCTTTATTTCCCAGAGAGTTCTCGTGAAAAATGTACATCGTTAATATTTTTATTTGTCTTTGTTGCGGAGACTGTATACGCGTGGATTTAAACAGTTGAAACCATGAAATAAACTAAATGATAACGAAGCGCATCTTAAAAAAAAACGTGACAGAATTAATGAAAACCGGGGAACGTGAGCTAATGGTGCGGTAATTAGCGAGGAAAGCAAACATACGATTAGCGAAAACAATTTACTCGCAGTGAGCTTCAGCCGAGTCAATTTAATCCAGAAACAAAACATTTCGTTTCCAATAATAACCGATGTTACAGAAATACATAAATTAATTCAATACCGCCGATTCATACACAATCGAGTTACAAACAAGCTTTTCCCCCTAATTGAACGTTCGCTCTCGCCCAATTTAATCCTCGAAATATTGGGTTACTTTTGATATTTTTGAACAGGAATCCGTAGGAATATAATTTGTATTCGTATTCGCAATTATCACTCGGTGAACCGTTATGAAAATTCCTATTCTCACGAATGTTATGAAAACGAAAACGAGGAACGAGATTTCTCTCATTGATCGAGCAATTTTTTAATGGTGCAAAATCAAATCGAAATAATTTGTACGCTAAACTATAAAGGTTCGTGCTGGAAATATCGTTTGAAGGATGTGAAATGTTTCGATGTTAGTGGATACGAGCGCAACGATTGCAAATCATAATAAGCAGGTCGATGGGGTTCGAAGATCGCGATAAATCGCAACGATAGAGCAGAATCGGCTCCGAGCAAGGGGTCCTCTATCGAAATCTAGTGGTTTCGTGGTATAAAGTGGTTTTTCCTCCATCCACCGGATTATGCGGATTCGTAGAAGGGGCGGGTTTTCGATCGAGAATCGATCGCACCGAGGTCGACAGCCACTCGATGAAAGCTCGAGCAGAGTGAAGTGTGTTCTCGACACGCCCTCGAGGTAATAATTTGCGCGCGAACTTACGCGTCCGGACACGCACCCACGCGCATCAAATTTCCTGTTTATTTCCTTTGGGAGCGGTCTTTGCTGACACAGGGAACGCTCGATTCACAAATATTTCTCAACACGTAATTACAGGCCTCGGACTTGTAAAACACCTCGAATCTCTCGCAAATTCTCTACTAAATTCTATGATAAATCAGGCACGCTGGATACAGCAGCTAGGGTCTTTAAATGGACGGAATTAAAAAGTGAATAATACATAAATGTTTGCTCTATATTGTTGAACGGTTTCCTTTCCTTCTGTCGCTTGCAAAACGTAGAAAAAGAACGCTAACGGACAGATATTAATTATAAAAAAAACAACTCTTTCCAGGGGAATCTTTCACTTACACTCGCTTACTTTTCTCGTGTACATAGGACGGAGTGATTGATAGCAGCAACGTGATCTATCACGTTAATCACGAGGTACAGTTACTGTATCATTTTTCCCCGGCGAGTCATCGGTCGGGCGAGTGCGGAGGCGGATCTCGCCTCCGATATCGAGCGACCTTGCCGGTGTACGTCTTCATCCCCCATCTGATTTATCGTTTCAATCGGAGCCTCGTACTTTTTTTCGCAGGAGAGATCGACCGGTCTATTAACGCTGTCCCAAGCAGGGTCTATTCATTTGAGGCTGGACCGTGCTGCGTATTAGATCCCTGGGAAAATAATGTGCGCTCTTAACCTCTTGGTCGTGGAGCTCGATTCTTAAAGGTGGCGAACATTTTCAACCGTTGCACGGTATTGCGACTCGAGGTGTTAAGGTGGGATCTCCTTTGCGCGACTGGACGCAGCGTTTCGTTATCCAAACGCGTTTTATACTCGAAACAACGCATTCGTTTTACTGAATTTTTTGAAACGCAGCAAAACTTGTAGATAGAAATAACTTTTTAACGAATCTTAGTGGATCTCTCACGATTGAAGAGTTACAGTAAAATGTTACGATCCAGCCAACTCTGTTCTTCGACCGTTCGAGATTGTATATCTAGCATCTATTTTTTAAGGAATTACGTTATAAGTTTTACACATTTCGACTTTTTTAGAATGTATGAATGTAGAACTCAGAAAATTCAGTAGACATCACGGAATATGTAAACACATTTTTATACGAAATGCGTTCGTTGGTTAGCGAATCGAGACTGTCAAAACTGACAAAGGAACACTCTCGTCGAGAATCCCAATATTTTTCGAGCACGTCGGTTTCCCCGACTGGACCGCGCTGTTTCCCCGACAGTTTTCCCGCAGATTTCCACGCGACGAGTTTCCCCCGAGCCGAAAACGCTTATCCGAGCAAAGATCCTCGACATCTCGATCGATAAATGGCTCTCGAAGCGTCGAGGACCGTCCTCGCGGCACCGTTCCCCTGAAAAGGAACTTTGTTCGAGCAATTCTCCAGCGGAACCAGCGAGAAAAGCGCGCGGAAAAGCGCCGTGGAGATAAGACAGTCAACGGCGTGGAAGTTCCGGTGAAAAAACCTGCAGAAATGAGAATTATAGACTGCGAAAGGTGGACGAGACCCGCTCGAGAACCAGATAAAGAGCGGGGCGGTGTGTGCGGCGCGAATTATGCGAATGCCGTTGAGAATTTGCATTCCAACGAATTCATACGACGTGCGAAAATAGAAAACTCAACGATCTACATCGTCCTACAATTTTCAGAAGTTGGTCCTAAGAAGAATTAAATAAATTATTAAATAATTTGATCGGTTGAAAATGGAAAATTTAAAAAATTCAACATCTCAAGGTACGATTTCTCCTCTAGTGAAATCAGTAAGGGAAGAAATAACATTCAATTTAGTTTCAACTTCTCGCAATCGATGCGGGTAATTTTGATTTTGCATAAAAATCTGCAGTCTAGTGATAGATAAAAGAAAGTTGTTGGACAAGTTAAAAGAGAGAGAGAGAGAGAGATTCCGAACGAATAAGGAATACAATGGTCCGATTCAACGACCCCGAAAATTCGGAGACCAGTTCCGTTCGCAATGAATAATATAGAATTCGCGCAGATACACGAATCTCGTCGCAGCTTTTTGGGCGCAATGAAATTCTAATTTCCATCGGAGGAGAAGCAAATTACAGATCCCCATTTGGCTCTGGAATACTTCTGCGATGCTGCCCGGGAATAATTCGCGATGCAAATATCTTTAGAGAACGTGTACACTGGTAATTATGATCGGAGGAGACGGTGGAATTAAAACGGAGCCGGTGATTATTGAAATTAATTGCACGGCTTGCACATTTTTGTCCGGCACGGGGATGGTGGTGCAGATGAAAATGCGAGCACACAGTTTCGTTTTACTGGAAGCACGATTTTATGTTGATGAAACAATGAATTTAAGATGCTGGAAGATTGTTCCTCGGAAAAATTTCAAGCGAACCTCTAAAAACGTTGTTTTACATTTATATTTAAATCGTTTGAATATTTGTTGATCACATACCCGCAAACAAAACGCGTTCCACTGTTCATCCTGTAAACAGATAACGAGGCGAATTTGTTAGTTTTCTGTCGAAAACGAAACTGAACCGCGAATAATTAAAAAATTCGACCTCGCTTTTACATTGCAATTTTCGTTTCCACTCGCCGCGCCGGCTCCATCGACACGCGACCCTTCTCCGGTGCACATTTTTACAGCCCGTGCACAAATCAATATGCACAATTATCCAAACGTTGCTCGGTGGAACCGGCTCCGCATTTTCCCAACCGGAACACGCAAAGCGAATTTTAAGCGCACGCTGTAAACGGTGCCCGATCATCGGACACAAAGCTTAAAACTACTACCCATATAGTCCGTCAACGAAAATAAACGGGGCGTTGAGGTTGCATTATTAAATCTAGCCGCGCGTTGTTCGTTTCCCTTTTTTATTCCGGCGTTGTTCATATTACTTTTATATCTTATGCTTCCCACACAGTTTCCAGCTTTTGCGTTCATTGCCCTTTTCGTGCGCTCTTTTACCCTTTACACCGTTATTTCAATTCCTCTGCGCTTTACGCTCTTCGTAATCACGTCATATATTTACTTTCCCATCAAATTCTAATATTTCCAATCAATCTTTCAGTATTTCTTCCAAAGTTCTACGTCCAATTACCTCGGACGACTTCATCTTCCACAGAAATCCGCGGTGTACTCACGAGGAACAACGACTCGAATAAATAAGATTTTTATACCGGCGTTTTTCATTTTACTTTTATATCTTATGCCTCTTACGCAGTTTTTAGCTTCGGCTTTTGTTACTCTTTTTATGCGCTCCTTTGCCCTTTATTCCGTTGTTTCAATTACTTTCAAAAAGTTACAAATCTTCGCTGGACACGTGTTAAGTCACGCGTTAATGGGACGCGATTGGAAAAACAAAGATCACATGGTCGAGGATCGAGAGCGTGAACGATCGGCTCGATCCCGCAGTAGCCATTCGCAGTCAGGAAATTCGCAGCGTTCCGGCGGACGATAAGTAGTAATAATCCGTAGAGTAGGTCCATCGTATCTTCCTATTACGATCCAGTATACAGCAATAGCTCTCGACCGGTATTAGAGAGCCTAACCCGACGAAATGAAATTTCCGCAGGTAATTTCCGTGCGGGCCGCAATCCCAGCAGCCGGAGCCACGCGGGGCGGTAGGCGATCGATCGCCATTTTCCCGAGAAGCCGGCGCTCATTTTTGCGCGAGTTCTGCCCGGGGAATTACACTTTTAATTGAGAAAAATATCCGAATGATTACCGGTCCATCGCCCCAACCCCCTCAACAGCCACGGTTCATTCAACGAATCGCGCGCTTGCCGATCGACCAGCAGTCTGATATTCATTAACTGCTTTCACATCGGTGTAACCTTCAGAAGCAGGATCTTTATGCATTTATAGAAAAATTGAGAAGATGAAATTCAATTTACAAAACTGAAGATGTCGGTATGATTTGTCCTCTGTTAACATAATTAATAGTCCAGGATCCAGCGTACATTTTTAGAATTGATTGATTAGAACTGATTAGAGTTCCGCAGTCTAGTAATGTTACACGCTGTTACCTGCTGAGCTTCGAATCAACCCCTCGCCGTATTTTAAAGAATCACGTTCGTCACGATTTTGGACAAAATCAAATAAATATGAATGTTACGCGTCCCTTTTTAAATTAAATCAAATTTGATTCGCTGGTAATCGATATTTAAACATTGAAAATAGTACGATAAGGGGTTGATTACCTTCGGCGCTGATATTCTTGAAACGGAGGCACATATACGAATGCTTGACCTACGTCTGAACAGGGCCGGCCGCATTTTCGTTTCGATTCGAGACTGCAAGCGAGGGTGAAGTGCATGGTGCATCACGCGCGACGGCATTCACCGTCGCGACGTTGATTTATAGAGGAGCCCGGGGCCCGCGTCTAAAGAACGGAGGAGGAATAAACAAAGTAAAGCTCCGGCAGTTTGATACAGTGCTTTCGAGGGCTTTTGCCAGTTCAGCAGGCTTTCGCGCCGTTGTCCGATTGTGCCCGGCGAAATAAAGCGTGGCATTCTACGCCCCCGCGAGGAGGTCTCCTCTTCGCTTCTTTTTTCGTCGGCGTCTCTTTTCTCCCTTCTTTTGCCCCGTTTTCTCATACCGACGTCTCGGGGTCCTAGGGGATTCTTCGGCTGGCAGACAATGTATTATTCACCAAACCCCGTCCCACACCGGCTTAAAACGTTCCCGTCGTCCCTCCGTTCGAAATTGTTACGTGTAGAAATTTTCGGAGAACAACATTCGTTTCGGAATATATCCGATGAAAATATATCTTTCCGAAATTGTTGATATTCAGCCGGGTCTGGCGACGATCTGAGATTTTCCCGCGGATCAAAATTACAATAAAGTCGCGATCTATTGGGTTCTTATATATGTACGCGATATCTGTCCCTGGTCGGAACAGGGATCTGGATCGCGACTTTCTTGTACCACGGATTTGAGAAGAAGAATTCTTTCAGAGGAACAATCGTTTTGATCAAATTTAGTGCCTCCAGATGCTGCCCGAATTAAACCTTTCACGTCCGTCGTAAAAATCGAAGGAAAACTAGGAATTCCATTAGCTAGATAAAACAGCTCCGGCACACGTTCAACGAGGTTTCGAAATTCTTCGAAGAGACAGTGGGGGCAACCAGGTATCCCGAATCTCTTCGCCGCGCCACGCCAGTCCAATTCCGTGTCTCATATTGTACGGAACGCATAAGATACCCGGAGGTTTTTCCGCGATGAACGCGTCTACCCCGAAAATTCACCGAGATTTATTACGCGCTCTCTGTCGACTCTTTTTCGAGTAATTTTCATACGGAAGATTTATTGCTGGGGTCATGCAGAAAGAAGGAGACCGAGAGAGGAAGATTGAGCTGGAGAGAGGAAGAGAAGAGAAACCTCGCAGAACATGCAAATTCAATCTCATCGGGGGATCGAAGTTAATGCACCGGTGGCTGATGTAACGCCACCGCAAGAAAACGTATTAAACTTTCGCGGAAGTTACACGGTCCCCGTGAAATACGCTTGTTTATCGGTCCTACGCGACATGGTGCTCGCGATTTTCGATTTAGATATCGGAGAGCCATTTTCTTCGAATCTCCACGATTTACCAATCAATTCTACGATCTTAGACCTTCCACTTCATTTGTGCTCGAAACACAAGGTTGCTTGTAAAAGACATGCTCATTGGATTGCTCAATATAATGGGTTCAACGTTAAATCGTCTCAAGTGTTTAAGATAACAAAGAAGTGTTCAATGTAATGTGCGCGACATTAATATTCCAGATGGAAAGATCAAGTCTGAATTGTCCGAAATGTTCGATACAATATGTTCACGTGCTAACCGTTCAATGGAATCGATCCAGGTCGGAGTCTGAATGGAATTAGTATCTAATTGTTTCCGAGGAGCGCGATCGAGCCAAGGCTGTGCAGTTTTGCGCCTGCAGCCGTGCAGATCGATCTCATTAAACACGAGGAGGCTGTTTGCCGTGGAACCGCGGCAGCCCATGTTTGCAGACACTTCGCTGGTGTTTACCGTTCCGTCAGCGAGGACGAGACCGCAACGAAATCGCCGCAATAATTCAGCCGAGCCGTGACGAAAACCCGGCGCGAAATCCGCTTACGGAAAACGCTGCGGTGCGAAGCCTGGTGACCCTCGAACGCGAGGAATTCCAGAAGCGAATTTCTGAACGAGATCCAGCGTCTTGTCTCCCGTCTAAAAACTGTGCTTTGAGGTTGGCTTCTGGAATTGCAGATGGTGTTTGCCATACTTAATACCTGAATTATACGCTTTTCAACCTTGTACGTACATGTATATACAAAATAAATTGTTTGGTAAAGAACGAATGTAATTGTTGAAGAGCCACGCAAGGTGGCGGATGGTATAATCCAGAGAAATCTGTTTGCATAAACATTGGCGGGTCGGAGACGACGGTTCGTCCGACGCGACGCGAGGCTGCAGGACGCGATCGGATCGACCGGATACACGGTATCAGCGAAACCGTATAACACCGGTTAGGATGGCTGTCACGTGTACGCGGTATAATTTATACGATGCAATCGGGTCACGTTCGTCGAACGAGAGGAACGAGACGGCACCTGCTAACCGTATATTCGCTTGCTGAACCATTATTCCGAACGTGAACCATGAACGTATGTACCCTCGGCGTGTACACAGTAGTCGGCCGAAGTCGCCTGAACTTTCCACTGTTATAATGAAGCACGGACCGAGACCGGTAATAAAATAGCAACTTCTAGTAAATAGCTTCCATTTTTCGACGATTTCGGGCAGTTAGAAATTTACGTGTCATCTCTTCCTGCACGAAATATCAAATTCCAATTGGAACATCCGTGCTCCAACCTCGTTAAATCGACGATTGTTCACGCCGCAGTGAAACGGATCCACGTCGAGGAAAGTGAACGCGACGGAGGATTTCCATGGATCTTAGATCCCTCTAAAAAAAACCCGGGACAGCTGATTGTCTGCCCCTCCACTTTCTTTTTTACTCAAACTTGTTCTCCTCGGGGACCCGCTTTCCGTATTGCGTCCGAGAAAACTATTTTCGGGTTAACACCACTCTTGTTCTTTTCTTATCCCTCTGGAATCCACCTGGAGCTATTCTCGTCACGCTCGAGCGAGTTTACCAGGGATAATATCGTGTAATTCGCCAAACGCAACAGCCGACTGGCTAGTCACCGTCACGCGACGGAGCTTTAGGTAAATCAAGCGTCGGCTTACGATTTATAAGGCCTGCTGGATATCCTGCTTGCTTAGCGATTACGATCGGCAAGTGGCCTAACTGGGCGTGAACCGGCCGACGCGACGAAGGTACCCGACCATTAACGCCTCGGCGAGACTTTACCTTGCCCTTGTCATCGAGGTCAGATTTACTGCTACAGTTTCCTCTGAAAACCGGTCATCGTAGACCTTGCTTAAAAATTTTTAAGTTAAAAATTTTATGTATTGAACCCTTCAACTTTAACAAGAACAATTAAAGTACATGCTACAGCGTGTCTTTTTGCATATTTTCCAAAGAACAAGTACCCAGTCTCGGAGCAACAATGGTCTCGGCAGCTGTTAGGCCGGTAGTCAGCCGTAGGAGGTGGTGGTCTAAGCTGATAGGCGATATCCCTCGGATAACAGGGACTCGTGAGATAATAGTTCTAGTGGCGGTGGCAGATGCAACAGCAATAGTACCAGAATGGAATGGTATGTCGGAGATGGTCTGTGGAACCCGGTGTCCAGCGATACACAGAGGTGTTCGCGCGGATTGTACAGAATCCTGAACAGCGCGACGTAAACGCCGAGCTAATTGCATGCTACACAATAGATGAAGTGTCTCTCTCTCTTCCTTTCTCTGTCTGTCTGTCTCATCCCCGTCTGTCTATCCAGCCGAAGTTTGTATCCCAGGATTCGGCAGGAAGTTGCCTAGCTAGAACCATTCGGCTCTTTAATTATTTCCACGCGCCGGGTCGGGGCAATTAGCCATTCCGGGTAGCGGTGGCGCACTGTGCGCCAAACCGATGAAATCTGCGTCAAAATCAAAGAACTTTCGATAGAAATGAGACAGAGCGATGAAATTTTTTTTTATTCAAGCTGTAACTTTGCAGAATATGTGATAATTATGGAGATCGTGACAGGAACGTTTTTTAACCTTGAAAAAATTCGTTAAAATTGCACAATTTGAAGAAAATAGTGGTTTGTCCTATATTTTAGTTTTAATTTTTAAAAAATTCATCGCTCTATCTCATTTCTATCGAAAGTTCTTTGATTTTGTCGGTTCGACCCCATAGTGCGCAGCGGCTTCTAACGTAGCAAACGTAGGACGATATACCTGTTTTTCGAATTAGCAGGCGATTCGCGACAATGGGCTTGATTAAAGCCGATATTCAACTAGAGAGAGAGAGAGAGAGAGAGCTGAAAGCTTTAACACGCTGCTGTTCGCGCTACTGCTAGTTTGCAGACGTGACGAGCTGTTTAGCAGGCCTCGGTCAATAGTTGGTTAGCCGGGTACGTATGCACACCGTGCCGGCTGTTTAGCGAGTGTGAAATCAACTTTGCGAATTATCCGGGCCCTTGGACGCGTTTCTGAATTGCACGCGCCGACGACGGTCCGTTCAACACTGTCTACTTCACCTTTGACAATTGCTCCGAAGTGTTCTAGGGGAACTTGTTCGTTCGGACGAGGGGCGCAACTTTATGCATTCACGGGAAAGTTGAATAGATAAAATTCGAAATTGTTAGAAAATTTAAAACATTGAAGACGTCGATGTAAGATCTCTCCTCTATTCAAATCGTTAATCATCGTTAACAGGCTATCGGTAGATAAAGTGTTAAATGGCCGAACACGGTTCCACATCGACACCGAGAAAGTTCGCACGATTTTCGGTCAAGCACGGCCATCGATTCTACTTTGTTGCTTCGGATAAAACAGGCGTAATTGACGAGGCCGAGTCCTCGGAGGACAAATTCGGTTGCCCGTGTGCGGTGATCAGGACACGAGTTTCGCCTGCGATAAATCAAGCCGCAGCAGCAGCAGCCTGGCCATCGACGCGACCAATATTCACAGGGAGTTCAAGATCGATAGCCGCGAACTGACCTGAGAACACCGTAAATGAGATCAACCGTGCGCGGCTCGCTGGATCATCGGTGTCATCAATCACTCCGAACCTCTAAACTTTCGTCCGAGCGACAATTCACCCTACTCTCTGCTTTACATTACTGATATAAGACGCTTTAAAAATGTGCATCGATATAAAAATTCGCAACTCGATGGTCGTGTTAAATAAATATTGCAGAGTTCCCGATGGAGGAAATACGAGTAATTCGAGGATTTCGAAATCTGTGAAAGACGTCTATCTCGATGTATCGCTCCGTGTTCATGCTGTTATCGCGGGAATCTGGGAAAGGGGATCGGACTTGTCACGGTGTCGTGTGTCTGTCCCATTTTTCGGCGGCTCTACAACATGGAAAACGCTATCCGATCTTTCCCAACGCGGCGCTCGGAAAGATTCGCGATAACACCCCGTCTGATCCAACGCATTAAGGTGTATTTAATCAAGCCAGGCCGTGAAAGACCAGATTTCTGTCATTGCTTACATGCGTCCGTGAGTATCCGACGGTAATTCAAGGAGGTTTCAAAAAGCTCGCACAAAGTACAAGCGCCGATGATCGTGTCACTTACTACCCTAACCCCAGGGGGTACCTCTAACCTTTTACTCCCCTCTACACCCCAGGAGATGCCTATGCTAGAGTCGACATCTAGCAAATTCGTCGAACAACTTCCTATTTCCATGATGCGAGGCAGGCGGAAAATTCGCTTGGAAAGATCGGCTTTCGAGAGCAGCAACTGCCATAATGGAAGCCGGAAGGGTCTCTAATAACGGGCGAGGAGTTTAGCAGGCTGAATATGCATGAAACGCAGCGCGAAGGAATATTAATAGACTGAAGAAAGTTGTTACGAGGCGCGCGAGCGTCGTTCAAACTGTTTACGATGATGGATCTTCCGACTGCATCCGTTTTTTCCCGAGAAAAGTCACCGTGAGGCGCAGTCCTTGGACAAGCTGTTTTATTTTTCAGAAAACGCGGAACAACGCGTCGGGAAAGAGGCGGAAGATCGTCTCGAAGGAGTCTCGTCGTTCCGGGCTCGCGAATTTCCGGTTTCTGAAGCAGTAAATTGCGAGCAGGCTAACTGCTCGTTATTCGCCTCTCGTGCCGGACTTCATTAGCCATTCCGGGGCCGGCTTATGATAAACCGGTGGATCATAAACTCTTGCTGGGGAAAACTAGGGGTAGCGGCCAGTCAGATAACCCGCGACCCTGATTAAATTCACCCCTGGGGGTCGGACGACACGAAATTCACCACCGTTTGTGTACTCGAGAATAATCTGTACACGCTGTCCTCCGCTATTTTCGAGCTTTCTACGACGTTCGCACCTGTCCGCGTACCAAATTCGAGAGTTTCCGAGAGGAGAAACGGTTTGGACACTCTAAATTCAGGTTCGGCAACTTTGTCAGCTAATTGGAAGATTTTTCGTAGCCTCCAGTCCAGCGAAACTCTGAGTTTCCTAATAGATTTTCAGCGTTTTCGTTTTCACAGCTGGAACTGTGGCTGAATAAATCGAGAAAAATTCTGGAACCCGCATCTTACCACCTGCAATCTGTTAGATTTTTTTCTGAAAATTTATTCAGAATTCTAGGATTGGTTTAAAAGCGTTTAGAGATACAGAGTACATTATTTTTTACAGCTAGGCTTCTGGACCGAAAATGTAGAAAATATTCCCTGTGTTGCAGTGTCTAGAATCCATCTGAATTTTTTCAGAATTTTACGAGAGCAATTTCGTTTAGGTTTTCCACTTTTTATCAACGCCCATATTTCACGTTTCCTTTCCAAGAAAGTTTAACAAATTCTTTAACCACTTTGCCTCTCCGTTTCGTGCGCGACATACTCTTTAAAGCGCGTTATTTTAGTTTGCTCGTTAACGTCGTGTCTACAAACAAACTTAGCTTATTCGGTTCTCTGCCTGTCGCATCCTCCGCGCTCCCGTGCTGTCATTCTTATTTGATCGTTCTCTAAAGTGCTCGCTCGCCGTCGTCGCAAACGTTCCGCCGCCGCACATCAAAGGCGACATTGTTCTTATTATTCAAATTACAGCAGCAGCGGCGGACACACGTGCGCCATTTCACGTGGCGCACACCGGTTTCGCGAATCCCTCGGGCCTCGGGGCGTCGTCGTTTCCGGTTCACGGGACAAGGTTCTCCGAAATGTCGCCGTCTCCTTCTAGCTTTTCCTGCCTCGAGCTTCACTCGAAATGCCATCCCCTCGATCCGGCTTCTCTTCGATCCACGGTTATTAAGCGGTCCGTACCTCTTTGCATATTTCAGTGAAGAATATCGATGCCGCGTCCGACGGCATTTAATATTCGATAAGTCCACGGTGGACGTTGAACACGGATAGTTTCGACTTTCAGGAAGAAACGAACTTCGCGGATGGTAGTCAAACAATTCCATAAACAATTCCATCTGGAACATTTTATTTCGAGCCATTTAAACCGACTAGGACTTGGATTTAATAATAGTGGGACAAAGGGAACGTGTCTCTCGGTGATAGTGACGGCGGCAGTAGTGTACGTCCACGTGGTGTCAGACGCACGGTCGACCAGGCTAGTTCCCGATACACAATGTGGTTTCTCGAGGGCGGATATTGAGCCTCGTCGAGACGATTTTCCGCTTCGCGTGCCAGAATCAAGAAAAATTCGATGGAACTCGCTCGGACGGAAGTTAACGCTTTAACGAGGGCCGAAGTCTCTCTCGCTCTCTGTCTTCCTACTCGATGGAGAGCCTCGAGAGGCGGCGGAGAGCGTCGCAGCGAGACGGTCGACAATCAGATTTCCCACTTTCCGGTTATTTGCATCCGAAAGTCCACGAAACGACGGAATTACAGATTGCGAGAGTCACTCTACGTAGAGGAACGAAACGAGAACCTGAATGTATACGTTTCACGCTCAGACGGAGGACACGTTCTCTGGACCTTTCATTCGATGGGCAAAGAGATGCGCACTAGGTCCCGTGATCCTGCTTCGATAAAATTGTCTACTGTTTCCAGTCGAAACTGTGCTATTTCTTTTGTAAACTGTTCCGACTATAAAACTTCAACAAAGTTTCATCCAACTTAAACGTTTCGCGAACAGAAGAATGTGAAACTACGATTAAAACCGAATATATCGATAAAAGTTTGAAATTATGATTATACATCAAATATTAACTACTCGAATAATATTTCTTAAACAGATTTCAGCATTTTCTTATCTCCGTAATGCTCTTGTGTAGTTTGTACACCCAGACAATACTCGGAATGCACTTTTGTAAAAGGACATCTTTGGCAACTTCTACAAGAAGCATGGAGAAATATCAAATTGTGATTCCAAACTTTTGGCCGGTGGTGTATCTTCGGACAGCTCTGTCATGAATAAGCGGAATAATGTAACAGAGACAAAGAAAAATGAAGGACAGCAGACATGGCAAATCTGAAGAAACCACTAAGAAACCAGAAGAAGAGCCAGGTCGATGTCGTAAAGCCAGCATCCAGCTCTCGCCTCCCTCGAAAGTATGATTTATCCAAACCTCGAGTCCCGTCTCCTCGAGGAAACAGCAATTGTTCCGTCGAACTGTTCGAGCGTGGGCGGTTTCTCGCGTGGTCGCCGGGAACTACGATCGTTACGAACTTTCCAAATCCAGCAAGAAACTTGTATGTCCGTGACCGGTCGGATCTAGAGGATCTTCGGGAGGATCAAACGTAGTATACAAATTCCGGAATCATTCGGCCATTTTCGCAATGGAAGATCATTTAGTAAACAAATGCTTCTAGTTGATGATATAAAAATCAGTTCGTTTGGTACAATTATAAAAAAGTTATTCTATTTTAAAGGTGTACGAACACTTTGTACCGTAGATGAATTAATTCGTTGCAGAAACATCGATGCGTGCGACGCATAAACGAATCCTCGGCACTGGCATTATACGGGGACACGATTCGTCGGGTTTTGATCAGCGCGCTACGAACTCGGGCTCTGTTTGCTAATCAGCATAAGCTCCCCGGAGTTCAGGCTAAGTCAACGCGAGCAGCATTAAGGACTGCTCGTTATCGCGACGCCTGAGAATTATGTTGAGCCTCCTGGCTCGCGTTTCGTCGCGTCAAACACCGGATAATTTCGCGATATTCGAGCACACGTAACAGTTCGCAGTTACTCTAACAAGTAATTACTCTAACTTCCTGTAACATGCTCAAGCGATCGTAATACTCTGTCCAAACGAACTGCAAATCTTTTGCGTTCGCTGTATTGTATAGTAAAAATATATAAATACAATGGATATACAGTTACTTCTGTCGAGGGTTTCGGATGTAAGCCGTGTTCAAAAGGATGAAATTTCCCAACGTTTCGCAAGCATCGCGGTAGTTGGTCTGTGCCGGATTTGTGCTCCACTTATATAGTGGAGGTTGCTCATGTTTCGATTCGGCGAGCACCAATCAAAGTAGACTTTTTTAATTGGGCGGCCGAACCATTAAAAAACTGGGAAGAGCGCGTGCCATAGTGCACTCAGGTTGTAACCTCCGAGGATAAATCCGGCGCACAGATCCGGCACACACCGGTATCAGTGTGTCTTTCGATCCCCTAATGAAGCTAGCTACAATGCTCGCGAAACGTTGGGAAGTTTCTTCCTTTAGGACGCGGCTTGCACCCGAAAGCCTCAACAGAAGTAACTGTACTACACCGAGCCGTGCAACTCTCAAATCTCTGACAATGGATATTCTCATAAAAACTTACAATGAATTATAACGATAATGCAATCATTACAACGATATAGAAATTTCCTTCCTCTTCTAAGAAACTGCATTTCGTTTATCAAATAAATATACGATTCTGTCGTTCTCTAACGATCTGAATAAGTTGACGAAAATATACTTTCATCTATTCCACTGTTTGAAATTCCACCAATTCGTTTTTCTCGCGAATGCATAAAACTCACAGTCTAGGGACGACGATAGCAACAGATTCGTCCCCTATTGTTTCCTGATAGCCTAAACGCTGGGAATGGATGGACCGGTTCGAAAGCCCCGACACGTTCTCGAGAGAAAACAATCGATTCGATGTTCGACGGATTGATTCCCAGGGAGAAAGGAGTTGAGAATGGGTTTATGGAATGCAAATTGCGCGCGAGGAACACGTCGCTTCCATTTGCGAGCTCTGTTCGAATCCGTTTGTGTATATCGATCTGTGCTGACTGTCAAGGCTACACGACTACGCCAGGAATGCTGGCAACGAATAATTCAACGCGATCAGTGAACGGGAGAATCGAGGCGACCCATTCGCCGATAAGCGACCAAGAAACGCACGAACGGGTCTATGGGTTCTCCTAATGAACCCATTCAAATCCATCTAATTCATTTCGATTCCCAATCCAAATTTATTTCCTGTCTGATTTCTTGCACTTCCCTAAATAAAAATATGGAACGCGCGCAACGTTGATTTTCAAAAGAAACACCAGTCCCAGTGGAATAAAATAAAATTAAAACTTATGTTACAAATTTCAGTGCTAAAAATCACAACCTAATTGTTGCAATCCTTTAGGCGAGAAAAGAGCAAAAATGTAGTGGCATGAAATCATGCTAATTTCATCAGGAAACTTTAGGGAGCTTCTTCCTCGCAGATTGTTTGAATGTTTCGAGTGGAACGGCAGGTCTCTATCAGCGATATCGCCAGTGTTCTAGTGTTGTTTCTAACGCGACTACACACCGGCGCAGGTTAAAGCGTTAATTAAGCTCCCCAGGCGCGGCGGAGCCATACCTTTTTTTCCCGGGGGCCTCTTGTGTTTTGGTTAACTACGCGCTTCAGAGGTAATTAAGCCGCTCACAATTAATCTCTGTCTCCTTTTACCCGGCGCGCACCGGTTCTCGCGCGATGTTGATACTGCAAATTATGAAACGCGAGCTATGCGAACTAGTTGCGTGCGTTCACGTTCCTTTATTTTTAATAAACGACCGATTCCGGTCTCGTTAGTCTTTGTTCAACCGCGAAATCACAACAAACAAACGAAAACGAATATGATAAAAATCACAAAAAAACGACTGTGTATCGGGTTGGCGATTGCGCGGTAATTCGTAACACAGATACCACACCGGGTATAAATAAAAAATTGTGCCATTCACAGGAGTTGTTGGACCCGATCGGATGAAACGTTGAGATCTACAAAACGTATTTGTTAAATTTTCTCTCTACAAAGAAAAACTTTTTTCACATCGTGTAGTAAAAACTAATTGCTTGAACAAATCTTCCTTTTCATGGATCGTATATTTAAACAAAGTTGAACGAAGTATATCGATGTTATCGGCGCACTGGTTCGATCAATCTAATACAAATTGATCGAACCAGTGCGCCGACAACATCAATATACTTTGGTAAATTGCTCGAACCTCTGAAAAAGGTCCGAATCGTATATAGTTCAATAGTAAAAGAGTGAAATATGAAATTTTTACAAGTTTCGAAGCCTCTAATTTTGCAGAGTAATTTCTCACAGAAATTTCCAGCTGGAACGTGTCGATGGTGGCGATTAATTGAATTAAATAAAAACCGTGCACGTAGCTGTGATCTATTTGAACTGAGACACGGAATTGGTATGATTTCAGACATCGCCGGCGGTTACCTGTGCTTCGTCGTGAGCATATGCGGTATCGGCGTGGTGACGGCGGTAATCGGGGACGTGGCATCCTACTTCGGATGCACTCTGGGAATCAAGGATTCCGTGACCGCAGTGGCATTCGTTGCACTCGGCACCAGCATTCCCGGTAAGTTCTCGAGCGCAGCTCCTAAACGCCGCAGAGACGCGTGTAATTTACAGGTGAGCGACCGGCAGAACCACTGTGTTTTACGCGCGATAAAATTTCCCCGACGCCGTTCAACGATAAGTTTACCGCACTCAATGAAAAACGCATCTGGCAAACAAATAATGAGAGAGCAACGGGAACAATTAGCGCTAATTAAGTGCGACTCCTTTCGAACGCATGCTTGCGCCAACGACGTCGCGTCTTGCCGCTCGAAGTCCCCACAAACTGTTGTTTCTTTTTTATCAATTTCTACGAAATCGTTGGACCTCGAGCGTAATCCAAATTTTTATGCGAATTCAATTATAATATACCCGAATTTTCGAAACATTTATTGTAGCGATTCGAATTCATGTCGGCTAATCGGCATGATTTGCAAACGATCGTCTGGGTAATATAAGTTCAGAAACACCGCAGGAGAGTTGGAGAAATTGTTTCGGAGAGGCTCGAGCGTTAAAACGTTCGCAATTTCTTTGGAAGCGTCGGTCTCGAACAAAAGACAGCAAGATTTAATTTCTCAGTGGTCGTCGATCCGAAAAGTTCCTTAATGACGGCGACAAAAGGTGTCGGCGCGACGCGACGGTCTCCCGGAGGCGCATTTATCATCCGAGGACCACTCCACCGGAAGTTCTGCATTTTCCCGAGCCGTTTCTTATCCAGGGTCCGCGAGGAACGGGTTGGGAACCGAGCAACCACTGGACGAGATAAATCTTGCAGCGGATCCCGTCACTGTCGAGGATTTTACGTGGTCCACGCGGTTTCCCAACGGCCCACTTCCGCTCGACCACGACTTTTCGCTGAGCGAAACTGCCGGGACGCGAATTACAGTAACGCTTCGATATATGTGGTTCGCACGGGTTCGAATAGTTGGCGAAAAAAGAATTTCCAAAGTGGAGTTTCGAAACGGGAAACGGGACGCGAATTACGTTAACGCTTCAATATACGTGTCAAAATTTCAGACTGAAACTATAACTTTCTCGTGGAATAATGCGAATAATCATCGCAACTTTAGCAACAGTGACGCAAAAAATTCACGAGTCTGCAAGTTTTCAGCAAGATATAGTTCGCATAGTTGGCGAAAAGAGAATTTTCAAAGTGAAATTTTGAAACGGGATGGTTCCTTAATGAGGTCATGACGGCAATAATTATTGCGAACTAGGTCAGACGGTGTTCTATCGCGTAACTGGAGGCTGCGCGATCTGGATCTGGTCGCGTGGATTAACAAGAGAGGCGTAATGTATGTTAATCGTGAAAAATTATTGCGCTGCCGCTATTCACCTAGCGTGGTCGCGCGTGATTTGCATACTGCGGAAAATTTATTCAGCTGTTTTCATAAATCACTTTAATATGATCTGTTGGAGGCTCGGCGCTCTGGTTAACAATTACAGCAATTTATGAAAAAAAAATAACCGGAAGAGAAAAACCACAGGAAAGTTCGTTGTACGGGGCCGCAAATTAAAATTCGAAATGTTCGGCAATGCGGATCAAACTTGCAATAACTTTGAAAAAACACTTCTTGTCCGTTTCCGAACGATTCCGCGAAGCGACAGCGATCCGAAGAGTAATCCTCGCGCAAGAGCCCACCGTTAAGTACGTGACAAATTGCTAACTATCAATAAACGTTAGTCCTTGTCCCGAATAATAGCTCGATGGTGGACAGACAAAGCCTCGCTGCAACGGTGTTTGCTTCTCATCACCGGCATCGTCGTTTCTAATTGCATCTGTCGCTACAACGCTGCGTCGACAACTTCATTACCATATGCTATTATTTGAACTTCCCGTGGAACTATTCGCATCTCGGTGGCGATGTTAAATTCGATATCAAACGGTTAATTGCTCCATGCCCCCGGAAAATCGTTGGAAAACCCGTAATACGTATACGCGAGGAACGATTCAACGATCCGCCATGTTTTTGACCAACCAACGAGAATTTTCGCGATGTACCAGAGACCATGGTCAACAAGCACGAGCGCGGGCGACACGCGCAGACCGTCGCGTCGCTGGGGAATTAAAGACGACACGACAATAATAATTATTACAAACTGGACCGCAACACGTTCTATCCTGCCACCGGAATTACCCCATTCCGTACCCGGCCTCAGAATTAACGAGTGAATTAACTCAATCCGCCGGATAGCGGATCGCCCATTTATACATAAATGAAACGGTGCTATTACCTGTGTTTAGACGAGCACGGTCCGCCATCAAAGTCGTCACTGACGAGTTGCTAGTTGTCTGCGTTTATGGACAGTTTTAGTTACCCCGAAAGTCAGAGTTACAGTAGGTGTACAAAGTGTTCGTACACCTGTTAATACAGAATAACTTTTTTATAATTGTACCAAACGACCTGACTTTTGTATTTAAAAATGCTATTTTTTTAAAATGCTAAAAATGATATTTAAACATGCTGAAAATTTCATCGAAATCAAAAATTAATTATATAATTATAGTTAATTATCGTCAACGCACTGAAGAAAACATCTAACTTAATCGCCCACCGGACGAAGTCCACTTTCACAGTTTTCCATTCACAAATCGTACAACCAATTTTTCAAAAACTTCGCAGACTAGTTTGCATACGATTAAGCTACCGCTGGGAATTTTTCTACGCGGTTACCCTCGAAACTACACGGTTAATATTACACATCTCCTCCAGCAAAGGCACTCGGACTTCGTGCTCGCGAGTAACCGCAGCAAGGATTCTATTCGGGTAACCGAAACGAAGCGAGTTGAATCGTGGGTATAATTCCGGGAGGATTTTTTAATTAAACATTATTACGTTAAGCTGGTCGAGCAGCAGCACGGTCCGCTGGGGTAGCTATTCACCGGGCGCGTTTACCCGGACATCTTGAAAGAGCCGAGGATTTGTAACCAGCTCGGTCAAGACAGCCTTTCAACGTCCAGCTTTTCACCGAATCAAGTATCAAGTTATCGTACGATAGCTCGACGTGTTTTCCAGCTCTTTTGAAACGACCTGCCTCACTCTTTTCACCGGCCTCAATTTTACTAGCCGCTCCGTCGGACCACCACGTTTGTTCGCCCCCTTTGAAACTTTCTTTCGTCGAACCGCGGATCTTTTTACGAGCCTTCTAAATTCTTGCCTGTTTACCCCGTTGTTAGAAGGGAAAGCGGTTTCGGTATTGTGCGCCCGGGCGGGTTTCACCCTCTCGCTCCGGGCTCTTGAACGATCCTTGCCTCGAGAGCTGTTGGGACAATCTCTCGATGCACGCGTTGCACTATACTTGATGCATTATTGCTTCGGCTCGCTTTCTTGCACCTTCAAAGAGCAATGCTGTTCGTTTTTTCTTTGGAATTGGATACGTTAATTAATCATCGTCACTGAATTTCTGATGAAAAGGGCTTAAGAAGTATTTAAATTAAATGAATATAATTTAAAGTAGTATTTGTACAATAAAATGAAAATTTTAGTATAATTTTAAAATATAATGAAACGTGTTTTTATTTGTATTTGGTTCTCCTCCTATATTTACTTAAATCATGTTTCTTAGTTAAAAGCAGATATAAATTACGATAAAGTTTAAGAGAGCTCTATTTAATATAAATAATAAACAAAACTGCTTAAAGAGAGACGTACTAAATTTATCAAACGACCAGTTCGCGAGACGATAATGTTTTTAAACTGCTTTGGTAGCCGATCCGATACCAACGGAATTTGATGTACGAAAAGCGTATCTTTTCGCGCATACAGGACAATGGCGGAAGTTCGAGACTATCGCAAGAAGAAACAATCGTACTTCCGGTTGGAAGAACTGTTTGCCCGCGATATAAATTGCAAGCGACGCGCACAACTTTCAGATTTACGGAAAGAAACTTCTTTCCCGAACTTTGAAAATGGCACTTGGGTTTTGTTTGCCTCTCCCTCTACGCGGAGAGAGGCAACTTCGGCTTAACGTTGCCCTTTCCACTCTGACTTCTATAATTTGTCATCTACGTCGGCAGTACGTAGCCTTTTCTTTCGAGCGACTCTACTTTCGAATTGAACGGAATCGCCTTACGTTGATTTAATAGCCGAGCTTCGCTCGTGTCGAACTTCTTTCTTTTTTGTTCCTTACTTTCTGTTGTTAATCGCGTTATCCTCTTGTCATGTTTCCTGCGTTCGTTCCTTCGTACAGGATACTTTCCTTCGGGAATTTATGTTGTCGTTGTTTTTGCTTTTTATTTATTTTCAACTCGCAGATACCGATGAACTAGACTGCGTATTTGTATGCATTTACGAGAAAAATGGCTACGTACAAATTCAAGCAGTTAAAAAGATTTCAGAGCATCAGCGTGTTAGTTTCAATCTTATAAGATAATTCAAAGAAGAGGAAATTTTTAGAAAGCACAAAGATCCGCAGTCTACTGGAAGCTGCTTGTTAGAACTAAAACGTTTAATCCGAATTCTTTCGCGAAGACTTTTCGTTCACTCGGTATCTCAAATTTTAGTGATGAACGCACGAGAATCCGCAGTGGGTTAATCGTGCTCGCTAAAAGTGTCGATACGTTCGCACCCAAGTTTAATCGGTAGCATAATACAACGAGATCGAAGTAAACAGCCTAGGGCAAGTTCTCTTTATTGGCTATTGTGCCGAGAACTGGCTTTGTACAGGGGCGAGAGCCAGGTGACGGGAATGGCCGAAGGCGTGCACCAGATCCTACTGCATCCCACTGCATCATGCACCCACGTGTACTCTCGGATTAAGCTTGAGCCACGTGCGCACCGATTCATTTCTCATGGCGCACCGTTGGGGAAACTACGAGCGGAAAGTAACCGCTGTGCAGTATTAATTAGTATACTGGGGATTTTCGCGCAAAAATAAGAACTTTCTACATTAATCGCACGAAACAGGAGCCTCCTATAAAGATGTCTCTCCGGCTTTAATCATTTGCATAAATAAAGTCTCCGGATTTTTATGGGAAATGAAAACTGCTCGTGAATACAGTGTCACGCCCGGTGCTTCAGCTGTTACTAGTAATTGATAAAATCCATCGTGTATTTTATATATTTTAGAAACAAAATTGAATTTACAACGCGCCCTGTTCGACGTGGTGAAACTTTGAACGCTTAATCGATGAACGAAGAAAAGCGTTTCTCACGAAAGAAAAAGGACCGGTGTCGCGGGAAAAGCGGGGAAACCACGGCCACATATTTCCCATGAATTTTTATGGCCGTGTACCGAGGGAAACGATGCGACCGATAGCGGTCCCCGAGGTCACGGAATATGCAAATCCGGCCGATAATCCAGCTCGTATTGTTCCGCTGCGCGATTAAATTCAGCTCGGAGAAGAGGCGCGTTCGCCGTATCGCCGACTAATACAGCTTTAATTAAGGAAGAAACGCGTAGGAACAACAACAAGCGCGAGACCCCCGCCACGCCACTGCCACGCCGCAATGGAACGCGTTACTTATTGCATTTCGGTCCAACGCGCGCCACGGGACCGTGGCCGTGCACTATCGTGATCAATTACGGCCGCTTGATTGCTTCGGAGTGTTCATTTAAACTGTCCGGCTTTAAAAAAAGAAAAAGAACCACTGTCGTGCTCTGGCGCAATTAAAGTCGGCTGCTCCATGTAGAAACGAACGGCGTCTCCTCTATGCACTGAAACGGGTGCGTGCATTTCTTTTTGCTGAAACATGTGGCCACGGGAAATGCAAATTTTTCTAACCGGCGGATCACCGATTTTTCCGACGCGAGATTAGCCGCCTGGAAATTCGAGGAATTTTTCAATTGCGAGCAACTCGGATCGTCCGTGGTTCTGTTTACTTTTTTTGTAAACTAAATATTGAAATTTAAGTAAACAGACGCCGCGCCGAAGCGGCCTTACGTTGCCACGGAGCTTGCTAGAATACGGAAAATTCAATACAGTATTAGCAATAGTTTTTTTCGAATATCTCCGAAACTAAAAGTGATCCCCCTATATTGGAAGAGGAAGAAGTTGTTCAAAATGTCCACACCTATAACATATTTAAATTTCATCAAAATTGGAGTACAGCGACCCTTTCGCAATAATTACCAAAAGTTATTCTACTTTAAAAGGTGTACGAACACTTTGTACCTCCACTGTAGTACAGCTTCGAGTGCACTAAAGCTTGCGGCGAACCGCGATTTGCGGGAACGCCTTGGCGTAGCTCGGACACGTCTCGTCGTCGTTCGTATAACGGTTCGCAGTTTACGGTCAGCGGGCCTGTGTCGGTGCTGCTCTGCGTTCACCAGGCGACATAAAGCCCGGTCGACTGGCGAGCTGCGACGAGCCCAGCCGGAATAATGATGCGCCGAACGTGTAATCCCGCCGGCGTAAATTCGTTAGGCGGCTCTCTACCGATTCCGCAGCTGATCAAACCATCGTTCGTCAACCGAAAACTCCCCTCCTCCCTGTCTGTCTTTTTTTACCTCCCACGTTCTGCGTATACAGGGTGTCCCAAAATATGTGTAACTCCCGGAAATGGGAGGTTCCTTGGGTCATTTGAAACGACATTTTCCTTTACAAAAATGGTGTCCGCGGCTTTGTTTGGGAGTTATTATCGAAAAACACGGACCAATCAGAGCGCGGCTATAGCGAACGAAGTCCGACTCGGCGACAGGTCCCGCTTAACGCGGTGCCGCTATTGGCCGAACCAGAATCAATCCGCTGTAGCCGCGCTCTGATTGGTCCGTGTTTTTCGTTAATAACTCCTAAACAAAGCCGCGGACGCCATCTTTGTAAAGGAAAATGTCGCTTCGAATGACCCAAGGAACCTTCCATTTCCAGGAGTTACACTTATTTTGGGACACCCTGTATATGGTGGGTATAGTTGGTGTTTACGCGTGCGGCTGGATTGGAGCCGGGTTCGTGCGAACGCATATTTTTAGCGATATTGGTAATAAAGTTTCTATAAAAAATAATGAAAAATAAAGAAGTATTGAAATTCGTATTAGTTATGTTTACGCTTCTCGGCGACCGAGGCCTCTCGGTTGTCCTTCTCTGCGTTCTGCAAAACTCAAAGAATAGTATCCCTGGCGTGTAAATGACCCTGCGCGGATCCGTATCGAGGACTTATGTATATCGATGAAATACTGCATCGTAAACCCGGAGAAGGCAATCAGCAGTCGTATCATGTAGATTGGGGTGCCCCTGCCGTTCGAATCAATCGCGCGTTTGCCTCCGTTCTCATGATTCCATATCGAAGCGAATTTGTATAATTCACGGACTCGGCCGGCATTATTTAAGGAATTGCTTTTCCATGGTTTTATCGAGAGACCGCCGAAACTTCCTACGGCACGATCTCATCAATATTTATGCGGTCCACGTTCCAGCCAAGATTCCAACGATAGTATCGGCTTTTCCCGTCGCGTCGCCTGCTCTCTCTCTCTCTCTCTCTCTCTCTCTCTCTCTCTCTCTCTCTCTCTCTCTCTCTCTCTCTCTTTCTTGATCTTTCTTTCTTATTGTCCGTCGACTTAGACCAGCCTCCTATCGATATATCGCGGCCAAGACGACTTCCGGAAACTTTTGTCGGATTGTTATGACGAAACGTCTCGGTTCCTCGCCACCGGATTCCGCGAGTTACAGCTCGGCACAAGCAATTTCAGATTTATACGCTCGATTGTGGACCAACTCGATTCTCGCGATTTAAGTCGAGATATAAGTCGCGTTTGTAACGCTCCCAACACGGACAACCGAGGCGGTATCTGCGAGTACACTTCGGGGACAGCTTTGAGAGACGTCGCGAGATTTTTCTGCACCGTTTCGCTGGGATTAAAGTGAAATCTTAGACGTGTTTTATATTTAACCGTTGGTTTTATCGTGTACGCGTTCTTAAGGATGCGTTTGGGAATTTATCGTGAGAGGAACGACAAAGATTTCGAAATCAGCTTTTCCGCGATCGATTCTTCAGTGTTTGAACTGTAGTTTAACGAGACTGACCTTGTAGCGTGGATGAGGTTGAGGGTAGTCTTTTGGATTTTTTTATGGGAGAGAAACTATTTTATGGGAGAGAAATAACGAACTATTTTTGTTTCCTTGAATTTCCCTTCGATCGCGATACAAATAGTAGATTGTAAATTTAGAAACGAGTACGGTAATAAGAAGAAGACGCAGCACAATTTGAAAAGATGTCGGATCCCCAGCTTCGCGGTACTAATGGAAATGCGAAAGTCTTGTACAGCTCCCCGTGGGCTCAGAATAAAAAGACGATGATGGTCGGCCAGATCGCGATCGATCGAACTTCGCGAATCATTATGTAGGCGTGTGCCGGATCTGTAGTCGCATAAAATTGGATAACCCGATTTCGAGTGGCGCGGATCCGTTTTGGTTAATGGTGTGCCCGATCAAGGACGTCTATAAATTACGGACAGGCGGATAAAAGTTGTCGAAACGGGCCGCCGGGCGCAGAACCGCGATATTATTTCGCCGACGGCTTTTAATAACCGTTATCGGAGCGATTACGCCGGAAACCGGTGCGGCGCGGCGGGGTAGTCGGATCGTTTCAGTTCAAATGAACCGGAAAGCCGAATTAAACGGCCTGCGGAATATCTCTTTCCGCTTCTTCCCTCCTTTTTTATCCCCCCGGACACTTCGTCGGATCCAAACCTCTCCCGCAAGCTTCTGCGTGGAAATTGTTGAGAAATTGAATTGGGTCGTCGTGCCAGGTCAGATCGAATCAGTTTTCGAGGTCGGTTCGTTAAGGAATTCTAGTTTGAAGTTAGGTCTCTGAATATTTAAGTGATGCGACTTTGATGGTCTGCAATTTGTTTACGATAATTCCGTCGATAGTTAATATACAGACCGTTGAACGATACGATCGTTTTGTGTCTCCACGACAGCACCTGCGCTTAAAATTGTTACATCCCGAAAAACACTTATCCTATTTTCTCATGACTCTTCCTTCGTCTTAATCAGAAGGATTTATACTTTTATATTCGCTCTTTTAGTTTGTCGAAATAAGAACACGCTCCTCGAACAGGCTCGCGATACACGCTATCGCCGGTGGTAAATCAGCCGCGGTTAATTACGTTACTTTCGTCCGAGACTGGCCGTAAATGCGAGCTCCCAAAATTACGGCAGTAAACTCACGAGAACTCCGCCAATAAAAGATCCCCCGACGAGGCAGCTCGCATCGCGTTATTTATTTGCACCGCGGATTTCGTCTTCCGCCGATACCGCACCCTCTCTCGCGATATCACCCAAACAGAGAGAGAGCACGTTTACGATTCGCCCCTCGATATTGCCCCCGGAATTTTCAACCCCCAGAAGCGCGTGACCCTTACCTCGTCCATCGAGCTTCCCCTCCCGTGATCACCCGGGGAAGTCTTCAACACTTTTTAGTATCGACGCGGCCGTAAAAGCGTCCCGGTAATGGGGTTGTCGAAAATTTTCGCCGCTTCTTACGATTCAATTACCGATGGGGCGGATTGTCTGGGAAAGAGGAGCGTAAAATGACAGAATGGAAACCTTCCGCGGAATCTACGATTCTAACGAGCCACATTTTTCATCAGTTTTTCACGACCACTGAGAAACCGGAAGTTGCTGAGCGAGTACACGGATACAGCCTGACGGGTGCTTTCGACGATTTTACGAGGGATATGGTAACACAACAGATGCTTACGCCTAGCGTATAGTAACTTACGCTATTAACCGATGTACTATTTCATCTTCCAAAATTTCGCTCAGAGATTCACTTGTAATTAATTTCCTACTGAATTTTTTTCCAAAAAATGACTTATTTGGACATTTTGTCATAGTATGAACATAGTTTTCAATCAATACGAAGCAGTGACTTACGATTTTTGTCAATGACTGCTGACACTGTGAGGAGCCTATAAAGGAGTCGAAAAAACGTCGTTCCTTCAGGTTAATAAAACCGGGAGCAGAGAGAGAGAGAGAAGGAGAGGTAGGGATCCTAAACCGGACGATTTCCCGGCAACCTCGTTTATTGGCGTCCCGGGGGTGCGTTGAATGGCGGCTTTGACTGGGAACGGTCGAAAGTTCGTGGCCGTTGGCATAGTTGCCCGGAAGAAAATTGATCGTAGAGTGCGGTGCATCGGGTCGAATAACTTCTTCCGTGGGGTTTCAGAGGCAAGGTTGTCAAGGGGTGACGGACATTCTTGGCTAGACAATATTGGACCGGCCGGTTTCCGCATCGGCGGGCCACGAGCACGGTGGCCGCCATTGTTCGGCCGCAACAAAGCCCCCAGAGTAATAAATTATCACCCGTGGTCGACAAGCATATTACCGCCTCCCCGGACTTACACCGCCGAAAATCCGGCTAGAATGCGCCACCAACCCTCGCGATTCCTTGATAAATTCGCGACACCGGAGCCGTTAATCGAGCGGCCGTAATTCGCGGACGCGTTCCGAATCACTGCAAAGTGTGGACAAACGAACGATATCTCGATACTCGTTTATACAAGGTGTGGCCGGACGGGTAGCGCAACCAGAAGTTTTATGAGCGCGAAATTGTGAAGCTGCCAAGAAGATGGCAAAAGATTGTCGAACGAAACTGGAAATATAAAATATACCGAAGTTGATTCTACTACTACTACAATTATTTGTTTAATGTTACCGAGTTAGGTGACCGGGCCTCGGAATCTTCGAAATATCCATTCAATTTCAACGAACGACGTTTCGGCGACCATGTGCGAGTTTCTTCTCGCGTGGTTGTAGTAGAAATGTAATTGCGTTCTATTGTACCGCTTCCCGGACGAATGATTGAGAGCGGGCCAGCGGCGGGGCATCGCGCGGGAGGAACGCCGAATTCGAGAGGGCTCAGCCGCGAAATTAATGGACGGTAATTTACTGCCTGATAGGGAGTATGGACTCAACAGAGTGCTGCGGTGATGCTGAACAATTCTGATGAACATATTGTTTGTTACGGTGATTCCGGGAAGTTGGAGAAGCCGATTGCTGTATCAATTTGTCAAGTTCGACAGCGTGTTGATCTAGCTGATTCGGTGACGAGGAGAAGTACGCGGTCTCTTTCTTCTTGTTTACGTCTATCGCTTTCGCGGCTGTCTCGATGATGGGGGAAGGACGCTGACTTTTTCGTGTTGTTGTTTAGCCGCTACACGTGTACAGAGTGTGTTGTAACATCTGCAAAATAAAGTCGGGTGTTGAAGGATATAAACAGTGTCCTTGTATATTCAAACGGCTCTCGGGTCAAAACTGGAAGGCCTGCAGTATTTCAACTCGAAGAGGGCCTGAGCGATAAACTTAGGGTCCTCGTCACATCGAGAGGATAGAAAGTGTCAAAGGAACCATATTTGAACATTTGATATTCGTTTGAAGCGAGGTGTAGAATCACGCTATGGTGGTCGTGACATAATTTTTATACACCCTGTATATCGTAACGAGATCGAAAGCGCATCGATAGGAGTCGATACACAAAGTGCGGCGACCGTTTGACAAAACGAGAGCAAACACTCGCCGAGTGGTAGGCAAAGAAAATCTGAGCATGTGATTTTATTGCAGACACGTTCGCGAGCAAGGTGGCCGCCTGCCAGGACAAGTACGCCGACGCGAGCGTTGGAAACGTGACCGGAAGTAACGCGGTGAACGTCTTCCTGGGGATCGGCATCGCGTGGAGCATCGCAGCCATTTACCATGCCTGCCACGGCGAACGTTTCGAAGTGGAACCCGGCAAGTCAGTACCGATTCACTCTAAAACCCTTCGAGCAATCCTTTGCATCACATTTCTCAAAGTAACTCCTCATCCGACTCCGCCCCTTTTCACTGTAACACATTTCCCTCTAGGCCCTTCCTCGTCCTGATCGTGTAGGAATGGATCGATTTAGTCGAGAATTACATAAAGAAACCACGGCAAAACGAGGTAAAAGAAACACAAAATTAAGATTAAAGGTTTTTAATCTTAAACAAACCATTTTTTTAGCTTTTTTAGCGTGTTTCTCCCACCCCTGTGGGCGGAGTTCAACTTGGCTCCGCCCATTGGGGATGCCACGCCTTTGGACAGACCTGTATGCCCCCACAACTTAATTTAAACTTTCAAAGATACTTTCTTGCATTCGAAAATAAAGAGATAGAGTTGCCGGCGAGGCAGGTTCGATCCTCGAACGCCGATTTTCACAATGAACCTGATACGAAAACGAGAAAACTTCTACCGAGGACCCATCTCCTCGAACCTCGAGCGAGGAAATCGGCGCTTGTCGTTAACTCTTTCTACGCTTTCTATGCGGAGAGATTTTCCCGGAGGAAGTCCCCGGAAAAGAGCGTGTTCGACACAGAATCCCAGGTTTATCCTAACGATATTGCACGCTTCCAAAGCTGTTCACCGCGATCGATAAAGGATTCAAAGGACCGAAGGCTCGTCTATGAGACCCTACATACCGATTAAAATTAAAATTCCACGTGGAAAGCACATAATACGTTCTCAGCTTGCCCTCGAATTCTTGGGGGGACCGAGAGTCTGCAAATGAGAAAATTGCGAGCTTCGATTATTATACCCAGGGGTATAAATTCCTGACATATTGTTTGCTACGGACACTGTTGAACAAACAGTGTTCAGATAAAAAAGTACCGATCGCTTCGAAATTTCGTGAGAAATTTAATGATAATTTTATTAACAAATTAAACAAATGTGCTTTATTCTTGTTGGAAAGTATGTACATTTCTTACAAAAAGAAATGAAAAAATAGCCGGACAAAAGAAACTGTTCTCCTACGATATTTCTCTTTCGATACCGTTTAAATTATGCCATAGATATTTTTCGCGTCGTTAAAACTAAAGGAGATATTTAGGTAGTCTGCTTTGGCTGAGACAGCCTGTCGAACAAAGTAAACGGAACGTGTTAAAAGAAAGCTCGGTTGCTTCGGTTTCCGAAAAGCAATTCGCAAGGTTTAATAGCGAACCGAAAGCCAACAATAAGCCAAAGGTAACAACTAGGAGAGGAGAACAGTGACAAATCTCGGTTTCACGATCCGTCGAGAGATCTCCGGGTGGAATGAAGAGAACATTGGAAAGCGGATTTAAGGGGCAAGATGCTTATCCGTGGCGCGATGCCTCGACTCGACGCGACTCGGAATCGGATAAGGCGACGCGGATAAGGACGAAACAATATCGGGTGGATCAAGAAAGAGAGAGAGAGAGAGGGAGAGAGAACGTGGCCTCGATAACCGGCCGTCGTATCTCGTTCGATGTGTTCACGCTCGAACAAACTCGCCGAAGAAATTTGGCCCGACGATACTCCCGTTGAAACCTGGCCAGTGACGATGACAGTGTCTCCTGGCTGGTTCACTGTTATCCACGACGTATTGGCAGCAAGACTCTCCTGCACCTAGTATAGCGTCGATATCCTGTCCAATATCGGCGACAGCTTTTACTCTTCGCTCAGGATTCAGATTTAACCCTCGTTCCTACCTGAGAGCATGACACGTTATTCGAAGAGGATGTGTTACATACTTCAGCCGTTTCAATGTTTTATTTTATGCTATTCTATTCGGTTTCTTTTTGATGTTCCACGCAACACACCTTTTGCCCGTGCAGCGAACGGATTCCATGGAAATCACCGACATTGATTTCGCCGACACGGTTTTCACCGACAACGCTTCACCGACTCCAGATTTGACCGACAGCACCTTTAACCGATAACGACTTTAACCGATAACGAGTTTGACCGACAACAAATTTCGCTAACTGAGGTGGTCGACTCAAGACGTTGTCGGTCAAAATCGTTGTCGATCAAAGTCGTTATCGGTTAAAGGTGTTGTCGCCCAAGTTATTGTCGGTGAAATGTTGTCGGTGAAAACCGTGTCGGTGATGCAACCCGCAGCGAACACCACTGCGATTTCTTTTATGTTAAATTATAAAACTGAAAACTGTGGCTACATTCGCCTATGTTAAACAGATAAACTACCACAGAGTCGGAGGAAACGCGTCGGTTAAACGAATACGCACATTTTCCAGGCTGAAATCGCGAGACCGAGGGAAACGGTAACTCGGTTTGGATCATGTAAAGGTCCTATTGGTACGGACAACGCGTATCGAACGTGGTCGGGTGTTTCCCCGTGAAAACTGGAAGGAGATTCGCGATTCGGTAATGAATATTTACACGGCGCAGACTGCACACGGTTCGGGCCACGGGAATCGTAGCTCAACCCGGTAATCAGGCATTTCCATGCAAGAGGGAACGCGTTTCCACGATCCACGGACCGAGCTCAATTTTCTCCGTTCACTCCGTTGCCGGTTTCGCTAGCCCGGTCCCGGTTTCGCGTGAATTTCACGAGTCTCCTAACGATCCCGGGAACTCGTATTCACGCCGATTAACCCCTGAAAGCGAATCCTGGATAAATATCATTTTTCCAACGTCCGTGTCAACTTTGATCGAGAACGCCACAATTTTGAATGGTCAATGATGAAAATTTTCGAACGCGCACCTGCTGAAAAAGCGAGTGATGAAAAAACAATGGTCGTCGAACGATTTTCGTGCGGGTTGCGATTGAGAATAAAATAGTCCGAGGGCTGTTAATTTGTAAAAAAGAGCGGCGCGTCGGGCAAACGCGTCAGCTGTTGACGTGATTGATCTCCGGCGCGGTATTGTCCGACGTTGATGTCCGTCGGGTAGCTCGTACATCATTGCAGAGTTGCAACAGATGCGGACAAGCGATCGTAGTTGCGCAACGATGGCGCAGATGGCGCAGCCCTGTCCTCGATCGTTTGCGCCGGATATGTTGCATCGTATTTCGATCGGACTGACATGGATCTGTCATTGATCCGTTTGCATCGTTGCCATCCGGAAATCGTCCACGAGAATTTGCGGCAAATCAACTTGAAAATCGGCGTGCAATTCTATCTCTTTATACTTTACGATGGGATCCCCATTGCAAGTCTGGACGCACAAGTTGCGTTCCTAGTTTTTAGGTGAACGCATAAGAGCATCGATTCAAAAAATTTAATCGTTTCTACTCATTCCTTATTCTTCGTATTATGAATATTTCAAGAAACACAGAGAAATTGCTAACCGGAGACGTCGGTGATTTAAATTGTCTGAAAGAACTGTTAAACGAGTAACAAACGAACAATTTTTATTTTAAGACAAAAAACTTTAAAGAATTAATTAGAAAATATATATTTATTACGATAGTAGGTAGGGATGATTTTTTAACTTGACTTGAAACTCGATTTTGATTGTACTTAATTTTTATGTGATATTTCTGTAAAAATTGTACGATGTTTTGTCGCAGCCTGGCGTTTTCCGTGACGTTGTTCTGCACGGAAGCGTGTCTGGTGATCATGGTTCTGCTCCTGAGGCGGACGAAGGGTATCGGCGGCGAACTGGGCGGTCCTTTTGTACCGAAGGTGGTCACATCCGTCTGCCTTTTTTGCCTGTGGGTGTTCTACCTCGTCATGTCGACCCTGGAGGCCTACGGCGTGATCGAGGGCTTCTAAACAGCTCGAGAGACACGCGAAAACGTCGGCCTACCCACTGCTGCGCGTATCTTAACTTAAACTCTTGCGTCCGCCAAGGCGTGTGCTCAACGAAACGTTCTCTCGGCAAGTATGACGCGTCTAATACTCAATCGACCACCACTTTCAACCCTTCTCATTCTTCTTCGATCCTCATTCCGAGATCAAGACGTACACTACCGCTGAAAAGTATCCGGACACTTGTAAACTCAAACTTCATTATTAGTTCCACGTTCTCTATTTCGTATTTGTGGATAAAAATGATATTGCATTTTCATTATATAATTTGTACATAAAAATAAATTCTATTGTGCTGTAATACCGGGAATATATAATAACGAGAAAAAAATCGTCCGGATACTTGTGAGCGGTAGTGTAGGTATGTTTCTAAACCTAGAAGATTTTTATTCTATTTATGACATTTGAGTTTCTAACAATTTCAGAAGAATCGAATCGTTTCAAAACTGTTACGAATAACGACGAAGGGTTAACTCTTCGTCGCGTATATTGTTAAATTTTTGTATCCACTTCTTTAAGAAAACAAGTCTTTTCGAGAGATTCTCCAACCATAAATTCGTAGACATTCGTCGCCGCAAGCCAAAGAACTTCAGTTGTCAACCACTCGAAGTACACCAAAAGGAACAGTCTTCGCTCTTTCCCGTGCCTGAAAACAAATAAGCAATCTTTTCAGAAGGTTCTACGCAAGAGAAGTGGCTCTTATTCAAAGTTTTCTGGCTCGCGGGTTCGGATAATGGCCTCTCTTTGGAGTTCCCAAGTTAATAGACTCTGTAGACGAGCAACGTACACAAGCAAACGAGAAGCCCTACATTCGCGTTGCTATTTTCGCAGCTAAGTTACGAGAATGTGAGAGCAGGCATATTCGAGCCTACGGATTTTATACGTGGCCCCCGGTTAACGAGCACCGAAAATTTAGTCTGCTATTCGCGGTTGTCTCCTGCAGAGAATTTAAATTTAGCTTTGGCCACCCGAGCGCTCAGAAATGCTCCGGAACGTGCTACATCGCAGACGGAAGTCGGGATATTTTCTTATGAAGCTACTTTTCCGACGATACTTCGTTTGACAAAGTCTAGCATCGTATTTTCCGTACCGAGTCTAATGCAAACTCGAGCATAACGTCACTAAAAATCGTGTGCGTGGAATCCACGCGCGACAGAAGCGAAACTTATTAGGTATAGGTGCAGATAAATTATTAGTACTTTTTTATTGAGAACAAGAGACAATAATAAGTAATAAATAAAATAAATAAGAACTAATAAATAATACAACAATTGATAGAACTCCGTTAAAAAATTTTTCGTTGCGTTCAACTTTCGTAACGCGACTTCCGTAACGCTAGAAAATTGTAGCCCCCTCAGCAAAGAAGAGTTTCACTTGAAAAATTAATTAACTTTGTTCATTGTGGGTTTTCCCAAAGAAAAAATTACAGACGAAAAGAGTCCGAGGTATTTTATCAAGGCGTGGACTCTTCCGTCCGGAATTAGGAACGATTCTCTCCGCTGAAAGGCTGAAAAACGCGGGAAACGTGCTGGACCCGGTGGTTCGATGGAAAAAGGGCAGTCCAGTGATCGATTTATCGTTCTGTTTCCAGGACAGAAGGGAAGTGGAATCGAAGGGGTGCGATTTCGCTGGGCGAACGAACTCACCTTGCCGGTGAACACCTGCGACCGGTCAAGCTTCCACCCTATTCCCTCGATCCGGGACGATTTAACAACGAACGAGACCGCGTGACGTCACAGTGTGCGAGTGCGTGAATTAACAAAAATTAATGAAAGAGTATACATGGGAACACTTCGGGAATGCGTCGGGTTGAACGAATGTGAAAACTACCGAGAACCACTGGTGCGTGTGGAAAAAAAGAAGAAAATAATAAAGAAAAAGTAATAAATGAACGTTCTGAGAAGACGAAAACACTGCTGCTGCGTTGGGACGACGAACGAGAAGAATGAGAAGAAGAAGATGATGAATAATCAGAGAGAGAGAGAGAAGACGAAGCCGAATGAGGAAAAAGCGTGCGAAGAGTACAGTGAGTTTGCCTTAACATAATTTAACGGATACCAGTCACCAGAAGATTACAATAGGTAAGACGATATTAAAACGCGATCTAGTCTGAAGCCGTGCCTCGTACGTTCACGGCCGTCGAATTAATTAATAGAATTATGTATACACACGTACATAGAATACATACATCAATACGTACATCAATACACACGTATATACTTACATGCATGGTTACACACTTAAATACGTACAGAAGTACACGCATAAATAGGTACATAAATACATAGGCAATCGGGGTTGAAAACTGTTTCAACATCGATCACGCGAAACAAGACTTTTTTACTTGAATTGCAACCAGCTGCAGTGAAATTTTGGTTGAGGAAAAAAATAGGAACCGTATTCGAAGCAGATACCATTTGGAAACGTTGGTGGTATAGAACTCGGTAATTCAGAATGGAAAATTACTGTCGGATCAGTTTCAAACCTCGATGCATACACGAACACATTCGCAAACAGACATGCGATGGTGGATACGTTACACGGAAGCAGTCACACGGACACAGTAAATAGCGTATTTATTTAATCCTTCGAGGAACACAGGTTTCTATGGTATTTTAGTAGCGGAACTTGCGACACCAATTTCGAGGGAAACCGGTGTCGCTAATTTTCTATTAAAGTGTACTATTATCGATAGAGGAGCGATCAACCGAGCTCCGATCAGCCGAGCCTCTTCCGAAGATCCATCGTCTGGGTCCCATCGACCAAGAGAAACCAACATTTACTGCTGGAACTGCGAAAGTCTTTCATTTATTCAATTAATCGAAAGTACAATTCATTGAAAATTCGTTCAGTTCGTTAAAAGTTGTCTGGTTGAAAACATTTATCAAGATTCCAGCAAGTCCCATCGCAAATTCCCACAAGAGACTGTTTTCTTAACGAATAAAATAAATCGATTTTCCCGACGGTTCCAGGATCGATAAATTAATACAGGGATTATCTTGGAAGTGTCAGTCTCAGAGAGATTGTCTATGGGATTGTCAGGTTCGTGATAGATCGTTAAAGAAGCCGGCGCGACGGATCGGATCGATTTGCATCGCAAACGTCCGAGTCGCAAGCTCCGAGAGAATATCGGGTCGACGACGCGAGCCAAAGCAGGGGAATGTACAATGGATGCGGGAATTTTTTCACAGAGAAATTCGCGGAGAAAAGGATCCGCGGAATAGATAGACCGGAGATCGTAAAAATCAGTCCCGCGAGGATTCGAAACGCTTTCAAGTTACTCTACTGCGAGGAAACCTCGTTCCCTGTACAATGGGTCGCGGAGCTGTGCAAAGTATTGGCCCACTAAATTTTATGGGGCTTTGTGTCATCGTTTTATGCCGGGGAAATTGCGCACCGATGCTCTCCGGATATTTTACTAACTTATTTCACAAAGAAAAGCCGTACGGTGTATTTACTTCGCGATTTATTCGCGGAGGATATAGTGGAGAATAGAAAATCTTGTGTTCCGATCGCGGAGCAGCGACAACCGAATTGTTCAGAATAGAATTCATTTTACACAGATATATCGAGACATTGTCGAATTTTAGACAATTTTTGTGGCAAGACATTGGAAATGAAGTTCTCGGCGCACAGGTTCGATCGTCTTAAAGCAATTTACGATCGATAATATAAATTCATTAATTTCTGTGGTGCCTGAAATTCATTTTACTTTGTTCTAACGGGGACGTAAATGTTTCATTAGCTTCGTACGTGTAAATTTCAACGACTCGATGATTCAGTGATTCAACGATTGAACGATACAACGCGTTTACAATATACAATTCTAATCGTTGGAGTAATTAAACAATGATTCCGCACAACTGTGATCGGTGATCCTCGAAATGGATCTAGACAGTGGCTCGGTCGTCGTCGATCCGATTGCCAGCTCTGCGACGATTCCGGGCGCGATTGTTGTTTGTTAAGGATCGTTAGATAGCCAGAAGGAGCAACGGGATTAATTACCGCAGCTCGCGATAACACAAATGGCGGCCTTCGCTCGAACGTCTAGGTTCTCTCGTTGGTGTTCACTGCCTTTGATCGAGGGTCGCTCATCGAATGCGACGCGTTCAGGAATAAAAGAATGTCGACAAAGTCGTCGGTAAGAATTCCGACGCGAGCTCATTACTCGTCAGAAAAAATACACCGTGTCGTAATTGGACTGCGGATCTTTATGCGTTTATGATTTATAAATATTTTCGAAAAATCCTAGAGAATCCTCTAGAATTAGTAGGAATGAAAATTGGAAATTCCATAAACATCCGCAGACTAATTTTCACCCTTAAAACAATGTTCATACGGCCGCTCTAGATCTGAATCTCCATTCGCAAGAAATAACGCTGATCAACCAATAAATCTCTGTACATTATTTTTTGCAATTGGTTGAACGTACCAAACATTGAATTCACCGTTGAATCTTGGCCGGTTCGATTGTAAATATAGAGAAACTAATTAGAACTTGCAATCTCATTTCTTCTTTTCCTGTGAAACGATTGTTGAGGGATTATGGAGAACTATGGAGGATCTTCAGCGGCCGAGACTATATCTAGCCTGACTATAGCAAACTGTGACAATGAGATAACTAAACGAGAATCATCGCGACTCGATATTCGAAGTCATTCTCTTACTCTCTCTCTCTCTCTTTCTCTCTCTTAGAATGTGCGAAATGTTCTCAGAGTGAGAGCACAACCACTGTTCAAGGAATCTTGGGAAGATTATCCTGGATTCCAGGCTTTGCTGCGCGGTCAAAGATGTTGACTGTGCGGAGACCGCAATGACACTGCTCAGATTGATGGGGTGGGGGTTGCTGGGAGGGGTAAAACGTCTTCGAGAACGCACGGAGGATTTCGCGACCTTGATGGATTTGCTCTCGACTTCATTTGCCTGGATCGACGGGAACAGTGTCAAATTCTGAAGGTGTTGAGACTTGATAGTGATTTTGCGATTTTCTAACAACAATGTAACAGCTGAGAATCAAGAACAACAATATTTCAGAGCAACATAAAATTTTCAGGATTCATGATAATGCAATGAAATCGTTGGGATTGATATATCGTCAGGATCAGTGACGTATCAGCCTACGGGCGACTTGGGTCCCAAGCAAAAGGGGGCCCCGAACACAAACCAAGATCCAAGATCCAAATTCTACGTTTTTCTCATAAAAAATATCAAAGTGGCCCCAACTAGTAATAACGCGCCACTGGTAACGATTAAGAGGGGCAATATAACGTTTTCAAGACTGAAGACAACAGGAGAAAATATTCTAGATTAATAACAGAATACAATCTTTAGAATTCGGAGAAACATAAAATTTTGATTTAATCTCACGAATGAAGAACAGCAAACGGAAATTCTTTCTGAAGAACCGTGGAGCGAAAAGCGACAAAACTCAAAGAGAAGGATGAAAGGAAAAAGATGCGAAGAGAATGCAACATGACTTTTAGCTGGAAATGTCCCGAACGATGTTAGGTCTGTTCTAAGCTTCCTGGATGTAGTTTCGGTGTAAAAGGGATGTGGTATTCCTTTGTGTCCGTCACGTGACGAACGAAACAAAATCGATTCTCGTCGAGAAATTCCGTTTCGTTCGTTCGTGTTCGTCAACTTTCTTTTTCTTGTTCATTTTTTCACTTTATCCCTCAGCCATTCTGTTTGCTTTTTCTCTCCGATTTTTATCTTTTATTCTCTCTTGCATGTTGTTTCCTTTTCCCTGATCTACATATTGTTCTATTTTATTCTATCTTCGTTCGTTTTGTCTTTTCGTTCTAACTTCTTTACAATGAAACTCGTTTGAAAAAACTGTACACGTGTATGTGTTATGTTGCTGTAAATGTATAATACAATAAAAAAACGTCCTAATCGTGGCGAAGACACGCGGGCGAGAGACATCGATCCGAAAGAGCGATCTCGCCACACAGACACGCGTAGAACGAAAGACAGATGACAGAAATCATCCGTGGTGAAAGAGGTGGTAGAAATTCGGTGGGTGCCACGAAGAGGGAATTGAAGTCGAGAGGAAATCCTCGAGGGAAACACGAGGAGAAGGTACACACGTATATCTGTGTATAGTATACGGGGACCGTATTTCACGGGGAACGAATCAATCGCGCGCGACCTCCGGAATCGTTTGCAGGCAGGCGAAACGAACGGGAAGAAGAGAAAATAAATGAAAAGAGAGCAAAAGAAAGGAAGAAACGGGGAAATGGAGGATAGAAGGAATAACTGCGGGTCACTCGCGTGATGCCCAAAGCGAGAAACGACTGGACAGGAGTTCTCCGGATGTCCGGATGTCGTGGGATGTCCTGGGACGTCGGCTACCAGAACCGCCATCCGGATTTCCGGTTTAGACGCCCGTCTACCCCCTTTGTGAGACTCCAACGTCGAACTGACCCGAATCATTCGCCTCGAAAACCTCTCCTCTGCTCGACGACGTCGACTCGCTCCTTTTTTCTCCTCTCGTACTCGGTTAGGTTTCATTCTTGTCCCGAAGGAGTCCGAGATCTTCATCTCCTTTCATGGATCTTTCTTTTTCCGACGTTTCCTTCGATGGGCTCTCTCCTCTCGTTTGGATTTACAGTATTTCATCGATATAAGTCCCCAACGTGGATCTGCCCAGGGACACTTACACGGCAAGGACACTATTCTTTGACTTTTACATAACTAACCCAATGACAAAACTTCTTTATTTTTCATTATTTTTTCATGGAATTTTCACGAACAAATTCGTGTAATTCTTGAACAATCGTGTCGACGTGTCCTTCGCGTCTGTTTCTCATTGGACAGTTTTCATTAATTTTTCAATTTCCACATGTTTTCGTCGAGGTTCGTGTGTTCAAAGAAATAGTTTTTAGCCTCTCGCGTACTCTATTGGATAGCATTTCATTCGCGTGCAGTTCACTGGACAGTTTTTAATCACCTATGCCTTTTATTCGAGAGTTTTTCATTCGCCTACGATTAATTGGACAGGTTTTAATCGTGTGTACATTCTATTCGGCAGTATTTAATTTTTGCACACTTGATTCGACGGGTTTCAATTCCCCGTAGGCTGTCTTTATATTTTTGTATGATCCGACCGATGCGTTTCAATTGCCGCATCAAGAGATTCTAATGAAAATATGAGAAAATGTTTTTCAGAATGTCGTACGACAATATAACGGAAACACTATATTAAATAGACGTATAACACAATGGATACTGAAAAACGCAAAATTCACAAAGCGAGCCTTGTCACGATAAATAACAGCTCACAGTGGCCATTTATTCCCGACACAATGGCGTATACAAATCTCGATTCAAAGACGCAAGCCGATCCATCGGAAGATCCATCAATCGCTCCAGATCGGAGCATCGACGACAAACATCGTTGCGGTATACAGAGCTCACAAAAGAAATCGAATCTTCCGCATAAAAGAATCCCTCGAGTCTAGTAACCGACCCTCTGGGAAATTAGCGTGGATCCATCAATACATCGCACAGTGGTCGGAACGGGCATTTTAACTGGACAAGATTATTCTAGCTTTATTTTAAGAATTAAAGCCGCAGTTAAGTGGGTCATTGGATTCGTCTCGACACCAGCTACAGCAATATCTAATAAAAAATACTTAGTGGCATTTAAAAAATTAACACGAGCATATTTTTTTATTAAAAAACGAGTTAATTTTAAAGACAGTTGAGAGTCGTTTTCGCCTATTTCGTGAGATGACAATTTTGTGAATTAATCCAATCTATTTTATGATAACAGTCGACTGCGCGTCGCGCTAATTAAACGGAGTCGGTACCCCTTTGATCCGGCATGCGTGGGAGGTGCATTTAATTAGCGTTGATGCGCGCAAAAATTCGGCGGCCGAAATCAAAGGGAAATGGAGCGAGATATCGGGAACACACACCGTGCAAACTGCCTGCAAACGATGCGATCGGTAGATACGATCCTCCGTGGTCGGTTTTTCGAAATAATGAGAGCAAAAATTAGTTTTACCACCAGTGTATGAAACAAAGATTAATATACCCACGTGTTCTCTAAAATTGTCCACGACAAAATAGATTTTCAGTGCAATCGAAATAACCGTGCTCATAATTGTATTTCTTGTTCCGAGATAATTCAAGGAAAGGGATATTAACGCTAAATGGATTCCGTATCATTTTACACGGTATCGTGAAAATTACATCGAATTCGTCTCGTTTAAAATAATGTTTTTTAAAATATTGACGCAATTAATAACATACATGTTCAGGGAATTTTTAGTAGACTGCGGATTTTATGAATTCGTGCAAAAATCAATTGGTGCAATTGGAAACAGTCCAATCACGTCGATGTATTATTATCTTTAATTCATTAAAATCTTCGAAAGGAAAATGAAATATTAATCTGTGTTTTGGTTCTTTCAATTGATCCAAACTAGTTTTATCTTGTACGAAGATCCGCAGTCTAGTAATTGCGGTCGAGTGGAGGTTTCTTGTAAATTATAGTGTACTGTGCAGAGTCGAGAAGATTGTTTGTGGGATTATAGAGAATTTGATTGGTTGTTTGAACTGTAGGATTAGTCTTTATTTCTGTTTACGATCGGTTAATGCTATGGCTTGATCGGTCTATCAACGTTCCTTGTTCATTTGGTTGTAAAATAACAGTATTGGTAATTTATATCGTATCTATTAATTTAATTCATTTATTAGATTTAACAAAACAATGGAAAAAATTTAATAATTAAAATATCATTGATGTATCGTAAAAGAAAATGTATTTGAGTTATGGGTACAATGATTGTATTAGTTTTAGTCAGTTCCTAGAAAATTGCTCGTGCCAATATTCCGGTAACGGATCATGGCAGCATTTTATTCGATAACCACCTTCTCATCTCCGCACAGTGTAACGTTGATAATAGATGCCCTCCCCACTTCAATTACGCGAAAGTTCTAGTCTACGCATGGCCAACAGAAGCGAAGTGGACAGTTATTACGACGACAAATGGTATCTGGGTGGTCTCTCCTCGAAAAACAGACTATAACAGTAGGGAATAGGTAATGTAAAAGGAGGGAATGGATGGGAAAAGCAGTGGAATCATCGGGGAGACGACGACGTCGCTGTGACGCCAGCCGAACATCACTGAAAACTACAGTCGGTCGCAAAAGTTCTGTGTACAGCTACCAAATTTTTGAACACTTGAAACAGAAACAAAAAGTACTTCGACGCGTTCACTAATTCATGAGTTCAATTCGCTTGAAATTCGTTTCCGACTTGTTTACAATCGAATGTAAATATGCCAACAAGAGAAACATACGTAAATCTATAAACAGTTCCCTTAGATATATATATATACATAGTACAATAATACATAATACTACGATAGCGATAACAATTATAACTGCGGATCTTCGTGCAAAATAAAAGTCCTCTGCATTCGTTGCGAAAATCAAGAGCCACTCAGAGACTTCCTTCTTCGTTCGATAACTTTATCTAATTACCCATTTTGATTGAGAACAGGGCCGGCATATTTACAAATGCTGTTACATATTATATATGTTTTAGAAGATGAATATTAAATAATAATACTAAATAATTTTTCACGCTATTTCGACATCAAATCTTTGATAACGTCATCAAAATCGATTGAATTTGCTAGTTCACTTTCTATTGAGAGAATAACCAGAGATGAAAATTTGAATTGGGTAATTTTCGTAGACCGCGAAGCCTCTCAAAACACGGGGCCGGGTTCCGACGAACGCGCTGAACCTGCCTTGCACCGGCCCGGATTGCAAACCACGTGAAAATACCGCAGTCTAATGATAACAAATCTATTTTATTTCTATTAACAAGTGTAACCTCCAGAATCCATCCAACTTGAACTAACCGTAAGATCGTAATATTCGTTTGTTCTGTGTTTCGATTTGAAATTTGTATTCTCTGTGTCAAGCATTCAGAATTCGTGTGGCATGTACAAACTTTTCCGACAGACGGTACACCTACACGTATGTATAAATCGGAGCGAAAAGAAGTATATACATAGTGTACGTATACACACACGACATAGATATTTTAATAAGAGAATCGTTCAAAAAGAGATTTACTGTATACATATATATATCTTATACACACACACGAATACATATACATATATATGTATATGTATAATGTATTAATAGTAGGACGTATATAGACGACACTCAATAGCAAAGCGTTGAAGTGATAAAAACCGTAAACGGGATCCGAAACGTTGCCGAGTTCCCGTGGTTCGTCGCTGGCCGAACGATCGTTGTCCTGATCGATAAGAGATCGATGGAGATCGATGAAATCAACGCAACACTTCGTGGAACCGACGCGATCCAAAGCTCCGAGCTTCCTTTTCGATAAAAAAAAGAGAAAACAAAACGGACCGCTTCGGACAGCATAGTCCAAGAATGATACGTTCTGCTACCGAGTACCTGATTCCATTCATCGAAATGCAATCCTGCAACGCGGCCCTCCAGTGCATCGAACGCGCCACATCGATGCACGCGATCTATACATACGATATACGTATGCCTTCTTCGTGGTCGTGATCCTGCTGATCATTTTTTCGCTTGATCATCGACCTGTTAACCGGCTGAACCAATTCATTTGTATTCGATTTCACTTTAAAACACCGAAATTACTTTCTTGCCAACCCAATAATTTCTAACAGAAATATTGCTCCAACGACTCCTAAATGGAGACTCCAAAACGTGCGTACTCAAAGTGTCCGAGTAACTAAAATTTCCTATAAGAATTACAAATCCAATTCACAGAGAAGTCGTCTACGCGTCTCCATCGATTACTAAAATATCGTAACATTTCGATTTCACCCATGCGAAAACTCACTCGTCAAAGCTCATCCGGTTAACAGGTCGCAGCCCCTGAATCGCGTCGGTTCTACATCGACGTTGTTACGCGGACGTCAATCAATCCCAGTGAAGTGGCAAATATCCTTCGTGAAACTAGCGAAATGAAAAACCAGACGAACCCGAAGAGAGAGAAGAAAAAAATCTGTCGAATCGCGATCCACGACGATCGGTATAGGTTCAGCGGCGTAGTCGCCGGGAATTTCTGGGAGCGGACGATCTCTCTTCTTCGTGCATTTACTCCAATTACTGTTGATCCGGCCGTGCGCGTCCTTTCAATTCCGCCGAGGCGCAAATTCTCGCGAGCGAAACGAGCGTAGCCGATCACAACCGAACCGGACCGAGGCAGTGGTGTGATAAATCAGTAAAATCAATGCCGTCGGATCAAGGAAATCGAGGGGAGTACAGTTTACCCCCTCTCCGATGACCAGATTAATACCAGTCCCACTCAGTGATGCCAGAAAGAGGAACCTGGAGGAACTTGCCCCTACGGCTGGGCCCCCACTCTTACTGCTACTAGTTCTACTGCGCACGGGCAACACGCGAACGTACCTCTGAACGTGACTCACCCGGGCAGAGTAGAGGTATAGCAGAAGTAAGAGTGGGGGGCCTAGGTTCCTCCAGGTTCCTCCTGGTATCACTGGTCCCACTGGCGCACTCATGGTGGGGGGAGCCAGCGGGCCGAGTCCCCTCCCAAAAAAAAGTAAACAAAACACTGGAAAATTAGTGGAACCGTAGAATAGCTGCTTCCTCTCCGATTTCGGTGATTTTTAGATACGTTATGTGTAAAACTAAACATTTTGGACAACTTTTCCCTATACATATTTTTGCTAAAAAAAGGTCATTTTGTTCAACTCGTCCACCCTAAGATTAAATCCTGGGTGCGCCACTTACCAGCCCACGGTCTTACTGTTAATGGTGAATGTTGGAGTATGCTCATGGTGTTGGAATGGGATAGTGGAAGCCTTGGTCGATTCTCTCGGCACTGCATTAAATATTCTATAGACGCAAGGTGTACACGTTGGATGCAAAAAAGCAACCCCCCCAACTGCGGGGCAACGCCGCAGGAGTTGCAAAACTCGTCGCGTAATGTGGAATATATCGGTGGTTCACCAGTACTAATCCAATCGTAAAAATTTGTTTACAAACAAGTTTCATTTATTGCACGAAGTGGTCTCATCGGTACGCTATTGTGTCGGTTTGGTCTTTGAAGCACCTAAAGATGGCGTCCCCCTACGAACCACGCAAACGAACGTCCCCAAGGCCGTTGCGTCCATCGAATATTTACCGTATCGTGCAAGATTTCTCGCGCGAGCGCGTCTAAAACAGTAACTATATTATGATGACGAGGTAGTGGAGCCCTGGGGAGGGAAATATTGGCGGGAAAGGACCGATATTTTACGGGGAGTTCGAGGTACCCCGTTTCATCGAGGATTTAACTTTACCGAGGCTAAAATCGCCGCACATCCCGGAGAAATCTTGCACAATATCTCACCACTGGTCCGAGGCTCGTGTTTATGCGCGACGGGGTGGTCGCTCGTTTTATTTCGCTTGGAGTCGTGTCCCTCGTCGGTTTTTCCCATCCCCCTGTTCCCTCCCTTTCTCGTTGCGTATTCCTATCTCTAGGTGTATCTATACACACGTATACGTCTGTGCGCGAGAGACCGAGCGAATTTTCCGTTCGTTCCGTTTCGTTCACGCGTACCCGCTCTCTTTCTCTCTCTCTCCACGCTTTCCTTTCACGTTTTCACGTCTCTGTTTTCCTTTCTACCCCTTTCGCTCTACCGCTGCTCCCCCCCGTTTCGAATAGAGATTCCACACACGCCTAACAGCTCGTGGGAAAATATTTTCACTCGCTAGAATTAAGAACTGCAGCCACGAATCGATGGAACGCTCCGCTCTCCTGTTTGCTCTGCACGTTCGTTGCAGAAAGATTCTTTGATGTTCGATTCGAGAAAATCGTTCAAGTTTGTTTTTACTGTGCCTCGGTCGCCGGTGAGGGATCGAATTCTGATTCGATGGAGCGTCCGAATTTCCTTTGAAATTCGCTTCTAATTCAAAATCATAAAAGATAAAAACTGAATTGGATGTTATTTCTTCCCCCTTAACGATTATGATAGAGGAGAAATCATATAGGGTTGGAACGCAACAATTCGTATATCACCAAATAATGTAACAAAATTCAAGAACTTTTTGGTACTTGTTTTGAAACAGATAGGTTTATTGTCAACGAACACGATTTCGCTGATGAGTTCGAATGATTCGCTTAGCATCGCGCTCATGAGAAAAATCCCGCGAATTTTCTTGAGGCCGAGGGTCGGGAGTTAATGTTTAAAGTAGTTTGGTTGAAGTGATTAGTGGATGAGGGTGTGCGCCTCTGGTTACGCGAGAGAGCCCTACTTATCTCCTAATGGAGCAGGCTAATCGACTAGGTACTTCTGGGATTGCCGGGAAACCCTGAACTACAATTACTGCCGTGGGCTCTATTAAAATTTGAAAAATTCAAGAAGCGGCTGCTCCAATCCCCTGACGAATTAATCAGATGTAGTTCGCTCGACGAGATGAACCCGTGAACACACACTAAAATCTGCATCTGCTTCAACTCGAGATGTCATGTTTAACGTTTGTCATACTTGAATTTTCTACGATTCGTCCCTCGCCTAGTTTCACCGTTGAGAGTAATATCAGCGTGGAAAGCTAATCAGATATTTGAAATAATTAATTTGTTAATTCAGTTTCCCAAATTCTGCGCGTTACAAAATCATTGGAATTTTGTAAATTGAAGAGCTCCGTATAATATGTATGTATAATACATTGTCACTCAAAGCTCCTAGAATCGCCATCAATCAGCGAAATGGCAGTGCCAACATTCGCATGAGCGCGAGCGTTCCATCGAACCGGATAGACTAAATGTAAACGTAGCCAGGTAGAACGGAAACTGCGAAGGACGTCGTGTTGCCCTTCGATGGAGATTCTGTTTGCCCTAAGGACGCGTTTCCGCGTGGCCAGCCCCTCATCAATCGCCATTCGATCGACATCGAATTGATCCGAGTAGTGTAGAGTCGATCGCGAGCAAGCGAAACACGAGACACGATGTACACAGGGTGTCCAAGAAATACTTCCTTGAAACGAGCGACTCCTGAGTTAATTTCAAACAACTTTTCCCTTTACGGAAAACTTCTCCGCGACTCCGTTAAGCAGTCATTCGCGAAATACACAGGGCCAATCAGCGGCAGCGTCCACTGTAGCGGTAAAATGTTTTAACGATATTAATTTTTCTACATGGGTTTAATAAAATTTTTCATTAATATTATTTAAATATTCAGATATAAAAATTAAAGCAGATAAACTTTTAGTATATTCGATAAAATTAAATTTTCTATATGAATTCGATAAAATTTTTCATGAATAACTGCTTAACGAAGCGGCGGAGAAAATTTTCGCAAAGGAAAAGATTCTTTGAAACGATCTGAGGAGTCCTTTTCAAGGATGTACTAGATTTTTGGACGATTCCGTACACTGTCTCATTGCTGAGAACACCGATTGCCAAATTCACACTTCAAATTAGCGAGCGCGTCCGACTAGCGAACGTGGATCGATTGCATTCCGTAATTTATATACGTTTTGTATGTTTTCTATGAGCCGTCTCGTAGAACAGTTTAGGGTTTTAGTTTAGGAATTGGCCATTCTAGATCGGTACCGAATTGTTGCACCTTTGGACTGATGGTTCGCGATGAGAAGACTGCTGATCTTTGAAATAAACATTGTCTGCACTGCGTAGACATTTATTTCTTTGTTGTTATAGCGTAGCAGGACGAACCGAACCAATATCGAGTTAGGCGCAGAATCAGTCTCGAAAATTAGAAGACTGTGAGTCGAGTACTTTCCCGACGTAGCCGACCAAAGTCAGTATACTTGCCATTTACACCAAACGAATTATTCGTTCTCCCGTTCAGTCTTACCTTTAAGCGTAGTTCAGTTACCTTTTTAAAGACAATCAAACTATCAATTCCGACTAACCAATTACACCTTACGAATTCTATTCTCAAAACTACCACGTCACGGTTCGTTTGGTTATCATTACGAGAGATGATTTACCAAATACATTAAGAAAAAAGCAGAAGTGGCAGACTCAACAGAGAAAACTTTGAGACTTTAATTTCGAACGTTAGGTCGAGTTGATTTCAGTGGGAACAAAACCTAAAAAGAGCTCTGCAAACGATCTACCGAGCCGATCGAGATCGACAAATGCAACGGCGATACGCACAGCTTGGACCAGCGAAAATAAAAAAAGTAACGACAAACATTTAAAAACAAGTAGCCTGTTCATGCGAATACGTTCAACGTACCTATTACAAGAAGTCGTGCACGAATTAGTCGAAACTGTATACGCGAAACGACCAAATAACGAACGAGCAAACATTAGTGCGAAAAATCTCCGAATCCGGACCAACGAGAACATTCGCGAGAGAAAACGAAAGAAAAAATGAAAACGAAAAAAAAGAAGTAGGAGAACAAAGAAACGCAGAGGAGCGATTTCTGTTCCCGCGGTTATGCGGGACGATCGTTTTCCCTCGAAGTCTAACAAAATCGATCATCTGGGGCTGGCCACGTTCTTCTGTAAATATTAATCAGTTCGGAGAACGTATCGAGGTTTCTATTCGATTTTACCAAAGGATCCTTCCTATCTATACATATATATACATACACATATATACATCTAAAATACAATTACATACGCGAATTCGCACTTTGTCTCTATTCTCTCTTTCTCGAACTGTGTACAAGCCACGGTTAACTATGAATCACGTATCCCTATCTCTAGCACCTAATACCAGCGAAACGTAATACCTATTACTCTCTAACTCTTTGATCTATCGTTCTAGTCCTTTGTCTCGGCAACAAGCTGGCCGAGACTATTTGCACGATACACTCGTAGAAATCGGGGCGGAGACGCGTCGCGGTAAACACGTAGGACCATTCCGAAATTTCGCGCGCAGTCTCCCGCCGGCGAATCGATGCGACGGCGGCGTCTACGAAACGCCCGCGCCCGGCGACCGGCGCGAAACGCGTTCCGATCGGAGTCGCCAGATCAGGGGAGCTTACTCGAATTCAGGGGAACGCGGTTACCCTCTCTCTTTGCCAGTACCGGATTAATCTGGCGACTCTCCGATACGTAATCGAAAGAAACCTTTGCCCGGGGAGACGCTGAGACACTCCGAGCCTGAAAATCGGCAGGACGAAGAAAGAAAAACGGAGATGTCGCTCTTTCGCGGAGAAAAGAGGAAAGAGTTGGATTTCGAGAGAGACGATTGTTTCTAGCGGATACTGGAGACCGCGGTTTTGAACGTGTAATACAGTAATCCCTCAAATGATGTCCAACAGGCGGACAACGTTTGCACCCAAGACTTGTTTTTCTGATTTATGGCTGCGTCTACCGCGACTTCAATTGAGAGTCGAACGTAAGAAAGGACAGAATGAAGCACGGAACTTTCTTTCGTTGAGTTTTTAATTTGCAAAATTGTTAGTGTTGTATTATTGATCGAACCAGTGCGCCGAAATCATCACACATTTATTATCAATTTTTCGATCGAAAAACTACTTAAGTATACAACTTGTCGAAATTTATTGTTGTCTCGATACGTAAACGAATGATCAGTATTCTAGAAACGATAGAAATTCAAACAAGGATGCAAATACATGTTCGAGACTACGATCTCCAGTATTGATCATACACGGATCGAGATCCAGATTCGTCAGCTACGCGTGAAAGAGAGATCTCGATCCTGAGTCCCGCAGAGCAACGTCTCGCGAAATCAAAGGGAGAAGTCTCCGATTTTCAGAGAAGTAGCAGCGTCCCGAACTGAATTACCCCGAGACCGGTCGGAACAATCATCCTTGGCTGCTTTTGTCTGTCCTGTGGTTGACGGCAGTGGCCAATTGGATTATGAAAGTTTCATTGGTCGAAGAGGAGGTGAGTGGAAAGCTCGAAGTAAAGAAGCCGGTCGCCGCGTTTGTTTTTCAGGGACGTCGGCGTCGTCGCCGCGAGACTAAAGTTTACACTGTAAGATAGAGAACTTTGTAAAGTATAAAATATAGCATATATATATAGGAGAAGTGTGGGAAGGGGCTAGCCCTTCGGAGAAAGGCGCTCAGTCACGCGAAATGGTGAAAAAACGAACGAGAAGAGACGAGAACGGATGTTGCACATTGAATCTGAGTTTTGTACCGTGAAGCGAAACATACCACAAGTTCTGCTCGCCAGTAGATAGAATATACACGCGTGTATATATACGTAAAAAATATATATATACATATATATATATATTGTATTGTTGCGTTATTGCCTAAAGTTAACGATAGGTATTCGTTATCGCGAAGAGAGAGGCCGGCGGAGTCGTCTCTCGTCAAGAATTTCCGATTCGCAAGTTTTTCGCGAGAGATCTTCTCACGGTCGACTCCTTCTTCTTCCTCGCCATCAGGAGCGTCTGTCCGGTGATTAGGATGATTGTAGATTACGATATAAATAGTCCTGTTGTAAATAGATGATGAAAATCGCTGATTTTATGATATACACAGCGCCCCGTCCGTTGGAAACCTCGCGGGAGCGACGAACCTCGAATAAACCGCTGCGCCGGTTTCGAAGGATACTTCCATCGAATGAAAAACTGTTTCGAGGTTCGTTTCACGGGCATTTCTAACGGACGGCGCCGGAACATTCGTCGTTTCGTTGACCGTTTCTTCGCAGGTCGTTCAGAGGCCTCGAATAATTCTCGCTGTTCGATCGATTGCTAAGATCCACGGTGGACAACCAGGTCCCGACTAGTCACTAAGGAATTCCGATAGAACGTAAGTCCTAGCCAAGGTAAATCGACGAGTTTCAATGTAACTTCGTTAGGGGAGACACACAGACACACGCAAACACATACACACGCGCAGAACGTCGAACGAAGACGATCCAGTGGCGAAAATACTACACCGCAGAAATACGGGAACGCTGTCCGTTGAATACTTCACGGTATTTATTGTTCTTTACGCTGTCCCAATGTTACTAGGCGAGTTTCTTTCGCGAACTCTCGAACGAACCTCGAGATGCCTTTGTTCACACCTTGCCTTGCAATTCTGTCAAGTGTGGTCTCTTTTCATCGTTATAGCCATTCATCTACAGGACCAGTCGCGGGTTTATTTATTATTCCGAACGCAACAGTTGTTCGTTCGGTTTGATCATCGGAAATTGGATAATTAGTGGACCATCTTTATACACTCTCGTTCCACGAGTCGCCGGACACTTGTTCAAATTTGGATGCTGAGGACTTCCTCGATTAAACATTGCTTCCGACCTAGAATATTTCCATACCCTACGATTTTTCAAATTCGATGGGCACGAAATTACCTACCTAATACAATGCCTAAATGTTTAGTAATTGATTTGATACTTGATAAACGATATCGTGAATAATGCTAGAGCAATTTTGATTGGCGCCGCGTTTTCCAATTTGGCTCCCAGAGTTGTCCACAATATTGCTCAAATAGCGTATGTAAACATTTAATTTTCCATTCAAATATTATCCTGCGATAGCTAAATCTAATCAGATGAAACAATCAAATCATGCTGGAAGCTTGTGTTCTTTAATTACCATTTCGCCCGGTGATTTATGGACGAAATTGTAGTAAATAAATATTGCAAACCACGTTCCACGATGAAAATGCTATCGAGTCTGTCTCTAAATATATTTCGCGTTGCCTCACGCTATGTTATTTCTCTACGAAGTCTGTCTCTAATTCACTTTTATTGCGCGTTGTTTACATCGTGCTCTCATTTGGAAGTCAGTCTAGCGGTGTTCGGTCAAAGTTTTCTGTGGAAGATAATGGTGAAACAATGGGACAAGATTGACAATTGTAAGGCAAGGTGTTCGCTTTTCCGTGTAGCTCGTGCGCCCGAAAACGTTTCCGTTTCTCGGTCCGGCCCGCATTTCGATACACGTCACGCACGAACTTCCGTTATCAGCGACATTCGCGCCATACAACGAAACGCGATTACGTTTTACGTTGCGCCGGTGTGAAAGCGTTCGCACGATACACCCTGTATCGCTCGCATCACCGGGAAACACTGTTTAACTAACCCAGAGACAGCCCGGCCCAGGAAGGTCGAGAATTATCAACCGATCGGTTTATCTCGCTGGTCTTATCGATACCGATAACGCTACTCGACGATGCACTTTGACTCGGCGATGATGCGACCAGACTATACGATTTACAACAAAGCTGGCCATGGCAGGGGCCCCGGGCAGAGTCTACCTATTCGTTATATATTTCTAAATGAAGTTCCTTTAAAAGTTCCTATTACTTTCGTGCTCTCTTCTGTAACTGCGGACTTTTTATTAGATGCATTTATAACAACATTGGGTATGTGGGTATATCGTGAAACTTTTAGCATCGTATTTGAGACGTTTCTTTTTTGAGAAAGATTTAATATCTGATTCCCGAGATGGCCCAACCACGTGCAAAGATCATTTGAGTCTTCCGATTCGTTCAAGCTCGATCACGCGAAGAGTATCGATCTTCCTGGGCCGTTCTTCTTTCTGCGGACCGACAAAGCTTTATCTTCCGTCTTCTATGTATAATTCCTATTGTACAGGAGAGCGTGGGTGGAACCCGTCGGGGTTCCCCCTAAAATCGTTGTAAGACGTTAAGCCGTTTTATGCCTATGCTCATTATTATTGGCATTATTACGCGGTCCGTTGGTCGTCCGTTAACTTCGAACCGTTTCGATCCAAAACAGAGAGGGAGAGAATAAACGAAAGAACAGATTCCCTGTTCGACTACGAAAAGAAGAGAAGAAAAAAATCGAACAGCTGGCGGACGACCAACGGGCAAGCGACAACGTGTTAATTGTTGATGTACGATCTCGTTGAGAACCCCTAAAAATCTAGAGCCGAGGGAAGCTCCTGGCGAGAGCGATGATTCGATAACAATGATTTGGCGGCCGCTTGCCACCGACGCAACGGAACGGAGAACTCAGGAAAATATATACACACCGTTGGTTTCTGTGTACGATCGGAGCAGAGAGTGCACGATCAAAATGTAAAAGATATTTTAACTGGTTCCACTGCTCCGTGAACCGTTTCTCAATCGTTTCTAGAGATCCCTCCGAGGACGTTGCTCGGTTGCAAGAGGCCGCGTGTGCCAGTGAGAAACGTAACGAGCGACCGACCGTAAGAATCAATTCGTTGTAATTGAGTCGAAAGTGCAAAATATACAGACAATTAAATGTTATTACAACGGCGAGCTTTTTATTCAAAACCCACTGCCGCGTTCCCGGAATCCTGGCCGAGGCCTTCGGCGAAAGCCCTAGCTGGAGTTTTGGGACTCTCGGCGAAAGCCCTACCTCAATCTTCCACTAGATCCCCACGATCCCAGCTACAAGAATTGACGAGATAGATTTCTGAACAAAAATGCTAATTTAGGTAGAGTTCTTGTATTTCCGTAGCAACGTTTCAGATCAAAGCCATTACCAAGATTATATTATACGCTTGTCTATCTGTTTCATTTTTCTTAATGGCGTCATAAAATTAAAAACTCGATACCTAATTAAGAAGAATTAAGTATGTAAGCTTTCCGCGAACAAATCTACGAATCATTGCAGTCGCATGACACACCACCACGTCACCTTGTACAATCTAATCCAGATCATACCGAATCCACGGAAATCCAGTGTAATCGTCGAGTGAGCCATTTTATAAAAACCTGTATGTCACAGGCGAATCAGTTACCATAGTTCCCACAGAGTTAGACCCGCTAACGAATCGAGCCTGCAGCTGAGGATCGATCCACACGATTGTCCCGTTGTTCTCAAGGTTTCTTTTGTCCTACCGAAGCCATGGATGTTTGAACAATAATAATCGTTTCAGCGTTTCTAGCCCGGTGGCGCCCGAAGACAACTTGCGAATTAGCCGACTGATATGTCGCGGCGAGAACGCTAATTGTTTTTCAGAACGGTTTGATTGGCGTCGAAATGGCCCCATTGTGCCCGTGGAACAATGCAACTCTGGATCGCTGCACAGCCACGATATAATATCCAGCATGGTTGCGAACGTGTCGGAATAGAACCGGGATCATACGTTCGCCTAAATCGACGCAACTTTGCCAAACTTTGGACAGCTAAACTGCGGATTCGAGACCTCCTCCTATGACATTTGGCTAGACAAACATCTGTATTGTAACTTGGAAACCTCCTCGACAGCCTGAGACAATTGAGCTCCCCAGGGAATTTCTGGGAACAACTTCTGAGAACTGTTAGATTTTGCAAATTGTGAAGTTGTTTGAACAATCAGACAAACTTAATCCGAAATGTATCGTTCTCGGACTCGTTCTAATCAGGACTATGTCCGATATCTGTCGATTGAAATCTCGTAATAAAATAATACAACAAAAGAAACGAGTTTTTATCATTGGATTAGCATTATCTGAAATAACGTTATGCAGAAGTGGGACCGGGTCTGTTTTGTGACAAAAGCGTCGAAAGAAACATTTCTAATTGAATTACGTTTCCGAGACTTTTTGTTAGTGCGGCAGAAATAGATCTCAGTTGAGAGCTGAACGAATAAAAACAAATTAAAAAAAACGAACAATATCGAAACTCGTGCGCGGTCCCAATTATTTTAAGACTAATTCCTTATCACGTTACGCAAACATCGCGACGAGTAATGGGTCCGAATTCTTTCGAAAAATCGTTCGCATCTCTATCCCGTGTATCAAAAGACATTGTTACAACAAGAGAGGCAACTAAGAATGCCAGTCTATTATCGTTAAGTAGTTTCCTATGTTGCACAGGGCCCAGATATCGGTCATTCGATCGCCGTTCGAGCGATTCCATTTTTACTGAGAAATCGGCGGAAAAGTATGTCGCCACGCCGGTCGATTCCGTCGTGCGATAACTCGCGATAAGTTGTATTATAAATAAATAAAACGATAAGCCGACACCGAGCCGGGAGAATTATTCACGCTTAATCCGATCGGGGAGCTCGTTTCCGGCCCGAAACATTCATCCGCAGCTTCTCCGCATCTATTGTTTTCGTCCCGCGGTAAATCAGCCGGCGAGATCCGGCTTTCGGGAGATCTCGATCATTTTCGCAGTCCGAAACGCGAAATAAAAACAATCGGATCATACCGGAGTTCTATACGATACGGGTCTGCCGATTTTTATAGATTTCGCACGGAGAGCCGTCGCCGTCGCCGTTGCCGATTGTTTATTTCTTCAATGTTTGTCCGCGACTTCGGAATATTCGTTCGAAATCTTCCTCTCAACAGATTTTTTCGACGGATTCTGATATTCTTAATCTGCGATTTTTACTATAACATATGACGAAGTCAAAAAATGTATTCAATAAATTCCCTAAGATTATCTAAAATTGTGAAGATGCTTCCCCGAGGAATTATTTACCAAATTTATTTCTTTGAGTATACATTATTGGAAAAATGGCGAAAAATTTGGATAGATGCGTTCTACTTACGTTCATAACATAATGTGAAATAGTTACTTCTAGAGCTCGGAAAGGATTGCAACAACATTTCCCTTACTCCTGCCCTTTCGATCTAATTGCGAGATGGGATTGGTGTTTGCTCGCGATCGTCGAAGACCGGCGGCAATTGTTTGCAGAAAAGCCACGTCTAAAACGAACAGGTTTTCGTCGGTTCCAGTGTACAAATACTAAATTGATTTTCATTACGCCGCCGACGCGATGGGAACGCGTCCGTTAATGGTTCACCGCGGCTAACGAAGTTAATATCAACGGGTAGCATACTCTCTCCCTCTCTCCCTCTCTCTCGCAGCAACCGTACAATTTCTCGCGGCCCCGAACAATGTTGTCTTCATCAGCCCGCTTCAATGGAAAAGAGTCGGCCAATTTCCTTTTTTAATGAACAACCCTAAAAGAAGACTTTACGCAGGTGAGTGTCGCTTTATTGATTTAATGTTCGGTGTAACCCTTTCACCGCTAAATCGTGGTGTCGAGATACCTCGTCCACAGCAACGATTTTTCGACATCGTGGAAACGAGAATCTCGTTCGTTGTAGCGAAAGGTCCGATGTTCTTAAACACAGCTGTGGGAAAATAAGAACGAAGAAAAACGTGGGAACTAAAATTCCAATAAGGGAATGAATATTTTACAAAATTCCTTAAGGGATCAGAGAGTGGTAGAATCGAAAATGGTAGAGTTTGCATAAACGTTCAGCGAGTGTTCCCCGATCGTGAAACGCGGAATCATTGTCGCGTGGGAGCATGCTCGTTTCCGCAGACGAATAAACAAATAAATCGGCATTAGCCGGACGCGTCCGCGCGAGGAGCGTTGCGCCTCGTTGCCTTGTTGCTCTTCCGACAAAAAAATCACGCCCGGCCGAGGTAAACGCGTTACGCTATCGATCGCGAACGCGAAACTATAATAAACGATAAGCCGAGCATTCGCCGGAAAATACTGGCCGTCCCCGATGCGATGCAATGATCCCGGCGAGATACGAGCGACAACGTGTCGCCCTCCAATTTACAATAAACAAAATGGAACAACGTTCGCGGAACCCGCGTATCGCTTAGGAAGAGGTTTCGCGATGAATTACGCGAACGCGTTCAAGTATTTCGAGGACGGTACACCATCTTGAACCGCGAGCAAACGGTTAACCGATGCCATTAATTATTTTCGGGCCGGGTTTCAGCGCAAAATGCGAAACGAGAACGAAACCGAGCTGCGTCCTCGCCGATCGAACGGTGCCGCCTTGTTTTTACGAGTCTCGGGGAATTTTAATTAACCGATGGCTCGAGGAATTAATTACGAAGCTCGTTTGGAAGAACTGTTCTCTGGAGAAAATTAAGTTCCCCATTGTGTAACAATAATGTATAACAATGTATAATAATGAAAGCAATTACGCAACAACGTAACAAGAAGCATTTAGGTAATCGTGAGAGGACCGGCTAATAATTGAACGCCACGATTCGAGACGTTGGCTAGCGCTCTTTGATCAGAAGGATCCTGTACGTTCATCGAGTGCTATGGCACTCGACGCACACGTGGTGGACATTGCTCGTACATCGCTCAGACATCGCTCCGGCGTCACGGTTATCGTTCGTCTCTTGACGAACAAACCAGAGAAAAATAACGACGTGCCATTTGCATAGTCTCCTGGAAGATAACGAATGACCCACTGTAAGTCGGTCGATTCTTCTCGCTTATTTCCCGTCTGTCGCTCCAGACCGAGTGGCTCTCTCGAAAAGAAATGGCGGCGAGACTAACGAACGAAGAATTAATTCTAGAAGCACCAAAGCCAAGTGAAAAAAGTCGATGGGACCTCTCCGTCCTTTGTAATCTCTCATAGCACTTCTTACAACAAAAAACTGAAAAACTCAAAAACCTCCTCCGATACTTAAATGTTCAGTAGTTGATTAGATACCATCGTTTTTAATACTCTAAACAATAATTGGGACAATGGTATAGCAATTTTTACTGGCGAAAGAATGAACGTTTAGTAATTAATTGGATGTCAACGTATTTAGTAATGCGAACAATATTTTCAATAATGTCAAAGCAAGTTTTAACGGCGACTTTGATTCAACACTCGATGAATGTCTACCTAACTTCAAACTAGTGCAACGTGCACGTTCGAGCGGGTCAATTAGATCGCTGATTAAAATCACGATACCCGAGCGAGGAACAGATCGATCGAACAATAACAGTTTCATAGGAAAGTTGAGCGGCTCTCTACGTGTTTGTGTCCGTCCGATGAGGTTTGATATCGAGAGATGCTGCCCGATATCTCGAGCCCACGTCCAAACTACTTCGGATAGGCGCCAAGATCCACAATGCCAAGGGAGGTAAATATCAATTCGTTGGCAAGAAGCGTTGCAATACCTCTTGACCATTGCGTCGATAGGTGCTCGAGACAAAAGTCCGCGGAAGTTCTCGGACATCCTCACATAAGGGAGCAAAGCCTGAAATAAATCTGACCGGCTCGAAGTACATACCAGCGAAAACGTCCCGAGAACGCTGTACGCTTACAACGTAAATCTTACACCAACAGGGCCGAGTCTATTTGTCCATTTCTTTTCGTCTATCCTAACCCGGTTAGTTCATCCACCACCCCGCGATATTCTCTAATACCGTTCATCATCCTGTTATCTCACCGGCTTGCCAAATGCCAGTTCCTATCTCCAAAGGTAGCCAGCGAAATGTCCATTTCAGCTGCGATTACGTAGAAAATATTTTTACCGTTTTCTTAAAAGCGAACGTTCCATTTTGTTTCTCCGAAAACCAATTTCACGTTGTCCACAGGGAGCAATATCATGCTGCAGCATTTTTGAAAATGTTCAGAAGCTGTAAACGCACACGGATTGGCAATCTAGTTATTAATTATACGGTTGGAAGAATGGTCCACTGTCTGAGGGTGAAAATAATATGTTATTTGAACAGTGGAATAAAGTATATCGTATAATTATAAAAAAGTTCTACTATTTTAAAAGGTGGACGAACACTTTGTACACTCGCTGTATGTCTTCTCGGCTAATTTAGGCAGCTCTGGCTGAAACGAAATTGGTAATCTAGTTTTGTACAACGAAAAGGATGGACGAGAAAGCCTTCGCTGTTGCTCTCGTCGAGCGTAAACAATGGCGTGGTCACATTGCCGAATCGGGTACAAGGAACAGGCTTGATAAGGACGCAAGAGTCACCATGATAATGGAGATAAACCACGATAAATCGGTCGCTGCTGAAAATATATAACAGGACGAAGACGCGACGCCGCAATCTTTTCTTTTCTTCGCGCGCCAGTCGACTGTCATGGCCAAGTTTCGCGGACGTTTGCTCATTTTTCTTGCGTTCCTCTGCACCGGTGCACGCTGCGCGGAAAAACTCGACGACAAAGAATGGTGGGAAACCGCGTTGGTTTATCAGATATGGCCGAGAGGGTTTCAGGACAGCGATGGAGACGGCGAAGGAGATCTTAGAGGTACGTACTTGCCGCTGCTTGTTCTAATTACTTTGCCATTAAGCTAACTCGTTAACTCGTGAATAGACTACGGATCTTCGTGCATTCGTGGCTTCTGAAGATATTGAAAAAATGCCGAAGTATAGAATATAACGAAATTTAAATTAATTAATAATTAATGTACCTAACACTCGAAAAATGGTTTTTTTGCTCCGTTCGAATCACTGTGCGGCGCGGCGCGGCGGGAAATTTAAACTTCGGCCGTTTCTTTAATATCAGCTGAGCTGCGAGAAAAAACGCGGTTACTGGGCGAGATCTAATTTATCGTTTGCTGGTTGTAGTACCAGCTGAAGTTATGCGTTTGAATTTATGCATTTCTGACGTATGCAACAGTGCAAAGTACAGGAAAACGTGTTTCATTTTATTCTGATTTTTCAACGATCCTCAATGAAAATGGAAATTTGGAAATAGAGATTGATAGTCAGTTGGTAATGCAGCATAACCAGCCACACTACCGTTCGATGTGAACTGGTTTTCCTGGAACAAGAGAGTTTGTTATCTGCGGAGCACGATTTACCATTGGAATAATGCGCGCGGAGGGAATACTGTGAATTTTGAAAATTCGATCTATGGTTGCGGGTTTATAATAGAATTACTCATTAAAATTAATAATTCGAGCTTCTAGCTTCGATGTACAAAGGTTCTCAAGAAATTGAAAAATATGGGTCTCGTGTGCAGGCATCATCAACCGCCTTGATTACATCAAGGAACTTAACGTCGATGCTATTTGGCTGAATCCCATTTATCTGTCGCCTATGATCGACTCTGGATTCGATGTTGCTAAATATGATTGGATAAATCCAATATTCGGTGATTTCTCCGACTTTGATTCACTCGTCAAGGGAGCACATCATCGTGGTGAGTGTTATTTTAAATCGTAGAATGCACTATTTTCAATGAATTGAGCGGTTCCAAAAATTGCTTATCTCGCAACTTTTCTCGCATTTATTATAACAACCGCGGTTCCAGGTATAAAAGTGATTTTGGACCTTGTACCGAATCATTCCAGTGACCAACACGAATGGTTCAAATTATCTGCGTGGCGTGCCGAAGAGTATAGCGATTACTACGTATGGGCAGACGGTTCTATCGATAAAAATGGCAGACGCGTGCCTCCTAATAATTGGGTACGCGAATGTTTTGCCGTAAAGACTATTTAAATCGATTCTTATTCACAACGAATTCGATTCAATTCGTCTATCAACGAGATAATTTCGTTGATCGGTAAAATCCTAGAGGGTGTAATATCGTGCTCTCTGCTTTCATTTAGGTGAGCACCTATAGCAACGAGCCTGGATCAGCATGGACATGGGAGAGCAGAAGGCGACAGTGGTATTACCATAAATTCCACGAAAGTCAACCTGATCTCAACTTGAGAAATGAATACGTGTTGAAAGAACTACTGGTATAATACAATAATAATTGTGCGATGGTATCAGCGCACAGATTCGATCAGTGATATAACCACTAGCAATTTTGCAAATTAATTCAATAATTCAACGCTGTATCTTCGATTTCGCAGAGTGTCATCGGCTTTTGGCTAGATAAAGGAGTCGATGGCTTCCGGATCGGCGCTGTATCATACTTGTTCGAAGACAAGGATCTGAGAGACGAACCTGTCGCTGGAGATTACACCAGCGGATTACCTGAAAACAAAGATCTCGTGTACAAATTTCGCACGTACATCAATAATTGGACATTCACCAAAAAGTCAACCCCAAAGTAAACGCAACAATATCATTCTTCTGTACAGGGTGAACCATGTATCGTGATCGGATAAACTAGCTTAATCGTTTACTTACAGATTGCTGATCTTAGAATCCTACGATTCCGAAGACAAACTGAAAGCGTTTTATGGCAATACTACCAACGATGGTATTCCCCCATTCAATTTCCGTTTCATTTCTTCCATACACAGCAAGAGTACAGCTACACAGATTAAAAAAGTTCTCGAAGATTGGTTGGCCGTCATTCCCGATGATGCGTGCACGAACTGGGTGGTAAGACAATGATGTAGTAATATTTTGTTAATTTTAGTACGCTTTTTCTTTAATTTTCGTTATTTTTCCATTAAATCCTCCATTTTTTCAATATCAAATATTCTTCTCGATATAAGTATATATACATTACATTTTATATTAATTTGCAGACTCTTGAAAATGGTCAGAGTCTGGATCGAACCGTCGAGAATTAAAAAAAATATTTTTTGAATTGCAAAATTGCTTATTTTTACCAATTGATCGGACCTGTGTTCCGAAAACATAATACATTTTCTATAATATTGTTCAACGATTTGATCATGCACTTCTAGCTTTCCAACCACGACAACTCGCGAGTAGCGTCCAGAATTGGCCTGAATCGCGTGGACGGTCTCCACATGCTCAGTTTGCTATTACCCGGACAAGCGTACACCTATTACGGGGATGAATTAGGAATGTTAGACAGAGAGCTATCATGGGCCGAAACGATTGATCCGATGGGAAGATCAAGAACCAAAGAGTCTTATCACATATACTCCAGAGATCCTGCTAGAACGCCGATGCAGTGGAGCATGAACGCATCGGAAGGATTTTCGAACAACACCACCACCTACCTACCAATTCACCAAGAGTATAGAACCAGAAACGTGGAATCGCAACGGCAAGAACAACGGAGTAACTTAAACATTTACAAACAGCTCTCTGCACTTAGGAAAAACATAGTGTTCACTCATGGGGGCTACGAATTAGCTACCTTGAACAATGATCGCGTGTTTGTCCTGAAAAGGTGCGTAAACTATGACGCTACAGTAAAGATCCAAATGCTGTCTTGCAGGCGTATTCTGGACGGACAGCGTTTGAACCCTAGACTTGTTTTAAACACGGATCAGTTTCTTTCTATTCTCGTCGTAGTGGTGTTCACACCGATATATGTTCAGGACCTCGATCCTGGACAGCATTTGGATCTTTACTGTATAATTCATACCGTTGCTCGAAGAGACTTTTTTTTAATTTTCATGTTCAATCGTGTTCATAGATATCTGGTGGGCCATCCTTCGTATATCGTCGTTATCAACGTAGGACTGCGCGAGGAGAATGTCGATTTGACAACGTTGTATCCAACGATTGATGCATCCATGGATATCGTTGTTGCTTCCAGCAATGCTGTTTCAAACATGTTAGTTGAACTCTCTGTTTGATGATCGTTGCGACTAGATTGCGCATTTTATGTGTTAACGAGAAAAATTGAACGAGTCAGTGTCAGTTCATTGAAAGAAATTTTCAAGTATACAGTGGGTGGACAAAGTGTTCGTACACTTTTTAAAATGAAATAACTTTTCTATTATAAAATGTGTACGAACACTTTGTACACCCACTGTAAATCATTCGACAACTAGACACGCGAAGTCATAATAGATGTCCATCCCGCTCGTGTACCGTAAATGTAAAATAATAGAAGCGGGGTGGACAGCTATTATTACTCGAAGCACATCCTTCAAGAAATTGTCGATATTTCTTATGTATATTGCAACTTTTAATTAATATGGATGATTCGCTGTTTAGGAGAGCAATTCCCGCAGACAAACTGATCCTCAGTGCGAACGCAGCGTACGTGTTGAAAGTTAAGGAGATGGTGCAGACAACAGACACGCCGTCAACCACGAAGAAGCCATGCAACAATTCTCCTAGCAACTCGATGGCGGTGTTAGAATTAATAATAAGCATTGCCGTGGCATTAATGCTGTCCAAATAGTAATCCTCAACGCTTCGATCGTGTACGATCTCGAATAAAAATATTCGCACAGCTATCAAATCAATTTTGAATTGCACGATTCTACGTAGATGTGAAGAATAAACCGATAGTCTGTAATTATAAGGTTCATTTTCACTGTTGGCACGATTGTAGTGCAACAGTCGTAACAAATTATCAATTCACCCTTCTACGCTACCAACTGGTACCATAGTATTACCACCTGAACGGTAGCTTTGAATCAAACATTTGCTGCGGCGATTGCTTTCAGAGAATTCATTATTATTTCATCGCGTTAGGTCAACTCGGCAAACAAATTTCTCTTTACTTTCTTCACTCGTTTCGCTTGCAATTTCTCTTTTACTGGAATCCTATATTACAACCGCAACGCGATCAAAATTAGAAATATAACGCACCAACAATTTTCCTCTGTTCTTCATACGAATTCGTACGCGTCGCTCTACAACTTCGCCAACTGCAATCACCTGCGACGATAAAACTTTCGTGGAAGACCTCGTTCTGTTTTTACACGTTCCCTAAAGTCGTCCACTGCCGTATGGAAGCTCGAAAGCGCAGAGCAATCTCGGGGAGTCGTCGACGTCGAGACGAAGAAAATAAAAGAGTTGTCGGTGATTGTAGGTGCAACGGTCGTAACAAACTTATAAATTCACCCTTCAGCGGTGGATCTCAGCCGTGCAACATATTATTAGGGGTTTACTGATTTACCCTTGATTATCAATTCATCGCGTCGGCGTTTTCTTCGCCGGGTGAATATCAATTAGCGTTTCGCGGCTATACGACGGGCCCATGAAAGAGGCATCGCTTCCTGGTCTCGTTTGCAAAATGTAAAATGTTCCTGCGGTTCCCGGGGCTGCGTAACAATTAATTTCACGTTCAGCCGAGGCAAGAGGAACGCTGTCGTTATGTTCGATAAAGCAACGCCGGAGAAGGCAGTCAACTTCGCACGACTAGCCGTGTCTTTGAACATGTACTGGCCCCTCGAGTCAACCACCAATCAATTTTCGAGGGTTCTATACAATGTTCTAAAAGCCCTCAGCTTGCTCAACACGATCACAGTGTTTCTACCATTGTTGTACTCTGCCTACTTAAATCTGATACGCAAAGACTACGTCCACTTCTCGAGCGCAGCTACCATGGCGCTGGCTTCCATCCATGTCATGGGACAGATCGCAGTCAGCTTCTTTCAACACGATCGGCTACAGGTCAATTTCCAATCAACTTTTTTGGATTACAGTATATAAAATTGAAATAATGTTCTCTAATGATCAAACTCTACAATAATATAGCTAATATGTAAGTATACTCAAACGTTTAAATTCGGATTTGAATCCATTCGTCAAACACCACGTTTCCTATAAAAAATGTTTAACTATTCTTATTAAACATTTTCAATAGCAAACGTGGTCTTTGACGAATAGATTATTGTAGAGTTCGATGGAACCGTGCACCGAGAACATTATTCCAATTTCAAAACATTTACGATCGAGAAAAATTCATTATGTTTTACAGTACATGTATAGAATTCTGTTTGAAATAATGTGATTTAAATATAATGATTGGAAGTTGAATTGGAATTTAGATTTAACATCATTTTGAGACGTTCACCAACAACTTCGATAAACCGTTTCCAGTACCTGATCGAAGAAATGGTGAATTACTTTCGGAACATGAAGCCGTACGAAAGGGAAGTGTACCAACGCTACGTAAGGAAGTATTCGCCGTTTTACGGGGTGTGTACCAGTTGGAACGCGTTAGCAGCGTTCTTCGTGATGATCGGGCCTTTTGCCACGAGAGAATTATTCCCAATGGCGGCGGAGTATCCGTTCCCAGTCGATCATGGAATAGTCAGGTGTACGATCTACCTGCAGCACTCTTACCTTTGCGTGCAGTGTATGTGCACTCTGAACTCGAACATGATAGCCGCGATACTGCTTTTGTTCGCAGCGGGGAGGTTCGACATTTTGATGATTGATCTACGGGCTGCTACCAGCATCGACGACTTGAGGAACTGTATCAAGCAGTGCTACGTCATCAGAAGGTAAGATCATCCCTGGATCCTCGATCTTTATGCGAAACACAAAGTTTCTGTATCAACTACGACAAACCATTTCACATAATTTATTCAATTTATATGTCAATTTACAATTTTTCCTCAAATTTTAAATTCGAAATAAATGTCGGTAAAGAATAGTGTCTCCCTCTCCCGATGGATCAAAAAATGAGGTGTTTAAATTTCGATTAACGACTTTTCAATTCTTTACAACATTTCTTCCGACCTAGAATATTTCCATAATCTTTTCTGCGCAGATGATACTAATACAATTTATTCCTACAATGGTCAATAAAATTGTATATGTAATGGGAAAAATATTTTTTAACGTATTTTTGAGGGGATTTGCACACTGTTGAGTCATATGAGCGGATGAAAGGCTGAAATGATTTTCTTGCAGCTTCGCGCAAGATGTTGTCCACGGTGTCGAATACATAGCCATAATCACGTTAATCATTAGCAGTGCGAACCTCGTGCTTAGCGGGCTGAACATGATCGGAGTAAGTATTCTCAGAGAAGCGTAGCCGTTCCATCTACAGATCACTGTGATACTGGGAGATCAATGCTTTTGTTTGTACAGCGGCAACCAATTATGGTAAAAGTTCAATTCATTTTTCTGGTCGGGTCAGCGCTGGCAGAGGTATTCATGTGCGCGTGGCCGGTTGACGCTCTGATGGAACTGGTGAGTGATTTTGGCGGATGTATTTCTCTGCTTTTAGTTTAAACGTTCAATCTTTCTTTTATTTCCGGTGCGAACGGTACCGGTTCGCACAGTTGCACAATTAAAATTTGCGAAAATCTGCAATTCCGGGACAGAACTGTGTTCTGCTAATTAAAATTTTATCCGTTGAAAACTCAGAGCGAGACCGTTATGCATGGCGTATACGATGCGAATTGGTACGAACAAAAGTTAAGGGTGCAGAAGACCGTGCTGCAAATGTTGATACCACAAAAGCCGATAGTGATTAGCTTGAAATTCGTGATGGCAGCATTTTCCTTGAACTACTATTGCTCGGTAAGATTTTTCTAATATCTTTCTAAACGACTTCTTATTATTTCTTCGATTTTTTAGTACGTTTCGAACGCGTTCTCCTTCTTCACTGCCCTGCGAGCGCTAATGGAGACTGAACACGACATAGTACCGTCGATCACACCTGATAACTCTACTTGTTGCAACAATTAATTAGTCAATTTTCACGTGATCGTAAACGTTTGTATTCTAGAATAAAAATATTGTAATATACTTTCACCCTCGTTCTGATCATAGATCTTCATTGTGCTTGCAACTAGCATATCTTACATTATCATTTGTTTTTTACAAGCATGTCTTACATTCTACTGTACGCTATTAATATAACACAAGAGACCCGGAAAGGAAGTCGGAACGAATTTAATAATGTATAAACAATATTTTAAATACTGGTACAGCAATTTTTAGCGGTGATTCCGAGTCACCTCTCGAGTGCTAAGGGTTAATAATAAATACAGCCACAGTACCAACTCTGTTCATCTGTTATACGTATATGCGTATTAACCACTTCTACAGCTCAAGATTCTCCTTGTGTACGAATCAGACTAAAGTACTTCCTCGTATTAATGAGGAAATTACGTTTATCCACGTGTGCACAACACCTGTTGCTCGATCTATAGCTGATAAGTCCATTTTGATATAAAAAGAAGAACATTGGCCTCAGGTGTTGCATTTCAAAGTCGTTATTGCCTCTATAATTTATATTAATGACTACACAAATACTCTTTCTACCGAACGCGAGGAATGACTCATGTCGCTTTAAGTGTCACAGCCTCGCTCGTTAGCACATGACATTCAAACGCCAGTTGAATATAATATATCAACATAACGAACGGATGCCGATGTTTCGGTCAGTACACGTACCCGAGCCACGCAGATAAGAGTGTATTGTCGGTTTTTTTTAAACGAACATATTCACCACTGGAAAGTTTTCATGATGAAAATGAGACAATATGTAAGTCTTTTATCATTCTTTCTATACATTTGTAATATTTCTATGTTACACGCGCGTTGAATGTTTATTCTTTTTATCAAATTCGCAGTATAATCCTTTAAGCGTTCAATTTAATTTCGGAAATGAACACCGGTGAACTTGGTTATTTCGAGGTATTGGCGAGAGTATGCTCGATGAAATTAGAATAGGTGCGTTTGCTGAGAGATTGAGATGATTTATAGCAGTAGAGTGACATTCAAAATCGTTTGAATCAAAAGCAGCCGAAGACAGCACGCGTTCAGTGACAATACAGGAAAGTGTTCGGCATAGGTCAAGATCGCCGAGCACTATCGGTTTCAAACGAGGGTTAAAATAATCTACTACGAGCCGGAGAGTGTGTTCTAATTGAGTCGACGACGATCTGAAGAACGTGCACGTATAAATACCAACTGAATCGAGTCTAACGTATATCTGCCGGCGTGATAAGACGGTCGCGTCGTAAAAACAACAATAAGGGTGGCGAACGCAATTTCGCCGTAAAAACGGTATCCATTCGGCGCGTGTATTTATCGGTTGCGTACGCGTTTGCCTGCATTGCTCTATCCTACGAGGCTGATTGTCGATGGTCGCAGGCCCGAAGGCTCGGCTTTCGTAAACATAACGAGCACACAGTCGCCAATCGTCGTATCAGGGAGCAAACGGGAACGAGTCTCACTAGTCAGCCATTCGATAGCGAATCAGTCTGAAGAGTATGCGAAAACCATGGAGCCGAAAGAGACCACTCGACTTTTTTACGGGAAACACAGCCTCGACGCCATCAGGATCAACGGACCGAAACAACAATGGGATGCAGGTTTGTGCACTGTCGTCTCTAGGCTGCGGATTTTATGAATTTATGACAAAAATCGATACGTACAATTTAACACAGTGGTCACGTGTTGCTATTATATAAAATAGTTTGGTGATTTCTGTTACCTTAAAACGCCGAGCGGGTTGCCTTCTGAAGGGGAACCGAAAATTGAAGAGCGGGTTGCCTTCTGAAGGGGACTCCAAAATTTGAGGAGCGGGTTGTCTTCTGAAGGGGAACCGAAAATCGAAGAGCAGGTTGCGTTTCAAGGGGAACTGTAAAATGAGGAGCAGGTTGCCTTCTGAAGGGGAACTCAAAATTTTAGGCGTGGGTTGTCTTCGGAAGGGGAACCGAGAATTGAAGACCGGGTTGCCTTTTAAGGGGGGATCGAAAATTGAAGAGCGGGTTGCCTTCTAAAGGGGAATCCAAAATTTGAGGAGCGGGTTGCATTTCAAAGGGGAACCGAAAATTGAAGAGCAGGTTGCCTTCTGAAGGGGAACCGTAAAATGAGAAGCGGGTTGCATTTCAAAGGGGAACCATAAATTGAAGAGCTGGTTGCCTTCTGAAGGGGAACCGAAAATTGAAGAGCAGGTTGCATTTTAAAGGGGAACCGTAAATTGAGGAGCGGGTTGTCCTCTGAAGGGAACCCAAAATTTGAGGAGCGGGTTGCCTTCTTAAGGGGAACCAAAAATTGAGCGACGCGATAGTGTATTTTTCAGAAGGAGTTTATAAGAAGCGATCACGAACGTGATTGCGAACGAACTTGGTCGAACCAGGAATAATCCAAAAGCAACAGTTCCCGCCATTATAGTTGTGGATCGGGCCAATCGATAGCGGAAAAAAATCGATCGGCGAAAAATGATCGCACGCTCGATCAATCCCGCATCTACAGTCCACTACAAAAATTGGTGTTATCTTGTACGCTTAACCTTCTCTTCTCGGTTCGGTTTACCGTGCCATTAATGTTCGTAAACCATCTTACGATTTTATTGATTGATGTCGATTATTGATTCGATTGTTTCTGTACGAGAAAAAGCTTTCAGTGGACCGTTTGTTGATTACAGAATCGATGAACGACGACTTTCGAGTCCACGCTGTCGATCCCGCGTGGATGAACGTTCGGCTGTTTGTGTTCTGGTTTTTGTGGGCCATGCTGATAATAGTGCTCGTCGCATCGGTGCTATCTTACTGTTGTCTCTTGCCCCTGAAGTGCACTAGGCCAGAAGGAATATTTCTGCTGAACACGACGAGCATAGTAAGTAGAACTGACGAATGAGTGCGCGAAGCAAGCGTAAACTCGAGTATCAAACACGAAATGTATATTTAATTGAATCGCGGTGTTACAGTAAGCGTTCCTGACAACGTCTCGAATCTAATCACACGAATCTACACTTCCAAAGTGTACATGAACGATAACGTATGTTTACGTTATCAGCACAGCACGAGATAAGCTGCGGATCTCATATCCTTGCGTCCACTAATATGCAACGCAAATACAAGAAACTAGATCGTAATGATATAATGTAAAGCGATATTTTTGTACACTCAATATACATACAGTGATTTCGTAAAATCGAATAGTATAGTATACAGGAACGGGAATGTGCTGTAATCTTATAAAGTTATAAAGAAATAAATGAGAAAAACTAATTTTGTAGATCAACGATAATTAGACAGCGGATTTTATTCATTAATGAAAAAATTCGAAGAATTTAAGAATACCGTTGAATTTTTTCAAACCTACTGCACGTATTCGGAAAGAAAATAATTAATTTTGTTATCATTGTCCAGCGAATCGATTTCAAATATTCGCGCGAAATTTGCATTGTCAAACTTGCAATTTTTGATATCGGACGTGCGTATCCTCGTGAAACAGCTTAGTATGCAAAATGCGTTTCGTGAAATGAAAAACAGTTGAACGTGGCACTGCGTCTAGATTGATTATTGAGTATACAGTGAGACTTGGTTCAATGCACTTGAAATTACAATCTCCGCGGCAGATACGATCGATATTTCACGAGATCGATTATCTAGCAATATTAAGGTTCGTATATCGAGTTTACTTTGTTCGTTACACTTCGAAGTAGTCACGCCCTTTTTCTTCCGTCGAGATTAGGCATTGTCTCATTATTTCATTCTGTCAAATATATTCGCCGAGAAAATGTTGGCAATTTTTCATTTTATTAAATATAATTGAAAATTTGAGGGAAAATTTTTAATTGATTAAATTGTGTATTATAATAAGTAATTCATATAAAGTAAATGAATCGATTTATCATTTAAAATTTGAGGGAAAATTTTAAATTGAATAAATCGTGTGCTTTAAAAAGAGTAATTCATACAAAGTTATTACAAGCAAGTTCGCTTCTTCTGAACGGGTGAGAAATTTTTCATGACGAATGTACTCGTCATGAATTGATGACGGCATTTCTTTGTCGAATGACTAATACACTCGTCACGGAGAAAAAGAAAATTCGAACAAGAAACATTTTAGACTAACAACGAACTGAACATTAATAAATAAAGTGCAACGACCACAAGAGACGGTATCTGTTGTTTAAAATCAAATTTTTCATTCGTCTCGTTTCTATTCTATAGAGAATATTTGAAATTTCAAATAGTAGATACTAAATGTTGACGTGCTCGATAGTTGAAGAAATATTTCTCGCTGATGTGTCCGCTCGATGCATCCAACCCATTCGTCGTTTGAATCGATTCAACCGAAATCAGAGCAATGCCAGTTCTGGACCATTGCACTGTGGAACCCTGTCCGACACTATCTTCATTGTTGATCAATTAACATTTTTTTATTTCAAACGAGTGTTCCCTCCATTTGAAAACCCTAATTTTTAAAAGTTACGGCTCAGATCTTTAGCTAGACCAATCAACAGTAATTTTCAATCGTCGACCAGTAACTCGCTGTCGGTTACGTGATCTAATCGTTTCTCTTGGAATTATTCTATAGAAAATAATTAATAAACTCCCTCTTGATGTTGCACAATTATTGAACCAAAATATGTTGGATATATATCGTTTTATAAAAATTACGAGAGATATTTACAATAATACGTGCTCGAATAAATAAAAAATGTATAGAATAATTTTTTGTGGAAGCACCTTTATAATTTCAATAATTAAAAAACAAACTTGATCTGGTTGTCCTATAATATTGAAAAATGAGCTGCTCTCAATCGTACAAATACTGTGAAAATAAAAATGTGATTTTATCTGGGCCCTAGGAGCCGCGTAGGCTTTTAGGGACAAGGGTCGGCCCTGATAGCGATCTGGTTCGGTGTGGATGTATTGGTAAAAGTAAACACATAGGTCCAGGACACAAAAGGGGGCCGAGGGAGCCAACCAGCTATCTCGGAGGGTTAAAACGCGTTGGCTTGGTCATTCTTGTTGCTGGAACGCTAGGAAACGGTGGTACAAGGGGTTCGAACTTCACCGGAAGAAATCTGTGAGGAGTCTTCATCACGAAAGAGAAAGGAGATTTTCTTCTAGTCACCCTAGGCTTCTTCTAGCCACCCCGTGTCGCGTGGAACGTGCACCGCTTTTGAATACGTCCTTGGGAAAGCTATAGCAATGGAGAGTGGGAGGTTGGACTTAGATAGTGCCGAGTCGAACGGCGTCGCGAAAGAAACGGCAGTTGTTGCCACGTACAAGGCGCTTCCGGACGAGGACAAGTGTGAGCCGCCGAAAGAGAACAAAGAGACCACCATGGGAAAGCCGAACAACGAGAACGAGATCAACGATGGGGCCCATGAGAAGATGCTCAAAGAGGAGAACAAGGTGTCCACGACCAAAGACACCGCCGAAGTGGTAAGAACAAATCGAGCATGCGATTCATGGCCGACGCACGGTCGAACTAATATTTCCTCAAAGATAGTATTCAAAGAAAATCATCCAGCATCGCTACGACACGCCCGTTCAAATCAGCGTCATTCTAACCGCAACAATTTGTCCCATAAAATAAGATAGAATTATTGTTGGTTCCATATTCCTAATTCTCAGAAATTTTCTGAACCATACCACACGATCCCAATGCAGTTGAAACTTATGTGGACCATTTTTACGACAAGGCAAGAAAAATAAGTTGAACAACCTGTGCACGAGACTCGGTTCGGAATTATTTTTAATTCGCTTGTTCCCGCCGGCTTCTTCAAAGAATTTCTTTTGTTTCGAGAGCAGTTTGCTCCCGTTCCAATTATCGATTAACCGGCCGCCCGACAACGCGCGATCGATACCGTTTAGAATTGCTTTCTATTTAGTTCTTTTGTTACGGATTTTAAGTATGCTGCTTGGAGGCAACAGTTTCCTGCTGTTGCGTCATCTTTCGAGGAACGGAGATCTGTAACTTCGGGGAATACTTTTGATGCATCGATGTTAATGGATACCCCAGTTGAAAATATTAGCAATTTATTATTCGAATATAATACGAAAGAGATGAAATCATTCATGGCCATGCATTTGTGTCACAACTCGTTTTGATTTTGCGCACAGGTGAAATTCGTTTCTGAAAATGGAGACACTAAGATCGACATCGACACGGTCAAGCAAGTCCTGTCCGGAATGGGCAAAGAAGAGCTGATGAAATTCGCCAACGATCCATTCTGGGTGCGACTGAGATGGTTCCTGTTTATTACTTTCTGGTTACTGTGGGCTGCGATGTTGTTTGGCGCGATAGCCATCGTGGTAATGGCTCCAAAATGTTCAGCACCCAAGCCCAAAGAATGGTGGGAGAAGAGTCCTATCGTCCAGTTAGATCCAGCTGAGACTAGCTCGCATAACTTGAAAGGAGTGGAAACTCTGTTGGATACCTTGAAAGCACAAAATATCGATGCGATCTCTCTCGCATCTGTGGTTAAAGGAAGCGCAACGAGTACGTCCCCTTGCATCTGTTATTATGTTTAAGTAACTAAAGAAGATTAATGCATGGTACGTTTAAAATTACAGCTGGATCGGAAGACCTGATGGACATTAATCCAGACTTGGGAACTGCCAGCGACCTGGAGGCTCTCACCAAGGCTGCCAAAGAAAAGAATCAATACATCATTTTGGAATTAGATCCTACACACACTTCTACTGAACATCCATGGTTTAAGAGCTCCATTGCAAAGGAAGATCCGTTCACATCCTACTATATATGGGCGGATGCGAAGACTACATCGGATGGTAGACGTAATCCACCTAACAACTGGGTTAGTCATCTTTTTATTTTAGAATTTGTTGTAAAATATCGTATGCAATCTCTTGAGAATACATTCGATTTTTAGTTGAGCGTATTTGGAGGATCCGCGTGGGAATGGAACGAGCAAAGAGGACAGTATTATCTGCATCAGTTCAACAGCAGTCAACCCGAATTGAATTACAACAATCCAACCGTAGTTACTGAATTTGCTGTACGTACATTCTCTCCTTTGTTTAATATGTACCTCACTTAACAGAAATGAATTTATTTCTTTTTAATTGTAGAACGTGTTAAGTCACTGGTTGAAGTTAGGAATCAGTGGTTTCCGATTGGCAAACACTCAGTACTTGACCGTACAACCAGAACTTCACGACGAATTTAGAAGCACCATTCCCACCGAAACAGATACCTATGACTCCTTAGTACACGCATATACTAGAGATCGTCCGGAGAACGCTGCTATTCTTTCGAAGTGGCAAGAACGAGTGTACAATGAAACGGAAAACAAAGGGTTAGCGAAGAGTGTTTTAATAACGATCACTTAATGCAAATTTTCTGGTGACTCACGAACGATTATCGCTTGCAGATTGTTTGCTCTTCAAGACGACATCGGCGCCGATATCCTACAAGTTTACAACGAGAAGAAAAGACTGATCGATATTCCGCAAAACTCTCAGTTCCTTATAACAGCTAACAGTAGCATCAATTCCACGACTTTGCGGAAAGGCATCTCGCAATGGCTGAACTTCACTTCGTGGCCTGCTTGGGATGTGAGTTTCACCAATTAATTATCGAAGATCAAAAAACCATGTTTTCAAAATATTAAGAAAACTTTCATTCGATCTTTTTAACATTATATGTACGTTTCAGCTCAATGGAAAAAAGAACACTTTAAGGCAGAGGATGCCTGCAGACATAGCGGATAGCTTAACCCTGATGACTTTACTTTTACCTGGCACTCCAATCCTCACGTTAAACGATACCCTATCAGCGAAGGATGCATTTGCAACTTTATCCAAAGCTCGCGAGAGCGCAACATTCCTTAATGGTGACACGATGCTGCGAACTGTTAACGGAACTGTGTTCGTGTACACAAGGTAATATAATTACATCTACTCGGCATTCGTACACTACATTTCCTTTGTAACGTAATAACAACACATAACATGAATTAAGTCACCGTGGGTAGCATTGAATGCTTTCGAAGGGTAGCAGTGATGAATTGAAATCGGTATCAATCTAAATTTCAATTGCTATGAATCGTTTGAATTATCGTTTACTACCATGCACCTCGAGTAACAAATCCCACACGAACGTAGTATACAATTTACTAATCACATTGTTAAGTACACTATATAGTATAAAGTATAAACTAATCACATGGTTTATTAATGCACCTATTCCTCAGAATATCATAAAAAACCGTGTAAATTGAAAAAGAAAAGCAAAATCCGCATGATTTAGTCACTTAATTAAATTCATTTGTTTCGTGTAATTCTGGGAATAGGTGTATCGATATAATTGGTATTAAAACTAACAGGATATATTGTGTAATTGACTAACCATTAATTTACCTTGTTTCACGCTATCTTCTATACACCACAGGAGCTGGTGAGTCCTGATTCACTAACATATTGCATGTGATTTATGTTCTGTAGAAATAACTAAATAATAATCTTGATTTGGATTAATCCAGTATATTAATTTATGTAGTTGCTCGTATCAGCTTTCTTCGTTTCTGAATAATGTTAATTAAATATTGATTAAATCGTAATTAAACGCTTAGGTTGAAGAGCGGCAACCCTGGTTACTTGGTAGCATACCAATCAGCAGAAGAGCCAACTATTGTGGACGTGTCCACGTTGCCGCAGGTTTCCAGCGAAGTTAGCGTTGTAGCACACAGTCCTAACTATGTGCAGGACGGTGATACAATAAGGTAAATTGTTTTGTAGCCTTTATAAATTTTCACGAGAATCGAAGACACAGTTTTGTTTTATAAAACGATTTTCTTTGATTTCAGAACAAAGTTGTCCTCTAACAAGGTTCCTATATCCGGGAAGAGCACCGTTGTTTTAACGTTCGTGCCAAAGAATTAAGTTCATTGTCGCCCAATGAACCACACTGTATTTATCAAGCATAATCGCTTGCTTATTAGTCTCTTGTAACAGCAATTATAGAATTCAATTATGTATTCGTTTCACGAATTGCAAGTGTGTAATTAAATCTGAATGTAACAAGACGTACGTTGTCACAATTTACGTATCACGCCCCATGATAAAAGAAAACACCTAATCAATTATATCAGTCATTAAGAAAAATACGATTTTTTATTAGCTTATATTAATTGATACAAAATTGATCTAATTTACGAGGGAAGCCCCTGTTAATGATTTCTCTGTTAAATCTCGTCTTCGAAGGATAAGTGTTAGTCCGTTTAATTGAAAAATATTTAATGATATGTATGTACAAACGATCGATGTATCGAAACTGTCAAACCAAGTTCCTCCTTTAGTTTAGCGTTACAAATTTGTAAAGAATTCGAGACGAAAACGAAAGTGGACCGTGTTATCAATGTAGGGGACAGAAAAAATATTATCTTTCTAAGGAAAGTATTTTTGTATTTCGTTAATTTCGTGTAAATCTTTGCGGATTCGTAAGCCTAACTGTGAGAATATAAAACAGCGCGGGTAAAGGAACTAACGCGAGCATCGCCGGATGTACGTTGATGCCACATTGCGTTGCAACGGCGACGATACCGTACGCGTGTAACAACCAATGTCCTAGGATAACTATCACGTTCTTCATATTTGTTATGGAGCTCAACAACAACGACCTCATTTTCTGGAAAAATACAAACACAATAAATTTTTCGTTGATCCAGACCTTTTAATGATAAATAATCCGAAGACCTCACCTGATTCAATTTAAACGCAAAGTGCGCCGCATTAGATAATATCGACAACGTTATTGTTATGTACGGAAACGAGTAATCTGCAAATAAATTATAGACGTATGGAAAATTCTGTTCTGTTTGATTAAGCGTTGAAAATAAATTAATTAACTCACATATTAGGCCAGCGCCGATCGCATGCAACAATGCTAGAACCGGATAGCAGTACAGGGCAGCATAAATAGAAAATTTCCCGTTGACTGGTAAGAATTTCATAGCGATGAATGGCCTTATCAACAACATGATAGCTATTCCTAAGGCGTAACAGATGAAAACCATAGTGTACCTGGAAACAAAATCATTCCTAAATCTGTATGGAGAGAAAATATCGTTTGATGATTCCAAGCGTACTAACAAGGGATAAACGGCTTCTTGCGTACAATGTAGAGAGTCTTCGTAGTTTGGACTAGGATTGTGGAACAACGTGTACCAGTCTGAAAGCTTGGTCGTTCTACACGACGTGATCTTGAAAGTACCTATGGGTTCTGACAGTTGTACCGTAATGATAGAAGCTGCGACAACCTCGATTAATGCAGATAGATGCAACATGATCACTTCCTTGGGTATATTGTGACGCAGAGATGTGCTATCGATGCAGAACCAATGCAACACTAACGGCAGTAACGCCATAAACCCGAGGTACAGCCAATCGTAAAATATAGGCTCGTCGTTGCATGGTACACATACTGAAGATGCGTTTACCCTGAATCCTTTAGGGCACGCACCACAATCTGTCCAGTTTCCATCGGGCAATAGTTCTCTTCCGCAATACAATCCAGGACATGCATTCAAGACATTCGCTTTTGGTACTGAGCACATGGAGACTTATAAACAGCGAAATGTTTATAAATATCTTGACTGTCACGCTTTATTATTATTTCAAACGTCAATAAAGATGGTTTGAGGTTAGACTCGAAGAATAATAAACAGAGTAGCTTGACCAGTCTTGACTTGACATGATATCGTAAACGTTCACATTATAAATTTTTCTAGATTTCGACGGACAGACTTCAGTTCACGAGAACGTTTTACTTTCAAAGTTTCGCAGATTGTTTTAATAAACGAGTTGTCAATTGTAACGAGGTGTGCGACGTCATATTACGATTGGATGCACGAGTGATACATACATAGATAAATCGTAGATCGGTGAAATATCTAGCGTTATTCGGTACTTGCTAATACACCTAACCTAAATCACCGACGAGAGACTGTTAAACTACCATACCTCGTTCGTGATATCATAATCCCGGTACAGTAGAAAATGACACCTAAATGATAAAAAATAATTTTACGACGAGTCGTCAAAAATCTTTTTGGCAAACATGTTTTTTTATATCAAGGCTACGAGCATAATTTTACCTAAATGCTCAGTCCAATTTGACATACACAGAAAACAGTATTGCCAGTAGCCGATAACGTTACCAACTATCGCTGCAGTTGAATGATCAAAATGATTTTTCATTGAGCGTAGATGGCGCGTACATCATAAGGCGGTAAAAGAGAGTCTGAACGAATGAATTCAGACTACGTGTTCTTGTTCAAACAGCTCACGTAGAATCGCAATCTCTTTTAGACTGAAATTCCACGTAGAATGATGATCAAACGTGGACAAAAAAGATGAGCATTTGGTTCTCTTCATTGGGACGACGATTTTACAAAAGATTTCACAAGCTTACCGGCAATAATGCAGTCGGAATGCAACAAATACATTCTTTTTATGTAGTTGCGTAAAACCGAAGGACGGCGTCTAGCTAAAAATAGGCGAGCACGAACCGCTATCTCGTGTTACTCTAGCCAAGCATGCTGAATCAGCGTTCTTCGGTTTCCCTTTTCTTCGTCTCGTACGATCGAAAAAAACGCCACGGAAATACAAAACGGCTCTAGCCGCCAGAGCTATAACAGTTTTCTGCAGTTTTCCACCCAAGGTCACACGGTAACCCATCACAAAATTCCACCTGGTAGAGTCTTCAACACCTTTTCAATCCGGGGAAGTCTTGCATACCAGACAGTGGTTCTCAACATCGTCGCGTGCCAATAAATCGATAAACGTCCACTACCGAGACACGTTGTCATGGATGCGTTCATGCATATGCAGAAATACGCTTCGAACAGTAACTTGAAACTCAGGAATTCGTTAATAGTCATATTCATCTAACGGTTACAATGCATGATTTTCGCGAGTCATTGCAGACATCGAAAAATTTCGATAATAATTATGCGAAGGTACTCTTTTAAACCTATTTCAGGTTGGTCGAAGGTAGGCCTGTTAGTCTCATTCGAAGGTCGAAAGTTTAGGATATCGAAGCTTCGATTTCGGAAACTTCAAAGGTGATGAGAATCGAAGTTTCGAAGCTTCGAATCAAAGTTTCTCTTTATTTTTCATATCCTACAAAAATTCTGTCAAATTAATAATCCAATACTGAATATCGAATATTCTTGAATACTTCAAAGTTCCTTCGTTCCTCCGACTTCTCGAAGTTTCTAATCTTCGGAAAAGTAACAGCCCAAACCGAGAACCGTTCGAAGAAATGACGAATCGCATAGGAATGCCGTGTGCTGCGGACTGTTTTAAAATTGCGCACCGAATGTCGCTATTGATTTTCACGAAGTCTCGTATCGAATTGCCGTCTAGCTGGGACACGTAAAGGCGTAACACAGTCTGAAAGACGGTTGTGTCTTTATCATCGGAGACTGCAGACTTTAGGGCTCGGTTACATGCACGCGTAGCACACAGAGTCGCGAGCCGGAAAGTGTATGTGGTAGTCACCAAGAGTCTTGGGGTAGGGCAGTGGAAATTTCCACTGTGCCCGCTGAGACGGTCAATACTCTCTCTCCGTGCCGTAACGTGTGCTACACGAGGACCACCCGTGTTACAGGCAGTTTCAATTGCGGAGGTCGCAAAATCGCGTGCGACAACACGCGCGGCGACTGCGTGCAGTTCGACAAGCGACATGACAGTTCGTCAGACTGCTGTGCCACATTAATGCGATCGCGTTCAAACGATTAAAGAAACGACAGAGTTTCCTTTAAACTCATTCATTTTGGCGGCAGTAAGGATCGCTGTACGTGAACGAGACTGTCCTTGCTCCGGATCGCGCGTCTACCGCAATAATATAAGAGACTATGGTTCTACCCGAAGATATTAACTGCACTTGCGCATAACGAACTTCGTGGGCGAACAAAGAATGCAGGACCCTTTCTCGGTGGTTTCGTTCGTCGTTCGGTTGGCTTTCTTCGTGTCGATAACGTCCGCGAGGTCTTCTACAAAAAAAGAAAGTCTTTAATTCCGGTTGCTTGTCCTAAACTTGTCGCATGGACGAAGATCGCGGTATTGTTTGTCGATCATGTTTGTTTTAGAAGGAGGAGGAATCACGTTTGTTTTAGAAGAAGTAGGCTGTAGAAATTCTTGTTTCCGAGAATGAACGTAGATAGAATTTTAGGATAGAAATGATTTGTGACCTGCTTAGCGGTTGGGACGTTTTAATTCGTTTGATATCCTGGTACGTAACACGCGCACCAGTCGTTCTATTGCCTTCTGTGCCCGGCTACCATTACTTTATATCGTCAATAGAGAACTCTAGACACGAATTTTCCAGTGGACGGTAGCACCATCTCGACGAGACCGCTCGAGTCGGAGGCGTGCAGAGATCGGTAAATTTGACGAGTCATCGGTGGGTTTCTTCACGAAGGAGCTGCACGATAATTGCGACGAACGTGATCGACCTGCGCTGTCTTTTTCGTTATGGAAACGACGTTATCCTGTCGATGCGCCATTTCTAACACCGTCGATCGATGTGCCGAATACTGTCTTTATCAGCTTCTTTTTTATTTCACAAATCCCCCCTGTCTTCTCTCTCACTCTCTCTCTTCGCTTTACTGTTGAATCTGTGTCAAGAAAAAATGCGCGTGTAAGTTTACAGGAACGGAAAGCGCCACGTTGTTAATTGCGGCATAAAGGTCGTAGGTTAACAAACGGGCAGGCAGGCGCCAGCTACTGTCGATCTACTAATCAACATGATCGCTACGAACAATGTGCTATCGACATAGTTGAGCAACTTGTCGAATCTCATGGCTCGAGCCTCTCTCTCTTTCTCTGTCTATCGTATTTCCGAAAGTAGTCCAAAAGTTAGCCCACCGTTATGTATATATAGAACGATCGCCGGCAGAAAACGGAACAAAGATGGCGGAACTTATGTCACAGCCTCGCCTCAAGACTTCAGCGAACTTTTGCGAACAGAAATTGGCAAGCCGCGCAGATTGTACGGAGGAATCGAGTTCTACGAGCGTGAAATGACCTGTAGACACGGGATTTCTCTTTTTCTACACTCGGACGTTCTGCGTGTAGACGCAGAGGTAAACGTAGAGGCTGAAGAAACGGCAGCTAGCCAACGGTCACGTGACACAATTTGAATGCAGCGAGAATCTTTAAATAACTGTCTGCCTGCAAATGCTTGCTTCTTCCAGCCTGTCTCCACGTCCCGATGGAATGCGACAGGGAGGATACACTATCCTTTTCACTGTTCCATCCTCACTTAGATACAGAGTCCGATAACTCATACCACGCCGCATGCGTTAACGTAAAATTATTTTGCAAGTGGTTCGTTATTTTGATCGTTCATATTTTGAACGTATTAAACATATTAAGAAAGGAAAGAAGTTTCTGTTTCAACCCAGTTTCTTGGAATTCACATTCTAAAATTGATTCATGTTTGGATCTATGCATATGAGTTTAGGACCTTCCGAGTTTGAAAACAGTGTACACGTACTTACATAGTAACATATCATGTTCTTCGTTGCCTTAGTTTACTTTGTGCTAAAATTCCAAGACGTGTACGTGTCCGAAGCTAAGTCTCACATGTCAGTAGCCAACCGTACGGAATAGTTTGGGTTCGCCACAGTCGCTCCGTAAAATATAAATTGCAAGAGTTCCTGAAAAGTGCCTTGTCAAATATGTTAGAGAGATTTAGTTTTAGATAAATACTCCAAATCGTGCTTTTGTACCTCTTACATTTCAGGAACTGAAACTGTTCCTCGGTGTCAAATCGACACAGTGATAAAAAATATCGATAAAATAACAAGGTAACCAGTCATTTTTCAATGATCTGTAATTTCAATTGATAAGTTAACATGTACATCTTAGGTTCTTCGAAGTATCCGACAAATTTCCGAGGAACGGTTGACGGTTAATACACTATATTAATCGAAGCTCCAGAAAGTCTAGCTGATATGAAAGAAAAATTGCGAATTAAGTTGATATATGTAGACGTTGAAAGGAAGTAATCTGGCGTCGATAGAAAAGATAATTTTATCGCGTAAAATATAGATCCGTCGATTGTTACGAGCAAATCATGAATATCCCGGCCATTAAAAACCATTGAACGCGATAAAACCGTGCAAGGCGCACGTATAACGACGCTTTCAGCGTTCGATTGTGTAAATAAAGTAGGCTTCGTGTTTGATGCATGCGCAAATGACGACATTTTAGTCTGGTATCATCAGTGCATGATGCAGAAACGCGTCGACAGCCGTAATCAACGAAGATTCACGGTATCGCTTGCGCGAACGTAATAAAGACGCGTCAATTGATCCGATTTACACAATTCGAGCACGTTATCAACTCGCATTTCCCAAAATTTCTTGTTAATTACTTAAATGCGTCGGGCGCTCAATCCTTCCTTGTTTTCGCAATCGAGTGATTCGAGTGGTGCCGCGCTGTTCCCTCAGGGACATCGTAATTACCCGGGGCCGTGTCATCGTTGCATAAAACCAGCAATTACAAGAAAATAAAACGCTTCCAGAAAATGCACGTGAATTACGCCATTGTTTCGCGCACAAACGGAATATCGATACGCCCGCGTCGCGACCCGTCGCTTATCATTATTTCCGTGCGAAAGCACGCGATAGAAGTGACCAGTTTCAAGTCGGAAAGGATCTTCATTTTAACACTACTTCATTTCTTCTTTTAACACTAAACCCACCGAGACTCGACTCCTTGTCCTACGATTTATTTTACCATTTAGAACTAGAACTTTCTTCGTAGATCGTAATTTCCTAAAAAAGGAAAAAATTTATATGCATTGTATGCCTGTGTTCTGTAATAGCTGTACATTTAACAAAAGCAAAAAGGAATTTTAGTTCAGTTTTAATGAAATTAATAACTAGGCACGTTCTTGTTTTGGTCTTGCATTCCTTAGAACGTACATATCGCATTTGTTTGAAGTTCCTCAGAAAATTCTTGAAACACAATCTTTAATTCGTAATGGCAAATGTGCCAGAATCAACACTGCGTCTTTAAACTTGTTCTATTAAATGCAGTAATTCACCGCAGAAATTACTGTAACAATAAAAGAAGTCAAATTACATTACTTTACTACATTATTTGTACGTATCACATTTATTTGAAGTTCCTCAGAAAATTCTTGACACGCAATCTTTAATTCGTAATGGCAAATGTGCTAGAATGGACACTGTGTATTTAAAATGAAGTAATTTGCTGCAAACATTCGTATTCCTTAGAACTAATAATTTATCTTGCCGTGTTCTGTAACTGGACACTTCCAAGTATAGTATTTGCGTCAATCCGACTCCACTTAGAAAAATTATGAATACGTTGCGCAAAGATGGCCTTTGTTCTTCGGTTATGCTGACAAAGAAACCCAGTGCCGTTCCACATTCAAAGGATAAGGCGTAAAAGTAACTGTAAAAATCTGAAACGCGCATACAGTTTAACACTGAACATCACCGGTCAAAATCACTGGTTCCAGTTTGTTTAATTTTACACATATTGAAATAATAACAATTATTTTCTAAGAGGAGCACACATTACAATATGAGCAGCGGAAAGTCTAAATCAAATTAGTCTTGTCATTTTTATAAAGGAGCACGTTCCGGTTACTTTCAGGGCTCTGTAAATTTAGTGTTAACGGAGGCAAAAATTTCAGCTCTAGATTTCAGAAATACATATTTGTATACATGTGACGCCGTGATTACTCTGGAAATAAAACAGCAGCGATTTTTTTTTTGTTACATCAACAGAAAGAAGTAATCTGAAATAGTAACAATACGCGAAGCAAAAGGCAATTAGAATAATAATTAAAAAATGTTATTAGTAAGAACCGTAGCTGCCTGATCCAACATCAACTCCGTTAAATATAGCCAAGAAGCAATTAAAGCAGTCGCGTTCCCATCAAGTTTTGACCCTGTTACATAGCTTTTTATTCGCTCGGGTTTTGCGACTGTCAATTCTGACGGAGAACAAACTTGTTTACGAACTATCCGAGATATTTATAGAAAATGTTGCATGTTCGATGCAACTTCGAGCTCGGTTCGAATATCATCGTCCGCGTCGTGTCACGTGCGTTTTGTATACAAACCTGTCAATGGTCCACGTGAGTCAACCAAAGCACGGCTCTCGTGAACGAGCGCGGGAAGAACTCGAGAGTGCGAGTCTGCACGATAAAACGTGCATAAGGGCTTCTTTCCAGTCAGTGTTTTATCGTTCGAGCGACACCCTGACGGCCGACTCGGTCGGTAATCGGGTATCACACTTCAAATTTCTCGAAGAGCTCGAAGTCATCCACAGATGTCATCAATCTAATTGACTTTGAATCATAATAAAACCTTCGCTACTTCCTCGTCTGACTTCGAACCGCCGAAACTACTTTCCCCGATGCGAAATCTTTCGCGTGGGTGAGTTCACTCGCTCACGAGTAACACCACCCAACCGATACTCCCTGATTTCAATTAAATTTAACGCACTTATTGAACACCGAAAAATGTTAATTACTTATTCTTTTGTTCTGCTGTATCTATAACTGTACTTATTAAACACCGAGGAATAATAAATACGTGTTTCTTTGTTTCGGCTAAATACGCTTTCGAATACGCTCCTTGAGGTCGACTTTCAAGGTCATCTGGAAGTCATTTCGTGTTTATCAAAGGGAGTATTTTGCTTTTCACAATTGCAATTTAAAACCCGTTAGAAATTATTCAGTAAATTTCTTGATAGTGATTATGAAATAAGTAATATGAATGAAAAGAAGATGCGTACTAGCGACAGCATTATGCAATTGACACAGAATGTTTGGTCAAAACATGTTGGTAACTGAACGCGCTATTTATCGATAATAAAAAACTGAATATTGAAGATGATAATCTTGTAAATGAAAAAATTCTAATGCTTGCTCCGACACACGTTTATTTTTAGAGAAGGAGACGATTAAAATGATTAAACGTCGAATAATGCTAGATAAGGTTCTCACGATAATGAAATGTGGGTAATCGATATTCGTGCATCGTGTTTGGAATCATTTGTAACACGCTATTAATAGATTGGTTATCGCATCATTGACGTACGCAGGTGACACGATTTTCAAAATAAATTTTCGCGATTGGACAAGCTGAGAAAGATCTGATAAAAACCGCGAATAAATGAATGCTCGATACGTCTGCTAACCAACAGAACTGTAATGATGTTTAGAATGACTAATTAGTTGAAATTTATTCTAATATCCTCAAGGTTGGTCCAGAGGAAAATTTCGATGCGTCAGTGAGTCGATCTGCGATATTTGTCGGCGCAGTTAGCGTCGTGTCTTTTAATTGCGAGAATAGTACTAGGATATACAATTAGACGCAACCTAAGTGGATCTCGACAATTAAATCACGATGAACGTGTATGCCCGTAATCACCGTAATTAGTTTGGTTATTCTAATCAGAAATGTCCCGGCGTCATGGAATAAAACAGACCGGAAAGAACATGTACTATGAAAAGTTGTTTTATACTGTCCAGTCCGTTTTTAAAAACGCGCTATTCTTTAAAAACTTATTTTTATTTAAACAATTATTTTCTGCATTTTAGTCTTGCGTATGAGAAATTTTTCAATCGATTTTTAACATTTTTATCACGTTATGAAATTATAACGGAGACGTGTACTAAACTTCGGACGTAGCGTTTCGCGGGGGTGCGGGGGTGTAACGGTAAATATTTGATTATTATATCTCCTAAACGGATACACTTTTTTAAAAAACTTTTATAATATTGCATTGTCATCCAGTTCTGAGCCATGTTTCAAATTTCAAGTCTCTAGCTCATTGGGAAGTTAGTTTAAAATCAATTACAAAGTCACCCAACAGACGGACAAGAAAGCGAGCTAATAAAAACATGGTAAAAACGGCGACATTGATGCGCGGTCGACGTCTGCCTCGAGTGAAAACAGCCGTCAAATGTTAATGAAATTCGTCTAGGAAATGAAAGCGGAGTATTACTTTTCCGATCGACTGACCAACCTACTATCGTTTCGATTTCATTCGTCGATCTAGGATAATTACGGAGTTTCCAACAATTAGCACACAAAGTACTTGCGCCAGGAATTTTTTCGTGCCAGTTTTCTTGCATCGGCGTGAAATCTCGAATGCAACAAGAACTGGAAACCGATAAGCAATATTGCATACACTGATCGACGCACGTGCACCGAGTTGGCCATCGAAATCAATTGATTATTTCAGCAAATAATTAATTGAGATTAATAACAGAGGTAACTACGATCGTTAATGCTTAAGAAAATGTGGAATCATCGTGGATCCGGTTCTAAAGGTTATGCGTATCGAAAGAGCTGCAATTATAACACAGAACTGTTCCAAGATCTAAATAATAAGTTAAACACAAGCACCATGAAATGATCTTGAAAATCAAAGATTCAATGGGACCCAAACTGTAGAGATAAAATTGATTTTAGCACTATCGCGTTACGAAATCATTTAATTTGCTCTGTCCTAAAGAAAACCGTAAATCTTTTGCCGCTGCAATTTGTAATGGCAATACTTAACAAAATGCGCAGTGCTGTGGCCACTGTTTGTCCTTGGACTAACAAAATTTCCGCAGTAGATATATTTTCTTTATTTCCCAATAAATATACGTGTTTAAAACGAAATGGACGTTTTACTGTGTTGGGACGAAACAGACACCCAGTAGAGGAAAACGAAGTATGGCGTTTGCTATTGTCGACGTAGCGTAATAAAACAGTTCGACGACGTTATCGCGGGCGCCAGGACGACGCGACGTCGTTCCTGCCGTTGCGTAGTTCCTGCCCATCCGACTCTTTCACCCAGATCGATAGTGGAGATAAGGATAATAATCCCACGCGAACGTATGCTACTTTTGCGTATGATGAATGTATCCTTAACCTTCGCGCGACATTTCTTAATCGACGTTAAATCGTCAACAATTTTATTCATACCTACCCCATTGTTGTATTTGCGCAACCATACGTTACATAAAGCATAATTCAATCATTGAGGATCGTCAATGAATAGAGAAGAGAATGAAAGCCTCGGAATAATGGGGGATTCGTAATCCACTGGTAATTAGCAGAATTATCAATCATGGAATATTCGGTGCGCCGTACAGTGGGGAAACTTTACCTAACTCGATTCAAAAAGGAATAACTTTCGATAGAAATGAAATAGGTTAAAAATCGTTCATTGTAATGTCCGTATTTTTCCCACATTCTGCAAAGACTCAGTCGAAAGTTATTCCTTTTTGAATCGAGTTAGGTCAAGTTCCCCCATTGCGCGCCGCACGCACTGGACCCAGAATTAGTCGGAAATTTTACCTAAAAATAAAATTGAAAATATCTTATGTAAACTATCAGTTTTCTAGATTATTATATAATCTTGAAATTAAATTTTTGCCTGGCCGGGCCAAACCGATGAACTTTGAACTAAAATCGTAGAACTTTTGATAACCTCGTAATTCTTGGACGAGGTTACAGAAGACGTGTTGCTGAATAAGAGAAAATTATAGAGAAAACATCATAAACAATATTTGACCCTTGTTCTAAGAACAGACATTTATTCTATCTTATATTATTTGTTTACATTTCGTTTCTCAAGGGAAAATGTAAGCCAATTTTTTACCATTTGGAATAACCTTTACGACTGTTGGAAAAGATTGAGTTACGTGACATTCCACGACTTTATTTGAGATGAAATGTTACACGTAGAAGTTCACTCTATGGTCCTAATTTAATTCTACAATTAGTCCGAGGATATAGTTAATTCGCCGATTGGAGATTATTTTCGCGTTCAATTTGCAAATGCCTGTAGGCGTTTGGCATTCACCTGCGAAATTTCCGAATGGAAAGTTTTCCGTTTCTCCACTCGAGTTGGACCTCCCGCAACGTCTGTTCTCCCCTGAAGAAGCCTTACTCGTCTAAGCATTCAACCAGCTTAAAATCTAATTGTCTGTTTGTCTTTCGGAATTAACTGTTTAATTACAAGACAATCAGCGAGTGAGATAAGAAATGGCTAAGCTCGAAAACGAGTAGGCTCTCGAATGTCGAAGTCTCTGGAAACAGATTAAAACAGAGTCGTAAAGACGCTGTAGAGCGACCTCGAAATCATCCTGTTAATTCTTTAAATGGACAAGACTTCTATAATGATTGTTGATAAGGTTATTGCTAATTTTATGGTTTTACAGTGCGGAGAAGACTTGAATTTTCAGTTTTCGAAGCACTCGATGGAAGAATTAAGTATTAATAGTGGAATGATATAGAAACAGCTAAGCGAGGGATTACGCAACTAATTCTCTTTAATTGTTAAATTATGGAGTAGATGGCGCTTTTATTCGTAATACTAAAACGTATGTATACAGGGTGTTTTTGAAAATATGAAAAAACTTTATTCACCAAAGTTTATCGGTATAAAAAGCACTACGGTATCGCAACAACAGATTTATTTCTTTATGTGAAAGAGTTTCGCAGATTTCAAGGCCACTATTCGACGCAGTTCATTATTCTCTACGACTAAGCAATACATATAACATTGAGTCTACATATTGATTGCTATGTGTTGCAGCATATTACTACTCATTGCTGCATGTTACCACATATTGAGTTTTAAACGTAGAACATTGCAAAGAACAGAAGAAATATTCAAACTATTTTATATTCATACAAATACCATTAAATCAGAGATTATCGAACATTTTTATTCTATTAAACGTATCGGGGAGAAAATTTTTGCAAAGTGAAAGTTTCACTTAGGATCAAATTCTAGAATATTTATTCTATAAGAACGTACCTACTTCGAAGAGGTTTACGAGGATGACCTTTCCTCCCTGTGAAATAGAACGTAGAAGTTGAAACGGAATTTGTTTGGAAACGAATACTAATGTTTATTCGTGGTACGAACTTTTGATAAGCCAATATGACACCGATGTTATAGAATAGGATAGATTAAAAATTAGCCGATTAACCTCGTTCTCGCCTGCGCTGGCAATTACGTAATAACAGGATAAACAGTCAGACGAGGACGTTCGCACTGGAAATACTTGCTTCGCGAGTCGCTCTGTGGTCTCCATTGATTAATTAAATATAAACACGATGCACGAGGATACGGATAATACCGCGGACGGATCATTAGCGGGGAATATTTAATTGATTCTCGGTGATCAGCTCGAGTCCGCGCGTTAGCTGACAGTTTATTGTCCCTCGCGGCAAGGTAGATTAGGTGAAAAGAAGGCCACGACGTAGTAGGCCAACGTGAGTATTGATTTCGGTCGGTCGGAGCTCTCTGCACACTCTGCATCCGCGCTTTCAGTGTCATTTGAGTACGTCGTAGATACGGGAAAGGTGGGCGAGGTGTACAGAGGGGAGCCGGACCGTTCTCATTCAGTAAAACTTCGTTCTACGTGTTCGAATGAAAATTGTGAAAACACCGTGGCCGCGATGCTCGGTCCAACGATCCCCTTGTTTTCTAATTCGCTTTGGAAATGGCACCATTTTTTCTCTCCCGCGGCACGGGGTTGCGTCACGCGTAATTTACGGACACAATGCGAGTCCGAGTCGATCGAGTGACACCAGAACTGCGGAAAATAGTATTTGAAATAGTAAATAATAAACAATCCTATTTATTTTAAAGTATGCGTACAATTTTGAAAATAAAATATTTGATTTGATGCAGTAGTTTTTTAAAACAAAATCATTTATTTGCGGCAGTAATTTTTGAAAATGGCTTAAAAATCTTCTTTTATGCAATAACCTTGAAGGAAATTAATGGATTTTGTTATTGAGGGCGAGTTGTTGATTTATGATTAAAAAAACTGCTGTTGCCATTGGAGGATTCTGATAAAAAATCCTCAGCCATGAATCATAGATTACAAGACAATTGAATCCACCAACAGTTCTGACTACGTGATCGGAAGCGCAGGAGGGCAGGATACGCTCGTGGTACTCAAAACAGTGGCCACGTAAGTATCGAGCTTTTTGATTATGGTTGCAGTAGAAAGTTCCGGTAGGTTGATAATCGGATCAGACCGTTCAGCGACCAGGAGGCGCAGCATAATCGCGCTTGCATGGATCGACCTTGGTACGAGATCTTGTTGATTCTGAACAAGGACGATATCAACTGACTGGACGTGGTCCGGTGCTGTCTGCCGGGACCGATTTCCTTTTATTCGTCTTTCTTTTTTTTCCAAGGGAAACCAGTCTTAGCCGGCTTCGCAGTCGCCGTCGGTTTTCTGCCCTCCGTACAGATGTCGGTGTAAGATTCTGCCATCAACCGGTTACCGACCAGTTATGCAGCCGTTTAAAAGTCCGTGGATCGCAGCGCAAGCTAACATTTTTTTCACGTCGAACCGGTTTCATTATGAATGTCGCAACAGGAAGCACGCGTTGATAGCGAACACTTAGGCCCTCCGTCCACGAAGCGCACACTGGACCAGAAACCCATCTTTCTGGACAAAAATTTGCCGACAACTCAATTTTTCATCGATTCGATTGGAATTTTGTTTTACACGTTCGCGAAGGACTGTACTTCGATGACGTGCTGCGCGAAAATCGGTAACTGTCACAACGAACAATCCTTATCTACAAAGACCAAAGAAATGATTCATGATCTGCATGAACTGCTTCAAGGATACGATTATTAGTAATTCATCGCAATAGGAAAATTCGATTCCAAATCGATAGATCCGGTCGTTGAGGTTTGTTGAATCGAATTCGATCTACGCAGACAGATCTCCTTCTTACGTTTCTAAGTAGATTATATTTCCGCGCGAATATAAACACTGAATTCGCAGTAAGGATGGATCAAGATCTGATGCAAATATTTGAGATACTCGTGTGGTTCCTGAGTTCATCCCTTTCTTCGTTCGAACAATAAATTGATCGAGTTTAGGAATACCTTGATACTCCCAATATCAAATATTCCAATTTATTTATACGTTTATTCAAGACTCGATATTTTCATGGAAAATACGGTTTCGTATCGTGCAGACAGAGATACTGCATCGTTGAAGAAGATGCTTCGACCTGAAAGAGGATGGAAATCAATCGACATAATTCTTTAATGTGTCTTTAAAACAGCATCCTTTCATCCTATCAGACTCCGAAGGTATTCATACTAATTGCGATGTTCCAGGAATTTGTAGCTCTGATAGAAACTAAATGAAAATGTGTTTCTTGTGTCAACGCATTACTGTTAAAAGTCTATGATTAATTACTTTAAAATTAAACTTCTCGATTTTGGTTTTTCGTCAATGAAACGCTTTTAGCAGAGATATATGTAAGCGTTCAAATATTATTATTTTCAATCGGAGAAAAATAATAATAATATTCGGACATTTAATTCGAAAATTCAATATTTTTAAAGCGAATGAAAGTTCAGTTCGTGAAACATTATGCGGAGGTTGGCAAATAGGAAATCGCAAGGCGTTAGAGAGGGTTGATAACCGAGACCAAGTGTCAGCGATAAAACTAGTCTCTCCGCGACAGTGTATCGATATACTATCGGTTCTAGCTATAAATGTACCGATGCAGACGATCGACATCGGAATGGCCGGTATTTTGTCTGTCCGACTTGAATGGATTCAAAGATCGAATCGTAAATTATTCGGTTGACAGCGGTAATAGGCTGTGACAAATTTCTTCGCTGATTCCCTCGGATCACGCACGCAACACGCAGCGTCGCGGAATCGCGCGTGGATTGCTCCCTCGAAGATAACACGATGTCGATTGCGAGCGGGTTGCCACGGTACGAACGTAATTGATACTTGCGACAATTACATCCGAATAAAGACAATTTAATCGACGTAATTACGAGGCGAGCCATCTTCTTGCCAAATGTACGCTCGAACACGCGCAGACGCGCGTGAATTTTTAATCAATCGTCCTGGCCGGTAGAGTCTCGGTTTCACGCTCGGCAGACCATTTTAGCAAACCCTTTCTTAGCGACTTCCATTTACGGTTGAATTTCAAAGATACGGGCGAACGTAGCTTTCAATCTTTCAACACTTTTATTCGGAACAATATTTACGACCTGGGTCAACTGTTCTCAGCCCTTCAGCGGACCTTCGACATCCGCTGTTTATTTATAGTACAATCTTGTTCATTCTAATGATACTTGTCTTTCGTTGCGCTCTTATAATTGAAAAATCACCGAATTAATTATGCGCTTTTCGTTCGGAATTGAGGAAAATGAGATAACAGACGGTCGATACGTGCAGATCGCCCCTGCGAAATCACAGTGAGGATTATATCAGAATATTCTGCAACGGTCCACCATTGAGGCGCAGTTGAATGGTTTAATTTTAGAGTTCGATTCACGGGAAGAGTCGGCACCGTACGAATCGCGTCCGTTCGCTGGAAACGATATACGGAAAATCTCGCGAGCAGATAAAATAACATTATTACTTTGTTCAGGATGTTCGCGGGTTGCTTCGACGGAAATTTCGAACAGGTGCGTGGCGTTGCGAGTCGATCGATGTTTATAATTGAATAATCGAGGCAGATCCGGCCGTCTATTAGCGACCGTGACATCGAAGTTATTCGCTTTACACGATTAGAAGCGTGAATCAATTATGAAGATATTAGCAACAATTCTGCCGGCTGGTAGCGGATCGCGTGCGAGCCAATCGAGGTGTCAGATGCCAACTTCTCGCGTACGCGCGAATCCAATTGGGGGACGTAATGCGAAGCAGACGGAATTGACGCGCCAACTGCGCACATCTCGATCATTATCATTATCAGACTCGCGGGTGCGTGAAAACGCTACGTATATGTTCGTTTGGCACGCCGTCATTTAATCGGCTGTCGATGGATGGCGTCCACGTTGTTCACATTCCGTAATATTATTTCCAAACGATGTATATTGATGTTATCGGCGCACTGGTTCGGTCAATCTATTATTTAAGAGCAATTTCGCAAATTTATGGAATTCTAATTTCGACGTTTCGATCTACGTTTAGACCATTCTCAAGAAATGAATAATTGCGTCTGTGAAATATTCCAACAGAGCATAATATTGTGTTAATCGATCAAACTGTTTAATCTATAATTTAAAAAATTTAAAAAGCACTTTAACATATATTTTTAAACTTAACAAGATTATTATTATTATTAAAAATTATAGGGTGACTAAATGATTTCTATCGATGAGTGTAGCACAGGCAATTAAGCAGCTCCTGTAAAATCACGATCGTATCAGCCACGTCGTCAACATATGTCTAGCCCCACGTACTTACGGCAACGTGCGTAGCGTATTCACCGGTGGAGGGACCTACCATTCAGGTGTCCATTTCGTTCATACCTAGATCACGCATGCGTGTCATGTCTTCAGCACTGATTGATGCACACAGATTTAACACGTCACACGGTCAGATTAAATATCGCAGCCTGCTGGAAACGGGGTGAAACTTGTTTCCAGAAAAAATGAACGTACATCCTATCTTCCACACCATTCACTGAAAACTTATTTACTTATTTACTAGCAAGCGGCGCAGAAGAATAAACCTAGAGCAAGTTGCAGCGAGTGCAACGAACCGGTTAAAATGTGGTGTTGATGCTGGAATTGTGCTCGTTTTTGCGGACATATTGCTGCAGCCAGTGAAATGTCATGCCTCATCGTTGCCTGTTCCTCTATCTCTGTTCTCTACTTTTAATGAAAGAGATACTGGCTCGTTCCAATCGCGTGATTCATCCCACGCAAATGGAAGAAAAGTTCGATTGGGATAGGTCAGTGAGAACCGACGGTCGCGCAACCTGTGCGATCCAGGAAAACTTCAAAGCCAGGCTGTTAGTGCGTCAAGAAGCACACAAGCCAATTCGCGTAACCTCAGCAAACACGTATTTATTACGATCTTGATTGGCTTATCGCAACGTGCTAGCTATTTTCGCGCGACGCCACTTTGTAGCTGAATACCGAACACGCGAAACCGTCAACGTGAGATAAATATACCGCGACGTCAATGGTACCATTTTATTCCAATAATTCGAGAGGGTCATTGTCGGTCGACGTAATTCACATGCCGAAGACGTAAAGTCCGGCCGACTCTGGGGTAGCTTACGGACGTGCTCCCCTTATAAGGAGAAACAATCGAATTTGAATCGGTGCCTAGGGTAAACCTGATTTACGTGGTCAATTAACACCGTCGTTACCAACGCAGATACTTATTTCTGTCTTATAAGCAGACGTACAGTGAGTCCCGTTAATATTAATAATAGTATAAATATTGATATTCGGACGTTCTAAAAAAACGATAACTGTTTTAACATTAAACTACAGGATTTGAATTTTTGTGGGAAGCTAGAGTAAATAATTTGCTACAGGATACGAAAAAATGATTTTTCCAACAATTGTAATTGATCGAAATTGTTGAATTAATACTAAAAGTTGCATTTTACAACTTTTTTACGTGGACCTATATTGAAAATTTAAAAATACGTTTTGTAGATCTATGACCTTGACCTTTGTGGTCAAGGTCAACATATACTTGTACCCGTCGGTCGGATCCATTTGTCAGCATTTACCAAGATTAATTTTCTAGTTTCACACGTTGGCAAAGAGTACAAGAGATCTATGAATACTCGAGTATTTAGGATAAACATTAGACAAACAAAGTATTTTTGATGTTTCGATGTATCGTGTTCCATGCAGTAGTAACAAGACAGAAGTTTGTCGAGGAAGTTATCTCGATGAATGATTCGCATGCTATTAGATGGCTAGATCTAATGGGTAGATGTACGAAACATAAATTTCAAATTTTCATTACGGGCCCAAATAATAAAATCTAACCTCGTAAATAATAATTTTTTGGAAAATCATTCCCTAAACCAATGCTTCTAATTAATTCTAAAAAACTAGTTCGTGTGGTACAATCGTAAAAAAGTTATTCCATTTGAAAAAGTGTACGAACACTTTGTACACCCACTGCATAATAAAAATAGATCGTATATTATCAGAGTATTCGTCCTCTTCATTCTTCTTCGCACATGTTCGAGCACCAAAATCAAGATCAAGAGAATATTAGTGGAGAGCCAATATTTTATAACGATGCCAAGAGGACGCGGAATGTAGGAAATTTGATGTATTAAAATGACTGATGTACACACTGGACCATAGATCGTCTGGGTAAGACATTTCGTGATGACTGTTGACAAGGAAACAGTATCACTGTCCGTCTTGTAATCTAATCACAAGGGCACACATGATCCGAACACACCCTTGTTAATGTGGCCAGCATGTTATTCCGCAAGGACGTACCGCGCCCTTGGCGCGAGGATCAACGTCGCATTCGTTGCATTCCCCGCGTGGTCGCTCGTGAATCTTCCCGCGGATGCGTCGTACGTTTTGGTAGTGAATCGAAACTGTTACATTGGTCCTTGGACATTCCTAAGAATACACCAATGTCGCGTCGCATCGGCCGAATCTCATGGTGCCCGGGGCGCAGCAACTGATGTTTAATCCGACAATCCACAAAGGCAAGTCATGGTATACTCAGGGCCGAATTAAGCCTAGCAGCAGGACCAGTAAATGCTACGGGCCCCGCGCAGGGCCGGCCATCTGGGGGGTGCTGCGGATGCTACGCGCAAGAGCCCCGCGAATGAGGGGGCCCCAACATGATCGTGAACTAAAATAATGTACTCTTACAGCAACAGAATTAAGGCCCCGAATGGTTTCTCGCACCCAGGCCCCTTCATAGAGAAGGCCGGACCTGGCCCCGCGCTTCTGGAGGGTCCACGTCAAAATTTTGTAAAAAGAGGTGATTCATCTGCAACTTATTTTATTATCATTCGAAACCTAGTGACTTCTGGTAACACTTGTTACGGGCCCCGCGCTGGTTTAATCCGACACTGGGTATACTGGACTCGAGCTCTCCAGAGATTTAAAAATTTTTTTTAACAGATGTCGTTAAATGTCGATGAAACGTTTTCTGCCCCTTTAGTGTTTCGTAAACCAGTCTTAATAAACACGCGAATAATGATGTTCTGGAAAAATGGTTGATTGGATTAATTTTGCTCGTCACTGTAGATCATCTGCACATCTCCGCCGTGCCCTTCTCCTTCCGCAAACATTTACAAACGTTGTGCGTCAACCGCGCATCATGGCTGTCGCTCAAGCTTCTGCATTGTTCTCTAAGAAACGCGTCTTTTATCGTAACTCATACGCTAGCTACAAGAGCCAGCTATCTTCCTGTAGACCATGCCAACATCAACCTTCTCTTTCCAAGCGATCCGAGAACAAGCTTCAGAAGATGTCTCGCGAAACGTTCGTTTAAACTCCGATGCGTTTATCCGGTGAAAACCGGAAATGATTAGCGTCAAGAGTCAAACCCCAGTCTATTCTTGGAGAGCGGAGGTTGAAAGTGTGCGAGAGACGACTTTGGAATATTTGCTGATGCAATTGACGAGTAGGATAGTCGAGAATGTGTCCGTTTATAGCATTAAGTGCTGCTGGATGCTAATTTTGTGTGATCATGTCGCCGTATTGAACATTCATTCTGGAAACCACATTGTAGCAGTTCTATAATTCATGCAGGCTCTAAGACGTTCAAGTAAAAACACTTATAGAATCGCATACATGCAGTCAGTCTCATAATTCATGGCGCGCACTTGAAACCATAACGAATTATTAATTAATTCATAAATGGTCCAAACGACTTCAGTTTTTCTGCCAAGCTAGATGGATCGAAAATTTGCGGATAGTCTCAAGTACCGTTACGACGGCACGAGATGAAGTTGCCTTCCCCTGTGATATCCTGAAGATATCGCAGAGATCGAGTGAAGTCGCCTGTCAGATCGATATTGCGGTATCCGAACAACGAGGTTGTTGATAAGAAGAAGAAAGACGTCAGATACTCTTGAGTCTTTGGTACAAGTTCACGCGCTAACGATTGTACCCCCTTGTTATTCAGTTAATGAAGTTTATAGTTTCCTTGTTTATTACTACCATGTGTTCTCCGGCAAGACGTGGCCGTAGCCTTCGTAACAGTACTATAGAAATATTATAAGTCGCTTCCTACAACTTTTTTTTTCGAGCTTGCAGAAAAAATTGAAAAAACGTGTTCTATACATTCGTACAAATTGTATATGTAGACGCTGAAAAGTTGATCAAAGTTGCTCAACTGATTTACAAGTCATCGCGCCGCTAACGTCGCACGTAGAGAAGATAGCGAGAATATAAGACGTCAACACGGGACATCTGACGTCTCATCTCCTGCTGTCTAAAAGAACAGTTTTCGAAAACCTGCAAAAAACAAAGAGCATGTTTTCAGGCAGTAAAAATCGCCGTGTCCTCTCTTCCTGACCACCAAAAAGGTTCTGTCGTCTAGTTTGTCAGCGATCGAGTCTACCGTCTCTTCAAGGAAAACTAGCAAGATAATGGGAATCAACTTCCTGCGAGTATCGCGCGCAGCTGTTTCGCAAATATCGAAGCATTACTGCACTGTTTGCCGAATTGACCTGGTCGTTGTACAACAGCCAACCAGACAGACCTAACTAGCTGTTCCAACAAAAGCTACTGGCAGACAGCGTCGTTGGCATATGTTACAATTCATCATGGCGATTCTAGAAAAATGACACGAAATTCTGCGAATGACCGGATGGCAACGGTGCTGCGACAGTGGCAATTATCGAGGTAACTTGAACGAGACGCTCGACGTTCTTCGACGTTAGGGGACATGTAATGGTCAACGGTGTATGTATTGGGGATTTATTGGATAATCGCCCGCGACGAAATCGTTTGCGCGATGTCACGCGTGAGGGACGTGAACATGTTAAGTCTGTACATATAAGTCACCAGGTCCATCTTGTTATTTTCGGCGTGACAGCGACGCAGGTCGTCGCAGCGTGCGGCGCCTACGGCGTCCTGACGCGCCGTCTCGACACCCACGTGAACATTTTTGCGAGCGCACGTTGTCACGAACACTGCCAAATTGTTCAGTTCATCGGCAGAACGGACCGGGACAACCGCGTATGGATGCGTTTACGTAGGTGCAGCGTTACAAGGACGAGTCGCGTTCAGAATAGACGCAACCTGCTCGATTTTCGGCCGATATTTCCGTTGTTTCAATCACCGTTCCTCGTCGCTTCTTAACGCATTACTTATTATTATTATTTACTGTATCGTCTCGTCTCTCGGTTTTGATGACGAATATTCGTTTTCATGACATTATTTTTAAAGATGTCAAGGTGACTTTCATGTTTTTTAATGCAATCACCCCTTCTTCAGCGACCACCCCACTGACTATAGCTATTAAGGTCACTCAAGGTCACGGACTGTGTATATTATAAAAGTTGTTTCGTTGTTTCAATTATTCTCCACACTGTACGCTCAACTAGCCAAGTGTCGCCGAGGAAGCAAACAGCTGCTGGTTGTTTGTGATCTATCCGCGTCAACTATTCTTCCCAACCTACAAACGAATGCGTGGGCCCATTGAATTAACGTCAGGCGCGACCCACACGCTGCAACGCGAATGAAAGAACTTTTCCATCCTTTTCGCAGTTCGATTATTCAAATACCTGTTCCACCTTCACTGAAAGGATCTAGTTACGCCCCATAATCCGCTGTCGTTATTCTGCATTCAATCGTTCCGTCGAAATCATTGGGTCACGCAATGGCGCGAAGGAATCTTTCACGACTATTTCCAACGCTGAGATTGTTGAACAACCGGGACCACCCGGATTTAAACTAGTATGAAAATAGCAGTACATTATTCAGATATAAGACAGCGGATTTTCACGCAAAATAAAAGTTGTCTGCCTGATCAGTCGGAGCTATTTTAATTGAACGATTAAACATTTCTTCCGATATAAAATAATTCCATTCTATATGATTCGTTTCATTTCATGGATATGAAATTGATATAACAGCTCGTTCGATACTAAAATGTTTAGTAATTTATTCGATGGAGACCAATTTAATAACGTGAACGCTGTGTTGTATAACGGTGCAACAAGAACTACAGGATCTAAGGAACAGCACGAACGCGAAGGTTTTCAAACGCATTCGATAAAAACGGATTTACAAGTATCTTTACAAATGTAATTCAATGATAAAATGGTGTTGACATCATTAAGAGGATTCGACAAAGTTTCTGCCAATCAGTCATCAGCAAATCTAATCAATTCGTCTATTATTCGCATTATCGTTTGCAACGCCTTATCGACAGGAATAGAGCTATTACCGATGATTAAGAAGAACGGGCATAGTCAGCGTGTTATGCGAATTAACGACGCGCGGGGTCGCATAGGAAAATCAATCCGACACCACTAAAATAGGCGCCGGCATCGCGACAGGTCGCGGTGATAAACATGTTTTTGCCAGTTGCAAATTTTCACACCAACACACTGTCGAACAGCTGGTGTATTATCGTTCAGTGACGCTCTGAAACGATCGCACGTTATTATTAACAAATGCGTAGATAACAGCAATAAGTATCGCACGACTGCATACTTCTCTCTCCAGCAATAATAGCCAAGTTGGAGGTTATCGACAACACAGAGGCTATCATTACGTATAATTTACATTATTAACATAATGCGAATTGGTAGCGGACGATAATAGACGCGCGCCGAAGAAGGAAAAATCGAAGAAAAGTCGCGCGACAATCATCACGCGGACGACAACACGGCGCCAACAGTGGAAAATTATCCGAGCATTTTTTCCCCAGTTGCCCTCGGTTATTCTTCTTTGACATTAATTTTCTGACGGATAGCGCACAAATGTCGAGCGAAATTACAGTCGAAGGTCGCCCGTTGTCTTCCCTTTCAATTCTCGACGATCCCTCCATTCGTCTTACTTCGATAACGGTCGCAGGATATTAATATTAATAGAACTGCGTATGTAAATATTTTTTAAGCTAGTGCTCAGTGAATGAGTCTGATCCGTCACGCTCCGAGGCGAAACGCTATCCGGGTATACGTCTTGCGTTCAGTGAGACAATTCTGTTGGAAGATTTTACTTGATCGGCAAAGGAAAGCATCAACGATGAAAAAGGAAGTGATTCCGCGGACACGATCAAGAATTAAATGTCGCGTTAAATCGAAGAAAAAAATCGTCACGAGTTTTCTTCGAGTTGCTGTAACCAATATCTCTCGAACTCGTTTCGATTTCACCAGTCACAGACGAAGGACTTCCTTGGACCGCGAAATTGATACACGTAAATGTATCACGACCTTGCGATACCACTGATTCATTTTCCGAGTCCGAGTTCAAACGATAGAACTTCGTCTTCTCGCCTATTATCCAGCGGTTAATCATCCACCGTTCCGTGAACGATCGTGCAACGTGATTCCGGTAAATCCTGATCGGATCAGATTGATATCCCCCAGTGCGTATTTCCACTAAACCTGAGTGCGCGACGTAAATGGGTAAGAACAAAACGCATTCTTTCAAATCGGTTATCTCGATGAAGTATTATTACTTCGTGTTTACCTGTTAGCCTATTGTTCGACGATATCCGCGATGCGTCACGATGACCAATGGGCGCGTACGCTTTCTTTGCTTCGCCATTTGCGAACGCGTCATCGTCATTATTACCCTTTTAAATTTTCATTACCAGTATTACACAGTTGCACCTTAAAACAATCTTAGGGCCTACGAATCAAGCGCTCTTCGAACCGTTTATCTTTCTCTTTTGATATTTTTATGATCTACTCTTAGAAAATAAATGATCGAGGCATCGAGACGAGTGGCTCTTAACTTCCTGTAGAAAGTACTACATCTTCCGATGCTCATGTTGCTATCATTTTTACCGATCTGTTAGAAAATAATGGTCTACTAAGTTTCCTTACTTCGGCTAAGTGGCGCCGTTTCTTTCGAATAGAAAGGAAAAGGAACGACGGGAACACGCGAGGCAGAAAACGTGCAAACGTGCGGGCAGGTGCACTTTGCGGGTGATTTTCTTGGATCGTCAACCTTCGCCTGGTCTCGTGGCGAGTCTCGAGTGTAAACAGAAGCATTTCATAACTTTCTCAGCCTTGTCGTATCTTAATCGAACGAACGCGAGGGCAGTTACGTTCTAAGAATAATTCGCTGCAAGTTAGAAATAGTATCGTCGCACGAACGTATTGATCGTCGGCCCTATTCTGCACCAGCCAGAAAGTCCATCGACCTGAATTCTTTTCCGGACCGCGTTGTACCGTGGTACCAGTACTACTTTGACGCTCATCGACTGCATCCAACCGCGTCTTACGTACCCTGCAGGCTTCCGTTTCTTCTTTTTTTAAAGTGAAACTTCTTTTGACGAAGGATCCAAATTTGCGCCGCAAAGAAAGAAAGCGTATGGGAAATGCCATGAACTATGAACTTTTTCATCTTATGAAATGACAATTTACAAGAAATTTTCAGTATGCGTATAACGACCATAAATCTACAAAACATAGATTTTACCAATCAGGTCGTTTGGTACAATTATAAAACTACTATTCCATTTCAAAAAGTGTACGAACACTTTGTACACCCACTGTATAAACCCAGACCTGACCTTCGCTAATTCGTCGGAACAATCGAATGCATCTGCTTACCTGTGTCTGGATGGACCCGTTACTCGCCCTGGACGATCCGCTCGAGGGTTATGCATTATTCTGCAAGTTCAATATCCTTGGGGACTGAGTTAATTACAGCTGTAGTCGACAGTGATCGCTGTCGTTTAAACGCTACCATTTCCAGCACCGGTGTCGCACGATACCAATCCTTCACGATCACACCTGGAAACCATGTGCGGAGCAAAAAAAAGAAAATGAACACTTACTCCGTTTGATCTTAACGAGTCGATACTAGTTTCCAATGAGATTCCGTGCGAAATCGTCTGTATGCAAAGCGGCTCGGCCGAGTACCGTTGAATCGAGCGCCCGTTCACGTGCCGAACGTACCTTCTAATTGCAATTACACCTGTGTTATATCGGGGGTCGACGAGTTCCTACGGCCAAGGACAGGGTCCTCTCCACTTCAACGCCGACCCTGTCCATTCTAAAGCGTGCAGTACTTTAAGGTCGCAGGAAATCGTTAGCTGGACTGTACGAACGCGTCGTGACAGAGGAACGAACGAAGAGAGGAATCAGCTGAGAGAAAGAGACCGAGCCGGGTGCAATAGAACGTGATTCAACGCGCCTAGCGATGGGACTAAACATTTCGTGATCGGTTTCGAAACATTTGAATACGACCTCGTCGTTCGTTAGGGTAGGTCAGCTGCTTGGATTTTAGAACAGCTACCCTAATGGTAATACCAGGGCCGGCGTGACCTTCTGCGTGGCCGGGTTCATAAATTTTGCGGGCCTGAATACACATTCAAATCCTACACTTGAAAAACAGTTTGGCAACCGTGATGAACATACATTTGTATCAATCTAACGCTTCAATTTCGCTGTCAATACAGGTTTTTTTCTTTTTATCAATACCTTTATTGCTATTAATGGATCCGAGTGGTTTCGAGCCCTTTATATTTCTGTTGTTGCGAATCTACGGCGATAGTTCTCCTGTCACGTTAACAGGATCACGAGATGCCACGTGCCATACGCGTTGATCGTAAAATTCGATTGGGCTCCGTCGCTGAGCGTAGGTAGCCAGACTATGCGAACAGGCCGATATGTACGCCAGATGCGGGGTTACCAGCTGAATGGGAGCACACATTTCGGAAAGGCGATAGGAAGACGTGGGTGTTGCTCCGTGTCTGCACACTTCAGCTTCCTTCCTGTCGTTCCCCGACGCTAATTGCGCATGCAGATCGCAGGATTTACAGACACTTCACGGATAAACCGGACAGATAGGAAATTCGAAAATGGCTGAGACCGTTTCCGACTGTTTTTGATGGTTCCATTAATTCGCATTATCGAGACGATTACGTGCTCTACGTTGATTTTTTGACTCCGAAGGTTACCGATCATCAGACTGCGGATCTGTATGGATTCGTGGCTTATGAAAGCGTTCGTTGCAGAATGCGAACGATGCAATATCTAAAAACGGCCACGAGATAAATTAAAGAAAAATTCTGAGCCATCTATTCCCAGTGGCACGAATTAATACAACTCCGTAACGCTCCTAATATTTCATCGGATCACGAGAGGACATCGATACCCTCTCGGTGAACCAGGGAGAGAAAGAGAAAGAGAGACAGTCACATGGCGAAGACTATCCACGGATGAATCAGAAGCAACGGAGCAGTTTGCACGCGTTCTCGTTTTCCTTGTTGGCCGTTCTAGAGCCGAGTATTTTTGCCGGTGCAATTTTCACGCTAATAAGTCAGCCAGTGACACGCCATCGCGGACGACAAGGTCTCCAGGCGCCGTGGAAATTTCCATTTGCGAAAACCATTGGCGTAACTCTCCATGCGTGCGGATCATCGATCGAGCGAATTCTCTTCAGGTATCGTTATCGCGACGATAATCGAATCCCTGGAAAACTAACGATTTCTCATCGCGATCAGCCTGAACTCAATTGCGAAATTGATCTCCTCAACGAAAATTTCGTTTTTCTCCCAGTTTTATACTGGGAGCACTGGAAATGACTATTTTACATTACCGAACGCTTCGTAATAATAATGGTAATAGAAAAATTTTATTGAATGTATATGTAAAAAACCCTATAATGACCACTGTAGTAAGGACAGCGTGACCAAAAATCATTTTGGTTTGGGAACGCTTTTGACCATCTTATCTGGCTTTATCATTTGTTAAATTATTCCATATGCATTCTGAATAATCATAAATTACGTAAACCTGGTGTCAACTGCGCCACGTGCTCTCGAAATTTCTGTTCTTTTTATCAACACTTCCAACTTGATTTTTCATATCTAAATCCACTTAAATCCGTATTTTATTCGCCAGGACACCGATAGATCTCCCAACTTTTACGATTTGAAATCACGCGGCCATTACGAAATTCTATCGTAATCCTCGCAATCGTTTCAAACGTCTGACGCAACAGCAAAGGTCTCATCGAATCCTGTTGTTCCCGGTAACTGTTCCGTCACCACAATTATTTCTCCGCTTATCGATTCTTTTATTATCTAAAATCTGCTTAAGCTTGCATTTTATTCGATACAGCACTGATTAGTACCGCACTCGAGGCCCAGATAAGGCCAGTGACGATTCAGTGTTTCCGGCTGATCTTAAACCGAGGTCACAACACACAATTTCGGAGAAGTGAAACAAAAATCAGTATGACTTGAAAATTTCATTAATTCGCGTATTATACGAGAATCGAATTTGACTGTTTCAAAAGTGGATTATACAATTTCTTTACTTTTGTACAAATTCTTTAATTTCAAATTTTTTAAATAATTTTCTTTCATCCAAGTTTTCGTTCTTATCGACCACTGTGCGTTGTGTGCACCGATTACCTTTGAATCTTGGATTACGTCATCTCCGGCTCGCCTTATCTCCGTGGAAAACTGTTGATAAGGACAGGACACGACCGGGTTTCGCGATTCTGCGGCAGGTGTATGTCCAAAATTTGTGACATATTTGTGACAACAGAACGAGTATCGGCGGCTGCGATGACGTCGCCGACCGCAGTTGCCAGTATTCCATTCTTTTCCCGTGGCGCCGCGTGCAAAGAATATGAGCTGAGACACCGGCAATCGACGTCGAAAGTTCTGGAAAGTCTGCGTAGAGTTCTCAGGTGGTCGATTCTCGAAGAACACGCGTCGCATACCACGCGGCGCGTTTTTAATCGATAATCCGTATTAGTCTCTCGATCCTTCGATCGATTTAGTTACGTGTAAACGGTAGAGGGTCCTAGCTTCACTACTCTTCCAGGATTAATATTTCAAAATCGTCATCGCGTGACGCACTTAATTCCATTTAACATTTTCAAACATTAATTTATTGTTTTCATACAGTTCTGTACTAAGAACCGTTAAAATGCATTAATTCCTCATTGTTCGATAATCGACAGTTTCGTCTAGCTCCGTTTTTGCGATGAATAGCTTCTATCGCGGTTGTTCTTTTTCCAACCACCGATGATAAAAAGTGGTCCTAACGATTACGTACATACACTAACTCGCTTGTATGTACTCCAGATAATCACGTCCAGCTGTTGTTGCGACATAATTCGCGCAATACGCGAGCAAAGATAAGCGTTGCTCATAAACACGATGAAAATGCTTTTCCAGTGGCGCGGTTGAGAAAAACAAATGAACTCGCGTTATCGGATCGCGCTAACAGTTCACGCGAACTTTTTATAGCCAGCAGGAAGGTGGTTGTGCATCGTAGCCCTGGTTTAACGAACTCTAGCCGAGTCATTCTTTTATTTTTCTCATAGTCTGGATATCGATTCGCTTAGCTGGTTCCCGGAGTTTGCAGCTACGAACGCGAACCATCGCCGACGATATCCGCAACTCCGCGTCGCGTCGTCGGTGTGCTCGACTCGGATTCGTTGAAATTATCCGGTCACTCGATAATTACGCGCGTCGATTTAATTTCCTCGTGATCCCAGATATACGGTCGACGATACCATCGCAACCGGCGAGACGTAGGCGATTCCTATTTTATATTGTACGTGAATCATAAAGCCGTTCCGTATTCGGATACGCGCACACCGTTTTTCACATGTCATCCCGACGTTCTTAACGATCATCCGCAGTAATTTTAGAACCGTTCTCGTGACTCATTACCGAGGAATTAGTATTTGAATATTCTGTGAGCCGAACCTTCAGATCGAGCGCCATTATCGAAACTTATTTGCCGATGGAGATGGGTGTAGAACTTGAAGAGTAACATGAAAATTAGGAGCGGTTTTATTGGGCAATTGTTCGCACTTTCTTGGACGAGCGTCTGATTGAAAGAAAATCAAACAGTAGTAACAAAATAGTTAATCGAACCGGCTAATTAAATTGTGTTATTAATAATGTTAGAACATAGATTGACGCAGTACAGTGGAACACGTGGTATAGGATTACTAGACTGCAGAACTTTATGAAAAATAAAAAACTGCTGGAAACAAATGAATAATATTCATAAGCAGCAACTAATATATTGACGCTCTGAAAATTTTTTTATTTATCCACTGTTTTAAAATGCACCAATCCATTGTTATCGTGAATGCATAAAATAACGCAATCTACAGTTACAGGAACTAATGACTTACCCACAATTTACGTTATCTAAGAGGAGCAGAAACCTTCGCAGAATATTTCTATCCGGCGAACCTGAACTCTATCGATTTTGGGTGAAACGATTAACAAGGGTCATTTATTCGGTAGACAGAAGATATACTTTAAAACTCATTTATTGAACATGACATAAAAATCACGATACATAATAATCGATAAACCGAGTCTATTTTAAGTTCTCAAACTTTAGATATATTAATCATTTATTATCTTCGCGTTGTGAAATATCTTATCAAACGCTAACAGATTTATTTATTTCGTACAAGTTTATGCATAGTGAAAATCTTGTGGAATGTGCACCCGCCGTAGTGGTTCGCTTCGTTTCAGCGAAAAACAAATCTCGCCTCGAATTCCGGGTAAATCCGCGGTACTTTCGACAACGAACGTGTCTATATTAAAATATTTCGTCGCGGCTTCTTCACAGAAGCAATCTCGATTGCAGGGATGTGCGAGCCCGTCCAATATGTACTCGACTGTTAAAGAGAGTTGATTCGCAAGATGCTTCGATATTCGAACGCGTCCGATGTTTCCCGACCCCGCAATTTCGGCTACCCGCGCATCCTTACTCTCGAAACATTGAAATCGGTCGTGGGGGTAGAAAAAAAGAAACGAGCGACAGTCGCAGGTTTGTCAAGCGCTTTCGACAACGAAAGCCGCAATTCGTAGAAAAAAAGAAACCGAAACGAACAGCCAAATAAATACGCTAGATCGAAATACAACAGGAGACGATAGGAGCTTGGTGACGGCAGAATAAGAACCCGGCCGCGCTAAAAAAAATGACGGCAGCCGGTCGTCACAATTTTCTCGTTTCTTGAAATCCTTGGGGATTTTGGCAGTGACATTCAATCGACGTGGATGAGGAGAAAGGGCTCTAATTGGCGATTCATTGTAGCGGTGCCAGTCTGAAAAATCGATCTGTCAACGTATTATTTCCTCGAGCATCGATCGTTCTACGTGTAACAACAGCAAGAAGAAGAAAGCCTGTGTAAAAAAATATTTATCGAAAATCTATCAATAACGTATTAAAAATAAACGATCGGTTGAACGTCTACGAGCAAAGAAAACATTTTTAGTCCTTCTCTCCTCAGCCACGCGCTAAAAATCAACTCTCAAAATGTCCCGAGTGAGGTACAACGAATAATTATAAAGTACTTGAAATAGTAATACAAAAAATAGTCAAGTCGTCGAATAATAAATATACATATATGTGTTTAAGTGTATATATATATTTATATAATATATTTCATATAATATTTATATATAGCTTTGTAATCGTGCGAACATTGTGACCGTGGAGTGAATATGGTCCGGGCTTCGAAGAAACAGAGACAACCAACCAAAACCGTCTATTTCGCAGCTTTTTATAATTCACCACCTTCAAAAAATAACAAATGAGCTACGCGACTCTACAAGGGTCAACAAGATAAAATTCTATCGGTATATAAAAAGCCAGGAAACCAGGGGAGGCGCCCGATTCACGTTTACTCCGCGGTCCGAGGCCGCCGTAATAAATAGATCGTATTATCTCGTCAATCGTTAAACTCTAGTAACACCATTTTTAATTTCTTTTCTTTCGTCAGTACAAATCATCCGACGGGATGCGGGAACGAAGTTCGAGAGGGTACGAACGTCCGAAAACATCCCTTGCCCAACTCCGTCGAACCTCCACGAGCTCCCGAAATCCCATCCAGCACCACAGTGTAATCTGATCGGTAATACAACCTTTTTTTTGCATTTTCTCTCGGTTTTTCTATTTTTAAATTTATTCTTCAGTGTCTCTAAAGCAGTCTTACGTGTAACGGCAAACTTGTTCGCGTTATTAGTCCATCGCGCCCTCTTCGTGGAGTTCTTTCCTCTTTCCGCTTTTATGCGCTAAATTCTGTGGTTGTAAGGCAAAAAGCCGCGTGTCAAAATTTTTTAAAATTTTAATTTATAGTACAGGATTTACGTATTTATCAGAAAAAAAGTCATCGGAAGAAATTCGAAAGGCTCAGAAAATAATGCAATTTAACCAATGTCCTATGTCAACCGAACAATGTCCTATATTAACCGAACCTATGTTAAATGAGCTATTTTAACTCGAAAATGAAACATTTCTTCCGACCTAGAATAATTCTATACGATTTTTTATCATTTCACATACAAAATTGATGTAACAGCTCGTACAATGCTTAAATGTTTAGTAATCGATTAGTCGCCAACAGATTTAATAATGTAAATAATATTGTGAATAATGGTACAGCAATTTTTAGTGGTGACACACCGATTCACCAGTCAAAATTTTGAGCAGCGTTCTTCGTTACAACCGTAGAATTTGTTGTTCTCGGGAGAAATGCTCTCTCTCACTCTCTCTTCCGTTGCGAGGCAAACGTTCAGTCGGCTACGAAAGCTCTCGCGAGGTCGTTGATGAAATTTCGTAGCCAATAATTCACGGCCGAAAGTATTGTACATGTATAGTTCACTCACGCCAATCCCGGATGACGAGCAGCTTCGATACTCGACCGGAAGAGCCGGGGGAAAGATCGTTTAATCCCCATCGGTTCTCTGCTCGTTCCTCCCGGTCCAGAAACGAGGAAAGAACTTCCCGCCTCCGCCCCTGAAAAAGAAAAGATCCGCGCGCCGATCGACGGATAATCAAAGCGTTCGTACTCGAAATTCCTCTCCTCGCGATTACAGCGTCTCTACCTCATCTTCGTGACCTAACTCCTCCCATCTACTTCATCGTCATTTTATCTTCTTTTTTTTATCGTTTTGTTTTCTTTGATCGTTGCAAAATAATTCTACCTTATAGCTTACGGTATCACAGAGTTACACGCGGTATCGCTTAATTGCTCCCACTTCGTAAATTTCGCGAAACGATAAGAGCAACAAAATTAGAGATTAACAAACGTGGACGCAGAAGATGTCGTTCTGATCTCTCGATCATACGCGTGGCTTAATACTGACCAATTGCGAGCAGTCGACGCTTCGTCGAAATTGGAAGATCCAACGAATCGTATAAAAAAAAAAGAAATACAAGAAAAATGTTCCAAACCAGACGTTCTTTGGAATTTGAATGTCTCTGTGATTTGACGGCCGATCCCTTTCGAAAGACCTCGTTCTGCGTCCGAATTTCGAGAACACTTCCGTCCATCGTGTTTCTTTCGGATCGTTGAAAAGTTAGTGCATAGAACGAACAAGAAAATTGAATCGCTGTTTATCGATTCGGTTTTATATTAGACAAGAATTCAACAAATTCTTCGTAACGATTAATCGAAATATCAGAATCGAATACCTCGGGCGCGGTACAGAGGGAAAGCGCCAAATGCACCTCGGGTGCGTTCCGAGGATCGTCTTAAGAAAATATTCTCTTCGACGACAGCCTCTTCGTCTAGCTCGTCTTCCGTGAACACTTCCGGTTCGCGTCAAAACGATACCGTGGATCCGATCTACGCAGTCATAAACAGAAAAGAATAGTTTTTTTTAACGCTCCAACGGGCGCGTTGCAATATTCATCATGGCGGACAATGCATTATCTTTTTCTTAGAGAGAATTGCACAGAATTGTCAATCTTACCGTGACTTCAATTCAAAGCGAGATTAAATTTGTAATATGAAATGCTTCAATTTTGTCATAAGCATCGTGTGACTTCTGACAAAACTGTAATCGTGTACGACCAAGTTACCTTCGAATGTCAATACTTCAAAAAAGATTCAAATACATTGGCAACTCGTGTTCGAATGTAAAATAAAATAGAAACTAGTTAGAGAGAGAGAGAGTTCTAACCACGACTGCTCGAGGATCCAAGTCGACCTGTTTTTAAGTGCAGTAGAGACTCCCGTATCCGTACCCCCATTATCCGTATACTCTAATGTACGGACGATCTATTATCCGTATGTTCTGTTATCCGCACGTTTCGTAGCGATGTTCGCATAAAATGTATTTAGACGTAATAAATACATTCCTGTGTTCGGCCGGTTAAATGTAATCATATTAACATTTGTGTCGCTATTAGTTCGGATACGGGAGTCTCTACCGTAAATTAGCCCTAGAAGATATCGTTTCGTCGCGGTGTGCAACCTGACCGCGCACCTCGACCCAATCAAGGGGTTTACGCGTGTAAGTACGACTAATCACGCGTTGAAACGCGGTTGAACGTGATTGAAAATTAAAGTCTTCCGCTTAGGCTTCCGTTCTCTCACTGGCTCACCTAGATTCGTTACCGATGTGTCTGTGAACCGTGCCCACACGCATTCGCGCCTCGCGAACACGTCCCACCGCAGTTTTTGCAACACGCGCACACATCCCCTTCAGAGGCAGCGAGTAATCTTAACGATGTGAACGAGCGCTTCCGGTCGACCGTGCGCGAGAAGTCGAGAACCTCTACATCACCGGAACCCCATTCGTTGCTCCGACGCGAGCAAAGCCTCTTTTTGGTATCTGTGTCCCAATGCTTCAAGGATATTCCGGAGGTACAATGGGAGACAAAAATGCAAGAAACTCGAAATCCATCAATATATTAGCAATGAAAGTCAAGTGACTTTTGCGAATAATTGTACCCTCTGATTTGAACTTCGAGAAAATAAATTTGTGATATTCAATATATGTATAATTGCGTAATAAAAAGCAATATTCGTGGTTATTATTGAAAATAAACATGTGAATAACAAAAAACGTGACGGCACTGTACTTTCGCGTTTCCAATTTCAAATTTGACGTCTTGTAACGATTTATAATTTTTTGCTCTGGAACCTGTATGATAATTGCATTAATTTAGTAAGAATTATATCTTGTCAAGTTTTCATAAATTTTGTTGCGTTTATATATACCTCCGAAACATCCTTAAAAACATACGTTTATGGCAATTACCATTTGTACGATCGAAAGGCAAGACGTTCTCTCGCGAATGACAATCGAACAAAAGTTATAGCAGCGGATGGTACCCGACACGGAAACCGGTAATTATGCGAGTGACGAGAATATGAGAAACAGAAACCTAACTAGCGCTGTTCAACGAATTCCGGAGCTCGGCGGACTTCATCCACTCTATCATCGTTAATTTTCTTACTCTGCCTCGAACGTATCCCGACTCCGTTCTCACAGATCAGTGCTGTCCAATATTAGCTCGGAATCTTTCCCTAATGTTATCATCCGAATGGTAGAATCGTCCTCCAGCACCTCAGTTGCGTCTCAACTTGAATCAAATTTGCAATGGACAGCACTAGGGGCTGTTACTTTTCCGGAGCCTCGACGAATCGAAAGATTCGAAAGAACGAAGGGGACTTCGTAGCGAATCGTGTGAAGTGGTAACTCTCACGAGATACGCGTTAGGTCGTGATTTTTGACAAATAAATGATTCGACAGAATTTTCGCAGAATATAAGAGAAAGCTCTGATTCGAAGCGTGAAAATCATCCCGGACAGCACTGAATCTTTGTTCCCGGAAGAGTGGCCTCCCCGCGCTCGCAACCGAGTCGAAGAGAAGAGCGGAAAGCAATGTGTACTCGTGCTAGCGATAGTCACAGAAACTCGCCAGTAGAACTCTAATACGCGCGATAATGTACAACGAAGGAACTAGCATTCTTGTTTCATTAGGTCCGGACACATTTGAGATCCTCTATCGATCCCGACTGACCATGAACCCCTTGCGACTCGCGCACGCCTACACGAAACGCGATTCTACGTATTATGTACACCTTCTGAACGTGCACCCCGAGCGACGACTATTCCGTCGCTATTATGTACCTCTTTCGCTGGATTCTTCGTGTCGTCGTTCCTCTTCTTCGTCTTCTACCGTCGATCCGATCACGGCCACCCCGTGATCCCCGATCGTAATACAATCCGCTCGCGAAGGAGCTGCGAACGAGCCAGCTCGAGGATTACGTTCGTCGACGCCGCATCTTCTTCATCATCTTCCTCTTCGTCGCGGAGAAGCATCGACCTCCGCCGCGCTCTCTCTTAATCATTCCTTTTCTCCATCGTCCTAAACAGATTCTCACAGTTATCCAAAGGAATCAGCTTTGGGTGGATTCTCGCGAGACTTAGATAGATCAGCGGGTGTTTTTTGGAAAGGGGAGACGCGAGCGTGCATCGACTCTCTCGTTCGGAAACTAAACTCGAGGGAACCCGATTTTCGCTTTATTTTTCCCCATTATGGATTTATCCGTCCTCGGCTAGCATGTACTTGGTCTCGTTTTTCCGTTCGTCCTGCGTCTCCGTGACAACGTGCCGAAAGGGGAAGGGGGGAAAAGTTGATCGAGCGAAAGAAACGCAATATTTTTCATTCTATCTCGCGACGTCACTGCGTGAGGAGAAACCCTAGAGAAGAGAGCACACGGCAACCTACTGGTTACGCATATTCGACAGCTCGCGAAGCCCACAGCTGCCGCTCGCCGCACGATCCTTCGGCCTTGAACATCACGTACTCTCGCGAGGACTCCATCTTCTCGCGAGCCGAGAAGACCGGAGAACTCGAAGCGGTTTCTTGACCTTCGAGAATCATTCGCGACGCTTCCGTCAGTTGTTCTTCGTCTTCAAGAATCTTTTCACAGCGACCGTGACCGTCCGTCCTTTCTTCCTTTTCTCGATTTCATTCTTCTTCCTACTGGTGTTACGTTCGGATTCTTCGTCATCGTTGTTGTTCACGGTTCCTCGATCGCCACGGGCGAACGACACGCAGGAACTCTTCTTCCAACGTCTTCCCTTCACGATCTCCTTCTTCTTCTTCTTCCGCCTTCTTCGTCTTTGTCTTCTTCCGGTTAGCCAAGGTTTTGTTTACCATGCCGACGCCGGTGGATCCGGGCACGATCGTGCCACCGCCTCGTTCCTCGCTTCAGTCGCGGTAACGGGTGCGGAGGTGCGTCGGATCTCGATCGGTTTCGAGCCGGAGATTGGTGGCCGGCCCAAAACCCCTTGACTGTTTCACGACAAGTTCCGCTGGTCCTCCCCGCACTCCTCAGCCTTCCTCAACGACCTCTTCAGCTTGTCGACAAGCCGATTGTGAAACTTGTTCAGGGAGTTCGAGCTGCCGGTCTTCGGCGGGGACGAGCCTGTACTTTTGCTCGGGCTCTGCAACGAGGACTGCGACGCTCTCGACGATGTCCTCGAGAAATGACGGGAGGTGAGCGGCACCGAACGGTGAGCCGGGGACGTCAGGAAGTCGGAACCCGGTGACGTAGACAGCGACGGACCCTCTGACTTTGAGCATTCCGACACCTGAAACAAGCAAACGGTATCCTGTTCTTTAGACATTACCGCCGATAAACTCTGCTTCGACATCGCCTGGCGGATGCCGGGTCCGGTCGGACCCGCGCGAAGGACGTTAACATCCATTTATCCGCACAGATACGGTATGGATTCGGTTAGCAGAAATCAGTAGACAGCGGATTTTGTAAAGTGGGTGTATAAAGTGTTCGTATACTTTTCAAAATGGAATAACCTTTTTTATAATCGTATCAAACAAAAATCTTTACGGACACTTTGTACGCCCACTGGAAAATTATATTGAAATGGAAATTAATTTGCATTTTTAATATTCGTCTTTTTTAATATATTTCAGAATCAATTCTTCTAATGTTTCCACCGTATTGAATTACATCTACGAAAAACCGCTGTCTCAGTACGCGTAGGATTAAAACAGTAGAAAGATTGAAAAATTTTAAGAACATTAGTTTAAGAGTATTAGTCGTAAACGGAAAGCGGAAATAATTTCATGGTGCTCGGACGAACGAAAGCCATTACGAATGTTTATTGAACGTGCGAATCACCGCATTCAACGCTGGCCGACAACTCATCTTTGCTTCCCGCAGAGAAACGCGAAGACCGGTCTACTTTCACTTCGATTCTACAATTTATAGCCGAGTCTCGCGAAGATATAATGAAGGTGCTCGCAAATTCGTTGACTTTCGAATTGCCACGTTTGGAAATATTGCCGGATGATCCTCTCGCGACGCTCGGGAATCGACCCAGCGAACGAGTGCATCGCATCAAATGCTTAATCAAAGCCGCACGTGTCCACGTGCGCCATGACCGCGGACACGATGAATTTCTCGCTACAGTTTCCCATACACGCACCCCCCTCCCCTCAACGCCTGGGGTTACGCGCCATTGCATAACACCGACTGACACACAAACACAGGTGGATCGTGACACGTGGCCTTCCATCGGTTGAAAATAATACTCCGGCGCAAGGATTTATCGGCAACGATTTCGCAAATCGTTTGGAACCGTATCTCAATTACCTCGCTATTTTAGAACAACAACCCCTCGATCATTTTAGACAGCAGCTTTAATCCTTAAAAGGGTATGCAACCCTGTAAACGTAATAAAATGAAACAAACGAAAAGAAATTTTTTAAACGCATTTTTCACAACGATGTTGAAAAATGTTTTACACCGTTTGGTGGACACAATAATACCGCACAACTTTCGCTTCGACATTTCTTAAATACTATCGTTTTCGACTATGAAAACATTGAGTTTCGTTATCAACGATGTACCAGATTATAACACGAATAAGGTATTCGATAAGGGAGTCCCCTGGCGAGAAGTCATGCAGCGCATTATGGAATTGAGAATCGAAGTTGCGCAATCGTATGTCACACCGACGAGGAGGCGTTTGGCCGAAGATATCGTCTTTATCCAAGTACCCTATCCAATCAATTGCTAAACTGTTAAGTATTGCATGAATTACACCAATTTCAAGCGCATAAAATTTCATGTGCATTCAATTTACAAAATCTTATGGAAAGGAAACATACTAGGTCGGAAGAACTGTTTAATACTCGAATTGAAATAGCGTCGAGTGCGAAGGGGTTAATACGAAAGTGTTAAGAAAAAGAAAAATGAAAAGGAATTTTAAATTTCTACAAATATTTGCATTGCGCGTTGCGTGCTGAAATATTTCTCGAGGGTGAATTCACGGACTTGAGGGTCCTGCTCGGGCTCCTAATTTCGAGAATGGCAAATTCGTGAAATTATAGAGGACAAGTGAGAACGGAACCGGTTCGATTGCCGAAACATTGACGGGAGTCTCGTTGGACGAGCGTCATCGGGAGCCGTTCCGTTTGGTATTCAGACTCGCGCGCGAATGTCCAGCGGATTTGAACCGGGAATATGTCGGCCGAGCCATACGGGATCAGGAATGTCGATTAAAAATAATTTCGCGCTTAGTCAGCCGGTTAATTACACGCGATGAAAGCTGCACCGGCAAACGGATGACAAAACAGCCAGCGAGTTTATTTCGCTCGGCGCGGCGTGCTCGGTGAGGTAACTCATGTTGACAGTCTCGCATCGCTGACGAAGACGCCAGAAGAAAAACGCGCGGCGATCTCCTCGCATTCGTTGTCCGGAATACGATCGCAAACATTGCTTCGTAGACACTGTTCCAGAGAGCGGAATTTTTTACGGTTTTACTGGGAATCTGAAGAACTTGATTGCCAGACTCCGTGGATCTTTATGCGAAATAAAATAATGTTCGTATCGATTGCTGGACACGTGTGCCAAATAGAAATTGTATTCTTCTTTTCATTGTGCTATTAAGCTGGAACTAATGCATCGATGTCTTTAAATATTTTTAACGTGTCTACTGCTTTAAATTGGACGCGTGCCCATTTTTGTCAATTTTGTTATCAAAAATATTTCGAATAACCCTACAGCAATTTTTTAGCGGCGCTTCGAATTCATCGAGTGCTAACGTTTAAATTTCTGATTTTACATAATGTTAGAAAGACCGTGCGCCAAATTTATTATTCACGATTTTTCCACGAAGTTGGATTCATTCGTTCAAATTGACAGCGTGAAGCTATTGTCGACGAGTGACAGTGCTCTCGTCGTGCCTCGTTTTTCTCAGCACGTCGCGTGCAAAGTAGGTATGTACGTACATAGTACGTACCGCAGTCATCATTTTCCATTTACGGATACTAGAAGACTCGATTGGAGAACGAATTCTAAACTCGCCATCGATGTAAATATGATTCATAACGCAGATCTTACCGGAAGATGTTTAATAGATCGTAAATACGTGTATGATTCACAGCTGACAATCTCTCGAAAGATCATTTGACAACGATAGAAAGAAAAAATTTTTAAAACGAACTACCTTCAGCGATATAATGGAGTCTCTCGTGAGATTAGTTTTTAAAAAAGATTTTTCAGTTCTTTATAGAAAGCAACCGCTGAGAATCATGTCAATAGACTTCCGGTAAAGTAATGTGTTAAGAGCGATACCATTGCTATTCCTACAACAGATGCAGAATCAAAAAGCGCTCGATTGCGGACGATGTTTATATTCAGCTTGGCATTGTGATTTTTCAAGAGCTTATTGTGTACGTGAGCTATTGTATTATCGTGCGATAATAAACATTGTCGTGTTATGAAACTGCTGTTTACAGTGCTGTCCACATGTCTTGATCGAGTGGGGTTAAATTGCGTCGATTTACTAAACTGCTCTGCACCCTTTACGTACCCGGAGTGACGTATTCATAGATCACTGAAAAGCCTCGTTAACCCTTACTTAGTCAACCAAAGCGTGCAAATTATTTAAACCCCTTCTGTGTTTAACAAAAGTTTTTTCTACATTTTCACTATAACGATTCTACGTACGAATTGTTTTCCAAGACTTATTGATTACGCGTCATCACCCACCCTTCAAATTGCACGAGGTGCTCCGTCCAAATTCAAAGACCCTTAAAGTGCTCCATCAGGGAAAAACTTCGATAAACTCTGAATTAATATAACAGCGAGTGGAGAATGGCCATTCATCGAGATTTCGTAATATTTTTATACGAACTTTAACAAATTGTTGAAAGAAACACAGCAAACATGTACCCCGTCGACTACGCAAGGGTTAAGAGAAAGCTACATAAATAAATATAACCGGGAACGATAACGCAAAAAATAAAAAACAAGAGTAATCTGAGAGTAGCAATGAGATAAATTTCTTGATCGGTTACTCACCTTCCTGCTGCGACAGGCCTGGGGATTCGAGCACTCCGAGGATCGTCGGTTACGATTAGTTTTGTAAATGTCCCACTCGTTTTTCACCACGGGCATCATAAACGCCATCTCGATCAGCCGGCACTCGTCAGCGCGCACTCTATTCCTCTTTGTCCCTCTCGCAGTCCTGTTTCTCTCCACGCCTCTAGTAGCCGCCGTCTTTCTCCCTCCGTTTCTCTGAAAAGTTCGAACCAGGAGAGCACAGTTTTCCCTGAGCGGGTTTCGCACACCGCGTTCGTCTTCACTTGGCTCTGGGTCCTTTCGTCGTCGCAGATATCCTACAACGGCGTTGATTCAACGAGATCTCGCACGCGCGCGCGCGCCAATTTCTCCCTCTCTCCGTCCGCGAAAAATGATATTCCGCGATGTGTTAAACGACCAATTATTTCTTTATCGATCTGCGTGCTTCCGTTTGGTTTATCTCGTTCGAAAGTGTCCCACGGTGGTGTGTCTCCTTGGCTAATTAACGATCCGCGCGTTGTGCGGTGGATCCGTAAGGGTTGTTGGTCTCTAATGTCGACTGGAAAACTGCATACACGTTCGTGTCGGTTCCACGGAAAAGCTCAGCGTGTTGCCTTTTCAACGACGACGTTCGAATACACGCGCGTCCGGTATGGGCAGCTGTCTGCTACGGAATGAGCACGCCGGCCGCCGTGTGGTTAGGTGTAAAAGCTCCCAACGGTGGGGATCAAACCGGCAGCGGATTGGTCCGTACTGAGGCGGGACTCCTACGTCACCGGTTACCATTGATTTTCCAATGTTGATACACACGACGGCATGATGACGTTCCGGATTGATTTTCTGGCCGCAGTTCCTGCTGGATCGCACGTAACCACCGATGACAGACGTCAGCGTTAACAGCTCCACGCTCGACGGACCATCCTCTGGACCGCCATCTTCCTGCTGTTCCGCGACCCGTCCTCGACCCTTTGACACCCAACTGCGAATATTACGCCTAAAACCTTCGCTCAAGGTCGGCCGGTAAATTACGCTGCAATCGCAGACGAAATGGCGCACGTGCGCTCCACGTTGCACTCCTCTCGTCGGGGATGTTGCTTCAGGGTGGTTCTTTTCTCTGGAACGAATGAGATCGATTTAGTTTGAAGATCGAGGGATTTTGGTGGAATTTAATTGATCGCCGTGACACATGTAGAACGATGTTTGGTTGTCGATGTGTGCAACGACGATATCGTAATTGTTGAAATGTAAGAATAATAGGGCTTCTCGCGCGTTTTATTCTGACGCGACGTTCAAATTCGAAATGATATCCCACAGGAAGATGATTTTACCGTTCGATGGTAATATACTATCGGTTGGTGGTGTAGTCGGAATACACTGACGGTCGATATTGTACCACTTGTCGATAATATCGTCACCGACGAGGACTGTTCAAGACTGCCAGCGCCCGTGCTATCCGAAAAGCGAGCGAAATGGGCGCAGGGGTAATGTGAAACTTGCAGTGATCTGAAATACCACATCGCTATCAGTTGAGTGGGCGTGGGTAGTGCTAGAAGAGAGAGCGAGAGAAGGAACGAAAATATTTAAATGAGAAAAAGGAAGAATATTAGGTATAATAATTGGCTGAATTATTATCCGAGAATTCCAACAACCCCGATAAATAATTGTGAGCAAATTTTCTGTCTCAAAGAACAAGAATAATATTTCTGCATCCAATTTATTTTTCCGAACAGCAGATGTCGCTAAACTTCAACCACCTGTAACACTATTTGAGGCCATTCTATAATGCATATGAATTTAAAAACGCGGGAAAATAATTTTCAGACGCGTTTAAAAGTTCGCTGAAGTACTAAAGTGTCACACGGACAGTTTGAGAATTTGTAGAAAATAATGTCAAGTCCTGCTAGATCACCGGGGACAATTGGTAGTCCGAGAACTCCTAGAAGACAAGTCCCAGGGTCTAGGTCTCCTTCTGTAGCAGGAACGCCTCGTAAGTATTTTATAGGTTACCGCCATAATTTCTTTACCGAGTATTTTTCATTTTAATTCTACGTAATTACAACACAATTGTACAGTATCCATTTTATTCACGAGGTGCTGGTACTCGCAGCGGAGGTGAAAATAATGTTGAAACTCCATTACGATGGGGCACCACTGGCACGCAACGAAACACACGGTCTGGAAGCCGGGCTGCTACAATTGTTGCTTCTTCCGAACATGAGAGTGGTCCTGGTTCTGGCGACCGTTTAACAGACAATTCGCAACTAATTGGATCAGAAACTGGATTGCAATTATCGTCGCCAGTAAATTATGGTACTCCTAGTTCTCTAGGATCGATTCGAACTCCCAGAAGCGGAATTCGTGGCACTCCGATTCGGCACAGACCTGATATCAATACAGACAAACGATTGCGTCAGTTTACGATACAAGAACCAGTAAGTAAATAACGAAAACTTACGATAAAAATGGAAATTAATTTTATTTAATTATCATAACAGATTCCGGAAGCCCCAGCAACATCTGAAAGCGACACAGCTGGACCGCACTTGGTCGTATGGGGAACAAACGTAGTTATAAATCAATGTAAAGAGCAGTTCAAATTGTTTTTCCAACAATTTATCGATCCGGAAGCTGAAAACGATGAACTACCAGAAAACATGAATTTATTAGAACCCTTGTATCTTCAGAAGCTAGAAGAGATACATACCTTAGAAGAGCCATACTTGAACGTAAACTGTGCTCATGTAAAATCATTCGATGTTCATCTTTATCAACAATTAGTTTCCTATCCTCAAGAGGTAATACCAACTCTAGACATGGCAGCAAACGAATTATTCTTTGAGAAATTCCCAGCAGCGGTATTGGAACATCAAATCCAAGTGCGAGCTTTCAATGTGGCTAAGATTAAATCCATGAGAGACTTGAATCCTTCCGATGTTGACCAGTTGATTACTATACCAGGAATGGTAATCAGAGTGTCGAGACTGATTCCGCAGATGCGAGAAGCTTTCTTTAAATGTAGCGTCTGTGCATTTACAACTCTCGTTGAAATTGAAAAAGGAAAAACGAAAGAGCCTACAGTATGCGGATCTTGTTCGCACAAATACTCGTTCACTTTGGTGCACAATCTCAGCCATTTCTCTGATAAACAAATGATTAAATTGCAAGAGGCTCCGGACGAGATGCCGCAAGGCCAGACTCCACATACCATCGTTCTATTCGCTCATAACAATTTAGTAGATGCTGTGATGCCCGGAGATAGGGTGTCCGTTACTGGAATTTACAGAGCAGCCACGCACAAGCCAAATTTTGAGCATAATTTGCAAGCCATTTACAGAACATACGTCGATGTTGTTCACTTTAGGAAACATGACTCAAAACGGTGAGAGAGAGAGAGAGAATAATAAGAAAATATTTTTCGAAGCTTCTTTTTCCTAACTTTCTATCTTGCATAATTTAGACTGTACGATCAAGAAGATGGCAAGGAACATAATTTCTCTCCTGAGAGAATGGAAATGTTGAAAACGTTATCGCAGAAGAAAGATGTATATGATCGATTGGCAAGACACATCGCGCCGAGTATATATGCGAATACCGATGTAAAAAAGGGCATTGTGTTACAATTATTTGGTGGAACTAGGAAGTCTACTACGATATACGGAAAACACTTTCGACCTGATATTAACATATTGCTATGCGGCGATCCTGGTACAAGTAAATCACAATTGCTACAATATGTTTATAATTTGGTGCCAAGATCCCAGTACACCAGTGGAAAAGGTAAAACAATATACAGTGGACATACAAAGTGTTTGTACACTTTTTAAAATGGAATAACTTTTTTATAATTGTACCAAACGATCTGATGTTTTAGAATTAATTAGAAGCATTGGTTTATGAAATGATATGCAAAACAAATTTTCCAAAATATTATTTACAAGGTTAAATAAAGAAGTTATTCTATTTTAAAAGGTGTGCGACGAACAATTTGTATTAGACTTAGAAATTCATATGAAACATTATTTGAAACGTGCAAAACAATATTCTAGGTTCCAGTGCTGTTGGTTTAACAGCTTATGTCACGAAAGATCCAGAGACTGGACAATTAATATTACAGACAGGAGCACTGGGGCTGGCAGATAATGGAATATGTTGTATCGACGAATTCGATAAAATGAATGAGAGTGCTAGATCAGTATTACACGAAGTAATGGAACAACAAACTTTGAGCATAGCTAAAGCTGGCATTATTTGTCAATTAAATGCTAGAACCAGTATACTCGCTGCTGCTAATCCATGCGAATCTCAATGGAACAAAAATAAAACTGTACTAATTCAACAAAATTATCTTACTTCAAACATTTCATTATGTATGTATTACATATGTATACTTTCTCTGTTTTAGGTGGTTGAAAATGTGAAATTACCCCACACTTTGCTTTCCCGCTTCGACTTGATATTTTTGATGTTAGATCCACAAAATGATGTATATGATAATAAACTTGCAACTCATATGGTATCCTTATATTACAAAACTCCTGAGGAAGATGAAGATGAACAACTAAACAGAGGCATTGTTCGCGACTACATAGTGTTTGCAAAAGAGCACGTTCAACCTGTACTCAACGAAGAAAGTCAACAAAGATTGATACAAGCTTATGTTGATATGAGAAGAGTCGGGAGAGGCCGTGGACAAATAACAGCGTATCCTAGACAATTAGAATCTTTGATAAGATTGTCCGAAGCGCATGCTAAATTACGATTTAGTCCTATTGTAGAACTACTGGATGTTGAAGAAGCTTGGAGGTATATAGTAAAACAAAATTACTGAAATTAACGATAAGTTAAGAGAGTAGACTCGTTTCTAAGATTCCAAGGGTGCGGGATGGGCCTTTTTAACAGTCAAAAGCGCTAAATGAAAGAATTTGCTAGGCCGCAATCGTCCTTAAAAGTCCTATTTTACGTTTACAAGGCATAATAAAGCTGCGACTGCTACATGTTGCCGAATAATGCAAGTTGCGCCTCGTAAACGTAAAAATAGAACTTTTGAGTGCGATCGCGGCCTAGACTGATCTTTTAATAATCCTCGAAACGAGTGTACCCCCTAAGTTACATTCTATTAACTAATTCTGTATTATAGATTACACAGAGAAGCTCTGAAGCAATCTGCTATTGATCCACTGAGTGGTAAAATAGATATTACTATTCTAACGACTGGCATATCTTCGATAGCTAGGAAAAAGAAGAAGGAATTATGCGATGTCATACAAAAAATAATCGAAAGCAAGGATAAAGTTCATATACTTAATCAACAGAAACTGTTTGCCGAACTCCGACAATCTTCTGAACTGGTCAGTCAAAATATAATACTGAATTTTATATTAGTTTCAATAAATAATACTAACATTAATAACTTTTATTAGATGATTACACGAGACATGTTTGAAGACGCTTTACGGGAACTTCAAGACAATGGATTAATAACAGTCATTGGAAGAAGCAGTATTCGCATATCATAATTATGAATACAATATATATTTTTTGTAATTTTTATACTGATTTTAATGATCGAACTAATTGTAAGTTACAGAACATTTTGAACACGTCAATTACTCAAAATAAAGAGTGTACTTTTTAATATATTTTTACGTCCTAAATAATTTGTTTAATCTACTATTCTAATTGTGGAAAACGTTATTCAATAAATTCGTGTTACAAAATTTTCGAATAAAATTTACTTTTAAATATTTAATAGAAAGATAAATTAAACATTGTAACAGCTATGATTATAGAATAAGAAACATTTAAATTTTCAATTATATAAAATTGTGTAACTTATTTGTAATTGGTTACGTTTCTGATGTACAGAAATTTGAATGAACTACGCGCTATGTGTCACCCATAAAAATAGCATACACTCGAATTTTATTAATGCGCGTCCACAAAACTCTTTCACGCCTCGAGCACATCAAACAGCATTGGTTGTGCTTCGAACTTAATTACATATATATTTTCCAAGCCATCGCTAAAAGCTGTTTCATGAAAAATTCATTTTCTAAGTAACATTTCTGTATACTAACAAAGTTGCAGGATTATATAAGTTCCACTGAAATTCTCCGTGTTCGTAAAAACACCATTTTCATTCTTTCAGGATAAATAAAGACCTATGATCATAATTGAGGCCACAAATCGAGGTCAGGAGTGCTGCATTCAAGCAGAGACCTCCTACTGCGCTTCCCACTACAAAACACGGAAAAATTATAAGAAGTATTCGTTAAACGCTCTGAATTTTACAGTTCCACGTACATTAATATCTTTCTTGTTATATTTGCTTTTTCTTCCTCTCGATCTCTCCCATCTATCCTTCCTTTCGTTCTATGATCTTCTTCTACCTTACGTTTGACACCATTTATCTGTCTCTCTTCTACCCATCCTCTGTGCGTACCTCTTCTCTTCCTTTCTCTCTCTCTCTCTCTCTCTCTCTCTCTGTTTCACGACACTTCAAGTCCTTCTCTGTCTCTCTTAATCTTTCGTGCTCTGTCGAATCGAACTAGCCCCCTTCCTGCGAATTTACGTGGATATTTCTACTTGTGAACGGTTCCCAACCTTCAGGATGCAAGCCATTAAGTGCGTTGTCGTAGGCGACGGGTGAGTATTTCCGAATTTATTATAATGTTTGTCAATTGTTTATCTTTCTCCTATTCTCGATCCATACGACGATCCAAAAGATCTGACGATTGGTTTTTCCTGATCAAGAAACTATTTCAAAGCAGGCACCACACCCGATTATTCTTCCCAATGCAATTTTATCAATTTCGTTATTAACATCGCTCGATATCAAACAGGAACATCTAACACTTTGCTATCGAGGCGATCGTTTAGCCGTAAATAATTCATTCGTTCAATCATTTTCTTCCATTTTCGTTTATCTGTTTTCTCTCCCCTTCCTCTTTTTCTTCCATGTTCACAGTTTACTTGCAATTATCCGCTGCGTTTATCAACATTCTCCTCCAATGAATTCGAACACATTTTCTATTTTGCGTTAACCTGAAATTAACCTTCTATCTAATAAAGATAATGTTATTATGGATTCGTACGGTCAGTTTAATTATAATGTACATTGGTTGATTTCTACAGAGCCGTAGGTAAAACATGCCTTCTCATAAGCTATACTACCAATGCCTTTCCTGGGGAGTATATCCCGACAGTGTTCGACAATTATTCTGCAAATGTTATGGTGGATGGCAAACCGATCAATCTTGGTTTATGGGACACAGCGGGACAAGAAGATTACGACAGACTAAGACCATTGTCGTACCCTCAGACAGATGTCTTTTTGATTTGTTTTTCTTTGGTGAACCCTGCCAGTTTTGAGAATGTACGCGCTAAATGGTATCCAGAGGTGCGCCATCATTGTCCAGCTACTCCGATCATTTTAGTAGGGACTAAATTAGATTTGCGCGAAGACAAGGAAACGATTGAACGATTAAAAGACAAGAAACTGGCACCGATTACATATCCCCAGGCATGTATTACTTACTATTCATTATTAAACTGCGGATCTTTATGCGTTTATAGGAAAATCGAGTGGATAGAATTCAAAATTGTTGAAAACCTTTCCTCTATTACGATTGTTAAGGGAAGAAATAACATTCAATTTGGTTTCTATCTGTTGCGATTGATGCAGACAATTTTTGTTTCGCATAAGGATCCATGCTCTATTCATTATACTTCTAAGCAGGGACTTATCATCGAAACTGTTTTTCTAGAATCATTAAATGACTAAAGTAAACAAATCTTTGAAGTATGAAGCAAAATCAAATATTTTACTTGCATAAGCGAAAGACCATAATTGGGGTGGAAGATCTTATTCATAACTTGAAATGTGATAGTACATTTTTCAACTAAAATGTTTAGTTTTTACACTCCAATGATATATCGGAGTACAATGTGTACACTCTGATAATATAAGTCCCTGTACAAGATTAATAGATTGAATTCTTTCGAATATTGAAATTTATAATAATTTTGTTTAAAATTATCATTAGGGTTTGACAATGGCAAAAGAGATAGGAGCAGTGAAATATCTAGAGTGTTCGGCTCTGACTCAGAAAGGATTGAAAACAGTATTCGACGAAGCAATCCGCGCTGTATTGTGCCCGGTTCTCCAAATGAAACCAAAACGCAGATGTTTCCTCCTATAATATTAAATGTCCGACGACGGCGGAGCACGTATGAATGCACTAACTTCTCCTCCGATCGGACTCGATTGCAGCAGGACATCTAACTCTGATGAAGGAAAAAATGCTGTATGGTCCATCCCTCTACAAGCATCTGCCATAAAAGCGCACAAATAAATTTGTATAATGCGTATGAGAAAAAACAGAAAAGGTAAAAGAGAAAATATACGCGATTTAAGTGTTTCGGACATAGCTAAATGTTCTGAACAGAGAAAGGAAGCCAAATGAAAACTGAACTGATAATGTACAGTATATTAGAGTGTGTTATTAATATTAGTTATTACATATGAAACATAAGGAAACAAACATTACTATGTATGTGCGTTTGTGTGCACAACAGGATACTAATCAATTTAATCGAAGAGGTAAACCATTTTATGCAATTTTGCATTGTATATTTTAGATAAAAACAAAATGTTTATCCATTTTTAAAAAAAAAAGCTTTAGTAATAGGAAGAGATTAATATAGCGTAAATATTAACATACAAAGTATTACAAATATTGCACTTACGTAAACAGTAATTTTGTTTATCTCTTATGTTACTTTCTTTTTTGTTCCGTAACAAGCATTTCTCTCATGATAAGTTGGTCTTTTCCAGCTAATAAATTCCATACGGAGTCAATTAGCTATATATATATATATATATACATATATATACGGATATATATATATACATATATATATATATGAAAAAAAAGTCTGTATCTTTTGTGGTAAATATACAGTTGCAAATCACATAAAATGACTTCTACCTTTAACTAAATTGGTTGATATTACTATATACATACCATGGTAAAAGATAGATAGTCATCTAAGTTTTAGAGGTGAGCAATACAAGTGCGATTCTAATTCTCTGCCTCTTCGCTGCGTTTTCATGTTGCTGTAAATTGACACGCACAACATGGCAAAAGAGAGACAAATTACAAAAACAAATTTAATATCAGAGGCGGGGAAATTTCGTATGGATGAGAGTGTATGTTTGGGAAGAGTGCGCGTAAAAAAGCCAAGAGAGAAAGACGGAAGAAGGAATTATTCTATAGCAAGTAATTGTACATAAATGGTAAAAGTTCAAACTGTATTCCTATTACTATCATTTTACATGTATAAGCTGCTGAATCTAAATCGAACGTTACTTGTTTTTTATATATATATTATAAATATATATAAAGTGGGGCTGGACCGAGATCTATTTCAATCGTCGCAGATCCACTGACCTGTGCAATCTATCCGGGGAACGGGGATTCAGTCCATAAAATATCATAAATAATGTAACTAAATATGCTTTATTAAATGGGTGTTTATTAAAATTTTTCTAGTTGTTCATTATGCCGTCGTGTCGAAGAACGTGTAAATCATTGCGGATATCTGTTCAGGTGTGTATTTTATATATTTCGTTGGATTCTTCGAAAACGATATGCCGCGGTATTTGTTATGGAAAACTGTGTAAGGGGGGACTATAGCTTGCTGAAGTTCTTTCCGTAACTCCTCTCGTAACCGAGCATCAGGTACAGAATATGAGCGTTGACACTTCGCAACTTCCTCTAATTCCCTGGTGAATCCTAAGAATTTTTCTTTCAACGTTTTTGCTCCTGGTTCTGTGAATATGATGATAACGTTTATGATTTGTGTTCTTACCAACTCCGCCTTAAACACTAATTACTGTAATTACTCGACTGCTGATCTTTATGCAAAATAAAAATGTTCCGCATTGATTGTGGGAAGCAGGAGTGAAATTAAAATTGATTCCATTAACGACTTTTTTAGATGAAAAACAACAAATTTCTTTACGAATGCACGAAAATCCGCAGTCCAGTAATTACGTTGTCCACGAATTGTATGTTTTTACAAAATTTATATATTTTCAATATTACCAGTACGACATTTAAAATTCTTTTTATTTTAAATAATTTGTCACGGACATGCAATTTTATATGTAAAAATAAATGAATGATAAAAAGTAGTCTTTTATTTTCAATTATAAGGTATCATAGTATTTCGAAGAACAAACCTGGTTCGTCAGTCGGCTGTTCCAGGTAAGTGCGTGCCTTTGAAAATGTAGTTGAAACGTAATTACTTTTATCGCGCGACAAAAGATCATTATACGTATGCTCCGCGTTAGGCTCTGCCAGTAAGAGCAGTTCCATCAAGGAACTGCGACGTAAAGCGTTCACAACGTGATTATGATTATTCAAACGAAAGAGTGCTCGCAGCGCAACGTCCGAGTAACAAGTATCACTTTTACTTACAAGCGCTAAATTTAATTGTGCTAATACTTTTTCTAAAAGCAAAGAAGGAGTTATATTAAAATACATAAAATAATATAGTTTACGAATTCTTAATAAAAATATGAAACAATACTAACTAATGTACGTTCCTAAAACGATTCTGTACATGTTTTCCGATTGTTTCACGGAAACTGTGCCCTCCATATCAGTGCTACGTCTTAGAACAACTCCCGCAGTATCTGCGTATTCTGCTAGCTGCTCTAGAAATACTAACACGTTGCTTGTATTCTCTGCTACGGTTCCATCTTTCGGTAAAACTGAGTTCGACTCGTTTCGAACGCTTTCTGCGAAATCTTCCAGCGCTTTTGCTCCCTATGAAAAATTACACACTATAATAAAACGTACATCAATCAATTTCAATATACAGTGGGCGTACGAAGTGTTTATACACTTTTTCATACGCTTCTAATTAATTCTGAAAAATCAGGTCGTTTGGTACGATTATAAAGTAGTTATTCTATTTTGAAAGGTGCACGAACAATTTGTACGTAATGTAACTTACAGTTACATTGAGTGTGTTAAGCACAGAAGTAAATTTAGACCGAAGAGCGTAGTCACAGCCCTCAACGGTCCGTTCCAAATCCGGTTTTAGTTCGCCAAGATGTTTTAAAATTGGGAAAATGACCAGCACTGCTGAAAAATCACGTCGTACGATGCATCTCTTAGCACGAGTCGCTATACTTTCTCCGTCATGTGCTACTAGATCCATGGCTTCGCGCACGGTAGCTTCTAAAACTTGGGCCTGCAAAGTAACAGGCAAAATCTTGGCAACCAGCGACCGTTCAGCCTGCATTAATTTGTGAAGTCCAACTGTTAATAATAAATAGTTCTCCATTTCTTGTTCATCCGGTGCTGTATCCTCTACAGAATGCGCAGACAATTGTGGCGGTGGTTTTCTGGACGTAGTCAAGGATAATCCTAAACCGGTAGTTTGAGAAGCTTTCAATAACATTCTGCTTGCTTTCTTTTCTATAGCATGCTGTAATCTTTTAGAAGCTCTTCTTCCGCTAGCCTCTGGGCCGCTTATTGAATGTCTGTTGCCAAATTTAGCTTTCTGTAAAATATAATACAATCATTAATCCTTAAACAATTCACTACACTGCAGATGTTTATCCTGTTTTTTTAGGATTTTTAAAATCCTGCTTTCACTGGTAATGTCATTTGTAGGTCCAAAATAAATAAAAATCATACTAGATTCTGTCGAATTTCATGCTCCAATCTTTGTTCAAAATTTTTATAAACTGTAAATACAGAAAGGTCTGCAATCAAATTGTTACGAAGTACTTACTGGTAAAGGACTTCCAGCATGCGTACTACCACCACTGGCACTCCTCTGATGTTCTTTTAACAATTGCAAAGATCTTAAAACAATCGCAGACCGCACGGACGCATAAATTTTTACGTGTTTACGATTTCCTCTTTCCTCAAGCCAACCAGCAATTTTAAGTAAATCACCCAAAATACTTTCTGGTAATTGGCAAAGAGATTGAGGAGCATCTTCACCGCTGGTGTCTTCGTCAGAGCCAATCAAGTCCAAAAGAACAATTGGTAATATCGGTTTACTTTGTCTGGTTAAAATATCATGGAATTCTGCATATAAAGCATCTAATCCAATGACGAATAAACTAGTTACATTTTCTAATTCTACTGAACTGGGATTATTTTTCTGAAAGTAACGTTGTGCATTAAATAGACGATTCATGGCTTCCAGAAAGCTGTCTAAGCCACCGGATCCTCCTGGACCTGCTTGCACTGCTCCTTCTACTTCCTGACAAACCCCATAATATCCAATTGCGTGATCTAGAGCATTTAAAGTCCTTTCTATGTCTGGAAAAGAAAACATATTTACTTAGACAATAATTGAATTAGAAATTTTAATTATGAATTAGAAATGTAAAATCAATGTAGTTTTGTTTAAAAGTTTAAAGAAAGCATTTCTCATAAACAGCAAAGACCAGACTGCAGATCTTTATGCAAAATAAAAATTTTCTTCTTCAATTACAAGACACAGAAACGCTATAAAATTTTTTTCCAATTTTAACAATTTTAATAAATTGGAAATAACAAATAAATATTCATAAATTGTCTTAACGTCTTTACTGTTTTACGTTACGTCCACCCATTTTTGTCCTAAATGCATCAAATCTGCAGTCTAGCAATGACCAAGCAGATACCAATGAACAATGCATTCTTGCGAAACACATACTTTGCTGTTGCGCTTGTAGATTTCCTGTTTCATTGTAAACAGGAAGTATAGTACGCCGTAAAGTTGCAAGACGTTGTTCTAAAGAAGAAAGTATTCCAACAACACTGTTAGTTAATTTTCTACTTCGATCCTCCGCTTCTTTCAAAGCTTCCAAGGAAGCAATTTCTGTTTCTAATTTGCATTGTATCTCAAATCTTCGTTCAGATGTGTCAGCTTTTGTAATATGCATCATTTTATCTATAAACAATTAAATGTCAGACATTCGAAAAATGTTCAACTACTGAAATACACAAATAAACGAAAAACTAATACATTTTTTATTAGTCTGATTATACTACAAGTATAAACACATACACGCACACGTACGCATTTCTTGTCAAAAATGATAACTTACGTGGCAATGATCTTGGAATTCTTTAAACGTATAATTATAACGAACCGAAATGAATCTTATGCAAATATTTACACGCCATGTTAAACGGCGCCATTCTTTTTAAAAGAACATAAATTTAACACTTGATATTTTTACGTAATCTTACAATACAGAATTTTAAGGTTACTTGTACTTGAACAGATTATGCATTTGACTAGATGTGAAACTTTGCTGTTTTTCAGGAACCAATTTTCAAGGTGCATGTGCAAAGCAAATTGTGTTCCAATGATACTCTTGCATATATATATATATATATATAATAATTGTGTTCGTAAAAATGTTTATTTGCGATATAATAGGAAATGCAGAAGACTACGCAACATATAATGTATATTATTTATATTACTCTATATGTCCCTAAAATACGTATATAAATGTAACACTGATCTATGAAAATAATCTAATGAATGGAAAAATTAAATTAAGACGTCCTACTCGGTACACGATAATCACTCATAACCGAAGAAGTGTAACGAATTGGAACGAATTCCTCCAAGAATTCGATAACAATTAAACACGTTTCAATATAAAAAATTATAAAATAAATACACGACACGCGCGTGGAAAATATTCAAGTGCATGAACTTGAATTATTTCTTGGTAAGAAAGGGTTGGCACTGGTTGGCACGTCTGAGTTGAGCAGCTGTTCAGAACGCAAGCATAAATCGTCCAAGGCCAACGTGAACAAAACTCGGAAAAATTCGGATCGAATTCGACACTTTACTTTGCGTGTTCGAATCGAGCAGTTAGTAACGTATATTTCGTACAGTTAGAAAAATATTGCTATGGTATAAAATAGAAAGGTGTTATATAAAAATATTTGAGTAAATACTGTAGCATGAATATTTAATTTGTTATCAGAATTTTTGTAAATCACAAGGTACTTGTACAGAATATTTTATTGTTTCAATATTAATATTTAATATTAATTATAAAATCACACGATGTGTTCCAGCTTTTTGAAACACAATCATAACATGGATAAACCTGTGTCTTCTGATATTGTACTAATCGCTGGTAATTCTCATCCAGAGCTTGCGAACCTCATCGCCAAGTAAGTTTCCACGAATGTTCATCTACGTAACGTTATTGCGTTACATGCTATCTTATTTCTTTTAAAGTCGATTGGGTGTTAAGCACGGAGGATGTTCTGTATATCATAAATCGAATCGTGAAACTATGGTAGAGATCGGAGACTCAGTACGCAGTAAAGACCTATATATTATTCAGACCGGCACCAAGGATGTAAATAACAATATAATGGAACTTCTGATTATGGCATACGCATGTAAAACTTCTTCGGCAAAAAACATTGTCGGCGTTATTCCATATTTACCTTATTCCAAGCAATGCAAAATGCGTAAACGCGGTTGTATAGTCTCAAAATTATTAGCAAAAATGCTTTGCAAGAGCGGATTGACTCATATAATCACGATGGATCTACATCAGAAGGAAATACAAGGATTTTTCGATGTTCCAGTGGATAATTTACGTGCTAGCCCTTTTTTACTTCAGTATATTCAAGAATCTGTATGTAAATAGCTCAACTGTAATACATTTATATTTCCTCGTTATAAGTTTATTCGATTAGATTCCAGACTATCATAATTCCGTAATAGTTGCCAGAAATCCTGGCAGTGCTAAGAAAGCAACCAGTTATGCAGAAAGATTACGTTTGGGTATAGCAGTGATTCACGGAGAACAACGAGAAGCTGAATCAGATATGAACGATGGACGCTATTCTCCACCAGCTTTAGCATCGCGAACAATGGAAGTTGGAGTTGGAGTACCAATGCATCCTGCAAAAGAAAAACCTCCGATTAATGTTGTAGGAGATGTGGGTGGACGCATAGCTATTATGGTGGTAAGTAAATTGAAATAAACTTTGTGAAAAGAAAGCAATATATGCAATCTTAACTGTTATTTCAGGATGACATGATAGACGATGTTCAGTCTTACGTTGCTGCAGCAGAGGTTCTCAAAGAGAGAGGGGCGTATAAGATTTATGTATTAGCCACACACGGTCTTTTGAGCTCCGATGCTCCAAGATTAATAGAGGAGTCTCCGATCGATGAGGTAATAGCATTGTAAATCAAAGTTTCTAATCAAATTAAATTACGAGTCGAAGAAGATTGATTTAAATTTAAACCTCTAGGTTGTCGTAACAAACACAGTTCCGCATGACGTCCAAAAAATGCAGTGCCCGAAAATAAAGACTGTTGATATCAGTATTTTACTGGCTGAGGCTATCAGACGTATACACAACAAGGAATCAATGTCGTATTTATTTAAAAATGTCACTTTGGAAGATTAAAAAATATAACGAAGTAATAGATTCGAAACAGTGCCGGATTAAGATTTTTAGAAGCCCTAAGCTCTTTAAAGATATCGAGGCCCCTCTATGCAAGATTTTTTAGCCATTTTCGATAATTTTACTGAAAAGCGTTTTTAACTAAAATTTTGTTGGTTCTCTATTGATTTTCATTCTTCTACTCGTGCACATAAACACTTAGCAATATTAATACTGTGCAAAAGATGTAAAATTCGAAAAATTTATATGGTGCCCCCTTCTTGTTGATGTCCTAAGAAGTGCTTACTTTGCTTATTGGTTAATCCAGCACTGATCTTAAATATAATACAAGTTTCCATATCTGGGGACCATACTCAAAACATATCTATTGAATTTTGTTTATTGTTTTACAGATATTAATGAACATGCTAGTCTATGTAAAATCATGTCGATGATCAAATTATTTGAATATATTCATATGTTTAGATTTATCATACATATTTCCATATTCATAAGTCTATGTAAGTTGGATTAGAAAGTTTGATGTTTAATGTTAACTAAGTGATACGATATTATGAAAATTATATTTTATATTAAAAACACAAAAAAAGATGAGTATGTTTTAGATCTTCAAAATTATAGATATATTATTTTACATTGTAAAATAATAATGTAAAATTGCGAGAAAATGGAATAGTTGCTTTACTTCCTTTAATTTAGACGTAGAACATAATAAACATTCGAGTTAGGACAAGTAGATCAATGAACATGTTGCTATGGAAATACATAGTTCCGTAACGACAGTCGCAAACTTTGCTCCATTTATACAGATTCGAACTTGCTACGTTTTGTCAGAATGTCTGTAGAAACTACAAATCACAAATTTGTAAAAATTTGTGTTCTGTTGCAATCCGAAGAAAAGAAGCGTCGTGCGCAAGGCTTGAAAGAAATTATACAAATTTTAAGAACGCCACAATCAGAAAGTGAAATTATCGAGTTGTGGAATGCTGTAAACAAATCATTGCATAAAATTTTAACAGACTCTGCTGAGATTTGCCGTGACAATGCTGTAGAAATTTTCCAATTACTTCTAGCTAACTTAACACCTCACGATAATTACATCTTATATTTACTTCCAATCTTGTCGAGGCGATTGGGTTCTCAGGAACTAATCGAAACTTCAGAAGAAGTTAGGCTGAAATCCGTTATATTATTAAAGCTATTAATTTCAAAATATAAGAATTTATTGGCATCGTACGTTGATGATTTAATCAAAATATTAACACGTACTATATTGGATAATTATCCGCTAGTTAAAAGAGAAAGTTGTGCTTGTGTATCTGAGTTTGCTAGGAATTTATCAAGACATTTTTATGCTCATTCTGAACAGTTTGTAAAACCAATTTTGGGTAATTTTGCACACCAACATTATAGAGTTCGCATTGCTTCTATCAGAACTATTGGAGATTTGATTCAATATGGAAATAGTAAATCTGTGGAAAATGTGGCCACTCCTTTAGCTGAAAAGTTATTTGATCAAAATGGGCTTATCAGAACTGGTATTTAATTATTTCCAGTTATTATTATCCGGTCTTTATCTGTATTTAGTATATAAGAAGTATATTCATATTTCTCCATAGCTGTAGTAGAAGTAGCGGGTTACTGGCTTTTAAATTTAAAAGATCGGTATAGTTGGTGGTACAAAATTCTTCCGCTGCTTCTAACAGGCCTTCATGATGATTTACAAGAAATTCGAGAAAAGGCTGGAAGTCTTTGGAACGCTGTAGGGGAGTTATATATGACAGAAAATCAGAATGACGAAAAGTTTAAAGATAAAATGGATTTTCTTACAGAGGCTCCTCGCCATTACCCTAATAGTACGTTGAGTATAATGGTTATTTAAAATGTGCGAATTATTTAAATAATTTTCAACCTTTTATAGTTGCTCGACCAAATTTAGGATGTCGTGTAATAGCACAGCAAACTTTCAGCAAATTGATCAATGGAATTAATTTAGAATTAGGAGATTGGATGGCCGATATAAGAGTGAGATCCGCACAGCTACTTTGTGTATTTATTTTAAATATAGAAGAGGATGTTACGCAACACATTGAAAAACTTTTACCATCAATGTATCGGTAAATGTACAATTTTGTGCTACAAGTTCTTTAACGAGTGTAATCTTTGATTATATTTATTCTAAACGTATAAATTGTTTGACAGAGCTTGCAACGACGAAGATACTAGAGTTGTAGAAAACGTGGAAAGAGCGGCAGAATATTTAGGATATTTTGTGCATCCTGAAGTCTATTGCCGTTTAATAATTCCCACCCTCGAAGAAACTCCTTCGGTTGGTCACTTGAAAGTATTTTCTGCGATTCTAAGGAGTAGCGAATGTAATGCACTCCTTCCGTCGTTAGAAAAACTTGGGAAATTCATGCAGCAGTCACATATTTGTCAAAGTAAAAAGACAACGTACCAACAACAAGTCCTTTCTTGTTGTCGATCCTTAATGTCTGTGTGCAAGGAGGTTCGCTTCTTTCATCAATTATTTGTTTGAAATTCTTTGCTGTTCATAAATCCTCAATATAATTAAAAATTTATAGGGTTGCAAAATTATATCAAAGGATTTATTCATGGTAATATTCACTGTTCTATCAATGGCAAAAGAACATACAGTTAAAATAGAAGCTACAGAATTTTTAAATACTATTGCACGCATGAATGACTTTGACAACGTAGAAAGTCTCTACTGTGAATACATTAAAGAGTTTAGTCCGCTGTTTTCCGATTGCAAGTCATGGTCGATCTACAATGCTGAATCTCAAATTTTTTCTGCATGTCTTAGTTATGTTAAAACAGTCCTCAATTTTAATATGAGCATTATGTTGCCAATTTTGGAGCAAACCATGGCAAACGATGCTGATCCTGAACTGAGATTAAAACATTTCATTTTGTTATCGGAATATTTTAATCAAGGGTGTTTACACGAAATTATAGATCTAAAGTTCTCCTATCAATTCTTGGATAACTGTATATTTCCTGGATTAATTTGGAGTGCAGGAAAAGCTGCCGAAGCTATACGCACCGCAGCTGTTTGCTGTCTGTGTGCTTTTCTGGAGAAATATAAAGCAGACTCTTTCATAGAGACGAATCAATGTTTTACAGAAAAAGATATTCCTTTGGTATTAGATAAAATAATTCCTACACTAGTTAGTCTAGCAGATGACAATTCTAAAAAGAGTAGACTATTCTCTTTACGGGCAATTTACTTGATAGTATGCATCAGAAAAAGATTTTGCAACATCACTGAAGAATTTATACACAAACTGTACCCTGTACTTTTGAAAAGACTGGATGATGGATGTGACGATATTAGATCAGCGTCTTTAGAAGTTTTAGTGAAACTCTGGAGCTTTATCCCTGAGGATTATAATCTGAATTTCAATAAAGCTCACATAGATACTCTGTATACTACAACTATAATATATTTAGACGACCCAGAAAATGAATTTCAAGATTATATGCTAGGTAATTATATATATATATATTGTATTATTATTACTAGACTGTGGATCTTTACGCGTTTATAGGAAAATTGAGTAGATGAGATTAAAAATTGTTGGAAAATTTAAAAAACTGAAGACGTCAATGTATGATCTCTCCTTTATTAAAATCGTTAAGGGCAGAAACAACATTCAGTTTGGTTTCTATTTCTTGCAATCGATGCAGATGATTTTTATTTTGCATAAAGATCCATTATTACAATAATGTTACCGGTGATGTAAATATATTCTGATAACTTTCAGATAGTTTAAAGGAGTTGGCAAAAGTGCATCCAGAACTACTTTATCAAAAGCTTCAGAACTGCAAAACAAATTTTCGAAATCAGAAGGGTATAGAAATACTTTTAGAGCACTGTCAATATATTTTAAGAAATGATTTGAATCTAAGTAATATGTCCGATAAGAAGTAACATATATAATAATTGTGTTTTAATGTATGTACATTTATCATATATTAATTATCATTTATCCTAAATAAATAATTACGACAAGCAACTATATTTTCTATGATTTATAGAATGTTTCGACAGATGCGAACAGAAAATGTTTTAACGCCATGTCAGAGATTTCATAATTTGTAAAGAATTGTACATATTACAGCTAACAATAATGACGTCATGCATGACTTTAAATTCTATATATGTAATAACAGAAGGATCATAAATTCGAACGAATATGTAAGAATAAAACTTGTGAATACATTTACAAAGTTAATTCGTGAAAAAGCAAAATATGAAATTGTTTACATGTACATCGATCTGTATGTATATAAGTATAATATGATAGAATTGTAATAAAACGCGGGAAACGCATCGCGTTTTCAATAAACAGACGTTTCAACAAAGTCTACATTCGGCGAATAGACTAAGGAAAACTATGCAGGAATGAGTTTATCTCAGTTTAAAGGTATTATAACGTTGAATACAAAAGAAATGACATATTCGTAAGGAAAAATCATTTAAGAAACCACCTGGAACAGAAATTAACCTTGAATGACTATCAGAACAGGAAGTACCCGCCCTTTTGATGCCGCCATATTGTCCATGTCTTCCGCTTTGAGAAGCGAATCACAGAGGGGTGGCAAACAGGATTAAGAGATTGCTAATAATTTTGCATAAGTTTTCGTTCTTTAATCTTTGTCATCCTACTTTATAATTAAGGTAAGTTTACTATTCAAACGTTTCGTTTCTTTCGAAATTCTATTGTTTCCTCTGGATTATTTGTTAAACAGATTTGCACTTTCATCCAGACATTTTTTATTTGCCTGTCATTTTCCTGTTCCAAAATTTCTCGCCCTTTTCACAATTGATTAACGTTTCGATATTTTATCGATCACTTTATGTCATAGAAGTGTACAAGTATTATACCGGGAATCTGCGTTACTATTAGTTTTTCATAATTTGATATATCTAAAAATATTCTTCTATAGAAACACAGTGTATAACAATGTATACATAGTAATCAGTGTGTACGTGTGCATACATATGTACGTGTAATTGTATCGAAATTTATAAAATCATTATCAACTTTTGGTATATTTGTTTACGATTGAAAATATGTTATGACGAAATGTATATTTAATAAAACACAAGAACATAATAATGATTTTATTATAGCAAAGATGTCAGAGTCAAATGCAGATCATATAGACTCTGTGGAAGAGGAATTGGAAGTAGAATCTAATTACAAACCTCCGCCAGAGAAAACTATTGAACAGATTCTAGAAACAGACAAAGAAGACGAAAGTTTACGTAAATACAAAGAAACACTTCTAGGAGAAGCAAAGTCTGGTGGTGTCGTTGTAGGTATGCAAGTTATTAATTACTTAAGTGCAGCCAATCGAAAGATAATACACGGATGAATGATATTATACATTTCCTTTAATCAATTTTTTATAGAACCTAATGATCCAAGGAAGGTAATAGTAAAAAAATTAGCGCTATGCGTTGCGGACCGACCAGATATGGAATTGGATTTAACGGGTGACCTGTCTCAACTGACGAAACAAACATTTGTAATAAAAGAAGGAATTAGTTATAAAATAAGGATTGACTTTATTGTGCAGCGTGAAATTGTGCACGGTTTAAAATATGTTCAAAAGACATATCGGCTTGGAGTACCCGGTAAGTAGTGAAAACGTAGTAGCAATGGTTATATGATTTTGTTATTAACTTAAACCTGTAAATCACGATTAACGAAGATATTAAATTAAACCTATATTCGATTTTTGTTTACTGTTTTCCTTGCTAGGTGTCACAGGTAATTTTAAAGTTCAATACTTGTGTATTTAAAATGAATTATCGATTGCCAAGTTTATCAACGATTCTTACGTTACATTTCAGTGGATAAGATGATGCATATGGTTGGTTCTTACCCACCGAAAACAGAAGTGCAATCATATACAACCCCAGCGGAGGACGCACCAGCTGGAGTAATGGCGCGTGGTGCCTATAGTGTAAGCTCCTTGTTTACTGATGATGACAAGCATGAACATCTAAAGTGGGACTGGTCGTTTGAAATTAAGAAAGACTGGAAAAAATAAGCTTCCTTTCATAACTGGGAGCCCTATAATGATCGCAATTCAAATAAAAATGCCAAAAGGGACTCTAATTTTGATAGCTATTCAGCCGTAATGCGATGCCATAACTGTATTTTCTAAGTAATAAGAGAAAGAGTAATGTTGATATTTATTTAGATACTTTTCCTGAATCGTAAACCTTAAACAAAAACAGTTCAATGCGCGCGCGTAAACACACGAAATCAGACAACTGCGCGAAAGCATACGATATATATGTATATAAGACATATATATATGCATATGTATGTACACACATATATATATGCATGTATGTATGTTATCCACTTCATACCACCGAATCATGTAGACACTATTTTGTAATTGTTCAAATCGTGCACAATGTTGATCAGTATTTGATTACTCTTACAGTGTAGTTAACTATATCCTATTTTAATTCGTTTTGCTTAGAATACCACAGATCAAGATTTTTTAATGCTGTAATATTTATGTATTACTTCATTGAAGAAATTTATAGATACTATTTTAATGCATTTCCATTAATAGAGAGAAATAGAGATATTCACTTTTTTTTAATTATTACTGTAAGAAAGTATGTTTTTTTCCTGAAACATGAGAAATTTTAAACATAATAGAAAATGAAAAACATATTTGAAATGCATGATCCGAAAACATACATTATAAAGTTAAGAGGATTTAGAGTGTGCACTAAAAAAATATACTTTGCATCACATACATTACTATTAATTTTTATATGTTCCTTTAAATGTGGTTTATTATATATTTAAGGTACTTGAAAGTATAATAATTTTTGAGGTGCATTACCATTGCTTTGCTTCAAATTTAATATGTGTATTTTGAGCGATCATTTCATAAACTGTAATATAAGAAAGAGTTTGCAACATAAATTAGTATTAAAAAGAAAACAGTCATTAGAATTGTAATTTCGGATTACAATAAAAGTTCATGAAATGAAAGATTTTGATCTTCGAAAAATTTCACATACTTTTTTTTGTAGGTTTTTTTTTATTAATCCGTTTCAGTAAATATGACCAATGTAAAATCTAATAATAATCGGGTTTTAATATGAAAAATGGAAGTGAGCGAAACTGTCATTAAAATGTATTATTTTTAAGTGTTACTAATTTTTTTTTGTTTACTAAGTTATATTTTACTTCTCGCGAAGTACAAAAATTTATATACTTATATTTAATTAAAATTTATGAGTATTCGATACCATTTCTTACGTCTTTATAAAAATTATCGATAAAGCAGTTTTGTAGAATAATTAACCATCAGCTAAAATGATTTTGAATGTTACTTCGCTTTTAAGCTTAAATATATCTGATTTACATTTATAATACTGTTTAATACAAAATTGTGTGAGTGAATTTTCTGTCATTCCTTGATATTGTGCATTTATTAACCTATAATTTGAAGGTTATATGCTAATATATAGGTAAACTACAATTTTTAATTTGTTATTTGAAATTTTTAAACATTGATGTCCACATGAAATTACGTTAACCATAATAATAATAGTGTATATAATTTATACATTTGAAAGAAATTATAAAAGTTGATGTATCGATCGAAACTTATTAATAAGTTTATTAGATCTTCATAATTTACTAATAAATAGAAAAATGTAATATATGCATGTGTATTAACCATTCGGCTATGCATATCCAAGTTTATATTATTTCACTACATTGTTTATGCATAAAATAAAATTATGCTCATTATAAATTTATTATTTGTAAGAAAGACAGTTTATCTTTCATCTTTTGTTTCATTTTGTCATATTGTTTAAAATAGTAAGTAATAATAGAATATTCTTATATATCGACGTTCAGACTTTGTTTATTACTTAGACATAAGAACAAAGGTAACCTCGTACTTTTATGTGCAAATTTTGCATTTTAAAAAGAAATATGTAATATTTTGTATTTCACTTTGATTGTATATTTTTTACAAAATAGACTTTGAATAAATCATTTGGAATATTCGTTCGAATAATTCTCATTTCTACGAATGTATAATCGTTTTATTTATAGGTTGTAGATAGGGAACCGAGTATTACGAGTTGTATGTACCATCTACAGTGGAAACAGGAATATTTTTTAAAATATATACTTATTGAAAACATTTAATTGACTAATTACGTTAAAATACTGTTACTTTTGATCTCCACTATTAGATGGTACTACTGATAAATGTTTTTCAGAAGATAAAGAAAGGATTAATATATGCGCTTTATTCTACATATCCTTGCAGTATTAAAAAATTGAGCTTTAGAGTATTTGCCAATCTTTTCGATTTATTTGTATGAAGCGTAAAATACAGTGGACAGTAGATGATTTCTTCTATCCAAACCCTTTCGTTGCGGTGGCTCTGAAACAAATCTTTCTTTTTCTAAATTTGTCATTATTTAAAAAATTGTCAAATTAAAATGAAACACTTTCAAGCAGCACCGACAATTCTTCACTTTTAAATTTGTCACAACTGTTTTTTTCTGTAGAATATGAAATTTGAAAATGCTACTGTTTTTTCTCATTTTTTAGATATTTTAAATTGTTACTTTTTTTTAAGAATTAAACAGCCAGAGAAGGCCACAGACCACAAAGAACACTAATTGCACAATTGATCTAAGTGAGATGGGAAGAATCTTCTTGAGCAAAAAAACCAAGGAAAACCACACCACCAAATTCACGGTCAAACTTTTCACAAGAAAACTTGTGTTCGAAACCCATGCGACTGATATGCCAAGCGTCACGACGTGCATTTTTATGGCGATACAATTAAACTTCTCTATGTAACAATCATTTTTCTTTTTTTCTCGATACCACTGAGATCAACCGATATATTTCTTCCTGGCAAATTTCCGTTTCCTATTGAACAAATTGAAAATCCTGCGTTGCCACTAAAATAATCAACGGTCTTCTGGTTAAAAATCATTTACATATCTAATGTTAGAATCATTTTTTCCATCTGGTGTCACTGAAACTTTGGTAGGTGAACTAAGAATAATGAACGCATTAAACTCAGCGTAATAGTCATCTATTTGTTGTTCCAACACTATCGTGTGATTAAACCACTGCACCTTCAATTGCGCCATACTGTAACGCACTTTTAAAATAACATTTTAAAAGAGCGTCACAATGTTGGTCGCCAAGCACAAAACACTCGGATTTTTTTTACATTTCACTGTACACGTTCTATTTTTTTGTTGCTTTTATGCTTTTCAAGTATTTTTTACCACCAAACACTGTCCTTTCAAACGAGAACGATTCTGTCCCTTTTCACTGGGAGAAAAGCACAGAGAGCCGTTTAGAATTCTGTCCAATCACTTTCTTCAGTTCACTTTTTAGAACACGTCCGCACATGTCACTTACGTAAGTATTATATGTATATATCACACAGATAATTCTACATAATCATAAAATGCAGTTTTACAATTAGACTTAATTACTGTATCAAATATACTTCTAAGCAGATCTTTCATATTTTACTTTTACTATTTAATATAGTCGACGAGTTTTTTAGTTCGATATAAAACATTTAAAAAAGAACAAGGTTGATACTTGGAAAAGAAAAACATTCTTCAAAGCTCGAATCGAATATGAAAGAACTGTATATACACCCGTTAGAGTGCATAATTATAGTACAATTTAATCTAAGATTCTTATATGAGTTATCTGTGATTACTAGGACAAACTTAATTCAATATTTTCTCAAAACTTCACGAATACTGAATTGCTTTATATCAGTTTTTTGTTCTCGAGATGTTCAAGGAAGTTAAATGTGTACAAGGATTAAAAGAGGTGTATTAACAAATTGTCGATTAATGGTAATAAACGACTAGGAAAATATTTTACATTGAATTTTTCCTATTATTTTAATTAGTAATGGAACGTCTTTTCTCAGCAATTCAGATTCGGATAAATTTTATGTTTCCAATGCATATATAGACTGGTGTATCTAGCATCTTCTACATACTTATTTGCAATTTTAAAAAATTATTCGCATAGAATTGGATTTCGAAGAAATTTTTAAATCATCTGTTTTAAATTCGTAATTCTCATCATTGGAACATAGAATATTACATGTACTCCAGATTAAACAATTCTTTTCCATGTTGCTTTTAAACTTTGCTTCATCTTTGCTCTTTTATGTATTAAATATCTTTTAAATAAAAGGATTAAACTTCGTTATACTTAATGCACGATCTTCAATAATCTTAATTAAAGAAATAATTTTAAGAAGAAAAGCATCCTGTACAAAATTATGCTGATTTTGTAAATATGCTCTGAAGCTAATAAATATGTAATATTGTATTCTATGCAAACTATTTTTTAAGAAATTGCGAATAATATATGTGTAAAGTGATGGTACTAAACACTTTAGTTAATATATACAAACACAGACACTCGGTACACACACGCGTACACACATTCATGTGTATATATATGTATATATATATATATTTTATCTATATATATATATATATTATATATTTAAATCTAAACCTTAACCATTAAGAAACCTTAGGCGCTACCCCCTTTAACAACGACGATTACCAAATGATCCTCCTTGAGTCCTTCTTCACTGAGGCTCGGACAGGTTCTTTTCAATAGTTCTGTAGAAAATGCACAGGGTGGAAATGCATAAAGAACTCCAGTGCCCTCTGTATCTTTATTAAGCAATGAAATAACTCCTGCTGCCTCTTTTTGTTTCAAGTATGACACCAAATTACGCAGCGGTCTTGTCTGTACATTAGCATCATCTGTAGAAATAACTGTACTTGAACCAGCTAGTCCTAGGAAAATAGCATGGGAACTCGAAGTTTGAATTCTTTTCGAGACATCGTCTAATTTCGGTTGATCTAAACGCAATCTTTGTGTAATTCTTAGCATGTGTTTCCCATCTTCGTCTTTCATTAAAGCCTCGATTATTTCTGTGTCGCCGTCGGTTAAATGAAACTTGGCTGGAAATAGAGAATTCTTTAAAATTAATGCCCCCTGCCATACTGCTATTGATTTCCTGGCGACTTCGGGCAGTGTTCGAGAAGTAGAAAGCATTCCAGTACGAGTATTCTCTGAATCGGAATCCGAGTCAATTTGCCTCCTACGAGGAGATCGTGATCTAGACCTATCTACACCGGGTTCTCTTGATAGAGACCGACGTAAACTTCTTGGAGCTTCATATTCTAACTCAGGAGGTGGTCTGCGACTGGACCAATCAGCTTCGTCTCGCACATAACTCTCTGGATAAGTTCCGCGATAACCACCTCTTCCTGTACCTCTCCTTTCGTGCCAAGGAGCAGATCCTCTACCTCTGAGACCTCTCGATCCATATCCAAAGTCACTATCTGGCCCATAAGGATCGTAAGAAGAGTCATAATCTACTGGTCTCTGTCTAAATTCTCCGCTTTCTTCTGGATATGGTCTCGGTTTGAATCCAAATCCTGGTGTCACATCTGCAAAATCTACTCTCAATCTTCTATCTGGACCTCCTAAAGGGAAACCTCTCATTTCTTTTACAGCAGCTTGAGCTGCGTCTATAGAATCATATAAAATATAAGCATTGCTGTCTCCTTTAATATAATCAATTTTCTTTATTGCTCCGAATCGATCAAACTCTCTTTCTAATTGTGGTACAGAGGTCCACGGTCCTAAACCGCCGACCCAAATTCTTGTAGTAGGCGTAGCTTTCCCGTAACCAATTTTGCATTGGAATTTCCCAATATACTGTCCGGATAGCTCCACTTTACATCTGTGTGCCATGTCTAGAGTTTGAAATCTGACGAAAGCGTAAGCATTTCCTGTTCCCGGCGGGGGCCTCTTAATATCGATATCGTCCACGATCCCGTATTTACTAAAAATTCTTCTCAACTCCTCTTCCGTGATATTGATCTCCAAATTTCCCGCGAACAAAGTCCTTGTCGCTAACGGATCGTCTTCTGGTGAAACATGGTGCAAGTAGTTAGGAAATTTGTCTTTCTTGTTTTCCACACGCTCGAATCCGTGAACTGGATGACGTATCATCATATGCCTCGGAGGTCCGTAATGATGCGGAGGACCAGGGTGAACATGAGGTGGACCATGATGAATCGGTGGTCTAACAAAGTCATGATGAGGTGGGGGGATTGTTTCGCGCCTCATTTCTCTGTGCGGCGGAGGCAGTCCAACTGGAGGTCCATAAACTCTTTCATATCTTTCTAATGGTCTGTGTCTATCTGTTGGACCAGGACTTCTCGCGTAGTATCTTTCATAGTCAGGTGGCGTAATTGACCTTGGACGACGATAAGTATCGGGTCTCTCGTAAACTGGCTCAACAAGAGCCACCTTGTCGTACATGATAATCCTTGGTTTCGCATGTTTCGCGTCTCTAGCATCTTCGGAACTCCTAAAACAAACATACGCGACACGCTCATCTAACTCGTGAGAAATTCTAATAGAGAAATCGCCAAATTTCTTGTATTCCCTGTACAGAGTATCTTTAATCACTTCATCGCTTGCTTTCGGATGAATAGAACTGATGCAAAGTACTTTGTAACTATAAGGACGCTCGGGAGGTAGTTCTCTGGGTGCTCTCAAATAATCGTCTCTATGAGAACTAGATTCAACGTAGCGAGCATGAGATGAGGCACGTGTCGGAGGACTCGGACTTCTAGCTCCTCTACTACGACGTCGGATTCTTTCGGGTGTTATTCTTTCGTCACTAGAATCATCGTATCTGCAAATACATCAAGTAAATTGAAATAAAAATCACTTATTACAATGTACGAAAGAAATATTCGTTCAACAATATTTGTATAAGTGTGCACGTTTGCCTGTTTTCTACTTAATCATTAGATTACAGAATTGAATGTTATTTCTTCCCTTAACCTCTTGCGGTATAATTTAATTGACAGTGTCAGTGATTAGAACTTTCTTGTAGCATATAATTTTCAAAAACGAAATTAATAACATATATATTTATTCAGAATCTCCAGCACGAGTCTGACACGATATTGTAAGGCAAGGGGTTAATGATTTCAATAAAGGAGAAATCATATATTGACATTTTTAATTCTTCAATTTTTTCAACTATTTTGAATTGCATCTTCTCAATTTTGCTATAAATGCATAAAGATCCACAGTTTATTAATCCTTATTATAACTAGACTACGGAACTTTATGCATTTATGGTTTATCATCGCCAGAACTTTGTAGAATTTTTATTTGTCTTAGACCTACAAAGGCTGTTTCCGCTAAAAATAACATTTTATTTCAATTCCTTAAAATTTGTTTCGAAAAATTAGAAAATGTATAAACCTCCGCAGTCTAATTATAACCGTATAAATTGTAAGAAAAATTGAGAATGAAAGAGTACGTGCGATACATCCAATACCGCTTTCTAAACGGAAAAATCTTGATAAATAATGAGAAAACGCATACCGTCCCATGGAGGATCTGCTTCGTTTGACGCGAGGAGGTGGAGTGTCTCGACTAGAGCTCCTTTTCATATTGTTGCGGATTTTAACCGTGATCTTATGTCGATCGTCACGCGGAATCCCAATCATCAACGCTGTTTAACACGGCACAGCCGAACGAATGATGGAAGAAAAAACAAAGGAACGATAATTAAACGAACGTTACTCAGCTCGATGCAACCGTCATTCACAGAGTCTTTATCCTTCTCGACGAACACAAAATGGCGACTTTCTTCTTTCGTTACTACTTCACTTCCGGAGTGCCCTTACCAGTCAAAATGAATTCCATAGAAATCGAGATAAACGTTCTAGCCGCCCATTATCTTAGAATCGCTGATATTTCTAATCTATTTTCTCGATAGTATTACGGCTTGGATATCGTATACATATCCAGTACCACTACTTATATTTGCAAACTATTGATTTACAAATTGACGTGCAAATACGTTTCCGTTGATAAAACGAAGTGACCTGTTCAGTGATATTTACTGAGGGAATAGATGCACGATTTTTGTGCTAGAGGGCGTTCACAACAATGTGGTACAATAACATTACTATGATACGATTCTCTCGTTAACGTCGCGTAAGTTGGAGGACTCGGTGAGATGTTACGAAGTAGTGGACACTGTTTTGTATTAGTCGGCGGTTTACGATGTTTTGTGACCGAAGGGGGTAGGGCACCCCTGGGTACCCCTATTCTAGGGCATTTATCAGTGTACTCAACCTGAGTCAACCTCAGTCAACCCTGGTCAACCCTTGTGCAGAAAATTTTTTTTTGTGGTAACACTGATAAGCATACATTTGTATCAGTATAACGCTTCAGTTTTGCTATCATTACACGTTTTTTTCTTTTTATTAATATTTTTATTGCTATTAATGCATCCAAGTGGCTTCATGCCCTTTATATTTTTGTTGTTACGATTCCATGTTGACAGTTCTCCTGACTAGGCGCCATCTCGTCTAACTAGCTGAACTAACATTAGCTCTAGACCACTCTAGACTCTGTCTTCATGAACGGAATCTGATGCGCCATAAGTGGGAGGGATAAAAGAAGGATGCTACAAGATCAAATATCCAAGACGTTAAAGAGGTAGATGTCGTTTTTAGGATTACAAGGATACGGCTTCTCATTTCTCGACAATACAAAGATGAGGTTTTTCAGTAGTCAAGAGCAAAGATCAAAGATCAATCTGGACCGCAATCGCCCTCTATTTTTACCTTTATTTGTAAATACGAGTTTACAGAAACAAGTTTCGTATTTCGCGCATTTCTCTAGCTACGATGGCGCGCTGGGCGCGGAGCATTGGAAGGGGACAATCGAGTAAATTTAAAAACGTTCTGGCAGACTTACGCGCATTATTATTAAGAAATAAGACGAGATTTTATATTATTTACACTCTAATCGTAGCAGGTACACACGTAACATTCCTTTACGTTATACTCACTGTTTGTTCGTTACAAACAAACGTTCTGTATATTATTAACAATGAATGAAACAAAACATGAATGTTCTTTTTATTTTAACTTTAATCACAATAATTAAATGATACATCATTTTTATTTCAACGCATAAAATATATAATATGTTTTCAGTATTATGATATTATATAAAAATAAATTATCATTTGCATGGTTTTACAAGTAATGTCAGAATAATATATATTACACTTCATTATAATTCATTCATTGGAAGAAGTATCATAAATGGAATTCAATGATCACATCTAAAATATGTACACTTTCAATTTCATCGTCGATACATTATTTGTTTTACAGCTATAATAGAATACTTACGGCTGCAAAAATTTATTTTTTGTTTCCTCTATAAACTTCCTTGCTTTCCTATCAAATTCCAGTTTGTTAAACTTATATTCTTCTGCTATTTCCGCCATTAAAGGATCATCAGGATTTGGATTTCCTAAAAGACACTGCACAGCATCCAAAAGATTTTTCAAGCCAATAGTAGGTTTCCAGCTACCTTTCGGTGGCATGTTTAATAAATCCAAACAGATACGACCTTTGTTATCAATGTTCGGATGATACACAGGTGTTTTAAAAGTAACACGTGGAGGTTCGAACGGATATTCATCGGGTATATGAATTTCTAATTCAAAAATAGTTCCAGTATATGGACTGTCGCAAGGTCCAACAATTGTCGCAGTAAGTTGGTCTAAGTTATCTGATTTTGGATAACAGCATATTCCTTCTACAGGATCTTTCTTAAGTCGCTCAAGTTCACGTTTCAATCTAAGAGATTTTTGCATTGTTGTTATATATACCTTTAATAGAAGCAACGTTTGTTTCATTAAAATTTACACAGGATAAAAGTAAACATAACACATAAGAATAAATAAAAATCTCTTACAACTCCAATAATTAATTAAATGAATTCCATAAACGTTTTCAAGATTAGTTATTTTTATAGAACTAAAAATTTCGGTTTTGTACAAACTTCATTGACAAGAAATCGAAGAAAAATGAACAGGTTTTGTTTATAAGGATATTTTACACCGGTTGATCTGTTTACACTGTTACTTGTCCGCACTTCGCACGTTGTTTTCGCTCGCCGCTCGCAGCCAATTGTTAGGCCGTGACGTCACACACCTCAGCCAATAAATTTAGCCAAAAAATTCGAAAGAAATGCGTGTGCAAGACGTCTGATTGGGTCATTCCACGCGTACTTTTGGTTCTAGCCGAATTATTGGCTAAAGTGTGACTTGACCCATGACCCCTTCACCCCTGTACCCTATACTGTCTCGTGCACTCGTGGGACAACTAGCGAGGCACGGAGAGTTTTGTTATTTTAAAGTTGGAGCAGAGATAGGTATGGCGTCAAGACGGATACGCCGGAAGCCTCGTACGGCTTCGTTTTGATATAAAAAATGAGCGAGGCCTCGTTAATACGGTGCAAGGATCGTGGTGAAACGACGCTGGATCGACAATGAACCTACAGCGTCGAATCTCATGACCGGACTCGAGCCGCGCGGCAAGCTACAAATTTAAGTATTCTGTATCTTATCGTCGATAGTTTTTTTCTTATCGTCCCTTCGATCAATGCTGAAGAATCCGAAATCAGACATAATATGGCCGATCCAACGATACAAACGTTTTGCTGTCATCATTCAAATAGAACGGACATGGCAATCGTGGTCATGCAAGATTTCAACACCGATGCCTATAACATTGTGTGCATGGTCTCATCTTTGATAGGGATCCTGGGTGCGGTGTATCAGGTAAGGAAAAATTTTGTTCCTTCGTTTCTCTTTCCTCATTCCATGATGATTGACAACATTACTTTCCAGATACTACCGAGGGAAGCGTCTAATCTGCCACATCGATGGCAAAGTTTTTCTTCGTCCAGGGGTCGAGAGATTATTATGTGGCTCGCCATTGCTGATCTTCTAGCCTCGTTGGGTACGCGATACTCATGTTTATTTTACATATTTAGTTAGCAAAGAATTCTCGATTATAAACTGTTCTTTATTTAATTCCAGGAGTTTTTATAAGGTCAGCACTTTGGATGAACTTCAAATCGATAATGCCTATGGAGGATGATACTTCCAGCGTTGTTTTCTGTGCGCTGTCGTCGGTCTGTTTTATTAGAATATTATGTTAAGCGTAATTCCATTGGAATTCGTATCTGCAATATGCATTTGCAGGCTTGGACACAGTACTTTTACATGGCAACGTGGATCTGGACTCTATGTTATGCCATAGACATGAAGTTACTGCTTGGAGATAGATCTGGACATCCCACCTGCTACCATGCATTTGCATGGATATGTCCTGCGATCCTCACCATATTTGGTTTAGCAATTTTATACATTCCAGATGCAAAGTAAGCTTTTTCTTTGTTAGCTCAGTTAACCCGAATACAATGGCAATCGTTTCATCAACGAAACACTAGAACAAGAAATTTTGTTTTTTAATCTTGAAAGGCAGTGTCCTTGTTTCTATTTTAATCGCTATCCATCTCTACGTTACAACATTACAAAGAACGTGGTGTATCTCTTCTATAACTGTGACTCTGCAAACCCAAAGTTTTCTCAGTTACGGAGAATTTGTAATTAATTTGTTATTCTGTTTTTTCCAGCTGCCATAACTTGACGTCTCTATCCACTGCCATACTGCGCATACTGCCGAATTATTGTGCTACCTATGTATTATTAACAATAGTTATGGTTGTCAATCCTGTATTGTATTTCGCGTCAACGCGAGATCTTCAGACTGCAGTCACTTGCAGTCTGGCTCAGATAACAGGCAGGGAAAGGAAATTGGTGCAAACGATAAGGCTGAAGTTCGCGTTGACCAATGTAGTGTATTACGTGTGCTGGCTGCCGAATTTGATCAACGGAATTTTATTGTGGACCTTGTGGTTTCAACTGCCGATCAAAGCTATTATAACTTTGTGGTATATAATGGTATGTATATCCGGTGATATTCCTGTCGAACTTAATTAACGGAATCTTTTAATCGACAGGCTGTCACGAACCCTCTCCAAGCGTTCTTCAACGCGCTCGTGTACAAGAGATGGGGTAAAAGAGAAAAATTTCGATTGGATTGTTGCCAGAAGATCGGCAGCTTCAACATCAGCCAGATTATTAAAAGGGATTCTAGTATACGATTGACGGAATCGTCGCCGTTACTAGATCCAAAGTTCGGCTGCCCACCCCATACGAGTATAAATGGATCGTCTTCGTTTTAACAACTGTGATATTCGAATCCATTCACTACTTTTTACGTAGTTTGTTTTTAACGGAGCTATATTTTTCTAATGTGCTCGATCGCTGCTTACAATATGAACAAATTCAACGAGAATAACGCTAGGTATTAACATACAGAATATCCTGGGGTTTTCTGACAAAGCATCGCCAGTACGTTTCACGATTGGAAGAAATACTGAACGTGCAAACGGTATTAACACTAGGTTCACAGAGCGTTAAGACTAGTTTACATTACTCTATAAAAATAACGAGAATTAGAGATGTGAGAGAACCATCAAATATCCTCGAGAATATAAATATTTTTTTATTTACATCAATATATTTAACAAATTCGTTGAATAATTCCTCACGAATGCATCTCGGTGATTGTAAATGAAAAATATTAGTCCCGTAAACCAAGTGTTAAACAGTATTGAACATTTGTTACCGCTGAAAGCTAACAACAAATTTTCTCCAGTCACGAAACATCCTAGCACATGTTTACCAGAAAATCCTGGGGCACTTTGTAAATATATGTACGTAGAAGTTGTGTATATAACGCGATGAATTTTTTACGTAACTGTATAAAACATAACGAGTATTAACGGTTTCTCAGAAGTGCATTATTAGAACGTAGATTAATCGAGAGATTAGTGTTCGGTACGGAGCTTTACGGGAAAACTATTTTTTTTCTTCACTCTAACCGGAAGTGCTCTTCTTTTTTCAACGAGCACGTTTGTTACTTGTTACATATATATATACGAGAGGCTTTATTTTCTACGCATGTAAGGAGAACGCTATACGCAATACTACCATTTAATCAGTTTTAACTTCCTGTTTTGTTTTTTGTACATCTAGTGGTTCTTAGGCTCAGGCGTTGCTGTTTTACAAATTACAAACTATTTAACGCGGAGCACTCGGATTTGTATTAATGTACAAACACAATCAACATCACTTTTGTTTCAGTTAATATACGGAGCACCTCTTAAAAAATGTGTATGTCAGAAAATAGTGCACGTTGAATCTCGAAACAGACATATCTCGACTATTTCATTTTGTTTCGTCCCTTTTTCTTTGTTTTTGTTTTGATTAATAGACTTTTATTCGTACACCATCCCTCCTCTTAATAAAAAATTCTTATATACATTCGCTAGTAATAAATGTTCAATGATTTCCGCAATTTCTAGGGACATTGTGTACATCTTTCTTCTTTAGAAATTATTTTTCGAATAATTGGCTTGTTCTATATATACACACACATATATATATAGCACCAAAAAACTCTGTACAAATACGAAGACAAGTTTCATCTTGAACACAACAAGCATAATGAAAAGTGTACACTGTGTGGAAAAGAAAATTTCGTCTGTACAATGCGACAAAATACTGCGTACACAGGAATAAAAGGAAACGAAGCTTAGTGGTTAAATTGCTGGGTCGAGTAATAAGTAACTTCTTGATAGATAATAGACTGCGGATTTTATGCGTTTATAATAAAAATTAGTGAATCACGTGTAAAACTGGAGACATTGGAAGAATTTAAGGGCATTATTATCTTATTTGCGACGCCTTAAGATAATTAAAAGAACAAATAACTTTGATAGAACTTCAGTTTCTTACAATTGACTTGGAAAATCCACAGTCTAATCGAAACATTGAATCAAGAAGAATTTTCAACAGAAGCGATTTACGGTCCAACCCAAGAAGTTTTTCTCGTCCGCGCAAGAAAAACAGTAATGTACGCGATACAACATTATCGACTAACAATTTTAACATTAGTCTAAACTGCGTTTCGTATTTTATACGCTTAAGTTTAAATGGTTTCGCTTAAGATCTAGATCATTCGTTTTTCAAAGTCACAGTTTAAAAATATATTGAATTTTCATAAAATAATCTTTGCGTAAAGCTAACTTACTGGATCTACTAATACTAACGCATATACGTTTATAAGACCGATCGTGTATAAAGAGTCTGTAACCATATAGTAACAAAGTGGATTCTCCATACTTCTTTATACATTGCTTAGACAGTCTATCTAGAGTAAATTAGAACAAATACTGCCAAGTTGCTATAATATGTCTAATGTAAGGATTACATGGAAGAATTTACCGAATTTGAGTAAATCTGAACAATTTTTTTAGTTCTCTACCGAGAAATGAACAGGGCGTTCAGGATTTTTAACAATAGGTTTACGGAGCACTGAAATAAACTTATTGAATTATCGTAAATTAACAATACTAGAATGCGTTGCTTTCACACGTCCCGTAAACCTCAAGGGACAGTGGACTAAGATGGAACCGATACTTGTATTAGTAGAAAAAACATTGACTATTTTACTAAATTCTTTGGGGTTGCGACTACCCTAAGCGTGGCTTAGCAGCTTAACGATTCTTATAATTACAACGAATTTTATGTTTTCGTGAAACTCTCCTGAATATTGAGCCAAAACACGCACACTGCATTCTAATCACATCTTAGCGATATGTCCTAAACTTCGTCACTGGTTTCCTCGTTGGTAATAAAATATTTGTTTTTTAGTCTTTTTTTACGTTTTTTTTTCAAATAAAAAATATTCCCCATCGAGAACGTTACGAGACAAATCATAAAACTTAAATTACGAAAAGTACTTGGCAGTCTAACGATTGGAAAATTAGCACAACGATTGAACGCAAAGCAATAGGCTCTTCGTCCATCGATAATATCATCGCCCCTGAAGAAAATACAGCGCGTTTAATCTCATCAAAGTATAAAGCAGTACAAAATGATCATCTTCGATTGTTTAAATCGTCCCGACGTAAATTATGCTACTTTATCAAATCACGAATTATTTCGACCGTTCGCGAACGAAATAGAACAATCAATTTGATTTGAACGAAATTATGATGATCCTGCAACTAGAGCTCAAGTGCGAAAATATGAATATACCTGTACTTAATAATTCTATGTTGATCACAATTGTAATCTTATGATAGACTCAACATAAATGCACGGATATCGTTCGCATGTTATAACGTACACAGAATACATTAACGATCAAAATTACAATAATTGACAAACATGAACGCAAACACTCTGAATTCTGTTCTTAAAATATTAATAAAACATTATTAATCGTTTCGTTCGATTTGGCACTTTGGCAACGTATTCGCGATCGAAAAGACAAAATATCCATGCGTCAAAACAAGATAATTACCTTCGTTCGTTTATAAGTGCGAAGTATATTATAGAGAAAAAGAAATCCATGTCCTCGTAACGTAGTGTCCGTCATCAGGATGAAAAATTCGATGCTCCCAGGGTCAACGATGTTATATCACGAACAATCATCTCAGCAATCTTCCACGCTAATTCTTCTTTAGCCTAATTATATCGATTCATTATAGCTTCACAGCCAGGATTCACTTCACGAGCGATATTTATTTAACCGAGAACATTATTTTCTTTCGTCGTAACTCACTATCTAGAAGATATACTATTAATCTTGAAAATGGTCAATTTATTCATAAAATTGTCCTATGACATTATAAATTTCACGTTAGAACATATTCTACTCCGAAAGTCTAAATATCTCGGAACAAAGTGTGCGTGATTTAACGCCGCTTTCATAAATACCCACGCAATTGATAAATGCATAATTAAACTCACCTTATCATCCTCCATATTTACAAGTCTTTTTACAACACGTGCTAATCGAGATTCTAAAATTGTTTCGTTTAATCAGTATCGCTATCCGACCGAGGTATCGAGAGAAGACGATTTGCCTTGAAGAACTTACCGCATTTTCTTTGAGGATCTGGTTCTATTTCAGTTATAAACCTTCCTAAGGCATCAACATAACCGACGCTCAAACTGAAAAACGAATAAGATATTGAAATCTTGATTAAAAACGATTTTATTCGTTTAATTACCTATATTTGTTACGTCTCCATAAGGAATCTGGGTCGTAAAGTTGCCTGGTGTCGATGTTCATGCCATCGCCCATGGCTCCTTTGCTGTTTACCGATTTTCCTTCGTTCCCTGCCTGCAGGGTACTTTGTGTATTAATACTAATCGAGCTTACGCTGCTACAATCCGAACCTGAAATTATTATAATAATATATAATAGTATATCTTGTAGATAGTGACTTACGACGAAAGAAAATACTGTTCTCGGTTAAATAAATATATATAATAGAAGTACTGCTATTATCGTAATTACTACAAGCACAATTTGTATAATAAAAGTATGCGAACCTGCTCTTTTTATCCTAGGGTGCATACTCGAGCATGGGCTGCTCTGTATGGTATTGATCAGCTCCGATAAGTATTTGTAATATAACTGCGACGATAAGAAGGTAGGTAGATAATGCTGGAAAAGTAGAATGTTATCTCAGAGCGACGATGTAATCTTTATGAGTGACTGTGATATCAATCGGAAAAAGTTTCTATTGTACTGTGTAAGATCAGGGTTCGATCGTACCTTATTCAAAAAATTATATACAATTTTACAGGGCTTATCGAAACAGTCTGGTCGTGGTCCCTCCCCATCCTCGTGACAAATATTTTCTTCGACTTGGAATCGAATTATATCGCTGAAACCAAGCGGCTTGGTCGCTTGTAGACTAAAATATTTTTCATAAATGATCAGTGCGTCCGCCTGGGCTTCTTCGGGATCCGCGGCGTCCTTCTTCTCCAACAAATTCTGCTTGTAGTTGATCGCGGACATCCAAAAGTCTAGCAACTCTCGTTTATTTTCGAGTTCCATGAACTGAAACGTAATTCCAGTACAAAGTGTTCGTACATCCACTGTATAAGACAGAGATACAATTGAAATTTACCTCCATAAAGTAAAAGAAAGCAGTTTCATTGTACAGTATGTCCGTCAACTGTACGTTGCCGCTCGTAAGAACATCGATCTGATGTTTGCAATTAAATTCGCTTCTCAAGAAGTCGTTGATGTGCCTAGAAAAAATATATGAACTTTAATCGTCTACTTCGCAACGATTTCTGTAAGCTTTGAGCTTTCTACTCACTCGTTTTCTAATATATTGTACACAATGTGTTGAACAGCCGTTAGGCACTGCAACATAGGCTCGATATTTTCACAAGCCAGAGCTTTCTCCATTTCTGTCTTCAAGTCTTCAGGAATTTGATTTATGCCCAATGTATCTTTAGCAATATATTTCTTATGAATTCTTAACGCGTCCTGCCTGGTCATGTCTCGTCTCTTGCAGTTGTAATTTGATTGTCCAGTTCTGCTTATAGTTTGACTAGTCTTTGGCATATCGTTGCGATTTGATTTCTTATCATTATTATTTACATACTCCCCGAACAACGTGTTATCCAGTTCGTCGCTGTTATTCTTTGTCACCCGACAGTGGAAATTCTTATTGTCGTCCACCGTACTAGAAAGTCTATTATCCGTCTCGGACTCAGTCCGAGTCTCTTGTATATTAAACGAACTGCACAGGCACTCCACTTCCAGCCAGAACTTGATAAGCGCTAAACAGTTCCTTGTCTCCACAAACTGAATGAAGTAACCGAGAGCACCTTTATCGGCAAGGATCTGTGGAAGCGTTTTGGATAGTTGAGAGCTAAAGGACCATGCGTCTTCTCCATTGAAAGTTCGATTTTCCTCTTCCTCCTCAAGGCTGCATTGTACACCTGTTGATGTTTGAACGGATGAGCTTCCATTGAATACATGTCCGAAGAAGTTCCCAGAGCTCGTGGGCTCTGTAGGAGAAGCTTGCAAAGATCCGAGCTTGTCACTTCGCCCTGAAACGATAAACAAACGGACACTGAAGAGAAAACTATAGATTTAACAGGATAGACTCTCCAGGATCACGATAGCGCGGGATGCGCATTCTCAATTTCTCGATATCATTTAGACAGCTATTTATATGAATTTATACCTCTAACTATTATCGAACAATGAATACCAGGAACAAATGTTCATAGAAAATTTGATTTAATTAGAAAATGCATAAACTACATCGTATTCGACAAAATGTTCCGCATTGATTGTGGGAAGAAGGAATAAACTAAAAATTGATTTCATCCCTGAAAAACAACATCACGATGTTCTGAAATGTTTCTAATCCATTATACTGTTCCATATCTCCCTCAACCAATTTCTTCCTAAATGCATAAAGGTTCTCAGTCTATTCATAACGCATTTGTCAAATATCTGAAAACATTAAATTTGCGTTTATGCGCCTTATATTGTCAACCTCGAGTTTTGTTTCATCGCGTTCGCATTTCGGAGAAGAGAGAACTGCGTTTTCTTTCTTTCCGGAACGCGGATGCTGTCCTGCGAGGTTTTCGAATAGGCACTGTAGTATTTTTAACGTTGTTTTGGTTTATAACCATCGAGACGTTATCCGCGAATAGGTTAGGTGCGACACAATCGAGGAGGGCTCGAACGTCAAACAATAACGGGCTGGGATTAAAGCGAGGAGTGGATATTTACCAGACTTCTTAAAAAATGGAAACATTGTTCACGCCAGAAGGAAACATGATAAGCGACGCGATGCGACGATCGGTGACACACAACGGAGATGATCCGATCTAAGAAAGACGATGATCGTTTCGCGAGGACCGTTCGAGAACGGCGGGCAGAAAATTCTGCGTGGTTATGATTCGGCTACGGCACCGAACACTGAATTAGGAAAACGACACGGTGAACTTCCTTGATCGCGCGCACACACAGCACATGACATTTCACCGAGGCATCGTTTAATGTCATCACCGACTGCCACTCGGGACTCGGGGATTCGTTGCATCGATATACAACGGTCGGATGCGGCCGATTCCGTGGGAATTTGCTTCTTCTTTCTTTCTTTTTTTTATTTTCTCTCTTCTTAGCCGGAGATAAGGATAGCACGAAAAGAAAGATCATCCGTCGAAAACATCCGATGATTTGCGCAATCGATCATTCGTATATTTATTGAAATCGTAGATCCGTCGACGCGGTTTCGCGGAAAAGATTACCGTTTCAAACACGATTATTCTAAGAGGTTTCGCAACGACAGAGAAATCTTTACAACGCATCTCGCGTTTGACCGTCATTACCATTTTATCGAATTATCTCGCTGTATATTTGTTGGTCCCGTGATTTTCACTCTTTAACGCGTTCACCTAGATTTTCCGACACTTTCTCTGATGATCGGGTGCGCGATTGTCTCCGGGTGAACCTTTTTCGAACGATTTTGATAATGGATCTTAACGAGAATGCGTCTATGAAATTTTTGTAATATTTTTCATTTTTAGAAATGGCTGTATAAAGTATAAGAATCGCCTACTGAAATGGAGAATAATGTTGAAAATTGTGCATACACCTTCGCTCAAAAGTATATACATATATGTGGACACTTATCGTTGAAATTTGTGTACTATTTTATTGTTATTAGGCGATATTTACTGTTCGCAGAACGGGAATTTAAACGACCTGATTTTTTATCATCAATTAGAAGCATTGGTTTACTAAATGATCCGCAAAACAAAAATTTTTAATTTTCATTACAGGCCCAATTCCATTTTGAGAAGTGTACGAACTGTACCTCCACTGTAAACAAATCAGATCCACCCGAAAGATGAATCCCTTGAACATTCTCTTTCTTCCAGGAAAAGAATTGACCAAGTATCCGCATACATTTGATCGAGGGTGTGTAACGTATCTTCCTGTACCTGCAGTTTCACGTGTAATTTACGAGCGCTCGATGACACCATCTGGTGTGACGAAATTACGTAAGTCAAGCGCTATGAGATCGGGCGTTGATCATCCAGGGTCTCAAAGAGCGCTAGACCTTGACTTTTCAAGCATCTTTTCAATAATCTTGATGCTCGTCGATGTACAGTTACTTGAAATCAAGGACCCGAGTCTCCAGGTTCGTCAGCCGAATTGTATTCTAGTCTCTGGAGATGTTAAATTAGAATCGACTGTCATCGGCCGGGGAACTTGTGTACTCAGGACACAGGCATGGTGTATCGGAGGGGCCAATGTCCGGGCAACGGGCTCTGTAGGCATCCACGACCGTTCGACGACAAAGAATACCGGTTTCCCGACGCACTGTCCACTATATCAAGGAAGACCATCGTTGGCGCTCCACCTCGCAAGCACCGGTCAGTCTGTGCCCCGTCGACGGTCCTCCAGTGCATTTTTCGGGCTTTCGTCACGATGCTGTCACGCACCAGCCTCCTCGTGCTAATTTATCACGTTCTGACCGGCATCACCGCGCCGGCCACTTACGATCAACGTCAGACCGGCAATCTGAACGTCCAGGTCCACTGGAAGGACTTGCAGATCATTGCACTGCTCAACGAGGAGATGCTTGACGATTACACGGTAACGACTGCCAACGACGGCACACCTCGCCGGTCCACAGATTGATAACGACTGATAACGCGATAAAAAACATTATTCCGTCTTATCTAATTGGTGGTCGGATTCAGACAACGTTTTCCCTCGTTTCACACCTCGCTGGTCTAATTCTAGTGCTTTATCTGTCGTCTGGAAGTTTAGCCTTCGTTCGTTCTTCGTGCTCGTTTCATACGTTCTTCACTCGTTCTACGAGTTTTTCAATATAGATTTTGTTAACTATTTCTTTAGTATGATTTCTCGGAATTAGATAGCGGATCTTGATGCTGGATAAACATTTTCTACTTGAATTGCAACGAACTGGAGTGATATAGAAATTTGTTTTTTTTTTTAAATATATTTTATAGGTTGAAAATAATGTAACAGTAGGTTTAAATTGTTCCGTTAATGATTTTCTCCAATTTCGGAGTCGAGGAAATTAGCGAAGAAGCTTCTCACAGAACACAGCCTTAGATACTGCGCCCAATTGCTGGGCTGTCGATCCGGTTGCAACTACCAGGGGCCCTTGAGTCGCGTCGTTTTTTTAAACACTAAACCTACCGACCATCAAAAGCGATTAATGTGTATAGTATTATCAAAATGACAGAATTAAATTTATTTATACTTTCTACGATTTGCCAATGATTTTCAGGAGTACGATTACTTCTATACGGACTATGCGGATTTTACCACGAAGCCCACGGATACTTCAACATCCGCGTCGCCTTCGGACACCACTGGGAAGCCTGAAGTGGGAGAATCACTCAATTCTACTCAGAGTCTTCCCCCGTCTGCTGTGTCGAACTCGAGTGTTGAAGATTCGAATGAATTTTCGGCGTTGAACGCCACTGTTGAAGATTCGAGCGAGTCTTTGAACTCAACTGTTGAAGATTCGAACGAGTCTTCGGTGTTGAACTCCACTGTTGAAGATTCGAGCGAGTCTTCGGCGTTGAACTCTACCGTTGAAGATTCTAATGAGTTTTCGTCGTTAAACTACACCGTTGAAGATTCGAGCAAGTCTTCTACAGCGAATACCGGAGGGCCAACAGAGGCGACTATCGAAAAGACAGAGATGTCTATCAGCGAAAATAAAAATATAAGAAATGCATCCGTGGATGATATTAACGAGGAACAACAATTGGGATCGTCTCCACAGAGAAACAGAACTAGACTCACGAGGAAACGGTGCAGATCCGGATGCCCTGCCGATGGTAAAGGTCATTGCTGTCGGATGAGCAACCGAAGACTGTCTCTCGTACCGTGAGTATAATTCATAATTAGTAGAAAGTGGGTTTTTCTGCATTTATGACAAAAATGATTATCGAATGATTTCATAAGCCATAAATGCATAAACATCCCCAGTCTATTGATAAATTAAATCGGTGTATTAACCCTCCGCCTGTTACTCCTGGATCGTTTACGTTCACGACTAATTCTTTTCTCTTGTCTCGAAGAACAGTACGAAAGCCTTGACCGTTTAATTTGCCAGAGCAGTGCCCACGCTAATTTCAATTTGCATCGTCTGTGTTCTCCAGACTCGCAATGGAGCTCGCACCTAAAATCCTGGACAACTTGGTGCGCAGCGTGAAGCGTCAGCCGTCATAGGAAGTCGACGCAATCGGAGTGAAACGTGCCACGAATATTCGACAGGAGCCACGCACATAGTTGCGTGCAATTTCAACGGATGAATTCATGTTCCTCGATTGCTCAAGCCTATGCTCGCCGTTCATGCTTTACGCCACATTCTAAAGGTGGAATCTCCTTGGCGCGCCTGGACTTTTCTTTAAAAGTCTTACAAATTTTCGGGTTCCACTTTCTCAAGAGACCCAAGAAACTTTATCGCTGTAAATAAGATAGGCGGCGGCTTGGCTTGCAAACTTGTAGGGGCGGTGCAATAAACTTTTCTTATACGTACATTCTGCGGTATGTTTCGTCTTCGATCCTTCGTTTCATTTCTACGATTCCGAGCCTCCTCGTTTCTCGATAATATATTCAAATAAGGCAATACGTACTACAGTAATCCCTTCAAACTAGTGGGTTATCAAATCATTTCAACGAGAAAATAATGATTTCATTGTTTTTCGTTCACAATAATCGACTTCTTGCAAAATCCTGAGGTCGTAGACAAATTTCGAAACCAGATTTGAAATCAGCGTGACAAAATATTTAATAATTAATAATTAAAAAAAATTACATCGCTCTACCTCATTTCTATCGAAAGTTGTTTGATTTTGAATCGAGTTGGTTCAAATTGCCCACTGTGCGGCGCGACGCAGCGTTGATAGACAGTGGAGTGAGTAGGCACTTGACAACTTTTACATAGACGAACTCCGACAATTTTCAAGGGATTACTGTAGTTTCTTATAGTGCTCGATAGGGAAGATGATTCTGAGCTATCTTGAATTTATATGAATGAACGAACGAACTTCATTCAGAAGATTCGAGGATAGAGATAACGGCTGTGTAGATATGCGATACGCGATCCTGGGAAACATAGCGACCCCTTCTCATGCATTGCACGCACAAGAAAATGGATAAAAATATCTGGCAATTACGTAACCCGTCTCTGTGTATGGGTCTCGTTAACCGACTATCAGCGACCACGCGAGTTTTGTTACCCTCTCCAGCAGCGATGCTCCCTCGATCCATATACGTGGCGATCCACGGCTGCCAAGGAAGCGAACGGATTTCCCACAGTCGAGGATCAGACTTCGTTCAGCTCAGCCGATCTGAGTTGATCCAGGCAGCTTCGGCGAGATGGTGCCCCTAACCAGACTCCTCTTGCTGTCAGGTAGGCTAACGCTCCAACTAGTTTTGTACCAAGTTTTCTACTTGTACATTTAACGCGGTGACTTGACTGATTTTTTAGAATTAATTAGAAAAGTTTTCAAAATGCCTTTTTTATTGTTTGGTACAATTATAACAAAATTATTCCATTTTAAAAAGTGTACGAAACTTTGTACACCCACTGTACATGTATTTGTCGAAATTGATCTTGTCGTCTTCAAAATAAGCTCCGTCCGAGACGACAAACATACGGCCAAAGCCTCTCCCAGTTTTGTTTACATTTTTCGAACCTTCAGTAAGGTATATCGTTCAGCTCCTCCCGCGAATTCTCTGTTATGCCTTGAATCGACTCGAAACGCCTACCCCGACGCATAGACTGGTATTTGACCGATCTAGCTGGTCAAAAGTCAATTTCCTAGCGCTATCTCAACGCATTTGAAAATCGGTTCACATGCTCATAAGGAGTTCGCGTTAAGAGGTCGATAAGAAGATGAAACAGAATGACCTAATGCCATTTGAACAATGTCCAAGCGTTACCGTCGATGTTCGCAGGCATACTGACCGGATTTGCTATCAGCATCGAGGGAACACCGGCGAACTACGACCAGCGTCAAACAGGCGAGGTAAACGTGGACGCAAAACTGGATAATTTCTTGATCCTGGTGTCGACCTCGTCCAATGAAGGCTTGTGGAATTCTTTATTGACATCCGAGGTAGCGTTAAGCTTGTTAGCCTCCAGGCGTAGCGCGGTAAAACAGGAGCCGGGGAGTCAGAAACCAACGGAGACGACGGTATACGAGACCGAGGACAAGGAGGAGGGTAAGGAGCCCTACCACGTGGAGATAGTACGCATAGAGAAGGACGGGGACACCGTGGCAAGAAGTAAACAACCTGAAATATTAAACGCTGAAGTTACCGAGGTGAAGATTGCTGGGAAGATAGGGGAAGCTACGAAAATCTTACAAGTAGCTCCAGAAGTGTCCAGCGATAAGGTAACGTCGGAGAAAGGGTCCAGGAACCAGAAGAGCCGTAAACTGATCGAACGGAGCAGGAAGGTTCGCGTGGGTTCAACGGTGGAAGACCTCGCTCAGGCTGATGATCTCGCAAACAAGGAAGAAGCGTCGAAAGCAGCCAGGCCTGGGATATCGCTGAAGAAGCAGCTGTCTAAAAAAGAAGAAGAAGAGTTGTCAGCTTTGTCCGAGGAACGAAACGAGCTGGGCAATAAACGCGACGAGCTGGTATTGCTTGGCGATGGCGTTGAAAATTGCGGACCTGGCAGATACAGGGACAAGTCGGGAACTTGTCAGGAGGACAAGAATTTTTATTGAGATTTCTAGATTATCTCTTCTTGCGGTACTCGATCGGTTCTTTTTCTTCTTCTTCTTGTAGAATTTTGTAGGTATCGTTTGTTAACATGTGTATGTACCACTGCGACGATCTTTGTCAGTGATGCAACGTGGGTTTTAACGACTATTCGGTGTCTTGTTGTTAACGACCGATGCGTATTTTTCTTCGGATTGTTTATTTTTAACATCAGTCTGACATATTCAGGACATTCTGTGGCAATTAGATTATTGAATTTTTCCATGCTTCTTGTAGAAGTTGCCAAAGATGTCCCTTTAGAAAACTGCGTTCTCTGTTGAGAAATATTATTTAATTAGTTAATATTCATTTTAATTTATCGATATATTCGATTTTTGTACTTTCATTATTTATGTCACGCGTTACTCGTTTCTATTGTACCACGAAAATGGAAATAAATTATGGAAAAATATAGTTGTTCGTACAATGCTTTCTTTTGGTACAGCACGATTATTGAAAATCCTATTTATAAAATCACATAAAAAAGTTATAAAATGGAACTTTTAGTATTTTTTCTACAAAGTTTCAGCTTTAATTTTAAAAAGTTCATCGCTCTACCTTACTTCTATCGAAAGTTCTTTGATTTTGAATCGAGTTTGGTACAAATTGCCCACTGTGCGCCGCAGCTTGGAGCTTTGAATCCTTTTCTGTCGTATCTACTTCCTTGTTTTCGTGTAACAAAGAATCCTCGTTCTTCGAATGTTCTCAAGGTTGGATCGACCGAGTTCAATGAATCGGGATATTTTGCGAGACCAGCAGGAGTCGTTCAGGTTCAAGAACCAGGAACCAGGAAGAGGTCGGTTCGAGAGAAGTTGAAGCGTGGCGGAAATGTGAGAGCAAGGGCAAGGTTACGGTAATAGGTGGCGACTGTCAGACAAGAGGAACCACGTGAGAGGAACGGGGAAATGAACTCGGTGGGGCCATGCGAGGCCATTGCCCTTTTACAAATCGGTTCTCTGTCCACGTGTAGGGTAGGTGCACGCGCATCCTTATCGCGTTCGACGCATAATCATGTGAATACAGTTCGTCCGTAATCCGGCCAGAACGATTTAGTTCCTCGTTTTTCAGCCATACTTCCCTTCCATTCTTTTTACGTCATTTACCTTGGAAACACGAATTCTGTAAAAAAAAGCAATTGTGATCGTAATTATATCGTGTTTAGAGTCGTTTTAATCAGGAAAACGAGACGAACACGATGGTAATAAATATCTCCTGAAGTACTAACTTTTCGACATACATAGGTTAGTACAATTTTATAACGAATGTCCAGCTGCATCGGCTGATGTATTAAAAAATACCTCATTCCATTTAAAAAAATGAAGTTGACCTTCGTATGTCCTTCACGCGTCCAACTACAAAGAAATGTACCATCAGAATGCGCCCCTCTCAAAACCATTCAACTTCATCCGAAACATTGTTTGCTATGCGTAATAATAATGACGTAAATTTAGATGGCAAAATTTGGCACCCCACCCTGTACACCGGGAATATCAATGTTATAATAACGTTCAGATTTGATTTAACAAAAAGCAAAGTTATAAAACAATTGTGTTTATGAAAGACTGAATTTTCAATATTCAGATGAAAAATAATAGGGATTGTTTGGAAAATTGTTTTTGAGTAACAATTTGATCGAATTATTGCGCGGTTAACATCGTTATTCTTTGTGAAACCAATTTACGATCGGTAGAAGAGAACATTTATTGAATGATCGATTGAAAGGGCATACCCGTTGCAGTGTATGCAAGAGAATTCTCTTACGTGAATTTATAGTATACACAGTGGCCCGTACAGGTTCTTGAACTTGCCTGGAGATCTGTTTCGATGCCAGGTGGGGAGGCGGAAACGGGAACCGTGATCGGTGATCGGTCGGCAGGAGACGTCGTCATACCTCGCTCATCCTTCGCATCGTCAGGACGTCCATAGCTCGCTATAATCTCAATTTTTCTCCTTTTCTCGTCGAGAATCATTGGAGTCCTTCAGCTCGAGTTACATCGCATAATTTCGTAAACGATAACGGTCCTTTTTCGTACCCCTGGGCAGGGTAACTATATATACCGCCAACGCCGGAAGTCGGTAGAAAAGCTTTCGATCAGCGCCGATAATCGCGACGCGTATCGATGTTGTCGATCAACACGAGAATTTTTAAAATGGTGGTGCTGCTGTTGCTGTCGATGGCGATGATCTTGAATAGGATCGAGTGTAAACCGTTAACGAACGAGACGTCGCTCGAGGATTTGACCACTGCGTTGCCTAGTTCTTCATCTCCGCAGGTCGATCATTACGATCAAAGGCAAAACGGAACCGAGAATTACCGTGTCCATCTGGATGGTGTCGTCTTCGTTTTTGCTCCTGTCGAGGCGCTTTTCCTTGCTAACGCTGCCGCTGCTGGTAACAAGCCTAACTTACCGATATCTGATTCGTCAAAACCGACCCTGGGTAAACCGGAAGTCGAGCAGAAACCTTCGCCATCACCCAAGTCTGCCACCAGGTACTTCGCGAACTCTATTTATAATAAACTTTTAAAGATTTCAGCGCACCGGTTCGATAAATTGTTATTTAAACACTATTTGCTAATTATCGCAATATCGTTTTTCAACGATTCGATCTTACTTTAGATCATTCTCAAAGAAACTTAGAAAAATTGCGCCTGTCAATTAACGATCAACATTATGTTTGTACTGTGTGAATTAAAACATAATATTGATGGTTAATTTTCTTGAGAATGATCTAAAGTAGGATCGAAACGTTGAAAAAATATATTGTGATAATTTTCAAATAGTGTTTATAAGGAAATATCTATTTATAATTTACGCATTATCCACTCCTCGAGTTTGTTCGAATCCAAAAGTAAAATCGTACATAACTTCGATAGGTCGAAGATTGAAATGCTTCTCTCGAGATTCGAGTTATCGAGGTTCCATTGTTTTGGCGTTTAAATCTGCCGCCGCGCCTGCGCTCGAGGACGAGAATGCCCGCGAGTTTTAAACGGATGACTGGACAAGTTGGGAAAGGATAATGCATTACTTCCAAAAAATTATCAATTATGTATTAGCTGTTAGATTGTCAAAGTAGAAACGGGATTTTACTCGTTCAAGGTCGTTTACGTACAGTGGGTGTGCAAATTGTTCGTACACATTTTAAAATGGAATATAAAAAAGTTATTCTATTTTTAAAGGTGTACGAACACTTTGTACACGCACTGTGTATCAGAATTATTCATAGTATATACTGAATCAATGAATTGTTTTTTGTTGCAGGGCTGGAACACGCTTGACGAGCTTATTGGCACCGTTTTTGCATCGTCTCCGTCAACAATGAAAACTTGTATAAACTGGATAGAATATAAGGTTCCATCGATTCGTTGTTAATGGACTGTGGATTATAATGCAGAGTACAATATTCCTAATTTGAATTACAGCCACCATACTTCGATGTGTATACCCTTGCTTTAAATCAACTTTGTATAGTATGTGATTTCAAATCAATAATTTTTTTTCGTTTGGAACATCACATTTCAAAGAAATACATTTTACAATCGACAGATAGAGACAAATGATTTTATAACGTGTAATCAGCTCTGAATTTATTCATTGTACATTGTATTTGATATGAACGCATGAACATCCACAGTCTAACCATCGGCTTCTGCATAATCATACTTCTTTTCATTAGTATTTTATATTGTACTTACACCCGATAGAAAGTGTTCGAGAACATACTAATAAAAACAGTATTTATTCGTTCATTATACGTACGCGCTCCTACGTGTAATGTAATGTACATATAATTCTCACATACACTTTCTCTCTCTCACACACACACACACACACACACACACACACGGAGGTGCAATGTACGATACGCTCTTATCGAAACGAAATTTATTTGATTAAAAATTAAAATACATTATTCATGAATTCTTTTTGGTATATCATCACAATACTTTGTATAAAAAATGCTTAGGACTATGCTCCACAGAATTTACATTGTCTGGGTGGAATCGTTTATTCTTAAAAAAAAGAAAAAACAGAAAAACAATAGGAGAGACAAAACGTATCATCACTTTTCACACGGACTTTACAGACACGATTTTTAATATAGTCAATAATGTGTACTTCAACGAAAGGGAAAGAAAAACTCCTCTGCCTTGTTTTGTGTTTATAATGGAAACGCAGTAAAATAGAGGAAATAAGGTTTACAAATGGTCATTTATATATGTATATATATACAATGTCCTTGAACTTACACGATGGATCAATTGTGAATCATGGAAGCGAGTACAAGAATATGTTTTTCAAATATATCTCACCATTAAAATAGAAAGTAGCTCTGTGTTAATGTGTTTTTCCTCTTTTATTTTTTCGCCTTTAGTCCGAAATAAGGACAACACGGTGTCGAAAGACGTGGCTCTTTTTCGGGGAAAGTTCAACAAATTTTTCTGCGATATTGTAGGAGGCAGAGCCGTTAGACGCAATCGACGGTTAGGACACGTCCCGAGAGGCAAGAACGGTTTTTAAAATTTCGCACAACGGAAAAGTCGTCTTTTGAAATAGCAATGGTGCTTCGAACTCCGACAAACAACGGATCAAACGATGTTTCACGAACAATTCGTTTCGAGTGATTCTCGGTCGCCTGTACCACCCCTGGCAGAAAGCAATCCGTCAAACGAAATCAAACGTTCCACTTATCAGCGGAAACATTTATTTCGATAGTGAAAGAAAATAATTAAATACTTTTCCACTATGTCGTTAAATAGCCGCTCAGGTAAGTTAACTTTACATAAAATTATAGTACATTCGTGTATAGATTTAGTATTACAAAAAATACCGGTGGACGATCAGCCAATTGAGTTTAAACTTTTTGAGGCCAAAATAATTTTGTTTGTTGCAATTAATGCAGAAAGTTATCTTGTATATGTACCAGCAATACTTAAAATAATCGTGAACGGTAGCATCAGTAACAAATCCTTTCGATCGGACCGATATAGTTCTAGCGTTGAATATATTAATGAGATAGCGGATCTTCATGCAGAATAAATATTTTCTACCTCAATAGCAACAAACTGGAGGGAAGTAGAAACTTATTTTCTTTGTTGTACTATGTAGTAGGTTGAAAACAATATAACAGCATTCTTCAATTCTTCTTTTGCGTTTACTATTTTAAATTACACTCACTCATTTTTGTCATAAATGCATAAAACCCGCTGTCTAGCACTAATATTATTTTTAAGTTATAGCGCCTTCTACTAGGGTTGGCACGAGTTTGAACGACGTTGTATTGTAAACCTAATATACCCTGTATCTCACGTTAAAAGTGTTCCGTATTTTTCGTCCTTTCTGTTTCGTTTAACCCCTTGCCGTATCTTAACGAGTCATGAAGACGCTCGTCTCATGAAGATTTCAAACGAAGTCTAACAAATATGAATATGTTACGCCTTTCTCTTTCAATGAAAACAAATTCGATTCGTTTGTAATCAATATTTAAGCACTCGAATCAATGTAGCCATTGAAAAAATGAATTATTCACTGTAACTGTGAAGAAAACGATGCGACAAGGGGTTAATGTCCGAACAAGGAAGTGAAGCCTGAAGAATGGAGAGTTCTTTGAAGGTGGATCCAGACATGCGTGTCTCGCTACATCACACTATGGGTCAAACGGACGAAATCTGTGACAAAATCAAAGAACTTTTGTTTAAATGAGATAGATTGATGAAATTTTTATTTAAATTAAATTTAAAACTTAACGGTCTTATAATCTGAAAAGTTTCAGCTTTACTTTAAAGAAAATTTCATCGCTATATTTCAGTTTGTCCCATTGTGCATCGTAGAGGAATTGATGCGCTCTCTCTCCCCCCCCCCTCTCTCTCTCTCTCTCTCGACGATTACGTTGATCGTCGTTAAGAAGCACAATCGGTATCGGTGCATTCGGTGGGCATGAGAAGTCGATTTCATTCAGCTACGAATTAAGTATTCGTTGGTTCATCCGTTATTACACGAAGCGATGAACCGTGAATTAATTCTAGCGCGGGTTACGACTAAAAACCCTTAATTGTAAATTATGCTAGGCGAAACGGTAATGATCCGAGGACGTGCGCGGGTCGAAGTACGATCGGCTGAACGACAGAGCTTCGCGGTTCACCTAGAACTGCTAATCAGCTTCGACGAAAATTATACAGGGAGGACATTTTTATACGGTTATATACACAAAAACCTGACAGAACGCGACTCGACGAAGAAAAATACTGAAGCGCATGAGTATAGTTGGCTGCACGACGGAACGAATGAAAGCTGTACATGACTCCGACTCGCACTCGAAAAATAGTTTATTATTACAGCTCGTCGACTACGTCGCCTCGCCTAATCACCATGGCATCGCTCGGCCAGAGAAAAATAATTTTCTCCAGCGAACAACTGATCATAAGACGCTGACGAACGGTTGTGCAAACGATACGCGAACAGTGACGGATTAAAGCATCCTGGGACCATTACTTACATTTAACTGTGTTACAATTTGTCGTTAATGCAATTCAAATGAAACATTATTCTCTCGCACGCAAAGTGATGTCAAAGAAGGAAGTTATACCGTTCCAGGAAGCAAAAGATGTCAACGGATCTTTCGATCTTCCAAGACTATTGCTAAGGGATGGTTTTGAAAATGGCACTACGTGTTTTAAACTTCATAGTATGGTAGCTGCTTTCACGACAAATCATTCCCTCTCCGACATTTACTTTTATCTTCGACGCTAACAGAAATATTGTACAGTAATTTGAAGAGATTGGTTTCCCTTTGAGTCGTGGGATGCGTAACTCGCCACTGTGTCCAGCGATATTCGCTTATCGTCAATGAACCGTGATTAATACAAACAATCGGAGGAAACACACGTGTGCTTTAGGAAGGAAGTTGAGCCGCTGCGTTAGCGTTGAGATCTTCACAGTTTCTCGGTTCCCCGGGACCGCTATTATTTGCGACTGCGGTCTCGTGAAATTTTAATTCCTCCTTACCCGCCTATAGGGGAATTATTCCATTTCACATATCTTGTTCGAAAAGTTAATTTGCTCGTTAAAAAAAGCAGTGGCTCGAGAGAGAGAAAAAAAACGGCTGCCATGAAGCATGTTACAGATATGTGTCGGTCACGTCACCGGCTATTACCTCTTTGATCAGAAGACGACAGTTCTCCATAACGCTGCGACGCCTGTCCGACGAGTTGCTCAGAATCTCATCGGACTGATGCAGATTGTCCACTATTTTACGCATCTCTTCCAGCTCGGTCACGGTCACCTCTAATTTCGTCTCTAATTCGGACCTGCGAAACAAGGTTAATTTTATATCCTGTCTATTTTTATCGTCGGGTTAGCGCTACGACTTTCGCCCTAACAACCTGTCTTTGTTTAAGAGCATTTGCATGTGCACAAAACAAAATTCTGCATTCAAAAATCGGTATTTCGAATTGTCAGTAAAATGGACGAAATTTACTTCGTTGACATCTGCCACATTAGTGCGACCGTGCTCTGCCCTCTTAGACAAAGGCAGGTTCAGAGTCCAGCTGACAGTAGAACAAGTCCCATCTGCGCTTACAGACACTCAGCCAGAAATTGAGCTAATCTTGTCTTGAGCAGATGGGAGCGTAGCTTTGACCGTATTCTGGGAGGCCTGGTTGTCAGGGCGAGCATCCAAAAAGACAATGGATAATTAATGAAATGCCATACTTCTCTTCTTTCAGCTCCTGGATGCAAGTGTCGTTGTCGAGTTGAATGATTCGCAACACTTTTAACAATTTCGTCAGGAGATTGTCCACGTCGATTACTTGATCAACCAGACCAACCGCGGGACAGTAATCCGAAGCCAGCGGACCATCGTTGGTACCGGTGTCCGATTCGCTGATCGAGTCGCAATCATCGTCCTCCTCGTTCTCCACCTAAAACGTGGTCGCGGTAATTCGATATCTGGTTCGTTCGGAAAGAGAAACACTTTTTACAGAAATAACAGTGCACGATGCGATTAGAGCTTTATCACTGTGTCAATTGGACACCGAGGGACAGATGCAGTTCGCGAAATGAGGGACGGATGATGGTTACAGATTGATTCAACGAAGAAGCTATTAATGGAGAGACAGCGATGAGAAAGAGATCTTTACCTTGCGCCGATGCAAAATAGCCTGCGTGAGATTGGTCAGGCTAGAACACTCGTCATTCGTGCGAGTCTTTTTGAGATTGCTCTCGTCGACGGTCTCCGGGAAGCTTAAAGCTCTGCGTAGAGAGTCGCTACTCGAGACCATGTTGTGCGAATAGGTATCGGGCAGAGGAACGTCCTCCAGCACGCTCTCCATCATCAAACACGGCTCTGTTTCGAAGTCGAGCAAGTCCGACGAGGACTCCATACTTAATTCTGCTTGAAGACAAACAATTCCTATTGAAACTTTTTCAAGCAATGGGTCTTTCTGTCAACGGAAACTGTGAACCTTGCAAGGCGCACCTTTGTACATTTGTTTAGCCGACTCGAACGTGGACTTCTTGTCGGCATTTTTCGTGGCGAAAGGATGCGTCGCCGCGTTCCGGATGGCCCCGATCACAGCGGAGACGAAGGAACCGCTCTTTGGACTAGGAGTGCACTCTTTCAGACTATGCTTGGAGCTAACAGGACTGGACTCGATGCTGCTGTTACTTCTGCTGTACGCTTCATTGTGGTAAATCACGTCCTAAAAAGAAGAGATACGATTATCATCCGTTATCTACGAATACAAATATGAAACACGTGTATTTTCTTATACAATAACGATTAAATTCAGAGATTTGAGGCTTTCGATGCGTGTCGATGAAATTTTCAGTATGCGTATGGTTCTAATTAGTTCTAAAAAATCAGGTCGTTTGTAGCTGCAATGCTTACGAAACGTTGAGAAATTTCTTCCTTTAGGGCACGGCTTACACTCGAAAGCCTCAACAGAAGTAACTGAACGATTAAATTCATTTTCTTATCCTGATAGTGTACAGAGCGAGCCATTTACCTCGAGGTCCTTCACCGAGATATTGTAGGAAGTGATCAACTGGTCTACCAATCCCTCTAACCTAGTTCCCAAACCGGAAAGCGCGACCGCAGCCCCGGAAACTGCGGCTCCTTGCGTGAGCAACAGCTCCCTGCTTCGTCGTTCGACAGCATTCAGTTTCATGCTCATGGATAAATTTTCTTGTCTGCAATACAAAGAAGAATTAAAGAATACTGCGGTCGAGACATAGGAACATGCCTTCCCTGTGCAACACACGTACCGTCGTTGCTCGCTGATCCTAACTAGGTGCTTGCATTCTTCCGTTTGCCTTTCCAATTCCATCTCGCGTTTCGTTAGCATCTCTTCCTTCTTGACGAGCTGGAAATTCAATCGGACGATTAAAAGCGATCGAATCTAATTATGTGCGTATAGAAACGAATTTATTTAAATCACGGTCGAATACACGAAGGAAGGAAATACCTCTGTCTCTGCCTCTTTCAGAGCTTCTGCCAGAGCAGCTTTCTCCTCTTGAAGGAAGTCTTGCATCTCGGCTGACTCTGCTTCTAGCTCCTGTTGCTGCTGCAGCAACGCTTTCTGAGCAGCCAGGCTCTTCTCCAAATCCTGAGCAATCGAATTCAATATTAACAATCTAAATTCTCTAACTTTGCGGCTACAATTCTCTATTTTACGTCTTACCCTGCTCAGCATGCGGCATAGTGACTGAAGATCCGCTATTTCCAGTTGCTGACTGGCTACCACTTGTCCCGAGGACTGCAAATGGCACTCCAGCTCCAGGAAACTATCGCTACCCTCTGGAAAAAAAGCGTCGAGGGTTAATTCAGCCCTCAATCAATTTTCTAATAGTCGATAGACTTTACTTCGAAGAAGAGCGTACCTGCGTGCTCCGACTGAGGAGTTCCAAGCATAGCGAGCACTCTCTGCGCGTTCCTATCAAGTTCCTGCCTAGCGAACGCATGATCCGCCTGTTCCTCTTCGAGCAACCGCTTCACCTCGGTGATCTCAGCCTTGAGCTTCTCGTTCTCCACCTTCTGGCCACTAGTCTCTTCCGTTAACCTCTTCAAGTCGCTCTGCATGGCCTGCATATCATCCCACGTGCCTTCCGTCTGACACTCCTCGTGCAGTCTCTCGACCACTTCCGGTCCGGTGACCACCGTCGGAACTCCCGACAAAGCGTTCTCTATATCCAGACCAGTTAGACCAGTTTGCACGCTAGTCTCGTGATAAATACGAGTCTTCTCTGCTAGCTTGTGCCTCGGATAGGGTGGCAAACTCTTGTGAACAGAGGACTCCTTACCAATACCTTTCTTCTCGACCTGTCTACTCAAACTAGCATCCCTGCTGCCCGATCTGCTTCTAGTCATCTTATCAGTCTTCTCATTCGGCTTGGGAATGCTAATCTTGTTCCTGTTCCTCCTCGGTAACGTGGCGTACGTGTCCAACGCTTTATTGTCCGCGCTCATTGTCATTTTATCAGGCCTCGACAGCCTGGATATATCTCCACGGCCGCTGTAAGGCATTCTGGGAGTGCCCAGAGGTTTGCGGACCTCCTCGGACGGTGTGGAACTTGGGGTACGAGCTCCTCTGGTGCTAGAGCCGCCTCTGGACCTGCAACTACCTCCAGGACCTCTTCCACGCTGAGCAAGGTCCTTGTTGATCTCTGTAGTTAACGCCGATGGCAGTGAATCCGGGATTGGTCGCGTTCTCGTTCGAGGAGTCATTGATACCGATCCGGAACGAAACGTTGTCGATATTCTGTTGCTTGATGGTGTACTCTCGGTTGTTTCCTTTGATGTCGACTTCTCTCTGGACCTAGCCCTTGTCACCGGTTGCGTTTTGCTCAGGATGCTCCTCGGCGTGGCTGTCCTTGGCTTGGACCTGGAAATTTTGTAGAGTTTCGTTACTGTATACTACCTAGTTTCTTTGAACCGTTTAATGAAGTCGTTTTGTACACTTTGAGACGCGCATATAGTGAAGATCTGTGGCTTTTTAATTATCTTTTTCCTTATCCCCGAAAAAATTTGAAAATGAAGATTGAACGATATTAATGAATAGGTTGACGATGATATACCTTGGGGTGGTGGCAACATAGTTGTTGGTCAGAGGGATCGGCTTAGCCCTGGCATTTTTCTGAGCCTCTGTCGCGGTTGTCTTCTTCTTGGCCACGCTCGACGCAGCCACCGTCCTCTTCGTGTTCGTTCGGTTCGCTCTGGCAGAGACGCTGCCAGCGATCGACGAGCTTTCGCTGCCACCCTCGCTCGTGCCCTCGCCGCCAGTGGTTAGTCTAACGTCGTCAGGAAGGGTGGCGCAGGGGTCCTCGTAAACCGAGCAACAGCTCACTAAACTAGAGTCGCAGGAGGCCTCGTCCAAGCCGCCGCAACTGCTCGCGTAGTCTAGACTATTTCTGCTTCGCACCTGAATACAACAAAAAAACACCTGTTTCAGAATAATGCAAATTACGTCTTATAATCTTAAAAATAGGACTTTTAAGAGCAATCGCGGTCTAGATCGAACTTTTATCCAGCATCTCCACTACTGAACAACCCCATCTTCATCTTTATTTATTATCTAAAAATGCGAAGGGCCTTAACCCTTATGTAGTAAAAGTGTACAGATCATTAATAATAACCTTGAATAAATTAAATATTATTCGTAAAAGCTTTCTGTATGTAACATGTTTGCACAAATTCTAATTATAAAACTACGTACAAATTAATATATTAGAATCGTAATATAAAGAATGGATATCCAGAGAAAATTTCTAACATTTTCTAGAGGAAAATATCGAAGTTAGAATGGCAATTGGACCGTGATCGTAAAGAATGAGAATACGTGACACCAGTGGCGCGGTACGACTAGTTGGGGCCCCTGGGCAAAGTAGAATTTCGGGGCCCCTTTGAAAATTTTTATGAGAAAAACGTAGAATTTGGATCTTGGATTATGTTCGGGGCCCCGGGCATTGCCCAAGTTGCCCATAGGGTAATACGCCACTGCGCGACACCGTTTTCTACGGAATATAGGTGAAGAGGGCGAAGGTTGAAGAAACATCTTCACCCTAGTCTGCTGTTTGCAGCTGCCCAGTCGCAAAGTTGTTAAATAATGGAACGGCGCAAGGACCTGCGTTTTCGCGTCCCGATCGATCTTACCCTTGGAACTTCTGTGGCGCAGCCCTCGACGCCGCTGTCGCTGCCATCCTTGCTGTCTTTTCCTTCGCCAGCGTAATCCTTCCTGTCGACGGACAGCGTCTGCTCGGCTTTATGGCTTTCTAAGTCCGTCACGTGGATCACGGTGATGTTACATTCGCTGTTCATCGTTCCATCGGGGTCTTCTTCGTCGAGCAGTTTGCTGGTGTCGACCAATGGGGACGCGAGGTCCTCCGGGACCCCTGAATCCTGTCGCGCCACATTCTGTACGGGGGACACTTTCAAGCTATTGTCCTCGAGAGGCGTCTCCATCTCGAGGCTGGCTTGCTCGGTGCTCGGGCTGACGCTCATTTCCTTGGTGCCATCCTGGAATCACAATAGGAACGACCTTCTCTATCATTTCTGTCATCGTCATACAAAAATTGGAACAAAAGACGACGTCACGATCACGAGACGACATCAAAATCTTGTACAATAAACACATCGTGGACGTGCTTCAAGGGGGTAGGGCACCCCTATCTTAGGGCATTTACCAGTGTACTCCACCCTTGTGCAGAAAAAAAGTTATTTGACACTGATAAAACATATATTTGTATCAGTCTAACGTTTTTTCATTTCATTAATATCTTTATTGCTATTAATGTATCCGAGTGGACTCAAGCCCTTTATATTCTTGTTGTTACGAAATTAATTGTTACAAATGTAAGCAAAATCTTTTTGCGAACCCTACCCCCTTAAGAGTAATTATCGCCTTTTCCATGTCGAGAATACAGCGTTTGAAACGGTTAGGCTGTTCCGGTCGCGAAGCTCAATTTCCTGTCCCTTTATCTCCATTGGTGGTGCGAAACGAAATCCTAGATTCGGTGTGAACGATCGATGACGTAATTGACCGGTCGGAGCAGCATCGTCCATAGCAATCGGACCGGAAATGATGCAACGGCGTGGCAACGACCGTCGCGAGGCGCGGAACGAATCGACGCGAAATATGATGTACGAGTTGAGAAACGAGACTATAGACGCGGGATGTCCGAGAGGAGAATCTGTTGGACAACGGAATCGATCGGGAAGCAATTAAAATCCGGATCTCGACCGTTGGCAAGTGATATTTGATTAACCAAGGAATAATATCCGCCTCGAGAAGCGTTTCCTTGGAGGATTTGCGAAAACGAACACACACGCGCGAGGCTAATGGTTTTCGGGGATTCGTTGAAAGGTTGATGGTGGAAGCCGTGAGGAAATACTTCATTTTATCACCCTCTTGGCTAGATCTTATGATCCACGCATCCTCCCAAGTATTAATTACTAAAGGTAAATACTTCTCGATCGAAATTTAAATATATAATAAATTTAATGATATCGGCGCCAGGTTCGATCATTTATAGAAAAAACAACAAATATGCAATTATTTAATCACGTTTCTAACGTTTCGATCCCTATGTGGATCTTTTTCAAATATCATCATAAATAAACATTATTGGTTCAGTACTTTCTTAGAGAAGTTGATCCTGAGGTAAATCGAAGTACCTTCTCCTTTGCGAAAATATTATCCGCTGTTTTGTTAAGAAATCATTCCCGAAAAGAAAATTAAAATTTTCATTGCATAATGCGGAATAGTGTTCGCTACATATAGCGAATATTCTACACGATCGTTTCAGTGCCGTTTAGGCTAACCTTCGCTTCCGTTCGCAATCATTCCATCTTAATCTGTCGCGCGTTTCGCGCCTCCTGCACCCTTCTCTTCCACTCCGACTCCCCACCCCGTCTTCCGCGCAATTACGTATTTCAATAGTAATTGACGAAGAACGTCGCGTCACCGACCGGTGTTCCCCTTTCTCATCGGCGCGTTCACGAGCGATGAATCGCGTGGTACGCGATTCGAGTGTCCTTCTATTGGCGAGTGTATGCTATTATCGCACAATTATCCCCTCCGAGCATAATCGATCGCCTAGTATCACTCGTGCGACTCATTCTCGCTGATAAACGCCGAGAAAGTCATTAACTCGCAAACTTTGCTCCTGATCTTGACAAAGTACTTGTACAAAGTAACGTTTATTTAAAACGATTCATTTCCGTTCAAACCATAGAAGAGAATTCACAGATGAAGCTGAAAGCTATGTCTATGTATAAGTATGTACCTTCTTTGACGTTTCGAAAGTGTTTTCAACACTGAGATGAAACATTAGCATACATAATAAATTTTGATGGACAGGAATAAATATTCTTTTATACTCTTGCATATTCTTGAATGTTGTTGAATATTGTTCAATATGGAAGTAAACTCTAGTGTATTCAAGTACATACTTGTACAATCTTGTATATTGTAGCATATTCTTGTATATACTTGTATAAACTTCTATGTAAATGGTTTTTGTTTTAATTACTTTTCGGTGCTTCTTCTCGTAACGTGCATGGGACGAAACGAATGAATAAATTTTTTAATCCCAAGAGAAATAGAAGGTGCAATAATCAGCCCACTCGAATTCCGGGAAGTCCAGCAACAAAAAGATCCACACGATAAAAAACAGTACAGCGGTGCACGAAAACCGTCTTGTCGCTCCAGCCTTGAGATAGAGAGCGGCACTCTCGGCCGCGATAATCAGGGACGAAGAGTGACCGAGAACTTGCAAACTGCCTGCCTCGTAGCTCGTGGCTCAGGTCTACCCGGGAAGTCCCGTGGCTGACGAAGAGGCCGATTGGCCGGCATGATCACGCGCCCCCAACACGACGGACGATATTACAGCGCGCCGTGACGCTCGAAACCGCTGCTGTGTCGTCGAGACACTCGCGAGACTCGCAACCGAGAGTGGTTCGGTTACAGGATCCCGAAAGTTTTGCCGTTCGGACAACCTGAGACCTGTAAGAACCTGACGAAACTACTCGGACAACTTGAAGAAACCTGGAAACCGAGGATCAACGAGAAACATTCCAGATCTCCCTTTTCAGCGAATTTTGGTTTCAGCAATTTTATGGTTGCTGTTTTAGCGGACGTTTCTAAAGTCTCTACTGAATTGGACGGTAAGCTGATACCGATTTTGCATCGCGAATAGTGCAGCTGTGACAGACATTTGTTGTTGCACTTCAGTGTGGAAAATTGTTGAAGTGGTAAAGAACATTACAGTGGAACAGTTGCGGCGATTTTGAAGTAGCTTGAGCTTCAAGTTGGAGAGGACGTTTATTCGGATATAAAGAATGCTGTTTGAAATTCAAGACTAAGAATATTGGGGAAAACAGATGTCCTCTCCTAGTTCAACAATCACTAGACTTTATCTCTAAAGTCTGCGTTGAGGGGGAAACTGTGGTTCCCCGACCAGCGTTACAAGATTCACGTGAAAGCGTTCATTGCCGGCCAGTGAAATCATCAGAATCTGGAGAGAAGGACGTTCCCTCTCCGGGAGCATATAACGCGAAAGAAACTTGGCGAAACGAGGAATTGTTTGGCACAAATGATCGAGCCTGTAAAGGCTAATGAAGAAAGCTATCCGAAGGTTCTCGAGGTGAGAACAAAGGCAGTCTCTCTTGCCGTTGAGACAAAGAAGATTTAGATAGATCACGTTGAATAGCGGAGGTGTCTCTATAATCGATCGAAGAACACGTAACAGAAAGACGTCTGAAGAGGAGCGAGTCGAAATTAATATCGTGGAGGACCGAAGGTCGAGGAGAAGATCGAGGTCGTTTAGGTGAGTCATTATTAACCCTTAGTTGGTCGCGTGGGGTATCGTACACCCCAAAGCAAACTTCCAGGCTGTTAATTACCATCAAAGAGAAATTTAAAAGTTGAGTTGATTGATTGATTAATATGTAAGTTCAAATGTTCTCATTAATAAAAGTCTGATTTTGCATGTATTTCGTTTACGTATTTTAATTTACTAATTGGGGGTGCTGAACACTCCACGCGGCCACTTATGCAAGTTTTTAGGCGCGCCCAATTAAGGATTAAATGAAATTACACAACAAAATTATTAAATAATCACGTGTGCACCTCGCAATACATTCGTGGTCGCTCAATTTCTCCATTTTAAACGATTCTATGAATCTGTTCCAGTGTCTCGAACCCGCGCGGCAGCCATCTTGGACCACCGGCGAACCGGAAGCAGCAATCATCGCGTGGATCATCCGTAAACCCGTGCAACGGTACAAACGATCGAATCCACCGAGAAAAAACTGAACGAAAAACAGTTACTCACGCGACATGGAAGAGGAAATTTGATCAGCGAGCGAAACGATCGATCTTCTCTCGAAGAAAAACCGGGTGCAGAAGCTGCGAGAATCGACCGGCGACTGTTGCGAACTCGGAGGCTGCACGAAATAGATCTCGAAGCGTTGCATAAGCCGATTTCCAGCTGGTTTTGCGTTACCAGGACGATTCTAGAATTACGCGAACCAAAAGACACGCGATATCGGCGACAATCGTTCTTTTTTTACGCTTTCAGTCGTATCTGTCGATAATCGGGAAGCTTGATCTTATGTTCGGAAATCGTTCGACCGGAACGAAATATTGGAAATCATCTTTTACATCAATTATGTAGGATTCAAGACGTCAAAATCTCGACCTGCACCTTTTCCAAAATTGTGGACTTGATTAGATTGATAAAATGGGTGCTGGGGTGGGTGACGTGGAGAGGATCCGTGGAGACGGCCTAAGTTTGAAGCTTCCGTCGAACGATCGGACCTTGGAAGTGGTCGGCGACGGATGTAGCATAATTTTACATGGAAACTCGGGTACGGTGCGCGTGATTGGTGACGGATGTAGATTGAGGATCGATTCGAACGGTGGAGATGTTGAATACGTTGGAGATGGAGGCAGAGTGCTTCTAGGTTCAAAATCCTCGAAGAGCAAAGTGCAATATGTTGGCGACGGTGGCAAAGTGTCCGTCGATGGCGAAAAGAGAAGATCTAAGAAAGTCGATCATGTTGCAGAGGGGGAAATTGGGAAATATGGAGATAATGGTTCGAAGGAAAAAATTAGAGGATCCTGTAAGACTGCTGAGGAAGAGGATAACAATTTCAATATGAAAGAAGAAGCAAAATCTGCTAGGAGAAAAAAGGAAGGAAACCTGGTGAAAATTGTTACCATGCTGCATTGCGATCAGAGAGTTATTAGCAGATGGTTCGTGGATCCTGGATCGGTGGTTAGATCCCTTGACGGGAAGTTTGCGAAGCTTGAAAGCAACAGGAAGTAGTCATTTGGTTCGAAAAGACGAGGTTACCTGGGAAGTTTTCCGGGAGTTTTGAAAATTGGTAATTTTATGGTAAAATGATTCGAAAAGGAATATTGTCAAAAAATTGCTATTAGACGCCATTTTACCAATATGGTGGCGCGAGCGGCAAAGATACGAGGTGGTAAAGTTGAAATTCGGAAAGAGCACATCGAAATCTATAAAATTACCAATTACCAAGGTGTGCGAACACTTTGTACACCCACTGCGCGTTATTTGTATTATTTATTCATAGGCAATCTAATTAATGTGACGTTTTGCGTTCCGCGTCGATCCTGATCTACAAGGGCGACAGTATTCCGTCGACTGTGACGTCGATCGCAAGTTCCTGCGACAAAGCCTTGTAGAGAACTGACCTCGCGCGGAGAATAATGAATTGTATTTAAATAAAGAATCATCGAACAGTGAATCGATTTAAATAAAGAATCATCGAACAATGAATTCGATTTAAATGTAGAACCGATCGTGAAATTCTACTATTGCCCCGCGACAATGTCCTTCGATGTTTACTTTCCCACCGGCATACGTTTTAACAATTATTTAGTAAAAATCGAGAGGAGAACAATATTTCAGTCCTCGACTCAGAAACAATAAATGTAACGATGCAATTATAGGTTTAAGTGTTTCATAAATGCACAAAGAAAATCTCGGTCTGGTTAGATACAATGCAGTTTCGAAATAATAAAAACCAAGAGACGATAGTAATAGAGAGCCCGCCAGTAGTCAAGGATAGAATGTAAATCGAAAAAGATTTAATGTACTTTTAAGTGCGCGGAAGAATAATTTATAGAAGAATGCCAGTCTATTTGAACAACTGCTGTCTACAGTGGAACACAATGACACGGTATTTTCATCGATTTAATGAAACAATGAAGATTTTCGTTGGGCAATCGTGTTTCCTAGAACTCGGTGATGCTTTCGTGACCGTTCGTAAGTTAGTTATAAAAATGGAATCCTCATCATTTGGCTCCGTGGAAACGGTGTTTGATCGATACGCGACGCATCTTTGCAGAAATCATCGATGGATTCGTTCGGTTCGCGAACCATCGTCGAATCGAACTGGACAAGATTGACGACGAGAGATAATTTCGTCTCTGTCGTGGTCTGACCAGGAGGAAAACATACTCGAGTCACGAAGTCGATTATGTCACTGGGTGGGCTCTATTGTGTGCGCGAAGATGAGCGGCGCTATCTGTCGCGCCCGATCGCAGAAAACACGTGTCCTGTGTAAATTACACTCTCTACAACCAGGCCTTCTCCCACGTTTCTCTCATTGGACACAATACATTCGAACGTTCCGACAAACGAAATCTAAATCGCGTCAGGGCACTTGAAAGAAGTTGAATAGTACTTGGAATTTCGAGACTGTTCAGACGCGAACAAACTGAACCAAAACGATATAACCGAAAAAGCTGTTCTTGCTTTTTACTAATTCACGAGTTTCGTTAAATAGTTTTGAAAATTGTATAATATATGTAAAATTCGGTTTTACAGACGCGATTCAAATAAATGATTCCAATGAAATGCATAACCACGATAAAGCTTGATTAAAATTTCAGTGAAGTGATTTTAACCCTTTCGTTACGGCGGCCCGGTCCGCCGTAGCGCCTCCACTGAACGGGACCCCGCGCCGCAAGTGTACACATTGCGCGTGGACAGTGTATCTTGGAAAAAAAGGGATTTTCCTCTAAAACAATATACTCATAATTTCTACATAAAAGATATAAACTTATTTAATGGGTATAAAGAGTCTGATTAACAATTAAAAATAGTGAAAGAATAATATACAATACTACAATAAAAAACATAATAATATACAGTGATTAATAATTTAATTTAGTGTGATATATTTTGAAACATGGATAGACACACAACCCAACATCACATTCCTGGCATTGATAACGAGATTCTCGTCTCTTATTTTTGCTCGAACATACAACACACCTTCGGGATCTATTTTTTTTTTTAACTTGATAAAGAGAAGGAAAATGTCTTCCGTTGAGTCTTAATGAGTGATTAATTCCGGGTTTAATAGGATAACGGTTTGCTTTTCCCCGATATTTCTTTAAAATTTGTTCGATTAGTTTCAGTTGAAATTTTGCAATTGATATTTTTTTACCGGTTTTCAATTTGTATAGGCAATATGAATTCCATAAACACATGTCAATCATATGGAAGAAATATTTTTTGTACCACTTTATTGTTTTTCGGGTACAATTTATAGTGCTGATGACCATGTCGGTCCTGTCTACAGCACCCATCAATTTATTATAGTCTTTTACACAAGATGGTTTCTGTACAATTGCTTGTGCACTGTAGCGTTTTCGAACATTCACAAATTCTTCCTTATGTATTGTAGAAAGCATAAAAACCTCTTTTTTATCCTGCCATTTCATGGCTAACATATTTGCAGCCGAGCGAAAGCACGCTTCTCCTCTTTGTAATTTTTCGTTCATTTTCGGCATTCCCTTTCTCCTCTTTTTTACAGTGCCACACGCATTTGTACAATTTTTGTGCAATTCATGAAATAACGCGGGGCTCGCATACCAATTGTCGACGTAAAGGGTGTGACCTTTACCTAGATATGGTTCTAGGAGGGACATTACAATAGTTCCTGATTTACCATAGTCCTTATGTTCGGTCCCTATAGTGGTACCAGCCCCCGTATAAACAATAAAATCTTGAATATAACCCGTTTTGCAGTCACAAAGAACAAACGATTTTATCCCGAATCTATTCCTCTTCAATGGAATATACTGCTTGAAAGACAGCCTGCCTTTGTATAGAAGCAGACTTTCATCTATACACAGGTTACGGTAAGGGTAAAAGAATTTACAAAATGCTCCTCGTAACTCATCAACTATACTGTGGATTTTATGTAAACGATCGGAACTGGATACATGATCATCACTAAAATGGAGCATTTGCAGAAGTAATAAATACCGGTCTCTGCTGATTATTTCACCAAAAATATCGCTTCTCAATAATTTATTTCGGCTCCAGTGTTCTAATAACGATAGCCTTTTGTTTCTGGTCATCAAAAAAGAGGTAGCGATGAAGCAATATAATTCATTTAGCTGTGTACCAGCTATTTCATTGTTGTTTTTCTTCTGTCGCCAATAGCTGTTTGTCTTTTCAGCAATGTATTCTATTTTCGCTGACAAATAACTGGAAATAATCTATAATTTTCCACGAGTATCTTATCCCTGATTGAAGCCCTGAATTCCGTGCGTTAAAATGATGAATTTTAGGTTTGAATTTTGCCGTTTTCCATCTAATATTTGATAAGGTCGTACTTTCCACATAATTATCTTCACTTTCTTCAGACTCTGAAGTACTTAGTACATTCGCTTTTCTTTTTTTGCGAGGTACTATTTCTGTACTTGATTCGCTTTCATTGCAGTTATCCGGATCAATTTCTAATTTATCGAATGAGCTCATCAGTTGCAATTCTCTTGATACCATTTTGAGAAGGGCAAAACCTGAACTCTATTGAAATGAAAAGTAAATAATACTTGTAAGAAATGAGAATACTTTTAAACAGCAGGCGGACGTACCAATAAAAAGCTCCTCTGAAATTCTTTTTCCTAAAATTTGCTGAATTCTCAATTTTCGGCTGCTCTTTACTTTACGGACTCCCAATTTATGACTTTCTTCTACAAGTTATGATGTATTTGGTATTGAATTAACTATATTTGTATCTGGCGCGGATGCAGATCGAAGTTTCGATCCTGTACAATCGATAAAACTGGTGTTTTTGAAAGGTGGGGGCGCCGCCATATTGGTTTTTAGTGACGGTTGCGCATCGCTTACTGAGTTGGTTAGGATTAGGACTGGTGGGGGCGGCGAGGTAACCGGCTCGCGATCGTCACTGCAAACCAATATGGCGGCGCCCTTACCTGTCAAAAATTCACAACTTGGTCGCGATTGTTGCCAGCTTTACCAACAGGTGTTGGCTTTACCCGACGCACGTTGCTGTGTGGATCACATCGTGCATGCCGGATATATCCGGCGTTCGTCTCCAGAGAGCTACTATGTGGATACCGGATATATCCGGCGTTAGGCTCCACGGGCTATCACGTGGATACCGGATATATCCGGCGTTAGTAACTAAAGGGTTAAATAATCTCGGGAATCTTCTTTCGAAGAAGGAAGTACAAGAGTTTGCGAGACACTCGGTATATCGGAATAAAAACCGTGCCCACCGGAATTCCCCTAATCGTCGATCAAATACGCGGCCGAAAGCGAATCGATACGGATAAGAGCAAACAAGATAAATCCAAACCTTTGAAAGGGGACGATCGTTTCGACGATTTCCTCGAGCTCTATCTCGGCAACGTTCTCGGACAATGTCACTTTGATTACGGGAAGGTGACGTTGCAGGTGGCAAACTGCGAAATCAGGAATGTTCGGCGACTTTAAAGAGACTCGGGACGATCGATCGGGTTCTTATCTTATCGAGCACGAGCCAATGTCAAGTTCGAAATTTCGGAGAAACCTTCTGTGCGTCCTCATCCGGTCGAGGGACGCTTAATTAATATGTATAGTCGGGCGAATTGTGCACAGGATGTTCCTTCATTAACGCGCCAACCGCCGTCATTTATTTCGCTAACACTCTGCACCGGTCATGATGTCTCGTAATGGAAATTCAACTTACGATCTTCCTAGAAAATGCGAATTTCAAACAATTTCCTGTCCTGAATGCTCCTGTATACATTTTTTATAATGCAATAATTAGTCTGCGGATAATCAATATACGTCATTATCCGCAGTATAGTAAATACATAATAAAAATATCGTATGGTATATTTCAGCCTCGCGGCTAAGGAATGTGGTTTAAACGAATTTCCTCGGTTTCCTTCATCTGGTTTGAACGAAACGGAATTTGTTGATTTTATACATTCATCGTTACTTCATTTAGTAACAGCTTTCAGTCGACGGAAAGGTTAGTCTGCTTTGCGATGGAGGTCAACCATTTCGAGGATCGTTACAAGAGGTCTTTCGTGGCACATGAAAATTCAGTTCCCTTCGTTAAACATGCCGCCCGCGCGAATTCGAAGAGCGAGAATCGATGCGAGCCGATGACGTTGCGCGAGTACTCGACTCGGCTCGACCAATCGAGTCGAGCGAACCTTTTCGGTCGTTTGCAAAATCTTTAAGTTAAGACATTGTAAGAGCTCAGGGTCCCTCCGCGACCGCTTAGTCCGCGTACCGTTAGATCCGCCTCTGTCCGAAATGGCCCTAGCCCTAAACCTATCACCAGATCGTTTAATTTACGATTATTGATGTAATAAAAATAATTTCATAAGAAATCATTGTACAGATATCTTTAGTGAAGGAGATATTACAACAGGAGCTGTAGAAAGCCTAAATAAAATCAATCTTGTCATTTTTATAAGGGAACCCAAGTTATTATACTTTTAAGGCTCGGCGGGTTTAGCGTCGAGTCTACGTCTATGGGGGGCGACGATAGGCGTCGCAATGGGGACAGGGGCGTCGAAAAGAGCGTCCGAAAGAGTCGTTCGACGGGGAAAGTCCATCGATGCGCGAGGAGATGCAATTAACGAAATACAGTCGGAACGAATAGAGTGCTTTGAGCGTCGTTCGACCCCCGACCAACCGCGTAGCGTCCGTTAATGAGGCCACGTGCACCTCTAGCGCACAGACAATGCTGACTAGGTATACAGGGTGGTCCAAACGGTTGTAAATATTGATCCGAAGCGAGCCGTGTTTCGCTCGGAAATTCCGTAGGTAGACTGTAGGCATTTATTCGAAGAGCCTACGATACGACTCGTTGTATTCCTTTATTCCGTTAAGACAAACCAACTGGGACCGCTATTAACCAAACGGCCCGACGTCGTTTACCAATAACTCACCCGTATACATAGTAATCTTACTACAACGAGTATCGACACACACCGAGGTCGGACTACAGCGAGCAACCCTGGTACAGATACTGGAATATATTATCGGATCCTGAAGAATTTCACCGCAATGCGGGCGGAAAGAGATGAATAGGCCTGACCGATACACGCTTCGTGCTACAGCCTATATCGTCTACCGAAAACTTCAGTTTTGGCAGGCTTTTTCAAGCTGACGAACGTCTATAAAAAATGTTAACTTATTATACGAGCAAGAATTAACTTCAACTTCGCACAGTTCGTAGAATTGTTTGGTACAGCACAATTATTGAAAATCAATTATAAGTATCAATGATAAATAGGCTTTCGGTAGGTAAAGTATTGATTCTTTACTCTCTACTACAGAAATTAAATGATTGCGTTTCGCCGAGAAAGAGATGAGGAAACAAATCGTGCGCTCAAGAAAAAGTTTGAAATGAAATCGTTAAGAAAACAGACAATTTATGTTGTCTACGGGACGATTCAAAAGTTCTCTTTCGAATGAACGCACCTTCGGCGAATAAGAGCACCGGCAAACAAAATATGCTCTTATAAGGTCTCGATTGCGGGTAATTATGGCGCGTCTCAATTGAGAAAGGGTCGGGGATCGAGGGTACGGGTTAGCGGCTAGTTAAATCGCATTAGAAGCGGGTGCCGTGGCGGAGAGAAGTTCGCGATGGAAGCCTTTTATGCAATTTCGTGCGAGTCCCTGCACGAAGACGAAACCAAGTAAGGTATCCGGTGCGTGGAGTGCGAAAACGAGGAACAGGTGACGCGACCCTGTTGCGTGATCCCTTAATTCCCTTTATTCTCAACTTCGACCACCATTAATCGATTAGCAGGCAATTAGAAATTTCTGCACTTCGTAACAGATGTCCAGGATAGAGGGTCTTGATAATTATTTTAACCGTTAACTATCAGGTTAGACACAACCTGCAATTCAATTGACTATGTTTTTAGTTCTCAGCACACTGATTCGATCAGTTGTTACATTTCGCACAGTTCGCAAAATATAAAAATCATTTTATCAATTTTTTCTTTTTTCCTTGGAAATGATCTAAAGATCGAACGTCGGAATAAAATGATTGTGATATTTTGCAAACGGGTTTATTAACAGCTTTATTAATCAGTTATATAGTCACCATTGTTTTCCAGAAAAGAATGGTCTCGCTAGGTTCATTTTAGAAGAGAAAGCTGTATTGTTTGAAATTTAACCATTGTATTTTATTTTCAAATCGGCCACGAACTTAGGCAATCATCTGATAGAACACAAGATGCTCACAGGATCTCACAATCGGAACAATCGACACTCATCGTCAGGTTTGATTCGGCTTCCGCGTCTCTTAATTGAACGGGAATTTTTTCGAGTTTCCCTTCGAACCTCGACTAATTACACGTGGAATTCTTCGTTGCGAAAGGTGCTGTCAGCTAATTACTCCGGATTCGATCGTCCGATAATTGTTAGGCAAATTGAGTGCTAGAATGGACTTGTGTGCTCGTGTGTTTCATCGTTCTGCCATGCTAACGTGCCGCGGAGAAGTGTACCGGTCGTAACGAAAATAGATTAACTGGGACGATGTTTCCGTACAAGCGAATTAGTTTATGTTTTCGACGATGCCAACGGGGTTGTTCGTCGAAACGAAATTGTTGAAAATGCCTGGGGAAATGTTCAATTCCTTCCCACCGAAAATTCGTCAGTAAATGTTCTTTCTGAAGCAAAGATAAAACAATTTCAAATTGCAATGTTTACTATTTTCTCGACTCCTGCCAAATTCACTGGAAAATTTACACGATTGCACTTCCTTAAAATTCATCTAGAAAAATCACACAAACATCCGCACTCTAGTAATTACAGTAGATCTAGCTCTGAAACTTCGTTGTAATTTATATTTGTGGAACTTGAATTTGTTTTTAGCTAAAATATAAATAAAGGAAGAAGCTGATTTCGATTCACACTCGACAAAGTAGTGCAAAGGGTTAAGGGAAAAAGTTTGAGACAGTTACCTGGAAGTTTGGAGGCACACGGAGGGAAGCGTCCATTCGGTTCGATCGTCGCCGTAACGACTACGCCCGTTTCTGTTTCGTCGGGCCTCGGATACATATTTAAACACATTGAATCAGCAATGTTGCGGAGAGCCAGGTATTTTCAGTGGAACTTGTCAGGAACTTTAAAAATACATTGACCGAGCGAGGTGATCCACGGTTCGATTAGTCGTAGTTCAAGTGCAGAGAGAAAGAGAAGAGAAGCGATGCAAACGCAGAAAATCTACAGAGAAGAGGACAGAGTTCCGCCGGTGTATCGGATTCTTTGCGCGTGAATTGCTTCGAATTCTATCGCGGTTGTCGGTGACGCGGTTCGAGTTCTACTTAAAAGTTGGTCCTGGGCCAACTGCTGACTGGTTCGGGGTTCGAGGTTCTACGACCGTACGAATCTGGGTTCTACACGAGACCGTTTCGAATTCCTCTCTCGTGGTTGCCTCGCCGCGGAAATCTTCTCAGAAAACGTTTCCTTTCGTTAAAAAACTCGCTGCTTCGCATTATATATACTTAAACTGTTTATCTTGTCCTTTCCCTTACAAGACCCAAATTTAAAAATTTATTAAAAATACAAGAACGAAGATATTTCGTAAAATTTGTACGCTATGTTGTAAATAATCCTGTTAAGAGTATCTATGAAATAATTTAGATGAATCGACTTCACCCTCTGGCGACAGTGGTTATTGGCGTGAAAGCTGCGATGGTGACAATTCGCTCGTCAGCGAATAAAAGCACCACGACCGGTGAGTCAACGATCCGACGCAGCGTTCCCCATGATCGCGATGATGCGAGTTGTTACATCATCGTTGGACGAAAGTTCGGATGGCGAAGACATGACCAAAAAAGGCAGCAAAGCGGATCGCCTCTGCAACAAGAGACACTCGCGTTGCATAGCGTCGGGATATGCAGCCAGACGAATTCCATCGAGCTTCGAGATCGTTGTACGTCTGGTTCTTAAACGAGGATCGAGATCAATTCCAAACGGGAAATCTAGGGACGAAAGGTCACTGGGAAATCTCAAGTTAATAACTAGATTGCGGATCTTTATGCATTTATGAAGAAATTTAATATTGTTTTCAATGTAACAGAATCTTTAAGGGATGAAATCAAAACATTTTTACTTTACATAAACATACGCAGTCTATTAATAACCAACGACACGGAACTATGGAAGAAAAACGCTAGGAAAATTTCAGAAATCTAAAATAAATGACAAGCTAATAGAAATTAGTTCGAACTCGGATAGAACGTCGAGGAAGCTGGAATTTTCGAAGAGGGATTTAAAAGTTAAAGGGGCTAAGTTAAACATTTCGCGAGTCAATCGCCCAGCCATCTGTCCGATGCTTTCAGGGAGGTTCTCGCTAAAAGCCCGCGAACACTCGAGGTAGTCTCGAGTAGCTTTCGACAGTTCCGGAAGGTCTAGGAACATATGGCATTTTCTAACAGTCGCGATGCTGGTATTGTTTCACAATTGTAAGACCCGCAGCGTTCGCGCGTTTTATTGTCGTTCTCAATGAGCCCATTAATTGGTACTCGGTCTGCTTTCACGCTGCAAACGATGGAACGATATGGACTTGTTCTCGATCGATGTCGCTCTTCTGCCGCAGCACGACGTTTCCGTCTCTCTGACCTTGGCTAAACGTCTTTTGTAAAAACGGAACGAACGCCAATCCCTCGATGCACTCAATTAAAACTTCTTCCTCGACTGCAGCTTGACTTCTGAATCTTTAACGCCACCGATGCCAAGTCTGTCGGATATGGCGGACGGAATTATTTAACCGGGTTCGAAAATGAATTTTCGCGCTGCACACCGGGTGATCGAATTACACTGGCCAACAAAATCCAACTTTCCTTATGTCACGGAGAACATTTGTATACGTTCTTGTCAGTGGCGCATTATGACTAGTTGGGCCCCTGGGCAAAGTAGGATTTTCATTTGCCCAAGTTGCCCATAGGGTATTACGCCACTGGTTCCAGTGTAGAACACGAATCCGAAAGCCGTTTGTCCTCGTCAACCAGTTCAAAAAAAATTTAATTTTGATAAAAGCATTTAACTCGCACAATTCATTCTACTTCGGTTGAAAATGCTAGAGGCATGATCGTTACGTAGACAAATTCTGTGGCCTCCCAGAACCCAAATCAATACCTTGATTGGAGATTGAAAAAAGTAAGGAATGAATGGGAATTGATCGAATCACTTTGATTCGATGGAATTTTTCAGGTTGCTGATTCACCATTCATAGCGTTAATTACAATGCCGATTCATAGAAATTCAGTGATCATGGTTGGTCCTGGCAGCTTCGAAGGGAGCCAGCAGAATCTTCAGCTGACTTTAGAAAGCTTTGCGTAGAGAGTGTACCGCAAAAATAGTAGTATTTGTACATCATCGGACTTTCACTTTTCATTTTTAATATCGTCCACGATACGGACGATTTATCTCGAGTTTTTGTATAATAATAAATAGACTGTGAATCCTCGAGTGAAATAAACATTGTCTTCATAGATTGCAAGACGAAGCGTTCGCATTAGAAGCTGTTTTGTTTTTCTCGATAATCCTGACAACTTAATAGTAATTTTAACAGTACTGGTGTCGAGTAGTAATAATTATACTGTCGTTTCAAATTGCACAAACTCGTTCTTCTCGCTAATGCATCGAATCCGCAGTTTAATTGTAAAGGTGTCCGAAGAATATTTTTCTAGTAGAAAAATAAGCGACGGAAATACGTTCGTTTTATCGACGTAAATCGTTCTCAAGCTTGCTAATAAAATGAAAGACGACATGGGAAACCCCTCGCGAACGTTTAAGAACGTCGACTGGATATACTGCTTCCTATCGCGTTGCCATTTATTGTATTTGTAACGCCGCGAAACGATTTATGGATTACAGTGAGCGTTCCATAGCAGAAATATTCTTTATAGTCAAAATTCATCCGGATCGATGTTGCATAGAAAATCCAACGACAAACAATTTGATGAAATTTCAACAATTTTTTCAACAAATTTTGCATTTCCCAATCGGTTCCCAATTAATTCCGACAACAGAGCGTCCTAACAAAAATGTCCTACACCGTATCGTAACGAAGTTTTTCGATCAAAGTATCGAGACTCACTTTCCTGTTTCGAAAGAATCGGGAATGTCTCCAGCTTGCGTGTTTGTCGAAGATGGAAGAAGTTTATTGAATCTCCGGAGTACATATAAGGTTTGAGCCGTACTCGCAGAGAATCCAAAGAGGAACAGTTATGAACTTATTTCTGGCCGGGGAAGCGTTAACCTTTGACGACGCGCGGTCGTAGAATTTTGTTCGTTTTCAGTCCGGCCATCTGCGGTCCCGCCATAATATTTGCACATTGCACACACCATTGCCTGCTGGGTCGCGTCGTTGTCGGTATGCAGGGAACGCGGTGCTCGCCTGATCGGTTTGCATCGTCGGACCGACTTGAATTTCAATTATACAGGCTGTCCGAAATCTATTATACTTCCCCGAAAGGGTTTTATTCCTCAGATCATTTCAAGTCATCTTCTCCTTTGCGAAAATCTTCTCCGAGGCTTCGTTAAGCAATTATCCACGAAAAACAGTTGATTTTGTTGGACAGTGTAATTATACATATAAAAAAAATTAAACCGAACTCGAAACGCACTAAAAAATTCACTAAAAAGTATTAAATAATTTTTGTTTGATTTCTATGAATACCAACTGTTAATACAATTGATTAAAATAAAATATTAAATACGATACAATCTTTTCGGAAGCGGCGCAAAATGAAAAATTTTCGATATCAAAAATTATGAAAATCCTTGAATTTTTTAATTAATATAATTTCTTTATTAATATTCACGCGTTCCAATAAAATCGCTCTGTTCCTTCTGGAATCTTCAGCTGGCACACTGTGGAACTTCTCTATGGAAAAAGAGAAAAACTGTCGGACCTCCAGTCGATCTCGTCTTCCACCGACCAAAACATTCCGCATTTAACGCTTCCAGATTTACAACGCGCGTAAATCAGTCTGGATCTGGAGTGCGTCTCGTCTCAAGTCTTCCAAACGATTCTTCTTCCTCGAAATTGACTTTACGTTGTCCAATTCTTGTCCCTTCCAATGTCGTTCTGGGAAAATTATCTTTTAAAAAAACGGCGGCGTTTTTCCTTGAAACCACAGAAATTACAGGTTCCATTTTACAAACATTCATTTCAGACATCGAAACAAAATTCAGTACCAGTTACGTTCTGCAAAGAATATTCTCTTTAACGTCTCGACATAATTCGTTGATCCTTCAAATGCTCCGATATAATTTTCTGAAGGGGATTTAGCGAAATCACACGCACCTACGTGACAGTGGCCGTCAGGGTGAATTTGGCGGGCATAAAACGAGGAAAATTTGATACGGGAACGTGTTCGTTTTGTTTGAGGGGATCAGTGTGTATGTTCCTAATTAAATTCGGCCCCGTCCCCGTCGCAAGGGTTTAATAAAACCGCAGGAGGGGGATCGATTTACGTCACCGGGCGCCATTTATGCGATTTATGAGATTTATCCGTCTCTCCCCGATATCTGGACGGTTCTAGGTTGGCTGGCTGAAAATTCTACACGCGAAGAGAACAGCGGGGTTTTGACAAGAGAGCGGATTTATCCGGATCGCAGTTGTACACATGGTCCCCGCCAACCCCTGCTGGCCTCCGTAGAGCACTCGCCCTCTCTGAGAACCCCACGACGATCGCGCATGGGGTTCTTACCCCCACATTGGGCTCTTATTGAGTCATCGAACGCGTGCAACAGAAATATTAACGTTGCTCGTAGACTGTGCGAAAATAACGGCTGTTCACTGGCCGATACGATACTCTCTATTTTTGTTTATACTTTATTATCGAGGCACTCGATGTAGATACTTTTTATTTTATCGATGGAACTGCAAAAATTTATCATAATTTTCCAATAATCAGATCTTAAATCTTAAAGAGGTACAAAAATTGATACGCAAGTATTTGGATGTTTCGTAATTTAAGAAAATCGAGTAGCAAATGGCTGCGCGCAAGGTCGTAATATCGAAGCTAGTTTCCGCGGATTCAGAGTTCGATGGAGGATACTATGCAAGAACGAACTATGTAAGGTAGCCTCAGACTGGTTAAGAATAGATCTTCATTGCCGTAGGTCAGGCGAACGAATGGCAGTCTGCTCGAGATGCAAACGCACCGAAACGCTAAGCAGAATCATTTCGAAACACGACCAACAATAAGACATGCTAGTAGCCTAAGCGAGAGCTAGCCATTTGCCCGGCGATATCCATTTCAAATAGAACCTGGAAGTCCGGGAAGCCGATACCGGAGATCTTACATCCTGGAACTGCATTTGCAATTTGTACCGTTCTACCGAGACTTCGGCATGCAATCTCTGTAATACTAATGTTTTAAAAACATACTAGGCAATCTGGAATCGTTGACTCCAGGCTCGAAACATTTTTTCATTTTTCTTCCATGCAAATTTCACGCATAGAATGCCGCTGCATTTGCATTCGTCGTCAGGAACAATGCAAAATAACGTCGCAAAGGCATTTCGCATTTCCATAATTTGACTATAAACATTAATATTATAATAACAACAAAAAACTAACTGTTTAGGCATACTTTTGCGTTAGACTTTAGATCATTTGTAGGGAAGCTGATCTTCGTAGAGAATTTTCCAGAACTTCGCAGGCTCTGGTCCAGGTCATCGCCTTTCACTAGCGATCTTCTACATCCTAAACAAAGAGATGTTTGCCATTGAATGTTTTCCAACAAAAAACATAGCCTCGCTGGGTCACCTGGCAGACCCTTAAAGTACACCTTAAGATCCCATAGACATAGATGTAGACTTATAGACCTTCCTGCGGGGCTCGGTCCCCTAACAGCTAGACGACTATGCGTACCGCTACCGATTCTATAATTTCTGAATGAAAAATACGCGTTTCCTAAGCAAACTACCGACCTTTTTCCTACCTGAATCCACGGTCAGCCAACCACCTGGTAGTCCCTTAAACACGATCTCCTTCAAAGTACTTCACCGGGCCAATTGAATGAGACCTCGCGTAAAAACCATTGAACCCGAGCAACAAAACCATAAATCTTTGCGAGAACCTTGGGAAAGACCGTAGGAATTTTCTTGCGTCTTCGAGACCTGTACTTTCAGGTGAAAGTTTTCCAATTTCGACTAGCCTCGACAAAGTTTGCCGTTTAAATTGAAACTTTCATTTCTGCTACTTTTCGTTGAACGTTTCCTTCCCACTGTACTTCGTTGAAACTTCGCGCAACCGCCGAGGGTAAGATTGGTCTTGGAATGCAAAGATCTCTGCATTTTCTCTGCTCTGTCCTGTGTATAACATTTTCTTTTTCGAACATAGAACATCGATAAACGTGTCAATGTTTCGAGAAAAGCCGCTTTAGTTATTTCGAGGAATTCCTGGAAATTATATGCTGGGATCGCGAGTAAACATCCAATTACCTCTCTCGATCCCCTTGTAACTGGGAACCGAGTCGGCTGGAACCGAGAAGCAAAAGGAAGCTGCGGTTAGGTCCGCCCACGCTCCGGTCAGACCGCGGAGAATGATTTTAACGAGACGGTAAATATATCCAGCCGTTGAACGGAACGAATGGCAAGCCGGCACACGAGCCACGAGTAGTGTTGCGTTCGATCGAGCGTGTTCCAGTCGATGTTTCTAGCCGAGAACCAGACAAACATTCCGCGAAACGCTTGTGCACACCATCAGTTAATTTTTAACTCCACTCGACCATCCAAAACAGTCGAAAATTACGAAACGCTTAGTAAATTACCAAAACAGGCACCTAATACCCCCACTGGTTACATAATTTTACATTCGTTTAATTTTTACAGACGCAATTATATAAAAAAAATTTTTTTCTTGAAAGTAGTCTAAAACTAGACCGAAACGTTGAAAATTTTATAGTAATTTGCAAAATTGCTTAGAGTTACACTTATTTTGGGACACCCTGTATTTGAGCATAAATGGACCTTTAAACGATACCATGGCGGGGAGATTTTCCAGGATTAACCGCACCTATTTGCTCGAAATAGACGAGTGCCCGACGAATTGGTTTTCTTGCATAAGAATCGCGTGCGGCTCGATCATACCGCTCGCGGAACGTTACGGGGGCTCGATCCGTGGCACCGTATCGAAGCGTAACACGGTGCGGCATGTAACTGGACATTCGAAACAAAAATCATAACTTCTGAAGAGTAGATTAAGAGTTATTAGTAAATAGAAGAGTAATTAGGGCACGAGTAATCTTAACTTTTTAGTGTTTATACTACAACAAATTCTTGGCTGTTACCGATCCCTTATTGATTTTCTTGGATACTGCCTTTCTTACCTACCGACTGATGATTTTGTCGGATAATTAGATTAGAATCGAACCATGATTATTTTGATTTTCGTCCATTGCATGCCGCACTGTGCGTAATCTCGAATCTCGGCAACGAGCAAGAATTCGGCGCGCTTTCTCCGCCGCACACGGTTTAGCAGGAGAACAACAGCACAGCCAGCGACGCGACGATGAGAACAACGCGCGGGCGCTCTCTCAGAAAATAGCTGCGGATAATACGAGCGGAAAGTACTTTGCATAATTCATGACCGGACGGGGGCCACGGGGAGAGGAGTACAGAGAAGAAGCGAGGGAGGACGAATCTACACGCTCTCGGGAGTCTCTCGGTATATCTAACAATCGCGATCACTGGCGGCGCGGCGGACCCTCTCCGCTAATAATTATTTTCCATCGCGGGTAAACCATTGTTCGCCAACCGACGGCTGCTTTCCACCGGCATTGTTCCATCGGCTCTGCACCGGTTCTTTTTTCGAGGCTTTTTCTCCTCGTACTGCTCCGAGATGCATAAAGCACTTGGCCTTGCCCACGTTTACGGACCAAAAGTGCATCGCGCTCGCTCGACTTGGTTGCGCTTTTACATTTCTTCGCGAAGCCGCCTCCTTCAGCAAGATCGATCTCGGTCGAAGAAACATCGAAACCGGTTTACTTCGTTGTATCGTATTCCCATATATAGGAGCTTTATTTAAACAGATGTTTTCTGTTTCACGGTATATAAAGAATACGATATTTGGTTCCCTCAGGGTTTCAAATCCATTTACCGGTCTCCCTTTCTTTCCACTCTCTCTCTATCGCCAAATTTCAGCTTAATTTTCAGCGGGACCTACTTTTTATTACAATGGGTTCCGAACCACCTTTTTGCCAACAACACGCGGCCGGTACCCAGTTAGTCACTGCCTGGTGTATGCTGTATACATATACTGAATTTACTTTTTCCTGGGTGCGCCACTGGGTTCCCGTGAAAATCACCGACACAAATTTTTTCGACAACATTTCACGGACAATAACTTTGGCCGACAACGAATTTGACCCACAACAAAGTTCGCTAACCGAGGTCGTCTCGAGTCGTTGTTGTGTTGTCAAGTGTTGTCGGTGAAAACCGTGTTGGAGAAATTTGTGTCGGTGATTTCCGTGGGACCCGCGCTACTCGACGTTGGTACATATGTATACAACACGTTCCCATGATCCTTACTTTGTCAAGGGCCCTAAGGAATGTATTCACCATATATGCTACAAAGGAACTATTTGCTAGCGCACGGCGATACAATGTCAAAAGATCTCGGTCTGTTTACATCAACGCATCCGGCGAAGATAAGAACGACTTTCGATGCTGTTTAGTTTAGCCAACAAGCCTCGAACAACGCGCAATTACATGCCGAGTGCCGCGAGTGGAACGCAAAGCGAGGAACGAGCGCGCGCATGGCAGTATAACACTCCCACAGTTACTTTCTTCGATTATGCGTGCCGGTAAAGGACCGACCCGCGAAAGTATCCAATTGTCCCGCGAAAAGGCACTTCATTGTCGCGGTCGTGAAAGCACCGGCTCCCCTAATTGCACCTGTCTGCGGGCAATATTAAACGACCGACAAGCGGGACTAATTGTCTTCCGAGGAATCCTCCAGTCTTTCAAGTGCATACGAATGCTTTGACAGAGGAATACACGATTGTCGGAGACCCTACGAGCTTCCGGGATTTTTCAAATACTGGTTCACCATTTACGGCCTCTGATTATGCACCCTGTTGTACTCCGTATACTTAACATACAAGGTGAGTCTCCTGACATTCAAAATAAAATTGCATGGTATCTAATATGTTTTTTATTACCTTACTTTTTTATTGAGATATTAGGGTCAACTTCAGTTTTTTGAATGGAATGTCTAATGTTTATTTTCGAATTCGGATAAATCATCAAATGTTGCGTAAAAAAGTATTACACGAAGTGGGACACTTCAAATGAATAATTACCGAGATATTTTTTAAACAAATTATTCATTTTAATAATTTTAATTTAAAGATTTAATTTAAGAATTTTACCTATATTCTCTACAGTGTTTCGTACGAAGCAGAAGATCGCAGTCGAAGAAGTCGATCAACGATCCCTCGGTGTCCCGAAAACGGATCAGACAGTGGATCCCTTCGATCCCCAAGAATATTCTGTTATCTTGGATCAACGACAGCTTGAATTCATGATGTCTGCGCTCGGGTCAGGCCTCGGAGAATGATTTGAACGGCACTGGTAAATATATCCGCGAGCCGGACGAGCATAAGAGAGAGAGAGAGAGGAGGAATGGGATGAAGGGGAAGTGGCCTAATCCGAGCGTGGTCGCGGTTCCTGCAAGCGGGAGGGCAAAAAGAAGGGCTCCGGTTCGTCAAACGGAGAAACGCGAGTTGGCTACTCTGCATTCTGCAGAGGACGTTTACCGAGGCTGCTTTCGGTTAGGTGAGGTTGGGCCAGGTTAGGCACAACGCTCCCTTGGCACTCTTATTCATCACCCACGTGGCCAATCAAAATAGACTATTCCGCGTGCCGTCCAACAGCAAGATCATTCTTCCCGAGGACAACAGGCTGATTTACGACGCTTCAACGGCCGAATCGTTCGAGAATTGAATCGTAAGAAAATTTTATAAAAAAAATTAAACCGACTTCGAAACGTACTAAAAAAATTCTATAAAACATATGAAATTCTTATGCATCTCATTTATTTTGTAAACATATTTTCTTAAGTGAAATTTTAGTTATAGAGAATTCTCGAGGAATGAAAAATGTTGAAAAATCAGGAACACTAAACCGAACCAATTGATATCCAAAACTCCTGTATGAAACAAAAAAAAGCTCCCTCAGACATTTAATCGTCCAGAATCCAGTTAACGAGATAATTCGCGACAAGAGGAACGGAGGGTCACCGTGTCATCGAGTGCACGCTGGAATATATTCAAATGCAGCCCACGCCACGCAACACAGACGATGCAACGCCGTCCCACGCGACTGGTTTGTAGTTTGCACGGTTTTCTCGTCTCTCTCCCGATAATAACGCCCCGCTCGCTTTCCATAAATTAATTATTCTAACAGGCTGTTCGAACGTGCCACGGACGATGGATCTTTTCTCAACCCCACCACGACCACACCCGGCGCAACCGATGCATTTTATGCATTTTACGCCCCTAGGCGTGGACACGAATGCACGAAGCCGACGAGACACGGGATTAGTCCCGACGACTATACTTGGAACACGACTAGGCTTGTTCTCTCGTTCCACAAGTTCGAAGGTAATTATTTTAATACAATCTCTCAGGTTTTTCATTAATTTTTTTCCATCACCCGATTCATGCATTTCTATTCAATCAATGTGTGTATACTTTATTCAAAATGCTTCCGAATAGACAAGTGCATCCAGTAAGTTGATAATCAAATAAAGATTCTCTCAACCCTCATATGTTCCTCAGAGTGAAATTCAATATTTTCACATACTGTAAAACATTGGGGTCCCAAGAGAACCCATGCGCCCACTAACGTAAGTTTATAGGGGCTCCTACTTACGGATTAAAATGCGACGCTATAAATAAAACCTAATGCGTTGAACTAACGTGTAAAGTAAAAATGGATGAATCGTTATCCTAGTCTCGTTTATGCAGCTATTTTTCAGGAGCGTACGAGGGTTAAGTAATAATCTCGGAAGAAGTTGTTCCGCAACGTTAATTCTAAAAATTTCTCGAGTCACTAATGAAATCGCCGTTGCTGCTGAGCGAACAATTTATTGAGAATATTAAAATCGAAATATTAGAATCAAACGTTTGATCTTGAAAAGGACCGTTAGAAAATTGCCAGTAAATAAAATGTGAAAAACTCTGGCCGCGCGAATGCGTTTTTTCGAGCATGCGGTTAAGAAAACGGGGGTTGAAACCGAGCCAAGAGAAATATAGATGATCGCATGCAGGGGCGCACGTTGCGAACAATGTTCCCTTGCCGATGATCTGGCGACCAGCTAAAAGCGGGAAAGCCCCGGCGGGGCCAGAAGCGATCGTAAATTATTCCGGTCCCGTGTAAACATTAAACAAACCCGTTCACATGCTTGCCGCCGAGACATCGACGAGGAACGAAAGAAAGTTCCACTTTTACCGGCTGCGGCAGCAGACTTTCCAGCTGCCACCCGATTCGAATTCAATTTGCCCGACATTTTTATAAATCTCTTAAAAATATTGTACTTCCACGAAGTAGATGTTCCCGAGGCTATTCGCAGCAACTTTTTCCTTTGCGAAAATCTTCTCCGCGAATCCCTTGAGACGTTATTAACGAAAAACGCTCGGTCAATACCAAAGCCACGTTCTGCTGTAGCGGCGCTCCGATTGGCCCGCGTTTTTCGTTTATAACTCGTCAACGAATTCGCGGAGAAGATTTTCGCAAAGGAAAAAGTTACTTTCAATGTTAATTCGAGGTACGAAATACGAAAGTTTCGGTACACCCTGCATGGTAGCGTAAATTCTACATCGTGCGGATAAAACGCTTTGAAGATTCGCGAGAGAAATGAAAAGTAACTGGAGTTTATAAACTACCGTTCCAGATCATAATGTTTGAGCGCATCGAGCGGCCTGTAAGGAGGCTTTACTGATTTCCTTAATGTCTCTATCGCTGCATACTGGGTGACTCGGAAATCCTCAACGCAGTATGTATTAGGAGATTCAAAAAGTACATCCTAGAGCTAAGGGAACGCGGATAAAATGAAAGTTGAGACTGACAAACGAAATTTTGACACATCCAACCGATGCACAACGCGACCAACAGTTTTTACTGGTTCGTCTTGTGTTTGGCCCAGTTGCTCGGCAGCGCGAGTGATTTACGCGCGCAAAATGGACAATCACGAAAGTCATTTCTTCGCTCGGCACGCGGAATGCTTTTTTCAGAGTAAACACATCGAGAAAAAGTGACTTCGCCGTCCATCGGTTTTGATTTTGATCGAAACACCCTGTATATGTGTCTGTATATCTTCGACAAGACATCGAAGTAGTTGATCGCGCGCGTCGTCATTCGCGAAATTTTGATTATATCTCTACCGTTGATATCAAAAGACACCCAGTATATATGGTTGTTTTTCATTTCGAACGACCGCGTTGAAGAGTGAAATAATTGGGGGTTCTCGAACGCTCCACTGAAAGCGAGGTATGTCGTTATATTCGACGGCCTCAAACCGCCTTCGAAATAAACGATACAATCTGTAAATAACTTCGCTTTCATGGATTACGTAATGGTCATCCTTATGCCCTACTTGCGGTGCATTGCGAAACCTGGCCCACGGACGAGGCTTTATGTAATAAATGAAAAAACGAGCCTATTAAATATTCCACGATCCCGGTACAGGTTCCTCGGTGCGCAAATTTACGAACCCAATTACTCTTCTCTGTCCCTCGCATACCCGAGCGTTATTCTTCCTTGCAATTTTTACATCCATTAATCAGTTCCTCGTATGTTAATTATCCACGTTATTGAATGTTACGCATCTGTGACAAAAATCTGTAGGTACCGTTTGAACGTATTTAAATATTAAATTTCGTCGATCGTAACAATTTTATAGAAAATGTATGATGTTTGCGGTGCACAGGTTCGATCAATCGTTAAATCAACCAATTTTGTAATCCAAAAAATTCTCGACATTTTTCAAATCGTTAATGGAAGAAAAAGAACGTCAGTTCTTGTGTTTGTTACACGTGGAAGTACTTATTTCAATGCTGTTTCGTTCCTTTCGCTAAATTATTCGAGATAATTTGAATCTTGTGGTAACTGATCTTTGAATCACCCTGTATACGAGCACGCTCCTGACATAAAGAGTTCGATCAAACGAATCAAGCGTTCATCGTTATATATTTACCTCACCGATAAAGGCAACCGTGCAGATAAAACTTATCGTACAGGAAGGAAATATTATACGCATTACTATCGGTATAGGTGTGTTTGTCTTTCTTTTTTAAGGTACAGTACAGAGTAAGAATTTGTACGATTTGAAAACGTGTTTTATTAATTGATTATATTTGCTGAAGCAATTCATTATCGTCGACTCGTCGCTGTATCAGTTTTCTTCCGTTTGCCTAATACTTTGCAAGCGTTAGTACTAAATAATTCTCCCAACAACAACCATGTTCGTGATTTCGATCGAATCATTTCTGCAAGAGGTGCGGCTGTTGTCATTTCCTTAAAAACGCTCAGCTGATTCACGGCTCACGTGCGAGCACACAATCTCTTAAAAACCACCAGTAGAAATTCGTCGGTTACAATTGCCAGACTTTCTACTCGCTCACGATGCACGCCGCACCAGTTAGATCGAGTTGTTTTTGAATGACGCTATCGCTGCGCGATTACACGAATTTATCTACCCTTCCAGAGTTCATTCTACTGTGTGAACAACGGCATAATAAGCGGCCCTCATAAAGATGACGGAATTAAATATTCCGTTTTGTCGATTGTAGAAATTTAATAGAAATTATGTATATTATAGAGATATTTAATACCTTCAATAACTTTATATATTCAAAAATAGAACGTGGTTGACTCTGTGCTGGTATACAATGTACTAAATCCATGTGAAATCTCTCCTAATCTCGATCTTCGTTGATCGATCTTAATTGACGGTCTGCGAGAAGCTTCATGGATTCTATTATAGGAGTGTTAAATTAAGGTATACAATTTTAATTGTTGTAAAAGCCGGCGCTCTGTCTGAATCGATAACAAGAGGGGGCCACTTTCGAATTAATTAACAAAGGTCGGCCATTCCAGCGACGCTTGAAACCCTCTTAACCGAGTGACACAATGAGCCCTTCGCACTCCGTGCGCTCCCAGAAACCAATTAAAATACTTCCGACATTTTATCTCGGGGATGAACACAAAACGCGACTACGTACCCCACCTGGATTCTAGGAAACTTTTCTCTGTTCTTTAATGCTGTTTCGTTCGCCGGAAATGCTTCGCGGACGGTGGAGAAAAATCGACCACCCCGTATAGAAACATTTGGGCCGCCACGCGTGTGCACAAACACACATGTGCGACGGTCGTATTGCCAAGGGGTTAAAAGCAGATAAATTCGAGAAGACGGGAAGCAGTCACAGCCGTTGGTCAAACGTAGGCGTAGACGCGGGTTAATTGACAGATCGATAGTACTCGGAACATCGAGCTAATCGGGTGAAAGACCCCGCTGTGGTTGGTACGTCTCGCTTTCGATCACGAGATCCGCGGGAAACACAAGGAAACGAAAGAAAAAAACCATCTTCTCCCGGCGGCCATTGTGGTTTGTCATTAACTGAAACGATTCCGGAGGATTTGCAATGCTGGATCAAACGATCGGCAAAGTACACACGTGCTTACTAGTATATAATACATTATATAATATTACTATTTAACCGAGTATTTTAATATTTTAATATTACTATTTTTTTAGTATTTTAATATTAATATTAGCCTGCTCAAATTATCAAGTAAAGTGGTTAGGGCCTTTTAAGGTCTTAATCCAGCACTGGCTCTCTACGACGGGAACTTACAACAACCCCGATATTATTTCTCTGATAGGCCGGTGTATTGTAATCTGGGGGTCCCATGTCGAAAACAAAAAGGGAAAAAAAGACCTTGACTGCGCACAAGAGCGGGAACGACATCTGCTCGGTTACAGCTTCCGAGTGGTCTGCGCTGTGAACGCAACGCACGGAGAAATACGTATTATCTCGAATGACAAATAGTATTATGATCGACGCCGTTCCAAGTTATTGCGATTGACACGTTATGATTTGTTATTTGCATGTGTCGATCAAAATAACATTGTGGTTTTCATATATGTAATTCTCTCCAGCCACAAGGACGTCTGCATCTTTTTTTTTAATAGACTATTCAGCTCCCGGTAAAAATACATTCTCCCCGCCGTGGTTTATTCTGCACTTTTATCATTAACGCTGGGTGTACGCAACGACGGTTTTACATTATAGAAATAACGGGAACGCGTCGATTCAAATTGTTTGGCCATTTTTCAGAATACTCAAAGAAATAAAGTTGAACAATTTTTCATTGATCCACAACTTTACAATCTCGATAATGGTAAATCAAAGACGTGTTTGAGATCATTAAAATAGACTGTTTAGTTCCCGGTAAAAATAAATTTTCCCTGCGTTAGATTATGTATTCTGCACTTTTTTGATAAACACTGGGTATAGCAGCACTACAGCGACTGTTTTTGCATTACTTTAAAGAAATAACAGGAATGGTTCGATCCAAATTGTTTAGCCATTTTTCATTGGCACTCAACTTTGCAATCTCGATAATCGTAAATCAGACACGTTCGAGGTTATTCAAATGTTTTTAGAAATAATGAAAACAACCTGACGAGAAACGAGCGTACAACCATAGAACAGAAAATCGCAGGGCGTTTAATTCGTAGAATATTTATAGGAAACCTTTTTCTTCCGAGGCAGGCGCACACGCGTGAAAAATAATCCGTCGATTTTTATGTAAGGCATTTACATAACGCAAAACATTTCCTCGTTTCAACGGAAGGCCATCTTAAATTTGAAAAAGCGAGGCCGTCGCGTCGCTGGCAAACAATAAATACAAAGAACTGAATCAAATCATTCTGATCTTACTACACCTATCAGACATATGTTCCTTAATTGGACAACGATTTCGCAGAAAGATTGGGAATGTAATAACAAAATAAAAGTTATCGCTTACGTATTCGGGGGCTGTCGATCGTCGATAACTTCGATAAGTCTCGTGTGCGACCGATCGTTACCGAGATACATACCTAATCAGTATGTTCATCAACGTAGAAAAACACTCTTGATCGAACACGTATCGACAATCGTAAGGAGAGTAATTACAAGAGGAGGCTCGGCATTAGACATACCCTCCCACTCGTCTTATCGCGAGAGATAACTTTAGGGGTCGGCGAAGGGTGGGACGTCACAGATTTTGCGAGAGAATCGATATCGCAATGCTCTCGAACAACTTGGAACCTCGTCCTGATCGTTGATCGACCTTTATCTAATTGTAATCCTCGAACAAATAGAAAAACACGGAATCGAACGTGTCTAGATAATTCCGGGTGCATCCCTCGAAACGACGCGCCACGAAATCGATAACCTGTACGAAAAGGACACTGCGTCTTACCTCGGATCAAAATCGTTGGATCCTCGAGATCGGAATTCTCTTCGGTCCTTTATGTTTAATTTCGTTTGGATACGGTAGTGAGTTTGATAGGACGATGTTCGGCCGGTTTGGTTGAGGCGTGCCGGTTGGGCTGTTCCTTTGGCGAATTTCACAGGAGATGGATTCTCGCGGCGAGCGAACGCTTTTCAACGGACGTTTTCTTTTACAGTAAATGGAAGAGATGGTTTCGCGTGTTTCACCGGGCGCCGAATTTATTCGAACGGCTCACAAGTTCTCTTTCTCTCTATCCCGATCTCTTACTCGCCTGCACACGAGTATCACACCACTTTCAGAGCACCTTCGCGGATCGACTGGCAACTATATTCGTACGAATCACCGTTGCCCGTTGCCACTTGCCAGTCTCGGGAACACGGGAACCAGAGCAATGGCTCTCTCTCTTCTTCCAGCAACAACCAGCGACAACTGGCGACGACCAGCAATGACCCTTTATTGCACTCACCCTTCATCCTATGGTAAACTAGGTCCCACCCTGTATAATTCGTTTACGCGGGAAAACTGTTTGTGCGCTACCCTGCATACAGTGGGTGTACAAAGTGTTCGTACTTTTTAAAATGGAATAACTTTTTTATAATTGTACCAAACGCTTTGTACACCCACTGTGTGTACTTCGGTTTGGTTTGTATTTCCCCAATCAGAAAGAAAATATGTACTATGCTGTATATACTTTGGTGTTGTTTGTATCTAATGTTGTGATAAAATAAATAAAATAATATGGGATTGGACATTATAATCATTAAGATAATATATTATCCTACATGTTATTTGAAATCATCATCGTCGTGTTCGATTCTTAACTGTAGTCGACTGTAATTCGAATAAATTGTCGCTAATACATTGAACTTTTTAAATTCTTTTAATCTTTTTGTAATTTTTAATCGATTCCTCTCATCTTTGTTGTAAATACATAAATTCTTTGGTCTAGAAACAGGTACCCTCGCAGAATTATTTTATTAGACTCTTATGCATGTACAATTTTTAATTTCTCCGTTTATGTAAAGTCTTTCATGGCTGGCGTCAGAGTCATCAAAGCGTTTTCCATGTTTTTCTTTTGTAGATCAGTTCGCAGGGTACTCCATGTGCGTTCCAGTTGCCTTTGTTGGTACCTCTAAACAATTACAAACAATTACAATTACAAAATATACTATAGAAACTTGAAATGTGAATTGTACTTCTTGACGTACCTTGATAAACAAGAAACAGTGTTTCAGCGTAGCTCCCACGTAAAGTATCTTCACCGACACTAAACGGCCACCGATATCGTTTATCGTAGGAATAGCTTCTAACAAAAATTTGTGCGGCCCGTGTCTCGTCTTTACTAGCGCTATCCTAGTGTGTTCGTTGCAGTACTTTGCTAAAATAGAGAAAAACAGTAAAACCAAAATATTACAATAAATGAATAAATTAATGAAATATCGCACTATTAATTCTGTATTACCACTAAAACCAGCTTTTATCGCTGCCACTCCAAAATCGCCGTACGACTGTTGTATTTTTTTATTTATGGCAACGTGCAGTGCTGTGATTTTCAGCGGAAATGGCTTATCGGAATTATCGCCGAGCGTTATTTCGAATACCAAATACCTGCGGATTAACTTACGTTATCATAAAAAATAAAAGATTATCTCCATTGGGTTCTTTCAGACGTTCGTCAAACATTATTTTACTTCACATTATTTATTTAAACTTCGTTACCTGTTCTTAAAGCGGACCATTCTTTAGGTTATGTAACGCGTCGATCAAGCAAAATATTAATGGGACTTCTCAGAATATTTATGCATTTATGGCTTCTGACAATTTTCAAAAAGGGTGAGATATAAAAATCGAGAAAATTTATTTTTCTGAGATCTGCAAAGGCTACTGCTACTGGAAATAAGATTGCGTTTTATTCCACTTTCTTCGAATTCGTCTAGAAAAATTGTAAATTACATAAACATCCACAGACGATTAATTATATGAAGTAAACATTATTTTATAATAATTTGCGGTTAATTGTCGACAAATAACACGATATGTAGCGTACCCGACAGAAAAACATTACCACGTGCGACGTTTCTCAACTGCTGAATGGATAAGGTTCGGCTAGGTCGCTGTCAAACACACGCACACGTGCACGCAACAGAGAACGATACATTTTCAACGCTATTTTCCAACAATCGGATTCCTGTTTTCTGATTGAAAACGTATTGTTAACGTTCCAATGCTTCGATCATCTACTTTTCCATGTACAGGCGAAAAGTTAGCGGTGTCTTTTCAAGACCGTTAAACAGCGACGTCGGTACCATGCGAAAATACGATGTAATTATATTCAAGGTAACGGGCACAGGATTTTTTATGCACGCACGTTTCTGTGTTTGGAGTTACGCGTCGATCGACTTACGTAATATTGTTGTACTTTGCCTCCAGTGTTAATTCTATTGATCCAATATGGATATATAGTCTTGTGCAACAGGCATGCATAGCAATTTAAATGATTATTAACACCAAAAACTGTTGCTAGTAATTGTACTCCTTCTTTGCACTATTCTCCTCCTATATTGGTGTGTGTGAGGGCATACACAGAGTTTGCCTAGGCAACAGACTGCTACTTGTGCTGGTAACTATTTCTTAATCCTGCCAGTGTTATCTCAGGGTCATGCGATATTAAAAACTAACTCAGTGATTACGGTAAAGCTCCATTGATAACGATCCTAATTTACAGCTTATAATGATACTGTTCAGAGTGGAATGCTCAGTTGGTTTCTCCTGACGAACAGTAGACAATATCCAAAAGACGGTATCATATATAACAATGGAGTACTTTGTCGGGGTCGATGTGGGAACAGGAAGCGCCCGAGCTGCTTTGGTGTCCTCCAAGGGAAAAATAGTCAAAATGGCAACGTGTCCGTTAGAAATTTTCCATCCTGCTCCCAATTTTTACGAGCAATCTTCCGACAATATTTGGAGCGCTGTTTGTCATGTGGTGAAGGTACCGACGATGTAATAGTATGTTAGAACAAAAATTCATAGCATTTGTAAATGAAAATTGAAAGCTAACATTCAGATATTTATTCATAGATTTATTCCATAACATAATTTCCATTCTTTTTGCTATTTGCGAGGTAAGTTCTTATGTTATTTAATATTATCTTTGATTCTTAATTTGAAAATGCTACGAACTTTCTTTCCAATATTTGTAACAGAGATATATAACTAGACTCTGCAGATCTTGATTGGATATACCTATTTTTATCATAAATGCACCAAATAAATTGTTCGTAGTCGGTGGTGGCTGACATTTCTGCAGACAATGTGAAAGGAGTCGGATTCGACGCAACCTGTTCCTTGGTGGCAGTGGACAAGACAGGATCTCCAGTGACAATTAGTCCTACAGGTACATAGGAAGCGGAATCACGAAATAAATGAAACATATATTCATGGTTTTCATTATCGATGCAGGGGAAGACAAGCAGAATGTTATATTGTGGATGGATCACAGAGCGCAGGAAGAAGCAGACTTCATAAACAACCAGAACCACGAAATGCTTCAGTACGTTGGCGGGAAAATATCACTGGAGATGGAGACCCCGAAAATGTTATGGTTGAAAAAGAATCTACCGTCGTCTTGGAGTCGTGCAGCGTTGCTCTTTGACCTGCCCGATTTCCTAACATGGAAAGCAACAGGTTCCGAGTCGAGGTAGTTACATCATTGTATACCAACATAAAAGTTGAGCAACATAGCATAATTCGACAATCTAATTTTAGATCCTTGTGCTCTTTAGTATGTAAGTGGAATTACAATGCTGATCCCGACGGAAACAGCGGATGGAACGAGGAGTTCTTTCATCAGATTCAGCTGGGGGACCTCGTAAAAGACAATTGGAGGAAAATTGGTATTAACAACTACTTTCTGTGTATTAGGTTGCTAATTATTTACGACGAGAATGTAGTCGGAATCATACAGCTGAGCATGTACAGTGGGTGTACAAAGTGTTCGTACACATTTTAAAATGGAATAATTTGTACAATCACTCTACATGCTACCGAATAATGCAAATTAAAAATAGAATTTTTGAGGGATATCATGGCTGAGATGGATCTATTAATGCGAAGGTAGTGACGTGAGGACACCTGGGGATCCCGTCGACGGGGGCCTGTCGGCTAAAGCTGCATCCGAATTAGGACTTCTAAAAGGTACAGCCGTGGGTACCTCGCTAATCGATGCACATTCCGGAGGACTTGGCATGATAGGCTGTTCTGTACCTGGTTTATCTCCTAATTTACAAAAGAGATTAGGTAAAGTTAGCGTCTACTTCTCGCAAATTCCTTTCGTCAGTATCGGGTAACATTTGATTCTATTTGCAGCGTTAATCTGCGGTACCTCGACTTGTCACATGATAGTCAATGAAAAGAAGCTGTTCGTCAATGGCGTTTGGGGACCGTATTACAGTGCTATGATTCCGGGATTATGGTTGAACGAAGGCGGACAGAGCGCAACTGGAAAACTGTTGGATCACATAATCGACACACATCCTGCAACACCGGGGATTTTGAAAAGTTTGAGCGGAAACAAGTGAGAGTTCACTTTACACAAGCGTTTGACAAATTGATTTGAATTTTCTGGAACTTGTTGCTATATTTTCCCAGGCACATACAACAATACTTAACGGAATTGTTGCACACAATGGCGGATCAGAAGGGGCTGAAGAACGTTTCGTACTTGACGAAAGAGATTCACGTCTGGCCCGACTTTCACGGAAACCGTTCCCCATTGGCCGATCCGACTCTCAAAGGAATGGTAAAAATCTATTTTTTTTCACGTATTTAAGATTCGATCTTGATGCAGATTTTGATCAATGTTTATCGTGCAGGTATCCGGGCTATCTTTGTCCGTCGACGAAGAGAATCTGGCATTGTATTACTTGGCAACAGTACAAGCATTGACGGTACGAATGATAAAAAGTATTCGATAAAGTCGAGCCTCTGCGATTCTAATCGTTATTTTGTCAGAGCTATTTAATGTATAGGGTGTTTGATAATTAGTGATACGCAACAAATGAAATGAAAAATATACAGGGTGAATCACGATTCGTGGTTCACTCTTAGAATATAATTTATCAGACACCCTACATATGTGAAACATTAATTATTCAATTAAATTGACATATAAATTGAATGAATTATAGCATATAACATTAGATTATTTGTTTTTATCAGTACGGGACAAAGCACATTTTAGAAACACTGGAAGCTGCGGGTCACAAAGTAGACGAGCTATTAGTATGCGGAGGTCTGAGCCAAAATCCGCTGTTCATTCAGATACAAGCTGACGTTTTGGGTTTACCTGTATTTTGCCCTGTCGAGAAGGAATCGGTGCTGATAGGAGCAGCGATTCTGGGATCTTACGCAGCCGGAAAGTTCAATACCATATACGAAGCGATAGAAACGATGGGAGGGTCTGCAAATATCGTTAAACCAAGAAATCAGTGTCACAGGTAAGAAATTACTATAATTGAAAAGTACATAGAGTGGGTGTACAAAGTGTTCATACACTCTTAAAAATGGAATAACTCTTTTATAATTGAACCAGACGACCTGATTTTTTATAATGAATCAGAAGCATTGGTTTAAGAAATTATGTGCGAAAAAGATTCTCCAAAAAATTATTATTTACAAGGTTGTATGCAAACATGAAAAAGGCATTGAAAAGGTGTACAAACACTTTGTACATCCACCGTACTTTAATTATTAGACTGCGGATGTTTATGCATTTACGAAGAAATTGGTTGGGTGTAATATAAAACAGTAACATTTAAAAAATTCAAGGATGCTGTGCATAAAAATCCGCTGTCTTTTAATTATTATTATTATAGAAAGTTGAAATATTGATTACCTTCTCGCTCCCAAGATATCACCTCCAGAAGTATCGGGTCTTCCGAAAAATGGTGCAGGATCAAAACGATTATAGAGAAATCATGAATAAAGATTTTTTGTAACTGCCACTATCGTACAGTACCTTTAAGACTTGTAAAACTGCGGTTATAGGGTCGACGTATACAAGTACACACGTACGCACATGAGTACAATGAATCTCGTAAAGATTACCTTTAAGGATCACCGTTTATACTACTTTTTTATGGAGTTAAAATATATTTTATGTATACCAGCATTTGCGGAGATATATTTTTGTTACAAGTTTTATCTTTTACTCCAGTTTGTTATAAATAAAACGATATGCGAAAGTATTTGGTATGTTGTTCTTATTTTCGTACACCGAACACATATGGTATATAAACTTCTATTGCTCTTTATTTGGTATTTATGTATGGATTCGAATTTTACATATGCATAATGTCTTTCAATTCATTCCTCGTTCGTTAAAAATGTTTTCGGTACGAAACACGCGTTACCTTTTCTCTTATTGCATATTATGCCTTGTCGCATGGTTGCGTTTTAACAATATTTTGTACAAACTTACAAACAGTATTGCTAAAAGATTAGTTGTTATAAAAATATGAAAAGTTTCGTTCAATATCATTATAAAAATTTATAAAATGATATTACTGGCTACTTAGGAGATAAAATGTACGTGTACCAGCATTTTAGTACACTTCTGGCTAAGCTTTGCCTAACTTACGTCGTAAAGAATATTTTTTCCTTATCTCTCTAACTTGCAATAGATCATTTCATCGTAGAAAGTAACGTTCGATATCACATGGTTCGCAAAATCTTCTTACAAAAAACAAAATTTGACATCCTTGGTATCCTACACATTTTACAAGACGTGGTTTCTCGAGGCGACAAAACGAAAGATAATTATTTGCAATATCACAAAGTCGGTTTATCACAAGGTATTCCAGTGAACTAAAGGTGGAGAAACCGACAGCAATTAAACTTACGTGACAGTCGATTTGCAGTAGATTATTTAAAATAATACTGGTATAAAACTTTGGATAAAAACTCTCTAAGATCATCATTAAGTATTACAATTGTTGTACATATATAATGACACATAAATTGGATTACCTATCGATTTCGCAAACTTAACTCTAATCCAAATGCCGGTACTAATTGCACCTGATATTATTCATTTCGTTCGAGGAAAATCAATTTTATTTTCTAACACTTCGACGAACAATATTGTACTCATTTTAATTCTGAACTTTCTCCCGTGACCGAGCTTTATACGAACATTCCGGATGAGTATTAACTGCTGCTGCGTGAATTCTAATGCTCGAATTTTCAATGACGTTCAAAACAATTTAGTATTACATCGATATCGTCGTCAGTCTTTTCGCAGCTAGCTCTCGAACGAAGCTCGTGGAAAGAAAGAAAAGTGAAAAGAAAAAAGAAACCTACGAACGGTATCCTTCAAATGTGCTTTAACAGAGACAAAGATTCCATATAATGATATATAATTCTAACTAGTCAACAATCGTCATAAACATTTAACTTGAAAATTATTTATATTTTGATATTTGGAAGACACAACGTGCGTGTTTTTGTTAATAGTTGTATTCTCCATTCTACGGAGATATCTCTTCGTATATATATATAAATCCTTTATAATTATTATGTGGTACTCTCTTCCAGTAATTCGATATATCCGGCTACACTGGATTTATTGTTCCATCAAACGGAGTACCCCTACTAATTGCTCTCGATACGTAGAAAACGAAACAACCAACAGTCTCGACGCTTAATAGACAAAGATCTGCAGTCTACTAATTAATAATTTGAATAAAACATTGTATGTACCATAAGAAAAGACGTGTATAATTTTTGATACGTATCGAAGGAATCATTAGGAAAGTCGCTTCCGAAATACGAACGCGAACAATCGAGAAGCGAACTATTGGCCGAGAGTACTCTACCTAGTCTTAATTTCAATAAGGCCATTTGTGCAACTTGTGCAATTAGGATGTCATGAAATTGTCCCCTGATCGACAACTCGCTATCCTATACTAATTAAATCAATCATTTACGCAAAAGAAAAAGAATTATTCGTTAACAATCGATATTGCTTGTAGTACTTGGAAAACTAAAATTAAAATTCAGATGAAGCGATAGTATTCTGCGATATGATTAAGCATGTACTGAAATGCCATTGAAGGTGACGTACCGAATCTCTGCCTCCACAAATGTTTGGCTATTATACGTTGTCCAAGATTATGAGTGGTTTCTTGAATTTCTTCGCAGATCTCGACGCTGGTCTGCCAGATCGTTTCTGAAAGTGTTCATCGTTTTATAAATATTATGTTCTCGCTGAGTTTAACGCTAAAAGCGACTATTTTATATTACTTTATAAAAATAAACAAATATTAAATAGTTTCCACAGGGACACAGTGCCATAATCTGTTTTTGATACTTTGCTGTTTTATGGAGACAAGATATTGAATTTGGATAATGCATCGAATTGTACACGTACCTAAATTGCTTAGCAATTTATTTTTACCAGGCGGATCAAACTTTTGCAGGTGTTCCACGCTAATCACCTTATATTGCTTCAGCTCTTGCAAGAAATCGTAGTTGCAGCAACGAGCTCGATTGTTTGCCACTATGTAACTGCCTGGAGCGCTGTGCTTTGTAATTTCCTTCAGAGCTTCCTTGGCCATGGTACATTTATCGAACTCCCCATGATTCTTATCCGCTTTGATCGGCTGGAACACAAACTACGTTAACAATAAGAATAATAAGATCGAAATGACGCAACTGTATGTTTTACGCGATACCTCTGGAACTGCTGCGATCATGTGTAACCACATACGTGTCGGTATAGTGTTCGCTTCTGCTATACAGACTATCGTATGAGAATTATTATTGCGCTTCTTAGCGGTAGTTACGTCGGAAGGATTCTCAGTCATATAACCATTTGGAAATTCATCCACGATTAATATTGCACTTTGACCTCCTAGAATCCAATCTTGTGGATGAGTTTTCACATAGTTTTCAGACACCTCGTCGCATCTCTCGTATACTTTCTTAACTACGTGTTTCTTTATATCTGAAAGTAAACATTGTTTCTGCCAATTTATTACTAGACTGTGGACCTTTATGCGTTTATGAAGAAATTGGTTGGACAAAATATAAAACAGTGGAAAGATTTAAAAAATTCAAGAATGTTGCTTTTAACAAAGTTCTTAAGAGATGATATCAATTGTTATGTTATTCCTGCTTCTCACAATAAATGCAAACATTTTTATTCGCAGTCTATTTATTAGTCTTTTTAATACCCCCCTACTACCCAGTTTTGTAAATGCATCGAATATCTGTAGTCTACGAATTATGAATGGCTTCGATATGGGAATACTGGCGTACCTAAGTAATTGGCGGTAAGTTCGCTGGGTATCATTTGACACCATCCTAATATCAACTGAAGGCACATTTTCAGGTCACATTTGATACCAAAGAAGAAGGAATTCTCCCTTATAGATTGTTTCCTGGTACATTTTGGACAAGACCAGCTGTACTTGTCCACGATTCTTGCTTGATTCCAACCTAAGCTTCTTCCTTTGCATTCGGGATTAGGGCAGTTTGAATCAGTCCTAATTAAACTCATTTCTTTCAGCCATCCGCACAGCTCTCCCTCGTGCCCTTGCTGCAACATCGGACGCACAACGACATCAAAGTATCCCCCTTGATCTCCAAAGCGCTCCATACATTGTCTGAAAAGAAACGGTAATAATTAGAATAAAAGAAATTTCGAACAAATGAAAATATATAAATTATTTGGATGCAAACATCATCGAATAGAGTAAATATTATCTTGTACTATTTCGTTTTCAATGTACGTAACAGTTCTTACATTATTTTTAAATTAACATAATGTTATTTATTTATGTAACATCCTTCGTTTATATTTTTGAAAATTTCGTCAAAGATCGAGGAAGTTTATCGGAAGGTTTATGTAACTCAACAGGTTCTAATCAATTTCGAATATCTACAGTTTTTCCGAGAACGAACATTGTTTGATTTACGTAAAATTATTATTACATAACAATAAATAAACTAAATAGAAGCGGACCACGTTTGGCCACACGTGAATGAAACAAACTCCCATTGTGCGTGGGCAGTGAGGGGGAAAAAATCAATACTCCCGTGGGTTAAATATAACTTTCTTATTCTTAATATAATAAAGCTTGAATGATGAAAATCTGAAGAACTCGTAAAGAACGTGCAAATTATTGATCGTATTGTAATAAAAAGAAACAGAACACGGTATTGAAGAGAGATCCAATTAAATAAAGAATTTTTTTTCACGTAGCAGAAGCAACAAGTATTGTAGGATCGAAACAATTCTAACGCGCCGAAGATGCATTACCTCGCTTTGACTTTCGTGTTTCTCATCTTTGATGCAGAACTCGCGTTCGTCCGTCGCTACACAACTCCCGAAGAAACAAACAAAAGTTTACAACATTTTTAAACAAACTAAAATGTAAACAAAAATAGAGGAAAACCAACGAGGAACCACAAAAGACCCGGGAGCAACGTCGACTTCACGCATCCATCGCGCAGCGACTTATACGGACGTCGAAATATGCACTAACCACATTCCGATGCATTCCTTGCTCCGTCGGTATGATAGAAAACAAATTCAAATCGAACAATTTCATTTTCCAAAGTATAATAGTTGTACAAAGTGTTCGTACACTTTTTAGTGGTCCTCAAGATTGTTTAAAATTCCAATCGTTCAGGACATTTATTATCTGTAAGACAGAGACTATTTTGGTGAGTAGAATATTTGAAATTGTTCGTAAATGAAAAATAAGTTAACGAAGAAAAGGATACAGTAAATAATAATGAACGAATCATGTTTCTATGATTCGTTAGAATTAGCTAGAGGTGAAAGTTTCGATTGAAATGAGCCATTGTCGATTAAATACTTTGTATTTTCTCTTTGTTTTTATTATGAACATGTTTTACAAAGCAAAATTGTGTAATGGTGGATGTTGGTGGAGGCTGGAAACTATAGAATCGGTGTTGGTGGGCCACAATTTAACAAGACTCCCAGAAAAAGTGAGTGCGGACAAAGGGGACATCGGCACAGTAATATAAAAAGTACTCTCCAAGAGACAGCATGTAGGATTAGGCCGGCACATTCATTCACCACTTGTTCCGAGATACACGCATAAAGTACGCTGCACTTTCATATGTATGCATTTAAAACAATGAACATACGAATATATTTCCATTTCGCAACCCGTTTTAAAACTCCACCTGTGGTTTGTTTTTGTTTCGCGGTTTCATATCCATTACTCAATCTATGCTTCTTTTATTTCCCTTTTTTTCCTCTTTTCTGTTTATCGGAGATCTCTAGCGCAATATAAGAACTGATCAATTTTTTGTACACTTGTGTTTCACAGTTACACTCTTTTGATCGATTCGTTTATCTGTTATTCAAAGAAAAATAAATTCTTTCTTCTCTCTCTCTCTCTCTCTCTCTCTTCACGCGTACGATTATTGCTACCTTCGTCTTCTTGATATATTACACGAGATACCTTACATCGGGGTATTTCGGTCTTACGATATATAAAACACATGCTCCAACGAATGAATGTCCCGTCGACGACACTGTCCAACGAGATTCGAACCTCTTCGAGGTAAATTTGTAAGTTCGAGGAAACGTTTCTTCGTCGGTCAAATACCAATCCGTAAATTTCTTTCGGTTCTTACACCATCGTCAAAAATAATTTATAGATTCGCATTCATCCAAATCGTTCGCGCGCGTTGGACAGTGTGTGAAAGATTTCAATTTCGGACGCTGTACGCCTAAAGTTTCGCAGATAAGTAACGAAGGTAGCGCGACAAGCCACCTAGAAACGAACCTGTCCAAATTCACAGATGCGGTGCTCGAGACGAAACAGCCTAAACGACAAAATAAAAATACATATTCCGTTTTGTCGATCGTAGATATTTAATAGAAATTGTGCGATTCTTCTGGCGCACATGTTCGATCAATAATTGAAACAAGCAATTTAGAAAATTCTCGACGTTTCGATCCAGATATGAATTTTCATTGAATATTCTAAATTGCAAAATTGCTCGTCTCAATAATTAATCGAACCTGTGCGCCGGAAGCATCACACAATTTCTATAAAATAAAAATACAATTGAAACATCGCCGTCGTACAGAGACTGGTCTAGTGCGGAAAAGAAATGACAAGTCAACGTTGTAATATTATCCAGTTTTCATTTTTCTTCTTCTCTTTAATAACCGATGATAGAAATCAATTGCGTACAAGGGATAACCGGAAGGTGGAAGACGCGCGGAACGCGTCCTTTCACGATCCTTCGCGCGATACAGTGACTCGTGAACGTTTACACTGAACTCTCTATTTAATATTTACAAATGAGATCGATCGTTAAAAAGTAATGAGCAATTATTTTGTTCCATATTTCTTTTTGTTTACTTCTTTCGTTTTTTTTTATTAGTTTTACCTTCTTGTTTACCTTTTTTTTCATCATTTAATACATCGTGGTGCGTGAATAGGAAGGCGCAGTCCAAATGATGGTTTCACAACGAAAAATATTATTCAGTCATACCACACCCTGCTAGAGCCGACTAGAGCCGACGAGAACGTGCGAACATGTTAGAAATACGGTTTGTTTTTGTTTCGTTTTCATTCCACTAACGGTAATGGCGACTGGCAGACAAACAGACAGTTTGGCAGGCATGGTGAACATAAAATCAAACATGTACGCGCGATACAAGTAACGTTTTCTCTTTCTCACCCTATCATACGTCGTCTATCGTTCTATCGCGTGTGTATGTGTACATGTGTGTGTGAATCGTGTCGTCTCTCTCATTCTCTGCACATTTTTGCTCCTCTCTCTCTCTCAGCGTCATTGCTCTTACATATTCTTACGTTCTATGTCCATGAGGTCCTATAATATTGTAACATAGGCTTTAGTACGCTATATCGTAAGCTATACTAGTATCTACCGCCGCTGCGTCGCCAACTACACGCGGCGCAGCAGTCTTATTAATTAATATTAGGAATATCGGCAGTGAAATTCCAATGATAGACGCGGCAGGCAGGCAGTCGGTCCAGCAAAGTCTGTGGGCACTTGCGCTGCTCCGGTGCATAACAGATTCGAAACTGATCGATCGGGGTGCCCCGCGCGTTAATTTTTTACCATTTTACCGGTTGGACGTTGTACGCGTGGGCGGCGAACGTCTCGCATGGATGAATGAATTGAAAAATTAAGTGGGGCACCCCACTGTTCGAACAGACCGATCTCGGGTCTTTATCCTCTCCGCCATGGCACCATCGTCGTCATCATATTCATCACCATCGCTTCTTGTCGTCATTATTACTCTTTCTCTCTCTATCTCGGTCTTCCAAGCTACTCTCCGTCTCTCTTACACTTCTCGTACTTGCTTCTCTTTTTCCTCTTGGTTTTTCTTCCGTTTTTTTCTTCTAGTTTCGTTTCTTTCTTTTTTGAAAAATAATTTCTTTACAATACTTCTTCTTCTTCTTCTTCGCGCATCCGATCCCGCTGCGCAGCGGATCACCGGCGTCATCGGTTTGTCGCTTATCGACGAGTCGATCAGATAGAACGAAAACCAGCGTCGAATTGTCCGAAAAATAAAGAGTTACTAAGATTACAAATCACAAATGAAATCACAGACTTTCGTTGGTGGTTTGACAGAGGGGAGGGGGCCGCATGTCGCAAGTAGAACAACATTGTAGGCGTATCATCATCGTCGTCGGGATCACACGTCGGCGTTGTTATTGTTGTTGTTGTTGTCGTAGCTGTGGTTGTAGTTGCTGGTGTCATCGTAGTCGTAGTCATCAGGGACGAAAGAATGGGCGTCGCTGTTCAGGGATGTACCGAGTCCTTGTACACCGACACGACTTACTCCCATCCATTCTCCTTGATCATGTGTGCAAGCTCGATTATAAACTTGCCCTCCTTATACTTCTGGCTCGACTCGAACGCATGCTCCTGAAAATTTCAAGGCAACCTGTCGCAGCTGGTCTATCTGGTATGCATAGTGGAACTTAAGGGTGCTCTGGTTTTCGAGGCCGGTTTTCCACGAATTTTTAGACACTTTTTTTGTATAGTGAAAGTTTCTTTCAAAGCAGGAATAATCAACATCGAAGGAGTTGCAGTGGGTGTACAAAGTGTTCGTACACTTTTTAAAATGGAACAACTTCTTTATAATTGTACCAAACTATCTGTGATTTTTTAGAATTAATTAGAAGCATCGGTTTATGAAATGATATGCAAAAAAGATTTTAACATTATTATTATTTAAAGTTATTCAAAAAATCAGAACACTTCGTACAACCACTGTAAATATTTCTTTAAAGAATACGTTTCCTTTACCTATCCAAAATAAAAAATGAAATTGTGTATCGATCGGTATGCATGTAGTTACGATCCGAACCAAAAGAAATGGAAATGCAGAATACGCAAAGAATTAATTTGTTGGAAATGAAAAACCAGAGTACCCCTTCCCAATCGAGTTAGTTTTTACCGGAGTGGGAGAAACTTACGTATTTCCACCCGAGGGTGGTCTTGCAACACTCGCAGTAAATATCCGCCACAGCATGAAGGCCAGTGAGCAGAACTCGCTCCTCTGCGGGACCACAGCCCACGTTCACCCTGAAATAATGAACGCGCGCTGTAAAACGACTGTAACGATGATCATTCGTTAACCCCTCGACAATTTTTATTTCGCAGAAAGATCTACTTATTAACAAAAAAAAGCATGGCCCCACATGGCCGCTTGCCGTTAAACCCACCACTAGGAAATATAATATATATTATATAAATTATATAAAATTCTACAATTCTACAATTCTAAAATTCTAAAATATATATTATTATGATTTATAATATAATATATATTATATATAATTTAATATAACGGGGGAAAATAACTTTTTCTAAACAACGAACGCGTTGAAAAGCGAATAAACTTGTAGTATCGCGACTTTTCCTTCGGTCGGAAAGAACAAGATGTCGCGTAGAACAAAAGAAGCATCGGTGTTGAATCTCGATACACCGTGTACACCCTGTACAATTCTCCGGGTGAAGTGTACGTGTCCTACTTTCCACGCCGATTCTATCTGGGACTGCGAGGGCAGGCATTAGCATACTTACACTGAATTAAAGAGATAGGCACGACCTTGACTGCCCTGGAAGGACTGCAATCAAAAAGGAAACACCGTGTTAGTTAGAGTTGCGTGAACAGAGATAGAGAGGCGGGGGTGTAGATCGGGGGGTGGGGGCAGGCAGGCAGACTCTAGGTGTATACAGGATGCTTCGTTTATCTGATAACGGAAATATCTCACGACGCACCGAGGTTATGAAAAATATTTGTTTACAAACATTATTCGATACGAGGGGAACGGTCGTATGGAGTAATTATTTTTCAGGACCCGAATGGTGGGAGGAGAAATATCGAAGTCAAATTATTTATTTTTAACCCTTAATTGGGCGCGCCTAAAAAGTTGCATAAGTGGTCGCGTGGGGCGTTTAGCATTCCCAATTAGTAAATTAAAATAAAACACGAAATACATGCAAAATCGGACTTTTATTAATGAGAACATTTGAATTTACTCGACTCAACTTTTTCAACTTCTCTTTAATGATAATTAACAGCCTGGAAATCTGCTTTGGGATGTACGACACCCCACGCTACCAATTAAGGGTTAAATGGAACCATACATTCCGTTTGTTATAACAAGACAGCATGTTCCGAGAAAAAATTACACCATAGAGATTGTGTTCCGTTCGTGCAAATCTTTTTCGTAAGTTCGGTGAGTCGCGAGGTATGTCCGTTATCGGATAAACAAAACACCTTGTACACGTGTGTACGTGTGTGTGGCGCATGTGTATGTGCGTGTACGAGTGTGTGCGCGCGGTTGAGGCAGCACACACAAAAGCGGAAGAGAAGCGAATGCGAGAAGTCTGTTCGTTACCTGATCTATCACGGCTCACCTTAGAGATGAGTTCGTCGTGGTTGGCGAGGTGAGCACGGCAGTGAATGCACGAGTAAGTGCGGTGACACGAGGGCAGGTATGCTTGAAAAGTTTTGACCATGATGGCGTGTCCGAGCAAGCAGAGAGATCTCTCCTCTCTCGCCCTTGTCGGTCTTCTTCCTCTTCTTCTTCGTCTTCTTTGTCGTCGTCGTCGTTCTCCTCGCTCCCTCTCCCTCCAACCCTTGATCACACGCTATCTCTCCTCTATTGCTCTCCCTCTCTCCCTTTCTCGCGCGCTTGCTATCTTCTCCCTCCCTCCTGTTATTGTTATCAAGTGCCGTCGAGACGCTTTTCTCCTGTGTGTGGTGAACGTCTGGCCGTTAACCAGCGACGATTATCGAATTGAATTTCTTCCAATCGCGGGGTGGTTGGTGCAATAGTGGCCCCGTTCACCGCCGCTTCGTACTCCGATCAGCTGTTGAGCTGGTTCAGACAGCGCCGGTTCGGGGACACCTGTGAAACAGAACGTAGGAAAAATAGTCTCTATATTCTTTATCTCTACATATAATAGAAATGTTCTGTATTCATTGTGGGAAGTAGGAATAAGATAAAAATTCATTTCATCCCTTAATAAGTTTTGCACTTGAAAAGCAACATTACAATTTTCACAAATTTGGAAGATCTTGTACCGTTCTCCATTTCGTCCAACCAATTTATTCATGAATGCATAAAGATCCGCTGTCTAGCCATTACCTTTTTCTTTTTAGAAAATGTAATAATTAGAAATTATAAAAAGCCAATGGGCTGCCCGTCTACTTTCTTTACAGGAATTTGATCTCCTCGGGGACCCACTTATCGTATTGCACCCAAGGAGACTATTTTCGAGTTAACACTACTCCTGTTCTTTTCTCGTTGTCTAGCCATTAGCAACCCTTTTCTCATTGTCTACCATCTTCAAATTACGCAAGGATCTCCGTGTGAAAATTCAAAGATCGTTAAAGTGCTCCATCGGAGAAAAAGTTTGGGAGACCCTGGTTTAGAAAAACGGTTCCGACTCGTGTTCGAATGCTTCTTTGTTTTCGTTCCCAGTTCGAATCGCGATAACTTTCTGCGATCTGCAGTCGCAAAGAGGTTGGTCATTCGCAATCCGAGTACCGAGTACGAACGGGTAGGGGCAACGGGAGGAACGCGTGAAAGAGAAGAGCCTTGCCCGTGCTTCCTCCATCTTTATAAAGAAGAAGCCATCTCTTAAGCGCATCATAATGGAGACCTTGTCTCTTTTCTTTGTTTGAACACGCGCCAGCACGTGGCGACGCTCGATACGGAGAGAGAGTGCATCGATGCTATTGCGCTTCAAAATGTTCGTGCGGAGTCTCGTCGTTGGTCCCCTCCCCTTCCATTTATTTTTACAGATGTATTATCCGTGCGTGTTATCTAGTCTTTCTCTCGATGCGTGCGTATACTCTTCGGTCTGGTCAACGGACGTCTAACGATTTTTCACTTTTGTCGCAGCAATAATAAAGCTCGGTCAGTTTGATATTCGGCCGAGCGTTATTTAACAGGTCGTTATAAATAACTCGGAATTGATAGTTGCGGAATAAATATACATATGTTCGCGATAGCGGGCAAATAACGGGAAGACGCGCAGCAAGAACGACTCGCGAACCTCCGCCAATCTTCTTACAGCTGAACTTTTCTTCATCGAGTTTAGCTGATGGTGACTGGTTCCTTTCGTTTCATACGCATTATCATGTTCACCCTTGGGTTTAACCATTTCGGCAAACGTTCCTCATTTACACACGCAACTTTTTCCTTTTCCCTTGAAAATCGTCTAAAATAAGATCGAGATAAGTGCGCCGAGAACATAAAAACATAGTTCCCTTTATCGGTGAACATTGCGGTCTTAACGAGTTTCATCAGAACATTCAACATTTTACGTAACAAGATTTTCGAATAGTCTTTTCCTTTCTATTAGAACCGAGTGATTACGATCGTAATGAAATAATAAAAAGTATACGTAATCGCGTACGTCGATGAATTTAAGGAATTTAATCGGAAAGTGTGACGTTAATGAATGTCTCGTGCGAACGAGTAGCATTAATTTGAACACGATCGTAGTGTGCAGGTTGGTTTATTATTAACCCCGGGAAGGAAGCTCGTCGAAGGAAACGGAAAATGGATTCCCAGTGGCTCACGCAAGGGTTGACTACTGATTTCCATTTCGAAATGCAACGCGTATATCTTGGCCGTTTGGTTGCAACGGTCTCGTCTTGACGTCACCTCCGTCGGCGTGCCCGTGGATCAGATTGAGCTCGAGATCGTTAGATCGCTCGACGACGATACGGCGCGGCGCGCAGCGTGTCAGGGATCGTCGTGGGCGTTTCAACTAGGCGACGATTAAGTTGCGCGCGAGACAACTAGCCAGCTGGAGACCGTGGCCATTAGGATGGTTATTTTGCCTTAGAGAACAATCTTAATGCCTCCATTCCTATTCCCCTACTTTGTCTAAAAAAAAGAAATCATGCGCGACAGAAGCGAAACTGCTTGCAGTCTAGTAATGTTTAGAAGTAAATTAAGATTGGAAATGGCGAATAATCCTAATCAAGCGAAAACAAGATCAGAAACAACTCTCGATGCAGTGTTTGCAAGATATTTAGACAAAATTGTATGAAAAATATTTATATCGTATTTTAGCTATCGCGAATTCCGCGACGCGAGTTACGCTTACACCCTGCCAAAAGAAGTTTCACTTCAAAAACATCAGACGTCCTGAAAACTAACAATCGACTGTTTTCTGCTAGTGGAGAAATTAAAACGCAAATCAAAGATAATATTCGAACATTTAGAAACTGATTTTTCAAAATGCAGGGGAGTGGAGTAGAAAAGAGTCCAATCATCGTCGCAGTGATTCGATTTCAAGGACATCCCGCTAAGCGTATTCATTAATATGAATGAAGAAGAGACATTTATATAATTGTAATCGTCTCGTGTCGAGCGTGATCCGCGCATCCCGAGTCACGTGACCACGTGTGTACGCAAACAAAGGAGAGCGACGAGGCCTTTGTTTTGGTACGCCGCACAGAGGAGAATTTGGACCAAACCCGGCCATAGGAACATGGCTCCTGTTTACAGGATGTTGTCCTTGGGATACTTTCTTGCCAACCAAATGTTTTATTTCTATCCCTTCGTATCGGTACAACGAATAACGTTTGTTCGAACATTTGTTTCTTCTACGACAAATAATGTACGAGTGATTCGAGATCGCCGTTCTCGTCGTTTTCCAGTTCCTTGCTAACTTGGATCAATCGGAACAATGGTTGCAATGATTCGCGGGCGGCCTTGCGATAACGGTACTACTTTACTTTCCAGGCTTACGGCAACGCGGAATTAACACTCCGTGTGACACAACCAACCGCCATGTTTCCTGCGTATTATTTCTGACACGGAGAGAGGCGAACTATAAAGGGAACACGGAAGCACCGAGCATGAAGCATTGTTCTCGTGCTGCTGTTCCTTTTAATTTCGTGTCTATTTCAGTTTATCTCGACAAACATGGCGCCGATAGATCCCCAGAGACGACTTTGAAACGGCGTTAACCTCTCGCGTCCCGAATCGTCTATTCTTTCACGACCGTCGCCTTTGTTCGGAGTTTATACGAGTTTAAACGGTTAATTAGAGATTTTGATCTGGATCGCTTTGACGATGCGTCGGGGTCCCCGGTCCGTCTGCCAATGCGATACAATGTGCATTTCGCTTGTAAATTATTGCAGCCGTAATCTTTTTACAAGTGGCTATAAAGCTAAAAGAGAGCGATTCAATGCGTCGCAGACGAGATCGTAAAAGCCCGAGTGTGCCTGTACACGTGATTTTCTGCACGTAGAAATAAATACACGGGGAAATAGATCGTCCAGGTTGAGAACCACGGTTCCACCGCGACCGGTTCTCGCGCGTTTATCTTCCCACGTTAATGTTTATAAACAATGACGTTTCCGCGGGATTATTGCATTTAAACATGCGCGAGTTAACTATATGTACGAACCATAAAACCGCGCTTTCAACGAAGATCCAAATTCAAACGTGAACGCGCGTGCGCCAGTTCTACCGCGCATGTTTCATTTATCTTTCTAGCATTGTGTGTTAATATCAGATGATCGCACAGGTTCGTGCCCGATTTGAAAAAAATTAAGAGCAATGGGATACATCTTAAAGAATACAGCTATATTAATCAATTATACAGGGTGAGTCCACGGAAACAGAACACCCGAATAACGCGGCTGCGACTTTCGACTTCCGTTACATCAGAAAATTGTTACCCTCAGCAAAGAAGTTTCACTTCCGAAAAACTTTGACAACCACTTTCTTTGTAATAAACAATTTTGTGGCAAGTTTCTCTTGGAAATGTCCACCGATCCAGAGGTGTAGATTCACCCCTAGGACGGATGCCCATTACTTTCTTTACACCCTGTACGTAGCAACCGACCTGTAACGGCCGATTCTAGCCGTGCATCTCAATCGAAAAATTTCCCAGACATCGTTCAACCTTGAGCGAAACACGGACTGTATACTCGAGCACCGTGCAAAATCATGGCGGGGTTCGTCGGCCGCGGGCTACCAATCCGCAGAAAGAACTTTCCCGACGGATCGTCGGGGAACAAAGAGATGGAACGTCCGAGTCAATACACGGCCCAAGGTCATTGCTACCCGTCGCCGACGCATCCTCAGTATTTCCGATTTTCTTGTCATCCTTTTTTTCACCGCCGCGCCGCACAGTGGTCCAAATCGGCAAATTTAGAGACTTCTTGTTACAACTTTTGAACCACAAGAGATATCGGGATGAAATTTCCACTAAAATTCATTTAAATAATAGTCCATTTGAATTATAGATTAATTAATAATTTTTTCTGTTTAAGAGTGTATTTTATTCTTATGTTTCACACATGCAATGTTTTATGGAATGGGTAAAATGTAAACTTGAGGAATCCTTTTTTAATCAACGCATACAAAAAGTACCGAGAAGGTAAAAAGGCCTTATAACCGTGTCAAAAGATATTTTGCATAATAATTTATAACATTTATAATATTCTATATAATACATAATAATTTAGTAATATTTTTGTGATAAAATTTGTGATTAAAATTTCCAACTTTCAACATTTATTACAACTATAATATTTATCAAATTGTTTTTAAAGTTCGTTTTTGAACCAAGAGTCACTGAATTTCTCGATTTGGACCACTGTGCGCCGCTGGAGACCGCCCGCGCGTACCACTACTGTAAACAGTAAACATTCGAACGCTTCAAACCTCGAATCCCACCACACGCTTTTTTCACCTTCCCTAACCCCTGGCCAAATAAATAGTCCCAAAAAATAGAAAGTGTATCAGGTTTTAACGACCAAAACGCTCGCAGTTTAGTTTATTATTATTTATTATAAACGGACTGACGTCCATTTACAAAACTGTTTACAATAACAAACAACAATTGATGCTGTATTTTCAAGAAGTTTAGAACGTATTAAATCACAAACAATGATAATTTCAAACAAGTTTTAAAAGCAAAGAAGTTTCACTTGAAATCATAGAGAATGGAAATATTCTAAGTCACGTTTGATTTTTTCAGGTAATATAGCTCCGACTGCAGAGGGTTAATCATTTTGCTGAAATGCGTGTATCGATTGATCGTTCCTTCGAGGCTAATGCGTGTACATCGGGTTTCCTCTTTCAAACTGGGACACTTGTGGAGAACCAATGTTTCCTCTCCGATAAGAATAACGTTCGAATAGTTATGGATAACTGACACTATTCGAAGTCCGAATGATCCGAATGTTATTCACAGTCCGAATATGCGTATATAGCCGGAATGAATAAGACAGGAGGAATTCGACGAAAGAGGTCCGTCTGTCTCCTGCGCACGTGTACGCTTTGTTTTCCCACCTGGCGCACGGCACACGTTTTCCTACATGCTCGGTGATAAGACGACAGTTGGGAGACAAATTCAAGGGTGATTCTTCGATAAAAGATACGCAAGACTTCTTGGTATATCCACACGAACTAATAAAGCACGCGGAAGTCTCAAACATGACGAAACTTTTCAATTGCGTAGCGCGAGTGCAGCGTCTACGAAGTTAAGACACGTTTCGCACGGCGTGAGTGATTCACCACCGATAACTCGTTTATTTTTATCGTCGGTGCGACAGGTTTTCTTTTCGACAATGAATCTACGTAATTTTTACCTACTCCCGTGTTCCGGATCTGACAAAGTAAACAATACGAGGCGTTACAGCGCTAACGTTCGTTTATAACTTCCTCAAAAAATGTGAGATTAGGATTTAGCGTCCACTTTAATATTTAATATGTATTTCACTTTACATTACGTTATATGCTTCATTATTTTTCTGAAAAGTGGTATTCCGTAAGCTATATAAACCAAACATTGTTTACGGCATCAATAAATAAATAATTAAATAATAAAGTAAATAGTTGTTCGTCGAACGTTACCTTCGATCAATGGATAGGACACGGCCAGGAAGATTGCCAGGACACTTTGCACGAAGCGACACCGTTTTTAGGTTTGTTTTTCCGACGAGGATTCAACGGGAATGGGGAACAAGATTTTCTCACGACCCTGAACCTGTCGAGTCAGGAGGAAAAATGAACGCGCGTTCGGTGCACCGATAAGATAGCCGCGATCGCGGCTCGTCGACGTCCATTCGACGTCACGGGAAGAAATATCGACGATTTGACACCCTTGTTTTGTGGCGACTACGATACTCCCCCGAGGTATCCGAGATAACGCGGGAGAGGATTAGACGCCGTTTTGGGAGACGTACACGACTGGGATAAAATCATGATACGCTGCAGACGTTACATGGAAATTGTTTAACACTAAACCTATCCAGCCTCAAAAGTAGCTGGTACGTGTTCCCTTATAAAAATGAGAAAAAAATAAGATTCATCAATTCTTATAAAATCATTTTTATTATTTCAATAATCGTGAAACAATAAATCTTCGAGTAAGTTTCCGTAAGAAAAAATCAAATTAACGAAACTGAATGAACGGAATGGGTCCCATGGAAATCACCGACACAAATTTCCCCGACTCCAGATTTGACCGACAATAACTTTGGCCGATAACACCTTTAACCGATAACGACTTTGATCGACAACGAATTTGACCGACAACGACTTGAGACGACCACCTCGGTTATCGAAATTCGTTGTCGGTCAAAATCGTTGTCGATCAAAGTCGTTATCGGTTAAAGGTGTTGTCGACCAAAGTTATGTGAAATGTTGTCGGTGAAAACCGTGTCGGTGATTTCCATGGGACTCAAACGGAAACAACGATGAGCTCCTTCGGTGCGAAGTGTATGGAGTAGGGATGAGTCGGAGTGGGAACGCCTAGTGGAGTAGGGAGCGCTGTCGCAAGAGTGGGGATCGCTAAACGCGATGACTGAGATCCTACATTTCTTATCTCCTAAACGCACAGTGTTTTCTTTCAATTTATTTTTTAACATTCCATTGTCATCCAGTTTTGAGATACGTGTAGAGTTTCAAGTCTGTAGCTGATCGGGAAGTGATTAAACAAATTCGATTACAAGATTCGACGCATACAACAACGACAACAACATCGACGCGACAAGCTAATATAAGCGTGGTAAGAAAAAATGTTTCGAGTGAAATCGAGCCGAGGATTACCGAGCGTGTCGTACATGCGAGAAGATAACGCGTAATCAATGAAAATGTAAGCCGTGGAACGGTAAACAACGTTGCGTTAGAGTTAGGCGAATGCAATCAGATACGGGGCCGTCGCGTTCAGAATATTTTTTCGCCGGAGTGGTCAGCGGTTAACGGCAGATTAACGCGATCGTTTTGTATCTTATCGATTTTTCCGAAGCGGTGGGAACACTCTTTTGTCTCGTTCCGACCTCAGCGGTATCAATGTCACGTGTCGAAGAAGATTCTCGCACACGTTGTTCGGTATGTATATCAACGATGATCGAATAGAGTAAGGTTATTAATTGCTCAATCGAGTTCGCTGGGAAGGGACAACTTCCGATTCGATATAAATAACGAAGATAAAACGTCGCCGAGCCGCGGCGCGTAGCGTAACGACGTTCCATGCTTGTGCCTCTATCGACCGTTATTGCACAATCTTCCCGCGGAGAATTGAATCGGCGTCGAAGGTAACGACGTTTACACGAAAACTTCGTTATCCCTCGTTTTTCCCCATCGATAATTTCACGTTTGCGCGGCTGATCGTTCTTAACCTGTCCAGGGACCCGTATCAACACTGACGCCGTTTAAACGACCCGATTTCTCGCACACCCGGCCAACTTTTTCTATTAACCTGCTCCCACCGGCCACGACGAGTTAACTCGTCGTTACTATTCATCGGCACCTGATTATTTTTCGTGTCTCCTCCGCTTACCTGAAAAGTCTTTTAGTCTTTCGAGATAACGACCGATCGTTATCCTGCTAACTTATGCGTGTAACATCTAAATCGAACTCGAATACAAATTCTACAAAATTCTATCGAATTTGATATTCTAAACATTTTCATTCTGAACTCGTTGAACTTGTCTTTGACGATACGTTTCCTTTATAGTAGAAGTACCACTTCGCGTGGTAGCTTGCTTTGAAAAAATACCATACTGAAATCAATTGGATCTTTTGAAATGATTTTCTCCCTTTTTCCTTCAACATCCAAAACTGGGAGGTTCTTGAGATCATTTGAAGCGATATTTCCCTTTGCAAAAATTTTGTCCGCGGCTTTGTTCAGGAGCTACTAACGGAAGAAAAAAGTAAAACACGGACCAATCAGAACGCGACTTAGACGCGTGTTGGCACAGTCGGCCAATTGGTGGACAGTTGGTGGGCGGGGCCAACCGTGCCAACACGCGTCTAGGTCGCGCTCCGCTTGGCCCGTGTTTTTCGTTAATAACTCCTAAACAAAGCCGCGGACGAAATTTTTGCAAAGGAAAATGTTGCTTCAAATGACCTCAGGAACCTCCCATTTCCGGATGTTGACGGAATTTTGAGACACCCTGTTTAAACCATATATGGTTTGAAGCATTAAATAAATAATATATACATTAATTTAATATGTACATTCATCGTGATACGTACTTATCTCTTTCTATTTTCTACAACAATCTGTAAATTCGTCTTTAGTGAGTTCTCCTGGATGCGTAAAATCGATTTTCTCGCGGCAAGTCAAATTGAATATGGAAGTTTTAATCGGTGTTATCGTTGGAGCACGTTCTCGAGTGTTTGTTAACGATCTCCAAGGAGAGTTAACGATATGTTGAACCTTTGTATTCGCGTTCGTTCATATGTTTTCGTCGGTGACGGAGTAACAGTTATCCTCTAACGTGAGTGTTGATTCATTTGACAGGTCTTTGTCTTCGGTCGCTGTAACATTGACTACCATACGCCGAGTGGCACCGGACAGGCTACTCGGTCAGAATTGTGAATTGAACCGATCGTAAAGATTCATGAAGCGTCGTTAAATAACACTTATGTTAATGATGGCGCACACGTGCATACGAAGAACAGTTTGAATCGCAGAAACGCGACCGTTACACACCGACGCGACGCCTCGCGCGGCGATATGCAAAGACGCATATATGGCCGGTGGCCAACGATTCAAAAATTTCATGTTAAATCTAATTCGAGCCGAAGGCGGCACGCGGAAAATCTTCCGTGTCCAAAGTATCGGTGTCCTTCCATTGAACGCGTCTCCTCGTCGTGGCCCCGTCCTCCACTTGAACTTCACCCAATCGACTTATACCGCACACGCTATAGATGCTATAAAACACCCAGCCGAGTGGTAACTCAATATAAACAAACGGCCTCCCTGATTCGTTCGAGAGCTTCGACTTCGAATTTAATTCGAGCACGAGCTCGCCACGCGAACTACATTTCTTCAAAATTCTACAGATCATACGCTTAAACGTCTTTAATATTACACGTTGAATGCATCTCGCTCATTACTAACAGCAGGGGTAAATGTCGGAGGAAGGGGTGCTTGGTAGACTGTGGATTCAAAGGTAGAGGTGGCATTTAAAACGGTCAAAGGAATTTTCGGAAATTTAGGAATAATTTACGCGATATTAGGAATTTGATTTTTTGGATTTACATGTACATGGCTTTAAATTGTATGTACTCATTTTTGTCACGAATGCATAAAGATCCGCAGTCTAGTAGGTTTGAAATTTTGAGGAATGCGACCTTGAACGAATTTTGTACGCCTGTAGGCCTTATCGCGCTGAACAGACTTTTCAATGGTAATGGACATTTTAATTGCAAACAAATTCACGTTGTGGTAGACGCTGTCATTGAGAATATTACTAATAAATATGCGGTGGGTAAAACGGTGAGTTCAAGCTACGGAAAGTGCAGTACAGCAATGGCAACGAACGCGATAGTGGTGCATAGTCTCCCGACGAGGCGCGGCGCGGCGCGGCGGCAGACGATTTATAATATTTTATGTTCGACGCGATATTTTTAATCTGTATTTGAACTCTCTCCGTGCGCCACGAGTTTTCATGGTGATAATACACCATGAGATAAGCGTGTTCCAGAAGAGATAAGAACTCCTTTAACTTTCGACGCCCTACGCGTATGCAACCGATAAGAAGGTTGTAAACTCACAGCTACCGGCGACTTATTTATTTCTGTCGGAGGGAACGTAATCGCTCGCTTTGTAAAATGTAACGAGCCATTCAAGAGAGAACACCCGCGTTTCCATACGTATTTCGATATTTATTTAATCGTATATTGATAGAATGATTTGTAATGTAATCGCGTATTAACCAGTCGCATGTAATCATGTTTTTAAATAACGTCAAATGTAATTATATATCTGGACTAGTGAGAAAACAACACCTCTGTATGCATGTTATCGTATACATTTCTTACAGAATCTTATTGGTACTGTATCCGCCGCAAACACGTTTATTACGTGCACCACAAATAAAAGAAGAACTGCGGTGATTGGATTACGGGATGTTGAATGATTGAGCGAACAGTACGCTCCACTGAGTTTTTACTATTTTCGTGCTGCGAGCAAATCCTCTTAATAACGATATAATTATTCTTATTAACAATATTTTGAATAACGGTAGGGGTTTGTTTCTTTCAAAAATTCCGGAAACTCGCATTCATTTTGCTAATATACTCCAGAATCCTTTCCTGGAGCGTTTCGAACGGACCAGAGAGGTCGGTCGAGAACGATCGGAAAACAAACGGAACAATTTCGCGCGAATCTCGCAGGCAATTTCCATCGTACTCGAAGGCGGAAGTTAACGAAGGCTTGTTTAAACGATCGTTATAGTTCTCAAGGAGCGTCCGACGGCGATTCGTTCCCATTTCAACCGACTCTCGTTCGCCATGTTCACGTGACGAGTAAATTTGTAATATAATTTTCGTGCCGACTCTAAGTGTCTTCGGGCCGGATCGGGCCGCACGACCGTCCATCTTCTATTTCATAACGCTAGCGAAAAAAAACGGAAGCCGCATGCGAAACAGCCGTTGCGGCGCCTATGTATAACGGCGCGGCGCTGAATGAGCCTTTAATTGCACAGATAAAAAAATATTACCCAAGGCCCCTCGGCACGGTGTGCACAGCACACGCGAAACCTACGAAAAGATAGCTCCGCCCGACAAAGTGTACGTTGTGCATCGATAAGACTATTTCCGTGACACGGAATAATCAAGCATCGGCTAGATGCACCGGTGATACTCCGCATGCAAACTATTGCAAACTCGCTAGACCTTCTACGAACCAACCATCGCGTCGCGTCCTCAAACGAGAAATTTTTCTTCGGCGAGCACGATTGTCGGAAATACTAGGAGCAATGCCTCGATATCTAGTCCTATTCGTCTTCTAATAATTTTTTCAATCGATACGCCTGTATTTTAATCGATTCTTACTCGTTTTGAACCATTTTCAAACAACTCCTCTGTATTTTAATCGAAACACAACACGCGTGTTCGTCTTCCAACAATTTTCTATTGCGAAGTGATAGAATTGGTTCCGTAGTCTTAAAAATATTCCTAGAAAATTCCGAAAAACGCCATCGCTCCGTGACAACTGCACGAATTAATTTTTCACGAATATTACACATCTTTTTCACACAATTTACGGACACGGTATTTCCAATGCATCGAGAACTATAAGTTAAGTGTGTTATGCATCGACTATACTCGGTGCGCGTCATACAAACAGAGGGATGATTCGCCATGAAAAAATAAATGGAAAGGTGCTATTAACTTTGTCTGCGAGAGACTATATTTTCGAGATAATCGACATGGATAGTGTCGATGACGCGCGCCGTGCATTAGCATCGAGAATATACTTAGGTTGTTAAGGTATTTTTAGCTAAGAAAATTGATACGGTCCAAATTTCATCTTCTCTTTAAAAGTTTCATAGAGCTGAAAATAATAAGGTTTTCTCTCGAGTTGTAAATTCTACCTACTTAGTTTCTCTATAAATGCATTCAGTTAGCAGATCTACTAATTACCATTTTAAACGTGTGCATACACTCTCCACCGTTTATTAATTCGAAGAGCAATTTCCAACCCCTTATCTGCCCGCACTCTTTTCAAGCGCAATTAACTGGGACGCGAAGCAGCGTTTGCAACGATTTTTCACCGCGTTTCCGACTTGTCACTGGTAGCTTATTAATAGGTTTTTAAAATAATCTTCTAGGTTATTTATTATATATTATTATAAATATAATTATTAATATTATATAATTATATATTATACAGGGTGTCCCACTGTATCGAGAACAGCAGGATATCTCGGAAGACGGTGTCGTTATCAAAAAAGTGTTCCTATAAAAGTTGTTTGGTATGACGGGCTAAGTGACGTGGTATTCATTGTTTTGTTGTGGGTGGACTGGTGGAGGACATTTCAAGGTCACCTTGATTTTTTTAATGGAATAGTATATATTTTTACGAGGAAAACGTAGAATTTGAATCTTGGTTTGCGTTCGGGGCCCAAGTTGCCCGTAGGGTAATACGCCACTAATTTCGATACTTCAAAATAGTCGATATTCCTACATTTTTGTGCTGTTCTAAATTTCATCGATTTTTTTTCATAAATGTAGAAAATCCATAGTCTACCAGTAGTGAAACGAGTTTCTGCGTCTTCTAATCGATGTAGAATATTTTACAATCATTTTGCATGAACATCGACAAACTATGAATGACACGCACGCGTTCAATAAATTATATTTGAAAGCTTCACCACGTGCCTGACGCGACACGATAAGTCAAGGGGTTAAGCCGCCGACAGGAATCATGAAAAATGACGTGAGGTGGTGGGGGCAGGGAGGAGGGGAGGAGAATTTTATATCGAATGGAACGATATTTCCGTGTCGCTCTCGAGGCTCGGAAGCATGCACCACCGTGAAGAATCGATTATCTGGTTCTACAAAGTCATACATAAGAGAGGGGTCGAACGTGACCCGGCATCGGCAGGTCGAGGGTTAAAGTCGTTGCACAGCCGACAGCTCGATGATCGCGTGTAGGAAGCGTTTCCTGTGTTTTTCAAGGGAAAGGCTAACTTCGGAAGGTCAGCACGCACGGGCACGGACGCATAAACGTACCATAGGGTAATACGGCACTGCCTGTAAGACAGCATTTGGGTCTATACTGTATCACGAATCTGGGCCCGGGAAACACCGCGAGCCGAAATTCTATCGACGCTCCGTATTGTTTACGTTCGCACGCGAGGGGGCCGTGTTTCCACGCGAATATTCGCGAGAGCGTGAGAGCGAGAGCTCACTTCAAACGCGTCTGCGAGATAAAGAAAGAAATGGCGCAACCGGCCGCGCTCGTTGCCCCGTCTCCTCGTTATCGCAAATATTTGTGTTTACATTGCACTTCGCATCCGAAGTGCGTATGTATTTGTTGTTTGCACTCGCTCCGAGAGGGACCCGCGACGCAATTTCGACAAAAACCGCGACATGCAGGCGCTGCGGACCCGCGCGAAAGGATCTCTGACGATTTTATGCCGATCGTTCACTACGTCTTTCATTCATCGCAAAAAACTGCATCGAGTATTGCATACAAAATGTACGGTTCCGTTTAAAAAATCAAAATTGACCTTTAACCGGTTAACTGCGTTCAACGTGTATGCGCGTCAATCCACATCGCTATTGCGGTGCAGCAATAACTTCTTCAAGAATGAATTGTTCATTTATTATCAAATATAAACGTAATCCTTCCTCGTACTTCGTAAAAACAACAATAGGACCATTTGCCCTGGGTTCAACGCGTATACTCGTCACTCATTCGTTAGTCGCGATTCTAGCTTCCATCGCCTGTTCCGAGCTGGGACAGGATCGCGCAGGGAAACTATGTTTTAAGACTGCGCCAACCGGGCCGAAGGTACAAAGTAGAAAGTACCAAGCACAAAACGTATATAAGGACGCGTTACTTCTGGACGGAAAGGACAGTGATTGCGAAGATCCTCAGGGAGCTAGATCGCGACTTTACCGTAGTGTTGGGTCCGAGGGCCACGAGTGTACGATGTACGGCGAACGATACGAGTATATCCGATGGAACCGGCGAATCTCGGGCGAGGGATAAATATTATCGTGATTCGTTTAGCCTGGTAAAATAATCGACGGCTTCCTAGACGCGTTGCGGGGCCAACCGAGTCACGATAACATTTATCCTTTGCTCGAGATTCGCCGATTCCATCAAACGAAGCTGTAATATCACACTTAACGCCTTGCAACATCCGTTGAAGTAATTTTTCTGTACAATTCATAATGTGGAAACGATTCGCAGCAACAAGGTTCATCGCCCTGTAGAGCGGGTTACCCCCAGGGGCAGCGGAGCTGCTAGTCTTGGCCCCGAGGGCCACGAGCGGGCTATTACAAGCTCCGTGCGATGAAACCGGCGAATCTCGGGCAAGGGATAAATATTATCGTGACTCGTTTAGTCTGGTAAAATAATCGACGGCTTCCTAGACGTGTTGCGGGGCCGATAAAGCGGTAAACGGAACGCGATCCAGATATCATTCGGACGGTTATTTGCGTGGAACGTGCTCGCCGATATTTGTTTCTCTATTCCGTGAACCGAACGGCGAACTCGATCGCAAGCACTGTACGCGAGTCGAACGAACCAGCTCTCCGAGCGGCTCGTGTGCTACACGGTGAATTTGAAATCGGGCTGCGGCGATGTGCGCGCGTTTGTGTGTCTGTGGAAACTGAAAATATTCGAGGATTATTCCGTGCACGCGGTAACCGAGAAATCTCTCTCCACATCCGCCGTTACGATTAACCGTGTGTGCACGTTGCATGTGCAAGCTGCATGTGTACTATCCACAAACCGGGAACAATGACTCCGAGGAAGTCGACGTTACCGATTTTCATCGCAACAAGTTTTATACTGCAGCAACGTAGCTGATAAGACTTTATCGAAACTGTATTTTCTTTGTTTTTCAATTTTAGATTCAATTCGAAATGAACAGGAATTTTTTCCATGATGTGGGTGTACAAAGTGTTCGTACATTTAAAAAAAATCCTAGTCTATTTTACACAGCCATTTTTGAGAATCGTATGAGGGTTAAAGAGGGAGTGAATGGAAATTTTTTGTACTGGATAATAAATTGAATAAATTGAATTCTCTTAAATCTGTCTTTTGTAAGGAAACGGGATTAGCAGGTTTGTTCGGAATATTTGGATATCGTCCAACCAAAGAGCAGTGTTCGGAACACATTGTACGGTAGAATCGAGCCCAGTCGAGCCGTGTCGAGCGGTGTTCACTTAGCATGCAGATAACTCGTTAAGGTGCAGCCGTTTTATAAATAATTCGCGGCCAGTTCTAAAACGGCCAAGATTGTTGAACCACCGTCGTGCACCGGCGAGAGAAAAAGAGAGAGAGAGAGAGAGAGAGGGAGAGAAGGATTGCGAGCACGCACACAAACTAATTACAAGCTAGACGGAAAAACGAAGCGGTTGTTGCGCGCAACGAACCACCGGCGGAAAGAGAAAGAAACGAAAGAAAAAAAAGAAAACCAGCCGCGATAAGGACACGTTATGTTCGCGGGAACGTGTTCGACGGTCACGTGGGACGCGCCGATCGAAGAAACCATACTTCGAACGCGAAACAATAAATATTTAGCTTTCCTAGTAGAATCGTCAACGATCCGACCGCGTACTCTACTTACCACGTTTTATCTGTTAGCCATGCTGATCATCTTCTTTCAACATAGGCCTACAGTGAGTCAAAAAATTATTCGCTCGCTCTTAAAAAGCTGACAACTTTTTAAATATCGTACTATACGATTTGAACTTTTTGTTTAGAAGCTAGGGCAATTAGTTTGCTGCAGGATGAGAAACAAAAATTTTGTCAGAAATTGCAATTCATCGGAATTATAGAAGAAATACTAAAAGTTGCATTTTACAAGTTTTTCATGTGGGCCTATATTGAAAATTTAAAAAATACGTTTTGTTTGAACCGGGCCCCGCAAAAGGTCACGGAGGCCCTGCTATTAAACGGAGGAAGTACCGAATACATGTAATACAACCCCGTTTTATTTACATTTCCTAAAGAAGTGCGAATTCGCGGGGATACGGTTACGTTTTCTTTTTCACGGAACGCTATTTATAAAGACAAGAGTTTAAGTTCGAGTGTCCTGTTCTTATCATTGTTATCTGGTTTCGTCGAAACCCATCGGCAGCACGCAGCACGCTAATTACAACGCGTGTGTGTACGTGTGTGTCTTCCGAACGCGGCGCAATGTAAATCCGCGTGGCAAAAAACCGACAGCTGGGTTATTGTATCCTCGTTCCGCGTATCGCCTGAGAAGCATGATTCATTCGCTGGCGCATGAAACACCGAGGTACTACGCAATTCATGGCAGTCACGAATTCGAATGTTTTCTGGTTGCATTGTCCTTTTGATTGTGAGTCACGCCGCCTGTTAGAAATTCACTTTTCAACCGGCGAACCAGCTCGAAAGTTGCACAAGTGCACCATAGTGATGGGCACCTACGACTGAAAACTATCGAACAAGTCGATAGTAGCCGATTCATTAGAATTTTCCTAGATTTCAACTTCTCGAGAAATGAGAAATAACCAATTATAAAATTTCTCGAGAAGGAACGCTACTCTCAACTTATGACTTTCAAAATGCAAATGTGGCGAAATTTCTTTGGTTTGACCGTCCCAGACAGAAAAGAATTCTTTTCTTTTTTATTAGGAAAATCTCAGAAGAGATTTATTACAACGTTAGGCTATTACATACGAACATAAACAAAATATAAATTGCGAGTAATCTTAACAAACACAACAAGAATTCTTTTGATAAGAGAAACGGTTGAATTCGTCCGATTGGTCGCTATCATTAAGCGTTGATTAATAGATTGAAACGGGACACTGTATACGTACACACCGTGTGTTGTAGAGTCGGGTAAACATACACGCGACAAGCTCGGTCTAGTGTGTACACGTTCGTTCGTGTGTGCGGATACATTTCGATTATTGGTTTGTCAAATGCGAGTGAAATCAAACCAAAACACACACGCACACACGGTTAGCGTCGCTCGTACTCGACTGCCGACGCACAGATTGAAAAACACTTTTTTCCACCCGTTACGTGATCCACGTTTTATCGAGCACTATACTCCCACAGACAACTCGATTTCAATGAGCGAATTCTTTTTTCTCTGAAAAATGTCGACATTCCTTTCGGATATATTTTCATACAAACGAGGGAATTAAAATTGATCGCGGCCCACTTCCAATTAAACAATACACGGCGGAAAGTATGCGATTATTAGACCGCGGATTTTATGCGTTTAAACCGAGTAGATTCAAAACAATTTAATGATTTAATGAACAATAAATATGTTCATATTTTTATACATTATTAGAAAGATCCGCAGTATAGTAATCGTTTTGATCGAAGTGCTAGGGATAATATCGAATGAGTCATAATATTTGTAGAAAAAGTTTTAATAAATACACATTGTTCGTCGTCGTTATAAGAGTTCGTAACTATCGTGAGATCCAGGATTAGGTATTATAGCCGCCGTAAAGCTTTACAGTTTACAGTATAGGCGGCGTAATGAAGTCATCGTCGAACTGTGAAGTTTTATACACTTGCGAGTCCGCGTAATCGAGTAACTACTCGCGCCGGATTAAAATAATTTTTGATCGACTACATCTACATGAAATTTCTACCAGCATTTATTTCGGGAATAGCGCGACTGGCCGATACATATTTTCGTAAAATATGACGAAGAAGTGTGAACGATCGCACAGAAAGTTACGTAATTCCTCGTTGCGATTCGAACGAGCACGTTTAGGAGATGTAAATGGTTTTTTAAACGCCAGATCCGAAGTCGCGATTGTCAGAAATGTGTGACGTTGTCGGCGAACGTGTTCAATTAACTTTTACGTTTCAATTCCTGCGCAGTTCACGTAAGAATGTCACGTTTCGCTGTGCAGCGTAATAAACCATCACCTTGTTCTTTTCAGCGCGTGCCGTGTATAAACCGTCTATGAGATTCGAAACGTTTTAATTAAAGCAGCGGAACAGTGAATGGACTTCGTTATTTACGCGTGTTCCGTCGCTTCGCACAGCGGCCACGAACAATTCGACAATTACGGAATCATTTGCACGAATTTGCCGAGAAATTACCTTTCCAACAGGCGAAAATATGTAACACCTAATTGTTCGTATACCAACCAACAATACACGTACGAGAAGAACGTCGCTTGTTTCACCGTAGCGGATGTATACGTCCCATGTAAGTGACACAGATCTACAAAATCTGCTTTTTAAATTTTCAATATAGACCTACATAAAAAAGTGAAAAACTCAACTTTTAGTTTTTTCATCAATTCCGATCAACTGCAATTTTTGAACAAATTTCTTTTCACAACAAATTTCGTACAGTACAATATTAAAATCGTTATCGTCTTTATTAGAGCGTACTTAAACCTTTTAAGTGGCAACTGACGAATATAGGAAAACATAGAAAAAAAGCGAAAAAGGCACATACAGGTCGAATTGAGTAACCTCCTCCTTTTTCGAAGTCGGTTAAAAAGCGGCCGAATCGCGAATGGTTGATCGCGGTCGGGCAGGTCGCGTCCTTTTGGCTGTTTCAGTGCTTCGGTTGCGCAACCGAGTGCTACCGATACGATAAAAAAATATATATATTCGAGAAAAAGCAACGCGGAGTTGCGTAGGTCGCGTACATACGTGCAACGAACCGGCTACAGACTACGGACGCGGGCGCGCGAGTGATAAATGATAGCGAGGTTTTTGATCGCGAGAACCCCACCACCCGGACTCACCGAGTTTAATCAAGTGCGCGCGAAGAAAATACGCGGTGTGCTCTCGTGCCACGATAAAACGCGCACTTTCCACGGAAGTGGCTCTACCTGTACCCAAAGAAATACGTTTCTCCGTTCGTCAATGGGAATTCTCCGCGCGTCTCGTCACGATTTTCAAACGCTACTGCGCAACCGTGCCGACTCGTCGAGGAATCCGCCGAAGGACATAATCGGTTCTAGGATTTTTCCGGAGTTGCGAAACGTTCGCACGAGCCTAACCAGCCCTGAACTTGCGCCATTTTGGTAGCGCTTCCGAGTGCAGCTGCACACAATTCGACTCGATAAACTGCCATTGTTCCAAACTTTCTGCGAAGGGAAAGAAAACTGATCTTCGCCAACTTTTCACTTTGACATTCTTGGTCGTTGCTCGAACGGCCTTTGAAACTTTGTTAAACCTCGCTTCACACTTTCTGTTATTATTCGCGCTATCCCCGACGCGAGCCTACCGAGATTTTCAATGGACATTTCAAAGTACGCGTATAGTTTGCTGCGTGTTCAAAACCGCGATCTATAATTTTCAATGGCTCAATGTATTTATTATATATTTTATACAAAATAGAAACTGTCGAAATCAATCGCGAGAAATAGAAACTAAATTTAATTGGACCAGAAACCGAAATTTTTAGACGATGTCACCACAGGCACATTTCCTCTTCTGTGCTTCTGCTGGTTTATCAATAATAGCATAATATGTATTTATACGGAATTCTACCGACGTATTTTCGAGGTACTGTTCTTTTCTTTAGGGGGGTACCGTATGGGTATTTATCAGTGTAACCAACCTCCACGCTGAGAAACAGTTTGGCAACAGCGATGAACATACACTTGTATCGATCTAACGCTTCAGTTTCGCTATCATTACAGGTTTTTTGCTTTTTATCAACATCGTTTTCACTTGTTTTTCTAGTAATATTCTAGTAATATCCATGGGTACGGTATTCCCTTAGCCCATTTAGCCCTGTGGTTAGGGTGACTCTAGCTGGTGGGAATTATTCATGGCTCATCAAACACGCGGGTATTTATATTTACACGATGTATTTATACGCTGCGTCGTTTCACCTCTCCGGCTCGTCCTAACAGCGGGGCAGCTCGGTAGGGATAAGTTTAAAGATTGCAAGAGGAGGCATTGCCCTGATGGCGTCTCGCGCGCAGCGAGAGAGCCAGCCTCCGCTTCGCTGGGAAACAACGGGGAGGAAAAAATAAGAGAAAAACAAGGCTCTCTCCCGCCCCTGGAGCGTACTGAAACGTGTGTTGCGTTGGCCAGCCTGGGATGGTTCTATCGCGCAGCAGCCCAGCTGACAGCCCAATCAGCTGTAACCGTACACAAAAGCGTCGTCCAACAGGTCCGCCGAGGTCTCGCGGCCCGAACGAAAATCGAAGCGCACCGACGCTCGTTTCAAGGCGTTCGAGTTAATTAAAGATCGAATGAAACACGCTGCCGTGCTACCACTCCTCTTCCTCTTGCGAAAATTCCAAGAGAGAAAAAAACAACGCGTACGCCAATAACAGTCGCCCACTAATAATTACATCTAATCACCGTGGATTTCTCCTTTGGTAAAATTCAAACGTACAAACTTTCCTCTCGGAGGAAGAAGAAATTCATGTCCCGTCTCTGAAGAACTCGATGCGCCTTCTTTATAAAAAATAGTTACATTCGTAGCTTTAGGCTTCCATAAATTTAAAAATGGGATTTTCGTCGAGGACGATGGCGGCCTAGATCGATCTAACGCTTTCGGCGACCGAAAGAACCAGAATCTAGAAGGCGCATCCCGCAGCTTTACAATCCTGGAAAAACGAGTCTACGTCGTTAATTGAACGACATCGATTGACATTAATTACGGTACTATACCTGGAAGTATCTGCGAGACGGAAAGAAAGAGAGAGAGAGAGTCGATTCTACACACGAGTTGCGTGTGCTCGTCGGATGTGAATTAATTCGTGTACGGAAATCCCGTGGTTGCGTTCATTAACCGTATTCAGTGAACGTCTGAGAGGCGTTCATCGCACGCGCTGCACCGATCGAATGAGCGTTCCCTGCGCGCCCATAGCAACCGAACGAGGGTTCACGTTTGAAACCCCAGAAATGTGTTCGCTCCAAGACAGAAGAGAACAAGAAGAAAAGAAGAAACGATACTTGTACGCGACGCACGTGTGTATCGGCAACGATGGTTGGGAAACAACCGACGAAACTTTCCTGGGGGACGCTGGTCTATGGCGATACGTTTTTTTTGTTACAGGTTGGAGAACATGTGTATTCTACCTGGGGGGTCTTTTTAAATGTTCCCTACAGCTGTAGTGCTATCTACGCTTTTATTATTAACTTAATTATTTCTTCTGATCAGGGTTGGATTTGATGCTGGTCAACTTGTATCCTAATAATCGAGAAAATTTTTTAAATAACTCGATGAGCGAGTAAAACAGAAACTGCTGAACGCTGGTGTACCGCGACACGTTCTACGCCACTGCAACTTAAATAAACACACACTGGGAGAGAAACCAAGCGCGGAGCAGCGCAGCAGCAGCTTCGAGTTTAGTTAATTCGGGTCATCGTCCTTCGTCGCTCGTCGTGCATATTTAATTTTCCGTGTAAGCGTCCTGACGGCGACGAAAACGACAACAACGACGACGACGGATGTCGCTTTCAAAGTGAATTGCACACATCAACAAGCGCGCTCCGTGCGCATCCACACGCGTCGTGTTCTCGGTCTATTAAATTCGAAAGGCGCTCGTCGGGCTCCGACTCGAGAAACCGTAGTCGAATTACGATCGATAGGTGGAAGTAAAATAGACAGACCGTCCGCGGAGCCGTTTTTCCCTCCCCCATCAACGGAAAACAATTCGAACGAGTTAGTGGCAGGCTTCGCCAAATATTTACGATAGAAAAATCGATCGAGGTTTGACCGTCGGAAACGCGGACGAGAGAAGCGTTACGTCAATTGCTCTCCACCGCTGTCTTGTCGCGCGAGATCACGCATACACAACACACGTACGCAACACGCGTACATGTATACGCGCGAATGCACAACACGCGTCTCGTACGTATAGTTTTGTTTTTTCTTGACACAAACCACTACGGCACACAATCTACGAAGAAACGTATCGCGAGAGCGTGTGCATTCGAAGATAATTGAAGGCCCAAGAGTTTTTACGACGCGGAGGTTGAATCAGCTGCGAGTGTGTACAAAACACGAGCCAGCGCGCATTATCTGGTGACATTGTCGGTTAGGTATCAGCGAGAGAGATTTATCGTCGGGAAACGATGCGTATTACGAGGTTGCCGTAGAGAACAACATTTGTTTACGGGGAAAAACGATGGAACAAGAAGAACCGAGAAAAAAACTTGATACATATGATAAATGTTGTTGTACGCGTTTAGAACGATCATAATCGACGATCGGAGCGATCTATGCGAGATCGTTATATGTACACGATTCAGCAATTAACCACACGGAATAAAAGAATCTTGTCCATAGACGCGTACACAGACGCTCGCGCACACACACGTGCGGACGTGACGACGGGACCGTTCGATATGGCAGAATTTGCACTGTTACCAAGTGGAAAAGTCCTAATTCGTCATAGAGAATCGAATCGGACGGAATCGCTGGGGAACGCGAGGAGAAATTGAACGGCGAAGAAGAATCTGTAGAAACGCGGTGGGTAACGGGAAAAAGAAATCGAGAAGGGTGTAACGCCACAAAGCGACGGCCCTGATCTTCTCTCGTGGAAGGCAGCTGACAGGCTCCCGTCAGCTGAGAGCGTACACAAAGTCCGATGCCCGTATGCGCACGTATACTTTTAATCCTCGGTCCGTTCCCGAGGAAGAGGTCACACGGAACTCGGGCACCACGACTCGATCGAACGATTCGTTTCGTTGAACCAAATAAATCGTTTTGCACTTCGGATATATCCGTCCGGGATGAAAATCGTGGAACGAGTATTGCGTCGCTCGATCGCCAATGCATTTTCTTTGACCGTGGCTCGCGGAGAGTCGCGTCTCTCGACAACGCAACAGAGAAACCAGCCGCGGTTGCCACTGCGCGCCGAGATTAACGGGTTTTCGTCTCCGAACAACAAAACCCGTATCGTGGACGAAACCGTTCGAATAACAATCGGTCGTCTCGCAGGACGAGAGAACCCGATGATGCACTTTCGATTGTCGGCGGGCTGTCGTCAAGAGAAAAGTTATGGGAAAACAACAAGTTACGCGTTCTCGTGAGATTACGACGAATGCAAGCTCTGGCTGATACACGGTGTTGTCAACGGCAAAAAAGAGCGCGTGCATAAGAAGAGGGTGCATCGCGAATACGAGGGGGTTTACGCACCTCCATATGCATCCGTGGCCGCGGCAACGAACGACGACGCGTGTCCTCGGCCTCTTCGATGCCTCGAGCCTTTGATCCCGGATCACGGTTCCCTCGTCTTCGCGAAATGCCGCAAACAACGACCACGACGACTCGTTTTGATCATCACTAACGCGAAACAGCCGCGTCCAGCGAGCACCGTACTGCTGATCGCCTCGGCGTCGTTCGATTTATTTCGGTTCGTCCGCAGGCGGGATGGTATACGATGACCTGGACGCATGCGCGCTAAACACTCCACTTTCCCTCCGGACATCATCGACAGAGGCCGCTCCTGACTACGTTATCTTTTCTCTTTCTGTATTTCTAGTTTCTTTGCTGTGCTTTGCTACGCTACTGAGAGCGCGAAACGCGCGGGAAACTTCGGCTCCATCTTAGCGACCTTTCGTAAACAATGCATCTTTTTGCGGTTTTTGCCTTGCCCGATATGGAACGGAAAACGATCTCGGAAATCTTTACTGCTACATTTTTAAATATTTCTTAATGTCGATCGTAAATCGTTGCTGACAAAATTTTAATGATTTCAGCGCACTGGTTCGATCAATTGGATCAATTGGTTCCAAATGTCCTGACGTTGCCGCAGTCTTATGGATGCCGGCGTAGCATCAACATGTGGTTATCCAATTTTCTTCAAAAATATTGAGATAACTATTATGAATATTGAAATAACTATTGTTACCTACTCGCTCAGTGTAAACTAATACATAATTATTAATTATAATTCTAATTTAACCACATGTTGATGCTACGCCGGCATCCATAAGACTGCGGCAACGTCAGGACATTTGGAACCAATTGATCCAATTGATCGAACCAGTGCGCTGAAATCATTAAAATTTTGTTAGCAACTACATTTTTGTACGGAATTCCAACCTAGGCCGTGCTCAGATTTATTGTCAAACACCTTCTTTGGCCATTGGTTTAAAAAGTAACGGCCAAATTTGAATAATTTAGCCTTCCATGTAATTCTTTAAAAATTAAATAGCGTTACTTTAAACTCATCTTGACAAACGCTTTTTCAGTATTGCAAGAGGTATATCTAAGCTGTTTACAGGATGTTTTTGTTGGGATAGATGTAAGTCCACACCGTGGGTCTGCCCAGGGACACTTATACGGCAGGGGGACTATTCTTTGACTTTTACCGGACGCAGAAAAGGACAGCTCGAGAGGTCTCGGCCGCCGAGAAGTGTAAACATAACTAACCCAATGACAAAACTTCTTTATTTTTCATTATTTTTTTCAGGGAACTTTCACCAACAGATTCGTGGAAATTTTTGATGATATTTACTTGCATATAATGGACGATGAAAGTTTCAGGCGCAAAGGACGACAGCGTATGGGAAAGAAAGAGACGCGGTTCATTACACAAGTAAATATCATCGGAATTATATTACGTTTGCTATCATTTTCATGAAAAACAATACCACGAATATATTGGTGAAAGTTGCATAAAAAAATAATGAAAAATAAAGAAGTTTTGTCATTGGATTAGTGTGGTCTCACCGATATAGCCGAACCGTATTGCAGGTACACCCCGCGGTAGTGGGGATAGTTTTGGAACACTTATCCGCTAGACTTTTGGGACATCTATGGATAAAATACTGTATAGATTATTTTTTCCTCCGACGTTTCTCGCAATGAAACTGTGGTTCGACCGTCGAATGGCGGGAGATTGCTTCAGTTTGAATCGAAGTTATAAAAGTTTAATTTCAATTTAAATTGAATTAGAACGTTCGAGAATACGTAGAAGTTTGAATATATCCGCGGGTTAAAACTAGTCGAGTTAAAATAAAAAATCGGCTTTGTATTTTGGATTGAAAAAGGAAGAATGCTAATTTTCCGTGTAGCGAGTTTATATGCACATGGGCGAAATATAACTGACATGCTAATCCGTCTGCAGGGAAGGTCAGATATTTTAGTCGTAAGAATGAGAAGAAAGGCACGTTGAAGCTCGTCTTGTAATATTTCATCGTCGAATATCCTTTTCTTTTTTCTTTTCGTTCGTGTAAAGTGTAAATGAATGACTTACGTATAAATTGGGAACGCATCCGTATACAAGTTTCTGTTCGGAAAAAATCTGTATATGTGTTAAAACTATATAGGAAGGCTACCTTTATTTTTACTTCTTTCATTTCTTTGCGCAATTCTATTAGCTATTACATGTCTCCGACAAAACTATTACAAAAGTTCGCTATGCTGAGTGATTTTGTAAGAACATGTGAACGCCTTTCACACACATATATGTATATCCGTCGGTCTCTCTCGGTATCAGAAAGTAAAAAAGTCACTGTCGAGAAACGGAGAAAACTATATGCGAGAACAGACAAAATGTTCGGAACGACAAACGCTTGTATAAAAGAAACAACCAATAAAAGGTATTAACAATTCGAAAAAGAAACAATCAGTTACGATGCAAAAAACCGTGGACCGCCTAGAAAATCTATTTGTACAGTTAAAAAATTTAATGTCGTTAGACACTCTATTCCCCTCTTCTTTTTCTTTTCTTTTTTTTGTTGCTTCCTTATATTTACTACCTAAAACAAGATTTATAAATTCCGTTATTGTACATATTAAACTTTACGATTAGACACTTTTCTGACGTTTTTAAAAAATAAAATCGCAAATCGCCCGATTTCTAAACGTTCCACTTTCCTGCACCCGAGTGCCACGTGTACACTCGAATTTACGGTTCTTCGGTGTCCGTCCAGTGGAACAGAAATTTTCTGATTCTCCCGCGCGCTCTTAATTCTCTAAAATTTTCTCAAACAAATTGCACGAATCGTGTTAACGTAAAGGTATGGTTTCAAGACGCCACTTCTGTTTCTTTTTATTGGGCAGACCTACACATTTTTCTGAAAATGCCCCGTAAATGCGCCGCGTCTGCCACCCTCTCCCTCCATTCATTCTACATACTCATTTTTATCCGATCACTCACACGATCAAAACTCATTTCTCTCACTTTTTTTTTCTTTCTCCACCATACAAGCACAGCATGAAGGATAACAACAAAGCAGCAGTACATAAAAGAAACTTAAATCTTTGTTTTATGTTTGTTTATTAATATTCGTTTTTTCTTATAAAGTGATGTCCTACTAATTAAAAGTAAATTAAAAAAAAAGAAAAGAAAAATGAAGAAGAAAAAAAAGAGTTCACCAAACGATAGTTAATATATTCAGTAAAATTCATCATCTCGTTAAGGCAACTAATTTGTTTAGTTTCACTTTACATGTCTAGAGTAAACGATATATAAAGTATATGTAAAACACTAATATATGGTTATTTTTATTTTCTTGTTACAAGCCTTACATATTTAGAATATAATATGTATACTTTGTATATATACTCTTGTAATAAAATTGATTACTTCGTATTCGATTCTAGAGATAATAAATATATCTAATGTGTAATGTTAGTACAAGAGAAGTGCGTGCAGAGGGTGGCAGCAGGGTGCGCATTTGGGAGTGCTATTGTTCCAGGGACCAACCAGTCCCCACTTTCTATATCGTCTCACATAGTGACATTTAACTGTATTGCTTTAGTGTCCACAGAGCACGCCTGTTGTTGTTGTTGCTGCTGCTGCTGTTGTTGCTGCTGTACCTGCTGTTGTACCTGCTGCTGAACTTGTTGTTGAACTTGTTGCACTTGTTGCTGTATCTGCAGCTGTATTGTTTTTGTGTCAACCGTACACGTTTGTTGTTGCGGTTGTTGGGGCTGTTGCTGCTGCTGTTGTTGCACCTGTTGCTGTTGTACTTGTTGTTGTTGTTGAACCTGTTGTTGCACTTGTTGCTGTTGCACCTGTTGCTGTTGTTGCGCTTGTTGCTGCTGCTGTGCCTGTTGGGCGGCAGCCTGGGCAGCTTGCCTCTGTTGTTGCCGAAGTATGCTTGGCGGCGGGTCCATGTGTTGGCGTTGATGCAATAACAAATGATTTTTCTGGTAGAACGCTTTGCCACACTTATCGCACACGTGCGATCTTATGTGGCAACTGCCGTCCGTGTGACGCCGTTGGTGCTGGGACAAACCATGTTTCTGTGCGAACCCACGACCGCAATCGGGACAAATGTGTGGTTTTGGCTTTGGACCTGTACCCACTGGCGGTGACGTTTGCGTTGCACCGTGCATATGGCTGACACCGGGTGTTCCAATGGGTCCATTCATCTGTAAACCGAGATACAAACATTATAACGCGCGTGTTCCTCGTTTCGCATCGTTGGTGGCTGTACCTGATGAGTCGTCGACGTGTTAGGAGTAAGAAAGTGTCCAGGAGTTTGCTGGAAGGCGGCCGCTAATCCACAAAGGTCGGTAACGAGTGTTCGATCGCCAGAATGTAACCTCAAGTGCAGAGTAAGGGCTTCTCGATTCGAGAAGTCCAATCCACATTCCCTGGAACAGTGAACAGCATAAATATACGAGAATACTCAGACCCACACACGTACCGGACATAGAACCTCTACCGTCTCCTATTTTATCTTACCTGCACATTAGCGATTTCTCATCCGTGTTCGTGTTATTGTTATGAATCTTAGAATGGGCAACGAGGTCGGATTTCCTAGGAAAAGCTTCCCCACAAACGGTACACGCGAACGGAGTTTCTCCTGTGTGCAGACGCATATGCGCCAACAGTGTTCTTTTCTGGAGGAATTCCTTTCCGCAAACAGTACACGAGTGTGGAACTCTGCCATGCAAACGGCCGTGATTCACTAACTCGAACTTTCTCTGGAAGGTCGCACCACAATCAGGACAAACAAAGGGATGTAAACTGCCATGGAAGCGCGAGTGCATCGTCAGGTGATCCTTTTGCGAAAACGATTCTCCGCACTCTTCGCAAACAAACGGTCTCTCCCCCGAATGGAATTTACTATGAGTCACCAGATGACGTTTTAAGGGAAACGATCTTCCACACTCTTGACAAATGAATGGCCGATCTCTCGTGTGTACTCTGGTGTGCGTTACAAGGTGATGCTTTAATGTAAAAGACTTTTTACATTCGCGACATTGGTAAGGTCGATCCGCGCTATGAAGGAGTAGGTGAGTATGAAGACAGTGTTTGTGTGCAAAACTTTTGCCGCAATGAACGCAAACGTGAGGCCGCTCTCCCGTGTGGACCCTCGCATGCGTCGTAAGGTGATGCTTGAGGAGGAAGGACTTCCCGCATTCTGAACAGGAATACGGCCTTTCTTTCGGGACTCGTACTTGACTTCCCATATCTTGCTGCTGTTTCACCTTTGTTTCGATTTGCGTGGTGTTGACGTGCGTTAGAACATGTCCAAAATGTGCAGCAGTGTCCGTTTGACTCGTTACCACGTTGTTCGCGTTGGCTTGATTCGAGGCAGCGGCCGCTCTCTTCATTAAAATTTCATTGCACTCTTCCGCGGTGAGTTGTAGCGGTCCAAGGGGCGTCATGAAATGCTTACTCATGGCATGTTTGTCGGCGGTGGTAAAAACTAGCGTATTGGAAAAAAGGGACGGCGTGGGCGTTGGATGAGCCGCGTCGCAATTGCAACCTCCTTTGTCGCACGTTAACGAAAACACGTCGTGGTGTTTTTTAACACGTACGAGAGTGCCGTGCGTTTGATTATGAGCTCCAGCTGTATGGCCGTGGTGCGTCGTCGGGGTCTGCTGACAGGTTTCATTCATTGTGAACATTGGCCTACGATGCGTACTATTGGTAATTTTAGGAGGTTTAATGTCAACCTGTATTTTCTGACTGGAACCTTGGTCTTGATTATTATTCACGGCGTAATTGATATTGGTCGCGAGTTCACCCTGTGCATTTTCCCGGGCTTCAGCACCTGGTCCACCAAAGGACCAGGTATACCCAAATCCTGTGGCTACGTTACTAGGAGTGGTGCACATGTTTGACAGGGGGGTAACGGAGGGGGTGGGCTGGCTGGACGCGGTGCTCGTTGGCCCCTCCGTCTCTGTCAACGCATCGTCCGCACCACTTCTCTCCACTACAACAAATTGATCGGCGGGAAATATTTTGAAAGGTTCTAAATAAACGTACCCGTCACACTCCAGTATCTCGTCGTTGGGTTTCAAGATTGGGAATCATATCTGCTCTCAGAGGCAGTTCTAACGCGCAATAATATTCTGGTCTGTCTTATTGTCTGGAGTGGTCCTACGGTGACCAGCGTGCATAAAGTAACGGGTGCAAGGTGGTCAACACCTTGCGACTGTTATCAATCGTCTCATAAAAGTAGTCGGTACGCAACGTGTTCCCAAGCGTTGTTTTGTCAGGCTTCGGAACACGCACAGTGTTTCAGGAGGTGAGGCGAGAGTGCTGAAAGAATTGGAGCAGGCGGCAGAGGGGGCCTGTGCGCTGTACACCAGGCTTTCGCAAATCTGCAGTCGTTTTCGTATTGTTGCCGCGCCACCGCGCGCCAATGGAAAAAATACGGTGGTCGCTGGACTTTCCTATGTATTACGAGTCTGTGAGTGATTTTTCGTTTCGGTCTACGGGCCAGCGGCGTCCACGGGTCTCCTACGACAACTTCCACCGTCTTCTCACGGCACTCCCACACGCTCACTTACACTTCACCTTCTTTCCGCGTATTTCGCGGCACCGAACCTATACTTTGACATACACACACGAGCAGCCGATGGTCATTAATTTTACAGAATTGCATATTTTATTGTCCATACAAAATAGCCTCATATATCGGCCATTTTATTTGTAAACTACCAAAAAACAATGCTGCCAATGCACGCGCCGTTTTGGAGGGAGCAAACCTGGCAATACCGTCATCTAGCACTTCCGTACTGGCAACACTGTACCGCCGACGCGTTGACGCCGTTCCTTCCACCATATTTAAATGTTCACAGGTTACGAATCATTGCGATCTTTTCTTCCAACAAATTTCTCCCGATATTTCTTCAATGATTTCATATCTCTCGCCGATATACGCACAGCGAAACGTGATCTCGCCAGTTCGTTCGAGTCCACCGTGGTACGTCATAAAACGCTGACAGAAACGAGCGTCTCATCGTTACGTCCGGTAACCTATAATTACAGATTCAATGGTAAACAAATTATTTCTGGCGGCAAAGGGTTGGCGAATGTAAAACGAGTGCACAGGTTGTCGACTGCATTGTCCTTACATCTCCAATCCCCTCGTGTCCCAACATTCTAACAATTTATTCCTTTCCGGTTGAGTTTCTTTTCAGACACAAACACAACTGTACATATTATGTACGTTTCCCTCCAAAACGCTCACACGCGCATCAAACTGATACACAAGTGTCGACTCGTCGGAAGTAACGCTCGGAGAATGGTATCGCGCGCACTGATCTTCAACTAGAAAATCCAAAAATTATCTACTATTTTCTTTTTTTTTGAAAATATCTGTTTTCTCGTTAATATTGATTACTTGACTTTCGATATCTACCGACTAGAGCGGTACGTGGCGGAGCGGGAGGGGGTAGTTGCTCGTTTGCATAGCCGTTCATTATTATCACGTGTAAATTGTTCGATTATCAGTTTGAGGGTGGGGTGGGGGGTCAATATCATGGACGCGATACACGTGGATGTGGAATAGAATGAATTATAGGAAGAACAATGTTGGCAGAGGAGAAATTAAAAGGATCTAAGGAAAATACCTAATGATACACGTGAAAGATACAATGGTAAATATATATTATTGAGAATAAAACATAACGATAAAATTTGTCTGTATCAATTATTATAAGTGTAGTGAATATCCTAATATTGTAATGACAAAAAATACTGAGTTTGATCTGAAGTCATAAAAGTCTAGTAAGCGGTGACAGGAATATTCCAGATTTTTATGACTTCCGATCAAACTCAATATTTTTTGTCATTACAAATATTGGGATATTCACCACAATTTGTTTAATAAAACCGTAGTAAAAAAGCACGTTATGAAAAAATGTTTTATACGAAATATTATTTTTTGACGTAGAATAAGAATATAAAATAAAAAATATGGACTTCCGTTTGAAAAAATGAAGTTGCTCTTCATTTGACCCTTAAAGGGCCATTATGAAATTCATTTCGAAAATTATGATCGAGCGACGGGTACATATAATGACCAAAGTTGTTCAGAATGTTGTCTTTGACAACACATGTGAAGGTCAAAGTCGTCCGAGTTTGGTCCCCTCATCGATATGTTTACCAAAAAAGGTTCAAATCGTATAGTACAATATTAAAAATATTATCGTCTTTTTAAGAGTGTCCGAATATTAGTAAGAGTCACTGTAGATGGAAGTGGATCAAAGATTGGATCGAAGATTGGAGTGGATCAAAGAGGTTTAGCCTGAGCCGGAGGTGGGATGGAAGAAACTACAAGAAAACAATTAGAATGATCATCGCCGGATTTATAGCTGATGTATCTGACGAGTTATGAGACGTGGGGGCATCTAGGTGGCACGAGAACGGAAACACCGACGTCGACGTTGCTCGGTTGGTCATCGTCGACGCAATAACGCGGACTCAGCAACTGATAAGCAATCCCGCGCGTTAATAGCTGCCGCGCGTCGCTTGGCTCAAAGCCAATGCGTACTTCCGGAATCACAATCTTACAGTTATTAATCTAACAGTGCTCGTTCATTTATCGCGATTCTTTCAGCTGACTATGCGGCGCGTACCCACGCGCTTTTCCAAACATGATTCACGAAAACGTACTGCATACATGAATAGATAAAGAACACAAATTCTTGTCGAACACCGTACAGTTTATATCACTATACGGATCCCATGACGCAATAAAGTGAAAGGATTAATGGTCGAGCTCGGAAGAGAACGAAAAGCTATTGAAAGGCGAGAGCGAGTCGAATGACGGGTTAACTCGTTAACCACGGTTGGAAGGTCAATTATCATTTTTAATAAGGATAACGATGTAGGTACTTTATTTTCCGACGTTTCGTTACGTTTTAATCTGCTATAATAATTAGTAGACAGCGGATAGAAAGAAATTGTTCGGAGTTTATTAATTAATTTGAGCCTTTCCTCATTGTACAAGTTACACTGCCACAAAACATGGTTCATTTTAAACTTGAATATTCTGTAGTGGTATTTTTTGTTCGAAATGTTTCGTGACTTTTGCATTCTAAAATCGGACATTTCATACGGACTTATTTAACCGTTTCTGTTTCCAGAGGCGATGCCTGTTGCGGGCCGCGCGCTGCGCGTCGGACTCGCGGATTTTTACCGACGATTTGCACGGATTATATCTCGGCTGACGAGATGATTAAAAAGACTTGCGTCCGCTTTAGCGTAGCGTGACCCCTTTTTGACACGGTAAATCCCCGCAGCTTCTTACTACGGCCTTTCAGAAAAAAAGTTTGCCCACCCTATGGTTAACTGGCAAGCGCCTCGAGCTGTCTGCACGCGCACCTGCCGTTTATATCGCCGTGGCGAGAGGTGAGACGAAAGGCGAGAGCCCGTTTCTTACCACGCGACGAGGACTTATGCCCCCTTGATAGATTACTTTACTACCAGTGACTCCGTGTCACTGTACCAAAATAACGTTCCATTCCACCCGGAATCGTCGGATTGTTTAAACAACCGACCTGTTATTCTTTACGCAACATGGATAAGAGCGTTGCTAATTAATTACCCAGACCTCCGCTTCCGTCAGCAGAAACGGCTGCGTTCACCTCGAGTTTCGACCACGCAAATCATTCTCTTTTCTTGCTTCTTCGCGATATTTACGCCGCCCCTTAAGACTGACGAACCAAATAAATTTTTAACATACACGGACTGATACTTTTTTCGTAGAGAATTTCTGCATCGATTAATGTATTAAAAAATATATAATTCCGTTAAAACAAAGTTAATTTTTACAGGTGATTTATCCATTCGTTCGCAAGAAGATGAACAGACTACTGATCTTTATACAGAATGAATTTCTGCGTCTGGCACAGGGACAGGCATGAAATCCGCAGTTTAAAGATGAACATGATCGGAATGTATCCTTCCGGAGACGATTCGACTTCAACCCACGACATTATTCGCTATGGACATGCGATGAGTATGCAACATCAAATCGAACCATTAAGAGAAGCTAAGATTATGGTATTTAACTGTTCACATTATTTATGTTTCTCCGTTTAAACAATTGCAGAGTTCACGTCCGGGGAGGAATTCTGTGTGGGAGTGGTCGGTACGTACTCGGACAAGAAATTCTTAAATGGAGAGAAGCGCATCGGTGCGTTTATGTGAGCGAGGCCGGGGAGGCAGCGGACAATTGATTGATTCATTCAGTAATTTAGCCGTAGTTATCGCCGCAGTATTATCCGGTCATAAAGTTTTGCCAGGTTTCAGACGACGAGGTCCGTGGTCGTGAACGAGAAGATACGGTTGGCGTTGTACGTCCGCGGTTCCTCGATAAATAATTCCCATAAAGCTTGGTCGATAAATCTCAGGCTGGCAAGCAGAAGCATCGATGAAGCGTTTCCGTATCAGGAGACACGGGGACATGTCGAAACCGCGATTTGTAAGACAAATGCGTTGCTCAAGTAACCATCTGTTAAGTATGTTTCATTCGCGCGATACGTTTGAACGCGACGATCGAGGGTTACGGATCGCCGACGATGCGTAGCCTTCACCATGCTGTTTCTACCACCCCTTGTACCGTCCCTGTCTCTCTCGTTCGTTCTCTCCTCCCTTTTTTATGAGGAGGAGACAGCGTAGAAGCAGGGAAGAGAGCCGAATCCTGAGGCAGTGGACCGTGAATGCGATACCAGGTCTGCCGGTGCTACGGTATGGGGGTGGTGCCGTCAAACAACCGTTTGTCGACCATCCCTCCATGGCGCAGTCTCATCCTCCGCAGGTCAGTTGCGATTTCTGCGAATCAATTACTGCTGGGTGATATTCTCGCTGCCACAGTGGTCGGAATCGAAAAATTATAGCGACATTTAACGGACTGAGAGTCGTATCTTCCTTAACCCTCATACGCTGCTCAAAGACAGTTGCATAAAAGACTCTAGAATAATATTTCACCCCTTCTTACTTCACATTTCAAACCTTCGAATTATGCTATTTTTTATGTTATTCATTACCTATTAATGATGTTATTTGTCAATTATTGAAATTATAACGATGCTTCCATTATAAATTATTACATAAATGGATATTTATTCAAGTACATATTTTTATGAAAGTTGTGAGAAATCTAAATAAGTTGTCTCGTGATTTTCACAAACACAATATACATATACAGTAATGTCGCGGTCGTTGCCGCAGGAGCTGTTCTCTGGGGCGACAACTTCCAAGACAACTTTTCGTCTTTTGATTTATGACTGGCCTCTACAGTCTACCGCGCCGAGACATCAATCGAAAGCCGAACGTAGAGAAGGACAGAATGATCGCGTGGCCGAGCGTGTCGCCGTCGCCGGCACAGTTCAAAGGCCCGCGTGTTCTCACAATGTAATGCCAATTAAAAATGCTTTATTATCTATTTTTTTTTAAGAAGATTTTACTGGCATATTCCTGGCATTTTTCTGATTATAACAAGACCAAACACGGTATAATTTGGCCCATCGGTAATGTCTTGAAAGTTGTCGGAGGGCTGTACGCGAAAGTTGCCGTAGTGCCTACTAGTCAATTTTCTACTCAATATTCATTATTTTTTAATGAGAAAAATTGTATTGTTTACTCATGAGTAAAATCTCATTAAAAAATAATGAATATTGAGTAGAAAATTGACTTGTAGGCACTACGGCAACTTTCGCGTACAGCCCTCCGACAACTTTCAAGACATTACCGATGGGTCTCATCGTCGATTACACCACTAAATAAAATTGAAATTATATCGTGTTTGGTCTTGTTGTAATCAGAAAAATGCCAGGAATAAGCCAGTAAAATCTCATAAAAAAATAATGAAAATTAAGCAATTTGAAAATTCGATTCATGGTGTCAATGGAGTGGTGTTCACACCGATATACCCGAGCCGACATCAAACATCGCCGCCCTGTGGCCCAGCGCAGCATTGACAGGTGGTGGAATGGGTAGGCACTGCGGCAACCATCGTGTACAGCTCCTGCGGCAACGACCGCGACATTACTGTACCAATCATCTTTCGTACTCGGCACTGGGTACGGTTAGCGTTGAAAAGTTTACAAATCTTCTGAAAGATTTTTTGATCGTCTACCTGCCAGCCTACGTCGATGTGTTCTCTTTCCTTCGGTTCTGAAACATGTAACGTATTGTTTACAGTCGTGGCGGCGCAGATGACAGAGACGACAACACATCGTCTCATTATGCAACGCAGTTTATCATTCACTTGAACGATGAGCAACGGCGCAGTCGGCGGTTCAAAGAAGCGGACACGTGTCGGTGTATTGTTTAGAAAAAGGCGATACGTCGTCGCCTCCGTTAGTCACAAAAGGAAAGGCGATTACAGAGGGGACCCAAGGCGAGACCCAGTCTCTCTTTCTGTTGCCTCGAAAAAGAATCTACCTGACAGAGGATCGAGGTGTACCGATCCATACACGTTCCGATTAGAGTGCGTCAACTTGTATGTCAACCCCATTCGAAGACACAACAGACCCCGGCGCCCGTTGAAACTGGTGGAGTAAGATAATCACGCTGGTGGTTGCTCGAGTCGTAACTTAGGCGTCGCCGCCTTTTTCCATCGGTTCTCGAGGCTTAATTAAAAGATGATTACCTAATGAGGGCCATCGATACTCTCGGCATCTATACTTGCGCGCTCTCTCTCTCTCTCTCTCTAATGAGCCTCCCTGTCGCTGGGAACATCTATATAGCGACCTATAATTTCAAGATCTCTATCTGACCCTTCGCCGCGGCTGGTTCCCCAAAAATGGATCCGTGTCCCGAGAGGGCCGCATCCTTCGCAGCAATTAGTTACCCCCACATTCTTGGCCCCGTTCGCCTAATTTCGGGGATCGCTCAAAACTTAACGATACCATCTATGCATGTACTGTTTGTTTAACTCCAGGTTTACGGAACACTAAAAACGCCAATTCTGTATTACATTATTAAAGTAACAATATACAGTGGGTGTACGAATGGTTCGTGCACTTTTTAAAATAGAATAATTTTTTTATAATTACACCAAAATAGTTATTCCATTTTAACAAAGTGTACGAACACTTTGCACACCCACTGTATGGTTAAAGAAATAAATTCGATTAGTAATTCTTGATGGACGCGTCTTTACAATCGATTTTAACAGGTCCCGTAAACCTAGTATTATTACGATATGTAACGCGACAGTATCAATTTCAATATTGCATTTCAAAATTGTTTTTGCGGGAGGCAAGGGTACGGAAGTCGATGAATTAAACGAGCAGAAGTAAGGTCCGAGGACGTCGCGCGCGACGCCGTGGGGTGGGAGAGAAAGAGAAAAATATGATCCCTGACGAAAGGGCGAAATGTTTTCTTGTCCATATATCGCGATCAGTCGTTTCCACGCGATAGATCACGAGTCACGTGCGGGTGCGCGCCGGCTCATCGATCACGATTAGTCCTAGAACTAGCCAGAGGAGTTCATCGATTCCCGAGCCACCCCGAAATCGACTCGTGTAACGACAATTCGTGCGTTCATACGTGCAAGCGATATAGAACACTTCGATGGTGCACGGCTCGGAGCAATTGTATGTACGTTACCTTGGTCGATTTCATTGTTGCGAGAAAGACGCGATAGACAAGCGGGGATTGGCGCAGAAAGATGATACAGGCTTTTGATCTTTAATCCGTGTCTTTGGTCACGGATGCATATTTGAATCTCCCCTGAAAGCCGATGCAACGCCGCGCTGTTCTCCGGAGCAACGAGGCCGACCGGGCCTGAACACGCGTTGCGTGGGGACTCTTTGTTCCCCTTCGTATAAATGTATAAAACTCCGGCGAGCCGGTCCCCGGGGTACTTTGCCGATCCGTTCGACGCTCACTTTCGAATCTATCCGCCAGGGAATTTCGCGTTATGTTTGCCATTCCAGCAGAACGGAAGCGTCGGGCTTCTTTGATCCGTCGAATCGAGCCGATGGCTTTTAAGCTCGTCGAACCGGACGGCCATATGGTTATCGTAACAATAATTTTATGAAATTGACTACGGTCGGCGATCTGTACTGTACCTGCGTATCGATATCTGTAGATTCGCGAAAAATAACTCCAATATACGAAAAAAGTTATTTTATTCTAAAAGGTGTACGAACACTTTGTATATTTAAGAAGAAACAGCACCTTTTATTAACGTTTAACAAATGCTATCGTTTCTAAGATGTAGTTACCGTGTTTGATTTTTCGCCATACAGCAACGATACGTATGATTACATATTAGGTACACTGTTTTCCCCCATTCCGTGCACGATGAAGTATTCGGCTACTCATTGCAGAAGGTACCATAAGCTCTCACCACAGCCAGAAGAGGCACAAATGTGACGCGATACTAATCGCTGCTGCAGCTTGTGTTGCAGTAGTATGGGAGGCTTTTATGGTCCCAAGTGTTTCTCGAGACAGCAAATATCCCTGGCGGCTGAAAAACAGCTTGGGGTGTTCAGCAAATCTGGAAAATATGAAGTCGATTACGAATGCACTGCTCGGTGGAATTAACAATGAACCGAAAGAAATAATTCGACGACTGTAGTGACATTTTGTTGCATAACTGTGTGGCAAACTAGGTGGGAAAAATTTGGAATTTGTCGTTGTGTACGTTGCGCGTCGTTCAGGCATTAGCTCGAGTGATAAACGAACGTGTGGCCGATAAAAAGTCTCTGTAGCAATTCGAGAATAGGCCAGTATAGAGGTCAGAGCGGATAGAGGTCGATCCCCGTCTCGTGGAATTAGGCATTAGTTGGCCATGGAGTACAGAGGAACGAAATCCCCTGGCATCCAATAGGATCGAGACGATCTGAAAAGGAGAGGCGAGATAGGAAATAGGAACGAAGGAAAGTCGTCTCTCGCTCTCTGGCTCGCTTTCCTTCGATATCTCTCACTTCAGTGGACAATGAGACAATAGAGAGACGTTTGCGAGACGCGATAGCAGTCGGATTAATTCTCGATCGATTCCAAGGGAACTGTTCTCCCTCTCGAACATCGCCACTCTCTCCCTCTCGCTTTATTTTAGTCAAATTATTTTCCTACAGATTCTATATATTTTTTTCACATAAAAATATCATGATCATTGTTTAATCGAATAATAGTTTTTTACACGCTGTACAAGATATATACGATTTGTTTCAGAGGAAAGACTGGAAAGAGAGGTAGAAGAGAAGAGGATGGTGCCGGAGAATCAGACGGCGTTCAGCACAGGAAAAGAAACAATGGATAACATTTACGTGCTAAGTTATGCGATGCATAAGGAGATAGCGAAAAAGAAAGGAAAAATAATAGGTTGCTTCATAGACCTAAAGGCAGCTTTTGACCTGATTTCGCCGACACTGTTTCTTTATTTATTTATTAAGGCCGCGTCAGCAGCTAGGTTGTTAGCAAAAATATGGGTACGTTGGATAGGTAAAATGCTTAGTCTGATAATCGACGAGCTGAGAAAAAATGTTGTTCATACGGGTAAGTGGGATGGTTCGTGACGGGGTATCTCGAGTGTGAATAGAATGATTGGTACGTTATCAGAATATCGAGGAGACAAAGAGCAGAAGCGACGTTCTCCAGGCCTGGCACGATCGTAGAAGCTTTAAGATGAAATCGGTTCGGAGGATCAGGGTGCGGAGGGATTCTACACCGGTGTATCCTTATCCCTGAAAAAGGGCGTCATGCATGGCTCGCACCGGGGTGTCATCTGCACCCCTTAGATATCGCCGTACCGGTACGAGAGCACTGTCGACGATCTTCACGGTCAATATAACGGACGTCGTAAAATCAATTAGCAGCGAATTGTGCTGTAGCCCGGATCGTGTGCGCCGTATACAACGCTCGTAAAGATTTCTCTTTTCTCTGTGTTCCGTGATCTCTTCTAGGGCTGTTACTTTCCATCCAAAGTAGAAGATTTTGAAGCTTCGATTTCTAAAACTGCAAAGGTGATATGAGAATCGAAGTTTCAAAGCTTCGAGTTAAAGCTTTAATTTCATCGCTTGGTTAGGCTACTCCCAATCGTTAGGTACTCATTGTTGGTCGAATTATGTCCCGATACGATAAAATAAAACACATTCTTCTAAATTCGCCCGAACGAATTGAATTTCCAGTACGCCAAATTTATCGAGAGAATTAGAAAGAAGACAGATTCGTCTCATTCTGGTCTCGTACCCACGGCATCATCCTGTGCTTGAGAGATCGTGAGATATCGAGTTTCACGGTAATTTCGACTATACCGTTGCGCTGCGTCGTGCAGAGAACTGCACGATGTTCCGTTATTGGGATGCTAACAGAAGTATTGCGCATTCAAACTTTGTTTCCTGAAACCGGACACGGGTTCCGACCGTTTTGTCCGGTAGTTTCCAATTTCTCGGAACCGCTTACAAAAACCGAACTCTCGAGATTCCCTAACCAGTAGAAGTAAACAGAAGCGCGACATTCCAACATCAGAATCGTCGATTTCATTGTAAAACACCTCGGACGACTTAATGGTCTTTGACGTATCGACGAATCTCCCACCGCAATGTTACCCAATTCTAATCTATGATTAGATTCTGGATTATTATGCATTTATAAGAAAAAGTCAATTTTAACAATTTTAGTCGAAGATTTCGAAGCTTCGATTTCTGAAAATTCGAAGGCGATGAGAATCAAAGTTTCTAATTTCGAACCTCCGTAGTACATTATTAGAAGACGGAACGTATATTGTGTAGACTACTAAACTAATTTAGGAGGCTTCGAAAAAGTTACAGCTCTAAATTTTACAATTAATCTTTGGATCTTTACGCATTAATGATAAATCGAGAATATGCGAAATGACTTGCGATCGTAATTCTTTTCAAGATAAGACTGGTTTCTTTTTCCGTTGAGGTTGATCGTAAAATTTCCGTACAGCCAGCACTTCGAAACAATTCACCGTGTCGCTGGTTAAAGCGTGAACCGTTCGGGACAAGCAACGGGAATCGAAGCTTTTCGTATTCATTCGTAGATCGGTGTGGCAAATTAGTAGCGTGATATTGGTTCACTTTAAATTTCCCGTAAGTCCCTTTCACGAGCGACAATGGGTTGGTTAATGGCGTCCTTTGAATTGTTCGGCTGATCTCTCTCAAGCGCGGCGCGGCAGTAAATATTATCGGGTGGCCACCGCCACTGGCCACGGATGTGTGTCGAGTGTCGGTGAATTGATGAGATTGCCGTGAATTTCCTTCGTTCGTTTTGCCCTCCCTTCTTCTTCATTTCTTTACCCACTTCCCAGTTTTTATCCGTGGAGGAACGCTCTTTCTTCGAGGAACGCCATCCACCCCCGCGTCTCTGACAAATCTTCGAACGGAGAAGGGAGAGATGCATGGGACCCCGTAACTGTAACCGATCGAACGAATCCTCCGTGACGACCGAGTCATTGTGCCTGTTTACCAGACAACCGATTTCCTCGGGATTCTCAACATTTGCCGCGAATGCCGCCCACTGTAGTGTAAAAGTTAACGAATTCTTCGGAAGGTTAATTATTTCGACTTACGTGGAAACGTTGGAAAAATGTAGTTCCGCTAGAATTGTTTTTGGAAACGTTGGCGAAAGCATTTCTAAAAACTGTATTTTTGAGTTGGATTTTACACCGAATACGCGCGTACACGCAGGCAAGACAACGGGACCAAATCGAGGGAAATTTTTGCTGAATCGAAGGTAAAACCCTTCATGAAGGCATCGCCAAGGGATTTCGGCCTCTTGGATTCCTACAGATCCTTTATTAAACGGTTCTGTGTACTTTGGAGAGGGTGCGTCTTAGGCACGCGACCATCGTAATCGTTCAAGCGGGAGGAGGGTTTTCAATTTTGAGTCACGAATGGAGAACCCTTTAGTCGAAACGCACGATTTTTATCTAATGTGTTAAACTCAGTGAAACAATTGACGAGTCAAAATTCACTGTCAAGGAGCTCGAAGCAATATGGCTGCAAAATCGTGAAAAAAATCTAGAAAAATGTTACTTTCGAGTAGACCACGAATTCCATTTTGTTTTCGTCGCAGGATAGAAACAACTAGTAAATTGTGCAAGTTTTTATCGACGCTGGGATCTTCCGCTGGAAAGAGAGGCGTCTGCGAAAAAGCGAGATAGCCTACGTAAAAGTTTAATGTCCTTTGTGCGAGCGTCACCCGTTACAACGCAACGTTCCTTTGCCCGGTAAAAGTCGAAATGAAGGAAGTTCTCCTCTGAATTCTATTTCCTTCGTCAAGCGGTTTGCACCTTGCCTATCTCTTCGCTCTTCTTCTCCCGTCGACCCGCCCACACTGCTCTTCTCTTTTCTCCTCTTCTCTCCTCTCTTCACCGTGCCTGGAAAATATGACCACCTTCCACCAACGAATTAAGTCGTTTTCACTCATAATTGCCGTCCAGCGTAACAACCCTGCGGCCCAACAGCCCGCAACAAGCATAATCGTGTAGAGTTTAAGTACACCTTGATCAAAAGTGACCTCGATTCATGCAATTCTATCCTGAGTACCCATTAACTTTTTCATCTTATCGAGCTGGATACTTCTGACGATTCTACGAGAACCGATCTTCGTCGATTTCGATGAAAGTTCCAGCATGTGTGTAACTAACGTAGATCTACAAAACATATATTTGAAATATTCATTAAGGGCCCTAATAAAAAAATATATGTAAATATGTACACTATAGTATATACGTGATACAATTTACACGCGTGTAAACATTTATACTTTACATTTACAATTTACACGTTTATATGTACCAGTACATATTTAATAATATACACCCACTGTATATTAGTCGCCATTCTTTTCTAATCGTAGAAAAGAGCCACCGAATTCTTTACCAACAACAATCTACTTTTACGTGTTGTCCGATCTATCATACAAATGGTTTGATTCATAACGTAACGCGTGAGCCGCGTGTTTCGTCCTCTTGACGGGGGTGGTAGTGCTTCGCCCTGGCTCGAATAAAGGTGGCCTCTTCTTGTAGCCACACAACTTACAACCTGCAATTCGGTGGCTACCACCCTTTCGCGGCTGAACCACTTCGTGCCCACCGACCACCTCCGGCGAGTGCCAAGTATGGCGGGAATTATGCAATTATTGCGTTGCGCCCGACAATTGTCTCGCGGAAAACGCCGCCCCGGCTGCCTGAATGGGCTGAGTGTCTCGAGGAAACGCTGGGGCGTACGCGGGGGTGGAAAAAGGGTAACGGGGTGCAGGGATTTCCTCGCCGATTTACTACCGCGATCCTCCCCGCACGCACGATTCGCTTCTCGTTTAATTCATCCGTCTCGGAACTCGGAAACGACGCGACGAACGACGCGGTTCAACGAAACGAACAACTTAGACAAATTCCCCAACACCTGCAACGCTAATTATCACTTGAATTCTATCAAGTTCAATAAATGAACGCACCAATTTTGATCTCGAACGAGAATTACATAATTGCAGAAGTTTCAGCATGGCGGAGCGTAGAAAAAAGTAATTGCATTTTATTTTCAAATTATTATTCTTATTATTCGTTCTACTCATGCATTCATCGAGTACAGGATTTCTATCGTTTCTGTACGTCACACGGAGCTTGAAAATAATTTTTTAACAATTTCTTACAATCTACAAAACCGAATTCTTTTTTAATTTCTTGCAATTTTTACAACAATGCCTGCTTGAATTTATTGAATCATTTTTTATGGAATCATCCTTGTAACTTCAATAATTATGAAATAAGAAATGTGAAATCCGCGGTCTATTCATCGGCGTTGTATATTTGCGCGTATTTCGTTCGACCACGAGGTTAGACGCGCGCGGATCCACGTCGAACAATGCCTTTATGATTGAGCGCCGCAGAGTTAGGCTATTGTCGATGACTCCGGCTACTAAATAGAATGACTTACTGTTTGCGGTGTCTTGGGTTTAGGGGGGCAGCCGAGACTTAATCGCGGAGCACAGACTCTGATTTAGCGGTCGCAAATGAACTTTTGCGAATAGGGGCTGAGTTAATGCGTGGTTATTAATAAACGGAGGATGTTGACGTGTCGACAAATTTATTGCAATCTTTAAAGATGTTTAAAGCTGAATTTATTGGCACGATTTCTAATCGAAATAATTCTAGTTCCAAGTTTATTGCAATCTTTAAAGATATTTCTACTTGCTGAAATTTCATTTTCGAAGATTAAAGGAAAGGATTAGGCTATCGATATTGTATGTATACATTGGCTCGTAACGTCTGGTCACGTTCGATATCTTTTATTGATTAACGGAGTACAGCTTTCGACTAATCGAACGAATCGTTTTTCTTCTCGGTAAAATTTATAATTTATAGGTACGATTTTGAATCGAAACGTTTCTAGTTCCAGGTTGTATCGCATCGGGAACAATGAATTATAGGATGATCCATGGACAGACGATGATTAGGTTTTCGGTTTCCATGTCGGGGTTACTAATTGTGTGCCGCGGGACGCCGCTATTACTAAATTAGTATCTGGGAAATCGTCTGCAGTATCGGCTAAATTATTCCCAAGGTTTTCGTCAACGTGGGGAGCAACGAAACGGTATTAGAAGATCGTTGGACCGAATAGATCACGATTATTCCGCTCGATCGACGAGATGTTGAGTTACGCCGAACACCAGACAATTATTCTCGATAGAACCCGCAAACTTCTGTGCCAAGCTAAATAAGCTGACGAGTTCGATGAATTCTTTCTCTCTAGCGCGATTTTTCCGATGCGCAAGCAATCTCGATCGAAACCCAATACGCTTTATACAGTGTGTCCCACGAACTCCTTTCATTTAAATATCTTAGTTATTTCTATACTGCGGATCTTTATGCAAAATAAAGATTTTGCAATCGAACGTTTCAAACTAAAGTTTGCTTCAATGTATCCTCGAATACGTTTCATAATGAAAGTGACAGAATGAAAACAGTCAAATTTCTCAGCAGCGGTAAGTTTTAGGACAAATTAATGCATCCGAATACATTTGATTAATATGTCTTATAGTTATATATTAATAGTGTAGATCTAGCAGAATAGTTTCTTAATTAAAAAATAAAATAACGAAGATATTCAAGTGGACAGAGTTCATGGGACACAGTGTACGTACATATGTGTATGTATAAGGTATGCATTCGTTGAAGGAAATTAAGTGAACGCCGTTCGAAGGCCCCGGAACGAAGAAAATATGTGACTAATCGAATAACGGATGATTACGTATCGATGAAAATTTAATTCGAACATTGTCGAAGACTGGATCGGCCAGACACGGCAACCACGATCGTTTCCTCACGGTTTTGTGAACGGGAGAATTATAGACACCGGGCCGACCTCTCTTTCCGAGAGCTAATTAATTTTTATAACCCCAGCCAGGTCCGTCCCGTACATTCCTTGGCCCGATCCTACGCGAGGAATATTAATGGGCCCAGGGCTCTCGTTTGCTTTGCGCAAAGGATTTCGGTCTTGGTCCTGGTCCCTTGCTCTATTTGCGAATAATCCTCCCTTCAACTCGCCACTGACCATTTCATCGTTCCTGGAGACTCGTAGCCGTGGACAAATTGAACAAAACCGAAGAATGGCCTCGAGTTGAATGGAGTCTACCACTAGGACAGCCTGGCTATGCACGTACAAAGAACACTGGACTTAAACGTTAAACGATTCGCAAACTGACCATGAAAATCGTGAAACAACCTGACCGGTTGCATTTTAATGAAGACCCTGTATCAACCCCCGAAGGACTCGCGAGAGGTCTCCCGAGGTTAGCAGTTGCACAATTTACATCAGTGGCGCACCCAGGATTTAATCTTTGGGAGGGGGTTGAATAAAATGACCTTTTTTTTAGCAAAAATATGTATAGGAAAAAGTTGTTCAAAATATTTAGTTTTAGCAGCTATTCGAGCAGCTGTTTACTTAGTTACTTAGTGACTTTGTTAGTTAGTTACTTAGTTACTTAGTTATAGTAGAAACAGCTATCCGACGACGGGGGGGGGGGCTGGCCCCCTGGTACCCCCACTGATTCACATGTTGTTCCTCTCGATTAGAACATTTTTTTAAGGCTCAGGGTCCCGCCAAAAATTGCTGTACCATTTGTAAGCTGTTGTTCATGTTGCGCCACCTGGTATATTCTTAATGTTATTACCAAGCGGTCCGTTGCCAACGACGAGCGAACGTAAAAAACGAAGCGAACAGTCTCGTCAGGTCCGTCGCTGGAAAAAGACGTTTAGTCTTTTTTTTTTATTATGACGAAAATGTGTAATTTCAAACAAAAAAAATATTAGAATTCAAAAATACAGTTATCGAATTAGGAAGTACCCGAAGCAGTTCTGTCGGTAACGAATAACAAAAGAAATGTATTTGACCACCATGCGACGTCGACAGCTCTCGTCCGAACCCTTTCATCTTTCATTTGCGAAGCGAATGCACCTTAAGCTGTTTATAGCCACTGTTTCACCGTTTATAACCGGTCCTTTAACGCGCCGCCGCAGCTAATTGTCGTGTACCTGCGCTTTATGGTTGCTGCGCAGGCTGTCCTCTATTCCTTAAAGAGCTTCGCGACGATAAAAAGAATCTCTTCCTCAATGGCATCGAGCGTTAATCATCGCTGTTTTATAGCCGCTTCAGTTTTAGTGGTTCGACCACCCTATTTCCCGGTCAATTTTTATGGGAAACGACTCGATGTTTGTAGTGGCCACTTTAGACAGCTTCGCGTCGATTCCTCTTCAGGTGCTGCCGGCTGCTCTTTCGCCAGGTTCGAGTTGGGTCGTCGCAAACATTCCGGAAACCTGACGCAGGAGCGGCTGCATCTGTCGTTGCAACTAAGTCGCCCTTTTTGGAACGCAGCTGGAAAATAATCGGTCTCGTTCGTTTTATCATTTTTTCGTAAATGAAGATTTTTTTAGATATAATATACATATTTGTGCTCTCGTCAATGTCAGGATCAAGGATTTAATGTAAAATATGTGTGGATGTGTGGCTACCGTTGACAGATATTTTTGCTAAAAAAAAGATATTTTGTTCAACTCGTCGCCCAGAAAATTAAATCCTGGGTGCGCCACTGCATATAATTGACGCAGACCTACAAAGCGTATTTTTTAAATTTTCGGTTTAGGCTCGCATAAGAAAGTTGTAAAATGAACGGAGACGCGTTCATTTCTGGAAGTATGGAAGAAATGCTAATTCAGGGGTGTAGGAAGACGGTGTCCAGAGCAGTGAAGGACGAAGGACAGCTCAGAGTGCAAAGCGATCTGGGTTACCCGTTGCAAAACGGATTTTACGAGTCGGTTCGGGTTAGGGAGTTCTTTATGGTACTCGGGAGCGTGCAGGCGGAGGTGGCTCGTCCTCTACGGACCTTCGAGGGTCGAACAATCGAGTGGGCCGGGAACTACCTACTCGTTTACGGACTCTCACCTCCCCTACAGGCCCCCTCTCTTTCTCCCTCCTACGAGTCATAACCACAAGGAGTACAATGGGTGGAAACCACCGGCGGCTTTTCACCGGCACTTCTTCGTCCCGCCAATTAATTTCCGTGGCAGTGATCCCGGTCGAGGAGGCCACTCGAGGGCTGCCGATGGACCAGCACGAGTCTCCAAGTAGAATACCATTCTACAAGCAATTCCTAAGGGTTGCATGCTGGGCCCGCTTCTGTATCCTTTACACACTTCGGATTTACCTAAGCGTCGATCGGCGGCAAAGCTCGTCGAGCCTTTTATTACACTCGCCACAAGTCACTGAAATTTTCTTGAGATAGATTTGGAAACGGAACCAGGTCGTTTAGGATGTCCCGACATTGGAATCTTATCATTTTTATTAACTCTTTAATACCCAACCACAATAAGTTATAAAGGCATCGGTAATAAAACCTCGGTTTACAGAGTTCAGAGGTGGAGTTGTTTGTAATTCGCATTATTCGAGTGAAATTACGTATGATGATTAATTCCTGTTCAAGTCAATTCAGTGTTTTTATTAGGTGTACACGGAAGCCTTAGTCTTCTTTTCAGTTTTCGTATGCTACCAGTCCACGTTGAAGATGTTCTCTCAATTGTACCAAGTTGTGCTAAAGTATTACTTTAAAAAAGTAACAAATAAAGCAGTTACGGTAAATAATCGTTTTGTTGCATTTCCAACAACATTTCGTTTCTTTCCAACGAACTATAAAACTGCGTTAAAGTTTAAACGAAGTATTCCGCATCATTGACCGACCGTTCTTTCAGGTCCAAGGTGGAATATATCATCGGCGGCAGTGCACCGGAAGCCAAGGGGACCAAGCACGGTTAGGGGATGGCATCTATTCCAGGCGGAAAACGTCGAGGATTCTATGGAGTCTAGTCGGTGGAAAAATTGAAGAGCCTAGAATCTAGAGAGAGAGAGAGAAAGATAGAACCGTGCTAATTCGCGCGACAATGCTTCTTCCCGTTGCACACAAGCGCAGCGAGAGGCTCGGCGACGAAAGTTTATCGCGCGGCTCGCGAAAAACGACCTTTGGCTGGCCGCCAATCGCGGCACGATCTTCCGGGGGCTCATGGCCAATCACGGGGAACGCTCGCGTCGCGTCGCACGGACTTGCATAATTTATTATCGACGAACGTTTTCGCCGGCGCCGACGTCCGACACCGTCACCGTCACCAGAAATTCTAGCTCTGGCCGCGGCGAAACGAATGCTGACCTTGCATCGCGTGATCATCGTCATTCGACTCCGACTCCGGTTGTCGGACGATGATCCCGGCGACGCAAGGGCCCCCGGAAACTATCGGGTTACAGTAAACGCTCATTATCGGTCCAACGGTCGGTAATTATTTACTTTAGGGGCCTCCTCACCGATTTTTTGAAATATATTGTCAAGGTCATCATTCTGAACAACTTTTGCCTATACATGTTACCGCCGCTGAGCTTTAGTATCCGAGATATTCGCAAGAATATCGCACATAGGGCCAGGTTAACAATTTACGAGGACAAAAATATAAAACGAGACTTTATTCGATATTCTGGTTAGAAATACTTATAAGAGGACTACCAATTAATTATCTTCGGAAAAGTAGTTGCTTTCGTTACAACCACGCCATTCCATAATAGGCTTTGAAACAAGTCTTGACAGTATTAGTGATAGTTTTTTGCGGATATCTCGAAAACTAAAATCTAGCGGCGGTAGCATGTATAGGAAAAAGTTGTTCAGAATGATGATCCTGACAACATATTTCAAGATCGTCAAAATCGGTGAACGATTAGCATTGCGGATCTAAGTGAAGTTTCGAGAAATATCGATTCCGAAGAGTTAAATCCCGATTCGGGACCACCGTGGTTCGGCGCGGCGTTCACGGATCTCGTTGTCTGTGTCTCGTGGTGACGGTCGGTGATGGATGCACCGGCATTTACCAAAGTCGTGTCGCGGGAGACTCGCCTAGACGATAGAAGGATCAGGGGTAAAAAAGAAACTGGTGACTGTGGAGCAAGGACAAAGGAGCGAACTGCGACGGCCGACGACCACGACTACGTCGACGACGGTAACGGTAACGGTGACGACGACGAGAAAAGGGGGGTAGACACGCGAGATCCAAAGACGACTCGCGGCTCGCCGGGAAAAGGGGTAGGAGGGTTCGTAGAAAGAGAAATGGGGGTGAAAAAGGAAGAGAAAGACGCTCGCGGAATTCAGGACCGGGAAAAGGGATGAGAAAGCGCGAGGGAGGGTGCACTAGCAAAAGAGAAAGAAGGAAAACGTTGCTGAAGAGCGAAGGGGGTGCACCAGCGAGAAAGAAAGATGGAAAGAAAGATTCCAAAAGAAGGAAAGAAACGTTGCAAATGGGTAAAAGAGAGGGAAATTGCTGAAGAGCGAGGAGGGTGCACCACGGTGCATCAGCGAAAAAAAGAAAGAAAGAAAGATTCTAAAAGAAGGAAAGAAACGTTGCGAATGGGGAAAAGAGAGGGAGACGTTGCCGAAGAGCGAGGAGGGTGGCCTAGCGAAGAAGGAAGGAAAGATTCTAAAAGAAGGAAAGGAACGTTGCGAACGGGGAGAGAAGAGAGAAGAAAGGGGCCCGAAGAAGGAGAAAAAGAGGAAGAAGGAACCATTCGGGATTAGATCTCGGGGTGAGTGGGTAGGATTGGATTTGGCAGAGGCGGCGGTAGTCGGTGGTAGGTAGAAGGTGTAGAAGGAGGATAGGGGCGGCAGAGACTTTGGTTGGTGTCCGAGCGGTGGTGGGGTTCGGATGGGAAACGTAGAGCGAGGGAACACAGAGAAGGAGACCCAAGTGACAGAATAGAGGCGGCGGGTGTAGGTGAACTGGACAACCACCAGAACGATCTCCCTCTCTCTCTCTCTCTCTTTTCTACATGCTATCTCCTGTTTTCTCCCTCTTGCTCTCCCCCTCTCTCCTCCGCGCTCTCACTCTTTCTCTCGCCGGTATTTAAGGGAGAGTCGCGAGCGTAGCGCGCCAGTTACTACGGCCGATTGCCTCCACGAGGTGTTCGCCGGTGGAGCAAAACGCGCACACGGAAAAACCGCGCGGGATTTCTGTTCCCGCCTTCCCCGTGCCACGTGGACCACACGGACAGCCAGTTTTCGCGATACTTTTCGCGTAGAAAATCGCGGACTATCGCGACGCTTATCCTCTTCTTCTTTCTTCTCGTTCGTCGCGTCTCGTTGGGTCGTTTCGGAGGTGTCCGGAACCGAGTTTGACGGCTGAGAAACTTCGTTCTCGAGTTTGACAGCTGCGAGATTTCGTTTTTCGAGTTTGATTTTCCAACGGGTTTTACTCTGGCCGTGTTCTCTCCCCGGGTTTGTTTGTTCGACTGCAAGTGCGGGGACAGTTCTCGTGGTCACTCGAATATGAACGAATGCGCGCTCCCTGAACTCGGGGCTGAACGACGAGGTTCACGGATAAGCTTGCACCAGATTTATGGAAGAGCTTGAACCGCCCCGCCAGTGACTGGTTCAGGGTTTCGCACGCGGATGAGATGCTGATCGACGTGTTGCCGAGGTACTGTATTCTCATCTTTCGTAGCCCTAGGATAATTCATTCTTTAAGCGACGCACGGTGGTCCAAATCGGGAAATTTACTGACTTTTTGTTATAATTTTGAACCACAAGAGATATCGGGATGAAATTTGCACTAAAATTCATTTAAAGAATAGTCAATTTGAACTATAGATATATTAATATTTTTTTCATTTGTTAAAAAAAAATTGTTTAAATACAATCTTCCAAACCATTTTTTCTGTTTAACAGCGTTTTCATATTTATGTTTCACACACGCAATGTTTTATGAAATTGCTTCGTTTCTAAACTACGCGTATAGGTTTTATTTCTAATTCGTGCGAAAAAAAAGTTTTGTAGAAAGATAATTGATAAACCAGTTTGCGTCGATATCGATGAATAGTTGTTTGCTCGTCGTATCGCGAATTCTGTCGATTGATAATGCGATTCCCGAGTTTTGGTCTGCGGATATACAGTCGGGGACAAAATTAACTGGACGCGCTTTAAATCGTTCTTATTAAGCACAGATCAAAATGCGGGACAAATCGTGTCGTTTGCTTATCTTTTCTATGCAATTTCGATCAATGGTAATTACACACAGCGGCTCTTTATGCATTTATTACTTATGATTAGATCGCGAATCTTTTGCATTTATATGAAAGAAGAACAGATTTCTCCTGTATTAAAATCGTTAAAGGAAGAAGTAACGTTCGGTTTAGTTTCTGTTTCTTGCAACCGATACAATTTTATTTTTCGTAAACATCCGCAGTCTACTTATGAAAATGTTGAGAAAAGGCTAGAATACAAAATTCGATCGAATTTCGTGCGATTTTCATTTATTTCGGATCTACCGAGGCTGTTCCGATTAAAAACAGGAGTCCATTTCGTTCCACGTTCTTCGAATTCTTCCATAAAACTTGAAAAATGAATAAACATTCACAGTCTAGTAATGTATAATCGATTCTTTCTCGAGTCGTCTGGTTAATGATTTTTAAACGTCTGAAAATTACTTGTAAGTAATTGGTATTTGAAGGGTAGTCCAGTGTGAATTTTGTCCCCGACTGTATATCGTATATGTGCTAATTACGTAAGAGCCGAGGGGATATACGGAGGCGCGGCTTCTTTTTATCATGTCGATGAAAAGAAGATGATTAAGCGGCCGATGGCGGACTGCCAAACAGTGGCATGGCAGTGGCCCCGGCGAAAAGAAGACGTCCGCGGTTCTGGTATCGGCGTGCGGGACCCCTGTCGAACCCACGTCCCTTTAATTTCTTTAAATCGCTACAAAAATGCCGGGGAATTGATATCCGCGTTACAACCAGTCCGTCTGGCGATGCACACGATTCCGCATTGACGTATCGGATTCAAATTAGCACGGGTTTCCGATGAAATCCGCTAGACCGAATTGAAAATTCATTTCTACGCATATTTATTCGACGTTATTTTTACCACGCTAATCCTTTCTACCCTTACAGAGAAATTGAAGTCGTTCGGTCCATTCCTTAAAAAGTTATTCCGATTTAAAGTGCGCGTGATCAGTAGACTGCGGATCTTTATGCAAAATAAAAATTGTCTTCGCCGATCGCAAGCCACAGAAGGCGGTATAAATCTTTCTTTCTTTTTTACAAAACAGTGATAACAGTGATTCAACAAAACGGAATTACATCCATCGATTTTTGTCACAAATGCATCGAATTCGCAGTCTAACGATCAGTTACGCTTAGGGTTTCTGATTTCTCAATATTTTTAATTTCTCGAGAATTCTCTAGAATTTTCAATATAATAAAAGAATATTTGAAAACTTATGATATTTGTAATATGCAATTCGAGTCGACTAAAAATTCATTTCCGAAAACACGTTATAAAATATAAATGAGATTCGTAAGAATTTTCCTAGATTTCAATTTCTCGCGTAGACAATGATTCGACGAGATGAATATTGTGTGTCCAGGGAAGGAACGCGAATCGTTTGCACCCGGTGCCCGATGCTGCTGGGCCTGTTGGTGCTTCTGGTGTTGTCGGACGCTGGAGCTCTTGTTCGACGATCGGACTCTCTTCCCGTACAGTCGTACGGGAATTCCTCGGTGGAAACGTCCAGACACGGGACCAGCCGCGGTATTTCGGTCACCAGGATCCTCGAAGATGGCGAGCTCGAGCGTGTAATCCGTTGGCGCGGGATCTGCGCCAAGGAGACCGTCGTCAATTGGGGGTAAACAAACTTTTCCTCCCCTCCGAACCCCGAACCCTTCCGACATCCTTCATCCCCTTAACCGGACTTCGCTCTCCTCGGCTTTCCAACAACCAATGTCCTTTCAGCTACTGGCTCGATCTTTTGCAAAACTCTCCCACATCTCCTCGACTTCCCGATCTTCCGACCTACCTCTTATCTCTCCTTCCGTGCATAAAACGTTCTCGATATTTCAACTCTCTTAACTCCAACTCCGCATATTAGTCCAGTCGCCGGATACTTCTACCTGAAAAGTATTGCGAACTCGATGAAATTTTGACACGCGTCACTTAGGGGTACTCTGGGGTGTCGTATCCGAGTTTTCGACCTCGAAGACCCTGTGCTGACTCGGGGAGGGGGAAAAACCACGATTTTTAGTACCTTTTTTGGTTGCTCGCTTATTACTCGAAAACTATGGGTCCTAAGAACTTTTTGTTTTCATTTTTGGAAGGAGCATTCAATTTCCTTCGAATTTCACTGTTCGAATGTATTTTGTTCGGCCCAATAGGCAGCGAGAGACAGGCGTTGAAAATTAAGAAATGTTTCTCAAGATTACTTTTTGAGCCACGCATTGCGGCAGAAACAGATCTCACTTGAGACCCGAAATGCTCGATAAAAGAAAGGCTGTAACGTTTAAAAAATTGAAACCGTGTTCGAGGCATTGACACGCAGGGAAGAGAACTGCTACCGAGGAATTTATCCGAGAAAACTCGTGCTGCCGTTCGTTGACGTTAACAAGCCGTTGTCAGGGCTTCTTGATCAGGGATTTTGTTAGCGTCCGGTGTTTTTTCGGCGGCGCGCGGCGAGCACCAACAACGAGGCCCCTCGATCCTTTCCGTTAGAATAACATTTTCCCCGAGCAGAAGCAAATCTCCTTTGGCCGACCCTGCGGAGGAGTCGAGGAAGTCCAGCTTCCTACGAACGAAGCGTGAAAACAATGCCCGCCTTTCACCGTTGCCAATACAACGCGGGGAGGGTTGCGTTTAGCATCGGTTACACCTCTTTGAATAACGCCACGCCGCGCCACGGTGGAAAACTGGCGTCGCGACGCTACGATATATACGCGGATACGTCGTCGCTCGTGTCCCGTCTTTGTCAGCCTTTGTCGGAAAGCTCATAGAATAGCAGCTCGCGGTAAATCGACTCCGCTCACCTTGTTTCTTTCGAGCAAACCGAGGGGAGAAGGGACCGAACATCGACGACCATCGGTTTCCACGTTTCGCGACGTCGCACATAGGGGCAAATAATGAAATTACGACGACAAAAATAGAAATAACAATGTTCTGTAAACTAACGACAAATACCATCGTAACGTGCTCTAAGAAACGGTCCCCATTGTAGCGTAATTAACGTCTCCTCGTTTAGCAATGACAGAAGAAAAATAGTAATATTTAATATCTTGTTTAATTTTAACATTTCGTCCACATTAAATTGATAGTTTCACGTGTGCCATCGGTGGTACGAAACCTTCGTAAATATCTGTTGCAATGATAAATAATGATATTAAAACCAATAAACCGGATACTTCACCATTTCCGACGTAAAAAATTGTAGTTCGCGCGGAGACTTCCCAAGCTCGCTGCAACGCGAAACATATATACTCGTCGTGCAACATTTTTCAGCCGCGTCGCTTGAAATTTTCGGGTAACAGAATTTCGTCCAGATAACGGGCTTTTCAACGCACCGTGCGTCGCGACGCGACACGTCCTCCAACGAGTATTTCACGGGGGTGGGCCAGCCGAAGCGGTTTAGCGATTCGATTTTGCGGTCCGAGTCTCAGACCGCATCTGTGAATGCGATAAATTCGCTGATGAGCACTCGGTTCGGTCCTCTGAACAGTTCTTGCCGTTCAGAGCGCTAGAGCGAGCTGGCGAATCCTTCTGCGAAATACGCGGAACACTTTCTGAACGGTAACTACGCAATCGCTCGGTGGACGTTGAAAACGTGCTTTTAAACGGGTTGATTCTCATTGATTTCGACGATAAGAAATGTGCGACCCGGAGGGACGTCGGTGGTTCGACGGACCAGTTCGGTCAATGTAATCCTGGCGGTGATTATTCGACTATTCCGCGTGGGAAGGGGTTCGTTTTGATCGGCGGGAATCGAGGGGCTTGTTTTTCGTCGGAGGGGTTGGTCCCTCGCGGAAACTCGGATCGAAAAACAATTTATCACGGCCCAGGCGTGGACAGCGACCGCTGAGCCAACCGTGGTCTTAAGCCGAAAAGCGGCAAGCTAAGTAAGCAAGGATTAGGCGACGCGCGAGAATCCCGAGTCTCCGAGTCCTGAAGGACGCCACGCTCTGGCCCGGAGCGGCGACGCGAAGGTTCTAACTCATCTGCTGATGCTCTCACGAGGATACCAGAGAATTCCACGACCGCGAAACGTCACCTTGCACTTAAACGGAGAGGGGAAAGCTCTTTTCCTGTAACGAGAAAAGCACGAGTTGTCCGTTCTCATGATTCCGGGCCATGGGAGCATGGGGGATGATCAATTTTTGATCGGGTAACGGGTAAAGGACAGCCAGGTACTGCGCGACACAACGAGGAACAATTCGTCAAACCTTCCGATAGACGACTCTCTGTACCATGTACCGCAACACCACCTCTCCTAACCCCATCCTCTTAATTACACCTGAGAATCGAACGTTGGACAGGTTCCTGACCCTATTTCGATACATCTCTGTCACGATCGCACTGTTATCTCTGAACGCGTCCTGCGATTCCCTTGAAATTTTCTGTATTGGCTGTTCGACCACAAGCGGGAGAATATTTAAAAATTTGGAATATTTGAAAATTGGAGGGCTTAGAGATTTATGCATTGCAAAAAATATAGGCCTTCGAATTTCCAGATAATGCAAAATTTGATGATTCGCTTGTAACTTCAATGATTTTACAGTATGTGAAAATAGTAAATGGGTGAATTTTTACCCTGAGGAACGTGTAAATAAGTATATAACAACGATAAGTCGTAGAGACGTCGTAGAGACACTCAAAATCTAGAAATTGTACGCAACAAAATTGAAAAATAATTCAGACTGCAAAGGGCTAAAATTTAAAGCGTCCGGCATTATTCTTATTTTCTCGGCGCCTGTCCGCGTTTTACGAGTCGCGCGGATTCGGTATCGCCTCGACGCGAAATGCCATACTCGGGAGCAGCCCCGTAACAGCTCCGACCGTAAAACTTGCGTTTAACTTTCGTATCGAGGGATGGGGGCGATGGCGTTATCGGGATCGTGCGACAACAATGGAGGAGACAAAAAAATGGCGATTCGTAACTGGAAACGGGAATGGAGAGGGGTGGGAGAGGCGAGCACGGGGATCGGATCCAAAAAATCGGCGAGCGTGACGCGTGAGTAACGCGGGAGAAATTCACGGTAGATTGGCTGTGCACGCGTTGCTGGATGCGAGCAGTGATTAACGTGCACCTATGATTGATGCACCCCGCCTTATTTTCGACGCGCGGATAACCATCTTCCTCGGCGTCATTAAATTTGTTACGCGTTGCTGACGCCGTCGACGCTCGATCCTGTTGGATCGTTTCTCGGAACCTCGAGGATGATCGTGATGGTCGGTGACATCTTCTTCGTTGATTTGCGGTCAGCTCGATCGCGATCGATAGAGGTGCTGAGCTCTAACAACCTTTGCACTGACAGAATTCCCCTTTTTACAGATTTAATCCAATTGTCAGACCAAATTCATCTTTGTGCAAATGAAAAAGTTGTAAGCTGTTGTTCGTGTTGCGTCACCCGGTATATTCTTAATGTTGTTTACAAGTGGTTTGTTGTCGGTCTCGCCAGATCCGTCGCACAGACTGATATTTAGCCGATCTAGATGACCAAAATTTTGTATTGCTTAAAACTGATTTTTTTAGTATGTTTTATTTTTAAAAAAATTTATATATTATAAGGACTATCTGGCTCTCCCAATAACATGTTACTTTTCACCAGGGGGTAGTTCTAGGTAATTGACTTTTGGCCTACAAACTATTATACCAGAAATCTTAATAGAATCGGTAGGCTCTGTTTCTTACGATGCATATCCCCTCGATAGAGATACGGACGTAGCACTGAGGCAAGTCTGGCTGCAGGAGACCGGCAGAAAGTTGCAACTGATATACGAGGGTGGCACGCTGACCGACTGCGTCGACGAGGAGCTCGTCGACGGGGACGACAGCTCTTGCTCGTCGAGTACGCACTCCTGCAACGATTACGATCACGATCACGATGACGAGGCCTCGATCGAGGTGTTCGACGTCGACGAGAAGCACGAAGACACCTCGAGGATCCCGCAGGACCTCTCCTGGCTCTCGTCGACGTCCGAGCTGCGACATCGGTGCGCTCGCGTCAGGACCAGGCCGAGGAATCAACTCGTTCGACAACATCGTCGCAGGTAGACCCATCAACATCTAATTAACGGAAATCATATGAAATAATATTCGATTCGATACAATTTTACACTGTTACTTACTTTTCCCTAGCGCTTTCGACTACTGAAAAACCCTTTGTATTATCGAGAAATTCGAAGGCGCATATTTTTCGACGTATAAATCTCTAACCCCGCCAATTTTCAAATATTAGAAATTTTCAATATTTAATTCTCTAAGCCCTCCAATTTTCAAATATTCCAAATTTTTAATATTTAAATCTCTAGACCCTGGAGAATATCATGAAAAATAATCGAAATATCTTTGATGCTCGAGTTAGGGCGGAACGCGTAAGAATTTCCATGCAGAGAGGCAGAAGCTGACCGCGATATTTTCGTTGCAGGAAGTACGCGAAGCTGGAGAACGCGACCAGCAACAACAGCCGCAAGCAAAGAAGAGGCAAGAGTCGGTCCCGGAGGGACTTGTTGATGATTCCTGGGACGCAGTGGTGCGGCCGAGGCCATCGTGCCACCAAATACACGAATCTCGGTGGTTTTGGTACCGCGGACGCTTGTTGCCGTCGACACGACACCGCCTGTCCCTTCTTCATACCAGCTTTCGAGACGCGTTACGGCCTCTTCAACTGGGGCATTTCGAGCATGATGCACTGCGCCTGTGACGAACGGTACAAGGATCGATATTTTCCCTAAAATTACCATTCGGATCAAAATCGACTACACAGCACGAGCTGTAAAGAAATGTTTGGTCTTGGCTGCTATAAGCGTATTCTACATCCTCTGATCGATGAAGATCCGTAAAAAAAATATTCAAATTCATTGCTCGAGTAAAATAATTGAAATGCTCGTTTTTTTCTTCAGTTTCCGCACGTGTTTGAAAATGGCCGGGACCTCGTCGGCGAACTTCATCGGCAAGATCTTCTTTGACGTGCTGCGCACCAAGTGTTTCATCCTGAAGCCTCAAAAAGTGTGCGCGAAATGGTCCTGGATGGGCAAATGCCAGCGGCACGAGTACCGGAAGCAGGCTCACGTTCGCGACAATGTTCCTTATTAATCCGAACAAATAGAATCGAGCCTAAAACGATAAGAAGATTAAAAAGTGCGAGAGAGTGAAAGAAATAGAAATATATAGATAGAGAGAGAGAGAAAGAGAGAGAGAAAGAGAGAGAGAGATTGCGAATATTCTTCTTCTAGAGATGTCAATACCAATTCTCAGGGATGCAATATTTTATCGAGTATTTAACCGTGGCAAAGGATCATTGGGAATGATCGGTTTCTTATCGAGCGATCGTCGTCTGAGTTCACGAATGACAATACAATGGAGATGATAACTAGGAGACTCGCGAAACTGTAAAATCGTCGATTAAACTTCGCATTATTCTAGACGCCATTTTAACGCCTTGCCCTACGATTTATTTTACAATTTTACTGATTAAAACTTGTTCGTAGTTCGTAATTCTTTAAAGAAGGAGACAATTTGCATGAAAAGAAGAAAGGAAGTATACAATAATGGTACAATCGATATGGTATCATCATATAATCCTGCGTAGTTTTTGATTAATTAATCCATAAATAGATTTTGCTTTAAGCGTTGGAAAACCTTGTTCTCGATTCGCAAAAATTAATTCTAAAAAATTAGGTCGTTTGGTACAATTATAAATAAGTTATTCCATTTTAAAAAGTGTAAAAACGTAGAGTTTGGATATTGGATTTTGGTTTGTGCTCAGGGGCCCTTTTTGCTTGGGGCCCCGAGCATTTATCCAAGTTGCCCATAGGGTAATACGCCACTGTTCATTAGTCTTCGTTCAGAAAGCCCTGCAACTTGCAAATATTCAAATTTTTGAATAAATTAATCAAGTATTAGAAATTTTCAATATCAGATTCTTTAACACGAGTCGAACACGAGATATCGTAGGGCAAGTGAATAATGGCCAGATTTTCATTTCCAATCGATCATAAAAAGTTTCTCAATGTAAATCGTAAGGAACAGTTAACTAACAAACCTGGTATATCTAGCCGTAATTGTGTTACGCGTACACAGTGTCCAGATAATTGTATCGTATCAACGTTCGTAATTGTTTTCCATCCTAGAATTGAGTTTTCTCCGAACGAAAAGCGATCCGGTAATCGGACCGTTGATTAAACACTCGCGGAACGCGGCAGCAATAAAATCAGTTCGAAACGTTTCGAGATAGACAGGGTATCGTTTGTATATTAACTATTATACGCTAGCTGTGTAGTCGCTATCGTCCTAGAAGAGGCCAAATCAATTATCCTGTAGATAAAACAATATTGAAAACTATACATATCAAAGTAGCATAATTTTTCAAGCATGAGAAAACTAGAGGAGAATCGATGTTAAGGTGTAGACTAATTTATGATGCGGCAACGAGATTTTCTTTGATAAACGTTTCGTTGATTGCATTTCGTATTTCGGTATGTCTGTATTTATGTGCGAGTGTGAGTCAGGTGCTGTGTATGTATGAAATCGTTCACGCTATTCGAATGTTACGCCAATGTTCGTTTTAATTTAACGACGATTAGAAGAGCGAGTAGAAAAGTATACAGGCTGTCGCAAAAACGTTTTACTTCTTTAAAAGGAGTGATCTTTTCTATTGCGGAAATGTTCACCACTGCTACGTTAAGGAGTTTCTTTTTTTTATTGAGGAAATCCAGAGTTGGGTAAAATTTGGATTTAGATACAAATTTCGAATCAGGAATAATAGACAGAACCAAAGTATGCAGAGCGAGTGACCTGTACAAACTGGTAATAAAAGTATACCACTTTTTTCCCCTTTTTCGTTTTCCCGGAGAACATTTTTTCGATCCTTGAGGAATCACTCGTTTCAAGGAAGTAAAACATCCTTGGGACACATTGTAGAAAGAGGCGACAGGTATTTAATTATTAGACTGCGGATTTTGATGCAAAATAAACATTTCCTTCATCGATCGTAAGAAACTTAATTGTAATTATACGACAGATCTCTGTGCGTCCGTAGCTCGTAAAAAGCTGAAGAAATCGATAAATATTTAGTACAGTTCTAGATTATTCGTAAAGTAACAATTTTCTTTCACTTCTATTTCGCAAAATTCCTGTCAAAGTGTAAACTTGTATAAACATCGACAATCTAGTTATAATAAAGTCTTGTGAAGAATCGTGAAGACTTTCTTTGTTTTTCTTTCCTCTCGGTTTAGTTTCTATTCGAATTTGCCGCGTCTGTGGTCGCGCGGATTGTGGGCATGCGCGGCCAAAACAGTAACGTATCTACAATTATGCAGCAGAGCGGCCAGAGACCTGACGTCCTGAGGTGGTAATATTGGCAGCAGTCTACCGGTGTTATTGTTCTCATAATTTTCGAATTTTCGAACAATATTTTGCTCGATTTATCATATAAATATTTCATATGTATACATTAATAAATTTTTTAAAGTCTACGGGGTGCTGAAACTACCCGATTTCATCGAAAAGGTTACGTTACTGAGACTGAATAAATATTGGGGCTTCAATCGGAACACTACAACAGTGTTTGGATCCGGCGCACCGATTCGCACGTGATGGCCACCAGATGGCGGCGTCTTCAGCCTCAGTAACAGAAAAATGGGGTACCTGGAGTGCCCCGCAGAATTTTACAAAATTATTAGTATATAGATATGAAAAGGCAATCTACCCTTGAGACGTCAACAAGTAGATACGCTACTGTTCTGGCCGCGCATGTGCGAGAAAAAGCTGGCTCAATCGGAACACTGACTTTTTTTTTTTTTTTTTAGTGTGAGGGAAATGCTTTTACGCATACCCCGTACCCCCTGGGAGAGATACGAGGTTATGTGAGGCTACGTGGCCAGAAGGGCTCACAATACCCACTAAAAACCTCACGACAACCTTCCCTAAACTATTCGGGGGCGGCTGGGATCTCCAAAGAACACAACCAGCCATCCCCCTTCGCCCTTGGCCCTGTGTGGGGCCTCGTCCCGGGGGGGAGAGAAGCTCCCCCCAGCAATACCTACGCTATCAGGGTGTAAGCAGGTTGCCCACTTACACCCCCCTTCACTGGGCCGTTCGGTGGGCTTCGCGAGTCTCCGGCTCGCTCCGCCCAACGATCCCCGGTGACTCCGTTCCTCGCTCGAGGAGCCCTTCCGCGCGACAAGGAGGGACGAAGGCGCGCACCCCGCCCGCGTTCGCCCCTCCCCCACTCCCACCCCCTCCCACCGACCCAACGATCTTTACGTCCCCCCGGAGGGACAGAGGAAAGGGGGCGGGAATAGTCCCCCCATAAAAGAGCAACCGCTCTGGGATACCTCTTCGGGGGAGGTGGGAAGGACTTAAGGAGTCCCGCCTCCCCCGGTCCGTCGCATGCCCCGTAGCGTGGGGCGGGCCGCTCGGCGGGGACGCCTCGCCAGAGCAATCCCTCTCTCGGAGAGGGGGTCGGCCTCCCTCTCCCTTTCTGCCACCTCCTTCCGCTGCATCACCTCCTCGCAGAAGGAGTGACTGCAAGCGCCTGTGATATTCAGCGGTTTAAGTGGGCGCAGGTGGGCACAGGGATAACGTGGGACTTATAGTGATCCGAAATACCACAACGCTAAAAGTTCCATCACTAGTATAATAGTGCTGATAATTCCTTTTATGTCCATGTATGTACATGCGTTATAATATAACTTACACACATTCACGATACCAACATATGTATGAAAATAAAATGAATAAATAAAGACAATGTCATAAAGAACCGTATTTATTTTGGTCCACCTATTCTTCCCGAATTACTGACTTGACGCTGAGTTGTACTACTGAATTTTCGACCTCCTGACTTGTCTTTAAGTTGTACTACTGAATTTTCGACCTCCTGACTTGTCTTTAAGCTGTACTACTGAATTTTCGAAATTTTTCGAGCGTCTAACTTGTCGTTGATTTGTACTATTTAATTTTGGGCACCTCCTTCGACATCGTGTTCTCTTAATACAAAGTTCAATTTTCGAGGTTTTCGAAAATTTTCGCCAATTTTCGAGCGTCTGACTTGTCGTTGATTTGTACTACTGAATTTAGAATACCTCCTTCGACATCATGTTCTCCTAATACAAAGTTCAATTTTCGAGGTTTTAGAACATTTTCGCCAATTTTCGAGCGTCTGACTTGCCGTTGAGTTGTACTACTGAATTTAGAATACCTTCCTTTGATATTTTGTTCAGAGGTAATGGGACATTACAAAATGTTACGGAAGGTAAAAGATTTTAAATAATAGTGGATATTAATTTACACTCTACTATGCAAAGTTAACGCAAATTGTAAATGTGCAGCCATTAGCTCGACATTATCCTTTATTCGTAAGAATATTGGAAGTTCTTACGAATAAAGGATAATGTCGATTGCCCAGGTCTCACCACGAGGAGGTTGCTGCACGAGAGACCCGGAAAGGGAGTCAGAACGAATGCAATATTCCTTCTGGCTCCCTTTCTTACAACGACGGACTAACATACTAACTCATGGAGGTACGACGAGTAATTATCGCGGAGCAAAGGGTGTGAATCGGAGAAGAAGTCTCCGATTCACGGGGACCAAAGGCGAATCAGGCAGAAGGCTCTGATTCTTTCAAAGAGAACAATTAGGGTAATAACGCGATGGTCGAGAGGAGTTCGACACCGATACCAACAACTCCAACCACCTGCCGCCAGAGACGGACATGGATGGAAAATTTTTACGGGAGCGTGGTAAAGAGCGAATCAACGCGTCTCGACCCCCCCATTAAAACAATCTACCGAGAACTCCCGTACCAATTAATCTGGTACACACTACGTACGAGCAAAACATCCGACACAGTTGAGGACTGTGTCGGAGTAAAACACTAAGAAACGAGCAAAGTGAAGTTTTTCGATAATTACTCGACGTATTTACAACGGCGATACAATATCTTAAAAACTTAGTGACTAACGCAACTTAACTATACGCCGCAGTCTTCTGGTCTGCAATCTGCCTGGTCTGTCCTCTTCTTGGTGTAATCTAGCTGAAACAGACTAATAATAATCAGACACAAAACATAATTCCGCACACGAGTGCAAACCTAACACCCGCTCACGAGAGCAATTCTAAGATCCGTTCATGAGAATCAAACCAAGACCACACAAGAGTGCGAATACACAAAATCAACGGAACAACACAAAATTCCAAACTAGCGTGCAAATTCAAGTAGAGCGACAAAATAAAACAAGACTCAGCACAAGAGTGCAAACCTGGTACTCGCTTAGAAGAGCAAACCAGAAACCAACTCATGAGAACCAACCTAACCTCGTACACGAGAGCGATCTGACCTATTGGCGATTCGGGTAGCCCCGGGGACGCCAGTCCCCGTACCCACTCACGGCCCCACACGTGAGTGAGCCCCTGAGGGACCTCCGATCGAAGGAACACCAATTTCGAACAAGATGTGAAAATTTTTCAAAGAGAATCTTGTGAAAGTATCTATTTGAACACTTGGAAAATTAGAAATAGTAATTGTCATGTTCGCTGACTCACCATGTACTTCGAAGTAACAAACCGAAGATGGGCCAAGGGTAAACGAAGCCAGCATCGATGTACCGATGGCCAAATGCAACCTAGCTGAAAATAATGTCAAATTCAAACAATTATCCACAAATTGTAAATGTGCAGCCATTAGCTCGACATTATCCTTTATTCGTAAGATACTGAAAGATCTTACGAATAGAAGATAATGCCGATTGCCCAGGTCTCACCACGAGGAGGTTGCTGCACGAGAGACCCGGAAAGGGAGTCAGAACGAATGCGATATTCCTTCTGGCTCCCTTTCTTACAACGACGGACTAACATACTAACTTATGGAGGTACGACGAGTAATTATTGCGGAGCAAAGGGTGTGAATCGGAGAAGAAGTCTCCGATTCACGGGGACCAAAGGCGAATCAGGCTGAAGGCACTGATTCTTTCAGAGAGAACAACTAGGGTAACGCGACGGTCGAGAGGAGTTCGACACCGATACCAACAACTCCAACCACCTGCCGCCAGAGACGGACATGGATGGAAAATTTTTACGGGAGCGTGGTAAAGAGCGAATCAACGCGTCTCGACCCCCCCATTAAAACAATCTACCGAGAACTCCCGTACCAATTAATCTGGTACACACTACGTACGAGCAAAGCATCCGACATAGTAGATGACTATGTCGTAGTCAAAACTAAAACGAACAAAGTGAAGCTTAGGCGATAATTACTCGACGTATTTACAACGACGATACATCTAAATATCTTAGTAACTAACGCAACTTAACTATACGACGCAGTCTTCCGGTCTTCAGTCTTCGTGGTGTGTCCTCTTCTTGGTCTGTTCTAACTGAAACAGACTAATAGTAATTAGACACAAAACATAATCCCGCACACGAGTGCAAACCTAACACCAGTTCAATAGATCAATCCTAAAACCAACTCATGAGAGCCAAACTAAACATCCACGCGAGTGCGAGTCTAACCAGCTCACGAGAGCAGACCTAACACACGCTCACGAGAGCAAATTTAAGATCACTTCAAGACAACCAAACTAACCCCGAATAAAAGTACGACCTAATCTATAGGCGATTCGGGTAGCCCCAGGGACGCCAGTCCCCGTACTCACTCAAGGCCCCACCCGTGAGTGAGCCCCTGAGGGACCTCCGATCGGAGGAATGCCAATTTCGAACAAGATGTGAAAATTTTTCAAAGAGAATCTTGTGAAAGTATCTATTTGAACACTTGGAAAATTAGAAATAGTAATTGTCATGTTAGCTGACTCACCATGTACTTCGAAGTAACAAACCGAAGATGGGCCAAGGGTAAACGAAGCCAGCAGCGATGTACCGATGGCCGGATGCAACCTAGCTGAAAGTAAAGTAAAATTCAAAGAATTATCCACAAATTGTAAATGTGCAGCCATTAGCTCGACATTATCCTTTATTCGTAAGAATATTGGAAGTTCTTCCGAATAAAGGATAATGCCGATTGCCCAGGTCTCACCACGAGGAGGTTGCTGCACGAGAGACCCGGAAAGGGAGTCAGAACGAATGCGATATTCCTTCTGGCTCCCTTTCTTACAACGACGGACTAACATACTAACTTATGCAGGTACGACGAGTAATTATCGCAAAGTAAAAGGTGTGAATCGGAGAAGAAGTCTCCGATCCACGGAGACCAAAGGCGAATCAGGCAGAAGGCTCTGATTCTTTCAAAGAGAACAACGAAAGAGAAAAGGTAATAACGCGATGGTCGAGAGGAGTTCGACACCGATACCAACAACTCCAACCACCTGCCGCCAGAGACGGACATGGATGGGAAAATTTTACGGGAGCGTGGTAAAGAGCGAATCAACGCGTCTCGACCCCCCCATTAAAACAATTTATCGCGAACTCCCGTACCAATCAATCTGGCACATACTACGTACGAGCAGAGCATCCGACATAGTTGAAGACTATGTCGGAGTAAAACACTAAAGAAACGAGCAAAGTGATGTTAAGGCGATAATTACTCGACGTATTTACAACGACGATACAACATCTTAGAAACTTAGTGACTAACGCAACTTAATTATACGTCGCAGTCTTCTGGTCTTCAGTCTTCGTGGTGTGTCCTCTTCTTGGTGTATTCTATCTGAAACAGACTAATAATAATTAAACACAAAACATAATCCCGCACACGAGTGCAAACCTAAACCCGCTCGCGGGAGCAAACGTAACACCGATGTACGAGAACCAAATCAATCAAATCAAATCCCACACACGAGTGAGAATCTAACTAGCTCGCGAGAGCCAAAGTGATCCCGCACACGAGTGCAAAGCTAACATCGGTTCAAGAGAACCGAACTAACCCCGAACATAAGTGCAACATGATCAACTATAGGCGACTCGGGTAGCCCCGGGGTCGCGAGTCCCCGTACTCGCTCACGGCCCAACCCGTGAGCGAGCCCCTGAGGGATCTCCGATCGGAGGAATACGAATTTCAAACCAAATCCAGGAATTAGATATCTCAACAACAGAAGCAGGCGAAAGAACACAAGCCCAACTTGAATCTAGTTAAAAGTGGACGCAACGGCACCCTCACGGCCTCATCCGTGAGTGATTTTGTATCGGAATATTTTCAGAACTCCGAAAACCTTCTTTTTCGATGGATATTCCAAGTAGAATATTCTAAATAATAAATGATGGTGATAGTTGAGCGAAGGTGGACACCATCCGTGAGCGATGTTAACACGGAACCAATTGAATGGCCGGTCTTATGTTTTCAATTTTGTAATTATTGAAATTATGGTTTCACTTGCATGGCAAATGATTCGATAAATTTCTACATCGAAGAACGTATCGCAATAAAAATTGCACGACACCGAAATAAATATTTAAATATTTAAATATTATAATATTATAAATTTCGATTTGATTTACGCTTAATCTACTGAGCATCGAAAGCGATTAAAATGCTTTAACTTATGAGAAAGACAAGGTGTTAATATTTAAATATTTATTATTAAATATTATTAAATATTATTAAATATTAAATATTATTAAATATTATTAAATATTATTAAATATTAAATATTTAAAAATTTAAATATTTAAATATTTAAATATTTAAATATTTGAATATTTAAATATTTGAATATTTGAATATTTAAATATTTGAATATTTGAATATTTGAATATTTGAATATTTAAATATTTGAATATTTGAATATTTAAATATTTGAATATTTGAATATTTAAATATTTGAATATTTGAATATTTAAATATTTAAATATTTAATAATAAATATTTAAATATTAACACCTTGTCTTTCTCATAAGTTAAAGCATTTTAATCGCTTTCGATGCTCAGTAGATTAAGCGTAAATCAAATCGAAATCAGAAATACAAATTAATGAAACACTGAAGAGTTTCTTCTTCGATGGAAATTCCAATTAAAATAGTAGAAATAAAAATTGATAGTAGTTGAACGTGGACGAAGGTAAACGAAGCAAGTATTAAGGAATATTCGAATTAATACTTACTGGAGCACCCCTGGTGCCGCACACCACCGCACACCGTGCGCTTCCTCCGACTCCGCCGCGAAGACTGACTGACTGACTGAGTAAGCGCTCGCGCGAGGCCTCTCTCCCCACTCCGTCAGCTATCGACTGACTTCGATCGCAGAGTTAATAATTATTGATAAATTTGTTATTTCTGGTTGTTCAATGTTTATAACAATTCCTTTCGCCAACGATGTCCACAACCACTCCCTTGACCATCTTACCGTCTAATTTTTTTGTCAAAATAGGCGATAGATTCCGAGATATATAATGACTTTTAAAACATGAACATTCGCACGCATTAATTTATTCGATTCAATTCACAGAGAAATTTATTATTTCTGGCTGTTCAATGTTTATAACAATTCCTTTTGCTAACGATGTTAACCAGCACTCCCTTGACCATCTTACCATCAAAATTTTTTGTAAAAATAAGCACTAGAATTCGAGATATAGAATAACTTTTAAAGAATTATAAGTGAATTTATATAGAATTCATAGATAAATTTATTGATTCTAGCTGTTCAATGTTTTTAATAATCCTTTTGCCATTTTAATTTTACAGTGAAGTCTTGATGTAACTCTTATAAGAGTAGTAAAGAGTAAGTAAAGTCAGATCTAAAAAAGACATAAAACCGACATCTTTGAGACGATGTGTGCTATCTGGGTTTGATTTATAGAGAAACAAATTCTAGTGAATTCTTAATTGAAAACCCTAAATAAATTGTCTTATAATAATAATAATTTGTTATATATGTACTTATATTAAAAAATTCTGCGGGGTGCTCAAGGTACCCGAATTTGAACGCTACTGAGGCCGTTTGAAAACTGGAAAACATTTACATCGAACTGAATCCTGAAGACATGTGATTAATCGCTGCGTCGTGATAAACATTGAACGATTGCGTATCTCGTTTTAAGCGTTAAACATTCTACGTTACGGATGTTTGCTGTCAAATATTAAATGCTGCCAGGTAAAACTGAATAGTAAATGCTGTTTCAAAAGTGTCTCGCGATCGAACATAGAGATGCTTGAAAATGAAGCGAAGTCGAAGCAGGGAAAGATCTCTTGCCCGCGGGAACAGTTGGATTTGGGAATCACTCTAAAAGGAGGACAGAGTTTTAGGTGAATCATTCACCATTTCGAAATTTCTTTTATCTATATAACATAACCAAATTAGACCAGATTTTCTTGAGTGCCCATGTTACGCTCTTTTTTCTCTTCTTCCTCTCAAGTTCTCAAATCATGTTTTCATATTTCTATCTTACGTTTCTATCTATAGATTTACTTATTGACATTAAAAGACTTAGACATAAGATTGCATCTTCTGCTTTTCAACGTCGAATAATCAAATACAATACATTTTAGATGGGTTGCAGAGAACGACGGGTACAGAGGAGTGTTCGACGGATGCGTCTGGATGCTCAAGCAAGACGACACACATTTGTTTTACGTTGTCCAAGGTCCGCTAGACGACTCCAAAAATTACAATGATATTTTACATCGATACTTTCGACTAGACGTGTCATTACCAGTCCTCTGCAAAGAATGGTGCGCGACAGATGAACATTTTCAGAAGTCGCTGGATAAAGTAAACGGCGTGAGAATATTGAATCAAGAAGTTGTAGAAACCGTCTTCTCCTTTATATGTAGCTCGAATAACAATATACAAAGGTATACGCAACTTATTATCGCAAGGGATGTACGAATGAAACTAATACGTAATCTTTCTAGGATATCGACGATGGTAGAAAAATTATGTTCCACATTTGGCGAGAGAATCTGTTCGATCGAGGGTAAAGATTACTATAGTTTTCCATCCATAGAGGCACTAGCGAATCGAGCTACCGAAGAACAATTGAAGAACGAGAAATTCGGATACCGTTCGAAATTTATAACGAATACTGCAAAATCTTTAATGGAATTCGGTGGGAGAGATTGGCTCCTCGGTTTACATAAAGATAATAATGTATCTTATAGTAAAGCTAAGGAACAATTAATTGTTCTTCCCGGAGTTGGCCCAAAAGTTGCGGATTGTATATGTTTAATGTCTTTGGGGCATTTAGAAGCTGTCCCCGTAGATGTACATATACAAAAGATTGCGATGGCGACTTATTTCTCGAGAAATAAGGGAAAAATTAGCAACGACGAAGTGGGCAATCGTTTGCGCAAATTATGGGGCCCATACGCCGGGTGGGCGCAGGCTGTAATATTCTGCGTAGAGTTGAATGCGGAACGTAAAGTGCCTTCAAAACGTAACATACAAGAGCTTGGTCTAGCACGTGAAACGCATCCGAAGAAAGCAGATCGAAGGAGAAAGAATTGCTCATAGTACAATTAATGTTCAACTTGAATAATTTCAACTTGAATAATTGCAACTTGAATAAGCCCGTTTACAGTATTTCCATGTATATAGTCGAAACATATTAAACTTCCTCGATTAAAGCTCCCTCTTCTTTTTTCCACCTATACCCACCAAGGCAAAATCGAAATCGTCGAAGATCATGTATTCCCTGAGAAACTTCAGATTGTCATCCCCGTCGTCGTCGTCATTGTCTGAAAGAAAAAATTACAGTTATTCGTCACAGAATTCGTACCAGAACAGCTTATATAATTCAAAATATCGACTTGTACAAAAAGGAGAATATGATCTATAAAAGGAATAATTTGGATTGTAAAACCTGTATCAATAGCCAAATGATTTGCTTACTTAACTTCGGTTTCAATATCCTTGCAAATATGCTCTGCGATAGGTACCGCAATCCAGGGATCGTTTCGAATAAAAGCTTTCTTTGAGATGGTTTTAACAAAGATAAACATTCCATCTGTAACGATGCGGGTACAGAACTGCAATGAGATAGTCTCATCTTACTCTCCGCAGCTGTAGAGCACACCATGGGGTATAACATTGTGTTCCTTAATCCGTAGAAAGCGATACCTAGAACATGCTATCACAGTAATAGCGATTATAATAGTCAGTAATCATTGAATCTCAAAGCACGTACATACCAAGGGATTTTCTATTCAGGAAAAACTCTAAGGTACCCTTCCACGTGTTCAAGTATACCCCGACTAAGCTGCCCTGACCAAAGCTGCAGCCGTATTTCTTCTTTCTACCACCGTACTGTATGTACCCTTGATAAGAAAAGCCAAAAGACTCCTGATCCATCCCAAGAAATGAATAAAATAGTATCTTTTTACTCTTCATATTTACTTTACTCGTACCAACACCAACCATCTGAAAGTGAGAATAAAAGAAATGTCTTCCAAGCATCGTTGAAAATGTCGAAGGTCTGTGAAACATGCTTACAAGATCCGTTCCATAGGGAGGAGTGAGTATTTTAACTTCCCAATAATGATGTCTCCCTTTTTCCAACAATTTAGTTCCTCTGACTGCAGCTGTACCTGTACTGTACCCATTGTGAAACAGAACGGTTAAATTTCCTTCTGATAAAACAACAGGAGGCATTGCGTGATCTTTGTCCCACTCCCACTCGAACTCTGCATGTAAACAACAATTATATTTTACAATAAAGCTTGTAACTTTTGATCGATGCATGTTGCACGACCGTAGGATGCTAATAGAAACAAGAAAGCTTAGCGTTAATGAGAATGTAATAGTTGCAGAGTGAATGTTGCAATTGTAATCGTTCATTAATGTGCTATCTTGATTGAAAACAACAAAGTAGAATGCCTTTTACCATTGTCTTCTCCGCAACGACAGTTCACAGAACTACAGTCACAAAATCTTGGGTGATTAACGGTTTGAGCTTGCAACCATTGAGGAAGTTCAATATTCATGACGATACTTGCTCCCAGCTGTTTCACAATGAATTATCACGTACTCTGATTTACAATGTTGGTCATTTCGGTTATTCGTTTGTAACACGAACTTTATAAAATCTAGAAAATATAATTTATTAACCTTCAAATATTTAAATTAAACGGAGTTTCATTACCGCTTTGGTCGAAGCTATTTCTGATCACCCACCAAATTGTGTGGGAACGTTCTTAAAGAATGTTATTATTTTACAATAAAAACAAATAAATATTAATAAACAAGTAATCAAAACTATTTACATCGATAGAAATTTACGTTATCAACATTATCTATTTACATCTACCACATTACTCCCCCCCGAGTTTTCAAATCTGTAGAAAATCTATGACAACTTTTTTCAAATTGTCTTTTTTTAAATTAATAAATTAAAAACACGATTATTTTATCTACCAGATAACGGATGTGGGCAAATTGCTATAGTCTATCTTTTTTTGTCAGATGTCCTATGCACATCCTATACTTATAGGGCACTATAGATATATCGACTACTTATTATTTAGACGCGATATGCTATCGACTATTTAGTCGATAGTTTTCAGTCGTAGTCGTAGGTGCTCATCACTAACAGATCTATAAGTAATAATCTAAGGATCAACCAATAGCAAGCGTGCATAAATGAATTCCATGAAAAGAGGGCATTCATTAAAAACGCATAGGAAAGAAAGAGACAGCTCGCTGTTTAAAGCACCGCTATTGGCCGACTTTAATCGCAAATATCTCGGAAAACTAGGTCGTTAGACTAAAATCGTGATTCTACGTTTTCGTGTTAGATCGACTCCTAGAATCGTTTGGCGAAACGATCTACCATGCGTAACGAAACCACCCTTATCGTATTCCATGCGAAGTTGTCCCGTATTGGCGAAACAGGGTTGGCGAACTACACATTTAGCGGGGTTTTCCTTCGATGGCGGCGTTGTTGCTCTGTGTGGACCCCTACGGAGCTGGCTACGGGGCAGTCAAATGTCTCGTAAAGGAGCTCCCTCCGTCTGCAAGTCAAAACAAATCCCTCGAATATTTCGTAATCGGCGTGGCTTGTGTTCGGCACGCGGTGGTTGGCCTCACGGCGAGGTCGGCGTCGCTGGTGTTTCGTCGATAGGTTACGGTGACTTCAGTCTTCTGGTTGCGCCGGACGAGGACAAAAGAGAGGAGGAGGAGAGATCGGCGGCGAATAATAAAAAAGGAAAACACAAAGAATCAAGAGAGGACGAGGACGACGAGGAGGAAGAAGCGTCTTCGACGGCTGTTCGTTTCCGTGAAAAGGTTTGGATAATCGAGAGCAACCAGATCGTCGGGGATCATTCAATTGTCGCCGAACCGCCGTCGATCGGTAAAACCGCCGATGTCGAGACTGTAGCCGACATCGAGAAATGGTTGAAAACGCGCACGGAGTCCGTGTCGAGCATGGATCTCGACGCGATCAAGCCCGGGGTCGAGGAGGGCGTCGACCGGTACCTGGGCGAGGAACTGCAGCACGCTTTTCTGGGAAAGGACCCTGACGGCTTGTCCATCGACATCGACCTGTCTGACAAGAAGCTAAACCTCGCTTACGATCCGTTGCTGCAGGAACTCCAGAACGAGAAGTTGCTCGACGCCTGCGAGAAAGATGGTTTCATCTTACCAGAGTTTCAGTTGGACCATCTGGATCCACTGGCGCTCTCTCCGGACGACATGATGGTGGCTGGAGAGATTCTCCCTTCAACCAGCACTCAGCCAACTCTTGTCCCCAATGGAGACGTCGGAGAGATCTGCTCCGAACCAGAACAGAATCCTCTGATCAGGAAGAGTATCATCTTAGACAACCGAGAGTCCCATAAGTCTGCGATCGTAGTTGACGATACAGGCATCGTAGAGACCGTTCACAAAGAGAGCTGTGTTAACAGAAAAGAATCGGAGCTAATGGATGGTACAAATTTGTATATAGAGGATCTGGAGGTAGAGAACGCGGTGCACGAACTACAGAGCGAGAAGTTGGAGGACCAGAATGCTGTAATAGATCGATCGAAGAGTAAAACTAAAGTCAAACTGGAACCTAGGATCATTAAGAGACGCAGGAGGATATCTGGGACTGAGAAGAAGTTGGAGAGCGAGATTAAAATCTCTGGGGAGGATTTCATAGATACCGAGGATGGTGTAATGGCTGTCGTGGCTATTTCTACCGATAAGATCTCGAATATGACGCAGATCGTGATTAATACTGGAACAGAGGAGCAGATTTACCAGGGAAAGACATCGGAGTTGATCGAAGCTACTGGGAATTTTCCAAAATTGCCAAAGCTGGATTCTTCGGCTTCCTGGAGCAATGCTGTGGAGCAGAATGATAATCCTAACAACCACGAGATGGTAATATCCAACGCGCTGGAGGAACTGGGTATAACCGATGATAACTTACAACCAGTGTCGGTCACCGAGCATGGGAAAGTGTGGGCTTGTCCACGGGATGATTGTTGTAGACAATTTAGCAAGCTTTATGCCTTGAAGGGCCATTTGTTAGCTCACTACGGAGTGAGACCGTTCAAGGTAGATGCGATATTTTTTATATTATACATATGTTTATATATATTTATGTTTGTTTCAAATGCTAGATAAACTTGCGTATCTTCGCAGTCTTTCCTAATGAATTTTATCATTTCAGTGCGACTTCGAGGGCTGCGCTTGGGCCTTTTACTCTGAGTTCAAGCTGAAGCGGCACAAGGAGACGCACCTGAAGCGCAAGGACTACGTGTGCGAGGTGGAGGGTTGCAACCGTCGCTTTACAACGATTTACAACTTATGGAGCCACGCGAAGCTGCATAGTCGACCAAACAGGATAGTATGCCAGGTCCCGGACTGCCAGGAGAAGTTTCAAACGAAACGGGCCCTGGAGCTGCACATGAAGTCCCACGACCAGAGTCACGCGCCGTACGTCTGCAAGCACGAAGGCTGTGGGAAGCGGTACTACAGCAGCAACGCGTTGACCTCGCACCAGAGATGCCATAGTTACAAGGAGGTGGACGTGAAATGCTCGTGGCCAGGCTGCGGGAAGGTGTTCGACAAGCCGTGCAGGCTGAAGGCGCACACGCGTTCCCACACCGGCTGTAAGCCTTATCTGTGCACGTTTCAGGGCTGCCAGTGGGCCTTTTCATCGTCCAGCAAGCTGAAGAGGCATCAGAAGAAGCACACGAACGAGCGAAAGTTCGTGTGCGACGTCCCCTCGTGCGGAAAAGCTTTCATGAGGTCCGAACACCTCAAGGAGCACAGACTGACCCACAAGGAGGGCAGATACTTCCAGTGCTTCCTGTGCAACGCGAAGTTCTCCGCCAAGAGCAGCTTGTACGTCCACATCAAGAAGCATCAGGTCAAAGAGGAGACCGACGGCGTTCCACGGGACACCATGAACGGACAGAAGCGCGGCAAGCTCAAGGACACGCAGTGCTCCAGAGTGAACCCGGTGGTGAAGTCGAGGAGGAAATCCTCGACAGAACTGAACGCGGCTACAGCTAGTATAAACCCTACCACCGGTGAGAACCTCGAGCTAGTCGACGACGGTTCGACGAACAACAACGAGAATAGGATCAAGGTCGAGTCAGTACCTCGGCAGGATCAGCCGAAGACTCTATACCACTGTCCGGTGGAGACCTGCACGAGGTCGTACACCACGAAAGCCACGCTGAGGGCGCACATGTTGAAAGTTCATGGGACCCCAGTCGAAGAATGTGATAAATCGTCGAACGCCGTGGCCGGGAGCCCGGTCTGCAACATGGATTACATTCTATACACCGCACCCTCGGAGCCCACGGATCAAATGATCATGGTCGCACCCTGCGACGCAGTGATCCTCGGCGCAGCATCTGGCGAAGCAGATCGCTCTCTACCGGAACCGGAACCACCGCCTCTCGCCACGACGACGAAGACTGTCGCCGAGCCGTCCGTAAACGTTGCAAGCCAGTTGGCCCAACAAGTGAGAAAGGACCAGGGCTCGGCGAGGACTGACTTAACGTTTTCGGACGTGTGGAAGCTGAAGACGAACGGCGCTGTCTTGGACTCCGTGGTCGGAGCGTCCGACGTCGTATTGGGCGCCAGTGATTTCGAGGAAGGCCTGTTGCTCACAGAGGAACTGCCTTCCATGTATTATCAGGACGACGTGGTAGGCACGGAGTACCAAGTACTGCTACTCGACTCGGTGCCGCCTGAAAGTACTATAAACCTCCGGGGACTCGAATAAAAATGGACACGACACCCCTAGTGTCCCTCGTCCGGCTGTAGATCCACGCGCCGGAAACCGATCATTGTTATTTTTTAACGTAGGATATAAGTTTTAATATGGTCTGTGATCGAAAGGCTCGTTTATTAGCCTTTTACTATTCATTTATACAGCAGTCCATAATTGCTTCAAATCGTTATTTTATTAATAAATCGTTGCTATTTTTCCAGAATGTTTGTCCACTGTTCCTCTACTGTATATAGTGCTCCTGAAACCTTGTGTATATATACAGTAAACGGTGCCGTAAACCGAGGAGAGAAAGAGAAGAAACGAAGTCTCGATACATTTTGTAAATAGTTTTACAATGCTTGTACATTCGGAACGCATTCATATAAATCTTCGCTTGATTCGAGTTTATCCATTTTTGTATTCGTCACAATGGGATTTATTGTTATAGAAATGGAGTTTTTTCGAAATGTTTTTATAACATTAATATAAAATGCGATGAGTAAAAAAAAATAACACGATGGACTGAAATTAAATGTTTCCATACCTATAAACGCATATACGATACCACAGCGTGCAACGGAAAACATTATCGATCTTAATACATTACTACTTGTTCATTTATAACGGATCACTCTTCCGCATTGATCGTTAAAATTTACGCTAATGGGAACTATGAACCACAGTGCCTTATCCACGTTCTCTGGCTGCCTAGAATACGCACCGCTCGCTCTCCGATTCGTATCCTCCCGCGTTGTTTTTATTTCTCGTGTCGCGTTGCCCGCAACGTTTTAATTCGAATGAGAACCGTTATCGCGCGTGCGCGCCGCCGCTGCCGCGAATCCGTTCGCGAGCAGATTACCATTTAAATTGCAATTCCGACGATTATCATCGGAACGATGAAAGGTCATCGAATGAGCATGAAACTGGGAACCACGCTTCCCTCGACTAGGCCCTATTCAGAAGTGCTCCACCACAGAAAAGAACAAAACCGACTAAGACAATAAAATAAGCTACGATAACTCCGATCTGCAGTCTCGAACGCGTTCCATGCCCCATTCTACACTTTCCGTTCGAGTGCTTGGGAATATACCTAATCGATCTTTCATCGTACAGTAAACGCTCATTATCAGTCCAACAGCCGTTTTTTTCTCCGACTTATACCGTGGCCCTACTGAAACTTCTATAGAGAGCCGAACATAAGAGAAGGACAGAATGAAACACGGATCGGATTGCTCGCTGTCCTTCCTCGCGACCAATACTTTCACAGTTCCATACAAAAAATAATGAAAAGTAAGAAGTTTGAACATCGATTCGTGGTGTCAATGTAGTGGTGTTCACACAGGGATCGAGCCCTCGACTCCAGACTAACAATGAGCGTTTACTGTACTATGTGATAGGGTCAACCTCCTACCCCGTATTATTAGTAGGATAATTCTCTGTGACGTGATATACCTTGCGTGCACTGTTTTGATTAGGATCTCCGGATTGTGTCCCAAGTATCGTGACACGTGTCGCAGGCGAAGCTAGCAAATTTGAAGAACGCAAGACTTGCAAGAAGCACATGGCTCGAACACGATGCAGTAACTGAAAATCGCCCTCACTATTACGTTGGTTAGACAATACTCCGTAATGTGATTATACAATATTTCTTGGAGGTGTTTTTTGGGGAACTCCCCTCTTATATAACGCATCGCAGGCGAAGCTAGCAATTTCGTAGAGCGCGATACTCGTTAAGAATCACATAGCTCGAATACAGCGACGTAGCCAAAAATCGATGTAGCATGGAACGCGTTAATACTTCTTCTCGGGGACCGCGCTGCTGTAGAACATTAACCTACAGCTCGCTAAATCTCATACAACTTGATCCTGTTTCACAGGGCCAGGTACCTGCGACGCGTCGAACAATTTTCCGCCGATTTTCCTGTACACTTGATACTTGGCTCTTTCCAGGCAGCATAACGCGCAGTGTATCACGCCGACGAACAACGCCTCGGCTAAACAGAGCATTATGGTCGGCAGCGGTTTCTTCCAGTCGAGTATCTTATAAATGAAATGGTTCCCGAACCTGTCCAAACCGCCAGCCAGATAATAAATTAACGTGAACACGATGTACAGGAGCACTATCGTAAAACACCACCAAAAGTTTCTCAGTCTGAACGGGATGCTGGTCACGCAGAAGTCGAGCAGCATTAGTACGCTGTTGCATACGTGTTGCATCATGTTTAGTGGATCTGGATTGTGAATTTTGGAGTCGTAGATGCAGCACCAATAGGTGATCGTCACGCAGATGGCAGTATTAGTGGCCACCACGAATAGGAACCAGAAGATCTTCTCGATGGATCCTAGGGTTATACTTTGGGGATCGAAGTCCAACTTTTTCTGTTCCTTCCATCTTCTTGTCGTTAGCAACAAACCGATGGACGCTTGAATCAGGCCTAACATTATGCCCCAGTTGGTTAGGTAGATCGGCCATACCTCGTACATCATCCGAGGATTCCAGCTGCCTAATTCGAAAAAGGCGCACACGATGATGACCAGCCAGCTAGCGAAGATCAACCCTCGGTAGATCAGGAACCAGGTGGCCACGTGTCTTTGTGTCACCGGTTCCGTGAAGCAGCGGCCATGTGGAGGATCCTCCTTCTTCTTGAACCATTTCTGGACCACGTCGTAACACCACAGTTTGTTCACCATCGCTCGACGATCTGCGAATAATTATTCGATCGTTAAAAATTTCTTCAGCTATTAACCCCTTCGATTATAATGTTATCAGTAGACGACGAGTTTTCTCTTTACAAAAAAGAGAGAGAGAGAACACTTGAGTGAAGCCAAATTGAACGATAGAAACAATTTTCTCAGTTTCAATTTCAATGCTCAGTTTATTGCGACCAGGACGTCAAGGACACGGAGAAATCGAAGAAAAGTAAACAGTGTGTGCAAACATTGCAACGGCAATTCGAATAATGAGAATATGGGAAGCACTTATGTCACTTATGTAAACACTATTCCTTGATCCGGCGCCGCTACGTAAGATAAACATCGACGGCGACTGCGTATCGGTGAGACAACAATAATTCAATAAAGAAATATTTCCTTATACCCAATGAGCTTTTTTTCATGAAACTGTTACCAGCAGATTTGTGAAATTTTTCCGATTAGAATGACACCAAACACGATACGCTTCAGAGCATATTAATGTGCTCAACAATTATTTTAATTCATTAGAAACGATGAGTATCAGGAATCTATTACGTAAGCAGGAATCCTGTGAATTATGCCGTATGGAAATTCGTTTGAAAATATAAACATAACACAAATTATCAAGAGTAATGTAATTTACGCAACCGATGTTTATTTTGCAGTTCATTAAAACATTGAAAACGTTACACGAATTTAACAAAACACTTTTACATTATTCCCAGCCTATTGAACGTATTAAGAGAGAAAATAAAATGTCACTTTGGTTTGTTGCGATTCAGGTAGAAAATATTCATTTTGTATACTTTTCGAAGTGTGCCATTTAATTCTCAATCGTTAAGCTTCTCAGCATAGAATCTCGTTCGGATTGTGCGTTCGAAGAAGTACGTCTCACAACTGCGGGGACAAACAATTCAAAAATACGGTGCACACGTTCCGCACAAGTATCGAGACATTACCGTGATCAACAATACTGCAGAGTAGCCGATAGTGAACTAAAAAAGCAGGAAGCAGGAGAGGAGCTCGGGAAACGAATTACCGAGGCACGTCTCCACGCCAGACATAATGCTACACCGTTCCCGTCAGATATTCGAACGAGCAACAATTATCCGGTTAATTACTGAAATTCGAATTCCCCTGCGACGCCTTAATTCGGTACACATGCGTGGTCCGGCGTACTTATTTCCGGCGGGAATGTCCCGGTTCGAAATCGTTCGAGGATCGAGAACGTCCGGACCGACGGACTATTTTACATCGAATAAATTATTTGTCGCGTGACGAGCGGTATCACGTTCTTTCGAATATTTAACAGCAACGATTAGGTATTTCGTGGCGGATATGATAGCGAGGTAGGTGGCGAGTCATTTCGAGAAATGGCTTAATCGTTCGACACTTACAGGACAAGCATTGTAACAGCAGATAGAAGATACGTTTCGGAATCGATAAACTCCTGAGGATTGACGTAGACACCATCTTCAGTGTGGGAACGCCTCGACGAAGCCTGACAAGTGAAATATAATACTGTCAGCGCGAAAGCGGAAACCTAACCTCTACACCGTCTGCAGTTACACTGCCGTGGACGCAGCCATATTGATTCCGTAGAAAACGGTTTTGCTAGCCGCGCGAAACGCAGCGCTCGTTTGAATTCGCGTTTCAGGAAATTCGATCAAACTGACCCTGAAAAAAACTGTCGAAATCGTCCCGTCTTTCTCTCAGCCATTTCAACATGTCGTTTCACGTTATATTTCAATCCAAATTTGTAATGAGGGCTATCTTCACGCGAGGATCGCGTGTTTTTTAATCTTCGTATTTTTTTTCTATGACAGGCTGTTTATAGTATGTTCGATCGTCGTCGATCTTTATGCAAAATTAAAATGTTCTGCATTAATTGCGGGAAGTAGGAACAAAATAAAAAGTGACGTGGTAATTTGCCCTAAATTGCGCGACCTTTTTTTAAATATGAAACATAACCGTAAAAACCCAAGATGTAAATGTCAATTCATCACGAAAGGGTGTTTACGTTTACTACGTTGTCGTGAAGCGCTTAAGCATCTTCTTCAATAAAGACATTTTTTGAAAATATCTCGAGATCTAATAATTTTTTGCTATGGTACCCTAATCATTTTTTACATAGAATGAACAGACGAATCGACCAATTGCGTGGACCACCCTGTACAGAGTGAGACCCAGTTTTCTCTCTCATCCCCTCAACGTGTTTACAAAACAAAAGTAAACAGACGACGCGCCGTGCAAGAATACCGAAAATTCAATACAGTGTTAGCAATACTTTTTTGCGAATATCTCGAAAACTAAAAGCGACCCCCCTACATTGGGACAGGGAAAAGTTGTTCAAAATGTCGAAATCTATAACATATTAAAATTTTATCGAAACCGGAGTAAGCAGACCTTTTCTATATAATTACCAATTTTTTTCACTTCCCGCAGCAAACTAATTGTTCTAGCTTCCAAAAAAAGTTCAAATCGTATAGTGCGATATTTAAAAAGTTATCGCCTTTTTAAGAGTGAGCGAACAATTTTTTTCACACACCAACATTTTTTTCGTATTTTCACTTGTAGATCAAGCTCCTACAATTTTGCCGGAAAAGTGAGAAACACCCTGTACAATGAAGAGGATCGCTGCGATTGACGATATCTTTGGTGTAACGGCCGCGTAAGATCTTGGATCGCATTCCCCGGCGCGCGGTGCGGCACCGGCGCAGATGTAGGCAAGTTGGAGGCTAGTTTGAGCTAATTAACCCTGTTGGCCCGGGGCGGACAGGTTCGCACGGACCGCGACGCGAGCGCACGCATCGCGCTGCCATACGCGCGCAAAGGTCGCGACAGTATGGTCAATCGGCCAATACCAATTATCCGTTAATTTATTACAATCTCCTATCATTACCCATTTTGATCACGTGGCGCAGGTAGCGAACGCGTGAGAAATCTGTATTACATTCCTCCAATTCGTAATTACACTTTCCACGGGCCAATCCGTTTTGCCAATCATGTTCACACGAGGCGACGCGCGGGGATCACACTATTAGACGTCCTCCATCTTCGAAATCGCGTTTTCTTAGCGATAACACTGATACTACCGAGCACTCGAAGCGATTCAAACGTTTTGTCTGATAAAAATTGACAGTAAAAATTGATTTCTCCCTCCCAGGAGGAGTTAACGTGAATTATGAATTATCGTATTGCACTATCTTCGCTATCGTAGCAATACGATAATGAATATCGATCGATGGAGTGGAGGATGGATTGACTTTGATAATTGCTGGTACTTCCGTGCAATGAAGTGTCCTAATTACGTTATCTCGAGTGAAACAAGTACTTGAATGGAAAATTAAATAAAGTCGCGTGCGAAGTCCGACTAAATTCGATTCACTGTCGACGAGTGTGGTCGACGAGTGTGGCTAACACGGTGATAAACGACACCTATGTACTTCGTCGTACGAACCCCTTATCGCGTTGCAGTTCTCTCGTCGCTAATCTTACACTTCTCAGCGATGTCATAGTGCGTTTATCAAATAATACCAACGAGAACTGACAACACGAACAGTATCTACTTGTTAGGCAAATTCGCACGTTCCTTTCACATCGAAAGTGGACACATCGACTTACATAATCGATTGCTAGGTTCCAGATTCGATACTACGGTATTTCCAACCTGTTCCAACTTATTCAAAGCAGAAATTCTTAAGTGACTCTCCTTCCTCGCAATAAAAGAGCATAAAATTCTGTATTTTGCATGAAAAGACTGCAGAGTATTCATCAGAAAATCGAGAAACACTACCTGTGCGAACATTGGACGAAGTAAAGGTTGTTACTGTATTATGAAGATCCGCAGTAAAATCAATTAATCGCAGTCAATCATTTGTCTGACTATTAGGATTTTTCAACAATTAATACCAATAATCGAATAAATCGTTCAGCGATTAATTAACTTGAGATTAATTCATTTTGACAATCTATTTCGGCATCGTGAGATACTCGACTATCCATTCAACATTGAAGCTTGACGATAAGGATTATTCATTCTGGCGACGATGAATGAAATATTACAGCTATTAGTCGGAAGTCTGAAATCTTATCAACACTATGTAGATAAATATAAAAAAGTACGTTATTACTCAAGGTAAACTTGATAAATCGAAACGTACTCGGAAAAAGAAAGCAGTTCTTAGAAAGGATAGCTAATCTCGAAAGCGAAAAGGGTATGAAACGGTGGAACCGAACAAGTCCTGTCGCTATACAATTTCTCAGAGTATTTCTAACAGAAAATTGATTTCGTAAAAATTCAATAAATAAATACTCAAGCGTTTCGTGACTGCGTTTGAATAAACAGATGAATAATTGACTAATGGATAATAATTGAATAAATATTTGACTATATGTATGTGTAGTATATAATATAAATATAAAACAAAGTTTTTCAAAACAAGAGAAAGAACAACGACCGATTAAACAACCGATTGGGGAAAGTTATTAAGATAATGGGCAGCAGTGCGGTCGGGTAGCGAGTGTAGCGGCTCGTTACGCGATCGATGAAGAGAAGGAGGGTCGTTTGTTGATCACTAACCGAATCCTTGATAGCAGAGGCACACGATGCGATGGGAACGGCAACGGCAACGGCAACCCGCACGATAGCTCGCCTGACCCGTCACTGACCAGTTCCCTGGCCAAGTCTGGTCACAAAACCCTACACACCATGACTGAAATCAATCGAATCCCCGTACGTTACCCTTTCCCTCCTCCCGTCACCCTTTCACTGACTATCCATTTAGACAGCCCCCACGAACCGCCTTACCGCCTTGTGCTTTCGTTAGCGATAGTCCACCTTCACGGAACACGCGTCGTATATGTACATACAGTGGGTGTACAAAGTGGTCGTACACCTTTTAAAATAGAATAACTTCTTCATAATTGTACCAAACAACCTGATTTTTGATTATCACTGATTTAATCTGACGTGATCGAATAAAGAAATTTATTGAACAATTTCTTATGGAAGCATCATCATTATTTCAATAATTAAAAACAACAAATGCGAAACCGGTAAATCGACTAAATTAATAATTATTAATTTTATATATTTTTTCATATCATTTTTAAATAGTAAATTTTTCAATTTCATTACGGGCCCAAATAAGAGAGTTGTAAAATGCAACTTTTAGTATTTTTTCTACAATTCCAACCAATTGCTATTTTTTAAAAAATGTCTCTTCACATCGCGCGAACAGAGGCGATCAGAAGTTCTCCCCTGTTGTTCTACATCCACGGAACGTACAAAGCCCCTCGGAAGCCTGCTAGGCTGATTTTCGAGAGAAAAAAGGGGAGAGATTATTGCCGCCACGCTTGGTCGTTCTAGTTCGAGCGAGACAGAAAATAATTCTTTGAAACAACCAATTCTTTCGAGCAATTCGTAATCTTTTTTTGTACATGGCAAAGGTAACCTCGTTCTGTATGAAATTTCTGTAGACCGTCTTCAAACACTCTTTTACCTAAATAAATAAATTTTGTCAAATCGAATAAAAGAATAATCTGACTACCTACAAATGTTCTAAGCAATTTATTAGGTTTCTTTTGTAGATTGTACAGTTAACGTTACTCTGAATAAAATTGAATTAATTTATCTCTGAATGGAATTGAATCGGTTCGTCTGTGAATTACGTTCAATCTATATTTCGATTTCAACTATGTTTCACGCATTAATAGCTACCAATTAGAAGAAGCAATGTTTGTCCGAGAATTTTTGCCGCGACAAAGTACTAGCAACTTGGTAACTTAACAATGGTTGGCTCTATAGGAAAAAGTGTAGTCAGCAGCGAAGCAAGTCTTCCGGTCAGTTGAACACCGAAAAACAGCTGAACGAGGTACACGTTGCAGCGTAGAATTACCGATTCGACATACCATGCACCTTTTTCTCCCAAAGGAATTTGCTTTTTGCAACGCGCGTAGATATTCTCCTGTGTCAAGCTTGCGGAAGATTTTCGCAGTATTCGAATAAATAACGGTTTCGGTAGGGACAGAAGCAGTGAAGAGGTCAAACGTATCGAGTCGAGGATCTTTTAGTTATCGATGGGGACCTACATTAATTCTGTTCAAATCATATGTTAAAAAAACCATCATGAATTTTCAACTCAAACTGCATAAAATAAAAACCAATGTTTATGAAACCCTAAAGGATTCTCAACTTTGGAGTCGGTGTGCATCCAACGTGTCCTACTCGAATGTCCTCGATTCTCTTCACAACGATCCAGATTCTCCATCGAAAATTACCTCAATACAAATCTAGGCGAGGACAACTACTTCCAAATACAAAGCCAGAAAGACAAGACGCGTGTCAACAGCACGTGTACCGAATCCCGGCGCAGAATCACAGGTTGCGCCGCGGTCGCGTCGACTGGTATCACAACAAACAAACAGACATGGAACCATTCAACAATTTCTCGTATCAACCGAATACTATCGCTTCGTGGACCACAGGATTTTCTGTACGTCTAGCCACGATTCCCTTATCAAATCTTTCGTAATCTTTTAATCCGAAGCAATGAACACTGTACAATGGACCACGGGATTTCACGTGTGTAAGGTCGCGATTTCCTTATCGCATCATTGCACAATGTCCAGTATCGAACGAATACTATCAGCAATTTGTGGACCGCAGGATTTGATAGACGTTAGTCACGATTTTCTTATCGAATCATTGCAGAATTTCTCTTACCAAACCGTTTGACAAACGAGCACTATGTTTGGCCACCAGATTTAGCGTGTTTCGTCTCGAACGCTCGGTGTTGCGTCGCGAAAACTGTTTCTTCGCGTCAGTGTCTCTCGCTATCTGCATTCACACGCTGAATCAACTTTGCGCGAATAAAGCTAGCCGACTGAATACGTATGTAGAGCGGTAAGAAAATCTTGCGTATAATTTTGTTGTTGTCAGGAAGAATTCGGTACGTCGCATACTTTTACTCTCGAGATATTGCCGTTTAAAGTTATCATCACTTTGTTAAACTGCACTATTCTTTTCAGCCCTTCGAATTTATCTTCATTACTTTTCTTTCTGGTAAATACGTAAATCCGGCGTTTCTCCTGAGAACCACAGAATTACGTACGCGAATTTTGCGAGTACGAGGTGTTTTTTTTTCAACACTAGGTTTAAGGAGCTCTACAATAACTATTTCACATTATTTTATAAACGTAAGAAACACATGCCCTATCCAAGCTGTTGGCCACTTCTCCAATGATACATACCCAAAGAAAGAAATTTAGTAAATAATTGCTCACAGTAGCATCTTACAATCTTAATAATCGCAAATTAAAAATATTACAACCCGTCACACTGACGGGTCCCGTAAACCTAGTATTAACCCCTGAAATTCTATTTTGGTTTTGTTAATGTACAGTTATTGGAAAACATGCAGGCATACAACAGATCTAATTTTGCTTCTATTATATTACGAACTGAAAAGAACGTTTTAATCACTGAAACCGTAAAATTAATCGTAGGGCAAGGGGCTAAAGTGGATTTGTAGCTTGGATCAGGTACGATCGAACGATTCACAGCACTCGATGAACGAAAAACGGAGGCAGGCGCACGCGTTCGGGAAAAAAGTGTTTATAATATGAAACACGCACCGCATAGCGAGGTAGTAGCCGCGAACCGCAGGTGGTCCTTGATCCTGCTGTCGATGCAGGGTATCTTCTCCTGCATGACACGGTCCTCGATTTCCTCGGAGTCGGGAGGCATTTGAGGTCTGGCCTCTTGTTCGACGTGAGCCTGGCCCGTGACTGCCCGGCAACACCGACTCTCCGCGTGCTCCGAATCAATATCAATCCCTATAGACCAGCTGTTCCCCACCGGAGAGTTCTACAGTGTTCCCGTGAGAACACCTTTTCGACGCGTACCGGTGATAATCAGCCGGTTTTTGTTTTACACCGTTTTATACTGACCGCCGCGCCGTGTTCGCGGTAGGGGAAGTCCCCCGACGGACGGTAGCTCAATTGAACGGATCAAACGGTTTCGCCAGAACGTCATATTATTTGTGTTCATTGAAACTCGATCACGGAACACTTCAATGTTTACTCATTCAAGTTTTACGAACCCTTTTACGAAGTCTATGTGTATTTGTAAAATCTATGCGACAGGTGCGGTTACCCTTCCACTTTCGGGATTAGTCATCAACCCTAATTTCTAAGAAGCTGTCTCGTTCTCCGAGTACACTTCGATTTATCAATGTTTCCCCAGATTCGATAAGGCACTAATTTATATTTACAGTGTACAACGTGTTCGTGCATTTTTTAAAATAGAGTCACTTTTTCATTATTGTATCAAACGACCTGATTTTTTTATCACATGTTCAAAATGCTAATCAAGAAATGTGTTCAACATTTTATTGAAAAACCTTGGACTGCCATAAACGGACCCACGAATAGTCCCCACTTAAACAGACCCTTAAAGAGTCCCAAACATCGCGAACAGTACACTAAAGGTGTGAAATTTCACACGCAGGAAGTCGTTCATTGGATTTAAGTGTCGATTAAGATGACGAAGACGACGAGTAGTATGCTCCATTAGAAAATCGATCATCCGACCAGCTCGGTTAATTGTCTATTAGTCGATCGCATTGGTTGAAGTCCATTCCCACATTGTCGTTCTTACGTGAATGAATCTCTGCTTGTTTTTAACAATTGATCGTTCCTGTGCGCGAAAACATTCATTTTCTTCAAAGACTACTGCAAAACATTGCTAAACACCTTACCACCCTCTACAGAACCATCGATAGATAAACGATACGCCGTGTACCAAAGAACCATGATTTATGTCAATTGATTATTATGTTAGCAAGTATGCTCAATGAATAGCGAAACAAAAACCATTGTAAGTAATAGCGTAAGGTACTTACAACCTGTCGGCTTCTTGTACAACTAAAATATGCAAACAGCATAAATCTAATACGACAATTAACGCGTCACGGATCCTCTGAACAAATTAACGTTTCTCCGAGGCATTTTCAGAGAGATCGTTTACAGTTCGTACGGTTCAAAGACGTTCTATGGAATAATCACTCGAGCAATCAAAAACTGCCATTCATTTTCGCGTCTTTCGGATTGCAGTTCCTTTTCGAGATGAAAGGAAGTTTTTCTGGAAACGCATTATTCGAGAGACCGTCGAGCAATTTGCGGTGGTGATTTGCGAACTGGAAGAACAGATTCGCTACGAGTTCTTCGAAGCCGATCGATCGGTTTGTCGGTTTGAAAAACGGGTCGTAAAAGATCCGAACCGATTGCCAAACGAAAAGTTCGATTTTCAAATCGAGAGGAATGGACAAAATTGACCCTGTCTTCGTTTAACCTTCCTCTTTAGAACGAGCCCTCACTCAGCTCAAAATATAATCGCATGAGGACGCGAGGTGGGTTCCCGTAAACCCCTGTTTTTGGCCCAAAATCTAGTTAGATTCTAGTAATGTCACGTGGGTATCGTACCCCCTTAAGTAGTTATCAGCGAAAAATATGGACCGTCCAGGAACCGGAAGTCGCGTCTCGATTTCGAATCGCATGAGCCCTCTCGGGTAATCGGATGGTTTAGTGTTGTCAATGGCTTTTGAACGGCCGCGCGCGTCGAGGAAGCGTTGGATTACGAATCGAGAGAAGAACAGCAGAAATCCGAGGTGGCGAGATAAAATTTCGCGGACTGTTCAAAAATTCCGCCACGCGCAAGACGGTTTCTTCTTCGTCGGCAACGTTGCGTAATGCCGAAAACATACGTTCGGTTCTACTTCTCTACTCTACTGTACTATACTCTTCTCGAACGCTCTATTAACGAATCCGTGTGGCGTCCAGCGGTCGCGGAGACCCGGAGATTGCACATACAGTTCGGAGCATAACTAGTCAATAGACTGCGGACATTTATGCATTTTTTTTATTAGGAAAATCTCAGACAAGATTTATTACAACGTCAGGTTATTAAAGAAGAACGAACAAAATATAAACTGCGAGTAGTCTTAACAAGCAAAACAGAAGGATATGTTGATTTTTCCTTTTTTGTTTCCTCATTTCTCCAACACATTTATGACGCGTCATTTACTAAACTGATTTTTCTAGCCGTACTCGCGTCAATTCATAAAAAAGTTATTCCGATTTAAAGTGTGTGTGATCAGTTATGCTCGTAACTGTCCGTATACGTCATAATATACTGCATCATCTGAATCAAATTACACCTACTCATTTTCACCGTAACTGCATATAAATGCGTGTCTATTGATTAGATACCGATATAATTAACAATGTGAACAATATTTCATTGACGTATATATACGTGCTACCGGTTAATAAAGAAGTCTGCCTATGACTTTCTTCATTTCGGAGATAAAACGATCATGGTGGCCGATGTTCCGTGTTGCGCAAGACGGGGAAAGAAGGTGGAAAAACCATGGGGTAAAAAGTGACGTTTTCCGGTGAATGCGAGCACGGTGGTATGGCGTCGCTTTCGAGCAGAGGGCCGGAGATTTTATAAATACACAGGACCACGCGAAAGAAACGGCGGCGCGCCGTTCCTGTACCAAAAATAATCGGGACATCTCGCCGGCCCCGTGGAAAACCAGCCACGAAAACGCCAGTCTTCGAAAAGCTAAGGTGAAACGTGCTGCTCTGTACTGTGCCGGTTCCCCAACGAGGAAATATCATTATGAGAAGACGATGCAACAAATTCTGCCTCGGTACTGGCAAATAGATCGTTATCGCGAAAAATGCGACCGAAAATCTATCGGTGTTTGATCATCCTCGCTCTCTGCTTCCATTATGCCGGCTGCTTCGACAGGGATAGGCGAATGTGAGTTCAATTTTACACGGTGTTAACCCCTCGTACGTAACTCAGAGTGAACATTAACCCTTTCAATATTTTCACATACCGTAAAATTATTCATCCTTTTATATCTACGTCGTAAGATGTATTTCTTTAAAACGTGACTCTATGTATAAATGAAACATAACGTGTCGATTTAACGTGTAAAATAAAAATGGATGAATCGTTATCCTCGTCTCTTTTATGCAGCTATTTATCAGCAGTTTATGAGCGATAACATTAAATCGTACAATAAACAGACTAGCAAATATTCATTTAATAACACTGGAGTTAGCCGGATTGTAGTGTGAGATGAAAACTTCGCTATCGAGTAACTAATAATTGTTATCGATAACGCTTCTAAAAATACGAAAAAAAGTTATGCAGGCATTCCCCGAATTCTTCAAAAGTCGATCGTGATTGTGACAGAGATCGTGACTGAAGTTGTTGTCATTCAATTGTTTGCAGCGTGACACGGTGGGCAGAGACCTTGGGCGCCGAATTGTGGGAACTGGCGGAAAAGGTGGCGCGACCAGAAGAACTGTTCAGCGTGAGTTTCTTAATTATTCTTCTTCCTTCCACTCCTCTCTCCGAAGATCCTTAAATGATTTCTGCCGCTTCGAACGGCTCGGACCAATGAACGAGGCGGCAGCAATCATTTCGGTTTCGTGGATAGGTCGAGAAACGTACGATGATCGCGCCACATGCTTACTGTCCTTCTCTCTTTTCCACCTTTCTCCTTCTCGTTTCTTCTATCAGTATCGGCTGATCGCACCAACTATTTTCGTTACGCCTTCGTGCACGCGATTATTGTCACTTAACGGGCGGGCAAGGGGAATACCAACGGGAGAATGAACTGGTGAAAAGAGGAATTAACACCTAGACGGAGGATTGAGTCATCATCGGTCGTTTCTGCGGATTTTCAGAAAGCTTCATTCATTGTAGCACAATTTCGAATTCCAGATTAACCCCTTGATCTACGACTTCTGTTACGGTTTCAGTGATTAGAACTTTCTTCGCAGTTCGTAATGAACTAGAAAAGGAGAAAATTTACTATGGGTCTGCAAAGTGTTCGTATAGCTTTTTTTTGCATATAAATAATAATTTTTTGGACAATCTTTTTCGTATGTCATTTCATAAACGAATGCTTCTAATTAATTATAAAAAACAAGGTCGGTCGGTACGATCATAATATAATATACATATAATATACATATTTATCAAACTCGTCGGTCAAAACAAGGTCGGTCGGTACGATCATAATATAATATACATATAATATACATATTTATCAAACTCTGTTCAGAATCTTCGTCACGAGTCTGATGCGATATTGTAAAGCAAGGGGTTAATAATAGATTTTTATTTTCTGCGAAACGCATAAAAATTTAAGTGTCAGCAGACCTTCAAGTTTTGCTTTTGCAAAGTTTTTTTCTCTAATCTCAATCAATTTCTGTGTGGACCCTGGTTAAGGGAAAAAGAAGATTAATTGATACCTAAGATGGACGTGGTCGATAAAGAACCGGGAAAAACTTTGTAAGAGAAGAAAAGTCTCGCAAGATAGAGGGTCACTCGTCGCCACGTATCGACTAAAGATAAATCGCCTGGCCTAACGATCGTTCCAACGATAATAATAGTGTCATTGATAATTTTTTTCCCGTCGAATGATTCATCGACAACAGGAGACGATTAGAGCGAAAATATATTTTTCTATATTGAAACATTTATCTTTCGAGGGATCGAGAGTTCGTCGGTGATCCACACTGGGAAACCGAGTTAGAGCTTTTAAGCGTAGCTTCGGTGCACAGATGCCGCCTGCGACATGTTTCAGCCATCCTAATCGCCGCCATTATCACTAAAATCTATATTTTCCAAGTCCCGTTCGTTTAAATAGTTTCAATTTGATTCTACAAAATTCATACCTCGATTTGTTAAGTTCGTTTTCAATTTACAGTGAATTTATGCAACTACGATGCATCGCAATTGCAATACCACGTGCCACGTGGGTGTCGCTATTAATAGATGCAGCCACGATCTATATAAATAAATATCAAATACTGTTCTTTGGTAAGCCCATCACTTGAAATGGCTGGACCGATTTAGCTAATGGTTTAAAATTGGACAAGTTCACCGGAAAAATGGAAAATTCGGGAAAAAACGAAAAGTGCTTTTTGAATCGTATTTCAATACAACAAAAAAACAAATGTCGCAGGCTTTTAATCAATATTTCAATATGAATTTACATTATCGACTAAATTTATAGAAATTTGGACAGGACAACGTCTGTCGGGTTTGCTAGTTTGTAATACACTTTTTATCCTTGAAAAAATTTGTGAAACTTGCACAATCTCAAGAAAATTGTGGTTTTTCCAATACCACGCGCGGAAAAAATTTGTTTGGAACATGGCCTCAAAATTTTTCTACGACCTCAGGATTTTCCAAAAAGTCGAATTATTGTTAAACAGTTAAACTTTTATTTTTTCAAGGTTTCACTTAAAAACAATTTCATCGCTCTATCTCATTTCGATCGAAAGTTCTTTGATTTCGACACAGAATTCGTCGCTTTAGCCCATAGCGCGGCGTCGCAGGACGACGATGCTTCTAGTCCCGATTGCTCGAAAACTTTTCCCTCCGCGGTTTATTGTTCAGGGGACAATGCGGGCGCGAAAGATGAGCGGCCATTGTGGCTTGGCAGGGGTGGGAAAGATGGAAGGGTTTCGCCGCAAGAAATTAATAATACGTTTCGCGGAGCGGCGCGGCAAAAGAAAAACCATCGGAATCCGGGTCAGAGAACGGGGATGAAGGTGTATATTATACAGGATGTCCCGTTCCAAGTTTCACCCGCAATTATTTCCGAAAAGTCTAGCTAGTTGTAACAAAATCTACCAAATTGAACTCTATATCGAAATGACCTTGAATGACCTTGCAACATCAAAGTGTTATCGTTGAATTGGTCTAGGGACAAGGCCACAAGCTAATCTAAACACAGTTCAAGTAATACTTCGAGTTTGCATGTAATCTTGCAAACAATAATATTTTGAAAAATCTTTTTCGCATATCATTTCATAAACCAATGCTTCTAATTAATTCTGAACAATCAGGTCGTTTGGTACGATTAGAAAAAAGTTATTCCATTTTAAAAAGTGTACGAACACTTTTTACACCCACTGTAAATGGACCGAGGTCACTTACAAAATAAACGGCTCATTTAATCGGAAAGAGTTGCAATTACGGAAACAATTGCGTGCGAAATTTCGAATGGAACACCCTGTATGCAAAGGGAGGTCTACAGAGGAAGAGAGATAGAGAGAGTCCTCCGATGAATTGCAGAAATACAAGGCGATGAATACGCGAGTGGAGGATAAGTCCGGGGAGGAATTAGTGAGCATAATCAGCGAGAACGTCGGCAGGATGCTGCGACGGAAGATGGATGCGGTGACCTGCATCCGTGCGAAGGCTGAGGAGAGCGCCGAGAACTGGTTACCCGAAGAGAACGACGGGAATTTCACCTATGTATCTGGGAAATACAGCCCCGTGAGCAATCAGAAGGAACCGAAGCTTCCGAAGAACGTGATGAAGATCGCCAAAGTCTACAGGTGCCTCAGAAATCTTCACATTTCTTTTATAGCGTCCTCTCCATAACTGTCGATAAGATCTCCACCGTAATTGTCGAAATATCGCACAGACTGGTAGTATTTAGCCGATGTAGCTGGCTAAAATTTTTTATTACTTAAAACCGACTATAAAATCAATTTTTCGATTGTAAAAATTTGATAATAATTGTGTGATAGTGTCGGGGCACAGGTTCGATCAATAATATAAAACGAGCAATTTTGCAATTAATAAACTCCCAACGTTTCGATCCTAATTAATTGCCAAATATCTTTTTTATATTATTGACACTACCACACTGATTAAATTTATTACGTTTTATTAAATTTTGCTTACATCGATTAAAAAAAAACAATTTATACGTTATGAACAATGGGGTTGGTTCGAGGAACTATCTGGCTCTCCCAATAACATGTTTCTTTTTATCTAGGGGTAGTTCTAGGAAATTGACTTTTGGCCACCTAGATCGGTCAAATACCAGTCTGTGCGTTGGGCGCGTAGTTTTTGGACATTCGGTTCGATTCGGTTTCCACAAGACACTCGTTCGCGCGACATCGGGTGGAATTAGGCTGAGAAGCTTCGGATGTCTTCGGCATCGATTCCTAGAACGATTGACCTACGAACTAGGTCTAGCGTTCTCTTCTGCTCTGAATTCCCTTCTGTTTGAAGATGTTAAAGCCGCACGAGTAGCGGCGTTAAGGGCTCTTCAAGCATTTATACAAGTATCGTACACTTTCATCAAATTGCCTAGCTCGATCGTGAATTCTCGAACACGAATTTATATTCGACAAAATTCGATCATCGAGATATGTGTATATATTTTCCGTTTTTTGCGAATATCTCGAAAATTGAAAGCAACTTCCTTATATTGAAAAAGGAAAAAGTTGTTCAGAATGTGTTGCTAGAGAACATATTAAAATTTTTTCATTTTATATTAAGATCTTTTCCATATAATTACCACCAATGCTTCTAATTGATGATAAAAAATCAGGTCGCTTGTTACAATTACGTAAAAGTTATTCTATATTAAAAGGTGTACGCCCACTGTACATATAAAAATTGACAGTTTCATTCGACTGTTGATTTCAACGATGAATTCGATATAATAATAATGACTGGTTGACAGGAAGATAGACCTGACACCGGACTCGCATTTCTACAACATCCCAGTGAACACAAGCTTCTCCTCGGTGCACATACCCACAAACGTGTACGACCTGTCGCCGCCGGTCGCCGAGGATATCAAGAAGACAGAGGCTCTTGACGCTGTCTTCCGTCAGAACTACGAGTCGGACCCGGCTCTCTCGTGGCAGTATTTCGGCACTGTCAACGGCATGCTACGACAGTATCCTGCCATGGAGTGGAAGATGGATATTACGGCGGAGAGCGCCGGCAGCGACGGGGATGGGAATGATGAAAACGACGAAGAAGAACAGGAAGCCGACATCTACGATTGCAGGGTGCGCAACTGGTTCATCGAGGCAGCCACCTGCACCAAGGACATGGTGATCCTGATGGACACGAGCGGCAGCATGACGGGCATGGGGAAAACCATCGGTAACTAGCTCCCATGATTTTTCACATCATGAATTTTTACGTGCGACCGTATCGAACTGCCATATACAGTAATTACTAGATTCTATAGGTTGTAAAGAAATGTTTGATCTTGGTTGCCATAGGCATATTCTACGTCGAAGAAGCTAACTGGTAATTGTAACGCTAAAGGAAGAAGTTGTTGACTGTTTTGTGAGAATCTTCGCGTACAAATCGATTCGCGCACGAAGTCGGTAACTTCTGTTGCTGTATTCGGCGTATCCCAGGCAGCTGTGTCAGAATCGCAACTGGAATACGGTTGCGGTAGCCGTCTGTTACCCGTGTAATGCATACTTGGAGTGCACCGCAAACCTGAGGTTACGCGTGCATTGTTTAGGGGAAGATAGTATGCAGACGCGATTGCACCTTCGCACGGATATCGCGGATCCTATGGTCGTTACCGTCATGTCCTCCGTAAAACAATTAAATACTGGAGAAATTCGGTCTTGTAATCCTTTAAATATATCGTAATCGTTATCGTCATTCTGTTCCATTAAAAAGAAAGATATAACTCTGATAAAACACTGTTTCGAGGGCCAGAAACGATCTCTCTTCTTTCAAGGTCCTCTTCTTACGAGGTTTCGAGGTCGTTTTTAAATCGAAATCGCAAAATATCAAGAGTAAGTACTTACAAATTTTTCGGAATCTTCTGCTACTCCGTCAAATGAACAGGACACTGACATTTTGGCCAAAACAACACATTTTCCAAAATCGTGAGAACGAACGAGAAGAAGTCACTCCGACCACGGTCAAAATAATACTGCTGTTGTCAACACGGGTTTTTGCGAATGAAGGAGCGCGGTGGTTGTAAATTGTACGAGAATCGGCCAGTCCGGAGTATATTGCGTATATTGCCTAATCCGCTCGAGGAAGGGTGAGGTGGGGTAAAATTGTTTTAATGCAGGATTAATAATATTCTTATAACAATGGATATAGGGTATTATTTGATACTTCGCAACTTCAAATTTATGATTCGAACGAGCAGGGAGACGTTAAGGTGTTTTAATTGTCAAGTTTCATACTTCACGATACGATAAAAAGAAGAAGGGTTGTACGGAAACAATTATGACCTTGGCGAGATACTCGAAATTTCGAGGTGATCGGGGAGGAGGGGTAACTTCTACATAATTATGAAAATTGTTCTCGCTTCCAGCGAAGACGACTATAAACGCGATCCTGGACACCCTGTCGAACAACGACTTCGTGACAGTGTTGAGCTACACGAACGGAACAACGGATGTGGTGGACTGTTTCAAGGACATACTGATCCAGGCCACGCCGGAGAACGTGGAGACTTTTAAGAACGCGATCAGCTCTGTGAAAACCGAGGGCCAGGCGAATTTGACCGAGGCCTTCGGCAAAGCGTTCGAGTTGCTCAGCAATTACAGGGAGACGCGTGGGTGTGGAGCAGACACGCCGTGCAATCAGCTAATCATGCTCGTCACCGATGGTGTTCCTGGAAATCTGACCGAGGTATTCCTTTTATCCCGCCGACCAGACTCTTTCGTATCTCCGATTCAACGAAACGAAAATTCATCTCTCACGATTATGTTTGAAACGAAGCATATTGCTGTCGAGCGATTGTTCGAGTTTGATTCAGAAAATTGCGAACCGGAGCGCGCGGCGCAGACACAGTGTCGGCCGTCATTTTCGGTGAACCAGATGGAAGGTTGTTCGTAAAGCCACACTAAAATTAAGTGGCTCTCCCGCGAATTTTCTGTAGCCGGAGGGAAAAGGTCGCGTTTCCACGTTTCCAGTTCTATCCTCGCGACGAGTAGCTCTTCACTTTTATGAGAGCCCACTCGCGTACAACCGAGGATCGTGGTGGTCTCTGTCTTTCTGTCCCTCTGTCACTCTATCCCTCGGACACTCGCTCTTTCTTCCCTCTTTCCCGCCATCTCTATTCCTTCCATCGCGGAACGCAATGCTGCCTGCTTTCGCTGATCCCTCTCGTCTTCTCCTCTTAGCTCTCCCTTTCTGCCTTACTTTCACTGTGCTATCTTCTTTCTATTCCACGTCTCGCTCTTCTCGCTATTGCTTTCTTTTACTACTTTTGATTGTGCACTGTTGGTGTCTATTGGAAATGACAGTTTTAAATGAACAAAAACGCAGAGAACTTTCTTCCAAATATTTCAAGTTTATTAGTTTCTCTTCTCTCTTTTTTTGGTTTCTTTCTTTCGGTATTACCTCTTTCTCTGGTACGAACAGTGCCCTTATCTCTCTCCCTTCCGGGCACAAACGCATCAAATGCGATAACCCGCCGTAACGTTTGCGTCAGGATTACGCGAGCCGTTACGTGGCTCGATTAGACGGTGGCGAAACTGCCACGGAAACCGGGATTATGGCTCTGGGAATGGGATAATGAGTAGAATAGGGATCGGATAAACGAGATGGCAGCTGGTACTCTGGGGAACGATCGTTTCTCTATTTGCGAAAAAGTGAAATAATGCGTTTTAAAGTATGTTTGTTCCACAGCTACAGTGGGTGTACAAAGTGTTCGTACACTTTTAAAATGGAATAACTTTTTTTTTTTAATTGCAAATATCTCGAAAACTATTGAGTGCCTGCCCCTATAATGGGGTATTTTCGTAATCAGGGGAACGAGATCTATAACTCTGTAAAGTCTGAACTAAATCCAGAGGGACAGAGCGGGGGTTCTCCTTGTGAGATACTTTCTGAATCTTGTCTGTTCAGGTGTTTAAAACGTGGAACTGGCAAGACAACAACACTCACATCCCAGTCAGAGTGTTCACCTACCTCCTGGGCAACGAGGTGACTAAAGTCCGTGAGATTCAGTGGATGGCTTGTCTGAATCGTGGTTATTACACGCACGTTCATACGCAAGAGGAAGTCCGTGAACAGGTGTTGAAGTACATACCTGTCGTAGCGAGGCCTATGGTTCTCCAGGACACGGTTCATCCTGTCGTCTGGACTCATGCTTACGCCGACATCACGGTAAGCTCTCCTGAAATCATTTTACATAGAAAAATATCTTGAATTTCTTTATTCAAGCGATGAACTTTAATCGATTAAATATTTTCTTTTTTATTCTTTCTGGCAAAAGATCATCGAACCAAAGGGAAAATCTCATATTTATTAGCCTTCGCAAGGTAATGTAGGGATACAGAGACCCCAGCTTCAGATTTTTCAAAAGAATTTTTATATGGATAAAATGTAAGCTATTTGTTCATTTTGACCTTTTCTATATAATTACCTTCACTTTTTATCCTGTGTTATTCTTTATCCCAAAATTAAAAAGAAGGCATTTGTCGGGGTCTAAGAGAGTGATACCTTACCTTGCGAGGGTCAAAGTTCATTGAATGAAAACAATCTATTTCACCTTAAAATACCGAAATTACTTTCTTGCCAATCCAATGTAATACAAAGAAAAATATTCTTGGAATATACTAGTATCGATTTCAACGTGCGACGTTGATTATTAACTCTACAAAACATCCGCAAAACATGATCCGCTTGGCGAGCAGGTTCGAATTGGGTTACATATCCGCGAGAAACGAACTGGCGAGAAACGATTCACTTGAAACGTTGTAAGACGAGATCAGCTGAAGGAAGCTTGATAAAAAGAAATCCCTCTAGCTTCGTTTCGAATAGCAGTAATTCTTTCAATCAGCGTGAGACAATTTCGTACGGTGACATTTTCTATTCTGGTTCTTACAACGTTAACGTTAACAAATGATTTGGAATTTTGGCGTTGTTTCGTGTTAAAAATTCTGCGAACGACAGGTTGGATAAACGACCCCGTTTAATAAGACGGCGACTATACGGTTTCTTTGAGGAATGTTTCAAAGGTTGTTTTCAACGGGGTAGTTAACGAATATCTCTGGTTCTGTAAATGTTCTACTTGAAATTCCATTAGAACCCAGCACTCGCCACTTGGCTGTGGATAGTGATGCAGCACGAGGAGCAACAGTCCCGGCTTCAGAAACACCTGAAAGGGAAACGTCTGGGCGTGCGAATGAATGAGGACGAAATCTACATACAGCAGGTTGAACGCAAGCAAAACCAACCAACAGCCAAACCCCTCTCTTGTAGTTGCTTCAGCCCCGTTTTCCGTCACCTTTTCTCACCCCTTTCCCCTCAGCAATTTAGATGGCTGCGGTGTTGCGTGTCCTATTGACGAACTCAGGCGAATCCTGCCAATAATAATCGTAGACACGTCCCTCTAGAATACAAATCATCTTCCCCTAGAACCGTAGAATCCATAGAATCCTAGTTAAAGCTACCGGTGCCAGTGATTATCTAAAGAGCATGCTAGAAAACCATTTTTGCCACTCGTGGATATACGAAAAGTTGTCTCTCTGGTACAGATTCGGAATAACTGGCCAAACGCGGTAAGAAAGTTTCCGGTGGTTCTCTTAGACTTTGTAATATCCTCGCTGCATTATTAATGGCGAATATCATTGTCCCGTTTTAACGCGCGTGTGACTTAACACCGGTCCAATGGCATTCAGAATGTATTTTGGAAAACGCCGTGTTTTGTATAGGGTGTCGCGAAATTATATGTCACGGAAATTGACATAAAAAACTCCCCGCAAAATTGACCTTGACCTTGATAGCCAAGATAAAGAAACTAACTTAGCACTAAATTTATGAATAAAATTATATATATGTCCATGATCCTTACGATCAGTAGAACACGATTAACCAAAAAGAATTTTGTTTTTCACCTCGATTTCCAAGGTCAAGGTCAATTTTGCGGGGAATTATTTGATGTCAATTTCCACTAAATCGTAGGTGTAGAATCACGCTATGGTGACCGTGACATATAATTTCGTGACACCCTATAGAGTGTTTGTCCCTTTTCTTTGTTGGTATCATTAACACGGTTACAGTTCCCTCGTTAAGGGAGTAGACTCGTCCTTCCAGGATTTCAAGGGTCCGGGATGCGCAATCCTAGAAACCTTGAAATCCTAGAAACAAGTCTACCCGCTTAATAAAATAAATCGTTTTTTGGCTGCGTTACCGAGGTTTCGTTGAAATTGTGTAGCTCCACAAGGACGAGGATGTTCGGCAGGATGCTTCGATGCTAAACACGACGCTCTGGCAGGAGTACAGGCTGCTGACGTCTGTCAGCACGCCAGTGTTCAATCGGAAAGGCTATAGTAGAAACAACAGGACTAGAATACCGAGTCTGTTAGGCGTGGCCGGCACCGATGTGCCGATCGACGATATACGAAAGCTCACGTTGCCGTACAAGCTCGGTGTAAATGGATACGCCTTCATCGTGTCCAACAACGGATACGTGATACTGCACCCGGACCTCAGGCCAGTCTTCAAAGGCAAGCTCAAGCTCAACTACAACAGCATCGATCTAACCGAGGTCGAGATCCTCAACGACGGCCGTGAACCAAGGTAATTAAGAGAGAAATGCAATCAGCAGAACCGTGTCGTTAGTAGACTGCGGATTTTATGCATTTATGAGAAGAATGGGCACGTGCAATTTAAAGCAGTGGAGTGAGTACGCACACAATTTTTATTTGGTTCCTGTGTTCTGCGATCGATGCGAACATTTTTTATTTTCCATAAAGATCTGCAGTCTAACTGTTATTGCACCTTATTTCCCATTTCGATTTCAAATAAAATTCGCCCAGGTCTGGTAGGATCCATAGAAATTTTCCCATTGTCCATCCTATAATTCGATAAGGATGCCGACGCGGCGCCTTCATTCTCGAGGCATTCCCACAACGGCCGTTGGCAATCAAACTTTTCTCCCGCGATAAATTCCTACAGCAGCGGAATAGGGCTGCGACCAAGGATATTGCTTCTCGCGTCGTCGTGGGAGAACGATTTCTTATTTTTTCATTAAAAACGAGCGCAGGAACCCGGGGCCGGAGGTGCTGGAGCTAAGGGCTGCACTGGTGGACCACAAAAACGGCAGCATGAAAGGAGTCCCGGTGAAATTACATTACGACGACAACCGTCGTGTCACCCTCGAAAGACGCGACTATTTTTATGCGCCACTGCCGGGCACGCCTTTCAGCCTTGCGGTTGCCATACCCAACTATGGCACCACGTGGATCAAGGTAATTTTCTAAATTGTTCGATCCATCATCGACCTGTCTACTATTTTCGCAGGGTCTCCGAGTAAACCGTTTAACACAGTTTAAAACGATCCAGTGAGCCCCAATCCTTTCGAAATTTGTACTCCATGTACAGGGCCGGCCATCTGGGGGGTGCGGCGAATGCTATGCACCGGGGCCCCGCGATTTAATTCTAGGCGACAATCGCCTTAAAATATCTATAGTAGACATTTGTAGTAGACGACGTTCCCAGTCAAAATAGACTCAGGCACAGCCGTCGGAGGCTTAACCTTGGTATGAATTTTCGCGAACTCTTCTTCTTCAAGGTCGGGGACGAAATCCGGAAAAACCAGAATATGGGCATCGACCTCTCGCAGTTCTTCGTCGGCAGCAACTGGAGGGTTCACCCAGGCTGGGTCTACTGTCGTTATCACTATCTCGAAGGCCACGAGTTCGACAATCCCGAAGAAGAATTATTACACTTCCTAGACCTGATGAACCGTCCAGGTTGGCGATGGTCGGAACAATACGAGGCTTACTCGATTGAAGACGACGAACCAATGAATATCAACGACACTATTAATTGTGGCACCAGAACGCTCACTTACGATGACTATTACTGCAACAAAGAGCTGTTGCAGCTGCTAGTTTTCGACGCGAAGGCTACCAACAGTAGCTTCAACGAAAAGTTTGTACTCAACGAGTCTCGAGCTAGAAATCTCACTAAGTACTATGGGATTTTCTTGAGATTCGTTGCTACGCAGAGCGGTCTGACGAGGTGGCATCATTTGGACACGAATAAGGTGCCTGGGGAAGACGATGGGATCGTTTTTGGGGATCTTCATCGCAGGGCTGTTAACGAGCCTTGGTACAAGGGCGCCATTTTCCAGAATATCGTGGACCCTAACAGCATCTCCGTGACCGGTATGATGTCCTCAAACATTTATTTTGCGGTAGTAGTATGTAGAATTTATTTATTTCGACTTCGCGTCGAATTGGACCTGGTTTAGTTTTTTTCTCTACGTCACCTATCCATCCATGTCCCATACCACACCCTACGCCTTATCATCTATGAATTGACAAGAAGATAACGATTGCAGTTCCATGGGAGGCAGGCGCGGACGCCATAGTGACAGTCTCCATAGGAATATTCCCAAAGGACGGTGGTAAAACTGCGCCAGCAGCGGTTGTTGGCTTTCAAATGCCCATGACGGATCTTTATAACAGATTCATCGATCTGACTTTGGGACCGGTTAACTCGACCATGAACTGCTCCCACGAGTGGATCGATTGCTACTTGCTCGATCAGAACGGTTACGTGGTGCTCTCGGATGCGCACAACGACACCGGCCAATTTATGGGGACGCAGGAAGGCGCCGTCATGAACTCCATGGTGCGCCAGGGTCTCTACAATCCGATCGAGATTTACGACTACCAGGCCTGGTGCGAAGAAGTCGTAAGTGACAATCTCAAATATCGAAATAACGGTAGTTCAATTCTCTTTCTTTGAACGCTTGTGTTCAAAGTAAAGTGTATTTACAAGTAAGACTAGCCAGTGTGTCTTTCAAGACCGGGGCGCCGTTATTAAGGTTAGAAACATGGTTCCATTGACTCGTAACTTAAACGAATTTACTACTAACGACTGGAAAATCGAAATGGAGTATGCGTGGTTGAACAAGTTATCTAATATCCCAAAGTCTCTAGAAAAAAAAAAATTCCCGCGGCGCGATGAGAGCCGAGAGGAAGTTTCGCGCATGGCGCGGCGTTTTCGCAAACAAAGTGCAAAACTCGGCCAGAGACTGGCCAGCTTGTCCTCTCGGGCCCCCGGGGCAGGGGTGCAAAAACATTTTCCCACAGGCTAACGAAACTGTTCAACGTTCTTTGTTACTCATGCAGCGGATCGAGGATGCGGCCGGCACTCTGGTGGACCCGCTGATGCACATCTGGAAACTGTTGCTCTGGTTTCTGCTGCGTGTCGCATGGTTCGCGACCCAGTTCGGCAACTTGCCGATCGGCCTGGCCAAAGTGCACGCCGACCAGGATGCACCGGATCCGCCACCACCCCCGAGACCCTACCTCTATCACTATCCTTGCGATCAGAAGAGGACGTTGTACATGATGAACTACACGGTCGCCGGCCAGGGTGTCTCCAATCACGACGACTACTGTTCTAGGCCGTTTTATGCACACAGGGTAAGTTGTTCATTTCCACCTTGGTCAAAAAGTTATTAGGACTTTATCCATAAAATCGAAAATACAAGTTTATTCGTCAAAATCGATATGGTCCCCTTCAAAATACGCCCCATCGACTGCAAATTACTATAAAAGTTTCAACGCTTCGGTCTAGTTTTAGACCATTTTCAAGAAAAAATTTTTTTTATATAATTTCGTTTGTAAAAATTAAATCAATGTGAATTATGTAATTCAAGCTGAATTCTGTAACAGAAAACCAAAAGTAAATTTGTTTTTAGAACAAATTATATAAAAAAAAGCAATTATATAAAATAAATGTTGTTTTATATACTAAATGAGCCGAACAATGGTTTTTACAGGTGCCGCACACGAACCTGCTTCTGGTGGTAGTGGACGCGATGTACGCCACCTGTTATACAAGATTAGAAGTGACTCCGGTGATCATTTCGCCGTCGGAATATACGAACACTACTGAAAGCGCACCCTGCCATAAAATGCCGTTGAATGATCTAAAAAGACGGCGCCTGGAAGGCTGTTTCACCGAGCATCCCCTAGAGTACGAGATCGACGATTGCGGAGGGGCTGCTGGACTGACCGTATCTTTGTTGTTGTTCTCCACCATTGTCGCCAGAATTTTATGTACGTCTGTGTGAGACCGTTCTCTGTCCAAAAAATCAGTGTCGTTGTCCATTCGTACGTCGCTAACTATCGTACACCTTTTTAACTGCATTGTACACATTTATAATCCGAGAGACTCTGACTTTCTTCCTGGATCGACTGGGCGTCGAGTGTCTCGACTTTGTACATACATCTTTATAGAATTCAAACTTTCCTGGCTTGTTTCTTACACCCACGGAACGAACGAAAAATGAATATCGTCGACTGGAATATTAGGCAGACCCCTCACAGTTCACCACTTTTTGTATGATTGCCAAAAATACTCTACCCAGCGACTCAAATTTAGAATCAACCCGAACACGGCCCACCCATCCGAAAAGCATACAACAAACACTATTCAATTCCTTAAAGAAATCAGTTCGTCGCTAATGACCTAGACGTTGATGCGATGTAAACTGTAATATAAAAGAAGAAATATTAGGCAGAGTTATAAATCATTTCTACTTCGAAGAAAACGACTGGAACAACTTGTCTCGGGCATCGTCCGAAATTCGCAGAGAACTTGGAGAGCGTCCAGGAAACATTTGGACAGAGCATTCTACCTCTTTCATTCCCTAACGGCGATCTGTTATGTTACGAATTGTTATCCTAGATTGTTTGCGCCTAATCATTGACGCCGGCGATCTACCACCTGTAAAGTTGCTGAACGATTAAACGAAGACTATTGTGTTTAGAAACGCTATCAGATCATACACGCATCAAATAATCATACGTGTGTATCGTGTAAAATTGCAGTCTGTAAGCTACGTGTACGCTATGAAAATAAATTTTATAACGAAAATAACCATTGTAAATAAAAGCACCACGCGGCGTCCCGCAATCCAGTTTGGCGGAGTCTTATAGCGAATCTCGAGAACTTCTGGACAGTTTTTGTTTATGGATCCAAAGTTTGCCTACCTCCATACTATAAGACAAGTCCCATTCCGGAGACAAGCCTCCATTCTTTCACGGGGCATTGTTCTGATAACGTTGGCAGTTCCAACTACAAGTTTTCAGCCCTGGGGGATCCATAGACAGCGGCGTTTCTTCGAAACGAAAAAATTAGATCACCCTGACGAAGTTTTAATCCTCCAAGCAGGGTAAGTTGATAAAATAAAAATTAAACCGACTTCGAAACGCACTAAAAGGTATGAAATAATTTCATTTTGATTTGTACGAATACACACCAACTGTTAATAAAATTGATTAAAATAAAATATTAAATACCTCGTTTATCGACGAGAAAGTCGTTTCTGTTTTTCGCGATTGACGTAGAGAATATTCACGTAAAGATTCACAATCTACCGATGACATCGGATGATAGGGACGGTCCAATCTGTCGTCGAGTTTAATATGTATCGCTAAGGACCGACCTTAGTTTTACGAGGGCAACTCTGTTCTTTATTGTGGGACAGGGACAAAGGCTGGGGGAGGAATTCGCGTCGAAAGAAAGATGGATATAAGCCTGACGAAACGTCCTTCCATCGATGCGAGATACGATTCCGTGGCGTCGCCAGGTCTGTTGATGGGACGAGTGGGGTCTTGCCCTAGAAAATATACCCTGCCACCCCTCTGCTCGATTTCGAGTCTTCTACCCGTTCTTCCATGTTCAATTTTTCTACGAAATACTGTATCGACGCGTTGATCCAACGGTTTCAAAAACTCCACGAAGGAATTACGTTAATTACAAGATACAGGAGCTACATAAACAATTTGCTATTTCTTTCCTGAATCATTTTAATAAATCGAAATTTTTATAACCAGATATACATGATTCTGTTCTTCCGATATTAATATTGGACGAATTCATAAAAGTTCTAGATTCTACACCGCGTCTACTTAGCTCCTCAGAAAAAAAAAGCTCGTTCTACTTAGTATACGACCCTAATTTCGAAACTGGAAAGACAAGGGACATGGCCAGAGAATTAATTCGTTCCCGACCCCCCATGTAATTGCATCCCTTATTTCCTCGGCAAGAAATTCAGGAAGACCTCCTGTTCTTGAATGAAAGAAGAAGATCTTTAGTAGACGTTCGCTCATAAACGACTACTATAGTAGTGTAAGTAGGAACTTTTTTCTGAAACGCTGTTAGCCGTCTTCTCTCCTTCTCGAATTGAAACTTTATCGATCCCGGGACAATTGAAACTGTTATCCAACCGTCTTACAGGCTGTCTCATAATCTGTGTAACCTAGTTCAGAGATCATTCAACGCTTCGAAACTGTGTGCCGAAACACAGACGTGTTCTACTTATCTTGTTCCAAACTTTAAATCAAAATTTATAATGAAAGGTACAAACTCTGAAAAGAAGGTCAGAAACTTGAAGTTGAAAACAGAAATATCAATTTTAATATGATAAAACAATATTTGCAATGTTCGTTATAGTGAGTTCTTGAAATCGAATAGAATGAAAGAATGAAATGATAAATTATTGGAGAATGTAAAGGAGAACAAAAAGATAAATTCTTTAGCATTCTTTAAATAATGTTGATCGTCTGTCTGTTAAATTATGAAAATTTCAGGGTGTTCCTCAGGGTGGAATAAGCAGTATTGACGTGGCAATGGATAGGGTTAGTTTAAGGGTTCCATATTTGAATACCGCTGGGGTAGATTTCGCGAAAACATGTTCGCGGAGGAGCCAATGGACCAGATGTATGTTGGAACTCGAGGAAAACCGTGGCAGAGGAACGAGGCATGGTCTGACATTCGGTGGAAAACATTACTATCAATTTCCGGAGGACACCGGAGCCGGACGGTTAGGAGTGGCGCGGCGTCGTGGCGTCTGGACGCGGATGTCGCGCGACGCAGTGTTCAGACTCTCCTGAGACTCAGAAAATGACCAACTTCTAAACTAATTAGTTTTTAACTGAATACTTTTTCAAACATCGCAAGAAAGTACATCGATCGATGAAAAAGTAATCAATAGTGTACGAATACTTTATTATACCGATTGTATATTTTAGGAGTCGGCAAACTTCTTTTGGGAAGGGTGTTGTATATTGTAACTTGCGTTATTTTCTTAGATTATTTTATGTGGATCTTTCTCAAAGAGACATTTTTGCGTCTGAAAAATATGTAGAAAAATATAATATGATAAATATTTTTGAACAGTCATGTCATTCCGACGGAAAAACGCCATGCGAATTTTTTGATTTTTGTCGCAAATTCCTATCAAAGCACCGCACTGTGCGGCGGGCCGTAGTTTGCCGACCGCTGGTAGTTTACCGAACCGATCGAATATCGTTTGCAACGTCCGAAGTCACCGACTTCATTGACGAACATTTATTTACTGGGAGCTCGGAACGGATTTTACCGCTGAAAGTAAACAAGAGTCGATTCCAGAACCGTTTCGGTGCCGACGTAGAAGACGGTTGCGACGACCTCTTCAGCAGATCTAGCAATCAAAACAGAAACCGTAACCGAAACAGACAGATCTGCCACGATTTACATACAGGAAATTCAAACTAATAAAAAACGCAGTCCTTCCAGTCACGAAGATATCGAACGAAGTCTAACAAATATGAAAGGTGCGCCCTCCTTTTCGACTAAAATCAAATTTGATTCGATTGTAATTAATATTTAAGAATTCAAATAAATTTCAAATAAATTTTATTTATTACTTATTATTATCTCTTGTTTTCAATAAAAAAATACTAATAATATATCTGTATCTATACCTAAGTAGCAATAAGTGTCACTTCTGTTGCGCGTGGCCTCCACGCACACGATTTTCCCTTTCACTTCCGCAACATTTTTAAGGATAAAAACGTTTTGATCGTTGTAACAGTAAAGAAAATGTTACGGTAAGGGGTTGAAAGGGGTATTTTGCCGCGTTTAGGCGGTTCCGTCGCCACCGCACCGATTCGCGTGGTGGTCGACGACGGAAAATTGAAGCGTATTGATGCGCAAGTTCCCAGCTCCGCTCTGTTCCGTCGCGCGTCGCGTCTGCGCGGATCGATAAGCTCTGGAAAACGGTGGCCCCCGTGTTCGGGAACGGTGCGCGCACTGCATGGCGACGTCGACGTCGACGACGACAAAGACGACGACGAACACGGCCGGCCGAGAGCATCCTTAATGTCAGACGCGAGCCGCGTCTCGGCCTCAGTTTTGTTTACCGTGTCCTCGCGTAAACAGCGGAGAGCCGACGACCGAAGACACGCCAGTGATGAGGCTCCGTTGTCTGCCTGTTATCGTCATCCTGATCCTGATCGAGGCACCCGACCCTGGTGACGGTATTTCCTGCAGCACGTAAGTTGTCGTCCACACCAAATCGTTATCAATTAATCCTCGTTCATCGATTCGTTTGATTGGTTCGTTTAATCGCCTCTACGTTGGGATCGTGCGTGTTTCGAAGCGAATTCGCTGGATTCCCTCGCTCGTTGTCCACGTCGCACGCGACACCCCTGGATCCCCAACAACGTGGCCGACGTGCTTCCCCTTGACACGCTGACTCGTCACCCATATTTCGACCATTGCTCGTCGACGTTCCACAATTACATGACTTTCTCATTCGCACACCGACTGGAAAGTATAAACTGCGAGTGGTTGTAGAGAGCGATGCATCGTCGCAGTTATTCGTTTGTCAATCGTGAACGTCGAGAATCGTCGATTTTATTCGACGAATTCGCTGGCTTCCCTCGCTCGCTGAACAAGACGTGTCCACTGAATACGTTGATTGCACTTTTATACGTGTTTGGTTCAATATATTGGTTACAGATGCACGAAAATGAATTGTTTTAACGATAGATTGTTTGTTAATCGTCTATGTTGTGAATCGTCGTACACCTCGTGACATTCGCTGGTTTCCCTCGCTCGTAGCACAACACGCTTTCGACACGCGTCCCTTCAGTTGTGAAAACGTGGGAATGCGCTTTCGCTTTCTATTGACACTATTCAGTCGCCCACGTTTGAACGGTGGTACAAAGGTTTGAAAATTCATTTCAATGATGGGAGATCGAGTTCATCAGGTGGATTGTTATGGGGGATGATTATGGTGGGTACATAGCGTGCTCCGATTTTTCTTAGGTGATGGTGAACCTTCGCGATATTGCTTTCAAAGTACACACTCGTTATCTTTTTGTTCAAGTCGAATCTTCGTTCGCTTTCCTTTGGCATCAAGCGATTTTGTTATGTTGAAGTACTTATTTGAAGCACATTTGATGGAACATTACGAAACGACTCGCGTTCGTTAAACTTTAATCTAGTTCACAGAAACCAACGACCACCTTTTGTTGGTGACTATGGGAACGTTTGATCACGTTCGCGAGTTGCATTTCAATGCCGCGCTGCATTTCAGTTATTAAATTGTATAGTGACCGGTGTTTGTTAAAATTTTATTTACCGCGAAGCAATTACCGACGACCCTCCGTTGACAAGCACAAGAACGTTTTAATTCCAATTTACACAGTTTATTTTACCCAAAGTTGAACCAGAGAATAATTGATTGTACCAACCAAATTTATTCCTATCTCACTATGCAGAAGCCGTCAATTAAAATCAAATCTTTCATTCTCTTTCTCGTTAAGACGTATCGATTTCAAGAAACGTCGAGGTCACCGTAGCAACATTCAAAGTAGCAATCTACAGTACATAAAAAGATTACAGTATCGACACCAGCCAAATTGCGCGCAATACAATGCAAACTTCGGAAATAGTTCAGTGGAGCATGATGCAAGAGTAGGCGCTTACTCATCGCGGGGATGAATCGAAATTCAATAACGATGGAGGGTTGCCAACGATATTTCACGTTCGTCTCATCTGTAGTCATAATAACGCATAATTCTCTTAAAAGTTCCTAATAATTTAAGGTCAATTATTACCTCGAAGAAACAACATTAATTTGGCGATATAACTGTTTTGTTTCCAACCGTTCTTTTGTTGTAGAACCTTTCTATACGTATTCGTGATATTCGCCTGGTTAAGATGAGCCCAAACATGAGCTAGCTAATAAAGTATAATAAGTATATAAGAAACGATTAGAATGAACAAAGCGTAGTTAACTTAACGAGCTCCCCGGACGATTCCTAGCTTTCAGACTGAGAACAATTCCGACCAAAGTGGAATTAGCAATAGTATTTATCAGTTAAGGCATTCGGCGAATCGGTCAGGCAACAACTCGAAGGATTTCCGGAAAGTTTCGCGAGAACGCCCACTCCCTGAAGATTGGCGGGATTCAATCTAGAGTTTTGATGGAAGTTGTCCGGTGTTCTCAGGGCGAAGACATGGGCGCAGAAATTGGGTTTCGAGCTGTCGCAGTTGGGAAAGTACGTGACCAACGTGGAGAAGTTCCACGAGAGCTACAAACATGCGGAGGTAAAGCCACGTGATGGTAACGCGCTGGTCCATGAGATCGCGAAGGACATCAGGGTCATGATGGAGTCCAAGATCTCCGCCATCAAGGTAACGCATCTAGAGTTCCTCGAAATCGAAAATTTCGAAAATTTCATCGAAATCTTTTGAAAGGTGTACGATTCTTTGGATTTTAAGATTTTAGATTCAATTTGTATATTTCAATAAAATATGTTTCTAATTGATGATCAAAAAGTCAGATCATTTGGTACAATTATAAAAATTATTCAATTTTGAAAGGTGTACGAACACTTTGTACACCCACTGTACTTAAAAATGTATAAGAACAAGCCATTGGGTAGGAGCGAAAGTTCGTAGCGTTTATAAATGAAAATTGAAAGCTAAAATTTTTCTTCCCAACCCAATACTTAATCGCAACCTTGCTCCGCCAGAGGATCATGGACGTCGCAGAGACGTCAGCGTTATCAGCCCCAGACGCGGATCCACCAGACAGCTTCCTCTACATCAATGCCAAGAATAACACCGTACACTTGAAGCATAGCTGCCACTTCGGGGGCGAGGTGAATCTTAGCATGTCAGCGGTCCATGTACCAACGAACGTTTACGACAGAGCTTCGGAGGTGATCCGAGCGATCAAATGGTCCGAGGAGCTCGACAAAACCTTTGTCAACAACTACGATCAAGATCCCTCGCTATCGTGGCAGTATTTTGGCAGCGCGACGGGTTTTATGAGACAATACCCAGCGACCAGCTGGTTCATGGAACCGGTGGACCTTTTCGACTGCAGGACCAGGAGTTGGTACATCGAAGCTGCCACCAGCCCCAAAGACGTCGTCATCCTGATTGATACGTCCGGTAGCATGACTGGGATACGCAGGGAAATCGCCAGACACGTGGTCAATAATATTCTCGACACGCTTGGGAATAATGATTTTGTGAACATCATCACTTTCTCCAATATTACCAAAGAGGTGACGTATCGATCCGATTTACCGTTGTAATTTATCAACGTACATAGTTTGGCAACGTTAGCAAACTGGGATTCCTTTTTGTTAAAGGGTCCAGAGTGTTTTTTTTTGTGTTTAATCGTTTCTACTAACCCTCATACGCTCCTGAAAAATGGCTACATAAAGGAAACTAGGATAAAGAAGAAGACAAAGAAGGATGAATAATTTTGCAGTATGTGAAAGTATTGAATGGGTGAATTTTCACCCTGAGGAACGTGTGAGGGTTAATAGCATATTTTCTATTAGAAAGGAATAGATAATCGTAATTATCTAATCAAAATCCCACTGCAGGTGGTACCCTGTTTTAACGACACCCTGGTCCAGGCGAATTTGGCGAACGTAAGGGAGTTGAAGAGAGCGATTTCGAATTTGGACACTGAGAAAATAGCGAATTTTTCGCTGGCCTTGTCCACCGCGTTCGAGCTACTCGAATCCTATCGATCCGACAGAGAGGGGGCCAGGTGCAACCAAGCGATCATGCTGATAACGGACGGCGTGCCCTACAACTACAAGGATATCTTCGAGACCTACAATTGGAAGGACAATCAAGACGAGCCGTTCAAAGCCGACATGCCGGTCAGAATGTTCACTTATCTGATCGGTAGAGAAGTGGCGGACGTTAGAGAGGTGCAGTGGATGGCCTGCGCGAATCGGGGATACTTTGTGCATCTGTGCACTTTGGCTGAAGTCAGGGAACAGGTGCGATCAAAATAAAAATTGTCTGCATCGATTGCAAGACATTAATTTTAAAAATGTTTCAACAAATTTCGATTACATCTTCTAAATTTTCCTATGAATGCATCAAGATCTGTAGTCACGTTTACATTAATTATCATTTCACAAAAGAACCAATATAATTTAGAATCTCCTTTCGAGCCTATTGAAAATTGACGAAATTTCATCATTTCTAGGTGCTGAAGTACGTTCCAGTGATGGCTCGACCCCTGGTCCTAGGTCGCAACGATCATCCAACCATCTGGACACCTGTCTACGCTGACATCACTGACCCTAAGATCACGGACTGGCTCTGGGAGCAGCGCGAAAGCGAGGAACAGAAGGAAAGATTCCTCCGGCTCCACAGGCGGAAGAAGCTGTTCAACGCTGAAGAAAGAGATCGCAGGTTCGTGAAGAAACAAAAGAAGATCCAAGATCAATCGAACGACTTGCAGCCGTACAGGCTGATGACCTCGGTCAGCATGCCGGTGTTCGATCGACGTGAAAACGCGGTAAGCTATGTTTGAAATGAATAAACCAAGCGTAACACCTCACACAGGACCGTCGACTCTTCTGAACCTCGAAAAATCGGGTACGCTAGGCGATCCCCCCAAATTCTTCTAGTTTAGTATCGTTCCCCGACACAGAATGGCGAGCGCTCGACTCGCCAATGATCGCTCGAAAAATCATCTCGCCAGCGAAACGAGAGAAATTGAGTGTCGGCCTGAGGTGTTGTATCTCGATAAAAACGTGACACGAGCTTTGTCATCGAGAATAGATTACCGTCCTCCCCATCATGGTGAACCGTTAACCCCGTTCTATTAATAATTATCGCAACAATGCGCACTCACGTGTGCGATCGCGACGCTGTCGTCTGATCGACGACCACCTGTCACTGCGAAACAACTGATTTTTACCATTGATCTTCCGTTAATCTTCGCGTGACCTTGGCTCACCTTGAAAAGCATTTCTAACGTCGAAGGCAATATGAAAACCTAAACTAAAAATCGAGACCTTGAGAGACTGCGCGACATTGAACGACCTTGGGGGGAGGGGTAATTTCGATCAGATAGCAGCGCCCCATCGACAACTATACAGCGAACGCTCGTTATTAGTCCAATAGCCGTGTTTTTCATGGACTTGTATCGTGGTCTTGACTTGATTATTTTATGACCGCGCTGAGACTTCAGTAGAGAGCCGAACATAGAGAAGGGCAGAATGAAACACGGATCGGGTCGCCGATTACACCACTAAATTACTATTGAACTATATCGTGGTTGGTCTGACTTTGGTTTGGAAATACGTTTTTCAAAGTCTCATAAAAAAATTATAGTAATATAAGAAGTTTGCCGACGAACAATCATCGCGTCCTCGAGTCCGGGCTGATAACGAGCGTTTACTGTAATCGCAATTCAGAGCGAACGTCCTCGAATCGATACTTTCGCCGTCGGATCAGCGCAGTTATTCCGCCGTTATCGCCATTCCACGTTACCCTCATTCGATTACCAAAAGTTAACACCCCGTTTCTTTTATCACTGTTTTTCCAAGCGTCTCGAGCCAACCCCTCCGTTGAAAGGGCGGGTTCGAGAACGCCGCGCCGCGCGGAATCAGACCGATTTTCCTTTGGTTTTAAGTTCCTCTTTGTCCACAGAACATCACAAGGCAGGTGCTGGTGAACGAGGCGTACTGGGTGACAGAGACTAGAGAGGTTGGCAGCAACACACAAACAAAACACAAGCAACGTTGTTTCAATGCATAGAGCCCCGTAACCCTTTCGCCTTTTATACTTCGCGCGCGGCCGATGCGACCGCGCCTCCGGGATTCGATCGTCGAAATAATCACGACAATCACCTTTAAATACTCGGAACATTATTTTCTTTTAATACCATCATGCATGGGAATGTCTGCGGAATGATTCTACGCAAAGAACGATCGCGTATCTTTTACGGTTCAGGCAGAACGAATTCGTATAGTTTGGAGTTTATTTGAAGTTGAACGATCGAACTGCGCAGGAGTATTTTTAAAGGTTCGTGGCGATTGTAACGATTGTTCGAAAATATTCGAAGAAATATTAAATGGCGATTCGAAGTCCCAGAGGCGCGAAAAGATGGCCGCGCAGCGATCTTTTGTTTCATTTAGGTCCACGTTCGTCTCTCTGGTATCTTACTTTGGTCTAACACTAGTTCTGGACTTAGTTTAATCATTAGGTAGGTTTAGGTACTTTAGTCTACCCTGTGCCCTGTTCGAGACGAGTAGAAACACGGATAATCCTGCCCGCCTGTTGGATTGCGAACGGCGAATACCTCCTGTTGACATTATTATTATTATCATTATTATTATCATTATCGTTATTATTATTAACACCATTATTATTATTATCATTCTCTAGTAGTACTCTGGTTCGGGGGTAACTACGCGCATTATACAAAAACTATCAGTACGAGAGAGATTTGAATAATTTTTTGGTTTTGGGTTAGAAACGAGCGAAACGGGTGCACGAGTCAGACGTTATAATTGTTCTTTATATTGTGTATCGTTCTCTTTATTATTGCCATTATTCTTTTCTCGATTATTATTCGATTCTGTTGATTATCGTTTCCATTCGTTTCTTGTTTCTTATTGAGATACCGTAGTTGAGCTAGTTTTATTATACATATCCAGCCGTACGTCAGAGATGATTGTTTCTTTAGTAAATATCGTTACTTTTCATACTAGTACAGTGTGTCTTTAGAGGAATTATCATTGTGATAGCGTTTATTGGAGAAGGTAGATACGCTTATGGTTATGCGACTTGGGATGATGATGACTCGTAATTCATTTTTCGATACACCGAAATCGATGGGCGCATGGAGGATAAGAGTTTGTCTGAAACGATACGGTGTTTCTTTGCGCAGACACGGATCGCCGATCTCCTCGGTGTTGCTGGCACGGATGTTCCCATAGAAGAGATACAGAAACTCATGATGCCGCATCGGGTGAGCACTGTTTCCCATTGTTTCTAATCAAACTCCGAAGGATTTCAATCTAGAATCTTTCACGAAGAAACACGCAGAACTTACGAAATGGTGTGACTTTAATCCGGCTACGCTTATTGGGTCCATTTGGACCCACAGCATTCTTCGCGCGCTTATAACTTCCAAACCGAAAGGTCGGCGAGTCTGAAATTTCTTGGCGGAGAATAATTGATTAAAATATTTCTTCCACTTAAAAACAATGTTTCAAATCATTTTTGAAATAGTTGTAATAGAAATTATTAAATTGTTAATTATATTATAATACGAGGTTGATTAAATGTTTTATTTTATTCTGTTCGAAACAGCTCGGCGTCAATGGATACGCGTTCATCGTGACCAATAACGGTTTCATCCTGATCCATCCTGACCTCCGTCCAGTGGTAACGATTCTGATCTAAATGATTCTTAATAACTTCCACGTGGAATATCATACTATAATTTTAGCCGTTGTTTCAACGTTTGACGACGTTTTTAATTAATCGACGATGCAATTACAGTTCCAGGGAATCCTGAAGCCAGCCTACAACAGCGTCGACATGGCGGAGGTCGAGTTGATGGATGAGGATAGGGGACCAAGGGAGTTTGACGATGGAATTCGTATGGTAAATTTCTAGAATGACGTAAATATAATTTTAAAAAAGAAAGCTAGCTATACAGCGTATCCGTAACGCGATAACTTCTAATTACAGCTTCGAAATGACGTGGTCAATCAGAAGAACGGTAGCGTGACGCTTCACACGAAGTACCATTACGACGACATGGTAATTAATTCCATAATTAACGGTGAACCGTATATTAGAGTGGAAAATGTTGCTCGACGCTGAGCTGCGGTTTATTAACCGTACGCTCAACGAAAGTCACTAACAGAGATCACTCGTAAAAATCGTACGAACACTTTGTACACCCACTGTGCATTTCTGAATCTTTTTACAGAAACGGGTGGGCAGAGTGAAGAGGAAGTACGATTACACTGGCATACCGAACACACCGTTCACGGTGGTGGTCAGTTTGCCGGAACATGATCACGCCGGAAGCAATCGCGTGCACGCAACCGAGGAGATACACCGTACGCACGTTACTGGTACGTACATTGTAGAAACGCAATTGCGATCATCGGATCACGACCAGTTTGTGGACGTAGCTTTAACTAGCTACTGTTTTCCAGTTATTCTAGCCAGCTTTTCTTTCCTTTTTCCAGGCAAGAACGTGACGGATTATTTCACTGGTTCCAACTGGCGGGTACATCCGGATTGGCTGTACTGCAAGTAAGTCTCTTGAATCGCCTCACATGATCGGTAGAAGACTGCGCATCGTTATGCTAAATTTTCTCCATACAGTAGAACAATTTTTCTTTCGAAATAATAACTTTACTCCGGATATTTCTCCGTTAACCCACCGACAGCTGTGCCTTAGTCTATTTTGAATCATTGTAGCGCTGAATTTCTGACAATTAAACTAACCGAGTAGCTGTTTCATTGAGGATATCGAAAAGATTAATTGTCTACACGAGATATCATAGAAAGTAAATTTTTAAAAAGTATTAATTACAGCTGTGAACGGTTCTGAGCTTTGTCAATTATGTACCGTGACTCTCGCTAATATTCGGACACTTTTAGAAACGTGAACTCTAGTTTTTAGCAAGTATCAAAAAAGTAATGAGACTGTTCGGTAAGAAAGCACGACGCGATGTTCGATGAATTGCCCGAGGTAAAATAGATTGATAGTATTTGAAATTTCTCGATCCAGGTATCACTATGAGGATGAACGATCGTTCAATACGTCCGAGGCTCAGCTCCTGCACTTCCTGGAGCGTATCCGCCAGCCAGCCTGGAGGTGGAAAGACATGAAACAACCATCCCAGCCGCCGGAATACTCGGCCACGAGTTCCGGTAACGACACTCATCATAAATCGAAACGTATGCATCCTCACGCCACAATTATCTCTACCATGGCGCACTGTTCAAGGAATTGTCGAGATTCATGCATACAGTCAGCCTCGTAATTGATGGCGTACTCTCTCGATCAGAATAACTTTTCTATAAATGGAAGTTCACTAAATACGTAATGAAAATTTTGGTAAAATTACGTTCAGTCCGAACAACGAACAAGCTTTTCCAGAAGTTGCTGTTAGAACTTTTAGTAATTATTGCGAAAGGTCGCTGTCATGGACAGCACTTCGAACACCGCTTGAAATAAAATTTGTTTAAAACATTCATTTGAAGTCCCACTTTGTGTAATACTTTTCTACGCAAAATTTGATGATTTTTGAATTACCGAACTTTTTACTAAATACATAATATTGCTACAATCATTCCAAGCAATAATGTTGTATAACGATCACATATCTACGTTTGTTAATCAGCCACGGCTTACAAAGCAGACAAAGACTTGTACTACTGCGACAGGGATCTTCTTCTGAGCCTCGTGTTCGACGCAAAGGTAACCGAATGGTTTGCGAACCCCAGCACCACACGCGAAGGAAAAGGGTGAGCATCATAGAAATCTGTATATTGCATGAGACACGTTCCAAACTAACTACACGAGAACTAACATAGCAACCGAATAGATAGACGTCCTTTGCAATGGCGAATTATGCACTTTGAAAGCCCAATCTCGCCTACAATTTCATATATCTCACGTCAGTCTAAGAAAGAATCAATGGTAGAAAAGGTAATTTCGAAAAATAGCTAAAGTCTAACAAAGTTGGGATAAATCTGAAGATTAAACCTTATGTTGATATCCAGGTACCAGACACATTCTCCCAATTTATTTTCAAATCTTTCGCGTAAGGTTGAATAGAAAGCATAAAGATTGAACTACATATTGATTAGATTGAAAATAGAAGTAGGCTTCTTCAAAGATAGATAGCAGAAGAAAACCAAAGATAAAAGAAAAACGTTTATCGAAGACAGCGAAACCGTTTCCTCTGTATGTGTGTGTACGTTTCCGTTCTCTGCACAATTCTCTCTCTATCTCTCTCTCTGGTTCCGTTCTCTTATTATTTCTTCTGTCAGGATAACGAAAATAAACGCGCCCGTTCGTTTGTACTAATACTGACCACTTTGACGCCATGCAGACCTTTAGCTAGGCTGATGAATCTGCTGCCCAGGTAACGTCCACCACAAAAAACCACCTTACGTTTTCTTTTAGAGGCTAAACGATATCTGTCCGTAACGATATCTGTGTTCGTTGTTACCGCTTCTTTTGCGTCCGCTTCCCTCTCTTTCTTTACTTTCTTTCTTTCTCTCTTCGACACCACAGTTCCGTTCGATATTTTCAACGTTTCTCAAGCGATTTTCATTTTGGTATTCACCAGCAATTTACGTGTTACCGTTTCGTTCCTTCTGCGATTATCTAATCGCCGCCGGTTTGGATCGCGAGGATCTTTCAGGCCTGGGGAAAGATCAAGAAGAAGCAACTTGTGGATCTCGGAACCGGAAGATCGATGTTCAGCAGTTCGAAGTGTACATTGTAGATGAGAGACTCGCTTGGAGACTCGATCGCAAAGCTGGTCTTATCTATAAAAAAGTACTTTTAGAAGTTCATTTTCAAGCATTCAAAATGGAATTTAGACTAAGCAACGCTTTCAATCGATATATTCAATCGTTGCGAACGAGTCTCGAAGAAGCTCCGCCGTATCGCGCTAGCGTTTGTACAACATTAGAAAAAACCGATCCTCGGACGTCTGTTTCTTTGAAGGATTGATTCAGACCGGAAGCGTGACGTTCATCTTCTTGTAGGAAAGAGTTCCAACAACGTTTCGGCGTGACGATCGCGTTCATGGCCACTCACAGTGGCCTGACAAGATGGCAGGACTTCCTGTCGGACGAAGAAGGCAATATCCCCGATGATCATTTCGGCAAGATGTATTCGAAAGCTATAGACGAAGTATGGTACAAAAGAGCCGTGGAGCAGAACTACGTCCATCCGGAGAGCTTCGTCTTTTCTGTGCCAATCGACGAGGAGGGTGCCGATAACACCACCCTCGTCACAGCCAGTCGTGCCATTTTTATTAATAAAACAAGTTAGCATTGTTCAACTCTTTAAAAACTAACATCATCGCATTTTCAATATTCACTCCTTAGATAAATATGTCTCTTATATCGATCGTATTATTGTTAATAATATATGTTTAATGGTATCGGCGCTACGGTTCGATCAATTTATTATACAATGCCCAAATTAATAACATTTACAAACAATTTTTGTTATTACATTCAAGCATTTCTTTTTTTAAACTCGAATCATCAATCAATTCAAACTAGAATCGAAACGTCGATGATTATTTGATAATCTGAAAAATTGTTTTTAATTTATCAGTAGTAATTGATCGAACCGTAGCGCCGATAACATTAAACATTTATTCACTCCTTAGTTTGTTCATTCCATTCTCGCGAATGGGAATGTTCAACGTGTAAACCGTTTGACCCTTCTTTAGAAAACCAAGCTACGAAGGCGCCAGTAGCAGTGGTTGGCTTCCAATTCCAGCACACTGCTCTTCAAGTACTCTTCCAGAATATAACCACCAGCTGCAAGGATCCCGAGAATTGCGATACGCACTGCGGTGCGGAAAATTGGGCTTGCTACCTTGTCGACAACAATGGCTACGTGATCGCAGCCGAAGATGAAGCCGATGCCGGAAAATTCTTCGGTGAACTTCGAGGACCCATTATGGCCAGTCTCGTCAAAGAGGGTGTTTTTGAGAGAATCAGGATATTCGACTACCAAGCTGTATGCTTTAAGAGCACACAGACTTCCAACGTTGCCAGTATCTTGCTCACGGTGAGATCTTTTCACGGACACTTCACTACAGTAAACGCTCATTATTAGTCCAACAGCTGGGTTTTTCAACAGCGAGGCATTGGTTTCTAAACTGATGGGTTACAATGTTAAAAATACTTGTAAACAGATAGCTATGAAATATTCAAAATGTTTCTTCCATTGCCGACCTTGCATGACCTTGAAGGTCACTGCGCAGTGTACAAATGTATTCGTCTGAGCACACGCTTTCACGTGTTTATACAAATTGTTCATTAAACAAATTTAAGGTCACCTTCATATCTAACAAAATTGTACTACTTTTTCTTCTTTTATTTTTTTCTGATATTTACTATTCACAAGAGAAACGCTGGCTAGCAGTAGCGTGAACACCCTGTATAGATTATATTTTGGTACAGTTTCGGGTGAGATCCTTTGGTAGACAAATCTCGAAAGCTCAAATTCCAGTGGAAGTAGAAAAATAGTATATTTGTACGTACTCACCGAAGCCGGATGGTAAATCGCGCCGTTCTTTTCAGCCATGGAAGAATATGCAGAAAATCATCACCTGGTTCCTGGGTCAAGCAGCGTGGGCCTGGGCCAAAGCAGGAATGTGGGAATCCGAGTACGCTGAGGCTTTTGCTTATCCGAATGAAGACGAAGGCATGCAGAGGGACTACCAGGAAAGCGAGGAAAAGTCGCCGGTTGACGCGAAGGACGAGAAAATGTTCGATCAGAAGGTCCTGATCAATCGCACGCGACCGGAAGCCTGCGATCAAGAGGTATAATTTCAATCTACGTACATAGTAAAAGTAGTACACTAATTTCCATAAACCTACGACAACCGAATAATGTAAATTACGTCTCGAATACGTAAAATTAGGTCATTCTTAGGATACGTCCCTAATAGATTAATCTTTTATCTAGCGATTGTGACTACCTAGAACACGGAAATGTGCATTACAGTCTCTCACACTCGAGAGTTTCTCGTCAAGCTCAAATTCGGATCTGCACTCTTAAAAGGAGTGATTCCTTTCCTGGGGTCATTCGAAGTAACTTGTTTCCATTGCGAAAATCATTTGAAACGGCCATAAATCTTTGAATCCTCTGCCCAACAGGTGTTACTGTACCTGCGTAACGTGTCATTCGAGTCGTTCGACGTCGAGATGGACATAAACTACACCTGTATGAGGCCGTACATCGTGCAACCGGTAGAGTCCAGTAACATGTTGCTGCTGGTCGTGAACACAGACTGCACAGACACGGTGTCGCCGCCACTGAGCGTACTGCCAGAGGAGGTGATATACGAGAACAACTCGCTGGTGTGCCAGAAGGCGATCAGCACGTTGGAGAGGAAGAAGCCTCAGTCCTGCATCCGTACGCATCCAAGGGAAAGCGAGATCAAGGACCTGTGCGGGCTGGCTGTGACCGTTGCGCCGAATATCTACCTCCTTGCACTGTTATCGACCGTCGCTGTCCTCGTTAGACGAGTCGTCTTCGATCACGATTAATTTAACCCGACTCCGGAGACCTTCCTCGCCGCCTGGGGTCCGAGAAAACCAACGATACCAGACGAGACGATGTCGTCCGACGGTCCTCCTTTTCGCAAACGGGTCCTTCGTCCTTCGTGGCCATCATAGATCGTGTTAGCGGCGCTCTCGAGCGACAAGATTACACTTGCCAATCGTCATTCAGCTTCTGAACGAGAGAAAGAGCAATTTCGGCCGATTCGTTGCGAAGCAATCGATGTTCTTTTCTCTGTTTTTTTCATAGTTACCGCGGTTTCGAGGTACTCTAGTAACCACGCTACTCGCTCCGAGAGTGATCGAACCCCGGGGATGAAGACAAAGCATCGTGTTTCAGCCAATAGCCGTTAGAGATTACTGTTATTTAGGGTGAATACGTTGTTTATAGTTCGCTGAAGGTTCAACCCTTGTCGGATGTATGTCTCCTCCCACGTTACATTCTAGTTTTTACCGTTGCGGACATTTGTCACTCGTTGCGTTGCATAGCAAGCTTTATCGGCCAAGTATCTGGCGTCCGATAAGGGTTAAAAGGGTCCTTTCTTTCTTGTTTGTATCGTGCACGGTTCCGTTTCGATCACAAATGGTGGATCACGTTGATGAAGGTTCCGGGAAGGAATAACTAAAAATAATAAACTTTTGTCTTAGTATCGTCTTGATAATTAGTATTGCCTCTAATAATGGGTACAAATAGTTTCTTTACTCCCAGAGTAGGACGTTCGATCATTCTCGAGGCGAGTACTGTACTGTATAAATAGCGACGCTGTCCTAGCGGAGACAGACTCCTGGTGCTGTCTGTTGTACTCTCCGAGGATCAGTTCACGGTTCAGGCTATTTTGTGTATAGAATTCTTGACAGACGATAACCGCCATCGTCGTCTTTACGGCCGAGAACCTGAAGAGGACGCCCGCGACTCGGTGCCGAACACTAGTCCTAACGAAACAAACGACCTTACTGCCCGAAATGCAACGCGGTGTCTGCCACGTGCTAGGGTGTCTCTGCTCTGCCCCTCGTTATCGTTACTTCAGCCGAAATCCGACAAAGGCGGGCAAGATTTTTATCGAACCACGAATCAAACGGATTCAAGTGATTTGACCGCGCTGGCTGTTGTCTGAACAAAAGTTTTGCCCTTCTCTGGTATACGTTAGAGTTCAACGTTGATGGCGGATTAAGGCCACTTTGATCTGCTTTTAGAAGAAAAGAGACACCTGAGACGTGGCCATTAAAAGTGTAATGGACAGCTGTGACGACTGTGAACATATTTCAGGTGTCTTTCGAAAATAGATCATAGCTAGGATACTCGATCGAAAATCTTACACCGACAGAATGAGGGAACAACGGAGGAAGACGCTTCCTCGTCAACTAAATGTGTTCTGCAACTCACGGGGGTTGACTCTTTCTTCAAGATATTTAGACCCATCGTAATCCTAGTTCAGTCATTCTTTGATCCAATTTTTAATGAGGAATCATACTTGGGTTTGTTGTCGAGCGTAACTAGGGCTGTAAGTTCGAACATTCGGTTGATTGAAAAATAATTCCAAGATGCTCGCTTTCTTTTCAGAACTCGCTGCAACACGTATTCGATTATATTCCCAGTAGTGCTACAATTGTGGCATTATCGATATTGTCATCAGCACTATCCCCAATTCTTTTTAGATTTGTCGGTCTGGTACGTCGTAGTTAAACAAATAAGATAATTCTTGATGAGAATTCTTGCGGCTCTGGTTGAAACGTGCACGATCATGGTCGAGTTATATCGCGATTGAGCGTAAGTCGCAGCTTGCTTTGGTCTCGGCGTGGGATTAGGCGACTTCCGGTGGTCGTAACACATATCCCTCGCTTAAAGAGCCGAGCTGAAAACGAGGAAGTCATTTCGGGGCTCGTAGGTAGCACGGCATCTACGTTTCGCGCGGTGTAATCGCCGAACGGAGCCGTCTCGATGATGAAATCGCATTTGACTTGTCCGGTTATAATTCGCTTGCGCCAGCGTAATTTCCCAGAGCGACGAAGTAAGTAGTTAGGGTCTGATTAGGGGTATGCTACACTCCGGGGCAGGGCCGTGACACGTGCCCGCGGACACCGACAATATATGGGACACATTTCACAACAGATTTTTGCGCTTTGTACATTAACCGAACGTAAGACGGTGTCGTCGTTTGATATTTATAAAGATTACGAATATTAATTTTGTATATTAATGTATTATACAAAGACGTTACAAGGATGTGTGCCTTTGGACACGCGCGGTTCGAGAGCAAAACGATTACCAAAGAGAAGATAATCTTGTTGTATGTTTTTCAAAATAAAGAAAACAACTGAACTCTCTACTAACGCCGGCTCTCTGCTTCCCCGAGCGGGATCTGGCGCTCTGTTCGCGGCCAGGTACAAAACAAAACAAACAAAAGTGGCGAGTTTCGATGCCGAAAGACGAATGAATGTTACTTGTATTACACAGAGTTTATTACCGATTTGCTATGTACAATGGCTTGCCTATGTAAAATGAAGTCGTTTCTTATCAAAATCTCTCACCGAACGTTTGAATGATAAATCAACCCTCTCCTCCGCAACGTCGCCGCGCCTGCTTCAACTCGCTCTCTGTCCTCTGCACTATCTCCAGCAAGATCTTTTGCTGCATGTCCCGATGGAGCTTGTCCTCCAGCTCGTCCAACGCTTCACCGCCCTTCATGAACGTCTTCAACGAGTGCGTAGTCCCATTTGGTATTCTATGATCCGTCACACGATCTTGATTGTAATTGTACGTCCTGATCTTCTCGTTCCTGGACTTCATTCCCATTTGCTTCTTGCGCAACCTGCTGATGAATGAGGTTTGCTTCTCGGATTGCTGATCGTACAGTATACTCCTCAGTTTCATCAGAGCCCACTTTTTGTTCTGATGCTGCGATTTGCCGATCTGACAACTCACGTTTATGCCGGTCGGCAAATGGGTTACCCTGATCGCCGAGTCCGTAGTGTTTACGTGCTGGCCACCCGCGCCGGACGCTCTTTTCGCTTCTATCTTCAAATCCTTCTCCTCCAGCTCAATTTCTATGGTTTTAGGCTCTGGCAATACAGCCACTGTAGCCGTGCTCGTATGCAATCGTCCAGATCTCTCCGTCGCCGGTATTCTTTGTACTCTGTGCACTCCACCCTCGTATTTCAATTTCCTAAACCCCTCTGGACTTGCCACCGCCATAACGGCTTTCCTTATACCACCCAACTCGTTTTCATCCAAGTCTATCATATCATAGCTCAATCCCAAGTAATCCAAATGTCCAGTGTACATATCCAACAGGTCCTTGGCGAACAGCATCGCCTCCTGCCCTCCCACGCCTGGTAGAATTTCCACGATAACATTGTCGTAATTCTCAGCGCTCAGATTCTCTAAAATCACTTCCAATATTTTGGTGTCTATATCCAGAAGCTGCTGCTCGTAAATCACTTCCTCTTCTTTAGCCAGTTTCTTCATCTCTTCGTTCTCGCCAGCTGGAAAACAATTTATTTATTACATCAATGAGAGCGTATTTGATCTGTAGACAAAGTAATGGAACCATGCTGTTTCTTATAGTACTTACTAAAGGGGAAATCCAGTACTCTATAGAGTGCTTCATATTTTTTAGTATATGCAGCGTATTCAAGAAACTCTTTTTGGATTTCTCCACGATATCAATCGAGAAACTTCTTGTACTGTGAGCATCTTTAACGCCTGAGTTATAGTTAAACAACGGAGCATTGTCTAGCATTGTCTCCCATCCTGTAATCTTCTTCAGCGAACGAAGAAGCAACAAAGTATAAAATAGGATACATTTCACCTACGCAACCTTTCTAGATTTCCTAAAACGAAAAATTTCTACAGGAACGGTTCCATTACTTTGCGACCGGATCTTTCGGAAACTCACCAAGCTCCTCCAAGCTCTTCAAACTTTCTATTATGCTGAGCTTTTCGTTTAACAAGGCTGGCACAGCTCGTATTTTCAAAATCTCGCCTATACCTTCGCTTTTCACGTTTCCATTCTGATGTGCGTTCACCAGGTGGTTCAAATACTCTTTAACGGTCGCATCTTCCGCGAGCGACTTTGTCGCCGAGCAGAATGAGTTGCTACAAAGGGACGAGATACCGATTTTGAGGTTAGGTGACAGCGGAACCCGGGGTTCGAAAGCCTTGATTTTTCCGACAGCATTGAACACGCATCTTCGTAAGAGAAACATATTTCAGAGCTGATCGTGCGATCGAAAATGCCTGTTACACAATCATGAAAATACTTTCGAGAGAAATTACATGCATTGATGTTTTCAACTAAAACGAGCGACGCGCGTGTCGTCTGCTCTATTGCACCGGTCTTCCGCGCATGCCTGACGCTTTTAGCGTCAGTGAGGTACCAAGTTGGGCTAAAATGGGGTACCTTGGTCACCCCGCATAGTTTCGCAGAACTTTTTTTTTCGATTTTCAAATACGAATGTTTCACATGCGTACGTTATAATAAAATTTTACGCGTGGTCCATTTATCTTGAGACAGTCAATTATTGGAAACCAGCAGAGATATGAAAAAATGTTTTGGCGCTATCCACATTTTTCCATAATCCAACCAGAGCTGCCAGTGTTGGCGCTTTTCACGCGCATGCGCAATAATTCTGACGTCGGACGGTCTCAGTCAAGTACGCAAATCGGGTACCTTGGCCGCCCCGCTAATTTCGCAAAATTTATTATTTAATTACATATTAACAATAGCTTATCTGAAATTCTCGCAACCCAACCCTTCTCTTTCGCGTCTCATCTCGTAACGGTCGTAACGGACTCCGCTGGACATTCTCGCTAAATAGTCACCCACTGTTTTCCCCCTAATAGACCCTTACAAACTTCGGACGCAGATACGTTCCTGGCAAAACTCGCGCATGCGCGTGAAAAGCACCAACACTGGTATAGTCCGCACGGCGAGAGTTGGCACGAGAACTTGTAGGTACCACGTGGTACTCCCTGTGCGTTAAGAGTGGGACTCGCCGTTCCCCCTGCACCCCACTGACGCGATTCTGTGCCAACTCTCGCCGTGCGGACAATAGCTCTGCTTCCAACCAAGAATTTTCGAAGCATAGTACTCTACGCTTCCTTGTAGCTCCTTCTGCAATACTAGCTGCTATTATCCGATCGAACATATTAATATTAACTTACCGAAATTTCGGAGTACGGCCGTGTCATCGTGTCGTCTTGCACTCTTCTGTTTCCGTCCGGTTTCGCGCCAATAACACTTCCCCCTACTTTCCCCACAAACATAAGAATGGTACAGACGTATATATACGTTCCTGCATTTAGTCGCGCATGCGCGAAAAACCGTTGCAATATACCATCACTGCGTCTGCTAGCAGTATGGAAAACTTCGAGAAAGCAGAAATCAACTACTTTTCCGAACACACGTGCTGAAAATTACCGCGTTGAAACAGAGTCGTACGAACAATTCGTTTATTTTCCTACGTGGAAAAATTTATTCTCGTTTCGATCGAGAAGAACAATATAAAACTTGGTAAAAAAGCGAACGACTATTTACTTTGTAACACCTTGACTTTCCTCTATTGGTAATAGCAGGTTGCACACAATTTCGATAGTTTTTACAATCTCGATTCAATTAAGTTTATCCTGCTTGGATGCTATTGAAGAAGAAAGAAAAAACACGATACCAGAGCACCACGTATTTTGTTGAATTTATTTTTACCTTGTTCCGTCGATTTCGACAGGAAACCTCGTCCCACGAGTTCTGATTATACGTATACTTACGACTATGTTTTAGTTCAATCTTTACGGAGCATAAAGGCTGTAGAACAGCAACGGTTTCGTTGTTATTTCATTTATATATATGTACATATATTGTGTATGAAAGAGCACAAAGGTGCGTGAGAGACGCGCGTGCGGAAGTGAAACGAAAAGCGTGTTCCACCGATTGTATCGATTTTCTAACGAGTACACACGATTCGCTGCTAATATGTATACATATTTCTGTCTCGCCTTTGTAACATTATAGATATGCACATATCGTTCTACAATGTATGACATAATTATAAAGGTACGCGAGTCACCATAAACGTGCATCGAATCAGTGTACCACAGATTTTCAGAGTGTGTTTACGTATTGTTCGTTGCGAAAGACACGTGTTCAGGATACGAAGGTAGGAATTTTTCTCGATCACAGAATTGATTCGCTGCAAGCTTGCAACGGTTGCCCTGTTCAGTAAAAACGATTGTTTTCCGCGTGGAAACGCGAGTCTCGTTCATTTCTGATAACGTAAAAAAATCGCAGTTCCATTACTCGATCCATCTGGTTCGTTCTAACGTCTCCGGGAATTACGATAAGAAATATAAATAATATCGCGATGCTTATCTCTCTTCGGTTTGAAATTCCTCGATCGTTACCGATCCATCATCTCGAGCATCGTCGTTAGATTGCGGAGCTTCGTGCAAATTATTCTTTTCTTAGATTATTCTCGAGAATCCAGTATAGAGGGCTAATTTATATTTTAGCGAGTAAAGATTATTCTTATTCGCGGCGAACGTGAAGTTGTAACGTCACTCTGTTTATTGAGAACGTATATCTTTATTATACGTGAAGTTCCACAACTTGTAATAAATTAATATATTTATTATTGTATTTCTGATTGTTTTTTTTTCACAGATTTTTCACTCTTTCCGACGACAATTCATTATAATTATTGCACGTATAGAAAATTTCTATTTTTATCGACGATAACAGAATGTTTATAACAATTAGAATTTTATGTATTCATAGCGAAAAAATACGTAAGTGAAACACATAACGGTGCCTGAAGGCACCGAAAGAATTTATGAATATCGAAGAAGAAATACATTTCTCATTAATTCCTGTTTCCTACAATTAATACAGAACATTTTTATTTCCCGTAAATATCCGCAGTCGAACTAAGAAATCTTGTTCTTTACATGTATCGTTCGAATAATTCCTTGAACAACCATATTTATATATTTTGGAGCAGGGGTGGTGTTTAACCCCTCGTCAAATAGTATCCTTTCGCAGCTGCACTGCTTAGAATTTGTTCTGAATAAATTACTACATAGAAGGAGACTGACTTGGTATATATTATTTGGCAAGGGGTTAATACGTTGTACGTGAAAAGTTGCAGCGAGAAGTATCGCGAAAGATTGTTGCGCACGCGGTGAATAAAGTATACGGCGAACATGATTTTCTGAAAAGAAGGTTGACGATTTGGAGCGTTTGCACATGGAACGAGGGAGGGCAGCGGTCGTTTCATGAAATAATGCTGAAAGTAATTCAAAATGTTGCTCAATTCGAAGTAGGTAGCTCTGATATTCGGGACAAGTTTGCCAAGCACGAGAGAGGAGACGAGTAAAGAAAGAGAGAGAGAGAGAGAGAGAGAGAGAGAGAGAGAGAGTGAGAGAGAGGGAAAGTGGGAGAGAGAGAAAAGAGAGAGAGAGAGATAGTAAGACACGCACGGTAGGCCAGTATAGAGCGGCACGGGCAGCTACGATCGACGATATTATTTTTCATTAAAACAAGCACCACGGGTTTTTCGAAAAATACATACGTTACGCTACAAGGTAGATCGTAGAATAATTCGCGAGACGTCGAACGCATTCGACAGCGACAGATAACACGTTCGTTTAATTGTTGATTAACCGTGAGAATCGGGATTCATTCGAATTGTATTTATGTGCAGGCTTTATAATATATTATAACGATATCATGGAACCTTTCGAGGGCTGCACGCAAGAGAAAATGCAAGAAGGAGGTAAATCGAATCGATCATTCTGTTCTAGATTAATTTTCCACTCATGATTCGCGCTATTTTTATTATATAACGGGGACGTTTGTTTGCGGTAAAATCCACCGTTTCTATTATCCCGTAACCTTCCAAGTTTTTGAACACGGCTCGCTGACTGTTCGTCGGGGATTCCATTGTGATAACGTATAACGAGCTTTTAATTTATGTTTCCTATTAATCTGACGTTTGCTTATGATTATTAATCAAACTTAAATGATCCGCTTTAGCTCGTCAACGTTGTAATATCCACGAATCGATCCTGTTCTCTTATAATCACGTTTAATTAACGTAATTTTAAGATGTATCACACAAGATATCTTTTTTTTCTAATCTATTCCCACCTGTATTGTCACATGTAAATGAGAGTAATTTTAATAGAAATTACGATTTCGGTGAAATTATTTGTTTATACGAAATACGTTATAATTGTAAATATTTATATTTCGTTATATATTAATTGTATATTTGAATATATATTAAAAATTCATGTTTTAGAGTATGGATTCTTCTGGCAAGATTACCTTGATGCCACAGAAAGCGTCGAGGTGCCACAAATTATGTTCCCACACGTGGAACTTACGCTGCAAAGTGGCATCGAAATTGGCATGTCGCTTGAGGTGCCACTTTCGAAAAGCGCGGATGAGGAGAATTTGAAATTTTGGGTAGCTTCAATCGTGATGGCTTGCGGACCTCTGCTGCGTTTGAGATATTTTGGTGGGGATGACAGATCCTTGGAATTCTGGTTCAACCTCACCAAAGAAGCTGCTCACGAGCTTGGCTGGTGTGTGAAGAATAATAAAAAATTAGAGCCTCCTGATATCGTAATTCAGAGGTCTCCGGACTGTGTGGAAAAATTGACAGAATTTTTAACAACAGCCCGGACCGTTCCGCCTGAAATGTTATCAGGGGTAAGTTGCAAACTAATAATATCATTCTGTAACTTCAGATTTCTGAGGCTACTCTACCACTGTTAACTCACCATTGTCTATAGGATGGTCTCAGCATGACAGAGAGAATTAAACAGGGCATGAAAGTTGAAGTCGGCGACACTCTGCATCCCTACAAATTATGGGTGGCCACGGTAACCAGCAATTTATAAATTTTCGCATATTATTATCATCTCCTTCTCACCTGTTCATTGATTTCAGATTATAGAGAACGTAGGAGGACGTTTACTATTAAGATACGACACACCTGGTTCATCTCGCAAAGATTTCTGGATATTCTGCACATCGGAACACCTTCATCCATATGGATTCGCTTCCAAATCGGATTCAACTTCGTTTTTAGAGCCTCCCAGTTGTATAGTAGACATGCATACGTACGAACAATGGAAAGATTTATTAGAAACCATACCAAAAGATGGTGATCTACAAGAGGAATTGTTTAACAACAGCATAGAGCATCAGAAGCATGAATTCAAAGTTGGCATGAAGCTGGAGGCTCTCAGTCCAAATGATCAAATGAAAATATGCCCAGCTACCATTATTAAAGTATTCGATGATACTTACTTTCTTGTACATATCGATACTTACGACGAGTCTTCGAAGGCAATAGACACAGAGACGTTTATGTATAATAGTACTCAAAAGAACACATGGTTGTGCACTGCGGAACATCCGTATATATTCCCAGTTGGTTGGGCTAAGAAACAGGACATTAAGTAAGCACATTATACTTTAGCCCCTTGTACCCTAACTAAACGGAGTAAGTTTTATTTGAAGTACTTTCCACATCGAGCTACAGTTTGGGAAATAGTTGCGTGTGAAACTTCAAATGAGACACTCCGTATAGTAATACCCAAAGAAACAACTAGTACTCTAATAACTCTAAAATTTAATTGTATATTATCAGAATCACATCGCCGCAAGGGTGGGTACCAAAAGAAGAAGAGTTCGATTGGGACGCGTATTTAAACGAGACTCAAGGAACTATAGCAGAGGAAGGACTGTTTTCTGAGAGGCAAAGCGCAGTCGAAGCCGGTTTCGAAGCTGGAATGCGATTGGAAGCAGTCGATCCAAGAAACGAGAACATCATATGCGCCGCGCACATTACAAAAATCGTGGACAACCTCTTGTGGTTGAAATTAGATAATTACGACAACACGTGGCCAGAGCACATAGTCGACATGCACAGTCTGCAAATATTCCCTGTCGGATGGTGCGAGTCCAATCACTATCCACTGAAACCTCCGAAGGACTACGTAGAAGTTTGTAAGAAGTTGCAAACACCATCGAAGGAGGAGAAGAAGAACAACGTTCTGGATATACCGATATCCGAGCCACGCTCTTCTTTATGGTGCCCGAAGATATATTTTAATTATCGTTGTTTCACGGGGCCTATGATCTCGAAAGGGAAATTAGCAACTTTGCCAAAAGCCGTTGGACCTGGCCCCGTGATTTTGGTCATGAGAGAAGTTTTATCGATGATCGTATCCGTCGGATACAGAAGCGCGCGTATATTAAAAGTGCTCCAATGCGATTCGAAACCGGATCCCGGTTACCACTTAGAGGTTCTGAAGGCGAAGCATAAAAATAACACTTATCGCGCTAGCGTTGCCGTGGTCACATCCGGAGACATGGTGGCTGACTTTTGTAGGAATATTTGTAAAAAGTTGATGGTGTGCCCGAATCTCTTTGGGCCGTTACATGTACCTGAGAATGAGTGTCCGGATAGGTGTCACAAAACGTCTAAAGCCAAGTTCAGTGAGTATCACGTTTTATTAAACTGTTTCCTCTTTAAGGGTGAATGCTCTAGTTGGTAGATTATAGATAGTTTTCCTCGAAAAAAGACGGTTTTCTGGTTCTGATTAATTAAAAAAAAAATTAATATGAATTATCGTTTTTCTTCAGCTGCGTCAGTAGGCACTGGAAAAAGAGGAAAGCCAAAAGGCTATACTAGCATCATGGTGCAGAAACCAAGGCCATGGGGTGGTAGAAAGAAAAGGAGACGTGGCAGATGGGCGAACAGAGAAAAAGAAACGCACGATGATTTCGATCATGAGGACGAGATGCCATTCATGTCACTGGACTTGGCGAAACATGTGTCGAGCATCGAGGAGTCTTTCGAGGATACGGAAAGGCCGCAACTCTCCGAGATAGATATAATGATTCAGAAGGGTTTGGAGAAGGTGGAGAAGTCGGACGATTTCAAAACCGAACCACCCTCGAGCAACGCCTCGGAAGACTCCGGGAGCTCGTTCAACGACAGAAAGATGAAAGACAGAGGGAGCCCCAACAACTTGAGCAATAAACAACATTCATCGAAATGTAGCCAAAGCAGTACAGTGACTAGGGCGAGCAAAAGGGAACGGGATTGGGACACAAGCATCGAATCTGATTGTTCGGAGGCGGATGCCGAGTATGTTAGAATGCAGAAGAAACAGAGACGACCTAAGACGCGAAAGCTGGATTCGAATCCGCTGTTCTGGAGCGTGGACGATGTGTTCCGATATCTGAGGAAAACGAACGATTGTAAAGATATCGCGTACAGAGTCAAGCAAGAGGTATCGTATGCAAGATGATTTAACACACGTTTACTTTTAACCCTCATACGCTTCTCAAAAATAGTTGCGTAAAAGTGACTAGAATAGGAATTCACCGATTTTTATTTTACACGATAAATCAACGCGTTATGTTTCATTTATAACGTCACATTTTAAAGAAATACATCTTACGACGTAGACATTAAAGGATGAATAATTTTACAGTATGTGAAAATATTGAATGGGTGAATTTTCACTTTGAGAAACGTATGAGGGTTATACAGAATAGTTAAGTTTGAGTAGCAGGCTATACAGATTTATCGAATTTCGCAGGAAATCGACGGACTAGCGTTTCTATTGCTAAACTTGCCGTCTTTGACGCAGCACATGAAGTTGCGAACGAGTCTGGCCATGAAACTTTGCCGTCATGTGGAGCAAGTCAAAGTTACATTCTTTCTACGTCATATAAACGAAGTAGAACCAGAACAGTATCAAATAGTATAACTCAATTAACTAGGCAATTCAATTAATTTTAATTATTTATACAGTGTAACATATAATGCGTCGCCGAAGACCCGGCGGCTGCCAGATGTGTCTAATTGTATAACGCCGGACAGAGTGATTTTTAACTTATACAATTGCAAGACTGCGTTACATTTTAGATAGGGGTTACAATGCGTTTAACCGTAGCACTGATCTACTTAAATTATCTTCGTCATTGCGATTTTATTTCTAGTTTTATTTAATCAAAATGATGTAACATTAGAAGAACACCCAAAGCCGCGGAAGACAAAGTTCATTTTGACGGTGTATAAAATTGTACAAAATTGTCGATTATTATTCCGTTACGTAGCTAGCCGTATCGGCATTTATCATAGTACAAAGTTTCGATCTTTCATTTTGTAAATTGTCAATAAAATATGATGTATTCATAGTCGCAAACGTTATCTGAATTTCGATAAGTGTTCGTCGACCCAAAATGTTCGCAGGTTAGTCGTTTCTCACGCGGCTAAATCTAAACACGCAACAACGTTCTCTCGCGTGGCATGCACCCGGTTTCTGGCTTTTTGAAACTTCGCCAGATTCTGTGCGCTGCGTTTCGAACGACGAATGCATTGAACGGGATCAGTGAAATTTCTCGTTCGTCGTTTCTTTGAAGAAAAACAAAATTGATATCCACTGGATGCCTATGTATTTTATTAGGTAAATTGACATTTATTACGATCTAAAACAAACTTAGTAACGCACAGACTCGGTAGACTGTGTTATAGCGGAAGGGGATAACAGAGGTATTTCACGGAATTCTTGAAATTTTATTATACATAGAAGAATGGAACGAAAGGGATAACGTTCACTGTGAACGTGTACATATTTAGCTTTGTGCGTGTCGCACGAGACGCATTCTGTTTTCGTGCACGTCCCATCAATCGTCGCCAAAAGAAATGGCGCGACTAGGTGCTTTGTAAGCAACGCTCGTTACTCCACGACTCCATGCAGGGCCGGATTAAGCTTAGTAGCAGGAGTAGCAAATGCTACGGGCCCCGCGCTTTTGGAGGGCACCACGTCAAAATTTTGTAAAAAAAAGGTCATTCATCTGCAACGAGGTATCGACTCGTTGCGAGCCGCATGATGAAACAAGATCGTGTAAGTAACCTCATCTTAGAGTAAGCGTTGTGTTTTATTTTATTATCATACGGAACCTATAGGGCCTATGGTAACATTTGATACGGGCCCCGCGCTGGTTTAATCCGGCACTGGCTCCACGGTGTGTGGTCCGACAAACTATCGCCAAATATGCTTACGCGCGTAATTGTTGCCATAATTTCTGAGCCGTTACCATTTCTTACGGTATCAAGAAAATCGATTGATTTTTAGCGAATACGCAGCCATGAGCACCGCTTGACCTACATCTTTCGTTCAGGTTCTCGATCGAACGTTTAAATTTACGCAGACGTACTGCTTATTGTCGGACAGACTCGCCATTGGCTCCTTTCGACGGTATGCAGAAGCTATCTTGTTACAATATGTGCGTTAAAGATGAGTTGCCGGTTGCGTATATTTCCACGAGGGACGATATTCTCGGCAAGAGAGTGCGTAATGCACTGTTCAATTAACACTCGCATGCCGATGCTTTCTTGCATCTGCCGTTACGTCACGGGAACCGTTTTAAACCCGGTCCGCTATTTTTACAGAGGTTATCGACAATTGGCGGGAACCTCCCGATAACTTCCGGCATCTATGTATTGGTAACTTATAAAATTTGCAGTGAGCTGTAACTAAATCCTTGAAATTAATCATTGAGTTATACACTCCCCGTTTGAAAACAATTGTTTTCACTGGGAATAAATTAATTTATTCACATAAAAATTGTTTTAAAAGTCTTTCCATTAGGGCCTCTAATAAAAAAATCTGATGCTCCTCTGATGCTTCTAATTAATTATAAAAAAAAACAGGTCGTCCGATACAATTACAAAAAAGTTACTCCATTTTAAAAAGTGTACTTGATGAAATAGTTATCAATTTATAAATTAGTCGCGTTGAGAAGTCTATTTTGTTGTTGGCCGGTGGGATGTTCGAATTTTGAACATTCAGTTGTTATTCATATTTTATAGCGTTCTGTCGGAGTCGAATTCCAGGCTTATTGATTTTCCGAAGTCATGCTAGAACTAGGATTTTCGACGGGAAGCGAATTGTATTCGCACGTTCGATGAATAGATCTCACAGGTCGAATAAGGGCGCGTCAGTCAGTTACCCCTATGTAACACAACGTCATATTTAAAAACGTATCGTTCCCCCTGCTCGGAAAGTGTACGCAGCTGCACTTTAGAAATCCTATACATAGGAGCATCGTTTACTCAGAGGGCGCGCCTTTTTCGAATCTGGCGCGACAGATATCTTCGATCTACCTCGACCGTTATTGGCCAACGGACACCTCACTCCTGTAAGAGTTCGTTCACACCGGATGTTCGATCGATGATCTTCGCCTACGGATTGTACACCTTCGAACCTTTACGCGAACCATGCTTACAATTCATATCATTGTTTCATGTTCGTTTGATCAAGCTGTTAAAAGATGTGTTCCATTATCATATAATTTCTGTTCCTTATAATTGACTTCGAACATTTTTATTTCGCCTAATCGATGTCTGCTAGCTAGTTATTCGATTGTGCAAAGATGGAACGAAAAGTTGTAAAAAACTTTGTTTTAATTTCATGCATAACAAGTGTATAGACTGATCTTTTGAAAAATAAAAATTGTCTGCAACAATTCTTACTTGCTCTAACATAATTTTAATCAATACAAAGAACATCAATTTTTCTGTCATCAAAATTCTCTTTCTCCTTCAAGACGCGAAGTTTCTTGGGTTAATCTCAAGTGGTTTGCGATTAGCGTGTAAAACAAGTCGAAAGGTGGTTAATCGTTTCGTAAATATGAACAGATAAACAGCTTATCGTGATAACATCTAGAGGGGGTTAAGGTTGTCCACGTTGTGAGGGGTGCCTAAAGTGTGGCGTTAAAGGCGCATCGGTGTGAATCAGTGTGTCAGCGAGTCGGCAAGGGTGGGGGATCGAGTCTGCAATACATGAAACGTGCACATCTACAGGCGGTACAGTACCGTACGGTGCGTTACTTGTGCGAGTCAGTGGTTTTTCAATGATGCCATGGTAATGACGGGATTCTAACGTTCGATCGCTTCCGAAAACGTTGAGATAGGTGAGAGCTTTGATCGGGTGCGTCGATGTGTTCGTAGTGTGTTTCGATCGAGGTATCGTTTGCGGGGAACACCGTTGAAACGAACGGAATAGCGTCAGCGATCAATGTTGGTTCGCGGGTGTGCCCGTTCGTATGCCCAGCCCAGTGTGTGTTCCCTTTTTTTCCTTTTCGGTTAACCGTATCGTGGAAATCCACTTTTCCAAGCAAACAGCGGTTCGATACGTTCGATTCAACGACTCGAGGAGGATTCACGGTGAAAAATCGGTGTTCGTTTTCCCGGGAACGATGTTGTGATCTCGAAGGACGGCTCTGGTGAGATCATCGTGACACCATCACCTGTTCCCGACGACGATCGTGTTCGCGACCCGAGAGACCACCGAATCCGGTTTACATTGTGCTCTCTCGGCTCGTTTCTTTTGCTTTTTTACTTTTTACGAGGCCCACACTTCCGACATCGTAACGCCACCCTGTCCGAAACTGTTTGATTCGGATTAGCCGGGCACGCTGACACATGTCCAATCTATACGTCGCTTTTTCTGCTGCTCGACGAAACAGAGCACGCCCATTTTTCACGTCTCCATTGGCAACACGCAGTCCTCGCGAATGTTTCCTAAGGATTCGAAAATTCTAAGTCGGAACGTCCGTCCGCCGGATTACGGGAAAGTGAAATCGAAACAGAATATCCTCGGCCTCATACGAAAATTGAGTAATCGTAAGTCCAAAAAAATGGAGCTTACAGGATTTAGAGCGAAACTAATTTAACATTATTGAAAAATTTTATTAAATTTATATGGAAAATTTAATATTATTAAAAAATTCTATTGAATTCGTCTTGTAGAAAATTTAATTTCTGTATTTTGCTTCGTACGGGGATTTTCAAACGTTTGAATTACCCTCAAACGATTTATATAGAGAATTTAATTTTACTGAGGGATAAAATTGAATTTTTATAATAATTTAATATTATTGAATGATTTTATTTAATTTATGTGGGAAATTTAATGTCATTGAGGGTTATTAAATTTTTCATATTCATAGGAAATAGATTTATGTAGTTTTCATGTGAGGCCAACGATATATTTTTCTGTTACGTCGAAGAGTTAGGATGTCGTGGAATATCTCGGTAATGCGGTTTCTGTGAAATATATGCTGTTTCACACGCTTCTTGAAGATCCAAAGTTTTCGTAAGAGCTGGTTTTCGAATTAGAGGGTTGATTTTCACCCGAAGTATCAAAATCGTCGATCACTCGGTGCTCTTCGATTATTTGAAATTACACAGGTGTTTTGCAAGAAGTAGCATCAAAAATATGTTGTAGAAAATTGCTGAATAAGACTGTGAAAGGTCTCGAGCAATGTCAACAGTGAAATTGTAAAAATGATCCACCGTTTAGGCTTAAATAATATCTTCGAATACGATGTACAAGATTTTCTCGAGCTCTGTTTATCCAAATAATCGTTCTGACATTTCAGAGCTATCTTCACTGCGGTACTGTAGCGGTCGATCCTTTTATTTTCATTCTACCAAATTTTACCATCGCGCGTGTGTTATTAAAAGATGTTTCGGTAAAATCGATAGTTGACAATTGTTTGAAGAACATCGTCGAAAAAATTGAAAGAATATGAATAGAATGAACGCCGAGAAACAAGTGAAAACCATGATAAATAAGTTGAAATAAAAATGTTACCGAGCTAGGATCGCGTTCCATCGCAAATCATTGCAATCTCTTGACAAGTCTTTTGAAACTTTTCTTGTCCCCATCCATCAACTCGGCATACGCTAAACCAAACCCCCAATCATTAATCATACAACATTTATGTTCAAAGGGTAGAGAGTGCTCTGCTCTAGGCACCTTTTTCCATCCTCAAAATCAAACCTACAGGCCAATCCTGTTTTAAAAAAATGTTGCCGAGCTAGAATCACGGGTACTACCACTGTAGTCTGTAATGATAGGCGCGAAGTGGTTCGAAACGGTCCGCTCGGTGTCATTCGAATTGAAAAAAGAAAATGAACTATTATGAACGGAGCATAGTACCCAGTGAAGCCGTGTCGATGATTTCATTCGATAAATTCGGTTTGAATGGTGCAGATTGAATGGATGAATTTCCGGTTTCTGTGCCCCGTAGTATTTTCGAACTGACGAAACAAATTTGGAAACGTTATTCGCATCGATACACGACCTCTTGGCTGTGTCCGCGATCGATTCGAATCAATTAAACTTTTTTATTTGATTTATGCTTTTGATTAAAAAGCTCGATACCATTAAAATATAAAGTTGAATCAATGATTCGATAAAATTGATAGTCGATCATTGGTTATAAATAGACTGCGGATCTTTATGGAATTATCGTTTTCGAGAATTTTCAAAACACGTTGGGATATAAAATATGACAAAATTCAGTATGATTTTAATTTATTTCAGATCTACAAAGGCTACTACCATGGAAAATAAGACTATTTTATTCAACTTTCTTAAATTTCGTCTACAAAAATTCAAAATTCCATAAACATCCGCAGTCTAATTATACATATTTATTTTGATGAAAATTGATAATGAAATTTTTCAATTGTAATCGTCGTTCGTTAATCGATATTATATACGTTGGACCCGTTATCGTTTTAAGATTGAAATTGGGGATGTTTATCTTTTTGTATTTTATAGATAAAGAAAATACTGGTCAACCATGAAGCTAATCGTGTGCATCATCTCGACGCTGGTACTGCAGGCATCGGCAATAAGTGAGTACAATTCTGTCAATTTGTTACGTGTCGCAATGATAAATTTTGATGTAACACTTGCCGACGTTGATCAATTGTGATAATAGTTTCTGATTTTTAATTATAGTTCGTATCCCGGACATTATAGGAGGTGAAGGAATAGTAGAGTTTATTCGAAAGAGATTTGCTTACCACAAATCTAGTTTTTCATAACGAACCGCATTGTTACTGTACATACAAAATGCTTTATAGGCATATCGAAGTATAAAGAATTATCGCTACGCGTTTCAGGAACTTCAGAGATATAGTTTCGTTGCTTTTACTTGCTTCAGTAGCACTGTTTATGCTACATGAATTTTTCTTTTTACATTATGACGCTATGTTACATTAAAAGCTTGTTTCCATTATTTTCATTTGATCGGTCGTCACTTATCGTTGCATTCCTTTCCATACGTTGTATCTCGTTTAAATAGTTATCAATGATTTTCTTTTTTATTATTTTCTCCATTAATTTTCTGTTCATTTCATATATAATTGCTTAGCGTTTATTTAACTGAGAAGTTCAACTTATTGTTGCATAGCAAAAGCAGAACATACTTCCATGGTGTATCAATCATGCATGTTTGTCATTTCTCCCTTTCACTAGCTCAATCTCCACCACGGATATCCAAACAACCCCCGACAGATGAGCAGCTGTTTCAAGTGGCTCAAGTGAAGGTTAATGAGAACGACAAACCATTTCTAATAGAGTGTGAAGCGGAGGGAGAACCTGCTCCAAGGTGACGTACACGTTACTTAAAAGCACTTTTTTTGTAACACTTTATCTACTGGAAGTTTTAGAGTCGTTGATATATAATTGAAGTTTAAGAATAGACTTCCAAAAGTGATGGAATACTCGCTGGTAGATAATGTGTTAATTGATTAAGACGCTATGTATATTTTGTGTAAAGTAATATTTCACTTCTTCTTAGGAACGCAGAGTCTGTGAAAGAACTAGTAATAATAAAATCGACTAATAATAATAATAATAAAATCGACCAAGATGAACTAGTAATCGTGCACATGTTTACCGAAAGAATGCAATGATTCAGTAGGAAGTAGCAATTACACGATAGCGCAACAATAAGTTCATAATTTCTAAGAAGATTCCATTCATGTACGGTAGTTTCATTGCACTCGTACTCAAGTGTAATATCTCTGTTCCGTAAAGAAGCCAGAGTAACTGGTCTTAATTACCAAGATGACCTCATAGCTTTAGGGGGGTATAAAGTTACAAGTACCGATAAAGATACCTTACTAGTGGTGTAAATTCTCCAAGCATGGGAGTGGTCATTGTTACGATACCAAAAGTAAATAAACAGTCTAAACATAATACGATATATTTTAGTTTTTCTTTTATTAGTACTTGCAAGAGATAAAAAACGTACTTTCACCAGAGTCGTTTGTTTTTAACGATCATTGTACAGAACAAGTATCTGAATATCAATCGTACAAGTCAAAGATATTTAAACTTTTGTCTATTAATCAGATACCGATGGATCAAAAATGGAAAGGATTTCGAGTGGCCAGCCTACGACGATCGCATTTCTCAGCAACCAGGAAGAGGAACATTGGTGATCTCGAGGCCCCGTGACGTAGATCTCGGTCAGTACCAGTGTTTCGCGGAGAACGAATGGGGTATAGCCACGTCGAACTCGGTTTTCGTCAGGAAAGCTGAGCTGAACTCCTTCAAAGATCAAAATCCGATAAGCTTCGACGCCAACGAGGGACAACCCTTCAAGTTAACATGCCAGCCACCGGATGGTTGGCCAAAACCGAACGTTTTCTGGATGATCCAGGACTCCGCTGGAGGCATCAAGTCCATCAACAACTCTCGCATGACATTGGACCCGGAGGGTAACCTTTGGTTCAGCAACGTATCTCGAAACGACGCCTCCGACGACTTTTACTATGCCTGCGCTGCAACTTCCCTGTTCAGGAGCGAATATAAATTAGGAAACAAAGTTCTATTACACGTTATCTCCTCGGGCGTGTCCGCCAGTCAAAACAAACACGAGCCTGAGAAACAGTACGTCAGCAGGAAAAACGAAGTCGCCTTACGCGGTAAGAAGATCGAATTATATTGCATATACGGCGGAACGCCGTTACCACAGATCGTATGGAGCAAAAACGGCGAGGTTCTCAGGACGAACGATAGGATAACTCACGGGAATTATGGGAAATCGTTGATAATAAAGCACGTGAATTTCGAAGACGAGGGCACGTACACTTGTGAAGCGTCTAACGGAGTGGGAAATCCTCAATCCTACTCGATACACTTGCAAGTGATGGCCGTGCCGTTCTTCATCGTTGAACCGGAAATAATCAATGCGGCGGAGGACGAGACGGTTGAGTTCAAATGCGTCGCTGAAGGTGTACCTGTTCCGGAAATCAAGTGGATACACAATGGAAAGCCGATTTCGGAGGCGCCACCGAATCCGCGCAGGAAAGTCTCGGTGAACTCCATCGTCATCGAGAAACTGACGAAGAAGGACACAGGAAATTACGGCTGCAACGCGACCAATTCGCTCGGCTACGTCTACAAAGATGTTTATGTAAATGTGTTGGCTCTGGAGCCTGAAATAACGGATGCGCCACCGGATATTTCTACCGTTGACGGTAAGACGGTGAGGATTACTTGCCGCGTGTTCGGAGCACCTAAACCTGCCGTTAAATGGATCCGCAACGATCAAGAGTTGACCGGTGGTCGGTACAAAACTCTCGAGTCTGGGGACTTGGAGATCGAGAATGTAATTTTCTTGGATGCTGGCACTTACACTTGTCATGCTTCCAATAAGTTCGGTCAGGTTAAGGCTACCGGTACATTGATGGTGAAGGAGCATACTAGGATCACCGATGAACCAGAGGACTACGAGGTCGCTGCGGGATCTACCGCTACTTTTAGGTAATTATTGGATCGATGAATCCACCTGTTATTCGCAGCCCGATCGAAAATGTTTCTATCGGATGTAGCATGATCTCAAGAGAGCTTTCACGTTATTATAGAAAAATTCTTGTCAACTCTTTTATTTCATGATTTTTCAAGGTCTCCTTCAATTTTATGCAAATACACCTATAATTATTTCACGCCTATTAGAAATTCCAGAAAATTTGCTACGATCATGTGAAAGCTCTTCTGAAACCATGCTATAATTGGTAAAAAGATCCTTATCCATTTATATCCTTCGTCGATCGATCATCACTGATCATTTCTGTATCCTATTTAGATGCAACGCGGTAACCGATCCGAGCCTCCCTTTGATAATCGACTGGTTGAGTAACGGCGAGCCCATAGACTTCGAGATGGAGCCGCGATTCATTCGCAGCACCGATTACTCGTTGATGATCACGAAGACGACCGAGCTGGATTCTGGTACTTACACGTGCATTGCTCGTACTGAACTGGACGACGCCAAGGCACAAGCGACGCTGATTGTTCAGGATATACCAAACGCGCCGAAATTACTCGACGTACGCTGCATGTCGAAAGAAGCTTCCGTCCATTGGACCCCCATGGGTGACAACAGGGCGCCAATTTTAAGATACACCATTCAGCACAATACTACTTTCACGCCAGACACCTGGGAAGTGGCCAGGGACAATGTACCGGCCACTGAACAAACGTACGTCGTTCCCATGTCGCCCTGGGCTAATTACACGTACCGTGTGCTGGCTTGGAACAAAATAGGTGAGATTCGAAGACCAAACGAAGCGCACAGTGTTGCGACCAATGCTTAATAAGCTGGACTAAACTCATAACGTGATTTCGTAAAAAATATTGGGGCAGGAATGTAAATTCGGTAAAGTCTACAGAATCTTTTGCTGTAAAGAACAATTCAATATCTTTCATAATAACATCACAGTATTGGTTTAAAGTTGAAAAATACGTTTTTTAACTTCCCGATTCATAGGGAAGTTACTGTTTTTTCTATAAAGGTACTCAATTCGTGTTTACGATTTTTATAGGACCATCACTGCCGTCGCCGCACAGTGACGTATGCACCACGCTGCCGGATGTCCCTTACAAGAACCCCGACAACGTCGAGGGCAAGGGAACTACTCCACAAAACCTAGTGATAACTTGGACGGTGATGCCGCAGATAGAGCACAATGCTCCCAAGTTCATGTACAGGGTGTACTATAAACGAGATATACCTGGCGAGAAATGGACCATAGAGGATATACACGATTGGAAGAAAAACAATCTGGTGGTAGAGAATCAACCCACGTATCAGAGATACAAGATCAAAGTTGTGGCCATCAACGAGAGGGGAGAGTGCAGAATCGCGCCCAGTGAAATATCCGGATTTTCTGGGGAAGATGGTTCGTGCACTTGTCTTCTGTTCAACGAGAATTGCGTCCTGAAGGCGATTTCGCTAAAATTGATTGTCACGTTACAGTGCCGCTGCAAGCGCCTAGCAACTTCACGCTGATTCATGTGAATTCGAGCACTAGCGCACAGTTCTCGTGGAATCCGGTTCCCGAGGACTCCGTGCGAGGTGAACTACAGGGATACAAGATTCAAACGTGGACAGAGAAAGACGGCGAGAAGGGGATGCGGGAGATTGATATAAGAGGTGGCAAGAGGACCCACGCTCTCGTCAACAAATTCGTCCCGTTCAGCAAGAACTACGTCCGGATACTGGCGTACAACGGACGGTAATGAGAATTGAAATAATCGTTTTTAACGAGATTTATTTCTTTCCCGACTCTATGGCTTTTAGGTTGTCGTGTTGGCATCCGAAGCGATGGTAAACAAATTAATTGTTTCAGGTACGCGGGGCCGCATTCCGAGACACTGAGCTTCAACACACCGGAAGGAGTACCAGGGACGATTCTCAGCCTAGAGGCGTATCCCATGGGGTCTAGCGCACTGTTCCTGGTGTGGTCGAAGCCTATTGAGCCGAATGGTATACTAACAGGATACAGAGTTTACTACGAGACTATAACTGGTACTAGAATGGGACCATTGTTGGAAAGGAAGCCCCATGTAATGGATCCGGAAGCTACCAGTGCAAAGTTAGGGGATTTGGCGCCTGATACGAAATACCGTATACATATTCGGGCGACGACGAAGATGGGCGAAGGAAACGAGTATGTTTTTCAATTTAAGTCATGAAAATCTTTTTCTAATTAATTATAAAAAATCAGGTCGTTTGGTACAGTTATAAAAAAGTTATTCCATTTTAAAAAGTGTACGAACACATTGTACTCTCACTGTATATTTGTTTAAACTAATGAAGCGTTTTTCCCTCGATCAGTTACTTTATCGAGCAAATGACGCGGAAGTCGCAGCCTCCGGACACGCCTCGGTTCACGTGGGAGGCAATTCCGAAAGAGAACGGCTACTCGAACGTGAGGGTGATCTGGCAGCTAAATCTGAACGGAAATCCGGGCAGCCATTTCTTTGCGAAGTACAAGCTAAAAGGCGAGACGATATTCCTCGAATCAGATCCGGAGTATTTATTAAACACGATCGAAATCCGTGGCCTCCAAAGCGGAGAGGTATACGTGATGTCCATCGTCGCCGTGGACGGAGACTACATGACCGAGAGCGAACAGCAGGAAGTCGAAACCAGCAGCGAAGGACCAATCATTCAACCGAAGGAGAACGTCGCAACCGCTGGCTGGTTCATTGGAATGATGCTAGCAATCGCGTTCCTTTTATTGGTACTTATAATCGTCTGCGTGATCAAGCGCAACAGAGGCGGCAAGTACGCGGTCCATGAAAGAGAATTAGCTGCTGGTCGAGGCGATTACCCTGAAGAGGGTGGCTTCCATGAATACTCGCAGCCTTTGGATACAAAATCGGCGGGTGGACGGACGTCTTTGGCGTCGTCCTCTCACCAAGATGGAAAGCATCCGGAATCTGACACAGATTCCATGGCGGAGTACGGGGAGGGCGACACAGGTCAGTTTATAATCGAATAAAGGTCAATTTATATTAACGAAGTAATGAGGCAATTCAGGTAAGGGTATTTTTAGTACTGCACCACTAGCGCACCAATTCCCACATGTGTACGTGCAGCCGGAAGTGTGGTTAGAGATATTTCTGTTCATACGATCTTCATTTTTCTTTCGTATACAGGGCGGGTCAACAATCTCTGTCCACCTTGAATATTTTTGTTACTTGTAATATTATGACAAAAATGATACATACAGAACATGCATGGTATAGAGGGTTAACATACAAACTGTTTACATTACAATATTTCCCCCTCTATACCATGCAAGTTTTGTATGAATAATTTTTTTCATATTAAATAAATAATTGAGTAAAATTTAAATATCCTAGGTGGACGAAGTAATCGTCCCGTCCTGTATAGAATAATTATGTTCTATGTATTAGAAATATATGTTTTGGGTGGAGCATTTGAAACAGGTCATTCGAATAGCATCTCAAAAAAGCCTCTAGTCGTTTGGTAGAATTTTAAAAACGATATTAGTCTTCAAAATGAGTCCACTCATTCTTGCCCCTGACTGTATAAAACTGACCTGTTTGAAATAACCCACCCTGTCCGTTGAACATTATTATACGTATTTATAGTATCGATTGGAGTATTATTTTCAATTTATTGGTTTTCTTTCTTGTCAGTATATTATGTTATATTTTGTTTTTCATTTGGTGTTTTGCTTTGTTGCTTGACTTTATGTAGAAGGCATGAACGAAGACGGATCCTTCATTGGCCAATATGGTCGACAACATCGTAAACAAGAGCCAAACTCACAAGCGTTTGCCACGTTGGTGTAAGGTAGGTCAGTCGACGCGTCGAAGATGAGTCGCGTTATTAATAGCTTCAGAAAATGGAAAGATGAAATGAACAAATTTTTGAGAGGATATATTCTGATTTTTCATTTTCGAAAAAATGAATTTTTCTAATTAAAATTCTGGATTAAATTCAATACAGTACTAGCAATAGGTTTGTGCGAATATCTCGAAAACTAAAAGCGATCCCCCTATATTGGAGAAGGTAAATCATTTAGTAAACCAATGCTTCTAATTGACGATAAAAAATCAGGTCGTTTGGCACAATTATAAAAAAGTTATTCTATTTTAAAAGGTGTACAAATACTTTGTACACCCACTGTATTTAATAATCCCAACAATATTTTGAATAATGTTAATCCGAAGTTGCACGGGGTTTGATGGAAATTATGGTCGTTTGCAGGACGTTTCACGGAGGATGGTTCTTTCATCGGACAATACGGGCCCAAGGGTAGACCAGAGGAAACGCCACCCATTCCAAGCGGCACTATGGCCACATACGTGTAACCTCTGCCATTATCTTTATCGAAGCCGCAAAAAAGGAAAAAATATTGTTTTCTTGTCATGAGAGCGAGGAGTCTCTCATCCTCGTCGGCCGCAGCAGCTCTGCTATGCACCTTGCGCTGGGCGCAATGTCCAACACTATACTGCCAATTAGACTTTTGGTTTTGGGTTTTATAGTTTACATAGAAGAATAGCTACATGTTTCTAATTACGGAGCCGGTACGTAAGGGATCCCATAAGTCATTGCACAACATTTGTACATTTTCGTGTCATCCGAAGACTTAAAAATTCCACTTGAATGTTTGATACGCAAACAATTTTAGGATCACGTTGCTCTCTTTTTAAACGATTCCCGGGAACAACGTTCATCCGACGAGATTATTTTACCGCCAAGAGAAATAATTTGCTGGTCGGGCGGATGGGGCCGAAATTAGTTGCGCGCTAGTTCATTGAAGATCTTTGACTAATTATAAAACCCAAAGACGATAGGTGTCTCATAGCGTTGCAAGCTATTTATGGACATAATATAGTAGAAAGTACTCTAGCATCGACCGTAAAAACGGGTTCGTTCTACTTGACCGGGCCCTTCCTCGACGATGTTTACATCGACACCATTTTCCTGTTTTCCTTTCATTTCGTTTCGAATAGATAGTTGGTGTACAAAGTATTCGTACATCTTTTAAAATAGAATAACTTATTTATAATTGTACCAAACAACCTAATTGATGATATAAAAATCAGGTCGTTTGGCATAATTATAAAGAAGTTATTCTATTTTAAAAGGTGTACGAACACTTTCTACACCCAATGTATTTTGGAAATAGCGTTGACGCGACCATCGTCGAGGAAGTTGCTGTCGGTAAGGTAGAACGGACCCCGTAAAAACATTTTTCGACAAGGCCAGATTGGTACGGACACTAACCGCTTATCACAGGGTATACGAGTTACGTTTATGTATATTGTTCGAATATGTATGGCACAAAAGTGTGATGCACTTTTGAGGCTGCATATGAGGAAGCGAGAGAGAAAAAGATAGAAGAGATAATCAGTATCTATAATTCGTGTTATACAAAATTAGTTAGACTGGTGTTACTTGTATCACTCCTTGAAGAAGAGAAAAGCACGAAAAAACAGAGAAGGGGACTGACTTCAAGGATAATTGTGTCGCAATCTGGCCTCGACTGATTCTAATTTTTAAACTAAAGAAAAAGAGAGAGATTGTTCTAAGTATCTTTAGACGCAATCGATTTTTACTCTGCCGACAGAGGGCCAAATATTAAACGAAAATCAGTGACTATCTTGAAACAAGTATTGTGCACTCGCACTTTCATTAACGATACACGAACGACAAAAAAAACAAAAAGTATATGAAAGATATTATTATTAATGCTATATGATATTAAAAGAAACATTGTACATGCACTATAGTAGTTAAAGAAACAAAAAAAAATATTTCACATGGCCTCTAATTGTTGCTTTTTGTATGTGAAACGTGCTTTAGCTGAGACAAATGAGAAGTCCTTTTATTTTTATGAATGTTTACTTTTCATTTTTTTTCTTTTTCTTTTTTTGTAATTTTATTATAATCCAATGAATATAGGGTATTTGATTATTTAATATATAAAATATTAAATATATATATATATAGAGAGACATATATTGATTATTAATTAATGCTTAGATTCTTAATGAAAGAGAAGAAGATGGAAAAGTAATGTATGCGATCACACAGGAGCAGCTATTATTACGTTTTAGTATATAAAATGTTATGGGATCACGGATGATGATCAGAGTTGATTTCTACGAGAATAAATGTACGTTTTTTATTTACCACATTAAGTTTAGCATATACAATGCAATGTACAGGTTGTCTGCAAAAGTGTCGCGAGCAAATATGTCAGGTACAAAAATAAGAAAAGGTACAAAGTATAGAATATACTTACAATACATGTGCGCGTAAAGTTCGTAAAAATCTATATGATACTTCCAACGAATGAAATAAACACACGCTTCTCAGCTTTTTCGCTTTCCGATTTGCTTTTGTGAAACATTTTTCGTATATTCGGCGTCGCTGTCGAGAAGACAACAAAAGTAATGCATTTCCTTCATGCGACGAGCATCAACGAGTCTCGAATTGATATTTGTCAGGGTCTTTTTTGCCGATTATCCTGTACAAATATACAAAACTAAATGGCTTGGACGTCACGTAATTTTTACGAACTCTATACATATATGCATATACGTATATAGGGGCGCCCGCGAGCCGTGGAGGATGTATTGTAAATTAATAAAGAGAAAAGAAAAAAACAATAATTTATTGTAAAGATACCGAAGTATATGACGGTGAAAGGAAAGAAGTGAGAAAGAAAGAAAGAAAAGTAAAAGCGCAGAGGCATATATATGTAATATATTAGAGCGTCATTTATTGTAACACATATGTATTTAAATTATATTTGCAAGGATAGGCATTGACGTCCAAGTCAGTTACAAAACGTACGCGATTACGTTCTCTCTATGTATTCTCTCCTAATCATACTATCTTTTGTATATTTTCGAAAATCGTCGGAAAACACATACACATATATACACACACAGAACACATACATACATACATTTAGCGTTCTCTGAATCTCCGGTCGGACGAAACACGTAGTAATGCACTTATGTGAACTTCCAAACTAAACGTTTCGTACGCGTAAGTGGCGTTTTGATACTTTTTAATATATTTTGATATATTGTTTTCCCTTTATCGTATATTGTTTCATCGACTGTTATTGTACACGACGAAACCGTTCTCTTCTTATTTTGTATTTTTCACGGTAGGGACGTAAGGAATCTCGTATGTTGGATCTGACATCTAGTTTTATCGATTTATTAACAAGTTTTATTTATATCGTTGCGCAGCGGAGAACGCCGTGCCGCAGCGCAGATTTACATTGAACGAAACGAAAGAAAGAGAAACAAAGAAATACATTCATTGAACGACGACGGGGAAACACATGTTACGTACAATATATCCCGGAAGGAACAAATGGAGGCAAAAATGAAAACCGTAGCGCAAAGATAAATCGAAATTTCATTTACAAACAAAAACATGTGTGCGCCTATCGTGCTAATCTTTCATTGTACATTGTCTTATTACTATTAAGATACCGATGCGTTTACCGGCAGAAAGATGCACGATTAGGGGACCTGTGAATTCCGGTGCATGTTTCTGACGGTGCCACCACACCGTTTCAATATTTTTTCTACGACGTAGAAAATGACAGAGTTTAGCAAACCTGGTTGAAGAAAGTTCGTTTCGTCTGTTGACGACGATCCGCCGCAATTATTATGTTACAATCGTTATGTACAAAATGCAAAGGAAATTCAATCGATCCGTCTTTTAGTTTTGACCGTTTATCAGCGATCACGATAACGCGCATTCCAACGCCTGTGTAACATCTCCCATGTCAATAAAAAGATGATGAGTAAAATAAAGCGAAATCAACAAACGACAATACAAGATCATCACAGCTGTTTCTCGTTGTTGTCGTCTCTACTATGATCTTCAGTTTGTACGTACAGTGTGTGTGTGTGTGTGTGTGTATGCCCGAAGCAACAAAAGTTTCAGTACGCTCTAAAAAAAACGATAACAATGTTAATATTGTACTATACGATTCGAACCTTTTTGGGAAGCTAGAGCAATTAGTTTACCATACGATGTGGCAAGAAATGTTTTCAAAAATTGCGATTGATCGGAATTGATAAAAAAAAATACTAAGTACATTTCGCTCCAGTTTAATCTTTCGATCGACAATTTTTTAAAAAGACGATTCTAAGCAAATTTGAAGAAAGGAAAAACATTTTGCACGTAATTTATAATTTAAAACAGAACCGAAGTACCGATAATAAATATTACTGAAATATTTGTTAAAAGAACGTGTTTTAAAATTCATCGAATATTCGTGATAAATCTTTTTTGCAGATCATTTAGTAAACCAATGCTTCTAATTGATGATAAAAGAGTCAGGTCGTTTGGTAGGATTATAAAAAAGTTATTCTAAAAGTTATTCACTGTACAAATTAGATCTGAATGGGATATCCGAGTGTTTCGCGAGGTGACTCTTTCGAATTTTCGATCTGGATCGAAGCTCCGTGGAAAGATCGAGCGAAGAGGGGCAAGTATAGGGACCCCCTGCGGTTCCCATGGGGCCGGGGGCCCCGTAGCATTGTCTTCGAGGACGGCAGCCTCCTCTGTCCACGGGAGCACGTTCGGACAGGCAAGCGAGACAACCGCGCGGACAGAAGTCGAACGAGATGTGACCGATAATGTAATTATGCGGGACAGGTTTTTTGTGCCGGTACTCTAACTTGATCTCTCGTGAGCCTACCGCTCCTCCTCCTTCTACCTGCTATACCTGTCTCGCTTTATTTTCCGTTCTCCTCACTTTCTGCAGCGAAGCGCACAGCGTGATACTTCGACAATCTAAAAACTGAATTTCGATAATCGTTCAAGTGCACCGACTTGTCGAACAATTTTCTGACCGCGCGAATGCAAGTTTGCGAGCGTGCGTAAACGTATCTTTAATGTCGGGGAATTTTGATTAAATAACACTGTCCAACACCAAAAATGTTTTCATATAACTGTTGGCAGGGCCCGCTCTAGGGGGGGCAACCCGAGCATTTGCCATTTTGGCTGTAAGTTAGCACTTATGAAGTGAATATGCGCAACTACCGTTGACGGATATTTTTGCTAAAAAAAGAAAAGGTCATTTTGTTCAACTTGTCCCCCCCTTGATCAAATCCTGGTAGCGGCACTGTTCTCAAGGGGCGGCAATTTGTCTCTTTGTCCGGGGCATCGTAATCGCTAGAGCGGGCCCTGCTGTTGGGTGGACTTATAGAGTTTTTAGAGATAAAAGTCTGCTCTATCGTGTGGCGTAGTTCGATTTTCTGCTGAATCCTTACTTTTTCAGTTCAAATTGAAAAGGAATACAAATGTTCCCGCGTTTCATCGGGTGATGCGACGCAGCACAGTGATCGTACCTGGACGCTATTTTCCCATGTAGTTCACTGCGAAATATGTCTTATAGATTTTTCCTTAGTTTTATCGCTTCCAATGTGTATTCATATACGATAATTCAATATTAATTATTAATCATAATATTTGATTATTCGCGCGTATAATATACTTAATAAAATAGATTTCGCTGAGTTCTTAATCTTTTTTATTTCAGCCCGTAAAGAAAGTTTAAAATTAATTGTTTTAATTGTTCAAATAGAAAAGTTTAAAAAAATAAAATTAAAAATACCTTTTATTTTTCCATGTAACATTGTAAACTGTAATTTTTCGAGAATCTTTTTTGCAGATCATTTAGTAAACCAATGCTTCTACTCGATGATAAAAATATCAGGTCGTTTGGTACAATTATAAAAAAGTTATTCTATTTTAAAAGGTGTACGATCACTTTGTACACCCACTCGACCTAGAACCAACTGAAAGATATGTACGTTTACAAAATGGACGTATACAACCGCTTGAAAAAACGTCAGGAGCTTGTGGTATGACCTAATACTTATCACTGTACAATTCTTACCGTGCAACGTACTCGCGTTCGATGATCGTGTGCGCGTGCACGGCTCGCATACCCGATCTTTTTCCATCATGCGAGTCGACCTTACCGCCTCTTCTCGTTCGGGCACCTTCGGGACACAGAAAGCGAAGAGGCAAACGCACGCACACAATGCCAATCAGCTCATGTGCTGAACACAAGGAACAGTCTCGCGAAGAGCGTTCGGTTCAGGCCGGCTCGATCCCGGCCCAGGTATACAGGGTGCGGGCGAATAACATGTACTAGCGAGCACAAGGTGAAAAAATAACAAAACATAGAATAAAAGGCGAAACTTCCGTTTACCGTCAACCTTAGAATTCGATGAAATTTTGAAAATAGGTTCTTTTTGGTTTAAAATGGCAATTGCCAGAAGGATTTTTGGCGAGTCGAAAAAATTTTTTTATCATTTCAATGTCGCGCTCTACCTTACCGACCTAACCACAACTCATTCTAATTGACGCATGTGCACAGCACGAACATAAAGTAGAAAGTCGGTAATGTAGAGCGCGACATTGAAATCAAAAATTTTTTCGACTCGCCAAAAATCCTTCTGGCAATCGTCATTTTAGTCAAAAAAGAACCTATTTTCAAAATTTCATCGAATTCTAAGGTTGACGGTAAACGGAAGAACAGCCGGTCCGACCACGCGTACGAAAAACTCAATACAGTATTAGTGATAGTTTCTTGCGAATATCTCGAAAACTAAAATCGAGCGGCGGTAACATCTATTAAATCCTATTCGTACATATGCTGTTACGTTTTTCGCTGGTACATGTTATTTGGCCGCACCCTGTATACATTTCTGCGTCGTCGGGGCTCTCTCCGCTTCCTCCGTTCTGTCCTTTTTCTTTTTCTCCACCGTACCGTTTCACGCGACTCGACGCGGCCGGGGGTGAGAGAGAAATGCTGGTAACAGGTGGGGGTACGCGTCGAACGATGGGCCCGATCGAAGGGGACCGATGAAAGTGGGAAAACTCGAGAAGAGAAATGGCGGGAGAGCTTCTATACCCGGGAATAGGTATAGCCAGACCTGAGTAAAACATATTTCAACTAAGAAATACAAATATTTGGGCTGCTCTTCCGTTCACACTGGTATACAAAAGTAGATGCACTTTAAAGTGGGAAACAATGAATTTTCCAATTGAAGAAACGTATTATACATAATTTACTTTAAAGCATGAGGCTTTACGGTAGAATGCGCATGGTTCTCGCGGCGAAAGGGTGAGCCGGACGCGGCGAGAAATGGCGTTTCAGACGGATGGTGTTCCTTCCATTGTGAGTGCAGATTTGATCAGGGTTGCAAAAAGGGCCTAGTCGACGGCAAGAAACGAGGACGGCTCCGGCGGCGCGGCGTTGAGAAACGAATTTTGTGGGTACAAAGTATCCGTTGCGATTAAGCGGCGGAACGAATCGCCGCACAGTGATCCAAATCGAGAAATTCAGTGATATTTTGTTATAATTTTTGAACCATAAGAGATATCGGGGTGAAATTTGCACTAAAATTCATTTAAAAAATAGTCAATTTGAACTACGGACAAATTAATATTTTTTCATTTGTTAAACAACAATTTTTAATTAATTTTCATCGATATTTTTCACTAAAAAAAATGGTTTAAATACAATCCTCCAAACCATTTTTTCGTTCCAAGTGTGTATTTTATACTTATGTTTCACACATGCAATGTGTTATGGAATGGGTAAAACGGAGGAATCTTTTTTTAATCAACGCATACAAAAAGTACCAAGAAGGTAAAAACGCCTCATAACTGTGTCAAAAGATATGTTTTATAACAATTTACTTTCATTATACTGGCATTTAATCCATTTTTGTTTTAATTTAAAACAAAATTTTGAAGTTTTAATTTTTACATTTCCGAGGTCTATGGACATTTGAGAAGTAATGTTCATTAATTAGATATCGATACGAAACAGTTTGTTTATGGACCAAATGTCACTGAATTTCTCGATTTGGACCACTGTGCGCAGCGCGGCCGCCCGATCCCATTCCTCGTGCACGATGATCACGGATCTCGGGGGACCGTGTTGATACGGGTTCAAACGGGCCGGCTCTGGATCGACATTTAAAAAGCGCCGGGGCACGGTACGTGATTTTGCGTAATGCCCGCTATAATACGGCTCTCGGCCGTCGATCGTAGCGAATCCAATTAGGTTTGCGACGGTCGGGCAAAAACATTCGATCGGGAATAAAACCGGCACCGGCTGCGCTCGTCCAGAGACGAGACCCTTCTTGAAGAAGAAGAAGAAGAGGACTCGAGGAACAACTCTCCCGTTCGTTCGCGAGCTCTGTATAATATTCACTCTTCGGATCAATTGTACCTTGCGTTATCGGACCAGAATACCTTTTATCTGCCCGCTGTAACGCGTTTATCAAATATTATCTAATTTCGCTCAGCCAACAGAGTCCTATCCGTTCTAACCGAGAAAAATTGTAATGCATTGTACGTAGTTTATTCGATCCCATTACGGATTACAAAGGAAGTCCAGTTTCCTTTACAATTAACCAAGAAAAATTGATTATCCCACTGCCGACTACGATACCCGTGAAATCGATTATCCTAAGGCTTCGTACTAGCCTCGCTAGCGCTTTTGACTGCTGGATTAATCTTTTTAGTAGTATTGAAAAATTTTATTGAATTCGTATATAAAATTTAATTTTATTGGATGGAATTAAATTTACCCATAATGCAAGAGTCTACCCCCTTAAACTACTACGTAAAAATCTGTAAAACAACTAACTAACACGTATTATTAGAAAAGAATTATATTGTAATGTTTTTTAGTTGAAACGTCATCTCAATATCGCAAACGGTTCAAAAGTTATACACAAATATCCATAAATTCTTCGATCCGGCCCACTGTGTGCCGGCCCAGCGTGGCGTGCACACGCGGGTAAATCACGAACCGGCGAAACGATCTCACGTTCGGGGCTATTATTACGCCGTTTCGCCGATTGAAAAATACACGCGAGTTATGCCCGCTCGTAATCGACAGCCATAAATACCATTCCTCCTTCCCGGGCGGCTCGGATCGACCGACACCTACCGTGAAACACCGCTGAACCACGCCTCGACGATTCGTTTTTAACCCTTTGCACTCGGAACGATTTCAACTCGAAAATTAAACATTTCTTCCGACCTACAATATTTCCATTCCCTCTCATTCTTGAAATTCGATGGGTATGAAATTGATATAAACGACCTGATTTTATCATCAATTAGAAGCATTGGTTTCTAATTAAAAAAAGCACACGTGCTTCTATTTTGAAAAGTGTACAAACACTGTGTACATCCGCTATAAATATTTAGTAATTGATTAAGCGTCAACACGTTTAATTACTTATAGATATTTTGAATAACGGTACAGCAATTTCGAATGTACTACTTTGAAAGACTTTAAGCTTTCGTGGTAGTTAAAACATTTATTGAATTTCATGAACTTTTTCATTCTCGAGATCTGTAGATCCTTGCAAAGCTATTAGTTGTCGATTTGGAAAAGTCGACATTTCGGTGAGATGTCTTTAAATTCTTCGATTGGGCCCATTGTGCGGCGCAGAGTTTCGTGCGGCCGCAACGTGGAAGAAGGACGCAACGGAAAGAGGATAGCCGACACGCAGGGGCAACAGGAAAAACCGAAAGGCCGTAACAGATAACAATGGGCCATTTGTTAGATGGGGCCCGTCCCACGACACGCGGCCTACAATGGACACTATTATCAACTATTCATTGAGCGCTCTGTTAAACCTGTTACCCGACGGAACCAGAACAGCCCCCGTCGCCGTCCCACCCCGCACCGTAGCCTTCGGCAATCCGGCGCGATTCTGACCTTTCGAAATGAAGATATCCCCACGCACCTTTGAACAACCTGACTTTTCGCGCCCTAAAAACCCTGAAAGGACATCTCACGCTCTAATCGTTGTTCTCTCCCAACCCGTTGTGCTATCGTCTATATTTATGTGGAAATAGAGATAGCGCGCGGTGATCTGTCGACGCTTGATCGCAGGGTGTGTGCGCGCGCGTGTGTATGCGTGTGTATGCGTGCGTGAACATGACGAGCGTGTAAATTAACAAATACAAAAATAAACCTCATTTTTCAGTAAAGCCTAGTGTTTTCGGTCTTTCCCTTATTTCTTCTTGATAGCCCATCCTATATTTATTCTAGCAGTAAGTTTGTTCAAGACCCCATCATCGGAAGTCGGAGCAATCACTTAAAAAAATTATCGTCCTTTTAAATTTATATTAACTTATACATATGTGTAAAATATATAACTGTATATGTACAGCATGTATATGTATACCATGTCGGAAACGCGAATACCGTTTATCGGGAAGTAACCCGAACGTTGAACAGCGTTAAATTAAGTACAGCTCTCTTATCCGTGAGTTAAGGAGATCTCTCGTAGAAGACAGTTCGCCGTTGACGAGCTCGAACCGCAGCTCGAGCGGCCCGTCTACCGCGGATCATGCATTATTCATTGATTCAGGACCATTCGAGCCCTGTGTTCGGAAATAGTAATGCAGTCCACGACCGTCCCATTATATTCGCCTGTTCGCTACTTTCGCGTCGATTTCGATACGCTGGGGATCGACGGAAAGCTTCCTCTTGATCCTAGAACACTCGAGAACTCTGAAAAATATCTACGGACTTCAAATAAGCTATCTGAAGGTTCTCTTAAAAATTGTCTTTCCCCGCTTCAGCACCTAAAAGCGCTTCTTAAAATGGTCTCTCCTCATTTTATTACCTAAAGATTCCTTCAAAAATTGTCTTTCCCTACCTCGTTACTTAAAATTTCTTCGAAAAAATTCTCTTCCTTTGTTTGTTAGCATCGTAGATTCTTATTAACATTTTGCCGAAAATTTGCATATCGCTTTATAAACCAACGCCTTCTGATTAATTTTAAAAGAAATCAGGTCGTTTGGTACAATTGTAAAAAAGTTATTCCCCAAGTCTCAGTTGGGAACCCAGAGAATGGCAGACACTGTGAAGTTTATTACGATTTGCAGAGCACCCTGTACATCCGATGGAGTCTCGTATACGTCCTCCCGGTTGTCGACGGTTGTTTGTAGAAAGTCCCACGTGATCATCGACGTGATCTCCTCTGGAAGATCCACCGGCGTCTCGCGGGAGAACTGTCTTCTCCGGCAGCTTCGGCGCGGCGAAGGAGGCGCGAAAAATCTTTGCGGGCTGAACGACCACAAGCGGCAGAGTGTAAAATCGTGCGTGTCCTATACACCGGGAGGAGGGGCACCTAACAAGCCGGCCTTTGTAACGGATTACAAAACGACCACGGAAATTCGAGAGAGAGAACATTGTACGGGAAGAATACCTGCGCCGGGAACCGATCACGCGAACAACCATGTAACACCGTGTACTTCAAGTTTATTAACCCTCTCGAAGATTCGAGAGAGTCTTTCATCGGACCTAATCGTTTCTTCGTTTCGTCGGGTGATGGACGACCTGCCGAGGACAATCAGCCCGAGCGAGCCGAATGCTTTCGTTCATTTCTAAACCCATTTAAACCTCTATCAATAATTCCCTTTCAAATATTTTCATCTCTTCCTCGACCTAACGCTACTATCCAACGATAATTGAATCCTCAACTGGAATATCTATTTTATCGCCAGTGACTAATACTTTTCACAACGTTCGAAAAGTTTCGATGCTGATTTTTCTACCTCGAATATGATGCGTGATTAACGCGAACCGTACCAAATGCTACAAAATGTATCGCATATATTGTTTTATAAAAATTACAAGACTGAATTTATTCAGATTCCTCAGAATTTTGATAACGATTTGCAGGTGATATAGTCAAGACAATTCTAAAATGTAATTTTAGACGACAAAGAGTAAATTGCTGTTGATCAGAAATAAGAAATAGATAAGAAACGTTAGTTGAAAGAGAATGATTCGCGTGGACTGAAAAGCAGTCGGATGTAGTTTGTAGGAGGATCGGCGACAAAATTGGCGTCGATTTGGTAGCAATTAGCAGAGCGTACAGGTTTCCCCGCTCGGATTCCTTCTGTTCCACGGGATACGGATGATTTTATTAAAGACAGACACGCTTCGGTCCCGATAAACATCTGGCGGATATATCTTCTGGTAAATCGGAGGCGGACCCGTCGACATATTTTACGGTTGGAGAGCCGGCCGATACCGATCTGCCGGTGGACTCGAATATAGTACACGCGGATATATGGAAATCAGAATTCGGATTAGCAAATAAGGTGAAAAGAAAGATCGGTGGAAGGAACCAGTTTTTAAACGTCTTTGGCCGGGGTCCTCCTCCTCGTTTCTTCTTCCATTCTCTTTCGTACTTCGTCTTCTAGTCCCCTCTTCTTCCTCCTCGGCCATTCTACTCTCTCTTTCTCTCCCAGTTGTCTGTCTTTGCATTCGGCAAAGAGAATTCACGGTTGCAGTTTGGACTTTGTTCTGGAACTTGACACCGAGTTGCCATTAACTCGTCTGCGTCCCCGAGAGAACTCAGAAAAACCGCATAGAACGTTCCTCGACTTCAATGGGCGAGGTTCGCCAAGTCCGTATGACTCGACAGTCTTCTCGGATCCCTCCTCTTCGTTCTTTCGATCATGGATCATCCCAGCGAGCTGGCGTCGATTTTTCAAGCGTAACGTTGCGTTTAGAATCATCGACACCCGCAGTTGCGATTAATCATTCGCGCACCGACCGGTCTGCCTTCTCTTCCCTCTCGATTCTCCTTCCCCGAGAACGTTGCTGCTCGCTCGATTCAATCGATAACTCTATAATTCATTTCGAAACTGGTCTATGGGGCAGTCATAGCCGGATCGAGGACCTCAAAGGCTCCACCTGTCTAATTAGGGATTAATTTAGTCACTGTTTACAATAGGGATGTAACAGGAAATTCAAATTGCCTTCCTCTATTTTATTATTTAAAAGCGTTTTTCATCGTTTGTCATCGTGTAGAGCTATTGCAAATGTGTACACAAAGAAGGTGAATCGAAGGTCACCTTCATTTCTATCAAAATAATGCAAATAAAACAAAAATACATACGTCATTGCGTTGCGCATAAAAAACAGTACTACTTTTTCCTCTATCATTTTATACTAATATTTACTATTAACAAAAAAAAATGCTGGCTAGTTATTACTGAACACCTTGTATATGTATAAAATATGTAAGCAAGCATTTCACCGATTACATATAAGTATATGTATAACACGCGGCAAATGTGAAATATTTATATTTCAAGAGTCGAACACGACGAAAAGCTAAATATCGTAACACCCTGTACACGTATACCCTATCGTGTTCACAAACTATCGCACTTTCATCGATCGGTTCACCGTGACCGAAACGGACACGAAAGTGCAGCGTTAGTGTAGAGTACAGCAGATTCTTTAAAAAAAATGGTTTTCCCTATCCGAGTGTCGTTGTGTACGCACCCTTATCCCGTCGTGTATCGGGGCCCCAAGAAGATAAAGATCTCGCTCGCGGTCTCACGGGCTTGGTAGGACTTGCCCACTACCGCGGCTGCTGCTGCTGGTTCGGCTGCGGACCTTTTCTCATTGAGTCAGTCAGTCAGTCAGTCAGTTTGCCGCAGCGACGCGGTCCGTACGCACGTGTGTACGTGTTCTCTCGGTGTTCCGAGGAAGTCCGCCCCCGTCCCGTCTCCGTTATCCGGCCGTTTGGGCGTGCTCTGTATTACCAACGGAGTTTGAGCGAGAAGGAACGAGTGAGTGCGACCGAGCGACAGAGAGAGAGAGAGAGAGAGAGAGAGAGAGAGAGATAAAGAGAGAGACGACTATATTGGTGGTCGGTCAACCGGTCGGTGTCGGTCGGTGTCGGTCGGTCGGTTCCCGTCGTCCGGTCGTGTTCGATCGGGAGTGCGATCCCCACCGGCCCCTCGGCTCTCGGGGCCCTACTCCTCTCCCTTGTTGGGTCCGTCGTGTCAGCTCGTTAGATTGCGTGCGTGAGAACGTGCCCGTTCGTCTCGAGCTTCTTGCCGTGAAATCCCGAATTTCACGCGTCGAATCGCGGCGTGTTCCTCCTCTGGTCTCTCCCCCTCTCTTTCTCTAAGTCTCTCTTCCCTTCCTCCGAATCCAGAGAGAAAAATAAAACAGAGAAGAGAGGGAGAGGGGGTAAAAGAGACAGAGAGAGAGAGAGAAAGAGAGAGAGAGAAAAGTAACACAGACAAACCGAAGCAGTGCCCGGGGCCCGTGGCCGCGGGAGAAAGACAGATAGACCTGGTCGCGTAGGCCACAAAAGGGGGACTAGTCATAAACCGTGCAACACCTGGCGGCACGTCGTTAATTATGCAGTGGGCCGCAGCCGCCCTGGCCTCGGTGGTGATCGCTCTGCTCCTGGACACGGCGGCCGCGAGGCATCACCATCGCTCCGGCAATGGACACAAACCGTCCGGTGACATCTCTCTCTGGATCGACCAGCAACAGATTAAAATGTTCAGCGGTGAGTGTGTGGGACTCGTGATGCCGACCGGCACCGAGAATCTTCTCGGTCACTAACGATATTCTATACCGTATTATACGTACGATTTTCGGGATCGAGGATCGATCGAGAACCGATCGAACGCGTCCCCTGCGTGCGCGTGTGTCGCCCTTCCCCTCTACCCCATCCGATTTTGAAGAGTACTTCGATTAGACACAGTACGATTGCCCGCTTAGCTATTGGGCATATATCTTTTGGAAACAGCATCATTGGACACAAGTAGGATAGGGTTAGGATAGGGTAGTTATATCTCTATAATATAACTAATCCCTATATGTAGATAGCTACTTGTGCCTAATAGAGATGTGTCTGATCCTTCATGTGCCCAATGATGCTGTTCTCAAAAAATATGTATCCAATAGCTAAGTGGGAAATCGTACTGTGTCTAATCGAAGGCCTCTCTATCTATACATAGAGATTAGTTACATTTAGAGATTATATTACTTATATATAACTTATATATAACTACCCTATTCTAACTCTATCGTACTTGTTCCCAATAGAGATGTGTCCAATGATGCTGTTTTCAAAAAATATGTGCCCAATAGCTAAGTAGGAAATCGTACCGTGTCCAATCGAGATCCTCCCGGATTTTGCGATATATGTTCTCTATGGTTGTCAGGAAGAACAACGCACGTCATTGTACTTACGTTTTCGAGATAGTGCCGTTTAAGGTTTTCATCGATAATAGACCGATGACACAGGACTTCCGGTAAATTGTATCGATTCTTTGTTCTCAGCCCTTCGAATTTGTTTCTGTGCATTTTTGAAGTGAAACTTCTTTTGGCAGGGTGTAAGACTAATTCGCGACACGACAGGAAAATACGTGAAGTGGTGGGGACGGTTAGCCGAGCTAGTTTTCTGATAAATTTTGTATTATAAAGTTTTGGAAATTTTTTGTGATTTTGACACGCGGCGGTTTTCATCGCAGCTACTGACTTTTGGCGTTGACGTGACGTTTACAGCAAGTGCCACGCAATGTAGCAAAGCGTAGATTGGATCTGATTGTATCGTGAGGTGATTTACCTTGTTGACAGGTGGGAAACTTGTCACATAGTGTTTCGTCGACGTCCTGACGGATTAATTGTTTCTGAAACTACTCCTTGTTTCGATCGACAGCTTCTTGAAATGAAACATTGCATTTCCGTTATGTGGAACGATGAGAATTAATAACAAAATTTTAATGATTTCAGCGCACTGGTTCCATCAATTGTTAAATAAACGATATTTGCAAAATATCATAAAATCCTTTTTCAACGTTTCGATTTGAATTTAGATAATTCTCGAGAAAATTGGAAAAAATGGTCGAACCAGTGCGCTGAAATCATAAAAATTTTGTTAACAACTATTTACGAACGACATTAAGAAATATTCATGATGAGAATTAATGTTCCTCGGATGTTTAGAATAGTTTCACGTTGATTTGAATTGCGTGAAATTGAAACCGATATCGTTTCTGTTCACGTTTAGGTCTCGAAATGGAAATATTCGCGATCACCGAGGGCAGGGTGTTGTCGTACCTTCTGGACCCTGAGTTCGAGAGCAAATTGCCGATCATCCCGAGCGAGGTTACGTACGTGAACTTCACATGGAAATCTGGCGTGAAAAAGTATTACTACAATTTCTATCGGCTGAAATCGTTTGACGAGTCGATCCTGAAAACGCCGTCGATCACGATCAAAACGCAAGGAAGAGTCCCGAAGAGACCGAAGGGTAAGCATCGCAACTTCTGTCGCTGTTGCATAATAATCGGAGAGGCCCACGTTGTAAACATCTTCGCGTGCATCACGATATAATCAAACATACAATTCTTTGAAAATTCACGATCCGAAACTTTTAACATCGTGATAATTCGATTGCGAATTTGTACGCGAAACGAAAATCTTGATAAATAGAAAATAATATATAGGACGAATTAGCTTCATTTTAATCGAGATAGCGTTGCAGACCAAGAAAAAAAGCAAGTCCACGAGTCCTACGTGAAAATTGATTATCCACGCGATCGACACAGTTAGATTAATCAAAAAATCAAGATTTTGATATGACGTGATAAATGGCTCGAGTTATACGCATCGTCGAGCATAGCCATGAGCGGCAGTAAGTAGAGACTCGAAGATGTTTACGAAGTGGCCCTCCGTCGCAAGTTCCCGACCGGGAAAGGAACTGAAATAAATTGATAAATGTGTTTCCGTCGTAGAATTCAGCGTGATGTTACCATGTTCCGGTAATAACTCGGGCATAGCGCAATTGGGCATCGGTCTGATGATCGAGACACGCAAGGGGAAACCTTTAAACGGGACACCCCTTCGTTTGAACCTGAGGAAAGAATGCACCGTGCGCGGTGAGTGCGTCAATCGCGCCCACGATCACCATCTCTCCACTCACACATACAGTTCTGTATCTGCAATAATTCATCTCGCCTGATTTGCTGCATGCCACTATCGAAAACGATCGAAATTGTTCGCTCTCTGCTGCTCTCGCGGCTTAAAACTATCCCGAAAACAACTGCTATACGATCAAAATCGTTATTCTAAAAATACTGTGGCGAGTAGCCTGCGAATTTTGTGCAAAACAAGCCTTAATGGGTCTTTCTTATCTCAAATTGTAAGTAAACCGTGGATTATGTAACGGTTGTAGTAGATGTAGCGGATCGTTGTGCATGATAAAAAAACGTATACATCGACTGCAAGACACAGTGATTATTCAGATCTGTTTTAAATTACACCAACATGTTTTTATTAATAAACGCATAAAATCCGTAGTCTATTTATAAGTCACCGAGTTTCTAAAATTCACGCAACGCTTCTCTGGTATAACGACGATACGCAACGCTTCTCTGGTATAACGACGATACGCAACGCTTCAAGAACGAAAATCGATCGTCTTCGAGTTCTGGTTTCCAACGACCAAGCGCTGCAACAGCGAGAGCCTTCAAAATTTCTTTCAAAGGTTAACTGTGTACGCTTGGACGTTTGAAACGCTATAACGACCAGACAGGTCCTTGGTCGTGAACGCCCCCGCGTACCGTAATTGCCTAACTGGCTGTTTTCGACCGGATGAATGCACGGCTATGTTCCGTGCTCGTCTCCGAGATATCCCGAAATATACAACGTTAACGAAAGTATCTTAAATGGCCGGGGCGTTCCTTAAACGACTGGTCGGTGGATGCAATTTACGCTTATCTGCTTGGATTCGAGTGGGCGTTGCGGAAAATAATCGTTGAATGCCTCCTGTGTTTCCTCCTCGCGATAAAACCGTCCGGCCGGTCGCTGCTCGGTCGCCGATGAAGATCAATGGAATATTGATTGGCCGCGTTCGCATGGTATCAGCCGGTAAAACGCATGAAGTTTATAGTGCTTCGGTAGAATGCATGGGATTGCGCCGTTACAATACATTTATAGTTACACATATTTTTCTCGGACCATTTCCTGTTCCAGTATACTCGCATTGCAAATAACAATTGTATTTATTACAGAACCGAATCCAGGGCCCTGTCCGGACGGTTATCTGGGACCACCCCATTGTAAGAAGGCCCTGTGTTACCCTAATTGCATGAACGGCGGTAACTGTACGGCTCCTGGCATCTGCTCCTGTCCTCCAGGTTTTCAGGGACCGTATTGCGAAGGAGGTATTGAAAAATCAATGCTCAGTACACAAGAGAAACTCTAATATATTCTACGTACCGATGAAGAAACTATTAACTATGCTAAAGCCAGCCCTACACGGTTAATCAGGAATGACAGTATGATTTAAAATTCAGACTGTCATTCCTGACTTTCCATACTGAATTCCGTCAGTGTTAACGTTACATGATCAATTAGAATGTCAATCTTCGACTTGAATGTCATTCCAACTGACCATGTAGGGCCCACTTTTCACTATATCACTTTAGATATCGATATGGCCGTTTTGCAGCCGAACTTAATCACGTTGGTTAGAGCCTCGTAGAATGGCGCCTGTTCAGCGCCGTGGTCTATACCCGTGTCATGATGTTCTTGCTCCTCGTCCCTGAACTTTTTGATGGTCTCTAGCAGTTCTTCGTCGACGGTTTCACCGGTTTCCATTAAAGCGCGCAACTGGTTGTTGTAATGATCCGTGATCACTGTTTCGACAGCCACGGTGCAAGCCATGGCCGCTTTTTCCCCCATGAGCGCCGTTCCAGCACCCAAAGCGAACCCGGCTATGTTCCAAACCGGCGTCAGAACGGTCGGTCTCACGCGGTACTTTCTAATTAACTCTTCGAACTTCGCCCGATGCCGTTTTTCTTGGTCCCACATGTGTTGAATCGTTGGACCAACCGCGGTCTTACCTATCTCGCCCACGCAGAATATGTTTAAATGTATACTCAGAACGGTATCGCTATCCTGATAATCTTTAGAGCTAGTTTATACCTAAAATGGCCATCTGCCCGGCGTATATTCTATCCGCTCCTAATTCTCCAGCGTGATCTACTCTTATAATCGAATCTAACAGTTTGTCTGACTTTGTCGCACATGATGCGGCACACGTGCTGCTGCTGCTGCTGCTGTAGCGGACTCCAAGCTGCCGTAGGCGCATCATTTTTTCCTACAAACTTCAAAGAGAACTGTCGATGTAATTTATTTTCTTGAAAGTTTGTTGTTTTGTTACGTATACGATGTGTTTACATTTTGTGCAAATTTTGCGTATTGAAATAAACGATGCAAATGACATGCAAACTAGATTCAGAATTCATCTAAAATATTATTATACGATAGAGTGCAATGTGCGATAAACGAGCTTCTAACACACCGTTTTCCAAGGTTTGAAAATAGATTTATGTGAGAAATCATACTTTTCACTTTTTGTGCACTGACCTAATATTTGCGTAAACATCTGCAGTCTATCTACCATTGGTAGACAGCAGATCTTTATGCAAAATAAACTGTTTATACATCGTTTGCGAGGAAATGGAGCTAAATAATTTGAATTGTTCTAATGTAGATAACATTTTTCTAATGACTTTTTGAATGCACCAAATCCGCTGTCTAATCATTATCTTGATCTCGGAATTTGATGAATTCCAGGTATCTGTGCAGAGAAGTGTTTGAACGGTGGGAAATGTGTACAGAAAGACACGTGTGAATGTCCTAAAGGATATTTTGGGTTGCGGTGCGAATTCTGTAAGTTGTAATTTGTAGATTCCATGGAAGAACATGATTTTTAAAAGAAATATCTGCTTTTTCTGTCCTCAGCCAAATGCGTAATACCCTGCTTGAATGGAGGAAAATGCAAAGGCAATAACGTCTGCAGATGTCCCACAGGTTTCAAAGGAGATCATTGCGAAATTGGTAGAAGATCTCCACAGCGTTCAGCTTGCACAAGAGCTTGTAGAAACGGAACGTGTCAACCGGACAATACGTGTCTTTGCGAACGTGGATGGTATGGAAAATTGTGTAATAAAAATAAGCCATGGGCTTGAAAGTGGACGCATTTCTTTCATCGTGGTAATCATGCCCGCAACCAATTGGATTAACGCGTTAACGTTCATTACCTAACTGCGTTGTAAACCTTTGAACCTTCTACAGACTGCGTTTACGTAAGACGCGTCGTACAACCACGCATCTACTTTCTCTTGAAGTTGTATCTTACTCGGAACAACTTTACGCTTGGAACGTTCTGAAAAAGTATTATCCGAATCGAGAGAGTAAAGAGAATATTATTGAAAATCCAATTGGTCGATGCCACTCGAGCTAACGTGTATAGTTAGTAATTTACCCCACCCCAGATGTGATATGTAAAGCTGCTTTACAACATTTTATACTATTAAATATTATTTTTAATAATATACTTTTATATTGTTAGATTTATTATAAAGATTGTAAAAAAAAAGAAAGAAATAAAGCGTATTTTGTCCCTCAAGAGTCTCGCGTTCTCGTGTTACGAACGCCGAAATTCAGGAGTTTCAATCGGTAATTCATTTCATCGATCGATTGATCTAATCATTTAAAAAAAAAACAAAACGTTGATCGATCAATGGTCAACAGTGTAACAACAAACGCGTGACCAAAACGAAGAAAATCGAGGTTCGCGACGAATCGAAATTGAATGAAATCGGGGAATTCATGGTCATACCGAATAACTTGGTCAGCAGTGGAAACGTCAAAACAACATGCGGGTAGACGGCTGTGGTTCGCGGGCAGATTTTCAGGCGACGATGGGCGACGATTTGTTAGGTTAGGCTGAGACGGAGCAACATCGTTCCAGGCCCGCGGCGGAACAGTAGTCACGTGTTTCAGGGACCAATCGGATCGTTGTTCGAGCGGGCGCCATGACGCGTACCCCGGACGCGGCGGCCAATCACGTTATTCCGGACCCGTATACATGTATATGGTGTTCGTGTTTCCGTGGACGGTGGTAGATTTTCGCGGATTCTCACGGGAAATTGGTGAGTGGCAAAAAGTTCTCCGCTTGATATTAGCTGGTAAGCATGGGTTGAGGGGCCGGATGATGCGCGGGCGTCGCTGGTACGCGAAATAAGGGCAATTTCGCATCGTCTGCTTGGAGTGCACCGCGCAGGCTCGCTCAAAATGGCCGCCTCGCCTGCCGCGTTTGTTTGTGGTGGAGATGGAGGGCCGCGGTAGCCGATCGATACGGCGACTGGTCGCCCGCACGAGAAACTGCCGATGGTGTCTATGGCGGCTGTTGTGCGTGTTGCGGCGCGGCGCGACCTGCACGCGATTTACGCCCGGTGAGATCGAACGCGGTCGCGTGGCTAACGGGCTCTCGCACTCGGTGCAAGTGGTGTGCGGGTTCAGAGAGCGAGCGAGCGATCTAGCGAGAGCGGGTGCTTTGACACGGCACGGCCGGCCGAGACGATGACGACCGCGAGACGCGAGCGCGAACGTAGGGCGTGGTGAGAGAGCGTAGCCGACGGCGCGGCGGCCTCCCCGCAGACGCGAAACCCTGAGCCCTCCCTGATCGGGTGACCACTCAGAGGGACACACAAGGTGCGTACGCAACTCGCGATTTTCACTGGGCCTGCTCCATGGCTCAACCGCGGTACCACCGCGGTCATGAGCTTTGCGGCCCCGGAGGTGGTCTCTTTTGCGTGTGCCCTGCGCATTTTCATTGCCCCCCCAAACGTATCGCCGTCGCCGAACAAACGCGCATCCTCTCTCTCTTCCGTCGAGTCACCGCGCTTCTTCACCATCAACCAGCCTTCTTTAAACTCGCCGTCCCGCTCTCTGTGTTTTATCAATCTTCTCTTCTCCTCTCTCCTCTCCCACGTCCCTACATTGTTTCCATCATGCCGTGCTACAAGCCGATACGAAACCTTCCCCTAGCGTTACATCGAGATCCTCGATCGTCTTCACGCCGACTAAGATTATCTTCCTCTCCCTCCCTCTTACCGCGTGCTCTTCACGCACGAGGACGCGTGTGCTTGCTTCCTGATCTCACGCGCGGGAAACGCTACCGAATGGATTCTCATGTTGTCGATCTTTCAAAAAGTATATATTCGACACTTTCTTTTTCTTTTCCTACGCCGCGATCGTTTCTTCTTTTTTCGCTAGTCATCCTGTGGAATATATACTGTGCCCCTCGATTCACCTTCTGATAGCACACGGTCTCTTGTGATTATCGCTGTATTATTTTGAATTACCGTATTCGTTGCCTTGAATTTTTAAACATTTTCGTTTGAATTGGTAATTCGATTTGCATTCGTCGCTGAAACGTTCGGTTTCAGATAGAACGCATCTCTACGATTTATTCTATGTTTACCATCCTTTTGTTTAGAACCATTAGACTATATGCAGTAGCTTGGGGTTCCAAACGTTATTGGTTTGAATCGATCATTTTGGGCATACTTATTGCATTGGATGGAAAGTTGAGTAGCCCCAGCTGCTACCCACCTAATTTTGTAATGATAGGGGAACACTGTGATATGGTAAATGGGGCAGATGCTAAAGGTTCTGAGTGTGACTCAGTTATGTTATCTTGTTAGTATACGTATCTAGATAATTGGGAATGTTATCTTATTAGTATGCATATCTAGATCGCTAATGTTACTCAAATTCAAAGGGCTTTTAGACTGTAGAGTGGGACATATGGTTCTGATTAAAACTTTTAGTACTTAGCCACACGAGTATATAGAATACTCGTTCTACCACTTGCTATCTTCTCATACGCAGGTGGATTAAATTCTGTACGCAAACACTTATAAATGCTCTAGCACGAATTGTTTAGAACAAAAATTTATTAGTAGTATTTAGGTTGTTGTCCACAATCCTGTACAGCAATGAGAAAAATTCTGTGTATATGCGTTACTTTGACAAAACCCCCACTGCAAGAAAGCGTGTAGCTTTAACGATCGCAGTTGCTTAAAAAAATCCAGGGCAAAAGGATTAATCAATGACTATTTTAGGATTTGTTAGTTACTTATTTTCTGTTTGCCAAATGGTTTGTAACACAGTTTTTGGGTTTCCTATTTAGGTGAAGGTGATGTAGAGAAGGGACTCCAACAATCCAAGACCAACATCCGCATCGGGGCACTGCAATATATCGGAGGATAACACAAACGACGTGGATCAGAAGATGGTATCTCTGCCGAACACAGAATCTGGCACGATGGACAGAATTTCAGACGACGACGATGACGAGCCAAGTAGCGGGTCTGAGACGTACGAGGAAGGAGACCTCCTCACAGCTGCCATGGACGATGACGTTACGGCCCAGCTAGCAGCTGCAGGTTGGCAAATCAAACACGCTAATGGTGATTTCCATTTTTTTGCTTTTCACCTTTTGAGTTATTTCTGTTCTAATTATTCTCATTTGCAAGTAAAACAAAAAAGAGTAACATGCAGGGTGCACCAATGATGTTAAATGAATTGATTCGTATGAACTAAGAGGGGAAAGCTTACTGGAGAAGCCTGTAAAGTCTATCACGATGTTGCTGGTACAATCATGTATTCGATTAGCTGTGTGATTAATCAAATCTTGTCTTCGTTAGAGTCAATCCGTATGTTGTAATTGGTACTTGTGTGTCGTACAATTCTTCGTAATTGATTAGCTGAAATTGTTAGAGGGAAAATGTGTTGTATATATAGAATTGGAGTTGTCGATTTTCTGGTTAATGGAAAGATACAGAAGCGGATACTGTCCGCCAATGATACATCTAATCTGGTAATTATCGGTGATCTGGAAAAATTAAACAAGATCGAACTCTAATATTATTATCATTTTTTTTCTACCTTATATATTATTTTACATCTCTGCGGAAGTTTGTTATTTATTTTTCTATTTATGCCATTGGCAGTGCAGCATGAATTTATTATTTTTTTCTCACAATTTTCATTTGATTGTTCGATGTTGTAACGCAGAATAGATGCATACCACGAAGATGCTATCGCAGAATGTATTTTACATTGTTTGTGTGCTGTATTATTATTTGCTTATGTTGTTGTTATCTTATTCACATGGAAACATTGTTTTCATGTTGTCAATATTTGTGTGCAATTATCGTTTGCATTGGTTTGTTTAATATCGTTTTCTGTTGTGTGTCCTTTAACATTCCTTGGAACTTCCTCATGTCAGGTTCGGTTTGTCGACCAAGTTTCTGTTTTATTATTTTATTTATTCATAGTTTTAGAAACGATACGATAGTTGGTAGATATTCATTTTCACCTAGTCCATCAGAATAACCAAGAGTATATATATTTTCTTTATCATACTTCACATAATTGTACATATATGTTTGGATACCGAGCACGTTTCATATCACTACCGCTTTCGCATCTCATATGTTTTTGTATGTACGTACTACAGATGTATACTGGTGTCAGCAGAATGTACATAAACACGTTCTCTTAAACAAGCCTTTCAAACTTTGAATAACGCGTAGTTGTTATTAGAACTTGATGAAACTTTCTTTGGTACATTCTGCTGACACGACTCGGTGTGGGATTAGAAAACCGAAAAACATATAATTAATAATTCGCACATTTAGGCCCTGTTGGCGTAGCCGCAGCCGCCGCCATTGTGTCTGCGAAAAAGAGGAAACGACCACATAGTTTTGAAACGAATCCTAGCATCAGGAAGAGACAACAAAATAGACTTCTGAGAAAACTCAGAGTAAGTACAGAATTAGGAATCTTAACTATTAAATTCAGCGCTGAAATTATGTAATAGTTGTATTATCCGCACAATCGTGTTCCACTAATTACCACGGATAATTGAAGTACTGCCGTGATTAATTGTTGATTTTAATTAAATTTGAAATGTTGTTGCAGCAAACAATAGATGAATTCGCAACGCGAGTTGGACAGCAGGCAGTGGTGTTGGTGGCCACCCCTGGAAAGCCAAACAGTAGCTATAAAGTATTCGGGGCGAAACCTTTAGAAGATGTAGTCAAGAATTTAAGGAATGTTATTATGGAAGAGCTTGAAAGCGCACTGGCGCAACAAGCTCCACCTCCAGTACAAGATGATCCATCTTTATATGAATTGCCACCCCTCATCATAGATGGAATACCAACCCCTGTGGAGAAGATGACCCAAGCTCAGCTCAGGGCATTCATCCCCTTGATGCTGAAGTACTCCACGGGTAGGGGCAAACCTGGCTGGGGAAGGGATAGTACCCGACCCCCTTGGTGGCCGAAAGAGCTGCCATGGGCAAACGTTCGGATGGATGCAAGATCGGAGGATGAGAAACAAAAGGTACAGACAATACACGATTGTGATACAGTTGATACTGCCTGTGATGTACGATTACACTGTCCAACAAATTTCAACTTTTTCTTTTTGACGTTTCGTCGATTGCGCTGAAAGTACAAAGCTGTTTCATTTGTTACAGATCTCTTGGACGCACGCTTTAAGGCAAATTGTAATAAACTGTTACAAATTCCATGGCAGAGAAGATCTTCTGCCTGCGTTCAGCGAAGAGGACGATAAGTCGAACGTGCTGATACAACAATCGGCTCCTCACTCCTCGTCGCATCCGTCACATTCGTCCACCCAGGGTCAAGGTGGACAAGCACAACAACAGACGGTGGGAGTTGTTCGCCTGAGCAGCACGGATTCATCTAAGGGAAACTCTTCGCCAGCACAAATCATTGCCGCGTCTCCTACAACTCTTGCCACTGCCACTCAGGTGGGAGTGGGTAGAGTACTTAAAAAGAACGGAGAATTGAACGAAGCAACATGATCGATAGCTGTGCGATCCAACCAAAATTCGCACGCCTAATATTCCGACTTCGATCTAAAGTTAAAATAGGCGTGTTTGGTAGCCAGCTATGTAGTCATGGCGTTTCTTCAAATTCCCCAGTAGAGAAAGATTAGAAATCGTATTCTTTTGAACATAATTCGTATTTATGTTCATGTGTTTGGTTTCCCTTATTTGAGTTTGATCTGTATTTGATTTCTATCGTTATCGCTAGACTGCGGATTTTATGCATTTACGACAAAAGTGAACAGTTAAACATAAACAATTGACTTTTCAATCTTGTAATTGATGTAGAAAAGTTTTATTTTGTATAAAGATCCGCAGTATAGTTATTATATATTGTACGTGACCATGTATCGCACATTTTTCGTTCGGTTGTCTCTTGAAAATTTTATACGTTTTTCGTTCGTGTTTAGTACCGTTTTATTTTCTAGGTATTTAATGGAAGTTAATTATTAACGTTATTTTTTAATTATGCTTTTCTTACTGTAGATGACGACTCAATATCCAGCAGTTTTGCAAACCATAACGAATCCTGATGGTACTGTGTCTATCATCCAAGTGGACCCCAACAATCCAATCATCACGTTACCGGACGGTACAACGGCACAAGTGCAAGGCGTTGCTACCGTAAGTTATTAGACTTTGCGAGTAGACATTTGCAGGAGTTTTTATCATGAAATTTTTGTTTTTAAGAATTATATTTCAGACAATACTACGGAACGTATTTGAAGCACATTTGTGATTTTTATCAAGTAAAAGTACTCAAAATTGTTATTATTATTAACGACTCCTTAACAAAACCGTGGAGAGAGTATTTTCGTAAAAGAAAAAATTACAGTGTGTGTATAAAATGTTCGTACACTTTTTTATAATTGTACCAAACAATCTGACTTTTTAGAATTAATTAGAAGCATTGATGATAGTAAAATCAGGTCGTTTGGTACAATGATCAAAAAGTTATTCCATTTTTAAAAAGTGTACGAACACTTTCTACACCAACTGTATATACTTTACAAGAAATAACTTGATGTTTGTTTGATGCAGATTCACACGAGTCAAGGGGAAGTTCAAGCTCTCGCCGAAGTGGCAGGTAGCGCGGAGGGTACTAGCGTCGCTGTCGACCTGAACAGTGTCACAGAAGCGACACTAGGCCAAGATGGTCAGATCATTCTCACCGGAGAAGACGGACACGGTAAAACAGTTTTCTATAGGCTCTGCACCGTCGCCGGCCAGGAGCTACTTGAGCAGTGAATTCGTTTTTACACTGGCCCAGGATCCTTTGTTGTTTTGCATGCTGTCTGCTACGCTCCGTTCAAGAAACTACCTACCGTTCTACTACCTTGTGCATCGAGAGTAGAATTGTCGAAATTAGTTTAATCACTCTTTTCTTTTTTTTTGGTACTGTCCATAACACGGCAATTTTACACCTCGAGGAGCTATGCACAGCTTTGTCTTAATTTCAATTTTTTTTAAGAATCCATGATATACACCGCGGGCTCGCGCGCACACACACACACACAAACGGTTTAGCCGTTGTCTTTTCAGAGGAGCATTCAAAATGTACGAGAGAGAAAAAAAATATTCTTTTGTTGTTTTTTTTCTTCTTTTTTACGAAGCACGTTGAAAAAAACGTTGCATGAAACACCAAAAAAAAAACAAACCGGTCTCATGGATCTCCATACAGATTGCTCTCGATAGTGTATTGATTTTTTTGTATGTGTTTCTGTACGTCGGACTATTCTCTCTTTCCGAGATGCTCTTTTTTTATACTCTTCAAATAGATAAAATGATTCATTGTGAATGATTCTAAGAGATGAATTTTATATATATATATATATATATATAGATATAGATATAGATATGTATGTATGTGTAATATATATATATATAAATGCATGTACATGCTGTTTTTTTAAATGTTGCAATTAATTTGCTCGAGACCATGATATGTATCGAGGTATTGCATGTGTATAGTTTGTACTCCTCTGGAAGTATATATATGTGTGTGTATATATGTATATATATATATACATAAAAAAAGAATTATCGTAAACGTCATGACATTCTGGGATGTGTAAATCGTGAACGGTAATGATCAAATTTGCAATTTACATGGATTCTTAAGATTTTTTTTAATTTAAACGAGAAAATAAAGAGGAAGGTATATCACTTCACGAATCGCGACAAAGACCTATCCCCGTTCTATGAAACACCATTTACCATTTATTACCGAAGATTTGGTGATTTACTTTAATTAAAAGAAAAGAAACAAAGAGAAATAAAACTGCTGTACATAGAGTATTTTTTGTTGATGTTTTATTATTTTATAGTTTGTAGTCTGCAGCTTTTGTTTAAGCTACTGTCTTGATATCGGGCGTGTTTAATTTCGAATAAAAAGAAAAGAGAGAGAGAGAGAGAGAGATGAACAAGAATTCAATGTACGTATTTGTAAAACCGGGTTCTCCCATACATTCATCTATTCTCAAATCTCACAAAATGGCTTAAACATTTGTTGCTACTTTAATTAATGTATTTCTCGCGAGCCTTAGACGCGGATTATGTTTTCTCTTTTGCGCATTTAACGATGTTATCTGCTGAAAGGGTGCGCCCAGGGAAAAACAATCGAGTATCTATTTTGTTGAAGTAGTAAGCGAACTACGGATCTTTATGCGTTCCGAAATTGTTGAAAAATTAATACAGACAATTTTTATTTTACATAAAGATCCGCAGTCTGATAACAAGCGCAACCGCGTGCACGTATCAAGTACGTTTACGCTTCCCCTCGGCGCAGCCTGTTGGTACATAGAATTGTTTATTTTTCACGGTTTTTCATACTGAACGTTTTGAGCAAGGTGAATGCAGCTCAGTTGTAGATCAAAATTCCTTTACGCTGCTGTATCGTAAACTGGTAGCATCGGTAGCACGCAAGTCCAGACAAGACAACGGGATGTTCCAGTACATTCTTTCAAGACAGATCTGTAATTTTCAACGAAAAACCAACTACACGCGACTTTGTGGTTCATGCGTTCCCGCTGCGCTCTCGTCGAGTCATTCCCAGTTTGCTATACAGAACTAGCAGGGCTTGAAAACTGTTATAATATAGATTTCGGTTTTTGAAACTGTCACGAAGAACCCTTATCTCGAATAATTCGTAGATATCACCGAAACTTCCATGTTGATCCTGTGTGAACAGAGTTTCAGTTTCACATCTTTACTTGATCAATGATATTTTCAGAATTTATATAGATTTCCAATGTACACAGGTCCTTATTACAAGTATTCCTTATTGAATATTAATTCAAAAATTGAAATCTCACCTTATATAAGTATGACCAGAGTGAAACCTTACTTTTTTTCTGATCTCCACAACGTATTTACAAAAACAGAATACATAAAATTCAATTTAGTACTAGCAATAGTTTTTTGCAATTATCTCGAAAACGAAGACCGAGCACCGGGTGGATGACATAAGTTGTTCAGAATGTTGTCCTCGACAACATATGTGAAGGTGATGGTCATCGGAGCTGCCTCCCCTAAAACGTAACAATTACCAAACTAACTGTTGCAAGCCTCTCGAAAAGATATCGAAATCGTACGATTGAACGTTAAAAAGTTTGCTGAACTAAAATAAGAATAGTGTAATTGAAACGGATATTGACTGGAAGAAATTTCGGTTGTCAATGATTCGAGATATCAAAGTACTTCGTAATTGTTTGGATCCGTAACCTTTGCAGTAATGTCCGACTGTAAGTCGATTCTGTGACCTAGATGTAAGCAGAACTACTGTCTAGACAATTACTGTATAACAGTTTTGAACAGTTATTTTTTCGGAATCGTCCGAAGCCCTGAGAAAAACAAAAAGCGCCTGATGAACAGGGGCAGAACACAGGACAGTTGTTTCTCTGTTTCAGGCTATCCTGTCTCGGTGTCGGGAGTAATTACGGTACCGGTATCTGCTAGTATGTATCAGACAATGGTCGCCAATATACAGAGTGACGGTACGATGCAGGTAGTCACGCCGATGGTCCAAGTACCGAAAGTCGAGCCGGGGAACGGAGAGACTAGCATCGAGGCCGTCACTATACAAGGTCATCCTATGACAATGATTAACGCAGCCGGCGAGCATCAAGTACTACAAGTGATATCATTGAAGGATGCCAATGTCCTCACCAAAGCCATGCAGGCTGAAGTAGTGAAGGATGAGGACAGTCAGCAACAACAAACCGTCTCTAGTCCAGAATAAACTCGTTTCGCATAGTTAATAAACGAACAAACAAAAAGAGAACAGAAATAATACAAACGGAAGCAAAGGGGAACGAGCACGTTTTAGTGGTGTTTAACAGAAAATATGAAAAAAACAATAAAGAGAGAGTGAGAGAAAGAGAAAAGAAAGAGTGAGAGTATTAGATACGTGTTATTAATATTAAGGAAAAAATGATTGTGTCTTTTTTGAATCATTGTGTAGTGTGTCCTGCTGTTAAGAACAGTGAACGGATTAGCGGAGTCTGTCTGTCTGTCTGGTCTGGTCTGTCTGGGAACGAGGATGACTGAAATTCTGTTCGACTCGTCGGACCTGGATGTAATCATATTTGTATTCAAGATTCATTGTAGACACTTAGAGTATTCACTTGTAATTCGATTTCTCGAAGATAGTACTAATTTTTAGGGGCTGCTAATCATGCTCTCCGACGAACAACCATCGCGAAACTCGATCGGTGTCCGCGCGGACCGGAAGTTGAAAAACTATACAATTCAGTCCAACGACCCACGGACGCGAGAAATACGTTCGTCTAGTGTTAGTGTCGTGTCCAGAAGAGCGATCGATATACCAAAGAAGATCTCGGACTTTGGTTAAATTATTTTGCCGGTCGAACCGATGAACTATTGGAAAGTATTTCTTTTTTTTAACTGTACGCGGATTCGATTGTTATCGGAGGAGAATGATTTTACATACAAAGCAAGGTATCGATAACCGTTGGTTCGTACACGAAGTTACAGAGATGATTGATCAAGGTCACCTCAATTTTTTCATCAAGATGGATTATAGTATGAATTGTTGTGTGTTTGTAATACTTATCGTAACTGGATAATTTCAAAAATGGAAGTTACTCGGTTTGTATAAATATATAGAAGTTTGCCTCCATTTTGAAAAATTGAATCGACCTTAATATCACCCCTGCGATTTTGTAAACGAATTATCCCAATGTGTTCAACGTGATACGAGATATTTTTGCGCGTACAGGTGTAAAAAAAAAGACAGACTTGAATTTGGTGAAATTGATAATTCGATGTGAATTCTTTACTGAGCGAATCGGTGCTTGTGAATTTAATGTAATTCAGTAGGAACAGGACAATGCTCCTTATACTATTAATACTTTAAATTTCAGAGAAATATTTATAAAAGCAACAAATGTTTTTTTTTAACTGACGAGTAATTGAATCCGCGGTTATCGGGATTCTGATCTGAATGTTTTTACGTTGACAAATGCATTTGGCTGACAAGCTTAGGTCTCGAAAGGAAAAAGCACCGTAGCCTATTTTTCTGACGAATTCAGGTATAAAAGAAGAAAAATATTGAAATCATTTCCCGGCGGTAGCGACGCGTAACAATACATATTACTGATAGTAGCGGTAAATGGAGATGAGAAAAAAAATGAAGAAATTTAAGCATTTCTGACGGGTACAAATAGGCTATAAGATTATCGTTTCTTTTTTTGGAAAATAAGAACGTACGGATTTGAAGTCTCAATGCACACCCATGGAAAAAACAACATGATTAATTTTATCGCGTTAACGCATAACAGTTTTTATTAGACAATTGTACTTCTATATCTGTAAAGAACACTATATACAGTGAACCACGAAAGTATTTTGAACAGACTTCAAAACAGTATAACTTTTTTATAATTGTACCAAACGATCTGATGTTTTGTAAAATTTCATCAAAATCAATCCACATTTTTCGCGCATCTTGATCATTTTTACATCTTTAGATGCGTGTTTCTTTCTCTGTGTCAACCAATTTCGATGAAATTTTCAACATACGTATAATTAACGTACATCTACCAAACGCGTATTTTTAAATTTTCATTACGGGCTCTAATAAAAAAGTTATGAATCGTACCTCTTTTACTTTCTCATGTAAAGCTTAGCAATTGCAATTTTTTCAAAATCTTTTTTCCATGTCATTTGGTAAATCAATTCTTCTAATTGCTCAAGAAAAGTCGGGTCGTTTGGTCCGATGATAAAAAAGTTATACTGTTTCGAAGTGGGTATCAAATACTTTTCGTGGTTCACTGTAATTCTCTCGAAACGGAGACTGTGCAAGTCTTTCCATTCGATTTGCAGATAAAGAAACGAGAATGTATTTATTTTTGTTATCGACGAAAGGAAAAGAAACAAAAAAAAGGGAAGGATCGAGAACGTTTCCATGCATTTAAATGCCAACTCACTTTTATACTGTATCTAAAGTTAGGGAAAGCGTTATTTTTTCTGTGCAATCTTGTTTCAATGTTGCGGTTTCCGGTTTCGCCAGGGATGCGTGATTGACCGTGTCAGAATGTTGAATATACATCATTTAATTTCGGTCGGTGATAATATACACCCCACTTCATTTTCGATTTTATCGTTCTTACTGTTCTTTTTACACGTTTCTGTTTTTAGTACTTTTTGCATACTAACTCGAGTGGACTGATGTATACGTGTACACGCACGTACTGGTATGTTTATATTATTTCCTCTCGATCGATTCTGATATACAATTCGTTTTTGTGATACATACACTTAATTAATGTTTATCGGTACGCGTGTCTATATCCGTGAATGAAGTTCCTGTAGGTGTGTACCAGTCTTTCTTCTACTCGTGGACACTGCGTCACGGGGAAAAGTCGTAACATTGAAACAACAAACTGCCCCGAACACCAAGTACGAACGATACCAAAAAATAAAAAAAAGGTTTTTATAACATTATAGAAGAAAGTAGTCGAATTTACTAATTATCGGTAGAACAGATATCACAAAATGACTAGATATCAATTGTTACATCGTATAATGATTGTTTCTCTTTGAATACTTTCTCTTTCATATTTCTTTCTGTTCTATCCGAAATCGTGGCTATCACGTTGCAAAAAAAATGGAATATGTAATATATTAAAAAAATACTCTCCCGATGTAAGAGGATCATGTTATATATATACATTATATATATATTTCTTTGGTTCTCGTTTATAACGAAGCACACAGAACGTAAATTAAGTTGAATGTCGTTCGAAAGGAGAACAAGAAGTGTAATACCATTTTAGATAATTATAGATGTACGTGTACATGACTCTATCGCTGTGTATCTTACGAAATGTAATTTGTACATACGTCGTCGTTGTGTCACCTTTCCGCTTTGTTTACTTTTGATGTAAAAAGAACGAGAACTGGTAAAAATTGAAAAATATTAAGAGTTTAGAGGCAACTGAAAGAACCAATGGAAGTTGCTATTAAAATATAATACGTACATATCATTTCGTTTTGTTAATTCGAAGAAAGAAAAAAGAAAGAACGCGAATCTTTTCCTCTCTCGACGATCGGTGTGCTTTGAGTTATGGAAAAGGCGTGACACGAAATAACGATTATTAGTTTTTATTAAAATCAGCTTTCGGTAACAGGTATGTACAGATGTACCTTCTTTTTTCCTGGTTTCGACGGTTATCTTTTTTTTTCTCTCGTTTTCGAATAATCGTATGAAAGGCATCTTTCTGTACGTAAACACTAGATTTACATTTAAATATATTATCTCGTGTACAGGTTCAGCCGTACATTTCGTATACCGACGGAAGGGCTAACTCGGGTTTATCGTAGCCTAGTTCTTCAGGTGTGTTCACACCCAGTTCGTCCAGCGTAGGTCTGATCTCTTGTAAAATGTAGGGATAAATTTCATTTACTCTTGTTCCACACTTGTCCTTTATGACTTCCAAGAATCTAATAGCCAGCGCGTAGTCGTTCACTTTCCTGCAGGCCTTCAGTGCTGCACAGATGATCGTAGGCTCAGGTACGAGATCCATTCCTGAAAAAGAGCATTGGTAAGTGCAAAAGGAAGCAACTATAATACGCTAATATTAATATTGCTAAAGAATCTTTATATTTCAAGACTGTGAAGGCCTTTGAAAGATGTTACACTTTTTTCACTGGAAATAGAAGACCTTTGCTCGTGAAAATTCTGAACAGTATTCGTTGCTTTGAGAATTCTTACTATTCGACTTGGGAACATTTCAAGTACGAAAACTGAGCACAATTTCCGAAATTCGTGAACATTTTCTAGAATCATTTAGTAGAACTCTGAGGTAATTCGAATTGAAATTTGATCGTCACTATCGAAGTCGGATGCGATCTAGAGCAAAGTACGTGTTCGGTGCTAAACGTGACATCGCGTACCACAGTATTTATTACGAGAAAGAGGTAAACGAATATTCGATTACTGACCAGCTAATGCGTTCATAACTTGACGAATCTCCCAGCCATCAATATCTGGACGACTCAGGAATGTCGTGTATCGTTTATTAAAGTCCTCCTCGTTTTCCTCCGGACCATCGTGCGAAGCACGGACATTTTGGACTCCGACAGCAGCGGTCCGTGGCACTATCGTATTCCTCACGATTGACTGGACACGACCTCCCATAAAACGCAACATTTTGCGTTTGGTTTCACTGAAACAAATCAGAGAATTCGACAAGAGGCGAACGGCTGCAGTCGGTTGCGTAAGCGTTGGTAAGCGTAAACCTGATAGAAGACGGAAATTCGACCAGAGCACAGACGATTCTTACAGAGACGAAACTACGGTGCTCTTTTTCCGAGAACCAATTTCCAGTGCGCATGCGTCCACAAAAGAGGGTTGGGGACCCCTTTTCTAGGGCATTTATTGTTTACAGGAAAAAGTTCCTTTTCGAGATGCATTTTTGTCAAATTTGTGTCAGTCTACCGCTTCAGTTTTGCTATGATTACACATTTTTTTCTACCTAAGCTCTTTATATTTTTGTTATGATTCTAAGGTGGCAGTTCTTCTGACTAGGCGCCATCTCGTCTAAGTAACTGAACTAAAATTGGTTCTAGACTTACTCTAGACTTTGCCTTCATTGAATCTTATATCTTATCACTGCGTCAGGGCCCTGGCTGCTCTGCTGCGTCATAGATACGCTACTGTTTTGGCCGCGCATGCGCGGAAAAAGGTGGTTGTAATTGGAACACACTAGTTTACACTTTAAATGAGAAATAAATCAATTTTCAAGCAAAATGTCTGCACAAGGATCACCAGTTAAAATCAAAGAATTACGTCTGCCTATGTCAAGAGTGAAAACAATTATGAAAAGTTCTCCGTATGTTGACACAATTGGGCAAGACGGTTTGTATTTAGTCACGAAAGCTACGGTAAGTTGAGGTTAAGTGACAAAATGTTTATTTCAGTTTCCAATAACATCCGTTAAATTTTGACAATATCTTTTAGTCTAATAAATATTCAGGAGCAATTTGTGGATCTATTTTTCTAGGAACTCTTTATACATTATCTGACAGAAGAAGCACACTCACAATGCAATAAAGGAAATTTCTTAGATTATAAACATTTGGCAGAAGTGGTACAAACGAATGATACGTTGGAATTTTTAAGAGAAATAATGCCTAGGAAAATAACGGTTAAACAATTCAAAGAAATGGTGGCTGCCAAGAACTCAAACAGTAGTTCAGAAAGTAGCTCAGATTCGGATAGTGACAGTGAATCGGACACAGATTCCTGTACGGACAGTGACGATAGAAAAGTAGAAGATGACAACTTATCAAATAGTGAGCATGGAAGTGACACAAAGGAAAATGGTAAATGTGATTCGATCAGTGACAAAAGCGAAGGCAGTGGAAAAAGTGACAGTGAAGACGAAACAAAGTGATAGAGCCATAGACATTTATTCTCCATGAACCTTTCTTTAAAGTAGACTTACCTACTTATTACTAAATGTACCTTTACAAATATTTCATACTTTAAACTAATAGTTTTAGAAATTTGCTATTTTTGTATGGTCATATATTAAACAGAAAAATCTTCAATCTGTGGATAGAACCTCTTGTTCGTAAAATTGCATATTCAAAAGATATATAAGATTTGAAGAAAGAGGGAACCGGTCATAGCAAGCCTCAAGAGTCTAGGACTTCAGAATTCATAGCTATCACCTCCTCCTGAGCAGACCCACGAAACCCTCAGACTTTTCCCAGTCTTCATACGCATTAGGGGTGAGAGAGGTCCTCATCCAAAAAATATATTACAAGTAGATTTTAAGATTTTATACATAGACATGATGTATGTATTTTCCACATTGTAGCAATCTAAAAAGCCATTTGCTACTTTAGTATGTATATGATATTTGGTCCCCTCAGGGTTTCAATTCATTTTTACCAATCTCTCTTCTTTCCACTCTCTCTATCGCCAAATTTCAGGCTAATTTTCAGCGGGACCTACTTTTTATTACGGTGGGTTCCGAACCACCTTTTTGTCAACAACATCCAAGTACCGGTCACTCACGTCCAACGCTGTTTAACTTCGGTGATCGTACGAGGACCGGTGTTTGAAGCGAGGCAATGGTCGTTGACCCGTTTGCTACTTTAGTATTAAAACAAAATAAATGCCTTAACTTTTGTAATACTTGTTTCTTTTTAACTATATCGTTATTTATTCATGCCATTCCACATATCGGCATGTTACAAATTAGTTTGCTGCGTTCTTATAGCGTTCATAGAAATTTCAAAAGTTTTAAAAGAGCACATTTCCTACAGTAATCATTTTCAAAACTTTATTCTTGATGTAATTTCTTGTACGTCGATACCGACTCGTATCCATCCTCGTTTAGTTTAATGGCTAAGAAGTAAATTTCAGCCAGAGCTATAATTAATGCACAAATTATGCCCAATAGTAATCTAAATCCAAAGTCTAAACTCCCAACTATTAATTCTACACCTATAAACCCAAAAGCAAAGCCTGCTAATACAGAAAATATAAATTGTGCAACAGCTATAAGTTGTTTATTTATTTGCTTCACTGAAAATAAAGAAAGTATATGTATATATAAAATTGGTTACAGAAAATGTATATTATAATTTGAAAATCTTACTTTGGTAAGAAATAGTATCTTCTGGCAAATGTTTTCTAGTGGAGTCAACGTTTTTAGTCATAGCTTGATATTCTTTAGCATCTTGTTGTGCTCTTAATTTTTTTATTCTAGCTTCCAATTCAGGGTTTCTTGGTATAACCTTTGGTGTGGGTAATCTTATGTCTGTTCCTTCTAAGAGTTCATGCAAATAAACTTTATCTTTCCTCGTCTTTCTATAATTTTCTAGATACTTATTTAGCCACCTTATGTCGTCCAGTTTCAAAGAAACCTGTTTCTCTTTGTCTCTACTTGTCTTCTTTAAAGCAATAATACCCAATGGAGCGTCGCTTGTTTTCTTAACATTTTGCGTAACAAATTCTGTTAACGTTTTACTTGGTATTATCCTAATACATGGGTCTTCAATTGATTCAACTGGCATTCTTATATTATTTGTTTAAATACAAACTTTCTATTATAAGTAAAACAGTATTATCAGCACAGTTTCATGCATTACATAAAGTATCAATGTTATTTTATATTACGTGTCTATTATATTAAAGTAAAAAATATCATTTATAATATAATAGAGTAATAATTATGCAATGTGCAGCTTTCTTTCCAGATCAATGTAATATTCTTTTATTTCATCTTCCTTTTCTTCAAATGTTTGATTTACTTTCTCACACTTCTCGCTCATATCATTGACAAACTTCTCCCATTCTAATTTTCTGACTTTTCTGTTTTCTTCCAATGCTTTGTCCTAAATCAATGATTAAACATACGTATTAATAACAAATATAAAACTTGTCCTAATACTTTAATTAGAATATAAAATATTGAATTTATATGAAAATTGATTAGGTAAAAAAACAGTACAATATCAAAACTTTGTTCTCTTTGGAGGACTCTTTCACACATGCTCAGTGCTACATCAACGTTTGCTTTTAAACTAGGCAAGTGACAATCCCCTAGTTGTTCCGTACGATCCAATTGATTTTCCTTCAACTCAGTTGAGTATTCGAGTATTTTGAAAAGACGTTCCACTTCTCTATCTCCTCTTTTCTCCTATAAATACGTAATTACTATGATTTTTCCATTTCGAAATCCAACAATAGAATCGAATATTTTTTCTTTGATAATCACTTGCTTTTTTTAACAGAATTAGTTTGTAGGTTATATTATTCGTTTCATTAAAACACACGTACGTAATAACCAATTAATATAAAGTACTCAGTTGTTTTCTTCACGAAAAATACTTTCCATCAATTTAATGAATTTTTACCTGAAACTCTCGTAGAAAGAACGTGATTTCACCTTGAATGAATGGTCGATGATCAAAGAGTCGACTCCAAATTTCACCAGTGTCTACGAAAATGTGACATCGCGAATAACATCATGATAATTAATTCTAACATTAAAGTGTATGTTTGAAAAATTACGTATTTATAATCAATCTACACATGCCGCACCTTTAATAATGGACGCCATGATTCTTCATAAAATACGCACACTTGTGGGCTAGGGATGGTGAAGAGTACAGTGTTGCCCCTTGTATTGCACGCACTTCAGGTTGCAGACAGTGTTCCGATTGAGCATTGAGCTAACTTTTTTCGCGCATGCGCGGCCAGAACAGTAGTGTATCTATAATGACGCGCAGAGCGGCTAGGGCCCTAACGGCCTGTGGCAGTTATATTGGCGGGAGTATACCGATATTATTGTTCTCATGATTTTAGAACAATATTTTATTCGATTTATCATTTCAATATTTCATGTGTTTACACTAATAAATTTTTAAAAGTTTGCGGGGTGCTCAAGCTACCCGATTTCATCGAAAAGGTTACGTTACCGAGGCTGAAATTGCCGCGCATGCGCGAAAAAAGATGGCTCAATCGAAACACTGGTTGTTGATTCTGCAATTTGAGAATATTGTGGCGAATGGCGAATGTGGCTACGTTCACCTATGTTGTGAAGTTTCAGATATATTTAAAATTATTGAAATTTATTTCTTTTTAAAGTATATTTGAATCAATATTAATTAAAAGGAAAAAGTATTTTAACGCGTAACAAGTTGCTGTGACAATTGTGTACCGATGACAATGTATCTAATGAAATTTTGATCTCTGTCATAACATAAGAAACGGAAAATAACCTGTATGTCTATCGAATCTTCGTATGGCTATTATAGTTTTCAGAAATATTTATAATTTTATTTGAATTAAATAATATATAGTATATACGACCACAATAAAAACTGTAGTCGTTTAATTAATTAATCATTATATTAAAATAACATGTAAATGATAAGATCCTTGCTTATTTACAGTTTTCGGGAAACGTGCGACAACTTAGTCGACATTTTCAAGTGACGTTTCGCAAGTTGAAATAATGGATAAATCTCTATTAATGCAAAAACAAGTAAAAGATAATGCAGAGGACATGCAAAAAGAATTTCTTGACATGAAAAATTGGGAAGAACAGATGAAACGCAAAGATGAGGAGTTATGCAGAAAAGCAAGCGATCAAGTATATCTTATTTTTATTCATTTACAGGGTGGTTCACCAGATATTATCACCTAGATTTTCGTCATTATTTCAACGATTATTTGGTTGTAGACGATATTACCACCAGTCAGAAGCAAAAGCAAGAACAAAATAAAATCTGCTTCGACTAAAGAAAATGGAAATAATAATAAATCAAAAAGAATTAAGTCGTACGATTATTCTGCCTGGGATAAATTTGATGTAGTAAGTTATTAATACACTGCGGATGTTTATGCAATTTGCAATTTTTGTAGACGAATTTTAAGGAACTCGAATCAAATAGAATCTTGTTTTCCGTGGTAGTAGCCTGTTTATATAATTATATAATTATTTCTTCAATATTTTGTATTTAAGGACAAAGCATGCAGAGATGTAGAAAAAGAGCAACAATCGGACTCATCTGAAGATGAAGCCATGTCTACAAAAGAATTAGAGAAAGCGCACGAAGAGGCTACAAAGCACAAAAATGAGGGCAATCGTTTCGTACAACAGCAAAAATGGGTTAATGCAATTCAATGTTACAATCAAGCGATAACAATTTTTCCATACGATGCTGTTTTCTTTGCGAATCGTGGACTATGCCAATTGAAATTAAATAAGTAAGCATTACTCATTATTCGTAATTATTATAGACAGCAGATTTTATGCATTCATAACGGAAACGAGTAGGTTCAATTTAAAACATTAGACGAATTAAAAAATTCTGTTATATTATTTTCGACCCATTGAACATATTAAGAAAGAAAATAAGTTCTATGTCACTCTGGTTTGTTCAATTCAGTTGGAAAATTTTTATTGTGCATAAAGATCTGCTGTCTAGTAATTATGTTGAATGTATGGAAATGAATATTTTAAATATGATGAAACACGTTTAATATATTTTTAATGGAAAATATTGTATTTTGTAGTTTCCATTCTGCAGAATCTGATTGCAGTGCAGCAATACAATTAGACGAAACTTATGTGAAAGCTTACCATAGAAGAGCTACAGCTAGAATGAACTTGAAACAATGTGTAGAGGCGAAGCAAGATTTAGAAAAAATCTTAAAGCTCGAACCTTCTAACAATGAAGCAAAATCGTTATTAGTGCAAATTGAAAGAAAGATTAAGGTTTCAGATGTAAGTAGATCAATTAATTAAACAGATGAAATTTCCACCAAATATTTGCTTAAGTCAAAGAAATGTAATTTAATAATATCACTTTGTACAGTCATTGGCAACATTAAAGGAAAACACCAACAAGTCATCTAAAAACTCAATTGACAAGAAAATTGGAGAGGAACTTTGTTCTAATACTGTATTAAGCACTAACTCAACACTTATTAAAGATACTAAAGACATCAAGCATGCTAAAGAAGATAAAAAAGATACTAAAAATAACAAAGATCTTAGCCAAACTATCTGCAATGAAAAAGGTAACAAACCCAACGAAACTCTTAAATCTGTTAAAGATGGTAAACCTGCTGATGCAGGATCTATTACATCGAAACAAAAAGAAACAGGTTTGCAAATTCCTGATTGGTTACCAGAAAAAAACGATGTTGTAATAATTGAACCTATTACAAGGCCACCACACCTACGTTCAAAGGTAAGACTATACAATATTACTAAGATTAACATGAATAACTAATATGATCCTCATCTCCAGAAATCATTAAAAAAAATACCAGTTGTTGAAGTGGAATTTGATGGTATTCGACAAAATGATAAAAATGATGGAATAACAGGTAGCACAAATAAGTTTGTACAATTAAAGTCAAATAGCACAAATGATAATCTAAAGACAAATAATTCGGTTGAGGGTGTTGAATCTTCAGCATCTAATGATGAAATACCTTCAGTTCCTAAAACAGCTGTACAGTTTATAATGACTTGGAAAACAAATAAATCGTTTGAATTTAGACATAAGTACCTAAAGGTAAGATGCATAAAGATCCTCAGTCTACTATTTACAACGTTATAATATTACAATTGTAGAATTTATTATATAAATATTAAAATTTCAGCAAATACCTAAAAATAGTTTGTCTAAAATCTTTCAAGATTCTATGGAATCCGACATCTTTAGTGACATATTAGAGGTATTACGAATAGAATGTATAAAAAGAAAAGAGTTTATATTTTCATACTTGGAAGACCTCAGCGAAGTCAAGCGGTTTAGGACTCTTATCATGTTCATGAGTAACAAAGACAAGGAAAGTAAGTATTATTATGCATAACATCAAATAGTTCGAATTTGTTCGGACGTTATTATTTTATCGTTCATTATTTATGTTTACAGACTTGAAAATACTTTTCGAGCATTGTAAAACAATGGATAATGTACTATTAGACGAAGTCTCAACTCTACAAAGCAAGTATGAAATCTAAAAAGAAATTGACATACTTCGGTTCGTAAGAAATATCTTTAAGTTCTATAATAAAATATTTTAAGTTACCTTATTTTATGTACAAATGTTCCTATTTCGTGTAAGGACAAGTAAACGAAGTTATTACATTTATTTCTAATATTAGAAAAGTATATTACATTGTAAATATACAAGGTCCAGTTTTACTATACATACATATATATATAATAGAACGTATATTATCTATCTATACAAATAAAAGACAAAGGAGTAATATTTTCATCGAAGGCACAGCACGACGAATTTCAAACACGACCGTTTAATAATGTCTGTATTCTTTGATCGTTCTTCATTATTTGTGATTTTGTTTGGCATATTTTATCTAACTGTACTTTCATATTTTGATCGATTTCTTTCAATGTTTCTTTCATTGGTTCTATTAACTCTTGTGTTTTTCTGAAAATAATAATCTTTCGTTGTATGCAGATATTTCGAAGTACGTCAGGGTCGATTGATGAAATACCAGTTCCAGTGAAATGCACGCTTACAGAGCTTGAAACTCGGATATTTATCAAACGACCACGATATACAGAATCATACATGGTTTTACTTGCTTACATCTTTTCCGTTTTTAGCTGTTCATTTACTTGTATATACTGACTCCTCCATTCAAACAATTCTTTCTGCATTATTTCTATGTCTTCCTGCAAAGATTATGAAATAATACGTTAGGAGTATTTCTTACGTTGAAAGCAGCCGTATCAGTGAGTTTATACCTGAAAGTAATCTAATAATTTTCCAAGTGGATTCGTCGCACGAGTTAACGTTTGAATTGTGTTACGAAGTTTATCAACTTCTTTGACAATTATGTCGCGCTTCGAACTCGTATCCCAGGACTAATAACAAGATCATTTTATTAAGGGGATCATTGTATTGGGTTGGAATGAAAGTTCGTAGCTTATTTCCAACCCAGTATAAAAAGCAACAAAAAAAAGTATATGTTCTTACAATATTCGTTTTTTTTGGTATTACATCCACGTTTTCGTTATTAACCAGTTCTTTTTGCGTTTCTAATATTTGAGCAACAAGATGTCCATGTTCCTGGGTTAATTGATCATCAACTTTGAATGTACCGGTATTCTCTAGAGAATCACCACCACCTCCTCTGGTTTCCATAACTACCATATCTTCAGCATCGTCGTCTTCTTTAGTTTCAGCATTTTCAACAATAACACTTATAGTTCCCATAGGTGTCCTGGAAAAACAGGAGGTTGTATTCGTATGAATTTTTCGTAATCCTTTCGATGAAAGAATTCACTTCAAACAATGCTTACAATATTTCTTCGCTAACAGATAATTCTGGCTTTGACCGTAATCTAGGTGCTGCTGGTCTAGCACTAATTGGTCTCGCAGAAGGCGGACGTAATGATGTTTTTGGTCTTGCACTTGATTGTGGAATACTGAAAGTATCAAGTTTTAGCAAATAATTGCAACACTATTTGCGCCGCTAAAATTTTAACTCGAAAATGATACGATTGAGAAGGGTCAAAGAATAGGATGTTTTAAAAGATACCTTGTGTTAATATTTTCTAATTGAGACTTCTGATTTTCTGACATCAAATTATCTGTTTTCTCCTCATTTTGATTGGGAATTTCATTGGGAGTTTCTTCAATCTCTTTGTGTTCTACCTTTATGTTCTCTATATTGTCATTCATTTTGTTATTGATAAATTCATTATTTTCGCTATACGTTGTTTGCTTTGATTTGTTTTCAACTTCCTTCTGTTTCTTGTTCTCATCAACTTTTTTGTCTGTGTTCACATTTTCCTGCATCGAAGTTGCTTCAGATGAAATTACAGAGGATGTACTGGGTTTAGGTTTAGCCGACGAAGATCTTTTTCTATTCGCAGACAAAGGAATCTTCTCTTTTGTCAACTAAAAAATGTAAATGTCGAGAATCTTTTCATATTTTGGTTGCTTTTAAACGATATATAATAATAGTAACTTACCTCAGCTCCTGAATTGTGTATAACATCAGCGTTTTTTTCAAATTCTCGATTTTCATCTTTATGCGTTCCCATATTATTTGGTGTTGATTTATTTTCATTGGGCATTCTTTTTCTTTGACTAGAAGACTTGTCTTTGCCTGTTGCAGCCCGTTTTTGTTGGACATCTTTCGATGATGATACTTTTTCTTCTTTTCTTGCAGTTGATTTACTTTTCGAAGTTGATTTACCCTTTTCTAAGTTTTTTTTATAATGTTCTACAGCTTCAACGCTACTTATCTGATTTACAAAATGTTTGAATTTTTCAGCAATTCAAAAATATTCGATCTAATATTGTATATATAGTGTTTGTATTACCTTGTTATCCAAAGCTATTCCAATTGCTTGCAATAATTCATTTGTTTTAGTTGGTTCCTGGCCAGAAATGATTTTACTTGCTCTTACAGTCAAGTTAGCACCAGTAGCTAATTCTACAATTATTTAGAAGTTTGTTTTAGTAATTAGTAAACGGATATCGCGTATTTCCCACATTTATATCGGAGATCATATTCACACTTACTGACGACATCGATTAATTTTGTTAAATAAGCAAGTTTCGCTTCCTTATTGTTTATATTATCAGAGTTCAGTTCTTCAGTGAATAAACCGTCTAAGAAACCGGTTTCTCTGATCACCTAAGATACAATTTGAAACCAGTAATAAAGTTGTAAGTATTCATGTACTGTTTAATAGTTGTAAAACAAAAAGGTAGTATTACGTTACCGCTGACACAATGTCATGGAGAAACCTGAATGGTGGTTTTCGCAGAAGTTTTTCAGTAAGTGGTGGCTTTTTAAAATATTTTCCAAGAAGATCTTGCGTTTTCTTAATTACTTCCGGCTTCACGTCGTCTGCCATTGTCTATTACAATTCAAACGTCTTCTCAATTTTAATGCACGTTTTCCGCAACGTAACGAATTTAGTGTTGTTCCAACGAGTTGCATAGCAACGGCTATACGTACGTATTATGAGCACAGGCACACAATATCTGTTTGATAGCAAGTGTAAATGAGTCATGTAGGTATGCATGTCGAAAATTTTTCTATAAAACCTATACAGGACAAAATAATGCATGTTTAATCCTTAGATTTATCCTCAGAATTGTTTCACGTGTATTCATATTCACGTTTCAATGTTTTCCTTTTGCTGTGATTTGGTTTGTACGGATGCAGAAAGGTCAGTTCGCTGGTATTAATGAAAGATCCGAGCAATTTGATAGAAAAATCATAGTTTATTAAGTGCTTGCGATTTACAGAGAACGCAGCAATACGTTTATTACGTAAGAAAGCGAGAGAGTCAAAAGGCAAAAGTGGGGAACCGATGTCCTCAACGGTGTGATAAGACGTGATAATAGACTGAAATTCCGCGAAGATGCGAAATAAATGTTCATCGATGCGAAATTGATTGTTGGTAATTGCGTGAAAATTACCTAGTGTCGCTTGAATGGAAATTGACGGAACGAAACGATTGTCTTGATCAAGGATTTCATCGAATTCCAATGTCTCCTTTAATTTGATTCGAGCGTTGTTTATCGTTCTACGGACTGAACCGGAGATTATCTTTCAAGTTCTCCGCGTTCCGCGTATTCTCTATGAATTTCAAGTACGATTACGAATTCAAGCTCTGCGACAAGTACAATCTTGGTTCACTGTTGAATAAAACACGCGGGAATCAATGCGATCCATTTTATTCCGAGCAATGCTCGTCGAAAAAGATTTACCTAACTTTACAATCTAATCGTATGCTATTTGCGTACCTATACATTAGAGTCAGAGTATTACCCATGTGTTCGATCTCGTTGGAAGATCATGTCAATAGTGCTGGAGGCTAAGGCATTTTCAAAGGGGATTGAAACATCTCCCGATTTGATGGAATCCTACATGATTTGATCGATCTTACGGAATCGATTCGTCGAATTCTAGAAGCGTAACGACTTCGTCTGGCAATGATCATTGTAGAACAATCGGTCGGAACGTTCGGGTTATCTATTTACAAATCGAGTGTCAGTTCATCCGAAAGATGAAGCGCAGTAAAATGTTACGCAAGACATACGAAGCGGCGAAATATTGATTACGCGTTGACGGGTAAACTATTATCTGGCCGTTAATAGTAAACGCAACTCAGCGTTTCCTTGTCGATTCCTACGACACTGGATGCGACGCGTCGGCAGATACGTACAAAGTCTGAGACACAAGTTACAAAAACATAAAAATCACATTCCCGTAAGTCGAACGAACTATGTACAGTGTACAAAGTGTTCGTACACCTTTTTATAATTCTACCAAACGGCCTGATTTTTTTTATCATCGATTAGAAGTATTGGTTTACTAAATGATATGTTTATTATTAAAATGCCTTTTTTATTTTTACACGTAACCATGTAAATAACAATTTTTGGAAAATCTTTTTCCCATATCGTTTCTTAAAGCAATGCTTCTAATTAATTGTAAAATATCGTGTCGTTTGGTTCAATTATAAAAAAGTTATTCCATTTTAAAAAGTGCACGAACACTTCGTACACCCACTGCATCTAAGACCTTCGGAGCAATGGCACGTATATGGCGTCGGGTTGCCTCACGGATGAACCTTTATGGAATCACTTGTTGAAAATCAGCATATCTCGGGTGTTTACGCCAGCATTTGCGTAGCTGGATGCCGAACTCTTGCTGCCCGTTGAAACAGCGCTGCTCGATGCTTGCGCGTTCGCCGATCCGCTTCCGGAAGTGAAAGCCGAAGACTTGCTGGAGCTGGTAGCGGAGCCGCCGCCGCTCGCGAAGCTGTTAGAGTTGGCGTTGGAAACGGCATTAGACGAACCTCCGTACGTTCCTGAAGAAGGGAGAGCAATTATTTAATCGTGATCAAGCCTGACTCGATGGCCTGGATAATAGCCGATGTCGATGCGGTTAAGTCTGCGGAAGGAACACAACGAGATGCGTTAAGTTTCATCGTGTATCAGAGTTGGATGTTATTCGAATGAAATTTTATTCGAATTCCCAGCGAATAAGAATTACGTATAAAATTTTATTCGAGGAAAAGTTGGAATAAGTTTTTATTCGAATAACCCAGCGAATAAAAATTTATCCGTAAAGCCCAGCGAATAATAATTATACAACGGAGTCTCTCGACTGCTACGACCAACTACGAAATTCCATCACGAGACAGCGGATCTGTATGCAAAATAAAAATTTCGTAGCTGAATTGCAAGAAACCAGAATGACATAGAAATTTTCCTTCTTAATACGTTCAGTACGTTGGAAATGATGAAGTATTTTGAAATGCATCTAACGATTTACTTTGTCCAGAGACCCCAACTAGTCATAACGCGTCACTGCATAAATGCATAGAATCCGCTGTCTACAAATCACCATCGAAGCTCCGAAATGTTCGACCTCGAAAGGAAAGTAACAGTCCTAATCGAAAGTCAACTGGTTGTATCGAATGATTGCAAAAAGTCAGCGTGCCGTACCTTGCCCGTAAATTCCTGGACCGCCGGATCCTTTGACGTTGCCACCAGAGCTTCCAGCCACAGCGCTAGCATCAGCTTTCGCGTTAGCACCAGCCGATCCTCCATTCAGTCCTCCTGAAAGAGGATTGTATCCGCCCGAATTGCCTAATCCGCTGCTGCCAGCATTGGCTGTTGCGTCGGCATTAGAACTTCCAGATCCTCCAAGGTTGGATCCGAGATAACCGGAGGTACCGGAGCCACCGAACCCAGTACTTCCGGCATTAGCACCTCCGGATCCTCCAAGATTCGAGCCTGAGTAGCCGAGGCCGGAGCCACCGAACCCAGTACTTCCGCTATTAGCACCTCCGGATCCTCCAAGATTCGATCCCGAGTAGCCAAGGCCGGAACCTCCGAACCCGCTGCTACCAGCATTAGCTGCAGCGTCAGCTTTTGCGTTAGCGTTACCGGATCCTCCGATTAATCCTCCAGAGTTTCCGCCGAAACCAGTGGATCCAGAAGGATTTCTGGTGTAGCCACCGTAATCACCAAACACACCGCTCCCGCTATTGGCTGCCGCGTTGGCTTTAGCATTAGCTCCAGCTGAACCCGTGTTTTGTCCGTAACCCGGTCCAGAAGGAATATTGGGGATGACTACTCTAGTTGGGTTTCCATTGCCACCTCCGTAATTATTGGATCCAATGCTTCCAGCGTTGGCATTGCTTCCAGCGTTGGCATTGCTTCCAGCGTTGGCACCGGATGTTCCATAGGTCGGCGCTGACGATCCATAAATTAGACCACCTTTGGTGGGTATCTGTCCCGAAGTAGGTATTCCTACGGTGATCGAAGGCCGCGGCTGACTCACTACAGGGACTGATTTGATCGGCTGATTATACCCGTTTGAACCAACGGTGTTCGCTGCTGCGTTCGCGTTGGCAGAACCTATGGTTGAACCGGAAGTCGGACCGTAGTTACCAGGGACGACGTACTTTCCTGGACTTGCTATTCCACCTGGATACGTGGTGGGTAAAACATGCACTTTCCCCTGGCTACCTGCCGTTGCTCCTGCGTTCGCCGAGCTTCCTCCGTTGATCACTACGTGTCCGAGTCCTGGAGATGTGGACGGAACGTTACCGCCGTTTCCGTAACCCTCGTTACCGCCGTTTAAGAAAGGATTTTGCGGTTGCACCGTTAAAACCGGGGAGCCGGTGATCGAACCACCAGAGTTGGCATTGGCGTTCGCAGCTGCGTTCGCAGCACTTCCAGAAAGGAAAGGATTATTTTCACCGATGGGAGCACTTGGACCGGTAACAGGACCAGGAGCAGGTCCACTGGGTTGGTAATATCCTGGGCCTTGTGCAGCATTTCCGTTCGCGTTGCTGATGGCAGCCGCGTTTGCTTGAGCCGATCCACCCAGGAAAGGATTGTTGGATCCGATAGGGTACGACCCTCCACCGGAAGGATACTGTCCTGGCTGATTGTAACCTGGCGTATAACGGACTCCATTCGCACCATTGCCGGCGGCGTTTGCGTTGGCGCTAGCAACTGCATTGGCATTGGCGTTGGCGTTGGCGTTGCCTCCTGACAGACCTGACGGGTAAATGTTCCCAGCCCCGCTCGGTTGCTGTCCGGTTGGCCCGTAGTATCCTCCTTTCCCATATCCACCTGCTGAATAAGATTTCAGTAAGTTGCAACGACGATGATACCTTCGATTCGTCTAAATTGGCTATAGGCGCTACAAATGGTCCAGGAACCCTCTTTTCGTGAGCAAAATTCAATCTTTCGAACTGCCTGCCTAGATTTTAGTTCCGTTACATCCTTCAGTTACATTTGTTACATCTAATCTAACAGAAGACGCAATCTAGCGAAGAGGACTCGGATCAAGAAATATAGACGACTCAATATTGTATTTTTTAACTGTACTCGACTATGACTATAAGTCTTGAAATAATGCTAAAATAATTTCGGCCACGAAAAATTGGTTCCTGTAGATGTGCAGTACATGAATAGTTCGCTAGTGAAGACTAAGAGATCTTTCTACCGCAGCCAGATCTACGGGAGGATCGATAGGAGCAGCCAATTCAGATTTCAGGATGTGCCGTGTTAAATGTTAATGGAGGAGATACACAGCAGCAACAGGGAAACGTGATAAATCGCCTCGTTGTCCTCTACCTACAATTACCAGCAAAATCTACGTCACATGGTTCACATACATATGTTATTATTAGTGTCTGGAAAAGGAAAAGGAAGAAATTCTCAATGTGTGTGTGTGTGTGTGTGTGTTTGTAAGGACGATGCATCGGCACGAGTCCCGATTGACAAGAAAGATGGCTGACAGAAAAGAGTCTGGTGGTGCAACACAATCCATGAGTGCCGACGAAGAAGAATACAACATTCTCATGCTTTCTCGTTCTTCGTGTTCGTCCCTGTTCACGGACTCTAGAAAAACCCACGTGCACCCGAGGAAAGCCCACGGTCGTGCATTGATCAAGGTTTCGCGATCGAGATCCGCGGCTCACCTTGGGCCTGCGGCTGCGTGCTATCGATCACGATGATCTGCAACGGCTCGTACTTCGGTTTCGGACGGTGCATCGGTCTCGGTCTTTGCATGGGTCTACCGAATGGCGGACCATCCACAACGACAACTGGTATCACCGTGTCTCCGTTGTTGTGTGGAGGACCCGATGGCAGATTTGGGATCGGTCTGGGCTGCGGATAGGGTTGTGGGAACACATCCGGTCGGGGATAAGATGTTATCACGGGTCTAGGATTGGGATAGGGAGCGGGGACCACCACTTCCGGTTCTCTGTGGTAAGCGGGGTAGCTCGGAGCTCCTTGGACAGGATTCAAAGAGAACTGCCTCTCGGGAATTGCGCCTGTTCCACTGTTTGTGATCGCGTTAGCACCAGCGTTAGCACCAGCGTTAGCTTGAACGTTTCCAGAGGGGTAGTAGTTGATTGGTGCTCTTGCGCCGGTGTTCGTATTCACGATGGTGTTCACGTTCGTGTTCACGTTGGTGTTCGCGTTTGTGTTTGCGTTCGCCAAAGTGTTCACGTTCGTGTTCGCCAAAGTGTTCACGTTGGTGTTCGCCAAAGTGTTCACGTTCGTGTTCGCCAAAGTGTTCACGTTCGTGTTCGTGTTTACATTGACGTTGGTGTTCGCGTTCGAGGCGGCGCCATAGCCTGCCCCGGCGGATGCACCTGCGTATGCACCGCCCTGTGCAGCACCATGCGCGCCGGCTTCTGCACCAGCGAATGCACCACCCAAACCTGCATTCGCTCCTGCACCGGCGCCAGCTTGTGCACCGTAATCCGCGTTGTTCCCACTCGAGTGAGAACCGGCGTTAGCATTGTAATGCCGAGAACCATGTGGATTGTAGTTATAACCACCATTGTAGCCGCCACCGGTGTTTGAATTATAGTATGGTCCCGGAGAACCACCTACACCTATGCCCAAAAGAAAATGCAACGGTTGTTATGGCCCCACGAGATTCGATTTTATTCTTGTTTCGATTATTTGAAACTGCTCTCGAGGTTCGGGGAATGCGTGCAACGATGTTCCTTGGTTGCCTCATGTGTTTTTAGCATGTAGAGAGTGAAAATGACATGAATCATAGGAACTTATGGGAAATTTCGTGTTTGCGAGAACAGATTTTCTTCGGTAGAAGCTTCTCGATTGTAAATGGGTGCATGTGCATAAATAGTTACAGGACTTGCGGTATATTAGCCTTTTACACTCCGAGCATTTTTACTCGTAGTCGTAAAAATATTCTGAATGTTAAATCAGTATTCTAATTTGGTAAAAGAGCCAAACATATTGATCGTTATAATAATTATTATTATTTTATCATTGAAAATATGGATAATTATATTGATAGACGCTATTTGTTTGATTGAATAATTTGTTGCCAGGGGTAGTGTTTTGCAAGAGGACATTGCATTTAGTAGTTTACAAATGGACGTAACTATGGAGACCGTTGCTGAAAATAAATGCTGGTAGCGGACGTATCAAGTTGTTTCTATTGAATTTTGAATGGAGTGGAAAAAGGTCAGATGCTTCAGGCTGTAAATCGCGAAATGTGTTAAGAATTCGTCTTCACGGAACTGTTTTTTATGGATCGCTGTTGAATTTTTTAAGGGTAAAAAATGTTCGTACCGCAATCCCCATAATTATCCCATATTCTGCAAAGTTTCAGCTTTCATTAAAAAAAATTTCATCGCTCTGATTTCAACGGTTTGTCTCATAGCGTGGTGTTGCCCCTCAGTGGAGTGAGTAGGCAAGGGAAAGTAATCGTGGAGACACTCAGGGACAGAGATCGCGACTTTACTTACACGGTTTACGTCCCAGGTTTAAACGGGTATTTTAGCAAATGTTGAAGTGAAGTTATGCTCGGTACGAAGTATTGTGACAATTACCTTGAGCATTAGCGGTTGCCGATGCTCCAGCATTCGCTCCGCTGGATCCTCCGTTGGCGAAGGCTTCGGAATTCGCTTTGGCATTGGCCGAACCTGTCCCGTCGCCGACAGCGGAGGCCGATGCCAATGACGACGACGACGAAATGGAAAGTGGTCCAAGATTAAAGTTGGTGCCGAACGATTGGGCGTTGCTCGTTGCTCGGTTGCCTTGGTTGCCTTTGTTCTTTTGGAACAGTCCTAAAGGATCCAGCAAGTCGATCCCATGGTTGGCTGCTATTTGCCCGAGTAGACCTACGAACAAATTTACAAAATTTTTCCTTTGTTTCAACATCGACTATCGTTACATTCTTCCTTGGCTACACCGGTTAAATACAACCGAAGCGCTTATAGACTCCCACTAATATTCGGACTTCCGTTTCGTAATTCTTTTTTAAGGATTATTGTGGATTATCTAATACTGAATGCAACAAATCATAAATAAATAGGATATTTTTACTTTTTCGGAAATGGGAAAAGTTCCAGTTGGATCGGTAACAGTTATTCTGCTTTGAAAAAGTACTTTCAAACTTTACCGTTTGGTATACGTAGATTTGAGGTTGAAACCTTGAATCGTTCTATAGAGTTCTAGTTAGGACTTTCTTTCGAAGGTCGAAGATTGCGAAGCTTCAAAACAATTTCAGAAAATTCGAAGGCGATGAGACTCAAGGTTCTAATTTCGGACCTCCGTTTTTTTCGATCTATCAAAAATCGTGACATGGTATGAAAAAGTTACAACTTCATACGTTTCGAAGACTTCGAAGCTTCGGAAAAGTTACAACCCTAGTTCTAGTTGTATACCAACGTTTGCAAGCGAGCTGGAATATGTCGGGGACACCGCGTTCACAAAAAACAACAATGAATCTGATCGGAAGGGAAAACTCACCGGGTCTAGGGTGACAGTTTCCAGCAGACAGGAGTAATACCACCGGCACAAGACACTTCAAGAACTTCATGTTGGCTCTTCGGGCACGGTTGACAAGCACGCACGGCGTGTTCGTTAATTTTGTCGACAACTGTTTACAAGTTGGTAATCTCCGTGGTCGAAGAGTCAAGAACGACTGAAGCTCTTGTACGAGACAACAACTTATATACGAGACACCGGTGGATTTTACGTCGGCCAATGATTGGCCGCTGATGAACGCGCCTGGACTCTCCTTTAATGTATGGTCTTCGTTTTCGTAGGTAGAAAACGGACCAACGTAACGGTTTCCAGAAAAATACGTCAATCGAAACTAACCGATCTCCTAATTACCTTAAAATCGAGCCAAGTGCTCGACACGGAGACACGAAAAGACAAAACTTTTCCTAGACGCGTTCAAACCGGCGCGGCGCTATCAAGGTCTGATCGCTTCGGAGAATCAACTTGCTTTTTTTTTCTTTCTGGTATATTCCTGCTGATTATCGTGCGTTCCTCTATCTCGTCTTCGCCCAAACAATCGGAACTCCCGGGAAAATTCGTTACGTTTTGGGAAAGTTGGAACGGATCATGCGAAAAATGGGAAAAACACCAAAAATCTGTAATCTGACATGTGCGCAGCGATGGGTAAACAGCATTTCAACAAATATTCGCGTAACAAATACATTAACAATTTTTGTGATTTTTTTTTTCGAATGTAAAATACAGTGGGTGTACAAAGTGTTCGTACACTTTTTAAAGTGGAATAACTGTTTTATAATTGTAACTCTTCATTTTTAGCATAAATTAATAAAATCCACAATCTAAATCATTCGACGAATAGCTCAGTTAATTGCAACCTTAATTGCAACCGTAAATCAAATGCATCGATGATCTATCGGCAATGGACGGTTCGATTCAAAATTCGAACGGTTCGAAATACGAAACACTAGATTTCAACCCCAATTGCAACCGTAATCCAAATGCGCCGATGATCTATCGACAATGGCTGGATGACGAGATTACGTGAATATCAATGAAATCGAGATACATTAAGACCGATGAGTCATCGCGCGGGATTCCCGGTTTGAAACCGTTCTGGAGTTTCTAAGTTACGACTCTGAAATTCCACCTAGTACTTTGCGCCGTGCGGCTGTCCATTATCCGCAGTTAATGAATTCTGATCTATATGTATACATATAATATGCGTATCCTGTATGAGATAACGTTAACCCGGCGTGAGCGGAAGCGCCGCTGGCGAATCATCGCTTTGATATCGTTAATGGTTTTTGTCAAAATGGAAAAACTGTATAGTTACATTTCCGGATCACTCTGAGCAACAGAAAAACGATTTACCGTCCCGTTGTTGCACGGCTTTATGTGTATACGCACGCGATTTATCCGTGAGATTAGTCGACTTATCGGCCGACTCGACTTGTACACTCCGGAACAAAAGGGGCACTGTTTATAACTTTTTTATTAGAGTCCGTAATTAAAATTTAAAATATTTTAATTAATTATTAAAAAATCAGGTAGTTCAGTACAATTATAAAACAGTTATAAAGTACAATTATCAGCACAATTATAAAACAGTTTTAAAGTGCGTTCAAACACTTTCGTGGTTCACTGTATATTAACACGATAATTAAACATTTCTTCCAATCATACATTTTATCATACATACTCTCTCAGTTGGCACTCGATTGCTAAGGGATAGTTTTCATTAAGAAACATTACAGGACGTGTGTGTTGCGTTACATGTAATTAAAATATACTAAAATTAAAATTACAATTATGTACATTAAAAGATATAACACGTACTACCGTTTTGTCCCCGACTGTATTATTGCATTGAGATGACGAGTTCCTCACCCGCGTAAACAAACGAGAACTACAAGGTTATCAAAGATCGACGAATTTCAAAGCAACGAACACTGGTAAACGGCAATTATGCCGCATCGCCGCAATAAATCATCGAAGGAGCTGTACCGGAACGTTAATGGGATTAATTGCGAATAATTATGTAATTACCGAGCACCGTTATTATTAAAATTGATTTATTTATCGCGGGACGCGTCTTTCGTGTATGCGTGCGTCTCTCATGAGTTTCATCGACCAACCCCGTCGCGCAGACTGATATTTAGCCGGCCAACATTTTTTATTGCTTAAAAAAAAAACAATTCATACGTTATGAACAATGGGGTTGGTTCGGGGGACTACCTGGCTCTCCCAATAACATTCATTCGTGTCACAATGTAATTTCTTACCTGGGGGTATTTCTAAGAAATTGAATTTTGGCCAGCTGGATCGGTCAAATACCAGTCTGTGCGTCGTTTGGATTATTTGGTTCGACGTCGATCCTGTTGAAAGGACTGAAATCATGCGAGGGAGGCTTTGCTTTCTTATGTTACATTACGTTTAAGTGGTCTGCGACGCGAATAGGTTGTCCACAAGATATACTTTCAACTCGCACGTTAAAATACGCTAACCGGTTCTTAGCCTTTGTAATTTGCATAATCACAGATTGGCATTTCTCATACGAAAAAAGAGGATCCACGTGCATGCCGGTTTTTTCCTGTACACTTTTTTCTTCTTTCGTGTTCATCATCGTCATTAATACCCGAGGCGTAGCTGGATAACAGGGTGGACCTTATTAGCTATACTTGCTGAAATTTTTTGCTCCGTAAAATTGTGTCATTGGGCAAGAAGATAATTCTTGCAAAAGATGATGTGAAATATTTCGTGACGCAACAAAGTTACAAAAAAAATTTATTTACAAGAATTAAGTTTTTTAAATGTATTTCTTTGTCATACCACGATAGCATTTTTTGAGACGAATTCAACGATATGTCACGTTATTTTATTTACTGTTACAAAACATTAGAAACTTGTAACTTTGCACCCCTTCAACGCAAATGACAAGAAGGTCCATCTTCGTTTACCGAGTATATCCGTAAATCGGGGAAACGCCTCGCATCAATTACAAGGTCGATCAACGGTCGCTTACACATCGGATCACGACTTAACGATCGTTTAACATCTTTCCTACGGAAACATTATTTTACATAGCCGATAGAGTTGGCAGTCGTTGAACCTGACCTTGAGGATACAGGTTCTCAGAGGCTCCGATGGAAGCGGGGAAAATGTGACCTTCATACGCGCGAGTGCAAAGATGTACACACCAAAATGATGCGCGGACGTACGCCGTGTAATTGCGGTAATAAAATAGCGAATGTTCCAAAGGGAATTCATTCGTTCCGCCTGTAAAATATTGGTAGCCCGGATAAATTACGGCCCGATGGCTGATCGAGACCGAAAGGTGGACGAACACTTTGTACACTCACTGTGGATTATATTGCAAAAGAAATTTTTTCCTTTTGAGAATTTATTTCCCTTCGAAATACAATTATATTTAGGTCCTACTGTCCTATCATGGAATTCTCAGAAGTAAAGTGACCATAGAACTTTCGAACAGAATGCCCGAGTGTTTTTTAGAGTTCTAATCAAGATTGTTAGGTCAACCGCCCCGAGTCGTCGGAACTAGCTTATGGCCATTGATACACGGAACTGAAGCTATTACGAAACAACTACGACTTGACGAGCACCTTCAGACATGACCTTGATGACTCATTGTCAATACCTGTGTTCGATTCGTCCCGGGACGAAATTCGTTGGCAAATGGCAATGAGGAAAACCCAATGGCAATCCGATGCGATCGGTATTTATGTATGTATTACCTACTCTGCCACTTTCTCTAGCTAACCGCAGGCAAAACCCGTTGTTTCTTCTTCTATGACGTAACTCACCCAGCCGATGTATGATCGAACACAACATGACCGTCGCGTCGTCCTTTCCTCTGTTTGTTGGAGCTGGATAGTTTATCCAATAAAAAAATAGGATTTTTCATTAATCATCAAGAAATGAGAACGCGCACCCCGCACCCTTGCAATTCTGGAAAAACGGGCTCCTCCCTTAAAATAAACTACACCTAAATAAATAATAATAAATAAGAGTTTACGTTGAACATTTATTTGACAAGCAACTTCGGTACAAGGATGCAGGTACAAGTTGTCTCGAAATTGTTTTCTCACGAACGTAACGGTGGCCCAAAACAAACGTCTCCGAGATCCGTTCGTTGAAATATTCAAGCCTTGGTTTTCAACGGGTTCCTTGAACGTAACAAGTGTTCACACTGTCCTCGCAATTTAATTCTCCAACGAATCCTTGCGGAACATAATACTATACAGGAGGAACAGGCGGCAACCGTTCGTTTCCACGCTGTCGAAACGTTGGCCTGCAACCATCGGAAACAGTTCTACTATTCGAGATTCGGAAGCTATCGATCAAAATTATTGTCCTGTTCGCGTTTAAACGTAAACGTTTGAAGATCAGGCGGATAGTAGTTGCGGATGCTCGAAGGCAATTTACAACCGTGTTCGCCGACGATCGAAATATATATTCATTATTGTCTTTCACTTCGAAAATACATATTTGGCAAAAGTTGCGCAACAAGATCGGGGAACGCGCTTCGATATGTTCGCCTGCGGGCTTCGTGAATTCCCTTCTAACGCGAGAAACGCCGCGTTTGGAAACGAGATCCGTCCAGCGTGATAACAATCTGTATTTTCCAATAAACTTATTATATATTCGCATCCATTAGGCATTCTCCTTCGACGCACAGCGTTTGGACACGTATGCGCGTAAAGATTCTTCGCTCGTCGTTCGCTACCCCGTTATCTACATTAAGGCAGACTTTCAAGTAATTGACGCTGACATCGACTTTACTTGATAATTCTCTTTCTCGATAATCGATAGACTGCGGAAATTAGAATTCACCCCCGGGCTCTTCGATTTCAAAATAAAACGGAAAGCGGCCGAGAATAATTGCTGCCTCGACAGGCGTCTCTTTCAATATCGTTTAAACACGTTGAATTATTTATAACGACGTCAAAAAATACATCGTTGTGTTTGGAAGAGTTTGTAGCAGAAAGTTCCAGAAAAAATTTGAAAATTTCACTGCTTCTTCGACATTAAATTTCTGAAAAACTGAGAATGTTGCACAAAAAAAACACCGATTGTTTATATATGTATATGGTATGTGGCTCGCTTTCCTAGTTTGAACCAACCTTAAAAGGACATTCAACATTGTCCAGTACTGGCCAGAACATTCATCGTAGTATGTCTGATTCGAATTTAGAAGATAGATGTATCGATTCAGAAGAAAGATTTCTCACAGTGGTACCAATCGAGAAGCTTTATTGACTTTTCTGATCCAGAGGTAACGGTATGAAAATATATGTTTCTTTAGCAAGCTTTGTTCGAAAACAAGAAACAGTCGAGAGCGAATTCTTAAACGTTAGACAGATAGGAATGAGTATCACATAAACGAATAAAAAGCAATCCGTGATAAAACGTTCGCACATCTCTTAACGCTCCGATAGCTCCGCTTCGGAGACATCTAACGTTTCTTTGACTAACTCAGATTTTTTTAATCAACGCTCCGGTTATTTCGTAAACAAATGTTAGATGTCTCCGTAGCGGAGTTAATGGAAACATCTAACCAATATCTAGAGATTGCTACTTAAAAATTCGAGGGTAGATCGTTGCGTCCTCTTCGAAGCAAATAATACTGTAACTTGTGATCGTTGTCTATCGAAGCAACGGTCGATTCACTCGCCAAATTCTGTGGAAACCAGATACATCTCGGTTCTAACGCTAGAAAATGCCACGTAACACTGTCCTTCGGTAACAGAATGGTAACTACATTAAAGAGACGGCGCAAGAAACGTACGAATAAAGTATACAAAAATATAAATATCAATGATAGGAGAGCACGTTGCAGTAGGTTTCAAAGAAAGGGAGGTAGGTAGCCATGCCGTGGCCAGCCAGTACTTAAAGTTAAGGGGGTAGACTCGTTTCAAAGATTGCAAGGGTGCGGGATGTGAACATAAAAATGGTCTGAACATAGACCGCTACGTCGAAATTTGAATTTACATAAATTGCAAAATTGCTTTTGAAAATTGACATTCTGATTAGTCGTGTAAAGTTAATACCGACGAAATTCAGTATGGAAAGTCCGGAATAACAGTCTGACTTTTCGATCAGACAGTCATTCTTGATTGACCGTGTAGGAACGGCTTTACAGTCCTGGAAAAACGAGTTTACCCCCTTAAGCGTAGAAACGAACGAAATTGGCCGTGTTTGACGAAAACGATAGATTCACGGCGACCTTGATTACCCGTTATCGCGTCCATTGATCCTAGGGCCATGTATTCCTTTCCTATTCTACGTCGCGAGGTTCACACGCATACATGCACGCTCACACGCATACACGCGCATTCATGTTTCCCATGAAAAATATCCTATCTATAAAGCTTCGTTTAAGGTAGCGGAGTTCGAGCTGTGGTTTCCACGGTTTTCCTCGGGTCAGGGTTCTCGTTAGTCGTCTGCTCCTCCGCGTTTTCCAAATCCGTTTTGCGCATCACCGCGTAATTATTAAGGTATTCCACCACTTGCATATGGCCGAACGTTTCCGCCTCGTCAATCGGCCGCTTTCCCCATCTGAAATGCAACTCGCGATTAGCTCGAATCAATTAACAATCGGTAGAATATAATTTTAGCATAAAACTTGACTCGAGAAGCGTCTTTTCTAATTAAATTGTTTTATTTAAAATGCATTTCAAAAGACAAGTCCTTGAAGAAATGTATAAGAAAATATATAAAAACTAGCTTTCCCCCGCCACGCATTGCTGTAGCAGTATTTCACCTCCGGGGACCCACTATTCGTATAACTCCTGGAGGACCACGATCGGGGGTATCTACTCCCGTTCTTGTCGTTCAATAATCATGCTCACCTGTCCTTAGGACTGTCCGGTACTGCACACTGTTCGATCAGAAATTCGACGCAGTCGATATGGCCTTCGCTAGCTGCTAAATGCAGGGCTGTTCTGCCGTCGTAATCCGATAGTGTCATATCCATGCCGCTCAATCGATGTCTATAATGAAAATGTGATATTGTACAGGGTGTTTAAAAATCGTGGTCGCGGTACGTTCAGCGTTAAAGGATTAGCTTTGTGCCTCACAGTTTTATACAGTGAGTTTTCTAAGAGTCGCATTCTAAAATCGGACATTTCATATGCAACAATCTAATAGCAGCTGATCAATTTCAACGAACCTTCTCAACGCGGTGACATCGCCGCTGGCCGCGCTGAACAGCAGATTCACAATGGAGAGTCCTTTGGTCTCGTATTTGTGCCTCCTGGGATCCTTTTTGTTTGTCGCGTGTTTTAAGTTGTCATACCTGTGATCATAGTAGGTGCTACACTAATCGGGACGGGATGGAGAAACGACGGGAGACAATGAAAATAGCCCAAGTTACGGTCGGCCGGTGGATGGTCCGTGTTCCGATTTTGAAGGCGCAGACAGAGAGTTTTGCGGGCAGGTTTGTTCGTGCGGGTTAACGTGTAGAGAGCGGGTTGTGAGAGAAAAGCAAAGGAAAGGAAATAAACAATTGATTAATGTGTTGTCACTCGGTCGTGGTTCGATTAGCGTAAAGCCTTGATCTAAGAGAACGGAAACTGTAGTATCTACGAAAAACGAATATTCCCTCCACAAGAAGCTCTAGCTGCCGCGTAATCCTATACTAATAATCCTACTGCATATACAATAATCGAACTGCATTTAGTGTTTTAATCGGTGCCATTGTGTGTTAAATTTGTCACGCGAGAAGCTCCATTTAACCATTAGTATTCGAAGGGTGAATCTGAGGTGCCATTAAAAATTGCTGTACCATTACTCAAAATATTGTTTACATTCTTAAATAATATCGGTATCTAATCAATTACTAATCATTTAGGTATCGAATGAGGTCTTATACCAATTTCATGGTAATGAAATTTTAATAATTATAAGGAATGGAAGTATTCAAGGTCGGAAGAAAGGTTGGGTAAATTTTCCTTTGCTCCGAGGGCAGAGGGTTAAAAACTCGAGTCCAGCGTACGATCTAAGAAATGTAAACAAAAGACTGAACGTTTGAGGCATGGTGGAAACGTCACAAAAGAAAATACAACCACACGATATAAACAACAGCACGGATCCGAGGGTTTCTCTTACATCAAGGCTTTACTCTAGTAGAGATTCACAAGCGTAAATACATATGCCAGTGAAATCAGAAACTTGTTCGCGCGAACAACTGAACCGCGATTCATCAACTTGTAGTGTTCGCAATATGTATTATGCATACAGGATGTAGCAGGTAAAGTATTACAAGCTGTTTTGCCGGAACTTAATGAAGATACCGACTTAATTTTTGTTTAAATCAAAAATGGTTAATACTAACCGTACCGCGACCGATTAAATTAACGCTTTCACATTGTTTATTTTTTAATTATTGTAATTACAAAAGTGCTTCCATTAGAAATAAAAAAATGAAGTCTTCAAAACGATCTCTTCTTGAGATTCCGAGAAGACAGCTTGTAACGCTTTATCTGGTACACCGTGTGTAATTAGTGTAGAAGTGTTTTCGCATTGTGGCGAGAGTGTAACCGTGTAAGTTTAACTTTGTCAGTTGAGACTAGAAGCTTTAAGCGATCCGATCATTTTGAGCAACACCGACCCCCGTACCTGTGGAAATTGAACTCTGTGACGAGTTCCTCGCAAAATTGCACGCCTCTGCACGAATTGCCAAGAGGATCCAGAGGTGGAGACCATGTGCAGATTCCCATCACGTTCGGGATGACCACCAGAAGACTTCCTGACACTCCAGATTTAGCTGGTATCCCGACCTGCGATTAAATCGACGTGTTCTATCGTTATTTTCAAGTCTTCAAGTTATTATCAAGTCTTCCTGAAAAAAGCGTGCGCGTGTTCCCCAGTGGTATCATATTACAGACCGTGAAAAACCCCAATCCCACTCCTCCCTCCCTCCTCGCCAACGAACGGGCGAGGAACACACCTCGGAACACACACATTAAATAAAATCAATCTTGTCATTTTTACAAGGGAACATGTGTACGAAATTTGTACAGTTTTTATTATAGTTACCTTGAACGCAAACTGCCCACTGTAATCGTACATGCCGCAGCTGTGCATCAGACTGAGGACATCTCGAACGCTGTCAGGCTTTAAGACCTTCTCCTCGGTGATGGGACATATACCACCATTGGCGAGTGTGGCTCCCATAACCGCCATCGTGTCACAATTCGCTTCCATGGCGCAACACTAACATCAAAGTATCGTTATACATATAGAGTGGTTCACCAGATATTCGTCAAGAGAAAGACCATCGGAACGAAACAAAATGTAAGAGAGAAAGATTTACTTGAAAATAGAAGTCCATTATTTCTCGCAAGTTCGTCTTGTCCGGATAACAATTGTGCTCCCTCATGTAAAAGCCAAGCGCATAGTTTCTGTCGGCGGCCTCTCTCTCCGACAAGAAGACAGCGTTGTTGAAGCCAAGATTCTCGCCTCCTGCTAGCCTCTTGAAATAGTTCATCGTGAAGTCGAACTTCTCCGCGAGCGTCATCTCAGGCTTGATCAGCGACTTCAGCAGGGAGCAGACCAATATCGCGCCGGCGTTGATCATAGGATTATGAGGTTTCTCTGCAAAAATGTATAGAAATTTATCCGAGTTCTTTTGAAATCCTTGAAAGCATCTACTCGCGTGGATTAAGTGAGTAGACTCGTCTTTCCAGGATTGTAAGGGTGTGGAATGCGCCTTTTCATTTCTTGATAACTAATATAAAAATGGGGTTTCTCGTAAACGAAAAAATAGGACTTTTGAGAGTACAATTCCACGCAATCAAATTTTGCAAAAACTTCAACAGCTTATAGCTCGATAAATATTTGTTTGCGACATATGGCTCCTTTCAAACTTTTTCTCTGCTCGATTCTCTGCAAGTTTCTTTTACAGAAACATAAAGACCACGTTAAATATGTCGTTGGATTCGTCTTGGCGCTTACGAGTTGAGAAAAAATAAGCAGCGACCACAACTTACTGTTATAATCTAGCACAAGCTCGTTGAAATTCCTGCCGGACGGTTCCTGGCCGACATACTGATGGACAACTTCCTGGCTTAACCTGTCCAAGGCTATCGCATAAGTCAGCGGTTTGCTGCAGCTCTGCAGGGTGAACGGAATTGACGTGTCGCCGATGCTGAATCTCTGTCCATCGATCGTGCAGACTGAGACACCCCAGTAATCCGGATTCATTCTAGCCAGCTGAGGAATATAGGAGGCGACCTTGCCCTCTGAGTTCGATTTGCACTTCCAATAGAAGTCCTCGATGTGTTTCGTGAAACCCGACCAGTCTGGGATGATGAACTGATGCCTGAACGCTCTCGAGATCAATACTATATTCGGGTTGATGACTCTGGAACGCGAACGCGATCAGCACGAATCGAATAAGCACCTGTCTGAACGATTTTGTATAGGCTACAGCCCTAATACGGTACGGGAAACGGTGTGGATAAACTTCCGAAAAGCCTATCGAAGTTGCATGTCTCTTCAAAATACACACGGGCTTTTCGGAAGTACACCGAACGGTGTAATTTCACCGGTGGCCTCACCTGCGGAATTGTTCTCTATTCAATTTCTGCGTCTCGTGAGAAACGCCCTCGTGACCTCCCGTCTTCAAGTGTTCTTTTCGCAAGTTGTCTGAGAATTCTTGAAGCCTGGGGTCGTCGTTTCGCAAACCGGTCGTCCTCAGGGCCTTGAAACACGCGAAACAAGATAATGTAGAGCGTCGAGGGCAACGCTTCCTCTTGCCTTGCCTCGCCTCGCCTAGTCTCGCGTGTGAAATCGTGTTATAAGAACAATGTCAAGCTGTACTCACGGCCAAGAACTTGCCAACCGGTAGCAAGTCGGTTTCTTCGTTTTTAAACATGTCGAACAATACATCCTCGGCGTTCGTCGCTTGATCCTGGTCTCTCGTACTAAAACAAACCGACAGTTTCGCTGACTATCTTCTTAGACTATGTATAACGTTCGCTTCTCTGAGCAATTTGAGCATGCGGTTTTATTTACTATTCGGTGCGGAATTGTCAATATATGATGTATACTTTATACATAATTAATTGACTTGCAAAAGGGTGAACTTGGGGTGTGAAGCCTATAAATTGTAGTAATTTCAAAGTGTTTGACATGCCTGGACTACAACAACGATACTATAAAAACAGCAACACCAACACGTTCCATACGAACAATACACGATACTCACTACATGTAATGGCTGTCATGAATGAAGCTGTACTCGCTGTAAAAACACAACGAAAATTGGTATCAGTGAACACTGTGATCGAAATGATTACCTAAGGAATCGCGCCAGCATCCTCTTAGACCTGTAACCTTTCTTCTCGAGCCAGATGGAGCACGCGACCTTCGACCGGATCGAGTAATCATCGGATACGTTAATCGGCACTAACGCTTTGCAATCCGGCGGATCTTTCTCATGCACCGTGACGCAAGGCACAACGATGCTTAAATTATTTTCCTTCATTTTCCCAAAAACTATTTCCTCTTTGTTACGACCACCGAACTTCAGTCACAACTGTCGCGAAGAGAGAATTGATTCCGCGCGAGAACCTTCCAAGATCTTTGTCGATATCCGCGGAGATGAAAAAGGAACGCGATCTTATATCGACGAGGGAAAACGAGCCACGACCCCACTCGAACAGGGAAACGCGATCCAAAAATAACAGAGGCGCCAACAGGTAGCAACGACAGGTGCGAGGCGTGCTTTTTTCCGCATGCGGACATCTTCAAACAAGCAAACATTGGTAAATGATAAATCTCTGCGATCGTTACTGGTGGTCGTAAAGATTCGCCTGATTCTGGGTCGCCACACGGTGGTCCGGATCGAGAAATGCAGTGACATTTTGTCGAAAAATGAACTTTCTCACATTGATATGTACAAAGTTAGTATGGCTTCCTAAATATCCATCTACCTCGGAAATAAACAAATCAATAAATATAATAAAAATTGTGATCGTAACGAACACTTATAGTTGGAAATTATGAAAATAGTGTTTTGCACGGACAGTGATCGTGCCCACGAAACCGCACAGTAAAGAGGCGTTTACTGTACTGTTTCCTCAGAATGCGATCTGTCACGTTAGAATCTTCTACTCTATAAAACTAGTATACGAACTCAATTGAAAATAATAATCATAATGGCCTACTACGACGGTTTCATTGATAGAATTACACAGATACTTCCGGTAGAGATTCTTAAATAAATTCAGCTTTGCAATTGTCATAAAATAAAGTGTATATCAGCCATATTTAGCGCTCGCTTAGCGTTAACGCCGAATTGGAGCTTAAACAGTTTTGCGCAGCGAATACTTAGCGTGCCATAAATGGCGAATCACACCTGTGGACAAACAGTTGATTAGATTCAATTAGAAGGATGGCCGAGTACCACGAACGATAGTCATCTGGCCAGCGTGCGTCAAACTTCGCGATTTCGTCACCGAAACGGAGCACGTGCGTCCAACACGTATTTAATACCAGATCTACAGAACACTAAAGGTGACTGTTTCACGTTCTTTCGTGAGAAAAAATCTGAGACCACCTCGGCGATTGGAAATTTAATTATGTTAATAATCAACCAGGTTTTGTTATTGCACGTGGACAAAGTTGCGGGTACAGCTATTAAACCCTATTTGAGAACTTTGAGCTCCGTGAATTCGAGAGATCTCTTAATTCTAGTGTTATTCGACGAAAGACTGTCGGGTCTTACCGGAAGTAATTATAAAAATCGGCGATATCCTCAGCGTGATGACCGCTGACGTTGCAGTTGTCCATTCTTTTCCGTCCAGTCTCGAGGACGTATTCGAACGAACACCAGTTGTTCATCACTTGCGAAGACGTTATTCTCGATTGCTACCCTTATCTCGGTGCTGAAACTCGCTTCTCTAAGCGCGCGAACTGGATCGGATCGATTCAGCAAAGTTATGGAGAACAAAATCATGATTTCTCTCTGCCGAACGTATTTAAATGCGGAGCAACGTCGTTAAGACAATAAATTGCGATGCTTGGGGTCGGATCTATGAAGATCAATAGTTCTCAATTAATCGGCCACGCGATCCACTTCGATGCACGGTAGTCTGGAAATCTGCTTTCCCCATTTTAATATTTTTATCCTTTACACTCCGAATTATTTTTCAATTTTGTTGCCAACAACTCACTACTTTAAGGGTTTCATTTGAAATTGACTTGGAAGGGCAGTTCCTTGGCTGTCGTTTATTTTAAACAATTAATATCAGAACTTCTTCGTACTTTTTATCTTCTCCTCTATCCGCTTCCATTATTTCCATGTCTATTCCTTTTTTAATGTAATATTACATCAATTTTACGAAAAAATTTCATCGAATTCGAATGTTGGTTAACAGAACGTATTCTAAACCGATTAAACGAAAAATAAGCATAATTGAAGGTAGTTGTAGGAAGGTACCGATAGAAGGATTGTACGCGAGCGTTCGGCACTTGAGCCGTGGCGAATGATTTACAATTCCACTACTATAAACGGTTGAGAACCATCGCACATCGATTACATCGGATTTATTGGCTGTCCATTGTATTCTACGGAGTGCGTGGATCTATTTCTCCATTGTTACGATGTTCCTCGAGTAAGGAGAACGTGATAAACGATTAGCCTTATTTGGAATACGCAACAACGGTCTGCGACATAAGTAATTGGACTATTGTACGTATCGTTGAAGTTTAACTGGACTAGCTTGGTCTAAACATTTTCATTTAATCTCCGAATTACGTAACCGAAGTTGAAAGATATGGGGATGAGGATATGAGGTGGTCGGCCAAAGTTATTGTCGGTCAAATCTAGAATCGGTGAAAACCGTGTCGGTGATTTGCATGGGACCCATCAAGGCATGGGGATTCCACCAAATCTTCTCCCCTCTATACCGTGGGACATGCTTATACTCGTGCCGCTAAACGGTCCGTACCACCCGGGGCTCACACTTGAATGTTAAACAATAGAAATTAATTCGGCATAATATATCGTAATAATATATATGTCGGAGAAGGCCGAAGAATTTGGCAACATGTGGCGGTTCTGTTTCTTTTAAGAAGGTCGAAGAATTCACCAACATGTAGCGCTTTTGTTTTTTTTCTTGTGCCCGCAAATCCTTGGGCCATCGGGGAAGGGATCAGCGGCCCATGAATTTTGTTACGAGCTTTTAACGAAGCCAGTTCGTTTTCTAGTGAGATTTGTTTGAAGTGAGTGAGCGTTCGTTTTCTTCGATTTCCTGTCGGAATGGATAAATCAAGAGGCGAACACGTATTTGATGTATGCACAATTATAAAAAAGTTGTTCTATTTTAAGAGGTGTACGAACACTTTGTCCATCCACTGTATTTTCTTGCGATCGTTCTCGCGATCAATGGCACGCGTGTAATTCGAGTACGCGTGCATAGTTGCGTATCGCGTAACACCCTTTATGAAATATCACACTGTTTGTATCGTTTGCATAAGTATGAAGCAACAGTAATGCTTCGCTATTCATCTGCTATAAAAAGTGCTGATCACATCGAATCGAATGTTCCGGTCTGGATTTCTCAAAAAATTGAATTTCTCCTACATCGTCAACATTGTTTCTATTTAAATGATGCGTGGTTAAAGGAAACTTGAAAATTTTAAGAATTACCAAAGTCATAGACTTGTTAGAATAAAATCCTGATTTGTTTCTACAGCTTCCTAGAACCGGAGCATCCCCTGAACGTGATCGCGGCTCCATCGAGACGAAAGGTACGTAACTAGGAAATGCTGGCTGTCCCACGAAGTAATTGATAAATAATCACAAGAGAGGAGGAAAGAGCATGATCGTTACCGTGTCTGTGCGCGTTCTAATTCTAAGGCACTTCCAAAAGCGGCGTCCAAGTATTTCATAGTTCCGAGCTTCTGCGACGCCGGCACCGCAGCCCGTCTCTGCAATCAATCAATTTTGCTATCGTAATTAGCGAGGACGTACAAAATCACTAATCATGATTTACCAATAGACAGCGGATGTTTATGGAAAATAAAGATGTTCTAAATTGCAACGAACTGGAATAAAGTCAAAGTTCATTTTCTTTTTTAATATCTAGTATACATATAAATCAAATGCTGTTCGTTGGTAAGCGCATCACTTGAGAACGGCTGGATCGATTTGACTTTAAAAAAACGGGGCCCCTTTGAAATTTTTTATGAGCAAAACGTAGAATTTGAATCTTGCGTTCGGGGCCCCCTTTTTCTTGGGGCCCCGGGCATTTGTTCAAGTTGCCCATAGGGTGATACGCCACTGACAGTAGTTTTGAATTTCTGAAACCGTAAAATTGAATCGTAGTGCAAGGGGTGAATCTAGAATCTCGAAAACCGTTATCCCGCACAAAGATCCGCGCAGTCTAACAATACATAAACAAAACTCCGTTCAAATGGAAGGTAAACGATCCGCCAAACGCTTAAAATAGACGCGTCCTCGGAGGATCAAAGGAGCCGGAACAAGGTCACGGAGACAATGGGCATCGAGAGAAAGGATCGCAGCCCTTCCTCGGACCAATCTATGTCTCGCGAGCAAAGGATTTCGGGTGGTCGTCGAAGCGTACGAAGGGAGTTGCCAGGGTAGTTCCGTATTGATCCTTCGATGAATCAACCCCAACTACCCTAAGCCGAAACCTGCCACGTGTATCCGTAATTCGGATCAGCGGGACGAACACGCACGAAAACAGATTCTCAACCAGTGTCGTTCCATCCTTGACCCACTTTCGAGGACCCGGTTTCGAGAAACACGAAAAATGGTTGCCTCCATATCCGTGACGAACAAGGGTAGCAAGTTCGTCACACGTTCGCGCGCACCGAACACGAACCGAACGATGAAGAATAGCTGCCGATCATTCACGGTGATTTCTCCGTGAAGAAAGGTGTTAACGATTCTTTCTTTTTTTTTCAATTTTTGTATATTTATAATTGCATCGCGTCAGTCGGTCGCTTGCCGCGAGTCGCCTCTAGAGCGGTCAAGTATTTCTGTCGCTGAAATGGGCCATGGGCCATGGGCCACTGCCACCGCCCACGTGGACGCCAAACGTGAATAGAATGACGCGAGCCCCGCGTCGTGCGTGATCGATGTCTACCTTGGTGAAGCAAGAACACGTAGCTTTAACAATATGATCAAAAAGAATCGAATCCGAAGTCGGTTAAGCTCGGGGGTTGTAGACCCGGATGGGCTACTAAAACGTACAACAACTGTTCCCGGGCTGAATAGAGGAGAATAAAGCTCCTGACAAGCACAAATATCCCAGCTATCTGCTTCAACCCTTTCCGGAAGTAACGGGTCCTCGGTACGTCAGGGTTAGGATAGGCAATAATCGTGTGATGCCTTCAGCGCACAGGTTCGATCAGTGACATAAACACTAGTAATTGTGCAAATTAATTGAAAAACACGTTTCGATCCTGATGTGGATAATTTTCAAAAGTAAATTTCGCGATTGTCTTGGCAATCGAAGTGATCGAATATAATTCACTCTTGAAAATGATCCACATCAGGATCGAAACGTTGCCATCTACGATGCCATCACACAATTATTCTCAAAATTACGATCGACAAGAAATTGATTTTATATTAGGATAGACACTTCGGCAGGAAGTTAAACGAGAGGAGGACCTAGGCTAGAACGTTTATTGAATCGCCAGGAGATAATCGATCGCTGAAACCGCGAAAGCGGGTCCAGCGGCTGAATCAGTTGACGTGGGACGTTGGATTTTACACGAGAATTTCTCGGATCAATAACGGGGCTGCGAGAGAAGAGAGGATTTCGCACCTTGTTGCTGATGTGCAGCTTCCTGAGCCCGTTCGCGCCAACTTTTACGATCTTCAGCATCCTCGTGCCTTTTTCGTTGACGGTTTATTGGTAGCTCGCGGAGTAAAGAGGAGCTGCCTTGAGCTTTTCACGGTGGTGGAGCTTCGACACTCGGCCACGCGATTCAAGGGGTTGAACACGGCTCTGGGCTTTCTTCGGGGCCTGCGAACACGCACGCGTACGCACGTACACGCTCGGAAACGGTGACGCGAGACCGCCGACCCTCGACGTCCCGGTAACTAGGAGGTACTGCGGTATTAAGGGTCGCGAGGACGTCTGCCAACGGGGAGGACTGTATAGGCCTATAGGGCACATGCGCGATTTAGACGCGACGCGACGCTCCGTCGAAATGCGCTACGGGACGAATCGGATTTTGTGCGGTGGGAAATCAATAGGACACGGAACTGGTTCTCGCAATAAGCGTCGGGGATTTTGGGCCAGGATCCTTCGCCCTTCGCGCAGCCGGAGAACGTGGGACAGCGTCGCACAGTGGGCTGGATCGAAGATTTTGGTATAACTTTTGAACCATTAAAGATATCAGAGTGCGGTTTGCATAGAAAAATATTAAAAAATTCTATCTACAATTCTAATTACAAATATCTCCAAAATTATTGAGTTTCTGCCCCTATAACTCTGTCAAGTCTGAACTAAATCCACGAGGGACAGAGCGGGGGCACTCCTTGTAAGACATGTTTCTAAGAAACTCTTTAGATTACAAATACACGTGTACCTACAAATTGTTAAGGTTGATTTTTAAAATAATGCGTTTGAATAAAAAATTAACTTGATTTCGACGATTGACTTCGTTGACATCGTTTTATTAATATTTTCTTGTTCAAGATATGTACAGTACTATTTTACGTTTCTAATATATGCGCAAATAATTCCATCAACAATCGCAATCGTGATTCCAATCGAATATTTTCCGCCAAAGATAAGTTAGCAGAATGTTTTGTAACGTTGTGATTAAACAGTGCGAAGTGAAAAACGGCTCTATAGAATAATCGATAATTGTTGCTAATAACACTTATCTCTGCTATGAACGGGATAAAGGATATTATGGGAATCGTTAAAAAGTTAACTGGCGCCGGACGCGTTGATAGTCTTCTAAAAATCAATGATCAACAGCTAAAGATTTCTCGATAAACTGTTCAATAACAATCGCACCTACGATCGCAATAATATCTTTTCGGGGTTTTACTAGACATTATAATTTGTCAATTATCATGTTACTCTTTGATAAGAGTACAGTCGTAGAGAAGCCCATTAATAGACTTCCGATAGGCAAAGTGTTACGTGTACCTTAAAATCGATTGTGCGCGCTACGCGATTAAATCCTAACGTTGTACAACAAGTCGGCGAAAGATCCGAGGCAGTTTCAACAATTACAAAGAATAGTTACGAGTAGGTACAGTGGGTGTACAAAATGTTCGTGCACCTTTTACGATAGAATAACGTTTTTATAATTGTACCAAAAATGTCTCTTTTACTTTTGCATGTAACCTCGGAAAAAAGAATTCTTTGGAAAATCTTTTTCGCAGATTATTTCATAAACCAATGCTTCTAATTAATTATAAAATATCGGGTCGTTTGTTACAATTATAAAAAAGTTATTCCACTTTTAAAAAGTGTACGAACACTTTGTACACCCACTGTATTATTAATATAACTTATCGATTAATATACATCGATGCTTAATACTTTGGTTTCCATTTCACATTCTACCAGGTAAATCTACGAATGTACTTAAGTACGTAGAGCTCGACAACATCATCGACGTAATCTATTTTGATTTTCCGTATGAAAAAATAGTTTGTAGTTCCGATGAAAACCTTTATTGCACTTCTCACGCGCAGTGCATACAAAACCGTATATAAACTGCACGAGGCTAGCACAATTCATGTGTAAACATTTCGAAACGCTATCCCATCCCCGTACATCTACAATCTACGTATTTCGCCCCTTTGTGCAGCTTCGCATCTAAACTTGTCTCTTCCGCGATCTGGAAGACTATGATACTATCGTAACGATACAATGGCGAGATTAGTGCGAATCTCAAATACTCCTTTAGAAAATAGTATGTTAAAAAAGTAGTGTTCTTTCTAAACGTTATTTTACGTGTTTCGCAGGTGCATCGTGTGCAAGGCTCGAACTGTATAAATTAAGATGATTGTCATGACAGTAATTCGATTATTTACAGATGATTCTTCGAATGAACACAGTTTGAACGGCGGGTAGGAATCTGTGATCGTGAGAAACGTAGTGCTCGGTCAGCTCGACCGAAAATTGTAAAAACCCGTCAACAACCGTAAGGCCGAGCGCTTGTGTACCGCTGAGAAAAACCACCAACACGTTTGATCCTGAGATAAAAGAGAGCGGAGAGATTACAAGAAAGTAGAACCTACGAGATCTATAAAGTATTGTGAGTCTGGATCAGTGATGAGATATTAAGTTCCACAAATACAATTTACAACAAAGTTTGAGAGATCTGTATTTAATAGAATCAGTAAAGAAAATTGTTCCATGTAAGTAGAACTCGGGGAACAGTCGTTTGAAGTAAATTTCAAATGGTAGGGAATCGTTGGGAACAAAATTGAAAAATAATTCGGAGTGCAAATGGTTAACGAGAGGCATCGCAATGACAAAACATCAATGTTACATACTAAAAAAAATGAATTCGATATCTTCATTAGATTCTGAGACAACAGCTTGTAACACTTTATCGGGTACACCCGGTAGATAGAGAACCTGGCCCAATATCTCATCACTGGTTTTTTGGCCAATAACTTTTTTATAATTCTACCAAACGACCTGATTGTTTAGAGGAATTTCTATAGAGGACAACAAAACACAGCTCGAACCATGTGAATTGCATTCGCTGCTATTAAGTAAAGCTTGAAAATCAGTGAAGCGACGAGAAGGACGACAGCCTTCCCTCGCTCACTGTACCTTAACAGTAACAATTCTAACGTAAGATCGCCGTAGCGTGTGCGGTTACAGTAATCCCTTGAAAGTTGCCGGAGATCGTCTACGGGAAAGTTGTCAAGTGTCTACGCACTCCACAGCTCGGGTATATAAAGAGACGCAGACAGATAGAAAAACTTCTAAACGCAGTCATAAATCAAAAGATAGTGTCATTTGTACGAAAATTGTCGGTCCAGAGAACGATTTTTCGACAACTTTCAAGGGATTACTGTATTATGATTTACTAACAATGGCTAACGTTCGAGCATACATCGAAACCTTGAGATTCGAGGGGGGGGGGGGCATACCAATGAGATCATTCTTGCAATCTTGTTCGCTGGTTCAACCTTGATACGCCATGGTTTGCCTTTATGGAATTACTTTTCCCGTCTGTTCTTCAGACGTAGAGCATTACCTTTCCATCAAATCAAACAACCCCATAAGCCATTCGATAGGACGCCGAAAAAAAACATGTTGGACGTGTTCGCGTTAAGAAAATTATTTGCGTCCGAAATGCTGCGTTAAGAACGGCTTCCTAAGTCACCCATATTTTTTAAATAGCTTTACGGCACGAAGGTTGACCAACGACAAGATCTGACAGTTCGCTTAAACCGATTCTCGAATTTCTGAACAGTCACATGGTCCAACAAATAACTTCTTTTTAACATTTCGATTCTCACTATGCGATTCCGAATCTGTCCTTAATTTGTCTCCTAGACGCACAGGTTTTTGAGAATATGGTTGTCATGTATATTTATATATCTATATCTATATGTAGCATATAGATATAGATATATAAATATACATGGCAATTGAACTCCCGCGCTGTTGCCATATTACCTTCAGCACGGCTAGTACTAGAGTCGGCTGTGCTTCAGCAAAGAAGTGTCACTTCAAAACTCAATAGGAATCGCATCGTAAGAATCGAAACGTTTATTGGCTGGTGTTATCACGTTGGTTGGACCGTGTTATCGTCGTAACAACCCACCAACGGAGACTGCCGAACGTTACCCTAAATTACCGTGTCCTGATAAGCGGGGGGACCGCTAAGAACGAATTGTCTCTGGCTCTGTCTGACGATGTCGTTCCTGTTGGGCACCTGGGGCGTCGCTCTGACCCCGTGATAGTTGCTGTAGCTGGATCTGGCGCTGGCTGGCCGATTGTTATAAAGGTCATCCAGGTCCTCGCCGTTCAGACTTTGCGTGCTGGTCTGCTGGAACGTTGGATTGCTTTGGCCCTGCCATTGCATGGGGTTTACCTCGTTCGGCTGCCAGTTGTCGGTGAGATTCCTGGTGGAGCTGCTCGCGTCCCAATTGGGGTAGGTTTGGTTTGCATAATTGCTCGTGTTGGAATAGTTGTTGGACGAGTCCTGATTCCAGATGACGGGCGAGGACACGGCCATGTTCACGGCTTCCGGCTGCCAGTTCGAGTTTCGATCTCTGTCCCAGGTCATCGAGATTCGATCGTAGTTGAGCGTGCCCTGGGACAACGAGTTCACGTTCTGGTTGGTCAGATTGCTTGGCGTCGTGTTCGCGTACAGGCTCTCCTGGTGGTCCATGATCCGATTCACAGGGTTCTTCCTGCGCGATTGTCTCACCGAACTCCTGCGGCTAGATCTTCGTGTCCCGTCTCGGGAGATCACTGATCTTCGCTTCACTCTTCGGGGTGTCATCGGCTTCGGTGAAACGCTGTCGTCGTGCACCGGCGGCTCCGGCTGCGAGTACTCGATGCTGTACAACGGCCTCGGCTGCTTTTTCTTCCGTTTAGTTTGTACTGTCATGGAAACAAGCGAACAGTCTGGTCATATTGGGAAATGAACGATTTAACCGGATAATGACTCTGCTTTCAATTTCTTAAATTGCTTCTCATAGCGGACCGAATTATACCATGAATTTCAATATTATTAAGTTCTAGAAGAAAATCGAATTAATAGTTTGTTCCTTTCTTTTGGCGCGTTTTTCCTTATTTGCCCGTATGCAGAAGTTCTAGAAACAAATAGAGACCTTCCTGCTGTTTAGATACAGTGAGTGTACAAAGTGTTCGTACACTTTTTAAAATGGAATAACTTTTTCAGAATCGTACCGAGCGACGTATGTGTGACAAACATATATTTGAAATTTTCATTGGAGGCCCTAATAAAAAAATTAAAAGAAATGCTTATTATATTTTTCGCATATCATTTAATGAACCAATGCTTCTAATTAATTCTAAAAAATCGGTTCGTTTGGTACAATCACAAGAAAGTTATTCCATTTCAAAAAGTGTACGAACACTTTGTACACTCACCGTATGTATCGGTAATATAATTACTCTAATTTCTGAATAAAGTTCAAATCGTGTATTCCAATATTAAAAAGGTTATCATTCTTTTAATTAGAGTTGTTTAGCTTTATCAAATTTACCCAGCACTAAAGACGGCCGTGGTTTAGCCGTACGGAGATGCAAAGTGAACGATGACCAGAAAAAAAAGGTAGTGACACGATTGAATGAAAAATAAAAAAAAACAACAAAAAACAGTTCCCCGAGTACCGCAAAGAGGAGATTGTTAGAGTGGGAAAGAAAGAGACAGAGAATGGGGGTTAATAAATAAAAAAAGCAAGCGAGTAGTAGCATTGCACGTTTATTGTCGCCAATGAACCGCACCAAGATAAATCAAATGATACAGTAAATAAATATAAAACTAAGAGCTACGCCTTTAAACGAGATACACACGACTACTGTGTACAAGCTTCAAACGGAGAGGAGAATTGCACTACGTTCGACCACCTGAACCGAAAATTACGCGGTTCCGAGGGGAAAAAAAAAGAAACGGACAGGTGTGTTTCGTTCGGCTAGATCCTCTACGATAACGATAGAACTTCGATACTTGCAATGTGTATCGACAATGGTCGTTCAGTTACGAATCAGCGAAACAACGAATCGATAATGGAAGGAGTTTGGTACCGCGATAAGAAGTGAAAGGTCCAGTTGTTCACCAAATTCGTTGCATGATCTACTCGCGTGGATTTCCATCACCGATTTCGTGCAACCGTCGAGGTTCTACCGTAATTTCAACTATGCTGTTTTCATAAATAAGTTAAAAATGCGTACATATCGACTAAAAACACGTACACGTATATACAATACCAGTGCGTCATCGCTGGACTGCGAAAAATATAAGAAAAATGTAAGTGAAAAATATAAGAAATCTAAGAATATTGTCATGTTGTTCTGAACCCAAAAATTATTTAATCGAATCTTCGAAACTTCCTCGAATCGATACAGAATATTTTTCTTTTGCACGAAGTCGGATCCGCAGTCTAGTTATCACACTGGCAAAAAAGAAAATATAGCAATCCCTTTACGCCCCACAGGGAACACTGCAAGAAAGTCAACAATTTGTGCTCGTGTATCCTACGTTAAAGTACTTGCAACGTGTACGAAGTACGTAATCCATAAGTAACGATGCTTTAACAAAAGTCTACATCAAATACAGAGACAAACCCGATCGATTAGCGGGTTGTATTATGAACACCGAACGAGGCCAACAATGGTATCAATCGAGTGTGACGAACACGAACGAGAAATCTATGTTCTTGATTTCGCCGATGTTACAACCTCCTCTGTATGAATCGGCTTAGTCATCTTCGGCCTATTATTGGATCGCGTTAAATATTCATTCGCCATTAGTTGCTCGCGATCTAATGGGATTTGCAATTTAACCCTTTGCACTCGGAGTTATTTTAACTGGGAAATTAAACATTTCTTCCCAACTAGAATATTTTCATCCCCTATGATTTTTTTAATTTGATGGATATGAAATCGGCATAATACCTCGTACAATATTTTTAATTGATTGGGTATCGACATATTCAATAATGTAAACAATATTAATTGATTGGGTATCGACATATTTAATAATGTAAACAATATTTTAAATAATGCTACGGCAATGTTTAGTGGCGCCTGAGTCGCTATTCGAGTGCTAAGGGTTAATTGCCGCACTAACAGATCGCTCGGAACGGAGTCACGAGCGTGCGTGGCCTTCACTTGTGCGATGGCTCGAGAAGCATTCGGCAAGTGAAACGTTTACATTTTGTAAACCTTCCTGCTTCATTGTTCGCCACACTCGACCGATAATCATCGGCTCTTGAACTTTCGTAGAACATCCCGCGCGACACTAGTTTGTGCAGTCTATTATAGAGGAAAAGAACACCCTCGTTTAAAAAACAAAACCGAGGAATATTAATGTACAATTTTTAGTCACCTCTGATTCACCTTTACGTACTTGATAATCTATATGGAATGTCGTGAATTACTTTTTTAAGAAAATATATATATATGTATAATGACGGTGAACATAAATCTAAGTCATCTTTGCATCTTATAATATCCAATTGCACGCGTACTTTACTTTATATACAGGGTGGGGCGCAAAATCCGGCAGAATTTGATTCTAAATGTAAAAATAAATCGAGAAAAAGGAATAACATTTATTTCGACAGATGTTATACCAAATCGTTTTTCTTATTTTTTTATGTGAAATCATCCCCTGCCTGCTGTACTACGATTTCTGTCTCACCCTGTATACATATAGTATATGTATATTAGGTCTATATTTATATCTAGCTGATATACCTTAATCGTTGCTTGATAAAGAACCTAAAAAAACGTTCTATGTATTGAACTTAAAAGATCGTACAATGAGAAAACTAGCATGCACTACTCATTTGTCAGACACATTCGTGAAATCAAAATCTCCGTAGCACTGAACAGAACGAAACTTAGTTCATCGTCAAGAATACAACAAGCTCGTTAAATGCAGCCCTACGATATCTAATCGAGTGTCACTTTTCTCAAGCCAGTCACAAAACAATATCTTCAAACGAAGCTTCGAACGAACCCCACAGCAGTTGTGATCATTTGCAACGAAAATTTTATTTCAGGCTGTTACCTCTACAATGCAACGCATCTATTTATTAAAAACGAAAAAAACTTCGTCACTAAGTACAAATTGAAAACTTACAATTGATAAGAAAGTCTCGAATATTATCATGATTCATATTTCTATACGTATCACAGTGCGTGTGTCCGTATAAGTTCATGTTGCTTCACGGAACATGATTATACGTTTGCTTCGCGATTAAAAGTCACCCACGAAATTCTAATTGTATATGTATAAATCTCTGAGAAAACGTATCGAGGAGTTAGATGCATTTAGGTAGGACAGAGAACCACCGATTAAAGTATAGTTATGCGAATACCACCCCCAAAGTATTTTTCTACTATTGTATAAACCAATGTTTTCAAAATCTGTTATAAGTTTATAAGAAAATTACTCATTTTTTGGCCCAAAATCGTATTTTCTATCGTATAAAGTACTATAATTTTTTAATGATTGTCCATATTACATTTCTAGCTTATCTGTCCAATTTATTATGTATTTTTGGTATTGCAACAGCCATTTTGAAAAATCTGTCTCAAGCAGAGTACTAACAGATCTCTAAAACTACTTTGATAAAGCTTTTGAGCACTGTTAACGATCACCTAATAAAATATAATTTTGAATAAACAGGGAAGACAATTCATGAAAGTAACCTTACTCGTACCGTTTCTAAGTGCATGTAACCTCTCAACATGAGCACGAAAATGAAGCTAAATAGTGAACACAGGATCCGATTAGGCAGTCAGTCAAATACTTAAAACACAAGAGAAAGAGAGATAGACAGAGAAAGAGAGAGAGAGAGAGAGAGAGAGAGAGAGAGAGAGAGAAAGAGAGAGAGAGAGAAAAGAAACGTGGCGAACACGAGTTAGCGTGATGTTACGGAGAATTGTGGAGAATCACATTTACGCTGAAACGTGGATCGTAGATAGGGAAGGCACCCTAAATTAGCTACTCTAATTGTTCTATCTATTTGGCAAGTATAGGAATTACGTGTTGCGCCCTGACAATTTGAACAGCGTCGAAGTGCTTCACAGAACATCAGTCGTACGCAATTGAAAAAACCGCGAAATAATCCGCGAGGGTTCCTAAGAAAAATCAAAAGAACCGAGGGCTGCGACCTGTTTCAAAAATTGCTGGCGTACAATGACAACGGTCTGCTGTCTCTGTTGCGTTGCTCACTCGAGATTTCCTGTTCGTTTGCGTTTGGTTGGTTCTCAATCGCTAATCTAGGATCCGAGTAGTACGATCTTAGGGGTTGCTCGCGAATATGATCGGTAAAGACTCTAGGCTTGCCGGAGCCTTTGGGCTGCTTCGTTGAGACAGGACGAGTCTTTGCTCGTGGAGACCCGACCGGACTATATCTCGTCGAATGCGGATAATACATATTATTCTTTTGATATCTCGATCTAGCCGCGCTGTCCAGGGAGTCGTACTCGTCATACGGCGACACCGGTCTTTGCAAATGATCTAGCGGATTCGAATAATCGTTCGGGTAGTCGACGTACTTAAGGTCGCGATTGGACACGTTGCTCCTGGTCGTGCGAATCGTGTCGTTACGAAAGCTACTTTTACTTCGCACCGAGCTGCACAAGAATTTCTCGTTTTGCTTTGGGAAGCTGGTATCGTGACCAACCGATTGATGAGAGCTAACCGTGCCTTCCGGGTAATTTTGAGTGGAATTTTTGTGAGGGTGGGCAGGTGATGGAAGAGCCGAGTAGCTAACGTACATAGGATGTAACGGTGTGTGGCCTGCCAACCCGAAGTCATCACCTCCCTCAAAGTCAACTGAAAATATGACGCAGAATCCATTGCATTAGATCAAATTTGTCGTTCATCGTTTTTCGTTCAGACGATACTTCTCATGAGATTTGTAATTTACCAAGACGTCTAATGATCTCTCTCGGACCGTTCGAATGTTGCAAAAAACGAAAAAAAGAATATGAAACAATTCATTAAACGATCCATGCTAGTAGAGTAATTTCATCAAACTACTAAGTGAACAGACACAATGTTAACATCGTAAATTTACGCTGTTGCGAAGGTGCAGAACGTTACCACTCGCAATGCGAGAAATAATCATTGTTAAACTGTGAATTTCTATGCGGAATAGAAATTGTTTGCAACGATTATAACGAACAGAAGCTGAACAGAAATTTTGTTTCTTCATTTACTAATTTTGATAAACTGCAAATTAATAAATTGTAGCTATTGAATTATTTAATATATCTCCTACTTTAAAGTGCAGCTACTCATTTTTACCATAAATGCGTAAAATCCACAGTCTAGTTATTATACTCGTGCTGAGAGGGGCAAATACAAAAATATATTTATATATATATATGTATGTGTGCGTGCAAACAATGAATCAGGCAAAGCACTTACCAAAATGGGGGATCAAATCCACCAATGAAATCAACTGTAACCGACAACCCTCTTTTCAAGCAATAATAAATCCCAATATGTTATTTAAAAATTAAAATATTCGTCGTGAAGTGTTTCAATGCATAAATGTTATACTATATTTCATAAGCCCCATGATATGTTTATCTATGAAGCTCTTGTTTACCGTTACCATTGCTAATTATACCTAAACTTACCACCAGACAATACCCCGAAAGAAAACTTTGAATGATCTTATGCAACAAACTACGTTTCATAGTGATCTGATGGTAGGATTGATCAAAATGAACCTTTTCAAATTTGATACTTACAGCTGTCATCTTCGTCCAGGAGGAAAACTTTACTTAGGCAAATACCGCCTACGATTGCAATAAACTGAAAGATGCAAAACACTCGGTTAAGTAAAAATGTCAGACAATTTTTCATAGTTGATTGTGTACAATAACGATACGCACTCCTAGGATACATTGTGTCGATGCATGTAAAATTTCAACTACTTCGTAATCTAGTACACAGTCTGTTACGTTGGAAGGCCTCGCAGGTCTAAATAGTTCAGGTTCCGTAACATCGTAAACTGCCTTACAGCCTGGTCCATTTACATGCCACCATGAAAAACTGCCTGTTCCAAGGTTTAAAATATCGCTATTCTGAAAAGTATTGTAGAATTATTATGGGAATTATATCCTTTATAGTTCCAGTCTTAAAAATACAGAATACCGTAACTCACTTTGTCCAGTACACCCACATCAAGATAAAAGCATATTATAAATATATTCCATCCCAGCCATACCGTGTTCCATACGCAATACTACAAAAGTCAAAGATTCTTTTAATAATAGCGTGTGTACGCTGAATTGATATCATCGTGTAGAGATAAGGTTGTTTATTTACCGATATGACGTATTTAGGTCTCTCTTGGAAGGTCCCAAAAAATCCTAAGATCACAAATATAATATTGAAGAAATTAACCAGTATCGGGGCCCACATAAAGCCTAGAAAGTCGAAAACCTGGCGCTCCACAGTAGTAATCTGTAAAAGGAAAATGAAAGGGGATGTAATTTTAGCGTAGAAGTAAGAGTGTTAGAAGTAATTTTATTTTTATGAAAAATTTTCAAAAGATACTGGAATAATTTGTTTCATAGAATGTAACATAATTTTCATTTGTAGACTGAGGATCTTTATGTAAAAGAAAAAACATTTATATTAATTGCACGTCAGTGTAACCAAATAAAAATTGTATTCTTTTAATTATTAAGCTGAAACTAATACATTGATGTTCTTAAAAGAATTTCATTCCAGTTTCTTCAAATTTGTCTATAGAAATTGAAAATTGCATGAACATTTGCAGTCTAGTAATAAGAGATGAAATCAATGTAAACGGGTCAACGTCGCTAGAAGCAATTCCTTCAATTTCTGCAAACTCGTTGTTAAATGCTTTCATAGTCTGTACCAGTTGTCCTATGCTCTAAATACTGTTTTAATTACTCAAAGTCATGGCGAGTTCATGGATCAACTCAGTGAACTGGAATTCATTACTAGACCGTGGATCTTTATGCAAAATAAAAATTATCTGCATCGATTGCAAGAAATAAAAACTAAATGTTATTTCTTCCCTTAATGATTTTAATAGAGCAGAAATCATACATCGACATCTTGAATTATTGAAATTTTTCAACAATTATGAATGTCATCTACTCAATTCCGCTGTAAACACATAAAGATCAGCAGTCTTCTATTCATTACTTTCAACAAAAAAAGGAAGCATTTTACGCAACCATTACATAACAGAGAATTTCATTACTAGAAAATAGATAGTTTTTATCATCTGTTAAAAGAGAGTGGACCAGTCGGTGTAAAATGGTCAACTTTCCGATTGAGCCTGAGGAAAGTAGTAGAAAGTAGGAAAAGCGGGGTTTATAAATGGTTCGATAGTTTCTATGGAGATCTCGCCGGAGTAGAGATAAACCAACGACTTACGAATCGATAAAACGATACGATAATCGAGTAACTATGTAGCGTGTCAACGCGCTGTAATACATTGTCGATAATACTGTTCGAAACTGATTCATCGTTTCCACGTAACAACGAGCACTATAGTTTCGACGACATATACATGTCATGTATACGATTCCGAAAAAATGAAAGTGCGAATCGGATCGTGAAAATCGATTGCAGCGAATGAGCCGCAATTCTATTCGTAAACGAAAGCTCGCTCGCTCGCGGAATGCATCGCGATCACGAATGATAACGATAATAGAGAGATGTACACAAAGAGATTAAAAAGAAGTATCGTTTGTGGTGGTTCGGGACACTCACGAGTTGTAAGACACATATTGTCAGCAGGAAGTGTCTTCGATTACAAATTCCCATGTCATTTGGCCAGGTTGATATTTAGCGAGCGAGGCCTCTTTGGTCAATTAAACTCTTGAGCGTTTCGGTGCGCGTACGCTGCATCACACTGGCACGTTCCAATGCGCCGCCATGTTCCTTCAACACTTGTTCCCCGTACCTTTCTCGTGGGTGACTGGTGCAACTAGTGCAAGGTGCAAGCACAAGTGACATGTATACGCTTCGGCCCACTGATATTATACAATATCAGTGCTTCGACCGTGGTGATGCCTAGTGCCGTGCTACGTTCTACTATTGTCTAGCCCAGAACCGTGGCTAGTTTTATCAAGAGACAGAACCGGACCATCCATACCCTGTTCTAGCCAATCACTTCCATTTAATGGCAGATAAGAAGGGGAAAATGTTTCGCATTTCGCCGATAACAATACAATAATCGTACAACAAATCACGTTACAATCAGAGTGCATTGAAACAGACACATTACCATCCAAAGGTTATAGCGCAATTAGAAATATAACACCATGAATCGGTACTGTTGTCAAGCTGCTATATCTTTTTCGTAATTCGAAAATAGTATCGCACCTAAATTTTTACAAAATCATATGTATTGTATTGTATGCATGTCTTTCCATTATATAAAATAGTTTTGTAGTTTCTGTCGCCCTAAAAAGACGAGCGGGTTGCCTTCTGAAGAGGAACCGACAATTGTGGAGCAGGTTGCCTATCTGAAGGGGAACCGAAAATTGTTGAGCGGGTTGCCTTCGGACAGGGTACCGAAAATTGTTGAGCGGGTTGCCTTCGGACAGGGTACCGAAAATTGTTGAGCGGGTTGCCTTCTGAAGGGGAACCGAAAATTGTGGAGCGGGTTGCCTTCTGAAGGCGTACCGAAAATGTGTTGGGCGGGTTGCCTTCTGAAGGGGTACCAAAAATTGTCGAGCGGGTTGCCTTCTGAAGGGGAACCGAAAATTGTTGAGCGGGTTGCCTTCTGAAGGGGAACCGAAAATTGTTGAGCGGGTTGCCTTCTGAAGGGGTAACGAAAATTTGTTGGGCGGGTTGCCTTCTGAAGGCGTACTGAAAATTTGTTGGGCGGGTTGCCTTCTGAAGGGTAACCGAAAATTGTGGAGCGGGTTGCCTTCTGAAGGGGTACCGAAAATTTGTTGGGCGGGTTGCCTTCTGAAGGGGTACCGAAAATTGTGGAGCGGGTTGCCTTCTGAAGGGGTACCAAAAATTGTCGAGCGGGTTGCCTTCTGAAGGGGAACCGAAAATTTGTTGGGCGGGTTGCTGTCTGAAGGGAAAGTGAAAAAGCGACCTAACTGTGTGTATTTTTCAGCGAAAACGCGAAGGACGACGGCATTGTCGAGCGTAGCGAGCAGTGGATATTCGATAGAATATAAGTTATGGATATGTACAATATCAACATTTTATGTATGAAAATACATTAATAAATAAAACCAATGTCATAAATAACCGCTTATATTTATTGCACCTTCCCGAATGTCTACTCTGTTAGACTCTAGCTCGACTTAGACTCTAAACAGAGTCTAGCTCGACTCTGAGTTGTACTACTGATTTTTCGGATACCTCCATCGACATCATGTTCTCCTAATACAAAGTACAATTTTCGGGGTTTTCGAGAATTATTCGGAAATTTTTGACCGTCTGGCTTGATGTTGAGTTACACTACTTAATTTTCGAAATGTATCGAGCGTCTGATTTGCCGTTGACTTGTACTACTGAATTTCGGATACCTCCTTTGACATCATGTTCTCCTAATGCAAAGTTCAATTTTCGAGGTTTTCGAAAATTTTCGCTAATTTTTGAGTTTCAGTAGTACAAGCAAACGGCAAGGCAGACGCTCGAAAAATTTCGAAAATTCAGTAGTATAAGTCAACGACAAATCAGACGGCCAAAAATTGGCGAAAATTTTCGAAAACCTCGAAAATTGAACTTTGTATTAGGAGAACATGATGTCGAAGGAGGTATCCGAATTTCAGTAGAACAAGTCAATGTGAAGTCAGACGCTCGAAAAATTTCGAAAATTAAGTAGTGCAACTCAACATCAAGCCAGACGGTCGAAAATTGCAGAAAAATTTTCGAGAACCTCGAAAATTGAACTTTGCATTAGGAGAACATGATGTCAAAGGAGGTATCCGAAATTCAGCAGTACAAGTCAACGGCAAGTCAGACGCTCGAAAAATTTCGAAAATTCAGTAGTACAACTCAACGTCGAGTCAGAAGACCGAAAATTTTTTGAAATTCGCAAACTACCATTCTCTTATTGCAAAAACCTCAATTTTTGTCGAATTTAATTGATCCTGCTCTGCTTAAAATTTTCGTAGAAGTTAATCTAATTCTACTATCGCATATTCATGTATAGGGTATGAAAGAAAGAACACATTAATTATTATTGTAACTGATATTCTTTATTTTTCACCAGAAGATTACAATGTGTATCGTGACGAGGTGGATTTATATGTATAATTATTACGATGATGTTTTTTTCTATTACTAAATCTAAGCGAGATAGTCAAGATGGTCAAGTTAGCTGGAACACCTTGTATATAGCACTTTGCCCACATCCGTCATTTGGTAGGTGAAGTAATCTTGGAACACGGCATGTTATTCGTGTTATTCAAAGTCGGGTCTATAAGTATTATATGGTCTAAGGTTGACATTTTAATTTCCTCTCTGACAGAATATATGTACACACACCATTGAATATTATGATAATAGATAGAACTCTCGTTGCAATTATGGAATCTTGTGTCGCGGAGTGAAGTGTATAACTATTTTGGTGTTGCATATATATTTTTGTACATAAAGAAATTTATCTAAATATAGCCAAGAAAAATCTTTCATTACTACCGGTGGCTTACACTGCGCCGGCTATACATGTGTTTATCCTGTTCTTCTATTGCATTATTGCATACTGGTTTCAAAGCTTTTGTTTTCTTTCGTAGTGTCCGATGAGTAACGCGAGAAAGAACGTTGACATGCCGTTTCAATTTCACGACGTCCAGGTACAATCTCGAAATGAAAGATTTGATATTATACTAACAGAACGATACATGTAATGTCAATATTTGTTAAGAGGAATTCGAAAGATCTTCGGTTTCTTTCCAAGATTCCATTGTGTTGTGACGTTTAACTTTGTTGTTTTTCTATTTATTTCTTGACAACGAATTGCTAATTGTAATTGTCTTTCCGACTTCCAAATGTTAAAACAGCATCAATCTTTCTAGTATGATAAACGATTCATATTGGACATTGCTTGATGTGTTTAGCAAAATGTGGTGGAGCCAATGCAAGTCGATGCTCCTACAGAAGATAATGATAACGCGGAACAGGAACCGTATATTGTGGAGAATCCAACATTGGTATGTATGTGCCGATAGATCTAAATAATATAAAATAACGAGTGTCACGTAATTTGTATATTTGTGTGCCCATAGGATTTGGAAGTGTATGCTAATAGTTACACCGGTCTGGCCAAACTATATAGGCTTATGTACATAGCTGAACATTGTCCCATGTTAAGGGTAGAAGCATTGAAGATGGCTATCTCTTATGTGATGACGACGTACAACGTTTCTTTATATGTATTGTTGCACAAAAGACTAGTACAAGTTGTAGGTTCGTCCGGATTACCGGATGTTGCCGCTCAATCCACGTCTCAAGATATGTTAACCTTAGACCAAGCATGGGTCGAGTCTCGGTCGAAAAAGGCTGCTCTCAAATTAGAAAAATTTGATACCGATTTAAAAAACTACAGAAGTAACTCAATTAAAGAAAGCATCAGAAGGGGCCACGACGATTTGGGAGATCATTATCTTGACTGCGGAGATCTTGTTCATGCCTTAAAATGTTACTCGAGAGCAAGGGATTATTGTACTAGCGGCAAACATGTTGTAAACATGTGTTTGAACGTTATCAAGGTTTCTGTTTACTTGCAAAATTGGACGCACGTGCTGAGTTACGTTACAAAGGCTGAAAACACATCGGACGTATCCGACGTTCATGGTAAAGACAACAATCAGTCTATAATTACAAAGTTAAAAGTTGCAGCTGGTTTGGCGGAACTAGCAACGAGAAGATTCAAATTGGCTGCTAGGCATTTCTTACAAGCATCGCTAGACCACTGTGATTGTCCAGAGTTATTGTCCCCTGGAAATGTTGCCTTGTACGGAGGTCTTTGCGCTCTAGCTACATTCGATAGGCACGAATTACAGAAGCAAGTGATTTTCAGTGGTTCTTTCAAACTCTTCCTAGAATTGGAACCACAATTAAGAGATATTATTTTTACATTTTACGAATCAAAGTACGCGTCGTGTTTGAAGTTATTAGATGAAATTAAGGATAATATACTGCTGGATATGTATATAGCGCCACATGTAAATGTATTGTACACGCAAATACGAAATAGAGCATTAATACAATACTTTAGTCCATATTTAAGCGCAGATATGAGACGCATGGCCACTGCTTTTAATAGAACAGTTTCAGAACTGGAAGACGAGCTCATGCAACTAATTCTTGACGGTCAAATTCAGGCCCGCATAGATTCTCATAATAAGGTAATTACTATTGATAGTCAAAGGTAGACTGCGGATCTTTATGCGTTTACGGCTTCTGGAAATTTTCAAAAAAGGGTAGAACATAAAATTCGACAAAATTTAGTACAATATTTATTTATTTCAGATCAGCAAAGGCTACCACTCTTGGGAATAAGATTCCACTTTCTTAAAATTCGTCTACAAACATTAAAAATTGCAAAAACGTCCGCAGTCTAATAATCAGTCTGAAATATTTAATTAAACTGTTGTTTTTGTATCGTGCATTTTTAGATTTTATATGCGAAAGATGTTGATCAGCGCAGCACGACGTTCGAAAAGTCAATAAGCGCTGGCAAGAGATATTTGAGATGTACACGCATGTTAATCTTAAGGGCAGCTATGTTGAAACAACAAATACATGTTAAAGTATTGACATAATTTTCTTATAACGATACACCGCGTTTGTACCGATGTATTACAATTTTTTAAATATGTTTACAGAGCCTTCAACGCGATAGTACTCAAGGAGGGGAGATGTTACTTGGAAGCAATAGTTCAGTGGCAAGAAATTAATTTGTGATTTATGCTAATCTTTTGATTAATAAATATGATTATTCAAATAAACTGCCATGCTCAGTAAGATACAAAAAAAGTACTTCAATATCATATCGAACATATTAATATATGTAAATTGCTGATACCAAATTTGAATTTCAATAAATTGCATAATATGTCTGTACCATAATCTCTTGAAGACGAAGAAACTAGTACTTTTAAAACTGCTAGAATAAATTTGAACATACCTTTGATAAACATACTGTGTATGCTAGCAATTCTGCGTCAATAAACGTATAATTTGTTTTTCATGCATGTGTGCTTATTCTTTACTATTAACTATTAAACGAAAACTTAGTTGATACATTCTTACTTTAAATTATATTAATAAATTCGCTTTCCGTCTCGTTGCCCTTAAAGTTCAGTTCAACATTTCTATAATATAATTTACAGGAAAATACTTTTTAAAGAAAAGATATATAGATACCAAAGTTATAATTTTATATTTTCTATGTAAGTTAATTACAATGTTACATTCCTGTATTATAAAACAATGTGTACGCACTATTGCACATTTAAAAACCGTACTTAACATACTAGTAAATTGTACAATTAGTTATAACAATAACAACATGTTCTCTTTGTAAAAATATGACTTCTAAAACATAGACACATGTTAAAGTAAATTACAAATTTCTTTATATTATAGTGTTCCTACTTTTCTGTACAATATTTATCCTGTGTAACTTGATATAGCAATAATCTGAATTTGCAACGTAAATACAAATAGTTTACAGTGGAATACATATATTTTAATAAACCAGCGTGTATAACGTCTATCTGTATCACTTTCTTTTGCATCTTTTCAAGTAAAAGTAAGCGTATTTTTATATAGTTTAATAAGATTTTCTATATACTCGGTTGACCCATAACTTCTTACGTAAGTTGTGACGAAAAAAGTTGTTATTCTTTTACAACCTTGTTTATATAACATAATGGTTACAGTATTGAATAAATTTTAATTTTCTTCCAAATAATGCGTTTGGATAAACACCAGTCAAATTGCAGAAAGAACCTTTAACAGTAGAATAGGAAAACTTACAAAAATATAACATTTTTACAAAAAGTTTGTGTATAAAACTAGAAAAGATTTAACTATATATTAGTAATATTCTTAAATATGTGTGTACTTGGAATTCAGTAACACGCTCTTTGCAAAAAATGATGAGGGCTCCGTTACAAATTGTCATCCTGAGCCTGAAAAAGTCGTTGATATTATTAATTTGTTCAAATGTAAATGATTATTAGTTGCTTGGTACCTCATAGCGAAGTTCGTGATTTTATAGTGCTGTGTTTGAATCTATGTACAAAGATGCATTTCTAAGCTGTTCTGCCTTAACATATTATACTCGTTAATTTAAATATAGTTGGTTAGGAAAATTAAAATAATTGTGGCTCGTATTAAAAGTCTCACTACCTTTATTTAGCCGCGATAATATACATATACTTGAATTTCTACTAGTTTTTAAGTAATACACTCATAATAAGACTTCAATCGATTGATTTCAATTATAGATGAGTTAATTGATAGCATACAAGTCTCTGACAATACGTTAAAATTATTGGCTATTGTTATTTAATAATTTCAAAGCCATAAACAATTTAAGTTACATACTTTCAATGTATAGTGTGCAGTGTTGGGCAGTATTTAAATAAAAATTTTGGCAACGAGTTATTTGTTATTTGAATATTCAAATGATGAAAAAAGGCAAAAATAATTATTTATTATTTGAGCTAGTCTAAATAAAAATAAAGATATTTTAAGTATCACAATTAAAATAATAATTTCAAAGAGAGCATCTAAAAATACATTTTATGTACAAAAGAATATAATGTATTCTATGCAGTTCTAATGTTGCGTTGAAATTTATATCGAATAAATTACGCGACTTCAAGAATTGAAGATAATCTAAAGTATTATACAATGCGTAAAGAAACTGATTTTTGGAAATATCTTTGGAAAAAGCTGTGCGGCACGACAACGGCAATAATTTGTGTGGAAGTGACATTATAGTTTACATAGTAACAATTTCACATACTGTTGTGCGTGAATGTTAGAACGTAAGTCAAATACGCCTGTGCTTATATACCTTTAAAGCGGCTGAAATTCCAAAAGTGAGCAACGCTCCCAAGCCAAAAGCTAAAAGATATGGAATATATTTAACTCCTGGTATGGACGGCCGTCTTGCCACTAGGGATCCTAATACGGACAGTTTCTTGTCGGTGTATGGCGGATAACGACACCTGTAATAGTTATTTGTTATTATTGCAAAACGAATTGTAAGGGTACGGAACGGATTTTCTCATTTCTTAATAATGTATGCGATGGGGTTTTTCAGTATGTATTCAAAACCGCTAAATAAAATAGCAATCAAAAGTCCTATTTTTACGTTGACGAGGCGTAATTTGCCTTACAGTGGGTGTACAAAATGTTCGTATTTTTAAAAATCGAATTACTTTTTTAAAATTTAACCAAACGACCTGATTTTTTATAATTAATTAGAAGCATTAGTTTAAGAAATGATTTAAAAGAATTAACTTACGATGCCAAGGTTTCTGCCAATTTATTGAAATCCTTAATCAGACAACCCTTTTTATGAACAAACGTGTCATACGTATACTTCCCGTGGTAACATCCCATGCCAGAATTTCCAACTCCGCCGAATGGCAAAGTATCAACTAAAGCAATGGATTTTCATATTATGACACTGCATGAATTGAATCGAACCATTATCAGATATGTGCGACTAATTACGTACAAACTATCCTCTAAAGAAAATACATATACAATACATAAGCGATATTTACAAAAGTGATTTACTATGTACATAATGGCAATATACATATATCCAATCAAATACTGACCAAAGATTATGCAATAAAACGCACTATATGTATATACAACTAAGCGCTTTAAAGATTTTCGTTGGTAAGAACATATGTCTAAGAAGAAGGTAGAAAGAACAAATACCTGCTGCATGCATCATTGTATCATTAACACAGGTACTACCACTACTCGTATTATCAAGCAGGAGTGATATATTTTGTTCATCATTGCTAAATATGTACAATGATAATGGCTTCTCCCTGTATGAAATATTTAATAACACACAAATCATTCAAGTGAGGTAGTCATTCATTTGAGAGTGATTGTATGTCAATCACGGGAAGGGGTATTGTCATACATTCTCATGAATTATAGCAAGAACAAAGCCACTCTTATAATACCTCTAATCAGGGAATGTTCACCTGTATAGGTATACTCATGCATATTATTAGAAGTTTGTGAATATTTTAGTGTAAGATTGAAACCAATTTTAATTGTTATGTGGAATAATATTTACAAGATCAGTGAAAGTAGTGTGCAGGGCGAGTCTCGTAACATGATGACTTTGAATACACTCGTATTAGTTGAGTGTCGTATAGCAATTTTAATAAAACTAGTGTTATCTTTTAACGTTTAAAAATTATGTTTATCGCGACCCAAGATTAAAATTATTAAAATGAAATAAAATTAGAATAAAAGATTAACATGTTGTTTAACGACGACCGAAGATACGTGAAAACATATTAGTAGTGCGCGAGTTGATTTAATTATAGAAATGCAAGAAGTAAAGTAACAAAAACTGTTTAGTACAATAACTAGTTTACCAGTTATGTATTTGCAGTCGCCATCATGTTACGAAACTCACCCGATATACAGAAACATTCTGTCTTTCATCTACCCATCACCAAAATCTTATTTCATTATAATTGCAGTACCTAAACCTATAATTACTATGCCTGTAATTGGATAATGCAAACAGAAACCGACACCTTAATATTTCATTAACAACCTAATCCCTAGAATTAAGCAAACTATGTTATAGAAATAATTAGCTACGCTAAAATACAATTATAACGTAATCTGTTTCTATTTACAAGACAGCAATCTAAATACTCAATGTCAGTAATTTTTTTCTTTCAAATAAGTATAATTTGCCTATTATTTATACAGCAGGAACTATTTATCATTTGTTTCCTAGTATCCTGACTCACCAGAAAATTGCATTATCGTTTCATTAATTGCCACGCTTCCACTGTGGGTTTGATTAACTATTAATTCTTGAACTCCCCTGTCCTTGGTAAATATATATAGTACGAGTGGAGTTTCACTAAATATAAACAAATTAGTCGCTATATGTCATTAAGGTTTAGATATGTAACAATACTTTGTTCTTACTATCTAAATAGCGAATGCATAAAATGTTTTATGCTGAACCTGGATACTCCCAGTATTATATAACTTTTACTGGTGAAGCATTAAAAAAGTTGCAATTTTACCTGCATGTACAAAGTGAGGACTACCTAAGACTTACACCAGAAGTATCTCAGTTGTTTTTAGTAATACAAGACAATGTTTCAGGCAATAAATGTTTGGTTCAGTGATGACCTTGGTGATGACCTTGAAATACAACCTAGAGAAAAAAAATGTCTCCGCCACAATAACTGCCCCACTGAACCAAACATTTTTTGCCTGAAAGATTTTCTTATATTACTAAAAACAATGGAGATATTTTCGGTGTAAGTCTTAGGTGCCTCAACCTGTGTACAATTGTCGCTACGATTCAGATAAGGAAATAAAGTTTAAATAAGTGTAATAACGATGTAAAATAATGTAAAAATAATTAAATGTGGAAACTTACCGGCTGTTTATAAATTTAATGGCTTCGTACGCATTGTTTACATTTATGAAAGGTAATATCGGGCCAAATATCTCGTCTTGCATGATAGGATCCGTAGGTTTGACATCGATAAGTATAGTTGGTGCAATAAATCTTTCTGCAGGATCGCATTGTCCCCCTATCGCTATCTTATCTCCATCTAAGTATTTTACAAGTCGGCTGAAAGAATGTTTTTACGTATTAAAACGGAATATTTATATGAATATGGTAATTTGAGAAACGATACTTACTGATAATGATTTTCGTTGATTATACGTGCTAAATCTGGACTTTCCTTGGGATTATCGCCATACCATTCCTTTAAAATTTTCGATGCTTCGTTTAAAAATTTATTCTGCACTTCAGGTGTACAGAGTACATAGTCTGGTGCGATGCAGGTTTGACCTACGTTAATGCATTTACCCCACAATATTCTTTTTGCAGCTATATGTATATCCACCGTATTGTCTACGTACACAGGACTGTAAGAATACATTTACGTTATATTAGAGATCGCGGTTTTCAATACGTATTTGCACATATGGGAAATAGGGATCTCTGCGTTTATATTGTTATGTTCGAAAGTTAAACTTTATACCTTTTACCACCAAGTTCTAATGTCACAGGCGTTAAGTACTTGTTCGCTGCGTCTCGTACAATTTTTCCGACTGTAGTAGAGCCTGTATAAAATATATAATCAAATCTTTGTTTAAGCAATTCTGTTGTTTCATTAACACCCCCCAATACAACTTCGACACACTCCTGCAGAAAAAAAAGTAAGTAATATAGCAGCATCTCGAGATTTACACTACCATGCGAAAGAAAGAAGCATCCAATATAATTATAAGATATAATGACAAACAATATCTTTACATAGAAATTGTATTGTACAATTATCATTGACTTATTGCATTTAAAGTATTAGATAATCTGTAATAACACAATATTCTCAGAACTATTCAATTAAACAGCAATATCCTTTTTCAAAATTTACTGCATTTTTATTTGATTTTTTACGCCTTTCTATTAAATATGGCTGGGTGCTCCTTTCTTTCACACAGTAGTGTATGTGAAAAATATCTGCTGTTTTCGTTTGCAATACATACCGAATCTAAATATTGTGGAATCATTGTTGCAAATAATTCCGACGTGGCTGAAGATAATTCTGATGGTTTAAGAATTACACAATTCCCAGCAGCAATTGCACCCATCAAAGGGATTATGCATAGCTGAAATGGATAATTCCATGGTCCTATAATCAGAACTACACCAAATGGATCTTTCCGAATTTCGATTCCATCCATTATATTGATCATTGCTTTTGGAGGCTGCAACGTAAGCATATATTTAACACATTATGTATGAATTTTCATTTACAACTAACAGGGTGAGGCACTAACTATTGCCATCTACAATAACTCTGAAAATGTGATAGTAGTAGAAAAGTTTTTGGAATAAAAGTTACTTTTTAACTTTTATTAATTAGCGTTACTTTTTTGTTGCTAGGTGGAGTCGCTCCTGAGATCACCTTTGTTTTTCTAAATAGAATGCTATGTTTTGCTATCTGTATCCTGATAGTGGCTATTGCTGAATGACAACTATCATAAGACAGATACCAAAACACAGCATATTATCTAAAGAAAAACAAAGGTGACCTTTACATCTCTGATACAATTGCACCTAGTAACAAAAAATTAATGCCACGCTATGGTCCCTGTTGTCCGAAGGCAACTTTTATTTCAAAAGCTTTTCTACTACAATAGTGCCTCACCCTTTACATTGGTATAGCGATTGTACCTTCTCGATAGCTGCCCATTCTTTAATATTCATAAGTAATGTTTTAACTTCTCCTTGGGCGATAAGCAATTCCAAAGCGAGGGTCTCAAATTTACACTGAACGTGAAAGAAGAAATTATGTACGTTTACAACATGAAAAACAATGCTTACAGCATGAATATAACTTCATACATACTCTACGTAAGTCAGATGCAAGCGCAGATATTATATCAGGTTTGCGTTCTTCTAGCATAAGTTCTATCTGTTTCAATTGCTTTATTCTCCATTCTAATGGCTTTGTTTTGCCACTAAGGTACGAGTTCCTTGATCTCTCAACAAGCTGAAGAAAGAGATAATTTCATGGATGTTAGACGTTTCCCATTGACGGTCCGATGTACAATAAAAACTGTTAATGTACTTACAGCTGCATAATCTGTAGCCATTTTACCATTAGGTTGTGCTACGAAAGAAAAGCATTCATGAATACGTTAATCAATTATACAATATCCATTGTCATGTCCAATCGGGTGGAAAAATAAATTAACGACCAGATAAAATTGTGAATAACTGCGATAAAAAATGTATTCCTTTATAAAGTGGCTCCAAAAGAGCTAGTCATATTTAAACAAAGATAATGTTCATGTATACTAAGAAGGTTGCAGTTTTAAAGTTTATTGTGAGCAAATGGAATGATAAAAACGGAATGTATAAGTAATTCTTTTATTGCAATTTTAAATTCACCGATATGATTTTAATTGGCATTTAAATTGATTGAATCACAATTTATAATTCCGTTCGTAATGAGATTTTTGTTAAATAGATTTTCGCGTATTTATGAAAACAGACATATTTATTGTTTATGAATAATAAATACATCGCCGTGTACTGTAAATCGGAGAAATATACACCTATTATGAACACGCACCTATCATTGTTGAAGATTATACAAGGTTCACAATCAATTACGATAATACATATATAAGGTGTCCTAAAAATTTAGTTCTATATATTTACTTCTTGATAAAAGTAAATTTCACTCTTATTTTGTATTTAGTATGACAAGAAAGTATTCATACGTTATATATTAAATGTTCCTTTAATATATTACATATACTAAATTAATCGTACAACACTGTTTCATACAAATAATTTTTTATTTCGTTGATATGTTACAGATTCAAGATAAGAAACATCGGTGTCTATTTCTGAATCGAGTGAGATTTCGAAAAATATGTTTATACAGTAAGCGTTGTTTACTTGAGTGCGTAGATATAAATCTGATTGCTGCGAGCGAATTTCTTTCTGCACGTATGTGTAAATTCAAAGTTCACGTACCGAGAGATTAGCGTGGTATGGTATCTGATTTCGACAGATAATTTTACACAAAACAAAATTCATTTGTCACCTATTTTTACGAAGCGTATGCTTGTTATCCGAATTAGACTATATGCCTTTCAACAAGTTTTTTCAAATTTCCTAATCGCTGTAATTATGTATTACGACACTAAACCTACAACCGCTCGAATGAAATCGCTATCGAATAGGCTTCACTGGACATCGCATAGCCGTTCGTGATCACCGAATTATCCAGACAGGTTAAATATATAAATTTTTTTAATTGAAAATTTTTAATCAAGTTTACATGATAACTCACATTTACAACTTGCGAAGATATTATTTCAAAGTTAGTTAGAATTTCTTCCAGTTGAAGTATGAGTGTTGCTATTGTTGAACATGAAAAAAGGTCACAATGTTTGCGTGACTAATAACAATTGTTTTCATAATGAACAGTAGTATGTAAATTATTAATACCTTTTGTGATTCTCCTCCATTGAACTGAAAGCAATGACTATTCTCACGATAACTCTATTACAAAAACGAGGCGTGTCGTTTTTTTTTTAATGAATTGTCATTGAATAAATTAGAAATGATCGGAATGAATTGTTAATGATTTCTATCGATGAAAGTCTGTATTCAATTATGATTTAAGATAGTATAAGTACATACGAATACTTCCGTCTCCAAGGGCTGGTGAAAAAAGACTGAAAACTCATACTTGTCATACAGATTTCTTATAAACTTGTATTATTCTACATATTGCTCGGCCGATAAGGCAGACACGACCAATTTCATGATGTTTCCATTTGGATGTCAGCACTGTGCGCATTTTCAGCTACAGTAACCGACTTTATCAACGACGATGTCCTCCCCCATTCCAATTTACAGATGGATTTAAAAAATTTCAACTGCAACTTACGTACAATTTATTTCGATCGTTCGCATCACGATTTACTTAATGACGCATACTATTTAATGTTTTATTTCCACACTATTTAATGTTTTGGATTTGATTTTGCTTCAAGAAAATAGTTTTTTTTTAAGTGAGATAAAAAAAATACTTTTTGAAAAACATTAATATAGGATGGAATTATTTTAGGTCGGAAGAAATGTTTAATTTTCGAGTTAAAATTGCTCCGAGTGCAAAGGATTAAATATTGATGATCTTTTTCACTGGAATGACATACGAATACAAATGAAATTCCTTCACTAATATTATTGAAGTGCAATAAATGAACGAAGTAGCGATAGTTTTATGCTATGCGTTTTATACTCTGACATTTGCTGTAAATACCACGCTCGCATAATTAATGGCTTCCTCGTCAACAAATAGCATTTTATGAATTGTTGATGTACTGACGTAAAATACAAATTTCAATGAGAATTTTCTTTTGCAAATGTGCACCGATCTAGAGGTGTAGATTCCTCCCCCCGACGAATGACCATTATTTTCTATACACCCTGTACAGTAAATATAAGCGAAATTCTATTTTGGTGTAATCTTCACCAAAAAAATGTTGCAAATATATTGCTACAATTTCATTAAAAATAAGTAAAAACATCCAATGTTTGTATCTAATGTTTAAAATATACCCTATGTCTATAGAATTTCCTATTCCTGTCATTTGCGAGCAAATCCAATCCAACCGATATCCTACAAGTCCTTTTGTACAAGAAAAAAGCTTAGACTGAGATTACTGTAGCGTCAAAGATCTTGGATATTTGTCTAATTTCTGGCGAGCGTAGCAGGTAGTCACCACAAGTTGTTGACAAGTAGACAGCAGAAACACAACGTTACAACACTGAAGTGAAATGATTCCTACCATTAACGTTATCATGCAACGTCGGCGATGACTGCACGTGAATTATCACTGGCTTTCCTTTATTCGTCATCGTTCGATGATATTAATATTACTTGAAAACGTGTAATCGAGGAGGAATTTCAATATTACCACTTCGAAACTCTTAAAAATGGATAAACGCAAGTCCTTTGAAGTCTTTAGCAAACTACGGCCCTATTAAAAGAAATTAAAAATTTATTTAATGTTATCGGTGCACAGATTCGACGATGCACGCGCCTTGGCTTAATTTGGACGTCCTCAACATTTCAAAGCCAAAATTGCTGATAATTAAACTATTATATTGTCGTGGAAAAAGTCGTACCACAATTTACCAGGACACGCTCTAAAGCCTCTCCTTTCAGAATTCCCACTTCATTGTACCGTCCCGTCAGTTAAATTGTCTCAATTTTGAAATACTTTGGTAAGAGGTAACACGTTAATTCGATTCGAATTGCTTAACGCGGATGCGCGCTTTTCCGTGGGCTTTGAACGCCGTGAACAGACTACAATGCTCTGATCAGAGCTTCGGTCCTCACGCCTCGACGAGCTTTACACGATTGCGAGGACTACACTTAGTGATATCGAACGCGGTGCGTATTTTCTAGTAATCAGTTCTAGGGCTACGAGGTTCATCAGTATGCGTGTTCCATTAGCGTGAACCCTAGAATTAGGGAGTTCCCCTCGAGTACCACCATTGTTCAAGGATCGTGAAAAATGTTATTTCGATCATCGGAAAAATGTTCAAACGATTATTTATTGTCACCTGTAACTTCAAAATTGATATACAGGTTTCCCACTACAAATTCACCCTTTCGCAAATCAATTTCACCTGTTCAGAGTATTTTAAATTAATTATTTACTCATTTAGATTGAGTTATATATATTTATTTACACGCACGCGAGCGGTGTCGTTATCGCGAGGGAAACGTAAGAATCGATACGCTTGAAAAATGGCTGTCATCATACGCTGGCTACTCCGTGGGAAAATGAACGCGCGATCTAGCGTGGCTTTATGATCTTTGAAATGAACGATGATCTTTGAGATGAACGATGATCGATTGAGAACAGGCTGTGCAAAAAATCGCTGCGTGTGAAAAATTGACTTACCAGATTCGATGTTCTCCGACGATTTCGGTTGAATGTCTATCCGACACTCAGCGCGGTTCGCGATCTCCTCCTCATCTTCTACGTCAGGCATGTCTAATATTACTTCCTCCTGCAAGCAACAACGCGGTTATTACATATGTGCTGCAAAAAGTGATGACTACGATCGATCAGGATAGGTTATGATACTAGAGTCGAATTGTTTAAAACTCATGGGAAAAATTGGTAAGACGCCCATCGCTAATAATCAGAAGTGATTGGAAAAGTTCGATAATCACTTGCTGATTTTTGTAAAAATCGAATATATCGATCAATTTTCAAATGATCCATCGTTGTAAATTCATCGTTCTAAATTTGCAAAAATGCCTGTTTCAACAATTGATCGAATCTGTGCGCCGAAATCATGACACGATTGGTTAACTCGATCGCAAATATCGTATAAAATAAGGAAATCCTACATGTAAAATGTAAAAGATTCTGCTCGTAAGTTTTTTGACAAGTTAATCTTCCTTGGTTGTTCTAAAGGCATTAAGTTCTTCTTATAATCCCGTTTTTCTGAATTTACGATGCGATTCCAAACTTTTGGCCGGTAGAAGTCACTGTATAATTAAATATCATACGAACATGTTAATGCTTCAAGAGACATACGTTCTCGCGGAGCAGACTGTACAGGTCCGCGAAAAAACCTGACGTTTATTAAATAACATGATTTGTGACATTTACCTGACATTCCTATTTGAACGGAGTTTAATAAACAGAAAGGGTCACTAGGTGAATACTTATTATACACGTACGGCGGACGTGTTGGTACGTGAATGAACAGGTTCGGTTACGTGTATGTTCCCAGACAGGTTCTTTCAAATGCTAATACACAACCCGAGATAAAATAAACGATTGAAAATAATAAAGTTAATTGTTGTTTACGAATACAATTAAAGTTTGTATTTCAAAATTATCATTTATTATTCATAGGCATTAAACAAAATTTTTTTTCCAACTGTCTTCAGGAACGACAACAACATTAATGTATCGTTTGTTGTGGATTATGTGGAAAGCTTTAGAGCAAGCACTTGTTCAGTTCAAACGATTTACGCGCGAATCTAATAGCGCATTTATTATTTAGTGATTTTGCATTATTTCAATGACTTCTTCCAATTACTATTCCACTTACTTACGTTTCTTTATTATTTGAAACAAATTTATCCCACTTCGATTAGCAGTTGTAAAAAAGATTTTGTCCAGCTAGCACCTTGATTCGCAGCACTGAGCGCTGGTAAGGTTCGCGTGATTCGTGTATTCCACGATCACCTCGTTCGAGCTAACAGAGATCATGGTCTTTGGTCGAAGGATAACGAGATTTTCTATTTACGTTGCATCGTTAGCAAACTTTATCGTCATGACACATGAAACGCGCAAGAAATAAACATGTAAATCGACTTGATGACTGCGATATACATCGATTATGTATTTACGTAATCGCGATGTATCCGACCACGTTATCGCAGAACGACGCGTCGAACCGTGAATGTAATTATCCAACGTCTGCAGATGTGAAACGCGAAGAATCAATCCTGAGGATCGATTCGCGCGCGGTCCTTGTGCAGCAGTGTGACGGATCGAAAGGACGATGTTGCCTCTCGCAGAGCTGTTGCTAGACTGCCGGTCGAATTGGTCCTTTTAGGGCTCGTTCAGACACGCCGAATTCCCCGCGTTTTCGACCGCGCGATTTGAACCGCGGCAAAATTCACAGTTAAACAAAGTATATTGATGTTATCGACGCACTGGTTCGATCGATCCATTAATCATAGTTGTCTGAACGGGCCCTAAAACTTTGTCCCTCTCCTGCATTTCCGCACGGTTTCTGCCTCTTTCTGAACAACTGTCAATATTAAACCTTTCTTCTTACCGATCCAATATTTATTGAACAAAGTACATATATTGATGTTACCGACGCACTGGTTCGATCAATCTATCAATCAATCATAGATGTCTGCAAGGGGCCCTGAAACTTCGTCCCTTTCCTGCATGTCCGCACGGTTACCGCCCCTTTCTGAACAACTGTCAATTTTGACGCGATCGAAAACGCGCGGATTAGCTCAGCACAAACAGGGACACACGTTCAAAACCATGCGATTTTATTTACCACGGTTGCTATGAGAGCGTTTCAGGTGTATGACGGAGATCGCTGGATTTGGACGGTGTCCATCTTCGTACCGAGCTAAAACTTCGTCCCTCTCCTGTATGTCCGCACGGTTTCTGCCTCTTCCTAAATAACCGTCAATTTTCACGCAGTCAAAACGAGCGGATTCCGCCGTGTCTGAACGGGCCCTTAGCTCAGTACGAAGGTGGACGTACGTCGAAATCGCGCGGAAACAGCGCGGATTTGATTTCCTGCGGTTCAGAGACGGCAGGTGTGGACGAATACATACTCGCTAATGTAAATAAGGTCCGCGCCGTTTCCGCAGTGTCTGAACAGAGCGTTTCTTCGAGATAGATTGTGAACAAACAACTATCATGTTCGTACTTTCGCCTGAAAGGTCGGAGAAAGTGGATCTCAAAATTTTTTGTAAGTTGCAGAATTTTTGCTGTTCGACGTAGTCAACCTTCTCTCTGTGTATTACCGTTCTAATATTAACCCTTTGCATTCCTTCGTTGCGTGCGACTCGACGTCCGGGAAAGCAAAATGAAAATAAACAGTGTTTTTATATGTATGTCGGAGATCCCGGTATCTCTCTCCAAGAGATTCCAAATATTCCTTCGCCCCGTAACGGAACCATCGGGATGAAGGTCGAAGAAACGTAACACTCGCACACTTTCAAGAAAACTCACGAAAATGATCTTTATTAGTTGAACGAGGAAACCAAACTCTCTTCGTCGAAGGCTTAACAGAAAGTCCTCAGACGTATCTTTCTTGCCGCGGATTATCCGCCCGCCGACCCCTCCCCAGTCAATCCAGGTAGGAGGGTGAGGGTCCTTTTTTTCTTGGTGGCCCAAGAGTCCTCGGGCGCAAGAAACAGAAACGAAAGTGCCACATGTTGGCAAATTCTCCGATCTTCTTAGAAAAAGAAACAAAAGCGCCACATGTTGCCAAATTCTTCCGAAGCACTGGCCGACCGACCGCAATAACTGAGAGAACTTTTAGCTTCGATAACTTCTTGACGAATAAGTTTAGGGCATAAGTATGTTAGTACTTTTATGCAGAGCACAACCATTTCCATTAAAAAAATGTGCAGTTGCATTTTTCTGATGCACCGATGCACAAAAGTAATAAAATTAGTTCTCATAAATATAAAATACACACTTAGAACGAAAAAATGGTTTGGAAGATTGTATTTAAACAATTTTTTTTTCAGTGAAAAATATCGATGAAAATTAATTAAAAATTATTGTTTAAAAAAATATTATTTTGTCTGTAGTTCGAATTGACTATTTTTTAAATGAATTTTAGTGCAAATCTCACTCCGATGTCTTATGGTTTAAAAGTTATAACAAAATGTCACTGAATATCTCGATTTTTACCAATGTGCGCCGTCAGTAAAGTAGGATAGAGAGTAAATGTCAAACTGAAATCGTCGAATGTGAACAGACCGGTTTCGTGGGCATCAAAATCGCCAGTGTTCGTAGTTTCAGGAGAACAGGAACGATAACGGTTCAGGGAAAACAGTTTAGATATCTCGCATGTATCTCGGGGCGAAGGTTGCCGCGTAGACAGACCGTGATGATCGGTTACGTGGAAAGTTTTCTTCGAACGCTTCTTTACACCGTATTCACGCTTGAAAAGTGGCGGCTGCAAAAGTTCCGGTATAGGTGTAATGAAAAAGTGAAATGACACGCTACATTTCTGATTCGATCGACTCCGAGCGACGGTGTTGGCCGAGACGTTTGTCCTCCGATTTCAATTGCGATCGCAAACGAGTCGCGAGCTCCTGTTCGCTGATTTATTACTTGGAACGGTATTCTCTATCCGCACCGTTCAAACGTCATAAAACATATAACTTTCGCGACAACGTCGACCGATTTTCACGAAATGTTCAGAATTTGTTTCATTGGCACGGATTTACAAAACCTATTTTTTTAAATTTTCAATACAGGCTCGCGCATAAAAAAAGTTTTAAACTACTACTTTTAGTATTTTTTCCATGATTCTGATCAATTGCAATTTATGAAAAATGTTTTTTTTATATCCTGTGGGTAACTAGTTGCTCCATCTTCCCAAAAAATAATTCAAATCGTATAGCACAATATTAAACAGGTTGTCGCCGTTTTTAGAGAATATTAATCCGAGACACGTGTGGAGATTACGACGAATCATTTCGGGCACACACTTGTTTCGCAGAACATCTTCTCGCAGCAGCTTTTCCGGCGATTCCAACGGGCGAACAGAGTCCGTTATGATCGGAAAACATTTTTCTCTTTCGTTATTATTTGCACCGCTTCGACACTCACCATTTTGATTTCTGCCGCACACGATACCGCGCTTCAACGAACTCTACACCAAAGAACCACGAGGAAAGAGACACGGAGAGAACGCCGCACAATCGATAGTCATCAATGCAGTGACTATAACATTACGACGACTATCTATCGAATGTCGATTAACTTGATTTCAGGAGCGAATCGGGCGGAAGTGACTAGCAGGAGAAGGAGAAAAGTTCATTGTAACTTATGCACCGAGTCAAAAATGTCGAGGTCGAGTTCATTTACATAATCGTGGGTAGCAATTCCATTATCTTCCACTTAACAAACTGTCTTTATAGGTGAGCATTGATTCGATCGCATTTAAAAAAGCATACAGTGTATCGTTCAATGAAATAATGTCAGAAAATCGAAGCGTAAGATATCGTCAGTTTGTTCAACTTAAAATCTTCATAGCAAATATAGTTTTTAAAATAAAACAAGTTTCGATTTCAACTGAATAAATCATTTTTTTTAAATTAAAATTCAGACCGAAACTTTACTGTCAAATTCCATGGATTTTTTTCAAATATCAGTCCCTTGCGAGCTATTTGGTTTTCTTAATTCGATTTTTACATGGTGTGGCCAGCACTATGAGACCTTTCAACCGCAAAATTTATTTTTTAAATAACCGCAATTTATCTTAACTTTTTATGTTTTACATTTATCAATTTTGATTCGAGTTTTCAGGAAACTACTAAAAAGTACTCCAATCACTGCAATTTTTGTGCCTCGTTTTTGCGGGACACGCGGCACAGTTCAGTTAATGACCGTTCAAGTGCGCCAATAACATTTATAACAGTTATCAACAATTGTCGATCGAAATAAGGAGAACTATTACTATTGTGTTTTGGGCCGAGGTCTCGAAAGGATCTTCGACGAATACAAGATACAAGATACTTTTGTATCTAAATTCTCGAGTAACTAGTTACAAATTTTGATGCGACATTTTGTATCTAATTACACATTTTGCCCAACTCTGATCACGCGGTTACGGTGGAAGATTCTACTGTCACCGGCGCGGCGGTGCAACGAGCCCGCGATGCAATAGCAGAGATTATTAAACCTGAAACGTTTGTTCATCGTGTTGCAGTTGCTTTGACCGCGTCGATTTCCCTTTCGTTTGCCTGGACCGTTTCCCGTTACGGCGTTTCATTGACGCGCAACCACGGACTTTCTCCTCCAGTTTAGATGTATGTATTCGGGTAACTGCATGTGCGTTTCGATTATATTTAGTGCACAGTGACTTACATACATATGTATATTACGGCGACCTGTAATCGAGAAAGTTTCAACACGTAATCTGCATCGCCGTTACTTAACTGACCTGCAGAAATTACGAGCACAGCTCTGCCTGTATGATACATGGATATGCACAGCGACGTCGTTCATAAATATTTCCACGCTAACGACTTCGCAAAGTACAACGAGCGACCGAATTATTTCAGTCATTTCCACGAGTTGATTCTATAAAATTAATTTCATTTCCGAGTTGAAGTACCTCCGAGTGAAAAGTTAAAATGTTTCGTTTACTCAATATCCTATTCTACGATCGACGCTGACAAGAGCTAGAATATCAATGCGTCTCATCGAAAAAAAATATACAGCACTTCGCAAGGCTAGGCTTTTGTTGAAAAATTGTTTTTTTTTTCAATGCAACGAAACGGTTCGTCCTTAATACTGATTAAACAAAAAACAATTTTACTAAAATGCGCAATTAATTTTGTAAAATGCGCAATTCAAATAAATCTTGAGAAAGATCCGAATTACGTCGACGAGGATTGCACTACAGCTTTTCAATATGTATCGCATAAACACGTTTAAGCACTTATAACGCTAAGAAAACCACACCCAATGTTGCATCTAAGAGCGTTATTTTCTTACGCAAACATTTCTATAACTTCCACGATCGAAGCGGAAAAAATTCCGAAATTGTATGTTACGCAAAATCCTTGACGGTCGCTACACGGAAAAATGAAAAGTTACGATGAAAGGTGGAAGCCGTTTTATTACGGAGAAAGCCAAGTGCAATTTTCTTATTCCACGCATTACGCATGAATTGTTGGTTCTGTCACTCGCCGGGAAGTTCCCTTTTTCACCTTGGTTCGACCGGTTCCGTATGAATAATGAATACGCACGTATCATGTATGCATCAATGATAATGCTTGGACATCTTCTCTTTTTTTTATAAATGAACCATTTTATTTACAAAGAATCAGAACCATTGTATAAAAATCACCGTTATCGATCACCATATCATATCCTTATTTAGCGAGGGCAATGTGTTCCATTTGTTTTTTTCATTTAGTGTGTTTTCTTCTTCTGCATTTAACACTAGAACTACCACATCAGTAAAACGCGACTGGTTTCACAATTCACTTTGAAAATAAATTCGGAACTGGAAGATTACCACTAAATAATATTTTCAAAGACATATTCGGCCCCATATTGCTTTCGTAATATAGTAATAAGTCAATAAATGTAAAAATGTTCAACTGTTATGTATTTTTTAAAGACCAGTCATTTTGACTAGAAATATAACAGAAATAGCTCCGTTTTAACTGTTGATAGCGTTCTAGTGTTAATACCACTGGCTGAGCCTTTCGACGGCTCGTCGCCATTGAGCAACAATCGATTGGTACCGCAAATAGTTCCCTTTGTTCGGTTTGAACACCGTCTCCGTTTTACGCAGCTTTAACATCTCTTCTCTGTCCTTCCAGACCCCTGGAAAAATACGTTCGGTCATCCGAGTAAAAGAATGGAAGCTTCGAGTCACACCGGCTGCACAATCCGAAGGTTAAAGGTCTCCGGTGCGGAGGCTGGCGTGAATCGAGGAAAGAACAGCCTCGACCGGTTGTAAAGAACGTATGTAATTTTCTAGGCAGCCGCGTGAAAGAAACATCCAAGGCGCGCGTCAGGTAAACAAAATTATGCGCAACTAATATAACGCGTATTATTCGTCCGCCCATATAATGACATTGAACATTGATACGAAGTCAAGGGAATTTCTGTACCACATTGTAAGCCGGCGAGAAATGTTACTCCCAGAATAGACATTTCCGTGCTGGTTGCTCTCTCCACGTCGAGACCCGTCAGATCCGCTAGCAACTGCAGCACAAAATTATTTTTGGATACCCCGCCGTCGACGCTGCAAAAAGAATGCAATAACACACTCACTCGTGTCACATAGAGCGGCTTCTATCCCGTTGAAAGTCCAGCAGAACAAGTTTTTCGAGATTCGAGTGAATTTTTTATCATCAATTAGAAGCATTGGTTTACTCAATGATCCGCAAAAAAGATTTTCCATGAATTAGAATTTACAAAGTTCCATGTAAAAATAAAATAAGCATTTCTTTATCGGGGCACTTAATGAAAATTTCAAATACAGGGCGTTTCAGCCAAAGAAGACCACCTAAATATCTCCTTTATTTTTAAAGACACGAAAAATATTTATGGCATAATTTAAATAGTATCGAAGAAGGAATATCATAGAAGAATTACTTTTTTCGACGGACCCTTTTTTTAAGGGCTCATAAAAAAGTGTTTTACCTTGTAACCTTGTAAATTGTGTTTTGAGAGAATCTTCTTTGCAGATGATTTAATAAACCAACGCTTCTAAAATTGCTTACAAAACATCAGGCCTTTTGGTACAAGGGCGTACGAATACTCGTGAGACCGACTCTAGAAGAAAGGCAAACATTTCTGGTTACCCAAGTTACAGTATAACCATATAATTTTCTCGAACGCTGTTCCGTAAGAATTTCGAAACAATGTAACAACTATGTGATGTAAGCTACATCTAACAACATTGTACTTGCTAAATAAACCAGTCGTTTTAAAGCAACAATAAATAAATAATTCCTGTTTCTTGCGGTTGATAGCGATTGATTTTATATCTGTTCAAAGGAAAAAAGAGCTGGAGTCTTCATTGTACAGAGAAGGTAATTATTGCCTTTTAAATGTTACTGCTTCTATTTCCCAGCAGAAACCGATCGTTGAATTTCAATTGGATGCCTTTTTGCATCGACGGCTCTATAAAACGTGGCTTCGTATGAAAACCGACAGTGAGTATGTCCTTACCGTATTTTTTGATACGAGAAAGCAGTTTCATTGCAAAGAGACTCGAAAAGCAGCAATATTCTGTAGACGATACTTTCTAACAGCGAACGAACGATGTGACTTTTCTCAGTCGTTTGTTTTATTCCGATGAATCCGGTAGCCGCGGCGTAATCGTTTATGGGGGCCTGCGGGGTACGATAGATTACTTGACGCAACACTGTACGCTGTATTAGGTGGTCCAGATAGTTTTAAGGGCTTTCGATCCTATTTTCGCTACATTCCACCCACACAGCATTTCTTCTATCGTACAACTCGCCCTTCGATTTATGCACAACAACCCTCCAACCAATGCTTTATCATACCCCTTCTTTTTGGGTCACCCTGTATACATCTACGTTCATTGTCCTCTGACCAATAGCTAACGGTTTTGAATAAATTTCAATAAAATGCAATTGAACGGCCTTTTAGAATAATCATCTTTTTCTAAAGATCCCTTAAAACCAACCGAACCAGCTAATGGATTCTGCAGCGTTCTACTTCAGCCTAACAATATCCCGAAGAACCTACTTGCAATCCGCTGAACGCAGGTACGAAGTATACTCCGTCGGTATCGTTCAAACCACTCGCTAAACAAGAGGTTTCATCGGGATTGTCGATAATACCTGAAACAAAATGCAACTTTAAAATTTCGGACTACCTGCAGAATTGCCCCCCTTAATGATAGAATTGTCAGTGTTGGGAAACACTGTATACTTTTAATTTAATTGCAATCTTACCAACGTACACGTTTGTGACAACGTTAAACAAATAATTACCAATTTTCTTCGCCCATTCGATCAGTATTCCAGTGTCGTTTGACGCACCTTCAACCAGGTACACCAATTCATCCTGGATACGCCATGCAATCAAAGGATATAAACCTGTGAAATCGTTAAAACGACTGTAAATATAGATTTCCAAAGTGTTACCACTAGATTATTTAATTTTGTACGATTTTTTGCACGATAACAAAGTGAATCACCAGTGATCGATGCATGAGCTTTCGTTCCCGTGTTGACGTTCACGAACGTGCCTGTTCCCATCGTGATTTTCAAATCGCCGGGCATCGTGCATCCGGAACCAAACAGCGAGGCGGACTGATCTGCCATCTACTTTAAATAACATTATCCTGTTATAAATTCAACTTTTCTATCGTAGAAAGTTGCTAATAATTGTGTGGTGGCGTCGGTGCACAGGCTCGAACAATAATTTTCCAAATGTAATTTTTTCTTTTATAGCAAGTACGGCAAAGTGTTTTATTTGTTATTACCATATTATTCTCGTTGTTAACATGCATTATAGTCATACTATTTTGCGGACGTAACAATTTTCTTGTCTTGCAACACTGCTTGTTTTACATTATTGATAGAACCTGCGCGCCGATACCACCACACAATTATTAACATTATCCTGTCGTTGACTTATTTCTACGATACATTTTCTTAAATTCATGAAGCTTACCGAGCAAACGATCGGGATCTCAACGCCGAAGATGTCTTTCGGAGTGACGCCAAAATCTCCGGCGGAATCCACCACTTCCGGGAAGATGTTGGTCGGAATTTTCAACATATTTATCATAACGCCGGACCAGGCCAACGTGAACGGATCGAAGAGACCGGTCGCTGATGCGCTCGAGATGTCCGTCATGTGTCTGCCTGCGAAACACGAAGGGAAAGACATTTTCTAGTAGTAATGCGACTGTTTTTTGAAACGCGCTTCTCGTCCATCACTGCCTAGGAGCACGGTGAGTAATTATTCGGAAACTATGAAGAACACTCTGCTCCGATTTTGATGAAATTTAAATATGTTATAGATTTCGACATTTTGAACAACTTTTTCCTTTTCCAATAAGGAATTTCCATTGCGAATATCTCGAGAACCAAAAGGCGACCCTCCTGTATTGGAATAGGAAAAAGATGTTCAAAATATGTTGCTGCTTAACTTATTTAAATTTCATCAAAATCGGAGCATAGTGGTATTTTTTGAATAATTACCGCACGGTGCTCCAAGCTATCTTGATCAAACTCGCAAAAGAATGATGCTGCGTACCAGTCAGTTTATGCAAAAGCCAGCAATCGACGCCGCCGAAGACCGCGTTTCCGCTGTCCGCCGCCGCCTGTAAACCTGGCACGTGTTGCAACGCCCATAAGAGTCTCAAAGAGATCTAGATTTCAGTGTGAAAGTAAACGGTGAACAAAACAAACGACGGAAGAACGGAAAATACTTTGAATCGAGGGGTCGCGGGTTAATTTAAACGAAAGGGTACGCGTGGAGCGAGTTGGCGGTCGTAGCACAAACAGAATGGAGACGATTCTGAGAAAGGAATTTTATATGAATTTTTTGTTCGTACCAGGTTTAATGTTTAGCGGTATCGGATCCGAATCATTGAAAGTATCAATATTTCCAAATGTTAAAGAACGATATTGTATAAAATATTTCATCTTTCACCAAATGATGTATAGAAACGAGAAGGCGCATCCCATACCCTTGCGAGTCCTGGAAACGCGAGTCCTTCCAACTACTTAAATGTGCGAAAGAACAAAAGAGAGGACGCTTAAGTGTGCACTACAGTACTCCGTGATGGTGGGAATCACGTATTCCGCTCTCGTATTTCGCGGGACGAGGTACTTCTTAGACTTAGACAAACCTGCGTATTCATGAACTTAAAGACACTGGCGGCTAAGAAACGTTTTCTCCTGGACAACGTGTAGAGAATCTGCGATCCTAGGCGTAGGGTTCTCATTGTCATCGAGGAGTTCCATTCTTTCACCATGGTGTCAGCTCGTAGATCTTTCCAAGTAATGAAACTGCGACAGAAGGCGATTTGGTCGTTCTTTCAAAACAGTCGACATTAAATAGCTAGGTACTACACTGAAAATTTCATCGAAATCTTTTGACGCATAACTAATAATTTTGAAACATTTAATTAATTAAATTTAAATATTGATTAAATTTATGATTGAAGAATTAAAATCTGATCTACTCAATTTTGTTACAAATGCATCTTTATGCTTTTAACAGATGTTCATCTATAGTCTACTAGGTACGAGTTGATACGAAGGGCATAGTACTTACTTGTGATAGTGTTTTCCATCCTTCATGTTCCACGTCGTGAAGCTCCCTCGTTGCGAAGATATGCCGATGCATGCAATCGATTCTGCTTTGATACCGCTGGCTGCAATTACAAACAAAAAACTATTGTATTCCATGATTGGCGTTGGAAACAATTTCTAAAAGTGGCTGAATATTAATGGGAATCACTGAAATTGTCGTCGAAAACATAAAATATTTTAAATAATTAAAATCGTTGCCGACCAAAGATATTATCGCTGAAATCTGGAGTCTGCGAAATATCGTCGGTGAGACCTGTGACGGTGATTTTCATGGTTCAGTGGGTCACGTACCTTCAATGGTGGTCTTGATCACTTTCACTATCGCGGTCCATAGTTCGTCAGGATCTATCTCCACGTATCCTGGCTTCGGGAACAGCAACTGGACCTGAAATTTTCAGCACATCGTTAAGAGCCATACTTCTTTTAAACATACAATAGCTCGAGGACAAAGTGTGAGACATTTATGAATGATTCATTCAATAAACGAGCACGATGGTTGCAACTGTGTATAAGGCACACGTCCGACGGCAAAGCCGAAGGCTTCTTTCACCTCGATGCAAGTTAATCAATACTTCTTCGTCGCATTGGCCGACTAAACTGAACGCCATTTAAATTCGATTACGTGCCCCCGGTTTAATCGCCGGCTATCTTTCTAAGCTCTCGTTCTACATTCCGCAATATTTTCCGCGATCCAACGCACAGAGAAAGCACACGAGCAAACGTAACGTCGAGCGTAAGTGGGTTAATAGGCAATAGCGTTATTAAATCCCTCCCCCTACTTCTGTCCCGGTACCGTAAACATTTTCCACCTATCATATATGGATCATTCGATACCATACAGTAAAAAATTTCGTTTTGTCGATCGTAGATATTTAAAAGTTTATTGTTATTTACGAATATAATTGCAGTTACAACTTGTACTGACAAATGAAACTATTCATTTGATTTCCACCTCAATCGAAATAACAAATAATAAATAGATCACCTTTGGCATTATTTAAATCACTTCTATTTCAATGGAAAGTTTAGTTAGTATTTCTAATTACGATCACGCGTTTATTTGTTATTTATTGTTTACGTTAAAATTCACCCAACTCTGCATACAGATCCTCGTGTATTTCGCTCACAGTCTTACTTCCTATCTCGATCCTCTACAGTACCACATGACCTTGAAGTCGGTCATTGTTTTCATGTTTTAACACTCGTTGCACCGCCACTCGCCAAATAACCTGTTTCATATATTTTATCGTACAATCATCGACATCGTAAAGATCTTTTGATAATTTTTTGACAAAGACAAATGTGTTGATAACTTTCAGCGTTCAGTCCGATTTCGACTTTTTCTCGCCAGAATTTACGTTCAACGTTTTATTGCGACCACCTCTTTATTCGAACATTCATTCTTTATATGATGAATATGGCAATGAATACAAAGAGATTTATAAACAAAGACATTAGTTAAAAACAAAGAATAACGTTACAGTTATTTGTGGTGGTGATTCTGAGTCACCACTCGCACTCGAGTGCTAAGAGTTCATTTGATATCTGGAAAGTTAATGCATCATTTCAAGGCTCGGACCATTATAAAAATGATTTACCCTTTGCCACTTGCATTTATAAACATGACCTTACTTTCCACCGTCATTCAAGCGCAGCGAGGTGAACTACATTTTCAGCACATGCTGTTTTACTAACAAAACAATACGGCTACGAAGATATGTAGCGTGACTTCAGAACATTCATTTGGAGATTCAAATATGGTGGCTTTGATTTTAAAGCCGAAATACGCATAGTTTCTATTTTTACCATTGCAGGCTAGGTAGGTCGTTGTCGCAAATGTTGCGAACTAGATGAAATATTAATGGCGGTCGATGTTCGGACCATGCCACCAATTCTTTTCATTAGCCTTTCAAATTTTAATTTGCGTCCTCGCGTAACAGTTACGTTTTGTTATCGCGCGAAATTCATTCGGCTGGTTTCCGATTATGGGAACAACAACGAATTAGATGGCCAATGAACCGGATGTTCCGATGAACCTGGCGCCGGAATCATTAAATTTATTATGCAATTTGCATTATTCGGCAGGGTGTAGCTGTCGCAGCTTTACGAAAAAATAGCTACACGCGTAGGCTGTATGTATGGAGTAATAAATTAGGCTAATGTAATGAATCCTACCCAAAGATCCGTGTATACCGTTAGTAATAATCAGCGGACGTGAGTTCCTCGACGTTCCTTAGATTGCTTATCTTTGAATAATAACTCTTGCTCTCTATCGTTTTGTTATCTACAACTCGATTTCTTTCGGGGCCTTGGAAAAAAATATGCAAAGCGGTCGCAGGAAAAAAACCGTGTGAAATCGCTTGACTACGGAACTTTGACGTGTTCACGAACGCCATGAATACACAAATTCAAACGTGTATATGTATTAACTAAATGTATTGACTAAATGTTTTTGTTTCTGTGTGACTACGAGAGAGCGTCTTCAACGAATTCAAAGGTGTATGTATTAACTGTGTTGACTAAATTGTTGACTAAATCACTGTGTTAACTGTGATCATAGGAGACAAACCTTTCGATCGCGAAGGGACAGTAGAGCAATCAAATGTGTCGGAAAAATAAAATAAAGCTTGAAATGCAAATAATTAATATGCTTATGAGACTGACTGTACGTATTGCATTTATGACGAACATGATTAGGTAAGATATCAGACTACAAAAACGATAGTTAGCACTTTATCTACTGGTAGTCTATCAATAGGGGTTTCAATAATTGTGCTGATCCAAATGGAAATTAAACATCTTCATTCACACAATAATCTCGAAGGAAATTATAGGATTTTGTTATTGAGGGCGAGTTGTTGGTTTATGATTAAAACTGCCGTTGCTATTGAAGGATTCTATTAACAAAATCCTCAACCGTGAATCATAAACTTTCAACAATTATGGAATAATTACCGGCAGGTAATGTGTTAAAAAAAGAAACATTATATGTCAATACAAACATTATATGGTCATACACGATAGACATCAATTTTTTCTTCTTATCTTTCTAAGAAACCGTGAAGGAGAGAAAGCTGTAAACACTGTAAACTGAATGAACGGGCAAGTAGTTTACCGAGGTCGCGTGGTCTTGGAACCGCGAGGAAGCGGCGAATCGATAGTAAATCTGAAAGATCGAACCTTTTCGGTGGAGGAGGCCACGGTGGAGGCTTGTTCGTCGAGGATGTGGAACCGCACCGTGGTGGTTCCGACGTCAAGTGCGCCGATATATTTCATGATTGTGATACGGGAAAATCCTTCGGCTCATTCGTTTGTCTCGGGTCGTTGGATTCCGTTCGATCTCGATATCGGAACAAAAAAAGACGTCTTAACGCCTTGCAATCAACGTGGCGACCCGTACTCACGAAACAACGTGCGGCGTTTCGCACGGAAACGCGCGGCGAACTACTAGAAGCTACTTATCGCGTACTCCCAGAACGTAGCAAGCCGCACGTGATTCTACCACGCATGCTCGACAAGCCGGTTTATCGGAATTATACATACACAATGTCTACACGTCGGATACGAAGGAACCGATGTTCCCGACATTAAGTGCTGCCGAGCAACATTGTGAACCGGCATTCCCGGTTGACCAATTAATTCTAACGCGAACATTTCATAAGAATCGAGTTTTTTTACCACGCTCGTACTAGTTTGCCGTGTCGATGTCGTCGTTGTTGTATGCGTCAAATCTTGTAATCGAATTTTAAACCACTTCCCGATGAGCTAGAGACTTGAAACTTTAAACATCGTGTTATATGACCAACTTTTACTTATCGTAAGTTTACTTACGATACATACTTATCATAGTCATTAAGTTAGATGTTCCCGACAGTGACCCTCGACCGGTCACTACCCTCAGTCAATCGCCTACCTGTCCCTTTTAGGGACTTAAAAGGAACTTTAAAAAATTAAAAAAAAACTGCTTTTGGGAGAGAAACAATATTTATTATCGTTCGCCCCTCGCCGCGCGACGCTCAGTAGTATGTCATCGCGGTAAACAATCCCCACTCCGCGCGACAGCGCTCCCTACTCCACTCCCGTTCCCATTTTGACTCATCCCCACTCCACTTCGCAACGAAGGAGCTCACTGTGGCAGTGATGCAGTGATGCCAGAATCGTGGGACGTGGTATTTCTCCCCTCCGCTCGCTCATTAGACTCGCCCCCCCACTTTACCATCGGATCCTTGCGTTGCTTCGACTGCGCACGCGCTACACACAAGCGTACCTCTAGTTGCCTATTCGACTGTCGAGTTCACACGGCAGACTAGAGGTACGCTTGTGTGTAGCGCGTGCGCAATCGAAGCAACGCAAGGAGCCGATGGTAAAGTGGGGGGCGAGTCGAATGAGCGAGCGGAGGGGAGAAATACCACGATTCTGGCATCACTGGCGTTCATTCAGTTCTCCGTTTCGGACAATTTCGGACTCTATCAAGAGACGTCGTCTCTCGGAGTCATCCCCTCATTCTATCTCGCGTACTTCCATATTTTGCGTGACATCTTAATATTTCATACCAGTTTTACTATATCTTGCATTCCATAAAAAAAGACTGAAACGTAGAAAATAAAAAAATATGTAAAAAAGAACTTTTTAAAAACCACGTTTTATGTTCGATAACCGGGTAGGACACGGGTTTAGCCTGGTATGTAATCGAAACCCGTGAAACGGAACTTGGATATCGCAATTCACGTGAATTCATAAGCACATGTTAAACTAGATTCTATCCTTAGTAATTAACTGTCCACCTCACTTCCGCCAATCGCGTGTTACGAAACAGAAGTGAGGTGGACAATGAAGGACTCTTTCGAAAGAGACAGCATAAATCAGTTTGATTGTGTGGGGTGTTTTTGAACTTAAATTGCGTTTTACCTTGAAACGAAGAACATTTTTAGTAAAAGAAGCTTTCGAAAATATCTTCAGAAAATTTGAATAAAAACTATATTATTTTTGTATTATATCTATTTTCAAGCTAATATTGACTGCAAGAGATGATAGATTTGAAAAATATTATATTAGCGTAGTAAATATTTTTCTGGTACCGATATTGGATGTATTGTTTTAAGAAAAATGCGTCTAAAACATACACACGGATATAATTGACTCTAGTATTATACAAATTGATGCAAAAACGATATGGCTTATCGGCTTTAAAGATATTATGGACAATTACGAAATTTCGCAGTCTACTTTCAGACACCTTAAGACATCAGAAAATGTAAACCACACAATAATACACCTGCAAGCAGAAAAGATGATTCTCGATCTCGTAAAAGTCCTTGTTCAATCGAAAAAAACGGCGCAACGACTGCCGCTTAATTCTCAAGGTCCTTTTTTGCAGTCACTCATTCACTTTGCAAATGACCTGCCTAAACAAGTCCACATACGTTTTTTGAACTATCATACTTTATACAAACTTTCGTTACGAAACGTTGAGTAAAAAGTTTCTACAAGAGAGAACCGAAAATATTTCGCTTATCATTACACTGCGAATTTGATGTTCACACGATAAAAACGAAGGCTAAAATGACCGCGGTTACCTTGAAATGTGAAGATCTGCTAAAAAATCGATTTTCTGGATGATTAGCGTTAAGGACATCGTTAATGTTATTTTCAATGATTGGAAAAGAGAGAATAAATTTTCGTTTATCTACGGATCTGACAATCGACTCGTCGAATATTCCAGAAAGATCCGCGGTCGTAAAACACATTGGGGTCGTTGATTTTCGTTGGGTTTCGATTTACCGATCTCCGAATCGACAGGGGTTTTCGTGAGCGATAGCCGCGGCGCATAAAAACTTGATAAGTATCTATTCCCGAGCTATTTATACATGTCCAGCTGACTCATTATTATTATTCTATCTGAAAATACTTAAAAACCGTTGAACCACCCTGGGGGCGTCTCGCGTATCTGCGGCTTCGGATTTCATGGGGCGTCTGATAATCGTTTCGCCGCGAACCGAGGAATCGTTCAGTCGACTGGCGGCTGTACGCTCATTTCCACCATCGATATGAGAATACTAACTGTGCTCTGGTTCCTCACTGTCCTCCGATCGTGTCGTTCGGGTAAAGTGTCGCCAAGTGTTCAATGTGATCGTCTCTTTCACTCGGGAACCACATAATCCCCATGGATCTCAACCGTCGGAAACCATGGAATCCGCTTCTACGATCGATTCTCGTAACGGTCGCCGCGTTCCCGTTCGAAAAACCGAAGATACCATCGCGAAAAGCATCGAACGACGTTCTTTTCTCTCGTGATTAAAACTCAATCTTTGTCCGTACAGATACCTTTCCGGAGATCAAGCGTTCGGTATGCAAAAGCCTCGCGCATCCACCGCCATTGATGCAGCTGAAGTCGCAACTACTCTGCGGCTATGATAACACTGTGCGGCCGGTTCTCTCTCACAAAGATGTTAACAACGTGACCATCAAACTGATACCGAAAATACTCGAATTCGTAAGTCTTCTCTTTAAAAGCTCGACACGATCGTCACACTCTACTCCTCTACGATAACCGCGATTCTTCTTCAGGATGAAATGAACGGCAAGATGGTTCTGCACAGTTGGATGACTCTCGTAAGTAACACGTTCCCTCCTCACCTCGTGCCCCTTCGCGCACGAATTGAATGGAACGCGACCGAAGATATCGTTCTAAATTTTTCACTCGTCGTTTGCTTGAACCGAGCTTCATTGAAAAATAAATTCAAGACAGATGCGTTCCTGGGACGATGAGAATATTCCGCGTTCATTTTTAACGATATGTTTTACTTGGATCTGTACGATGGTCTTTGTGCGCCAAGGGGTTGAGACACCTGTTCGGAATCCGTTCGATCGAGCTTGAACATTTCCCGTAGATCTGGACGGATTCGTTTCTCACCTGGAAGCCCAGCGACTACGACGGGATCAACTTTATACACGTGAAAAGCGACGCAATTTGGGTGCCCGACTTTTCCGTTTACAACTCGTAAGCATTCCAGAGCACAGTCGCCCGCTTTTTTGTAGCTGAATGTCAATTTTTCAAGCTGAATTTGTTGGAACAATTATTTCCTGTATACCGACATCCCTTTAAAACTCCGAAATCCAGAATATTATTCGTTTCAGATGATTCTGCGATAAGATTTGCGGATTCTTTACGGAAAATAAAAATTGTTGCCATATATTGCAAAACACAGTAGACAGCAGCCAAATAGAAACTTCTTACTTCCTTTCATTATCTTATTAAGCTGAAACTAGTGAACCGATACGTCTTTCATTTTTTTGAATATGTCCACTGCTTTATATCGTGCGTACCCATTTTTATCATAAATGCATCAAGTCCGCAGTCTAATGATAACATACAGTGGGTGTACGAAGTACTTTTTAAAATGGAATAACTTTTGTATAATTTTAACAAACGACCTGACCTTTCATAATCAATTAGAGGCATTGGTTTATGAAATGATATGAAAAAAGATTTTCTGAATATTGTAATTTACAAGGTTGAATGGAAAAATAAAAAAATCAGTTCGACTGATGCAATTCTAAATTAATTGGAGATTGTTCGCCACTCGAACGTTCTTTTTCTGACAAATAGGGGCGACATGGACGCCGATCAGAACAGTATACCTCTGACGACGTGCTTGGTCTTCAGCACGGGATCGGTCAGCTGTGTGCCATCGTTGAAGCACGTCGCGAAATGCGCCACGGACTTCTCGAAGTGGCCCTACGACAAACACCTGTGCCGAATCAACTTCGGCTCTTGGGCGCACGCCGGAGAAGAGGTGGACTTTCATCTGGATCAGAAGGGGGTAATTTCACATTCGATCGAGGCGCGCGTCGGTTTTCGCGCTGCGAGATGTTGATATTTATTTTTGAACGGCTCTCCAGTTCCAAATGTCAGGGTACACGAACAACAACGCGTGGGACTTCATGGTTGTGGACGCGTACAAGGTCCTGAAGAAGTACAAATGCTGCCCGAACGACACCTACCCCATGATCGTGTACGAATTCGCTATTGTTCGGCACCACGGGATCATGCAAACCACCTACGTCACTCCAGCCATAGGTACGAAAACCCATTGTACTCAATTATTTTTATACTCTTAATTACCTTTTCATCTTCCGACGAATTATCATTTTCTCTTAAATATGTTGCTATCCAATCGATTACTAAACTTTACTATTGTTTCTCACATTCCAAATGCATTTTTTCAACGTGTTCGTCAGACGTCATTTACTATACTAATTCTTCTAGCCTTACAGAGAAATTGAAGTCGCTTGGTCCATTCATAAAAAGGTTACATATTATGATTTAAAGTGTGCGTCGAACGGCTATGCTCCTGACTGTATAGAATTCGATCGTTTAAAAGCGTAGTTATCGGCGGTGCTGAAATTTCTATGAATTTGCACGAAGACATAATTTATTGGTGCGTGTTCTGTCCTCAGCAATGATGTTGCTCACGCTGACGGTGCTCTGGTTGGACTCAAGGTCCACCGAGAGGATGGCTGTGGGCAGCGTTAATCTGGTGTGTCACATGCTGTGCATATTCGACTTGCATTGGGAATTGCCGCACAATGGCTTAAATACGCCCAACATACGTAAGCACTCGAGTAACGAGAACAATTGCGGACGGTACGTGAGGGATTAACAAATTGATCTTCTTGTCTTCTAGTCTTGTACTACCGAGATTCGCTGGCGCTGGCCGTCTTCGCCTTGATCTTGACCGCTGTGCTCCGCAAAATCCAAAGTATGAACGTCGAGGCGCCATATTGGATCTCGTCGACCACCTCGTTCATTTTGAACAACAGGGCCGGTCGGTTCTTGATCTTGACCGGCGAGGACTCGAAAAGGATACTGAACAACGAGCCGGAAGACAACGGGGACATGCCGAAGGCCACCGAGAACCCGAAAAACTCGTCCTGGAGACATTTCGCGGCCATCGTCGAGTGGCTCTCCTTCTTCGCCGTGGTCTTCACTTACGCCATCATTCTCATCACCCTCGTCCCCTCTTAAAAGAAAATAATCGGGGGACGAAGGCGAACGAGACTCGTTCACTTCGTGTCCCGTGTTTTGATCGATCAGTTGTAGATGCTCATTTTTAATAATAAATCACCTGTCTCGATTTTTCGATTCTACTCCGCTCTGATCTCCTGTCGGCGGAATACTATTCTCAAATAAACGATGTTTCGGTTCTCATTTTTAATTGGTCTCACGTTCTGTTTCCTCTGTCCCACCCCCGTAGTCGCTCCTCGCCAATTTGCCTCCGATAAACGTAAACACCCTTTTGACTTTGTTATCATAACAGAAACTGATTTGCACGAGTAAGCATTTCATATTTCAGTAGCAATTCGCGTATCGTAACTCGAGTACGAAAACTAAGAATTTGAATTTGAAGCGCTTGAGCATCTTCTTCGATAAAGACATTTTTTGAAAATATTTTTTACGTAGAATGAACAGAAGAAAACATTGTTAACAGTAAAGTCTTTTTTGTTCATACGCCTTGGACGTTTCCTCAGAAGTTAGAGCAACCAGTTTTACTACAAGTCGTCGAAAAAAAAATTTGAAATTTTTTTATGGCGGCCTGTATCCAAAAATTTAAAAAATACATTTTGTAGATCTGTATAAATTATACATATTCTGAAAATTTCAGTTCTTCACGATTTTCCAGATTCTCGATATCGACCGACATAAACAAGTTATAAACAACAACTTTCAATTTCTTCAAAATTCCTTTTTCCCGTCACGCGGTAAACTAATTGCTCTATCTTCTCAAAAAGAATAAAAGCCGTATGGTCCAATATAAAAGAAGTTATCGTCCTTTTAAAAGTGTCCGAATATTACTGTGGTTCACTGTAGCTGTGTGCACGAGTAGTGAGTACGGCAGTACGAGATTCGACGTGTGTGCGTGTCTCGGCGGTAGTGTTCTTAGTACGTAGTTGTTATCTCGGGCAATCTTGGTCTGGCTGCGCTGGGTACGGGTGTAAAACTCTCCGCTGTGTCCGAGGGGTTAATAGGAAATGATACGGTAGATGATGAAGGACAAAACGAAACTATTTTGGTTGGTCGTCGTCGCGCGAAGTGCCGCAGCTGCGTATCATTGAAAGGGGGCGGTTTACGGCGTCCTCGGTTTAATATTTCACGTGGGCGTGCAACTATTCTCTTCTATCCTTCCGAACTACAGTCGTCGCGTGTCTGCCGGTCCGATTTCTATGCACCAACCAAAATGAGAAGCTTCCTGTTCGTCTGGCTGACGATTCTTGGCGTTTCGTCTCAGGAGTACACCTTACCGTTTCTCGATTGCAAATCAAACACAAGCTTCACTCGCTACGCGCAATTGACGTGGCACCTTCTTTGCAATTACGAGATAGACGTCAGGCCGACCAGGGATCATACGCACGCCACCCATGTCAGCGTTGGATTACATCTACAGCATTTCACTGTTGTAAGTACACCGAACGAGGCGATCTGCAATCCAAAGATTCCTCTCATCGAGTTTCTATCCCGCAGCACGAGCAGGTGGGATCCGTCGATTTTCATCTGTTCTTGTCGATGGTGAGTACCGATCGCTGACAATCGTTAAAGCTCATACGCTCCTTACGAATAGTCGCATGATGTTACTAAGCAATTTCGCAAATTACTACAAAATTTTCAACGTTTCGGTCTAGTTTTAGACCATTTTCAAGGAAAAATGTTTTTAAACGAAATTGCTTGGTAACATCAGATCGAATCAGTGCGCTGAAAACATCAATATACGTTGTTTCATTTATAGCGTCACAATTTTAGAAATTAATATTTCATGATTCGCTCGTTTTGAAATTAATATTGTTTTCGCGAAGAAACTCGGAACTAATCGAATTTCTGATATGCCTCAGGCATGGAACGATACTTTTCTCACGTGGAAACCATCGCAGTTCGATGGTATCAAGAGAGTTTATATGAAGAGTTTTCAAATATGGGTACCGGACGTTACGCTGCAAAGCGCGTAAGTTTGAGAACAGTGTTCGATTATCATTCACTTTTAACCCTTAGAATTCTTCATTCTTCAAATAACAAACACTTTTTTATGTAAATTTCTACTAAATCGTAGGTGTAGATTGTCACGCTATGGTGGCCGTAGCACCCTGTACAATATGCTTGTTGTTAGTGGATTATTTCTAATTCTACAATAAACACAGAAAGACAAAAAAAGATCTATAGATGTCATCGTTGATTTTTAACGCAGGTCGGACATGGCCATCGACGGGAATCTGCCGAAGACGGATTGCGTGGTCATGTATACAGGCGACGTGATCTGCGTACCACAGATCATGTTCCCAATATATTGCGAAAGGGATACCACATGGTGGCCTTACGATATAATGAACTGCAGCATACAGCTTTCCTCCTTGGCTCATTCCTCTGAAGACATTTTCCTAAATTTCGCTATGCTTGACCCGTCTGACGAGGTCTTTACCGTGATTCTTTTACGATACGCGTCATTCATATAAAAACCTGAAATGTTCATTTGGGTTCTCGTTGCTTTTAGCCAAAGATCGAAATTGCCGGAGAGCATCCTCAATGGTTCATCACGCATATCACCACGCACCAGATCGACACGAACTTGAAGTTCGACGACATCAACACGAAACTGCTGTCGTACAACATACTTCTTAAAAGACGCGCTGGCATTAACAGTACAAGCTATATTACCATCGCCATAGGTTCGCAGCAATTGTAATGTGGACGAGCATACCAATCATTATTCGCATAAGCTAATTACTCGGTGTTTGTTCCTGTATAGTAATGGTGACGGTGACGTTGTTGGTTCTTTGGCTGGAGCCAAAATCCACAGAACGGATGATGCTCGCGAACTTGAATTTCGTTCTTCATTTACTGTCCTTCTTGCAGATGACTTGGAGCGTCCCGTATAGCGGAGGTCGTCATCCAAAAATACGTGAGTCATTTCTTGTCCTGTCCGTCTTAAATGCCGGATGAGTAAAAAAACACTCGCTTCATATTATTTTCATTATCGTTCGCAAGTATTTCACCCCCCCCACCTTCAGTTTATCGAAAATATATATAACAAAAAACTTGTAAAAAACCACGCTTCGAAAAAAAGACTTCGAAGTCATATTATCATGCAAAAAGTAACCGGTACTGAGAGGATTTTTCATTTTCAGATCAATTATACGAGAACTCTCTGATCCTAGCCACGTTCTCGCTCTGTCTAACGATTCTACTGCGCCACATGCAAGAGATGACCATCAAAGCACCTTCATGGCTGTCGTCAATTGTCATCAGCAGCTTAAAAAGCAGAGTCGGCCAAATATTCTTGGTGAACTTCTCGGATCCGAAATTGTCGGCGCAGATCGTATCGGATAATGACGATAACACTAATCTTGTGTCCTTCGATAAAGTAGAGCTCACTTGGAGATACACATCCATCGTGATCGGATGGCTCGCGTTTGTTATTGTTTTACTTACTTATATAATACTCTTGATCCTTCGTCTTCCGACGAGTTCGTCCGCGTATTTTGTTGTATGAAGTAAACACGTATATAATACCGAATAGAAAATTCCATCGTTCTGGCAGGAAGTGTTCATGGCCTATTATGATTCTTGCTCAAGAAAGTTGAACTCGTTCATAACTTGGAGATTTCTTCTGTTAAAAATTCTTTCCAAATTATATGTATATCATCCAATATTACATGCTTATACATTAAACATGGAAAATAATACATCTGTGTCAAAGGGATCGTATAGAAGTAATGGATGGAATAACAGAAACGATGATCAATAAATCATTTGTTTCCGTTACTTTTTTATAAATACATTTATTTTGAAAAAACATGTTGAACTTAATCGTTTACGTCGATCAGATCAATCTTTGCGAATATTAACAGTGCGCCCAACTCAACTCTACAATATCTGTACGAGATACAGTGGGTCGTAAGAGTAGAAAAGAATGTTACACCCACGACAGTGTGAGTCTAGTAGATTCGTACGATCGTAACTGCGAACGTGTAGCAGCGATAAATGCTAACGCACTGAGAGAACGTTGTTTCTCTTGTCCATCAGAACTGACAGGTGCTCAGCCAACGATTTCTTACATTATGTACAGGTCAGAATTTAGCATTCGTGCGTGTGTCGATAATTTACAATTGTAGCAACAAAACGAAATGAAAATTAATAATATGTCAGATACACAATAGTGTATAATAGAAATTAAAGGAACGCCTACCTGGAACGACGAGAACGGCATTCGATTCTTGTAAAATGCTTTGTTTCGTCCGAAAGTAAAGTAACTAGTAAATGAAAGCACGATTCACGCGATAGAACACATTGCAACATTGGTGGGACCATTGAATCGCGGACGACAAACACTGAAACCGTCATCTAAATAAAGGTGGAGAATTTAAGTCGAGGGACAAGACGGAATGATGCTCGACTCTCACTGCGACTGGTATAATAGATAATCTTTCAGAACCCGTGGAAGCGGAAGGGAGTCAACCGCGTTTCCCTTGGTATACTGCAGTATTGCATCACGGCAGGCACTCTGTAGGGTAGATACTGCTGAAACAAATTGTTAAAAATAGAGATGAGAAGAAAAAAGGATGAAATTACCATAATTATCGTAGCCCAGTTTATATTGTCAACTTACCGCCGTACAACTGAACTATCCTGACTTGTTTGGTAGTACCGTACACGTCTACCACTGCTCGCACGGGTCCTGCTTTGTAAGGTATATCCTTGACGCATACTCCTTGGTCTTCTCCGTTTATTATAAAGTGCATTTCTGCCTTGTCAGAACCAGCCTGTGGCACATACATCAATCCAATACGACTTCCAGCATCCATGGGTAGAATATTCTGAGAAGAGTCAATGGTGTTCGGTCTAAGGGCATTCATGGGAATAACTCCTCGAGACGTTTGCACGTTAACTCCATCGGTTATCAGCTTCTTTTCTCTAGATGGTATTCCTTCACCTTAAAGAGCATGGTAATACGTTAGTCAACTGGATTATCTGATTTACGTACTATGGAAATATTTGTACTCTAAATCGTACTACACTGCTAGAATGGAAATTTCATTGTTTTCAATTAGTCGAAAAGTTATATCCACAAAAACTCAAAAAGATACTATTTGAAAGATATAATATACGGTCATTATCATTCGAGAGACACTTTGGTGTAGTAAGTTTTTTGTAGGCGGACCCATAGAAGAGATACGAAGGTCATCTGTATTATTTAAATGGGAAAATATACTGGTGGCCTTTGTATCTCTTCTACGAATTCACCTGGAAATAAACTCACAACGATAAATGATGCATCTCTCGAAACCATTTGACCTTCGATATTCGAGTGGACAGAGTTCATGGGAGATATTGTATATTTGCAGAAGCGGATTCTTACCGTATCTCATCGCGTCCAAACAATCCCATATAGCATTGCTCCTGGTAATAGCGAACATCCACGTGTTGCCTAGTTTGACCAGATTAGGTAACGCGAACATGGGCAAACAACCGTCCATAGACATTGGATCGATTAAGGTGAGCCCGAGTCTCATATGCCCGCTCCATCCTCCTTGAGTCCTCTCGATCTCTACCAGAAAGATCTCGCCTGGCTGCAGAGGCTTTTCACTGAAAGCTAGGGAATTGGCGAAGCTGGTAGTACGATAGGCTACTGTACTGTCATCCATGAGTACAATGTTTCCCCCGTGGGTGGGATGAAACCTTGTCAGTATTTTCCTCGATTTCTCAGTCATTGCGAGGTTGAGACTGAGGAGGATTCGATCCCGAGGACCCGGTACTAAAAATCTACTCTGCACGGACTGGTCTCGGCGTGAAACTTCATTAAGGAAAATCGACGGAGAAGAACCACTGGCCGTTCCAACACTCGGCAGAACCAAACGTGGATGGATACACGGTTCGCGAGGAATGTTCGGTTTAAATGACACATTGGAATGCTTTCGACGGCTTACATGGTTGCTCTCTTCGATCAGCGGCTGAGAAAGTGAGGTTGGGTGTCCATTGTAACGGTGTTCTCGCCGAAAAGTGAAACCAATCGGCCGTCCAGCACCAATCGTTATCACGAAGAAATTGCGCACAGAATTCCAGCCTTAAACGACAACCAAATCGAACACAAAGGGGACAGAACTTTGATAGTATAATAACTCGAGGAAACGAAGTAGAAACAGCTGATTGGCTGCGTATACGTCAGTGCCGTATCCGAGGCCTTCCGGCCCAGGGACGTACGCAAATGAAATTAGGCTAATCATAATACCGTATAATATTTAGAAAATCAAAATGGAATATTAAATATAAATTCAAATGGAATTACCTTTTTATAATTGTACCAAACGATCTGATTTTTATGATTAATTAGAAGCATTTGTTTATGAAATGATCATGCAAAAAAGATTTTCATAAAATTTATTATTATTATAAGTTTGAAATGGGTGAAAAGTTGCTCCATATTGTTTTCCGTTACTCGAAAATTCCTCTGAGGTAATACACCCAATTAATGTCGGAAAGACCATGATCAGTGCAATATATTACAAGCTTTCCTGTAACCGGATACTGCTCTTCCGTACTTTTCTCTTCTCCACCAAGGAGCCTCACATTGACATCGATAAACTTAAAAGAGAACGTTTGAACGATCAAGAAAATGTCTACAACCAGGTAAAAACATTACCGAAAAACATACTTTTTTATAATCCAGTGATGCAGATTGCTTATCTAAGGCAAACATTGTAGGATCGTCGACGTAAAATTCGAAAGTTTTTGTTTCTTTAAAAACGTTCTTGAAGCGAATCGAAACCGGTGACTTTCGAGTAACGATGTAAGGTCCGGAGGGTTTTGGTAACGAGGAACCACCTATCAAAGGGAACCTAGCCACGGGGAGCAGAAGATTAAAAAACATATTTTCAAGTTTTCATTAAGGGGGTAACCACCTTGATAAATATAATGCATAGAAATTACACAGTATCTATTTGAAAATAATGAGTGTCTCAATTTTAAAACAGAAAATGATTCCCATACACAAATATTCCTGCGAGTTTAGACGAGGCGGTTAAAATGGCGGCCACATTTTCGGTACAGTAAGGCTCGTAAGTGACTTCTATCGTTCCAGTGCTTGATTCTGCTACTTCGATCTGTTTTGGACTCGTGAAACAATCGTTGTCCACCTATAAAACATCGGTGGCTGGCATTTGATCGCAAAATATAAAAGAAATCTCTTCCGTTTCGTTGGGATAAGTATAGTTTCGTGCACGACGTACTTGAATCGTAAATACGGCTTTGTGGGTGGTGCCATTCATCACCGGAAGCGGAAACGTGCAAGTGGTCCCAAGTATAGCATTCGCGCGGGTCACTTTTTCCGGAAGCGCAGCCACGGCTTTCAATTTTAATTCGTACGGAAAATGGCCGAGCTCTTGACAGTAAATGTCGAGCTTAACAACCGTCTCTTCGGTTTGCAACATCGGATGATATTGCACGGTTACGTGTGCCTGTAATTTCATACTTGGTCACTTAAATTCGCGATGTTTCGTAACATATCAATTACCGGCAGCCATTCAACAATTGAAAAACATCTAGCCAAGAATTAGCATATATAAAATGTGCCAATGACTGTACTTTGTCTTTATTATTTATTATAGACGGACTGAAGCACTTTTACATAAGTGTTTACAATAAAAAAAGAGAATCCCTGTGCACAATAGAAATTTGAGGAGCGGGTTGCCTTCTAAAGGGGAACTGAAAATTGAGCAGCAGGTTGCCTTCTGAAGGCGATCCAAAAATTGAGCGACATGACAGTGTGTATTTTTCAGACAGGGAGGGAGAGTGAAAAGTATAAAAATTCATATATATATATACATATACATATATACTTAATGTATTTTTAATAAAATTGTATACAACAACTTACAGCTGACAATGGCGGCACGGTTTTCGGCACACCTTCGATCGTGATGAAAGGGTCCAGACACTGTGCAGTATAAACGATCGAGCCGCGATCCAGGGGATTTTCCAGCGTTAAATTGTGACACACTTGGGACCGTACCGAGGTCGACAATTTGATAGATTCCAGCACGTCCGGATCCGTCACGTCGTACTCGATTTCGTAAAATTGATACTCGTTGTCCTCGTTGGTGAACGTTACCTGTGTCCATTGTGCGAAACAAAACATTTCAACCCTCCGAGGACGCGCTTTGTTGAAGTAGAACGTTCGACAACTGAAAAGGATACCTTGAAATGAAAGTTGTATTTCTCGAAAGAGTGGAACGTTGCGCGATAGTCGCGATGCTTGTTGGGCGGAACATCGATTCTTTCATTGCCGGAAAAATTGAAGACCGGGATCCGCTGCAACGAAACGGCAAGAGTCAACAAATACCGCTGTCCAACAAGTTTCACCTTTTTGTGTTGGTGATTCTATTTTCACTATTAGCGCAAAAACAGTGCAATTGAAAATAAAATTAAGTATTGGAGGATGCTATTTCGAAGTCGCACCTGTAATTGTATCGGGGTGTTAAGCAGTGGCTCAATTTTACAGTAAAACCGTTGCTGTTTGTCGAGCCAATTATGAACAGGCAACAGTTCGATGTACTTTGTTTTAGCAGGGAATTGTCGATGAATTTTGGTCAGGGCTTCCGGTGGCAAGCTGCTGCCACGAAGAGAGTACATCAACGGTGTTCCCTCGTCTGGAAATTTAATCAAGAGCGTGCCCTATAAAGGATAAAAAAATAAATAATCACAACGCATATCAGCTGACTTTCATATGGTATAGTTATTAGTGTGATTTTAATCAGAAAAATTCCAGCGAATTGCATGAGCATAAAAAGAAAGCGAGTAGCGGAAGTATTCATTCATGAATGGCTCTCGAGACACCGTTGACAATTTGCGAATCGGCCATCGAGGAGTCAATGTGCTAAATATTGGTAAGCATCGAATAAATTAGTATAAATTACCGTATGCTGAGTATCCTCGGTGTTCATCACCGCAGGCGTATAAGTGACCATGCAATAACCCACGTCTTTCGCTGGAACGTGAAAACATTCTTCAACGGAGAAATAATCGCCGGTCACTTCGGGAAACAATTTCCAAGGTAAGTTCGTATTGTTAGTGATATTCACGGTCCGTGTTTGTCGCTGGCGAACCGCCGACACGAAAACGATAGTCTCGATTGGTTCGGGCAGTTTGCAGCAGCCTCCGGTGACTTTTATCTTAAGGGATTCGTACTTCTCGATTTCTACTGTCGCCTGGAAGTTTCGAATTACGAACGTTCTCAGTTCATATTAAAAATTATCAGCGCGAAATGTAATCCAACCACCCAAATGGAAAATGTTACAGAGAGTGATGAAATTATTATGAATACTTAAAAAAAACTACTACTCATCCTGTATACTTTTAATCTCTCGTTTTTTGTGATAATTGCATCAAATGTGCAGTTCTACGTCAGCTCGCAGTTGAGCGGCGAGAACAATTCAGTCTTAAATCAATCTCGCAAACGCAAACAGAGGCGAGGGACGGCGAGTTCCGCCGCCTTCCCTGGTTAAAAGGTTAATTAATTGGAAACTGGATGGGATTCGCAAGAGATGTGGATACTGTAATTAAAAGATTGCTCGAAATATTTGTCCGGCGGAATGGGAAACGGGGTCGTCCACTCACCACACCCTCAATTAAACTGCACTGCCGACTCGGTTGGAACTTGATAACGAAGTTGACATCCATTCCGGGGGTGCAATAGCCAGACATGGGGCTGATCGTAAAATCTGCCGGCAATTTCGTTGTGTTCCATTTGAATCTAAATGAATTATTGTGCGCGTTAACTGTGTCCCGGTTGCACGATCGTGTTTATCTTTCTGTCGCGAGGTATGAACGTCTGGAAACAATCGACGAACCTTGCGCCTATGTCTCCGGTGTTCATCAAGATCATCTTGGTCTGCCTGGTGCAGCCCCCGACGATCGTTCCGAACGAAAACAGAGTGCCGTTCAGTCGAAATTCCATTCCGACGCAGCTTGCGTGCACCATAAACAGCGGAAGTATGGTCGAAGACATCTGAATGCCCACTTTCCTTGTGAATCTTTGTGTTCTGTGCGTAGGCTTGTATCTCACAGTCACATCAATTTTCTTGTTCGGGTGCAGAATGATCGAGGATGGTTGGATCTGCAGAACCTCCGCGAGCCTCCCCTCCTTGGTCTGGAGGTCCGTATCGTCGGTCCAGGAACGTTTTGTCTCCACGATGGATGCTTTCTCCATTCGCGGGTTGTATCCCTCGTGCGCATTCGTCGGGCAAGCGTTCTCTCGCTCCCGATACTTCTCGTAAGCGGACAGATGTTTCGTCAGATCGAACCTCGCGTCCACCGCTGCCAAACCCTCGTTCAACACCGCGATCTTCCTCGTCACCATTTTACCCACGGGGACGCAGCCCAGATCGATCGACTTGTCTCGTGGATTCACCAGTCGAATCTGAAAAAAAAACACGTTCCGTAATACAGCAGCTTTCGCTTCGATTCTCGCTTAGCATTTTTCAGAAGCTGAATTGTTTAAGTTTTCTTCAGCAAAGTTCCTCGGAGAAGGAGGAGGAGGAAGAGGAGGTTAAGTAGCAGTTTCAAGTTTTCGCCTACCGTTCCCACCGAAGTTTTAACAACTCGATCGTTGGGATTCGTGACGAATACTTGCCCTGTAAGGTATTCCTTCGCCAGTGATAACTATTCTCTTCTCGTTCAGCGAGTTGATTTTGAAGATTAAGCAATCGTGGTACTTGGTCTCCTTCAGGGGACGAAAAGTAACCGGTATAGTGATCGTTGATTGTGCAGCAACCGCTTCAGAAATTCGGTTTAAGTCGACCGACAGATGCGGCCGATCCTCGAAATAACATTCGAGTCTGCATTGAAATTGTTTTCGATTAAAAAAATTGTGAAAATGATTGATTTAGAAAATATCTATTTCGCATTCTGCCAACTACAATAATGACTGAATCATTATAAATTGAACTGAATCAAAACATTATGTCTCACATTACAGCCGAACTCTCGGAATTTGTCACACGAAGTTCAGCGCGATGAGATAATCCATTAGTGGTTTGAACGTAGCATGGTCCAAAATCGTAACGATTGAAGCTGAATTGGACAGCAATCTTCTTCGAAGTGGCTTTCAATAGGAATCGATAGGTTGGCCCGTTGCTGATCTATCATTCCCGGAAATTATACACACGGTAGAAGGCGTTGATGTAAAAAAAAACTTTAAATTTTCTTTGTTAGAAACAATTTTGCGGCAAGTTTCTCTTACAAATGTCCACCGATCCAGAGGTGTAGATTCACCCCTAGGACGGATGATCATTACTTTCTTTACACCCTGTACAGAAGAGGGGTTTTCAATACCTTCAGGGCGACATGGTGATCTTTGATTACAGTTTTCTGAAAGGATGTTAGCGTTAGATTACAAGCCGACCAAGATTCTCTGGTCACGTGGCCCTGCCTTTGAGGCATTTCAAGGTTGTAGGCGTTCCTGCTGCAGATCACCGGTGTCATCCCGAGATCCCAGACGTAATGAAACGTCATTTTGCTGGAATTACTGATGTCGAACCTGACGGTGATTGGTACGTTCACCACCAACTGCGGAAAAAGCCAACAAATTATTTTATCTTGATATTATTATTATTATTTATTATATACGGACCGAGGCCCTTTTATACAAGTGTATACATTTTTACAGTATGACTGATAAAAGCAAAAAGAAAACATAACAAAAAAAAGTCTTAACCTAAAATTAACCTACGTACGGACCGTGCGAAGCTAAACAAATAATGGTAATATTTACAAATAGTATTGCGCAATTGTGTTTTGAATGTAACGTGCCATTAAAAAAATCAATATCCTTATAAAATGTGCTTGAGCTAACAATTATGCGATTTAATGGATTTATTAATCCATAATTTGATTGGTAAAAAAGTGGATCAGAAACGACGGCGAATCAAATTTTTCGATGCAGCGTTTACCCGATTGGACCACGATCGCCGGAAGCAGACTGTACGGAGGGAAAACGGCGAGGTAGGTGCTCGTTGGCGATCGCAGATGCCTTTTGAGGTTGAAGAGATCGTCTACGAACCTTGCCGAGGTCGATGACATTATCCGTGTCCTCGCAGGCTGGCACAACTTCGCCGGCCGCGACGGAATAGGAAACCGAAGAGACGATCTCGTGAACGGAGGCGCTCACGAAAACTGTGAGAGGACGTTTCATCAGCCTGACGGCGCACTGAATGGAAAAGTGGAATTCACCGACCCGGGTTGGATGGTACTCGACCCTGTGGACGAATTAAAAGATTTCACCCGTGCCATTCTGATCGTGATCTCGCGTGTAAATTCGCGAACTCGGATTTATAAAGGCTCGGCGAACGGCAATAATGGTACAACGATTAATGAGCGCATCCGATCACCATAGTAATTGCTCGGTCTTCGATGCTAAGACTCCCGTCATCGGAGTCACCGTCAGCTTCTGAAATTTCCCTTCAGAGTACAAGGACTTGTCCAGTATTCGAAATGGAATGTCGAAGGTTTCGTCGTTCAGGAGACGGATGGACTCTCGCACGTTGTACTCTGAAAATCGGTGAGGAAAAGACACGCTATTGTAACAATTTATCCTTACTTCTACTTGGCTACGCTTATGGCTAGACTGTGGGTTTTATGCGAAATAGAAGTTGTCCGTTCTTGTTATTAAGGGGCAGAAATGAATTCGGTGTCTTATTAAATCAAATTTCAATTATTCTATCGAGAATAGAGCTGATGCTCTTTCCAACGCAATTTGTCCAGTGCCGATAGCTCAATCCGTTGCCGAGATATAAGCGCTCAAAGTTTTCGCGCAAGATGAATGGCGTGGGAGCCCATTCCGAAATCATTTTCCTGGAAATGCGTGCGTACTAATAGTAAAATAGTAAAAACTGACCTGACTCAACCGATGGCGCGTATGGGTAGGTCAGTAACGTCTGGCGAGAGCGAGAGCAACATACTTTACGAATGAGACGGAGATAGTCAAATGTCAAAAAACACCTCCGTCTTACAACGACGATATCTCAGGAACCAATCGTCGTATCACGATGTAACAAATGCGATTTTAAGGCGCATACTCCAAACTCTCCGACAATACAAGTTTCAACACCATAGCGTGAGTACTCTCGAAGTTACAACAATTTGAAAATTGACTAATTTTAATACGTTCTCTCCGTGTGTTTTACGAATGCAAACGACTCGATCTCGGCAAATATTCGTCAATTAAGACTAATTATCATATTTGTAATTACTGGTTATAAATATTTTTAACGAATACCACTATAGAAACGTTAATAAAAAATTTCGTTCCAAAGCTGTCATAATTATAATTCTTAATTCTACGTTCATGAAGTACTTATATATAGAAAAAAAAATTAAAAATGAGGTTTGTCAATGTAGAAATAAGCTGGAAATGATGAACCGATGTTCTTGAATTCTTTTGCATTATCAAGAAATGAGATTATCAAGGCGCATCCCGCACCATTGCAATTCTGTAAACGCGAATCTACCTCCTTAAGGAAACGCGAAAAGCTGGAAAGTCCAGAGTTTCTAAACGCGATTCCGTGGAAAGCGATGTACGCGTAGTAAAGGATGAAAGGGAAGATGATGAACGAAGGTTTAGCAGAAGAATGCTCGAAACTCGCTCAAAATTGTTGGCTTCAATTTCACGTGGACCGTGAGGCAATGCACCGAGGGTTCGGTGACGGTACCGACGACGAGGAAAAGACACTCCAGATTGTATCTCTCGATGGAAAAGAGCCAGAAGGATTCGAATACGCCGACGTCTTCTGCCAAGAACGTGAATCCCAGGTTGGTTTGTTTTCCGCGTTCCGCGATACCCTCGGGTACTGTGCAATGGAAATTCGACACTTGGTTGACCAGGCGAGGCGTTCGATCCGCCCAGGTGAAACGATAGTCGTCCGTCGTCGGATTCATCAAGTGAAAATTCCTGAAATCGTCGAAACTGGTTCGATGACTGCGCCACGCCGCGTAAATCGGCAAACGTAGTTAATCGAAACAGCCAAATATCTGCAGTATAACGATTTCGATTTCTTTTTTTAGAGAAACCTATTTTTAGAAGTCGGTTGAGACGCGATACACTGAATAAAACTAGAATTGAATTCGAGATGAGATATACAGTGGATGCGCAAAGTGTTCGTTCACCTTTTAAAATGGAATAACTTTCTTGTAATTGCATCAAACGTCCTAATTTTTCATAATTAATTAGAAGCATTTTCCAAAAAATTTGCAATTTATTGAAATATGGACAGGACAACGCCTGCAGGTCAGCTAGTTGATAAAGAATCAGGTCGCTTGGTACAATCGTAAAAAAGTCATTCTATTTTAAAACGAGTACGAACACTTGGCACATCCACTGCAACTATTTCATATTTGATATCCATAATCGTAACGCGAAGAAACGAGCGAATCGGTGTTGAAAAATTCCACGAGCTCCGAGCTCCCGTTCTAATTAATTTCCGGCGTTTCCGCGCCGAATGCAAATGAGACCGTAGTAATTTGTTGCGAACTTCGTTAAAACCGACGCGACGACGTTGCAGTGCCGCGTGCCGCACTTACTTGACATGAGTCTCACCGACACCGACCACTTTAAATTCGATTACTCTGATATTCTGCCACAAAGTGATATCGTCTGCCCAGCATTCCAGCGGACCGGGCCGCTTTGGATCCCGTCTGCCGCTGGTTACGTAGTCGCTTTCCTCCACGTTGAAATGACAATACGGCACTAAACTTCGCGCCACTACTGGAATCGTCAACATCGGCAGCCCCGGATTCAGATTCTCCATTCTGTCGAAAACAGTAAACACCGGACATTCAGCCACCGTCTGCTTCAACGCGTACATGCTAACACCGGACAGTTCAAATAGGGGTCCCATGAAAATCACCGACAATAGAATGAAAAACCAATAATAGTCAAACCCTGTTTTTCAAAGTGAAACTTCTTTTGACAGGGTGTAAGCCTAATTCGCGAACTGAAATTTGGTATCAATGACCGCGTACTTGCACGTAAGGTGAACTTTGTAATAGAATACGTCCAATGGAGAGAACTTGAGGGTGCACTGGATGGATTCTTTGGGCGGGATGGATCCTTCTTCAGGATGGATGGTGAAGGGTAGATCGTCGCCCTCTAACCAGCTGTCGGTGGTCCTTTCCGACAAACAGGCGGAGCTGCTGAAAAGGTCGGACGCCTTGGCGCTAGGTACTTTTAACTCGAAGGTGTCTGCAACGGGGAATAGAAGATGACCGGTGGCTCTTCGGGGAGTCACGAACCCTTTCAGCTAGGTTGGAGAAACGTTACCGAACGGAGAGACGGTGCATCGCCGCGAAAATACATTCCCCGGGTCTCCGCTGCCTTTCTTGAAGTCTCTGCAGCTGGATCGTTCACTTGTTGCGGAGAAAACGCCGAGAAATGACCTCGAATTCGGCCGTGAACGGGAATTCTCCGCGGTCTTCGGCCTGACAGTCACGTTCGGGCTATCCTCCATATACTTCCTTGGGTATTGCTCGTCCATGCTTATCTTCCAAACGTACGTCGTGTTCACTGACCCCGGATTCGATAAAACGAACGTGTACACTCTGGTCTGTAACAGAATCGCGCTGGAGATAATCGAATATTTTTTTTTTATTCTTCCTATACGAAATGACGAAGGAACCTGGAACATCAGCGTGTCCTTCAAGTAAATATTTTCGACTGGACAAGAATATTCCGAGAAAGCAACTATCGCGCTAAGCGCAACTTGAATGCGCTTTTGGGTGCCGGGTACGGTGACCATTTCAGGTTCCGGAGCCGGTTGCACAGTCTTCTCTGCTAGAACTTCGAATTCCGACGGGTGCTCGAGGATATCATGGTGCAGTCTTTCCCAGCGCACTTCCGTCTGTCTGTCGTCCCAGGCTGCCTCGTTGCTCAGTTGTCCACCGTCAATCTCGTTTACGACGCATTCGATGTTAGTCTGCCGTAACAACCGATAATGACACGAAATTGTGTGATGATTTCGCAGCACAGGTTCGATCAATTGTTTATTTATTTTTTAGTTCGACCTACGTTCGTGTGACTAATTGGTTCCGTTCCCAGAAACGTAGCTACGATTTCTTTGTGCGTCTGGTATTTTACATGGCCGATAGAGGGGACGAACACCACATCGGGATGCGCGTTCCATTGAAATCGGAACCACTTGCTCACGGATTTGTTGCTGATCTTGAACGTCTTTCTGTACATTTTCCCCACGAAACAGAGCCCGTAATCGAGAACGTAGGAAAGGGGTGCTTCGACTGTTCCGTTCAAGCGATCTGAAATTCATTTTAAGACTGCTCTTTTCCTTGCGTAACCAAAAATTTTTAACTTTCTCCGTCGAACCATTGTTCTCGTCCAAATCCACTTGGACAACATACGAAAACAGCAAAAATTTCTGGTTGCGCAAGGAAAAGAAACCCAAATTTGGCATTACGGTCTAACCAGACGTATTAGAGCTTCGTTTCCACGAGAGCTTCCGTCCCTTGACAAGCAACTCGTCCGTGTCCCTTCGGACTTCGAGCTTGGAATCTTGAAATTCCAGTCCCTCCAGAATAATCGGTTCCATGTACGATTCTGCCTTCAGATCGATTATCAAATTCTCGTAAGGATTGTCGACGATGAATAGGCGAATTTTTCCGTCGTGTGCTCCAATGTCGATTGGCGAGAATTTGACTTTGAAGCGGGCGACGTTGCCGGGCATCAAAAGGACCACCGTACATCTGTCGTTCGTTTCTAACGCGCAAATTAAAACGATCAACACCGAGCAGCGGTCAAACAGTTTTCGTCAGTTTACCGTCACAGTTACTGTCCCAGATCTGCAGGAAATGCTGCGTATCGGGGTGTGCTTCGAAGGTGAAGAGCTTCCAGTCCTCGTCAATCTCTATGATCACTTTGGCTTTCACGAATCCTACATTTTCCAGAGCAAACTGTCGACAGCAGGTTTCGTTGACCAAGGTGCGACCAAAGTTCAACGTTGCGTTCTCGCGTTTTCCGTGGGACGGCTCTATGACCTCCACTTCCGGTACACACGACGACCCCACCACCTTGATGCGCATCTTCTCTTCTGACAGGTGCGGAGGCAGAAACACCGATACTTCCAATGATCCTTGGAACGTCTGCGAACGTGTAACCAAAGGACAGGTTTTCTATGTGTCTTGGTCAGAGTTGGGCAAAATTTCGATTTAGGTACAAATTTCGAATCAATTAATTAGTTACTCGAAGATTTAGATATAAAAGTATCTTTCATTTCACTTTTGTCGTCTTCCAGCCTCGAGCTGGCCAGAAGTATCCAAAAGGATCTGAAAGGACCCGAATAATAACTACAGACCATATGTACAAATGTATTTAATTAAAAGTCAGATACAAGATACTTTTGCATCATGAATAATAGTTATGTATCTTATATTCGAATTCTTATTTAAATACTGCCCAACTCTGATTTCTAGCAAAAGCGTCGAAAGACACCTTTTAAATTTTCAGGTGAAAATTGTTGGAAATGTCTTTAAGTGGGAACGTTATTAACGAGTAATTTCTATGAACCTCTATTATGGCTGGCGTAAAAGATACAGTGAACGTTTTGTAACTCGATGGTGGAATCCGTTGAACCGTCGGCTCGACAGAGAACGTGTCGGGTTTGGCTGTCTTCGGTGTCAAGGAGTTCTGATTAAAAGACACCTGTACGTCTGCTGGTACTATGTTGCGATTGTACAGCTTGAAACAGGTCGCGTAGGTGGTCGATACACAGACGTACCGGAAGTAGAGGCACTTTTCTTGCCGCGTAAACACCGTGTGCGCTCCGATCTACATAGACGTTTCGGAAAATTGCAGGATAATATTAGGATTACGTTTCAACTTTTTTCAAGTTTTCCGATAAAAACATTCGAGTTCGAAATACCTCTTTCGGACTATCGAAGTCTTGAATCCGATCTACCACGTGATTCTCTTGGAACATCGAGTCGACGTCTTCGAAATCGACGCATGGCACCGACGAGCGCACAGACAACGAAAGGATTTTACCATCACTGTCTTCGGGTATGCAGTCATTCACCTGGATCAGTATCTGTTCATCCTGAGAACCCACAAATTCTGGGCGACAGGTGATGCCGATCGTCTCTGTTTGACCGACCTCGACGTCGCCTTGCGTCTTCTGCACCGTCATCGGCCCCACTATCAACTTTGTTGGCTCCGGTTGCTCGCTTTCCAACAAATTAAATACATATTTTATCTTCCAATAAATCGATAGCATGCTCCTATAGATTTTCCTGCTGCGAATACGAATCTGAACGTCCCCCCCTTCGGGAAAGTTAAGGGAAGGAAAATTTGCAACTTCAGCATCTTCGCGCTTTAGTTGAGAGTGTTTCAAAAGTGTTTCTCGAAGGAAACCAGTCTATAGATTTCTACAAACAAAAGGGAGAGAGGGTTTCTCAGAAAGTTGACTTTAGAAGAAATGTTTCGTCAACTCCTCGCAGATAAAACGATACACAGGGTGGTCCACCCAACTGGTTCACCTTCAATATAACTTTTCTAGATACAGATTTTCATACGATGCATACTTTGGAAGTTATCGAGGGCGAACAAGTTGCGTGGACCACCCTGTATATTTTTAGAATGTTATTGGCAGTTCAATGTGCGTAGAAGTCTCTACGATGTGTCCGAGGTCGTCGTCATGGACCAATGTTGGAGATCAAGAGTAGAAAATAAAGTTTTTCAGCAGGAGACAAGTTTTGTAGAAATTCGAATACAAAAGTTCGAGAGTGTTACTTGACGTCCGATCCCTTGATTTTTACGGACTTCTTGCTCCTCTTCGACCCAGTAGTTCTCGCCGTCAGAGTTTTCTTTCTACGTGCAACATCTGTCTGTATTTGACTCTGGTACAACATGGTTGGATGTTTACTCGACAGATATAAGACGTAATGTAGTGGGAACTTGCCGGTGTTTTCTATGTTAAGGAACATGGTTTTCTCGGTGCATATGGCCATCGTTCCGAAATCCATCAAGGGATATGGATCGATTTGAAATCTGCGAAATAGTTTTTACGTAGTTACTATATAAAAATCTGTTTCACCTGTTCATTTTTCTTATAAATGTATGAAGATCACAGTCTAGTTCGCATTTTCCAGGGGTTGAACAATGTCATACCTAGTGTAGTAGGCGTCAAGGGTGACGGTGAGAGGAATTTGAGCAACTATGACAGTGTCCTTATTAGCATCAACTAAATTGCATTTTAATATCGGAGCCTCCTTGATGCTTAATTCCGTCGTTGTCACAACAACTATCTGATAGAAGCAATTGATTGTTTCAATAAATATACACTTCCAAAGGAAAGGTTAATCAATTCTAAATACGAACTTCTACTACTCTCTCGACGTTAGGTGGAATGATACCAGACGTGGGTCGAACTTCGAGACTCTTCTTCAAATTCACTGGCAAATTCAGTTTCGACAGTTTCTCGCTTTCTTCGAGCACGATACTATTAATATATTCCAAAATATACAGGGTGGGTCGTCACATTTTGCCATCTAGATTTACGTCATTGTCAATTAAATCGATTAAATGGAAAACGTCTTACACAAATTGTACTTCATAATCTCCGCGGTTCTTCATAGTGATCAGACCACTCGCAGGCACATTAACTTTGATCCTTTTCAGATCGATCGGGTTCGCGTGATCGATATCGACAGCGACGTCGTACGTCTCGCCCGACAAACGAATTACGTCCGTGAAAATTGGATCCTGATCCTCGTACACGGACGCGTTGAATATTATCGTCTGCGTCTTAATCACACCTATCTATAAAACGTGCTGTAAACAACACGAATTTCATCTTGAAAGGGTTTGATGAAGAAGAAGAAGAAGCTTTACTGTGGATCCATGGTAACAGAACTCGATCCTCTGTTCGTTCCAGGGTTTTATAACGCCTCGATCAGGCGAGAACGTGATCTGAGGATCGAGGGGTTCCTCGGGATCTAAACACCAGAGGAGCTCGGTCCCGTTATTGTTTCGTATTGTTAGCACTTGGAATTCTCGTCGATAGAGCAGCGTGTTGCCGAAAGAAATCTGTTTCCGATCGAGTTCGATATTCAACTTCGTGCCTTCGCTTTGAAACTAGGTGACGGAAAATCGAGTTAAGCAAGTGCACTTTGGTCTTGGAACGGTTCATTCATTAGATTCGTAGTTACTCGGAACAATTCCGCTTTCGGGTTATTCTTTATGCAGAGGTAAAGGCTCGCAGAGTTGGTACCGAGTCTCGTACCAATGGCTGACAATGACAGGATCCCCTGATCTCCTGGCTACGAGGAATATGATAGTTATGAAAACAGTTTCGCTTTTCGCCCAATATTCTACTCCTGGCTTCAATTGTCCATACTATATAACTTAATGTAAAAAATAAGACGAAAAATTGAGAAGAACGATTATTTACCATAACTTTTTTAAAGTACTTTAGCACAATTGAGAAAATTGAGAACAATGAAAAATGGGGGCTACTCAAAAAAACGTTTTCCTCGAGTGTTAGTCTCATTTTTTACATTATGGTTATAATATTCGAGCAAAATGTAGGACAAACTTAGCATAACTCAGCACAACTGTTAAAATTATTTAATTCAACAAGTGGAGGACCAACTTCTAGGAGGCTGAGGTGGAACCTTTTATGCGGAATTGCTGTAATATGAATCAGGGATGGTTTTATGCGACAAAGCAAGTAGGACAGGAGATTGATCAATTACTTTCTGCCAGGAGTAGAAGAACGGTAATTAAGGAAGAGCGTCGTAACCATGAACGTACATCGATAAGCAGATTGCCGGGCTCGATCGCGAAACAGTCGTCGATGTTTTTCGCGAGAGAGAAGTTCAGCTCCGCTTCCACTTTCGAATTGTTGCGGAACTTGAGTTCGGCGTCGCGACGGTACGGCCTGTTCGCAGATAAGAAGTAAATGTAGCTCGCGGAGTTGCAGAAGTTAACTACGAGAAGCACTTAGGCTAACTTCTCGCTACGGATTTCGCGAAGTTCCGTATCGAGGCGTTTCCGATTTGTAATCGGCGCGAACGAACCTTTTCTCTTTCGGCAGGACTACTATCGATCCGAAATCGTAAACACCGCGGTCCAGGAAGTATGCGGGCGTGTCGAAAACGGCGCCGGTGTCTTCTACCTACATTTATCGAAGCATGATAATTTCCATTTTGTCAAGTTCAACGTATCGAAACAATTTTTTCTTTCAAATTACCATACGAATTTGGAATATCAAAACACAATTGATCACTCAAGAAAAACGTGATAACATTGCTAAATAAATACAAACGATGCGATAATGTTAATGTTTTAGCACTTACTAACATGAATTTACGTTATGTAAAAAAATTGTTTTTGGATTTCTCAGTATCAATAATAAAAAAAAATAATAATAATAAATTTATCCATTTATTAGTTTAAAATTTACTTTGCCAAAAATCGCTTCCGGTTCCATGTCGAGCGTCGGAATATCTGCAACACCGTGGACCTTCACTTCGTAGGTGACACTGCGTCCATCCGGTATAGTGATCGCGTATAGTTCGTCGTAGTCGCCGGTTTCTATCGGTTGAAAGCGGATCTTGAACCGTTGTGTTTCGTTCGGTTGGAGGATCCATCGAGGCTTCAAAGGCTCCTCCACGATACTCTCTTCGACGGAGACGTTTGTGTTCTTGATCTCGATCGTTGATGTGATCACCGACCGATCCTCCAGCTTGCTCGTCGATCTCAGCTCCTCCGAATGTCGGTTTCTCTTGGATGATCTTCGAGTGGCAATACGTTTTTCTGGCACGTTCGCCTCGGCGATGTACAGCTGTTCGAGCGAAAGAACTTCCGGTGTCGACGTCAGCGAGACTAACTCGTAAACGTCTGAGAATCGATGGATTAATCATCAATGTATGTCTTGAAAAGTAGATCATTTTTAGATTGATTAATAATTTATTGACTTTATCGTAACAGAAAATAATGAACGTACTTCCGAGAACTTGTCTGCTTCGCTCCTGAATATTTCTAGATCTTAAAACCGAGTACATTTTGGGGGTGAAATTTGACTGAGGCGCTGGCTCGGCTTCTACAGAAAAATTGATGATATTTCGATCATACATTGTTAATTGTTAATTTTTATAATAAATACAAATTAGGTTGTTGCGTATGAAATATCAAGGTTTTACTTAAGTTATGTTTGATCAACGTTTTTGTTACAAATGGGACATTTGATATGCACCACGGGATCGAATATAACAGATACGAATACTTTCTAAAGGAAGATCGAAAGAAAAAAATAGAAAGAGGAAGAAAATCTTTGTCAGTTGAAAGATTACGAACGATGTTGCAGTTCGTAAGTTACCCAGCGCAGATTTTGCTGAATCGTTGCTGGCCATTCGGGCAACCACCGCGTCGTACATTGAACCTTGCCAAGGATCGCTGGCGTTCACGTACCACACATGAAACTTGTTCACATTGTCCTAGAAATAGACATTCGGAACCAGCTTTAGAGATGTATACTTAACAGAGGATGTTTCTAAAGATCGTGAGCCCAGATCATATATTTCAAATTTAATCGTCTCGTAATCAAAGTCGATTTCATAAATACCATGCCTATCGTGTCGAGAAGTATAAACTTCTGAAGTTCAGGTACTGTCCTCGCATGGGCTTCATCTGCTGCTCCATCTTTAGACTTGTCGCTTTTCAACACTTTGCTTTTCGTTGTGCGAAGCGATTCCTGACGACAGAACAACAGAATAAGCATATTCACCGTAGACATATAGAGATTAAATTTTTTTGCGAATTTTGCTGTATTACAATTTCTAAAGTTTTGCAAAATCAATGACCACCTGACCGGGCTCGTTTAGCGTTAAAAAGTGATAAGGAAAGGTTACTGACTGCAGTCTTTCTCATGGGATCCCAACTGCGAATTAGATCCAGCATCGCGAAGAGATCCGACTGATATTGGTTCATGGCTGCGGCGATCTCTGCGATCTCCTTCGGAGCTTTTTCTCGTCCTGTAACGTTAATCGTTCCATCGGTCCTGAATTTCCTAGGGAATTACGCGACTGCACGGATCGCGGCTAAAAATTATTTAGAATATTTCGCTCATTCAGCAGCTGCCGTCTAATTCGTCGTAATTTAATCGAATCTGCGAATATCACGGGCCGCGAATTACTCTGGCCCGGTTCAAATTGGCTCGCTAGATTTCCCGGTCTCGTTTCTTCAATTCCAGTCGTCCCGGACCCGAGACCCAACTATTCCACGAGCGGATCTTACGTTTCGAGCTGTCCCTGCTCTTCGTTCCACCGCTCGTCGGGGTCTCCCGTTTGCCAGAGCTCTGCTTCGAGCTCGCAGACCTTTTATTGTCCGTCTGCTTGAGCTTCGCCGACTTTTCCTTTCCTTTTCCCTTGGGCGTCTTTGATCTCGGAACACGGCCACCGGTCGCGGCTCCCTGCGAAACAGTCACACGCTCCACTAAAGAATTAATGTCGAACCGTTTCATGGGTGTCTGAACTCTTTATCCTAGTTCCTTCTATTTATTTTGAATAATGAAACTTCCGACGCGATCATCTCGAGACAATTCTTCCTGTGTTTGTCGAACCGCGCTCTCGAGAACAAGCCGATTCATGCATACGGTAAACCCTCGCTCGTTGCAAACACCGTCACTAGATCGACGGAATTGTGCGAAATATATGTAGAGTGACGAGTCACAAGACTATACATACAGTTTCTTAATGAGAACATGGATGGATTTCGCGTGGAAGCGTAGGAAGTATCGAAAAGTGTTTGAAATCTTGCAATTGATTTTAAACTAACTTCCCGATGAGCTAGAAACTTGAAATTGGAAGCATAACTCGGAACTGGATGACAATGCAATATTTAAAAAAATATTTTAAAAAAGTCTATCCGTTTAAGAGAAATATTATATAAAAATTTTGCCTTGTATTCGAAGACCTAGGATATATGTCAACAAAATAATCGGCTCGAAAAATGTTTTTTCACTTCTTTATCAGTCCCATAAAAATTATTGAAATTTTCCACCGAGAAAGTGCAATGTCCTCTCAATAAAGAAGAAGTTCGGTTCTTCTGAACCGACGTTATCCTTGTTAAATCCCACGCATATCGTATGCGACAACCTAATAAATTCGAAATTGGTGTCACCAGCAGTGCTCCGTCGGGTCAGACCTTTTTCTTTCGACGCTCCATCATCCGTTCGGCAAATAGAGCTCGTCTAAGCGATGCCCTCTCCCTTTTAGCCGGCAGAATTGCTTCCAGATACATGTTCCTGTCCTCGTCGGCAAGCAGCTCGTATTCGGACAACGACATCTCGTCGATGTCCCGGATCCTCTTCTCTGGATCGGTCGTTTTCTCTGTCGCGAAAGATCAAATCTCGTTCTCGTTTCGTTTCTCGTCCCGTCTATCATCGACAATGCCCCGTTTCCCTGGACCGTATCACCGTAATACGATCAGCGCGGTCCGCGGGTGATATCGACCTCGCAGATCGGGGCCTCGCGCAAATTCGAATACTTTTATCTCGGCGAACGTTCGCTGGAAATTTCAGCAACGTCCAAAGTGGGCCGTACGCGTCTCGATAACGCGAAACTTTCCCTTCTAGGAAAATCCCGAGCTCTCGAGGGCGGCGATCGATAAAAAATAGTGGGCGCAATGGCGCGACTAACTTCCCTTGTGACTACATATGTATAAGACCTCGGCGCAAAAATCGAGCAAATCTATCAGTGAAATTCTATAATACGTATTCATCTTTTACATATTTTAGTACAATTAGGGTTGCCATCTTTAAAATTACGAACAACATAAGAACCCTGGACTTTTCTGTCGGAAATTTAATTTAAATACATCGTGTTTTATTTAACACAGTATGTATTTGAATTGCATAATTCGAGCCTTTCGCTTCATTTAATTGCTAATTATAGAAATAGTGTTTCTTCAATTTTATGTCTATGAGGATGTCAGCTGTAACCATAGACTTGAAAAAATTATGGAACAGTTCGAGTGCCCCTCGAGTCTTTTGTGATCCAGTCTTATCGAACCCATAAACAATGGTCCTGTATTCTTGATTGTTTAGTAGAACTGGACTCGCCCGGTTATTGCATCGAGCTCTTAAATTTGCCTGAACAGGCGCTCTTGGAAAGTTTCGTAGCGGTAAAATCAAGAATAAACCTGAACGAGGTATTTCCTGCTGTTTTTGGCCATTGCCCCTGGTTTTTCCCTGTATTTTCTTACACGTTCTACGCTTACGTGTTTCACTTTGCTCGCGAAGCAACTCCTCCGTTCTCCGATTGTAATTGGCCATCGAGTTCAGGAACGTGACGAACAGAATGTACTCCGCGTGGCCGACGATCCTCAACAGAACCAGCAGAGTTTCTACCGGGATGTCGTTCAGGAACTTGCTCTCCAATGACTGCAGGACGAAGCCGCGTTTAAAGTCTTCCGCGGAGAGCCTGTCGCAACGAACAGTTTAACGAGAATCAACTCACGAGGAGGTAAGTTTAGTAATTAACATGTTCCCCGGTACGCGCGCCGCTTGCCGAACCCGACACCGTTGACACCCGATATTTTTTCTCTTAACTGTTAACTCAATTTTCTGTCGATTTAGTTAATAAATGTATAATAACTTTTTCACTGTTCGGTTAAGCCTATGAATTTGTAACAATCCAATATCAGAAAGGTGGGGATCTACGCAATATAGAAAAAATTGGCAAGTGGTCCACGAGACGAAAAAATTTGGGGACCTCTGATTTAGTTTCATTTTAAAAAATAAGGGTCACCGTAGTTTCTATAAAAATATTAAAAGAGACTACTACAACTTCCTCCTCTTCGGTTGTTTTTTCTAACGTTTACCGTATACGAGGAAAACGCTGCTACAAATTATCGCGAACACCCTGTACATTGTTTTTAGCTTTCTCGTTACATGTAGATATCATTATTGGATGGCATACCGGTCTGCGAGTGCTTCGGCGAGCAGTTTAGGATCGATTCCCAGGAAAGTTGACTTGACATTTGTCTTGGCGCTTCTGCCAATCGTTCTCGGGGAAAGTTTATCCCTTGGCGTGCTACTCACGGCCGAGTAATCTTTCCCCAGTATCTTCTCGAACTGGAGAATAGCCTGAATCATGTACTCGTACCGACTCAAAGGATCCATCGTTTTCAGCCTGTCGGCATCGGGGATTTTATTCAATTCTATCAAAGGATCCGATTCCTCCGGAAGTCGAAGAAGGATTACTTCTTGCTTCGTGTTCGGCGCTTCAGTTTCAGGGGAGTTTTTCCTTCTTCCTTTCTTTCCTTCCAGCAAAGTGCCTGTGCCGGCCGATTCTTCGCTGCGGGGGGATTTCCTTCCTTTCGGTTTTTCGTCGCTTCTCATTTCGGCACCGAGTCCGTCGGTTTTTCGAACCGTTCGTGCAGCTGCTACCTCCCTAAAACGGCATACAGCAAAATTATTTCCGTTATACCGGATGATTAAATGTTTCCGATAAAATTGCAAATAGAAGAAAATAAACTCTCCCGAAGAAACGCTGCGTCTAATGGTATACTTGTAACTAATATAGTGCCGAGGTTGTTGGTGTACAAAATGGGTCACTAGACTGGAGTGCGAAGGATCGAGCAGCCGATAATTATTTAAAGAAGACATCGAGAAACGAATGAAAAATTTCGACAGGTCAGCTGGCCGGATCGATCGATGCGCCCCAACGCGACGGTAGTCGATTAGAATCGGTATTTGATCGATGAACTACATTTAGGAATGAAATTGCTGGCCGTACTTGTGCCGCTCGTGTGCTTCCGTGTAATTCTGATAAGCGTCGTCGATGATCTGTCGCAGCGTAATCGAATATTCGCTTTCGCCGAGAGCTATGGCTTCTGTGATCGCCTTGTCGATTGAGAGTACCGGAGCTGCTAGCACTCTCGCGCTTCTGCAGGCTGTTTCCTCGTACTCTGAACAACAGATTCCAGTTTGTATTAACGCTATTCTGTATTGAAACTCTTTCTTCAAGCAATCGGGAATTTATAAATAAAAATTTACCAGAGCAATCGGTCTTCTGATCCGTATCTAACGGCTCGTTTAAATTAGATTTAGATCAGATACCGATATATTTAATAATGTAAACAATATTTTGAATAATGGTACAGCAATATTACGATCGGAAAAAATTGAATTTAAAACATTATCAACAATTGGAAAACGCGTGGAAATTACACTTCTCGCTGGAACGAGTGCGGTTAATTAAAGTCTGGGTCGAGACCCCGAAGTTATTTCCGAGAGCGCATCGTTATTTCTTCGGGGCTGTTATCGAGGGTTATTCTTAACTCGTGAATGGCTGCGATGTACATGTGATATTGTGAGATAGTACCAGTGAAAGGAGCTCCGTGGAAAATAATGCAGACTTTCTTCTCCGGCCTGGCAGGGTCCGGAAGATCGTTCAGCGGGCCGGATTTCCGCTCGATACTCTCGAAAAGTTCTTTCACGGGGTCTCCCATTCTGCCCCGGAAGTCTGAAGTGTCGTGCAGACATTCAGTGTAACCTTAAATCAAGAAGTATATCAGTTGTTTTGTTTAACATTCCTTTTACGTTACTTTCTTTCGCGTTCTTGCTCGTGACGAAAGATTGCCCGAGTCAATTTTCGTTGTTATGTGAATTAACACAATTAATATAGAAGATCACGTCGGAAACTTCGATACTGGGAAGTATTTTGTTAATTCGTTATCGCAACGTTTCAAGAGATAGTTGTGTGAAGTTAATCGGAATGAACTCGTCTCTATACTAACATTAGCAGTTCACTGGAGACCGAACCGATCTGCACACTCACTTGTTTCTCTTTCTAGACGGCTCTCGCTACCTGGATATTCTTCCTGTTCTAATTCTTGGAGATATCGAACTCGAGCCATTTCGTCGACAAGATCCTTGTAAAAGTTTATCAAATCTGCGGGTAATGGTTCCCCAGGCTTTCTAGGAGGCAAGAGTATTTCCTGGATTCCGTAATAATCCAATAAAGTGTTTATGACTTGATCGTCTGTCTGGAACGAGCTTAAACACCGTCGTTTCATTCGAAGATCTTCGCGCGAAGGGGCACCATCGAGTATCGTAGTTGGACCAATCTCCTGGTAAATGTTTATCGATCCGCTTACCTGTCTATATGATGCCAGAAGAACTCGACGGGGTAATCGGAAGCGTTCTCGATCGCGAAGACAGCCTCCTGGACGTGCGTGTAGGGTACCGCTGGCAAAAATTGGATAACTGGCTCGGTGATGTTCAGAGTTTTCTCGGTGCCGCGACCCGTTAACACGACGGTCGCCGTTTCCAAGCTCATCTTCACGTGGACGTTCAATTTCATCTCCGTGTAACACTGGAATCAGCAATATTTCAGCCTCCCAAATTAATTGAAAACCTATAATCCGATTTTCGAAAATAGTTCCGCGAAAAATTGAGTAACGAGACTTGAATAACTTCTGTATTTCTTGAGATAGGAAGAAACGCTTCAGACAAAAGTTGTTTGAGTTATAAATAATTTAATATCGAATTAATTTCTGCACCTAATAAATGGCTGTAATAATTCGATCGAGTGTTTTTATGTCACACATCCCTTGCGGGTGAACTACTTTCGTGTCCATAAAAATACGGAGATGATTAAAGCGATCAAATTTCATGGCTCATCAGTGCCGTATTACTCTATGAGCAAATGCCCGGGCCCCCAAGCAAGGGGGTAAAGTTCGTAAGGTTGTAGACTGCATACCGCTTTCCGAGGTTTGAAGTAAATGCGAACAATCTCCGTTTGACCAGGTGCGCAATAATTCGAGTCGTATTCCACATGAAACGAACAATGGTCGTATTGTTTCTTCCGCATGCTGTACAATTTTATTCTCCACTCGCAATCGACGAATCCCCTGATAAATATTTTAATACTCGTCAGAGAATGAACAGTAGATAATTGAATCTTGATGTTTTCGTTAGATATTACTCGTTTTTTATCTGGATGCACATCATTAAACACTCGCCCACGACCACGTCCTGGAAGTCCAGGAATGTCGTGTTGACGGTCACGTAAGGATAAGTCACTGTTCCTCGTATGTTTATGGGAATGGTGCAGCCTCTTCCAACCTATACGTTGTTATCATTCTCATTATTATTAATGCTACTTATGGTATTGCAGTATTGCTACTGGACCGATATCTGTCTGATTAAAGGTCGATTCATACGCGACAGTTCCGAGCATCCGTCAAAATAAAGTTATCCAGGTTTAAGTGCTGTGCGTGGCACAAAAAGAAAAAGGTTTTTACGGGCTCTACAACACCTTAGGTAAATTATCGGTAGCTGTTCTTTACAACATCATGGGAATAGGGTTCAGAGATGTATGAACACCGAAAAACAGCGCCAGTTATTGGACTGACGGGCTATGAATCAACCTTAAGGGTGTAGATACGAATTTGACCTTGACCAGAAACTCTCGAGTGTGAGAAACGATCCGAAGGTGTACAACCATCTGCCAAAACCATGACACTAAATTTTGTTACACCCTGTACAGACGGAAGTCACACTATGCGAGGGAAAACTGTAGCTCGCTGTGGGCCGTGACTCACCTCGATATAAATTGTATCCGTAACTGGCGTGCATCTCTCCCTATACTTTTCTCTAGTCGGCTGCCAAACCACTCGAAGGTTCGCAGAATCGCCGACCATTACCTTCGATCGTCTCTTGAAATGCACGACCATATCCATTTTGTTCAGCTTCTCTAACCTCTTCAATCGCATCCCCGCTATCCACGGCCCGTAATTAATAATCCTCGTCGTATAATCGGCAACTTGACCGACGATTACGTACTCCATATCTGCAAGGAACGTGTCCTCTCGGCAGAAACAGTGTCGAGGATGGTTGATTTATGGGAGCGGCGAGCGGGAGCGTACCAATAACGTATTCGGAGGAGAAGAGATGAGGAATAGGCTCTTTCTTGCTGGTTGCGGCGTGCTGTATCAAGATGTATGAATTCCCGTCGACGAGTTTCCTTGCCAAATGTCTTTCCACCGCCATTTCCACGTCCACGACACGGGGAAGAATTTCCTCGTAGGAAACGACGCTCCATCCCTCGTCTCGAAGCATATACGTTCACACGAATTAGTGCGTTGAATAACTCGCAGTACAAATTCATTCGTGGCTCTCGCAATTAACATTAGATTTACGGAGCATTAAAACTCCTTATAAAAAGAATTAAAAAAAGAAATTCTGGTATGGACGTACATCAAATGTCCAATTTAGAATACGCAGCTCGTCTGCGAACGAACAACAAAAATTGGGAGAAAAGAGCCACCAATGGATTCAGCTAACGTTTTTCACGAGTCTCGAGTCTCGTTCTTACCGGACAATTGCGCGACGAAGTCTTCAGGTAATTCGGCTCTCCTCTCGACGGGCTTGCACTCCTTCAAGCCGTCCCGCGTTGTCCCCAGTTGCTACGGTTACGAACAAATTTCGGACTAGTAACACGAAAGAACGGGAAACCGTAGAATACCTACGTTCGCGAGAAACTCGTCGGTCAGCGATCCTATCGCGGCGTATTCCGACTCGATGGAGAGCTGCGGATGCAAATTTCCTCGGGAAATGCATGGGTACACTTGTGGAAAAGATCCGAACGCTTTCACGGTGATCGTCACGGGCATTAAATGGCCGACCTAAAATAAATAAAGCGGATCACCCCGTCCGAAACACGAAAATCTCGAAATTTGCAGCAACTCGAGAATAGGCAGGGAGAGAGAAAGAGAGAGAGAGAGACGTGCCTGAAGCTGGAATTGATGATCGATGGGACCAAGATTTGTCGCGCGCTGCTTCACATCAAATTTCACGAATGACAGAGCGTCCACGAATCCTGTACTTGGCTCGACCATTAGTGGACTTATATCGAAGCTTTTGACCGTCTCCTCGACGACATTGTCCAACCCGGTTACTTTATAGCAGAACCCTACCTTACTGATATTCTGTAAGGTGAAGCTCCTGTGACTCGGCTCCAAAAGCAGCTGCAACATACAGTGGGCGTTCAAAGTGTTCGTACATAATTTAAAATAGAACTTTTCTATAATTTTGAGATTCTTTAAGACATTTAGTTCCTTCAGACATTTCATTGACCGTTTCGACCCTGTAAGTTCTTACAAGATACTTCGGTTGCCCTATAGAAGTCTCTATGGACCTTTTAATTGTAACTTCTGAAACTCTCAAGGCAATCGTAAGGAATCAGTGATTCCTTCGAGCGACACCGCGATCGCTCTTGGGACGAGTGGAAGAACTTTAGTGAAAACTTATGCTCGAGTGCTTTTCCGTTTAAGCGAGCGCGTTACCTGTTGTCCAAAATCGATTGTGTCAGTATCAACTGTGAATCGAATCGTGTCTGATTGCGCGCACAGCTCCAGCACTTCGGTAGGTCCGCGTAATATTTCGCAAATGAGTCTAGCTTTTATTCGGAGCTGTTCGTATCCGTGAAATCCAACGTGAACATGTTGCGTCGTGTACGGCGGTACAACACCAACGCGTGGAATGATTTCCAGTATCTAGACAATACAGTATTATTACATTTCGAATCATATGCCATGTATTGAAAAAAATTATCAGCGATTAATCTAATATAAATTGTAAATAGACCGCGGAACTTCATGCAAAATAAACATTTTTTACATCTGTTACGAGTAGGGTTGCCATCCGTTCGGTTTTCATAAGTGTGTGATAGTTATTAACATACTCTATTATGACATACTCCACAAGATGCAAAACGTTTCGTACCGATTGGTCCATCCATCTCGGCATAATCGGTGAACTTACACGGAAAAAAAAGAAAAAGCGAAAAAAGGCATATACAGGTCGAATTGAGTAACCTCCTCCTTTTTCGAAGTCGGTTAAAAATATACTAACATCGTTGATGAAATGAGTCCTCGGAAGTTGGGTGCTCATATTTTCGAAAGCGTCGAGATCGACGTCCTCCGTAAAGAATGTCTCGACTATAGGTAGCAAAAAATTCCTCAATTCTTCCTCGGACGCCGAGAAAATATTCTGTTCCATGTTATCGTTCTCAATCGTACTGTTCGACTTCAATTGCAGCGGTTGCTTCTCGGAAACCGGTGCTGAAATATAAATGGAATTCTTGATTAGAATTTTCGGGCTCGTTTCTTTTTATTAACAGCACGGAACAAAAGGAAAGGATACAGTTTACGGGCGGTGGTATCGATTGAGGTGGTCCATCTCCGCTTCCGTCCTGTCTGTCGTTCATGAAAATGTCTTCAGCGGTCGCAGCTGACACGAGAACATCGGGAGCCGGTAATTTCGTTGCATCATGCGTATGCATCGGGCACGCCTGCGAGCACAGATTAATCAAATCTCACCAGCGGAAATACAAGCTGTAGAGAATTACCGTAGGAATAGCGTTGGTACAAGTGGAGGTACGAGTTACTTTAAAGGGAATTTTGAAAAATTTTATAAAAGCAAATTAAATCGACTTCGAAACGCATTAAAAAGTATGAAATAATTTCTGTTTGATTTCTATGAATACCGACTGTTAATACAATTGTTTACAATAAAATATTAAATACAATACAATCTTTTCGGAGGCGGCGCGAATTGAAAAATTTCCAAATCACAGATGTTGCTGATTATGATTTTCGAAATTTACAATGTCTAAAATTTTTTAATTTTCCATCGCCTCCGAAAAGATCGTATTAACGGTTGGTGTGTATTCATAGAAGTCAAAAGGAAATTATTTCATACTTTTTAGTGAATTTTCTTAATGCAAAAAATCATAAACAATGAAAGAATGACAAAATTTTTGAACGGGGCCACCCCATATAGAAGATTGTCTAAAAGATCGTAGAGCTTTGAAGAACGCCAAAAGGATTTCGAAACGTTAAATGTACTTCAACTCGTACCTAATTCCACTCGGAGAGCCATTTCGACGTTACGCGATTTCCTCGTCACGAGTTAGCAGACGTTTCAGATACAATGACACTCCGCGTTCGGGACACGGGCAGATTTATTTGAATTACAAGCGAATTACATTGGTATCGTCGCGCCGAGGGTCATTGACCCCGATTCTTTTGCCGTTCAAGATCGATACGCGGGAATCGAACGAACGCATTCGGAACGAGTCCGATGCGGCGCCGCGCCGATGGAACTTACTGTCGCGGTCGATTTTGGGACTTACGCAATCGCTATGCGTGTCGCGTTCTATCTCGATCGAGTCCTCTGTCCACAGGAATTTGTACACGACCGATACGGGGCCATTATTGGTCAGCGTCAATATTTTCTCGGCACTCGAGCCAAGTTCGCAATTAACAGTGAAATTGGTGGGTTCCAAAACCAGATTGGGCAAGTTGACGAACCCCTTGCACACGATTTTGTCCTAGATAAATCGTTTGTCTATTTAAAACGAGATCTTCCAACCTCTGAACATTTGGAACCACAAAATAAAATATTTCTGTTTTAACAATCGGAACCACAAAATAAAATATGTCCATTTTAATAATCTAAATAAATTAAAATAAATAGGATTATTTATTATTTACTATTTAAAATACTATTTTCCCCAGCTCTGGTGTTGCCTCGTTCCGCCTTTGTGAATATTTGCGACAAAGAAATTACCTAGCAAACTGGCGAACGAAGTTTTGTATACAGTACAACTTTCGATAGTTGAATTAGGCGGGATGTCTACGGTGGCATGGCGCTTTTGCAACTTCCCCATCGAATCGAGGAATTCAATTTACCTTGCTAGGGTGCTCATCGTATTCAAATTGAAGCACACCGACGTAATTTCGTGAATAGAGGTTGTTGTCGTCGTTCACAGAGAAGAACAGGCGTATCGTCGTGGCCTGTCCGTCATATAAAATAATTTTCGTATTCTGCAACGGTCTTTGTTCGTTGGTTAATATGCAGAACGGGGCTTTCACTGAGATCTTTGCGTTCACATGCAGCTTCGATCGGTTGGTTACCACTAATTCCTCTATAAATCAAGACACCTTCTTATCAGCTTTGTTTAAAAACCTTGTTTAAAAACTGTAAGTCGGCTGACGAGTTTTTGACGGAAAAGTGACAGCCCTATTTTTAATGCCGGCTGTTAGGCATTTTTGCATGCTACTGCAAACCAGAAAATTAATTTAAGAGGGTCGTGGTGGCCACAATAGTGGCCAGGGATAAATTTAGGAATTTTGCGTAAAGAAAATTGAAGTTTTCAATGGAAAAATGTTATTCGTCTAAAATGTACAAAATGATTTCGTAGGTCACAAAGCGAAGAGAATTGAGTCATTAATTTTGCACGATCTAAGATTTGATTGCGATAGCATCGATATCTTAAAATAAAGCTGAAATCGGATATCATAAAAATAGGAGGAGACAGATTGGTTTACTGTGGAATCATATTTTTCGAGGATATCGAACCTGTTTGGTGCCGTACGTCATCCTCGGGGCAGACGTCGATACGAAACATTAACTGCTTTTTGTTAAAGAAAATTTGGGGCTCGGTAAGCGTGGCTTTCAACGTAGAAACGCCGATCAACTCTCGTCTCAGAGCAGTCACGGTTTTACCAAAAACATACCAATCTTCGGTCACGCATTCGTTCCTATCAACGAAACAGGGTATCTTCGAAAAGTTCCGTTGTCTTTAACAATTTTAGCTTCGCTTACTTTTCCCAGAATAATTCACAATCCACGACTTTCTCCTCTTCCGGTTCGATCTCGAGTACCAATGGCTTCATTACGAACTTGGTTCTGTGTTAAGCAGAAATTCGAATGTCTGAGCGAATCTGTAGTGGACTACTTTGCGGAAACTAGGATAAATTAAAGCTCCGCTCAACCCGGTAGGAACACGATTACACTCTAGTCTTGGAATTTCTACAGTAATTATACATATTAACTACAGATACTTGTCGTTAATTTTACTCAAAGTAAAAAAGTAAAGTTCAATTTTCTCAATCTCAGTATTCCTATAAATTATATAAAGATCCGCAGTGTATTCATAACCCAGATAAAATGCGAAGTACTTGTATGTTACTCACGTTTCAAGTCCCATCAATTGACCTCGATTGAGCTGCACATGTGGATTATTCGACCAAACAATCTGATAAGCGTTCGTCCCGTAATTTTTTAACGTTATCGCTCGATTGGTTTTTTGGTGGCTGTAGAAACACACCGACAGTCTGGATTAGGCATTTAGAGGATTCCTAATACAGTGAGCCACAAAAGTGTTTCTACGCTATTTTAAAATAGCACTTTTAGAACTTTCTTGTAATCGAACCAAACGACCTGACTTTTTTTATCGGTTAGAAGAATCGGCGACTTGGTAACCTGAACAGAAATCCTAGATCGTAGAGAGGAAAGATGTGTGGCTCGAAAACGACGCTGCAGCCGACTCCGAAAGCTCTTAGCTCGACGCAGGTTGTCGAGGCACCTTCTAGATTCAGCAAAATCTTGTCGTGGAATTTTCCGACGTCTCGGAGTCGCAGTTTCACGTCGATTTTCATCGATGTGTTCGGCTCCAGGTGACCACTATCTGGGTCGACGTTCCAGAGCAAATTTGGCTTCTCCTACGACAGAATGAAAGATTTTAATTAGAGATTCTCGCCTCGAAACACCGCGGTATATCATACTAGGATGAATCTAATTGTTGAATCAATTAGAAGAACAATTGTTGAAGAACATTGTCGAATCAATGGCCAACGAAATTCGTTTCGGTTGTATGGCGGCGGCTGACCGTGTTTAACAAAGCGTTTAGAAAATATCTTTACCATGGACACCTTAAATTGCGCTGGTATCGGCGAATTGTTGATCACCAAGAAGTTCGTTGGCGTGTCCTCAAGAACAGGAACTTCGCCGAGGTTCAAGACAGTCGGTTCTGTGGAAACGAGAGCTCCTTGTCCAATATAATTAATGGTGCAAGCCACTTTAGGGGATTCTTCGCCCAATGTCAACATACTAAAGACAAAGAGATAGTAATACGAAGTTTTGTAATCGTCAGACATAGGAATGGATTCGTAGCCCTTTCTCAACGAGTTGGTTGATTATAATTTACTGAATGTTCACTGCCTGCTCGCCCACCACTGCAGCATTGATCGTCACACTAATGGTTTTCTTTTGACCGGCTTTGACGAGACCTTGATTCGTCGACAGGGAATAGATCGTTAGATGATAGTCCGAAACCTGTGCGAGAAGGTGGAAATTTTCAAATACAACTATGCAGGATTGTATGATGGTACCAGGTCGATCGTGCATGTCCCTTCTTTGTTATTAAACGAGTAGTTATTGTAAACAGTTTTGTAAAAGGACGTCAGTCCGTTTGTAATAAATAATAATAACGAATCAGAAGTGAGATTTTCCTAATAAAAAAAAAATTGTCACGTGGGTACCCTACCCCCTTAATCTGGTGAGATCTGGAGGATTTCCGCAGTTACCAGTTGCGACTGCAAGTAGAAAAATCCGTCGCAGTCAGACTCGTTCACCACGGTGAATGTTTTGGTGCAGGGATGATTGAGGAAGCAGAAATCACTGACGATCTCTCTCGGATCGATCGACAGGGTGGCCACGACGCCGCAGAAGTTGATCGGCAACGCCAGAGCATCCGAGTCCGTGTCCCACAAGTTAACCTCCATTTTGGTTTGACCCTCTCGAACGATGTTGGCGGTGTAAATGATCTGTGAGTCGTACGATGATCGACAGCAGAGCTGTTTTACAGGTCGTGCGGATGATTGATCGTCGCGCGGGATCAAGGCTTACTCTCAGTTTGCAGAACCCATTGGCAGAGATCACCCCTGCCTTCGGACTGACGAAGAACTCCCGAGGATTCGATGGGAAACTAGGCTTTGTATGAGCCTTGGCAAACTCCTCTTGAGTCAACGGTGTCTGGTGTCCATCGTTCAACATTCTCAGGCTGAACGAGACGGGGACCAGCGACAAATTGTGCAGGTACACCTCTCGTTTGTTGCTGAAACCTTCAACGATTCAAGTCCTTTAAAGTTAAAGTCGTTTGCACGAAATACTTTTTCCTATTATTTCTGAACATACCCAGGGGCGTCTCATCAAAGTTGAGTATTTCCTTGTCGAAGCGCAGTTTCGGGATCACGATGCAGCCCCTGCAAGATGCAAGATGCAGCGAGTTCTCTGCGCCCGATCAATCTGTTTACGTGTTTCAGGTGAAACGACTCACTTGATATGCAGACTGTGCACCTCGAGGCTCTCCTTCACAATAAAATCCAACCTTTCAACGAAGTCGCCCTTCCGGTTCGAGGCGAATCTCACGTTGAATGATTTGTGCTCGTCCGGCTTCAGGAAGAGACAGGTCGGCGTGACTTCGATCGTGCCGCCAAAATCGGTCGGCTTCGGCTTGTAGATCAGTGTACCGGGAATGTGACCCTTATTCGCCACCACCAGCTACACATATTTCGATTCTGTGTTACGGTTTCGTGTTATCGTTCACTATTAGCTCTGCGTTACCTCGAAATTGTGCGCCGAACACAAGTACACGTTGCACATGTCGATCGTGAGCACGTTCAGGCGAAAGTAGGGTCCTTTGCCGGTTCCACATAAACTGTCGCGACAACATTGCTATTTTTATTAGATTCGCAAAAAGACGGTGGTTAAAGGACTATTCCGGTCTAGACCGATCACAGAAATTAATCTATTATTTTTCGATATTAAGATACTTATATTTTTCTTGTAAAGAACACTCTAAAAAGACTAGAAAATTGATAGTCTAGACTAGAATACCCTCAAAATTAAGTAAGTGGCGTGAAACAATTGACGAACGTGGGGGAAGGGGAATTAATCCGGCGACTCGAATTCTGAGTATTGATTCAGATATGCCCTGTTAGCGTTAGCGTAATACGGTTTTATGAAAATTAAGCGTTGTCAGTTTGTAATAGAATAAACTCCTCCAATTTCCATATGGTACAATCTTGGAAACGCATGTTTCCCAACACTAATTCTAGGAAAGCTGTAATAGATGTCCAACCTCAGTGGAATTCTAGTTTCACGGCCAGTTACTTCCAAGTAGGCAATATTACTAATTTCACCGACTTCCAAGGCGCGGAACAGCACAGTAATTTCTGTCGACGACTGTGGCCAAATCTCGCCCTCCTAAGAACGTCGCCGTGTTACGTTTCCCCAGAGAACTTGTTCCCAAATGATCAAAACATACCTCGGGCGTAAGCATAAAGAATATATTGTTGTACGAAAAGGTTTCCTTCTTCAACGACTCGATCTCGTCGGCGTAAATCCGTTGATACACCATCTGATGAATATCAGGCAGGCACACGTCGTAATGAACTAGATTGACGGATCGGACGAGCTCCGTCTCGTACACCAGGTGCAACAATTTCCTGTACCTGCGAGAAATGAAGTTTTTCAATTTTTCAACATTTCTTGGCTGCTCTTTACCTTGCGTAACCATTGTTTTTGTCTTTTCCTACGTTATCCAACAGTTACTCAGTTTGCAAGTAGGTTTGTTCTCAGAACTTTTGGTTTTTTGTTACAGAATTTAACTTGAATTGCATAATCTACATTGATTTAATTTTTACAGACGCAATTATGTAAAAAAAATTTTTTCTTGAAAATGGTCTGAAACTAGACCGAAACGTTGAAAATTTTATAGTAGTTCGCAAAATTGCTTGTTAACAAATTGTCGATCGAGGTAAAGGAAACATTTATCCAGCAGATTTCGACGAGAAGATACGAGAAATCCAAGTTTCGATCCTGGAAGACCAATGGTTCGAAAGTTAGAAGTAAATGGAGCGCGACCATCACTACACGCAACATGGCGGCGCTAACCTGTCAGAAACACTGAAAATTCTTCAACTTTTCAACCATTAATCCTCCAGGATCGCCACTTGTATTTCTCGCATATTTTCGTCGAAATCTACTGGATAACATAGGGAACAGGCAAACATGTATAGGAGAAAGAGAAAAATTTCTGGTCACGGAAGGAAAAGTTTGCTTTTTTTCTCACTCTGCGCGCTGATGCTCGTCAGCGTCCAAATCCTTCAGCAACATCCACTTGAATTTAACGATATGATCGCTGCCGTTGTGGATCGTGAGTGTCTTGCTCCTTGACAGGCCTAAATAAGTCTCTTCCATTCGGATGGAACTTCTGTCGACGCGAATAGGCGAATTTTCTGCGGTACAACAGACATCTATGTCCAGCCTTTCCCCTGACGAATGTAAAAAATAAAATGGATTAGAGGTCTTTGATTGCGGAGCAGTCGTTTATGGAGACCAGAAACCTGTTTCGTATTCGAGACGCAGCCTCCCTTCGAAGTCGCCGGCTTTCCTCGACGAAAAGTGAACGGTGAACTGCAAAGTCTCCTCTTCCTCCAGCCTGCCCTTCGACGGCTCGATCCCGAAACATGCACTGAAAATTAATGTCGAGTTAACGCAGAGCAGCGTTAAATTTTAAAGAATGGTGACTACATAATTTATTTTACGTTCCGCCGTGCAGTGTCGTTTGAGACAACTATGAAAATCGGGCACGAACTTTTATGCAATCTTCTAATATTTATTTCGCCAAATAATGCCGATGTATGGAGCCTTTCTACTTGAATCTCCTCCCTCTATACCGGAGGCTAAAGGGTTGAACGAAACAATTTTTGCCCACCTGTCGCTGTAAATGGTAAAAACAGTCGGCGCATGTCCCACGTTGCGCACAAAGATCGTTTTCGAGGACATGATCTTCACCGGCGTGGTTGGTAGCTCGATTCGATCGGGGAAGTCCAAGATTCCTCTCGGACCAATCGCTAAATTACAACAATCCCGTTATCGCATCTAGTTGAATCTGTTGACACCATGAAGAAACAGATTTTCCACTCGCCTATGATCGGCACAACGATTTCGCCGACGTTCGTCGTGAACGTCAATCGATACTGGTAATCCATCTTGTTCTCGGGGACGAATTTCAAATTATATGTATTCGAGAGACCCGGCGCAACCATCATCGAGAAAGATCCTCGATTTTCAATGGAGAAGAATGGATTTAGGTCGCAGCAAGTCTTCAGGTACTGCGATACCTGTGTTTCCGTAATTTAAGCCGTTTTTGCAAAACTATCGTGAATAATAATATATAAATATAATACAGAGCGAAAAAGAGCACATACAAGAAAGTAGATTGAAACATAACATATTACAAGCAGAATACGAAATACAAAATACGGAGGTTCCGCGTAAACAGATATAAAGACAATACTTTATTTATTTGATCATTCAAAGAACGTATAATTAATAATAAATAAAGATAGTTAACTAGCCGTGTGTCTCTAGAAAATGGATGGAGACTTGTGAAAAATTTTCCTTTTTTATTCTTCTTCGGAAGAAATGTTTAATATTCGAGTTGAAATAAGAGTTATCACGTGCGTAGTTACCTGCGACACGTTGCGAACAGTGATCTTAACAGTGAACACCTCCCCGGAATTGAATCGTTGGAAAACGATAACGCTGGGAGTGACATCGAAATTGCAGTCGTAGGTTTTCGAGTAGCGGGACAAGTCGAGTTTGTACTTCGATTTTAGAATAAATTCTATCCTCTCTTCCGACGTCATTAGCATTTGCTTCACGAACTCGGACGGGCGGGCGCACTGTAAAACATTAAAAGCCTCTACTTTCTATTCCTCGCGAACTTGCCAGAGATTTAGCGGCGGCGAGAAGCTGTCGGAACCAACCCCTTTCTCTTCCCCATCGATCCGCTTCCGCGGCTGTGCCAACAAACACTGTATAATGTCTAATACGCTGAACGGTTCGGTGAGATATCTTATTCGATCCAGTTTTTCCTCGGTCATCTTGATCGCGAGATATTTCAACAGCTTTTAACTCGATCGCAAACGCATCGAGCACTTAGCCGAAGTACGCTACAACACAAATCTTCTTTTATTTCGATCTTCGATCAAAGAGAAACCGAATTATAGTTGTTTCTCGATCGTTACGTTGAGTGGAACTGAAATTTAGAGCACACCGCCTCCTACAATTGTTCTATTTAATGAAAAAATGATATTTTAGATGACAAAATCAATTTTTTTTCGAAAAATCGATTTTTCCGACCTGAGGAAGTGTGAGAAATCACTCGTCTTCGACGTGGCACATCGAATGCAAAGTTTCGAAATAGAAAAAATTACTCGCTAAATGTGAAGAGAACTGTGAAGATTCGTGTTAAGTATTTCATTTATTTACAAGTTTATTAGAAATTTTTTTGTAATATTCATTAATGAACACAATAGATAGAAAATGCTACGCGAAACAATGTTACATGAACAGTGTCTTCGAAAAAGTACGAGAGTTGATGTTTGAATAATAGTTTCCGCCCGACACGATCGGCAAAGTTCGATGAAAGAGAAACGAATAAAATTTGATTGAATTACGAAGTTTGTTAAACTAATGCCGGAATCACGCCACCACTTGATGCTCGTCATAATGCGATACCGTGGTTGATATAGATCACGCCGTCAGGTCAGAACGTTGAACGGCTCTTTGAGAGGTTACGCCAAAATTCGTGAAAGTTTAGACGGCTCCCAAGCAGCAGTTTCCGAGCTTGCGAAACGTGATGCGCCTTACTTAATTGGCAACTGCTAGACGACGTCGATAGGTACTGTCTCCTATGATTCATGAAGCCTAATAAACGAAAGTAGTCAATCCCAAGGAACACCTGTTTCGTGTCTTTCCAGTAGCGGGTTTAAGTATAAGCGAGCTAAGTGGCCAGCGTATTGAAATTATTCGGAAAGTACTACAGTAATGTCTTGATAGTTGTCAAAATTCTGTTCTCTCGGCTGACAACTATCGAGACAACTGACTCGACTTTTGATTTATGACTGCCCGTATAGTCTACCGCGCCGAGACATCAATCGAAAGCCTAATGTTGAGTCTCACTCGACATGACAGTGCGAAGAGTGAATAGAAGCGATGAAGTAATAAACCAAATGTCCAAGGAGCATATCTATTTCACCATTGTTTTTCATCCATTGAAATGTCGTACAAGGACACAAATATTTTATCCACGTTCGAACGGCTGAATTATTCTCAGTTGGTCTAGCAGTATTGGAACGGGGCAACAGGGACAATTTAGGAGGGCAATGATTCTGTTGATTCGAAGACGTGCAGTCGGATTTCTAGCGGTAGCACGCGTTCTGCGGAGAGAGACAGGATTCTGGGGGGTAGCCAACCGACTTGGCATAAGCTCTCAGCCAGCACAAAGGGGGTGCGCGACACCAGGGCCGTGAAGGGGGTGGTACCGGACAACAAGGCATCTTGGAAATGCAGCAAGGATCGCAAACGCCTGAGCTGCAGCATAACCCTGGACAGGGTCCACGTGGACATCCGAGCGGTGGACACCTAACGTTGCATACTTCCGGTTCAGGTTTTCTGGAAAAACGCGATCCGAATGATTAGGACTAGAGATTTCTATTTCCCTAGTATCTAAATACACGGGTGCACGCGTAGTAAACGAATTCGGATCTCAATCCGTATCATTTTTAATCCCCGTGTATTTCTTATTATATTAATAACGAAACAAATTACACAAAATCCATTACTCTGATTTTGTGGAATTTGTTTCGTGATTCGTTCGGCAGACAAGCGTGTTGAAATATCTTTGAATAACAACTCACAGGCATTCAATATGGTCTATTATCTTCAACAATTCGTCCATGTAATCGCGTTGCCTTTTGGAGTTCATGTTTGTTCAGAGAAAGAAAGAGTTGCACGAGAAATTTAGAATAACGTTACTAATGCATCACGAAAAATGGAGACTCACCGAGGAGAAGTCAGCGGACTTCGTTTTCTGAGGCAACAGAAGAGTGACGAACGTACTCGGTGTTCGAATTGATAAACATAATCCTTAATTCATCAAGGATTTTAAAGCTTACAAATTAGAATGAAATTGAAATAATGCACAGATGATTATATACCATCGGGGACAAAGTGTCGTAAAAAGCAACTTCTGTGAACAGAATTGCAAATAGATGTCAAAGTCTGTTGGACGAAGTGACATCAAGTTGTATACCTGTTTGTATAACGAATAAATATTATCTGGTGTGACGCTAAAGCGACAGTCCACGTGTTAGTGCGAAATGCAGTGAAGTTGATTTAGCGGAAGTTTTGCATGGAGGCACTGGTCAATGTCAAACGGAAGATCCGGAACGTCGATAGCAAAGTTTCACGGCATCGACGCGTCTTGAAAACGAAAATCCCTGTGCAGAATGATGGGGCGAGACGAGTCGTCGCTTTGTCAATAGACGGGACCATGGGTAGACAGCAATTTGCTGATGAGGATGGAACGCCTCGGAAGGAGCGCGGAGAACGGAGTGCAAAAGAAGGAAAAGCAGCAATTCTAGCAATGAGGGTGAGCCTCGCGTTGAAAGGGAACAACTATCCGCGATGAATAGCAAATGTTCCCGTGAACCTTCAAACAGTAATACTTGCCTGCTGGAGTTTCCATGAAATCCTGGAGTCGCGGATGAACAATAAAGACAAAACCACTGGAGCATATTCAAATCCAACGGGTTTATTCACAAAATTTTCAAAACGCAAACCATCTTTCTTAAATTCGCCGCGGGTTTACACCACCGGGGCGATTTCAAGAAACGCGGTTCTTACAAACGACACAGTATACAAAAAAAGAAGGTACCATACAAAATAAACGAACCAAAAAATAAAAGACATACGAAAAATAAAAAACGTGATACGAAATCGGTAAAACGATAAAAGAAAGGTGAACGACAAAAGTCCCCGTTCAGTAGATCACCGGGGGCTGCAGGTGTCTGCTGGCGATCAGAGTTTCCGGTGACAGGAATTGCGTGTTTGGCATGTAGTCCTGTTTTCTGGCCAGGTATCTCACACCGCCGAAGGTTCTGGCTTCGTGAAGATCGGGCTGGCTGTAATGCGTTCTGTATATCGGCATTTTAGTATCCGGCGTCCGGCCGTTTACATTTCCCGTGGCGTCGCCACCGGCCCGATCGAACCCGGCCTTGTTCGTCGGGTCGTTCTTTCGAGTGGGTCCCGCATCTCCTTCGCCGATGTTCTTGCCGAGATTACGCGCGTTCTGGTAGTACTGTTGCATCTGCTGATAGTGTTGGGAACAACTTCCGTCGAACCTGAACGGCATCACGTTGGAACGGGCCGCGGTCGGATTCTTCTCGTTGTAGGGGATCATGGGCGTGATCGACCCTAAATATTGGTGGCCGTAGGATGTAGTTGGCTGCTCGTCAACTGCCACGGTCCCGTTCTCCCTCTCCGCTTGAACGTAACAGTTCGTCGGGACGCTCTGCTTCTGCCGCGGATACTCCCGCAATAACTCGTGGTCGGCCTTCTTCAGCTGCGTCAGGTTCTGTCGAGGCGGGTTGTTGGGGTTCCTGCCGTTCTCGAGGCCGTTCGCGGAGATCCTCTTCGTCGCTTGATTACTGGAAGCCGCCATCAGTCGTTCGTTCAGTTGATTCTCCGCTTCCATGCGCTCTTGCATCCCGTTCAATTTCGTTCTTGGTGTCTTCGACTCCAAGCTGGCTAGATACTCCAACCCTCTTCGAACGTCCACGGACTCCGATGACTTCTCCAGATACTTTCGCACTATCTGCGGATCCTGCAACCCATTGTTGCGACCTTGGGGCCGAATACGTTCCTTGTACATTCGAAGCTTCAGCAAGCTGGATGGCTCGGTCGTTGGTTTGGCGGTTTCCTTGGCTGCGGAGTTATTAGGATGAACTTGGCTCTCGGCTTGTCGAGGGTTTTCTCGGCTGACCTGTTGATACTGGAATTGTGGGTTATGTTGCTGCAGATGGCCGTACTGCTGATAGCTTGGGAAGCTTGGATGATACGGTTGATACTGTTGGTAGTTCATCGCGAGCATGTTGGGACTCGATTGAACGGAACCGATCGGTCTAGCTTGGGGGAACATCTGCTGAGGCTGTTGCCGGTTGTCTTGCAGATATTGTTGGTACTGTTGATCGTTGTATCGATGAGCTTGATCGGACATTGCGTTCTGTTCGATCTGCCTATTCTGATCCATAGATTTAGCCAGGCGTTCCATCTCTTTTTGTTGTTCGTACATCTTCTCCAGCTGCATGTAGGGCACTCTAGGTGGGGTTAGGTGGATCATCCATTCCGGCTTCTCATCCGTTTGCCTGCGTCTGCGAGTGACAGTCGCGGGCCTCTCGACCTCCGGCATGTCGTCCTGTCGACGGAGATCCTCGATGTACTCCAGCTGTCGGTGCTGCTCGTTCAGCAGCGACTCGAACTGTCTTTTGATGATATCGAACGGCACCCCTTGTTGCTTCATGGTTGCCACCATCTTCTCCTGGTCGCGTATCATGCTCGGGGTGAACGACAACTTCGTCCTATTCTGTTGATTATCTGGGCGAGTGTTTGCAGCTGATTCTTGAGGAGGCTGTCCCATCTGCCGACCACTCGTTTGCTCGCTGTATCCAGGCTGCTTCATCATCTGCTGAGTCGCATTTCCCGCAGGATTCCTGTACAGTTGATGCCCAGGATGCTCTACAGGATTCCTGTACAGTGGTTGCTCAGGATTTCTGTACAGCTGCACGGGTTGCTGTTGATACTGCGCCATGGGATGCTGCTGCGCCATAGATTGCTGCTGCGCCATAGATTGCTGTTGTGCCATAGATTGCTGCTGCGCCATAGATTGCTGTTGTGCCATAGATTGCTGCTGCGCCATAGATTGCTGCTGCGCCATAGATTGCTGCTGCGCATTCGGCGCAACAAACTGCGGCTGGTTGTTCACCACGTTTATCGCATAAGGCTGTAATTGAGCGTTTTGAGGATTCATCGCATAGCTCCTCTGCTGAGCCTGGTAATTCTGCAGACCTCGATTTTTCATTGCCTCCTGAGGAGACGTCATTCCCTGTGCAGGAGTCTGTGCAGGAACTTGTGCCGTAACCTGTGCTTCTAATTGTGCACCATGATTGTAAAGATTGTCCGGATTGTTCCGTGGATCGTTATTCATCATTTGAGTTTGATAAGCCATCGCCCGCTGCTGCAGCAGCTGCTGTTGCGCCATAGTCTGCTGCAACTGTTGATACGCTAGCTGAGGATTTTGAGGATTCGTGTACCTAGGCTGCTGACTCTGCGCCGGTGGTTGACTTTGGCCCGGTAACTGATACTGTTGACTGCTGTTCGACTGCGACGCGTTCGGCATCATGGACATATGCGACTGTGCCCGTGGCTGTTGGCCAGCCATCATCATCTGCTTGTACAAGGCCGCGTTTCGACCACCGACCGGCTGCCCCTCGTAGTCCGCTCGTTCCCCTTCGTTGTTCTCGGCTTTAGACTTCTCCGGACTCGCCGTCAATCCCGAGACGTTTAGAGGTTGCTGCATCGGATTTGGTGGTACAGGCGTCGCGGCGTTCTGCGGCGCGTTGCGGTACAACGCTTGAGCAGCCTTCTGCGGAGGATATTCCTGTTGGCCGTGAGGCACGCAAGGACGGTGCACCTGGTTCGATAAGGCTTGCTGGTGCAGAGTGCAATCGGAGGTTGGGTTCATCTGACCGACCTGATGCGCCGATTGCTGGTTGCCAACCTGTTGCAGGCTCATGGTGTGCATGTTCTGTAAGAAAGAGTCACGGATTAATCTCATCTCTTCTAATATCTCTTGTAATAATCAACGTAATAGATGAACCTGCTGCTGCCGTTGCTGCGACCCTGGCTGCACATTCGTCGTGGCATCGCCCTGTCCGTTATTCTGCTCGGTAGATCCCGGAATGTAAAACGTGCCCGACTCTTGAGGGTTTTGCTGCATGATTATGGCGCCAATTGGATCAGCCGTGAACGCTGGAGAATTGTCCACCTTCTTAATTTTCTCAGCTGGGAAGGATTTCAGTCTAGGCGAGGATGCTGCGAACTCTTTGCACCTGTCCTGAGCGGTGAACCGCGTCTTTGGAATGTAGCATTCGGCACCATTTTGCGGTGGTTCTTTGTGCTCCGCTCGCGGTAGGTTCTGCGTAGATGGTGACTTTTCGGGTCTCGTTCGTGGCTGCATTTTGCTCTCTCTCGCCATTAGGCTGCTCGCACTTGGACGTTTCGTGGGTGTCTTCTGTGTTGCATTTCTGTCTACCGATGCTTTTCTGTAACACGACGGAGATTAGTGTGCCTGGCAACGTACGAGTTCCAAGCCATAAGTACTCCCTCGAATATACAATATTTCAATGGCGGGTCTTTATTGGTTTTTGTAAAATTTCATGAAAAATAATAAAAAAATAAAAAATTTGCATTATTGTTTACAGTCATTGTACAGCACCGAGAATCGGCTCACGTAGATTTGGACTTTACACTGTATTCTGAAGAGGATAACATTCATGTAGACGAATAAATAGTTAATTATGTGTAAATGATTAACTCTGATGATTCTCTCGTACGATAATTCGCTCGATTCAGAGAAACTGATCGGACCAATACGCCAATTTGCGATGTAGTATGATTTGTATTGGTCTGATTAGTATCCCGTAAACGCATGAAGATCCGCAGCCCGATATTAGCGATCCATTAACGGGGATAATGAAATTTTAGGCTATGCACGCGCTTGCCTCTTGTTCATACTCGTCTGGAATTTTGCTTCGAATATAGTCCGCGATCAGAGGCGCATCGTCCAAAATGATCGGCGGTGATACTCCAGGTTCGATTTAGCACAGGATCCAAACGAAACTCTGATTAACCGGAGTGCAGGGGGTGTTCCGCAGACGGGGACGAAAAATTGACGAGACACGGCGCGCCGTGTTGCCATGGCCACGTCTGCGAGCGTCTCCGCGTTATATTCTCGATTCGGGTTCCGCCTAACTTCGTTCCCGTGTGTCAAAGCAGCTGGCAACTCGCTTTTGCCGATTACGGAGCTTGATTCAACGGGGCACAGAGATTTCCGTGTGCCTTATCAAGCACACTGTTTTCGCCGATTAAAATTTCGGGTCCGTCTAATTGGATGTATCGAGTCATGACTAGACTGCGGATCTTTGCGCATTTATAGCAAAATTGAGCAGATCTAATTAAAAATTGTTGGAAAATTTCAACAATGATTACGTCGTTGTACAGTAAAGATCCAAATGCTGTTTCACAGGCGTTTCAGGATAAAATCAATATTGTCGTAGAGAAGTAATTATTTAATTACGCACTTGCAGATTTTAAAGAGTGATTTCGAAAATCTCACAATCACGTCGGTAAAAGTTCCATAAAAAAAGAATGATGAATAAAAAAATGTGATCGATAAGCAGCCTTTTGAACTGTGCCCGCTGCCTCAGATTTTTGGAAAGAATTTTTATACGAATGAAATTAAATCTGTTCGCTTACTCTTTATCCCAAATTTATTTTATTTTGTCGGGGTCTATAGAGACCCCATCTTACAATTTATGTTTTATCAGACCATACCTTGCTTGGATTAAAAAATTGACGTGTCTTTTATTAAATTAATTCTTCGAGAGCGTTCGAATATTAATGGGAGTCACTGTAGTTTCGAATCGGAAAGGAAGTGAAATAATAAACGTAACGAATAATTTTACAATTTTTATTTAGTATAGCGTTTATAACAAGCATGCACCGACGCAGTTTCGTACATGTGTACAATTCGCCTGAACGCAGGCAGTTCCTCTTCCAGACGATCGATGTGGTTCGTCGATGCAGATATTTCTCTTGATCAATGGATTTTTCGGTCTCGAACGCGGTACGACCGAATCAGTCGTCCCGTTGCCGCAATCGTACCAAAATCTTGACAACGTGACTTGATTCATAAAAAAAATCACAATAAAAAAAAAGGAATGGTACCTGCTTTCTTTGCTTGCAACTTATCGGAACGCTGAGACTCGTCGCAGACGCGTTCGTTGGGAAACAATGATTACGTGCTTTCTAAGGTGATTCTGTTTCTGCAGTTTCCATTTCGGACCACGAAACACCTCCTGTCTCCTTAGTGCGCCGTCGAACATGTTCCGAGGGGGACAAAACATGGATCGGAGCATCGTGCAGTCGAATCGAGGTGTTCGTGGATGAATTGATTTCCTAAACAAGCTGGTTTAGTAGATAAATTGCAGTCGGCATCGACAAACGAATCTTCTCGTCGATCAAATATTCGCGAGGTGCACGCTTATTCTGAAAGCATAGTCATCTATCGGGGCGTTGTTCAAATAATTCACAGTTTGCCGCTTTCGGGTCACGTTGGGAACAAGAGTTTCTCAATTTCGGTAAGACCATCCGGGTTTAATCTCCAAATTTGGTTCTCGTCGATATCGTTTAAATAATCGTTAATAGTACTAAGCCCTAATTCAGAGTCAGCGTTGTACTAGTCTAAAATTCGGTAATAAGACGCGTTCGGTTCGAGTCGAGTCCGGGATTTTCACCAGTTAGAATATTTTTCGTCGCGACGGTGATTAATCTTCAATTTCGGGAAATCAACAATCGGGAATTCAGTCGAGTCGTGGGTCGAGTTAGGTATCTCAGTTCTATCGAAGTACTTCGGTCATAATCGATTGAGTCCGAAAACGGGTTCAGTTGTCTGTAAACGGAGAATATGGTTGGTTAGAATGAGAGGTTAGATTAATATTTCCAATATAAAATATTAAATTAATATTTTCAACAAAGTTACATACGTACATATAATTACCTTAATTGTTACGAAGATATACGATGCATCCATCCGTCGCTCTCGTTGGAGCCCGCACAGTTCGTCCCTGCAGCTACCGAACAACGTGTACTTTCCATGTGCAGTTGTCTAGCAAGGGGGGCAGGACACTGTAAAAAATACGAGGATGAGTAAGGCTAAGGGTAGGTTTTAAGGATCGTGATCGACATCGAAAATCGCTGTAGAGAACTGACTGCAAGCTGGTCGACACGGTGAGCATGGTGGAGGCGTGGGTGGTGGGCAAGGCATACAGGGAACCAGTTTCTTGGTACAAACGTAAGTGACGCACGGCGGTGGCGGGGGACAGGGCGGCGGGGGTGGATGACAGGTCACGACTACCTTTGGTGGGCAAGGAAGCGGGCAGCACGGTGGACAAGGCGGACAAGGCCGTAGGTAAACCTAATTTTCAGTCGTTATTAAGTTAGCTGCGATGCCAAGACTGCGCTGCTGGCTTAATAAATTTACATGGCAATTAGGTTGACTCCAGTTCAACCTCCTCAGTACTTTCATTCTTATTCCTCGCGGTTGTTCTTTGATTCAACCAGCAAGACAATTTCCACCGTCACCGTTTTACATCACATTTCGGTCCCTCGAATTTACCCTCAATTTTTGTGTCAAACAAACGCTATCGTCAAAGACGATAAATGAAGATGTAAAAAATAAAATAACAATCGCGAGGAGCTGCAACGACTTCGTTCAGATTTATTACAAAAATTGAAGATAATGTTCAGTTTCATTAAAATAAATGATAAACGAATTTTTATATGTAGATGTTCAATATAAATCGAATAAAATTTTTTAATATCGAATTTCTATCGAAATCCAATTTTAGAGGAAAATGGAAAGCAGAAGGTTAAGAAAATGACTGATAAGTACTAGTACTAAAGTAATTTATAATAGCCACTTGTAATGCTCCGCAAACGTAGCGTAAATGCAACGATAATAATAATTGACAGTGACGAAGAAAGTGGGGAGTAATGTAAATGTTATTTGTCTTTATTGAAGCTCACTGCTGTTTTGGTTGGTCTAGGCGGACATCGCGGCGGACAGGGTGGTCTGCAGACGATGCAAGGTGGGCACGGGGGTGGTGCACACGGGGGTGGATAACAACATGGAGATGGGGAACAACACACCGATCTGGGACATTCAGGCACACTTCCGCAGCATCCTCTGCGAATTAAATAATTATTATGTACTTTATATTTACATATCCAAAAGTGGGTTACCGTTACAAAAAAAAATGAAGACCGAATTCTATTTCGTCTATCTTCCGTTTGCAGCTAAGAAAGTTAGGTTATTTGATAGTGAATGTTTTATTACGAAGAATGATTGAAGCGTCGCTTTGTGGTAAATTATGAAAAAGGCAAGAAACATTTGTTGTTTCACCGCGAGTTTTCGATTCAAGGTATGTATACATAATCGCGTTCGGCGACGAATGGATTTTCTCCAGCGCCGCGCCGAGCTTTCACAGCGGTCAGATATCAATCGGGCACCGATTTATCAGGATTCAGGAGGTTCCGTGATAGATATAAGAAGCAAATTTACCTGCTCATCACGACGTTTGCGGGGTACTGGTGCTGTGAGTGGAATTATGTCGACATATTTCCACAGGGTTTCCATAAATTTGTAGCCTGTCATCAAACCCCCGACGATAGATGAGCCCCTATCCAACGAGAGTCGACGGCATCGGTGCGCTCCGGGATCATTCGCTGACACTTGAAATTTTGCTAATGATGGCCGAGGAATGGTCTGATGTATTGTAAATGACTGTCTTTGTTTCGCGCGTTGCTTGGGGACAACAGACGTTCACCTGTCCGACCGATCGTTTCGCTGTGCAACAAAACAGCGTCGAAAAATACACAGAGTGTCCGAAAGATATTGTACTTCCTCGAAAAATGTGATTCCTGTAATTTGTATTAAATCTCTTACAGATTTCCGCAATAAAAAACACTGTTTCTTTCAAAGCAATCGCTTCGTTTATTTATCAAAATTCATACAAACTCGTTTCACGTTTCATTGGGAAGTAATTGCAAACAATTCTCCGAGTGCTCGGTACATTAGCCACAATGCACTTTTAGAGCAGACACGAATCACACTGTTAACCCTTTCCGAAATGATAACCATTAGCATACCACGATAGCGTACATATATATATGTTTCTTAATCTTTTTTATTTTACAAAATATTCAGGGTTCTGAATGAGGGATCAAAATATTTTGAGATCGTTTGAAGCGACATTTTCCTTAGCAAAAATTGCGTCCGCGGCTACAGCGTACGGAGTCCGACATAGAGACAGGTTCCGCTTAGCGTGGCGTCACTGTTGGCCGAGCCTGAATCAATCCGCTGTTTCCGCGCTGATTGGCCCGATAAAGCCACGGACGACATTTTTGCTAAGGGAACTGTCGCTTGAAATAATCTCAGGAACCTGTCATTTCCGGATGTTGAAGGAATTTTGAGACACCCTGTAGAGGGTCGGTCCTGCTACGATGTGGGGGCAGTGATCAGTGGAGCCAGAAGGAGGAACTTGCCCCTCCAGCTGGGCCCCCACTCTTACTTCTACCAGTTCTACTGCGCACGCGCCACACACGAGCGTACCTCTGAACGTGACTCGCTCGTGCAGAGCAGAGGTACGTCCGCGTGTAGCGCGTGCGCAGTAGAACTAGGAGAAGTAAGAGTGGGGGGCTCAGCCGGAGGGGCAAGTTGCTCCTTCAGGCATTACTGGCCAGTGTTCCGATTGTGTGGTCTTTTTTTCGCTCATGCGCAGCCAAAACAGTAGCGGGAGTGTACCGTTGTTATTATTCTCATGATTTTAGAACAGTATTGTATTCGATTTATCATTTCAATATTCCATATGTATACACTAATAAATTGTTGAAAGTCTGCGGGGTGCTCAAGCTACCCGATTTCATCGAGAAGGTTACGTTACTGAGGTTGAAATTGCCGCGCATGCGCGAGAAAAAGGCCACACGATTCTGGCATCGCTGTATGGGGGTAGACGCGAAAGGGTTAAACGAGTGTGGGGCAATCACGTGACGCAAAATCCAGGACCATTCGGCGGCTGAGCCGGTATTCCTCGGATGTTCATGCGACAGGTGTGTTCCTCGAGACGCTGGGCAGCTCTGTTCTCGTCCTGTTTGATGTCGCTCCAGAGTCGTTCCGCGGTTGCGCTGGCTCGCGGCCATATTCTCGGATGCACGTTGTTCCTGAACAGGAAATTAAAGATGAGCCGATCGTGTCTCGACCCGATATCAATCAGGAGGGGGCGTGGGGGGTTGGGTTAAAGAGCGAACGATCATTACTTGTCAACGAACTCGCCCCACATGCAAGCCTCCCCACCGAGCATCAGGTTGGTCGAATTCCTCGCGGAGGGGAACCCGAGCGGGTCGCACTTGTAGAACTTTTTCCAATCGCCGCCGGCCGCGATGTGGTCCAGATACCAGCACGCGGACAGCAACACCGGATGTCCGGCCTTCGTCGCGTTCTCCAGCTCCTTCGACCAGACACCCGTCCACACGTGCACCACCGTGTTCCTCGGCATCACCACACCGTTGTCGAACACCTGCGAACCATCGGACCGCCGACGTTAGCGTATTTGTTTATTTATATTTTTTCATCTTAAGTTTCATCGTTAGTCTCGAAATTTCAAAGTCTTCGAAACGTATGAAGTTGTAATTTATGAGTTTCATACCATGTCAGGATTTTTAATAAATTGAAGAGAACGGAGGTTCGGAATTAGAAACTTTGATTTTCATCGCCTTCGAATTTTCAAAAATCGAAGCTTCGAACCTTCGAAGGAAAGTTACAGCTCTGGTTACAATTCCGACTGGAGAGATTATAGATAAAGCAGGGGATGATAGGGAAAGAAAGTTCACCTCTTGCCACACGATGGAGTTCGCCTCTAACGAGTCCGTGATACGAAGAAGTTTGGCAATATACTCTCCCTCGAGAAGGGCAAAATTCCTGGACATGTTATGCGTCTGCATGTACGCGGTCACATTTGGATTGCTCTGCCAGCAGTCGAAAGGAACCTCGTCGCCACCCAGGTGAACATATTGGTCAGGGAACACTTGGACGATCTCGGAGAACAGATTCCGCAGGAACTCGTACAGAAGAGGGTTCGTCGGGTTCATCGGACCTAGTTTCCCGTTCGGCTTGCCTTTTGAATCTGGCGCAGAGACGATTGTTCGTTAAAAAGATATTTTCAAAGAAATGAAATATAAAATATGAAATATAAATGAAATAGGGAAATAAATCAATAAAAATATTATTATTAGCATCTCTTACTATTAGATTTATGATACACGAAGATAAAAGTAAGAGAGATGAAATGAGAACTGCTGCTGGAATATTTACCATAGCAAGTGGTCAATAATTCAGGGTAGGCCAAACCCCAAGATCTAGTGTGTCCAGGAGTATCGAATTCAGGCATCACTCGAATTCCCCTCAGCCTGGCGTAATCAACGATCTTCTGGATGTCGTTTAGGGTGTAGATCATCGTGGAGTGGTACGCCCCCCTGATGGACAATTCAGGATACCTGGAGCTTTGATACGGGAAACTGTTGTCGTCCACGATGTGCCAATGAAGGACGTTCAGTTTGTTATAAGACATCGCGTCCAGAGTCAACAATATGTCATGGATCGGTAGATAATGGCGGGAGGTGTCCAAGAGGAGTCCCCGATGTTTCAACTTCGGTCGATCCCGGATAGATTGGCATCTTATCTTTAACTAAACGCGTTCAAGATGGATATCTTCGCTCGCCATTGAGCAAATTCCATTAGGTTGTTGCATAAGAAATGTCCGATTTTAGAATGCAAATGTTATGAAGGGTTTCCATCAAGAAAAACTCCTACCGTCTAAAGGCGTATTATGCAGGTCGCTTTGAGTTATAAAACCGATTCTTTAAATCCTATTTTCAAATTTAAATGTCTTTTTAGATTTCTCACTTTAAGTTCAATTAGACTGCGGGTCTCTATGCATTCATAGCAAAATGTCTATTTTGCATAAAGATCCGCAGTCTACCGTCAATCAATGCTATTGTCATGCATTCTTTTCATACGTATAGAAAAACAACAGACACGAAAACACAGTTTTTTTACAAAACGCAGCGATTACTCAAAGTGCTAGTAAACCTAATAAAACTAATAAATGCTCTTCGCACTCACGTTAGGTCCGTCGCTAGCTGGGAACAGGAGCTGTGAGAAGGTTTCGAGCCCGCGAAGAACACCCCACACCGAATCTGCCACGAGATTGGCGACTGTGGACGTCTCACTGATGCTGAGAGTATCTGCGAAAGTCGAATTTAAGCAAAATGAAATACTATTATACATTGTACATATGGTATTTATTAGGCAAGATAGGTCTTGCCGTTCTCGGGACGCGACGGTCCACGCAGTATAGCGTAGATGTACCTTAAGACCTGTGTCCCCACTCCACTTTCCCCTTCTACGACGCTATTCGCCACGCCCCCGTCACGTGACCGGACCGCGTCTCGTTTCTGTCGCGCACGTGTCAGGTACTGACAGAGAGGGAGGACTTTTTCCCCTCGATTCGTGCTCCCTCCTCTCATCTGGTGACTTTGGGACGAAGTATGCAGGGTGGGGCAATAATTATGTCCACTTTGAATATTGCCGTTAACAATACCGGTACAAATAACGGCGATATTTAAAGTGGACATAGTTATTGCCCGATCCTGTATTTGGGGTCGCTTCGGCCCTGTCGTTTTCATGAGAGCCACTGCGTTTGCTTGACAGATCACGTTCTCGGGTAAAAAGCGAAACGTATGTAATCACCGAGAGAAGAAAATATTAATTGGCGATGACGTCAGTTGCGTTCCATTGACACCGAACAGATATCGCGTGTTTACCGTAGAAATGCTCGGGTTCAAGCAATTTTTCCAGCAATATCGCAAACATGGCATTCTTTACCACGCGTTAACTGTTAACCGAGTGATCATTCCATCACGAAGTCCCACGTGTACGTGCCCGACGAATACGTACACAATGTCAATTCGGAGCTACTGGCGCAAGCGAAACACGAGCACGACAGAGTTGATGCCATCTTACCATATGATGAAACGATGAGATTTCAATCAACTTACACGATTCCTTCATCTGCAAATGAGGCCAGTGATTCCCATCCTTCTCGCAGGGTTCGATCAAACGGATGTCCACGGCAGTGAGCGTGCCTTTGCTTGTGCTGTTATCGCGCGGGGATCTAGCATGTCCTTGCGCGACGATCTTCGCTATTCGTGCTTCCGTCAAAATAATGGCTTTGTACCTTTCGATCGCGTCGACCACGATATCGCAAGTTTCAGCTATTACCTGTTTAAAAAATTGCATAACATTAGTATTCAAATAGAAGCAGGTTTACGCCTGCCTTAATGTACGCATTGGACAGCGCGTGAATAACTTATCCGAACAGCCTACCTCAACTTTAAAACGTTAAAAAGAAAAAAAATCAACAACTGTAAAAATGTTTTACTTATAACTTCCCTTTATCCCTTTTATTTCGAAACTTTCTTCAACGTCGTATCATTCAATTATGCAGCGCTACAAGTATCACATTCTTTTAGAACAGTGGAATGTTCAACTCACACAGGATTTCGGCAAAGAAAACAGATATAAGCAGTCTTGCGTTGCTTATTCGACTTATTTCAAAACAATTTTGACTCGTTGCTGCTTTATACAGAAGCGAATGCGTGTCACTCCGCAATTCTTTCACTGGCTCAGAGTTGGACCGATGACTACCAGAGTGTAACGATATGTCGAGATACGCATCAAACTCTTTCAGCGACAAAGGACTTCATTGCCTTGATGTTGCTTTTGGATTTGCTGTATCCAAGCCGCAGCGTATTCATTGCCTTTTCCATTGGTCTCGCGGACATAAGCAATTTCATTGCTGATAATTGTTTTGAATATTGCCAACGGAACAACAACAGTTCCGGGTGATGGCCCTGGACGACCATGAATGTAATCAACAACGTTGTGTGCCCCAATGCGTGCTGGTGGGTTCGCACACCATTTGTGGCCACTTTTTGAAATAAAGTCGGTTGTAGCGGATGGAAAAGCAGCAACACGAGTAAAATTGTCTTCACCAATTTGATCATCATCATCGGAGTCTGCTTCATCGACCATTTCGATATTCAATTCGACTTCGGCGTCAGAGGCTTCGTCACTTCTGTGCCGAACGTGCACATGCGTATCCGTTCGCGATCACTTATAGTGTTTGCAGTACACCACTTCATCGATAATCGTCTAAACCATAAAACACGAACGAATTACACGAAAATACTTGCACCACTAAAAAACAAGAACAAATTACATGGAAGTCGCCTCAAGGTCCCTGCGGACCTTAATAAATGGCCAAATAAATGACTTCATTAATAAACGACTTCAACCCGACGGTTAAGATGAAAAATTTCACGGAATCGTATCGATGATGATTGTACTCGCTTCCAGATATCCCATTTATAAAAGTCACGTAGGCTGCGGCTGTTCGGACGAACCGTATTGAAATGCCGCATCGTTCAAAATGTCATAGGTCCCGATGGACCTTGCCGGGCATTGGTGGGTTATGCGAGAGCCCGGTATCGTAGATAAAAATTGATAGACTTCGATTGAACTGTATCTGTTCGTAAGTTCGGGCGGTGTTCGATCAATTTTAATCACGTTTGATGCGTGAATAGAAGGATCGGCCGGTTAACGGATTGAGAAATCGAGATCTCCGAACGCGCTCCACACGCGCGAGAACTGGGGAAACGAATGCGTGGAAACGGAGTTGATGCGTTCGCTCGCGCACAGCGGCTAAGTTCCGCATGTATATGCAACGAGCATGAATGTGTAACGCGATTCTGTATGCTGCGGGTGATTTCCCTGGGCCGTGGTATCGATATGATGCTCCCAGTAGGAAAACAGCAAACGTATGTACGCGCGATAACGCTTATCCTCGCAGACGAGGTGTGTACGGGCCGAGAAGATCTACCAAAGTAAAATATGCTGCTCGAATATTTCATTCATATTCGAACGTTACGCACGGCAGTAGGAGGAAATAGAAGCGAGGTTCCTTCCGCGTCGGCAGATCGCGGAATATATCGAACCAATGCGTCTCAATGAAAGTTTTATCAAATTCTCGTGTTATTCACAGCAGCTCCGACCTCCTTACCAACAATTTCCACCGTAATCCCAGTTTCTACAATCTGACGAAGGACGATCTAATTACCTCAAAGTCAGTCTCCGCTAATAGACTGATCTCTTCGCATCTTCGCAGCTTCGATAAATCAGCCGTTCAACGTAACAGTGGTGTAAGACCCGATTCGAAACGCTACAGATAAGGTGATCTTCGTAATTTTGCGCTCCAAGAAACTATAAAGCGACCTTGGATATTTTATGGTAACTCGTCTTTTACTCGAGGAATGTGCACGGTACAAATTGATCCACGCAAACGTTTTCAAATAATTAAACCTGTGCGCCGATTCCATCGCACAATTATTCTCAAAATTACGATCGAAAAAAAAATTGAATTTGTAGAATGGAAAAATGTGGAAGTTTTGAAGGGTCGGTAAATCTAGTGATAACAAGTTGCAGGATACTGACGTTGAACTGGAAGGTGGACGGTCTGAGCTGGTAGTACGCGTTTCCTAGACGCCTGAAGGTCGGCAGCGGCCATGGTTCACCCTGCGTGGCCTGCACCCATGCTCCGGCATCCGGATTCAAGGTGTTCACCCGGCAAACGATCCCAGCCAGCAAGAGCAACGATCCCAGCGTCGTCGGCCGCATGTTTCATTCGCGAATGATGTCCCAGGTGTTTACGGAGAACCGATGCGACGCCACCGAGTGGTCATCGTCTACTGAACGCGGCGAACGATGCGTACGAGAGTGGTAACGACCTTAGCCTGCGCCACTTAACTTTCATCAGTTCGGCCGAGCCGGACTGCTCACGGTCAAGTATAACTGTTCAGAGCTGGAAAGATGGCTCCTCGGGAGGGGAAGGACCCCAGGGGCCAGCAGAACCAATTCGTTGGGTCCTCCTTCGAGCATCGACCTTCGTCCGCAGGAACGAAACGATACCGCGCCCAGAAATCCAGAAAATTTGCCAAAATTCACTGGTTAATGTAACTGGTTTATGTAACAATTATTATACAGGGTGTCCCACCCGATTTTGACATCTTGATTTTCTCGCTATTATTACTCGTAGCAAAAATGTTTCAGCAGAGGCTTGAATGGTATCGAGTGGAGCATATTTTAATGTTATTAGTTTTTTGTTAAATTGACGCGTAAAGGTCATGTGAAGGTCAACGTCATTTTTTTAATGAAATGAGGTATTTTTGAATACATCGATCGATGCAGCTGCACATTTGTTATAAAAAAGTACTAACCAATGTGTGTCGAAAAGTTAGTAATTCAGGAGACGTTACACTAGTAAGTAAACGCTAACGTCTTAGTATTTAATTAGATTGTAATGGTGTTTTTGAGTTGTTTAAATTCTGTATTTTTTTTCCTCCAAATTTTAGGTTGCTTTGTTCTTCCAAAAATTTCCATGTTTGCTTTCAAAATGGTAATGAGTACGATAATTCGTAATTTTTCAATTCTTATTTCATTAAATGTAATAACCAACCAAATTGATTTTACGTATTCAATGAAGACATCGATTTTTCAATCTGTTTATTTAGTCTAAATGCTTTACTAGTATTGGTGATATTTTTGATAAGATGTTGTTTCAACTTTGATCTTACAGATTTTATATTTATCAACGGTGCTTATAAATTTTCCAGAGATGCCAACGTTTCAAAAATTGTCCTGCAGAACGCCCCCACTTGAAATATTATCTCATTTGGTCATCGTATCATCGTTATCTTAACAAAGAATTACATGTTGATGTGGTTGCCTACTGTCTGAATCATCTCGATTTGACTATGACCTATGACCATGACTTCGTCAGTGAATAACTCGACTCGTACAGATGTCTCTTGAACAGCGGTGCTCTATACTCATCCGCAATGTAAGCAATCTTCTAAAATCTCCAATGTCGAGCAATACAAATAACGCAAAAGTGCGATAACTTTACTCGAGTCCTTTACTAGCAATTTTAGGATATTTAATTAGGAAACTAAACTTCCATTTCACTTTAGTTTTGAAAATTTTTATTTTGCATACGACGATCCGACGTCTAGCAATAACGAATGGAAGATTAGAAATATAATTGAGGTTAAATGAAATTGCGAGCGTCAATTCTTCAGCTGCGGGGAGAGCAACCAGTCCTTGGCCCGAATGTGTTCTGAAGTATTCTTCCTCTCGCAGATTGGACCGCGTAACATGAAACGGGGATCTTAATCTTTGATGGGACGTCGACGCGAGATCGGAATTCTTCGAGATTCGTTGCTCAGGAAGCCGTCTGTGTCGGGATCAGTGGACTAAAGTGCTACCATGGTCTGCGAAGTTGGATATTTTTGGAAGAGGATGTTGTGGATCTAAGCGGCGGGTATTTATGGGATCGTGTTGGTTCTAGCCTAGCCGTAACATAGTATAGCAAAGTGCTAGAGCGCCGTGCCAGAAGTTCCAAGAATTATGATATCGATGAAGTGTAAGAGAAGAAATGTACGAACGTATGGATGTTTATTTGATTCTATTACGGGTTACAAAGGAAGCCCCGTTTCCCTTACAATTTCTTTTAAATCTGTAACGCTTTCTTTCTATTCTCTTTCGCTCTCATTCTCTCTTCCACTCTCTCGTGTAAGAGAATAAATGATATTTTTTATATCTACCGAACACGACAGAAAGTTAATATTAAATCGTAACGTGTGTGAATACGTTCGGTGATGTTTTGTACCTCTTCTTATTACCAGGTTTTTAATTAACGCGGCATAGAATTGATCGATTGCAAAACATCAGACTGAAAGTGGCCTCTTTCGAATCACAGTTATGGTAAAATCAATACGAAGAAAATATTTATGTTTTATATATCATTTCTAATTGTTTACTTCGCAAGATCCACGAGATATTTGTCCTTCGTTGCGCTTTTTCATAAGGCGCCTCGGAATCGCAATAATTTTTAGATCTCTAAGGACGTTCCCATTCCTAACGTGTTTCTGCAATAGGATACCATCATCTAGAATCACGCATCTACATGGGTATGTTAATTGTGCTGTGCCCGAGAAGTTCGCGTTGCTACGAACTTTTAAATCAAATTCTTTAACTACGATTAGATTAGCCGATTATCTGAGTTCAATAAGCGTTCCGGATTATCCGAGCGCGATTAGTTTTATCGTTCAAACAGTATTTGGCACTTTCAATGCTTATCTTCGTCGAATTAAATTGTTACGTGTGAAGTCGATAAATCGGACGGTATCCCATTGGATTCGGCTATTTGCAACTGACCAATTAATCGTTCCATTACCCACTTAGTTTTCATTTAATCCTTGGACAACGGACGATTTTCATAGCTATGTAATTGGTAATTCTTAGAACCGCTAACAGCTGTAATTAATAATGTTTAAAAATTTATCCGATCCCTGCGAAAAAGATTTTCCAAATGTTACATTGGAAAATAAGAAAAGCATTTTGTTAAACTTTTCAGGAACCACCGCCTTGAAAGTTTTCCGACAAATTTTGGGACTGCCTGTATGTATGCACATATTCCGAGACAGTCTCTATTTGACAGATCCTCCGGGACCCCTAAGTCGTTGGGTCAACAAGGTTTTATTAAACGATACTCGAAATTCAGAGTAGCAGGGTTCAACCCCCCGTTCTCCTGCTCCCGGAGATTAGCCTGTGGTGCGGAGGAATGAAAAAGCTCGGTGGGGAACGGGGATGGATGTGGGCGAAAGCTTTCGTAACGGCTGTGTTATCAAAGAAGCCACGCCGGACGATCGTAAAATACGGGCTTGCGCATTTCCTTCGTCTTCCGCGAGCCACGACAACGATTTCTAACTCTTCGTCCGGTGACGAGCAGCCCGTCGGACGAACGCTTTTCCCTATCCGGAACGGAAAATTTGTGAAAATTCTAGCCACCCGGAAAAACAGAAGCAATTTATTCGATGGATACAGGCTGGCCCAAAATTCACCAGACCAGTGTCTTCTAACGTGGGGCCCATGCTTCACTTTGACGCGTACACTTTATCCGTAAAACAGGTGGAATTTGCAACAGGGTGAAATCGATTTACAAACGGGTGAAATTCGACTTGCAAAATAGTTAATTTCTAGTGCATACCCTATAATATCGATAACAGCAACAAAAATATGATTTCGGGGTAGGACAATTTACCTACTGCGTTTAAACGTTCAAAACCTCTACCACGAGTGTGATTCGATACTACAAGGCGAGGGTTTCGATTCACGGAAATTTTGTATAACTATTTCGAGAAGCGTGCAAAGTTGATTCGCAAAATATTGAAATACTTTTTCTATAAAATTGTCCCGATCGACAAAATTTAATATCGATTGAACGAACCTCCAGTTCCGCGAGACGGCGGGTGACGTCGAGGGACCATGAATTGGTACGGCACTGCTCGGTGAATCGTAGCTTCATTGATTGCGATGTCGTAGACCGGGTCGACGACAGAGTCGTGTTATGTAGATAAAAACGCTTTCTATCGGTAAAATTGAGCACGCGTCGAGTGGTTTCGCAGGCTTCTACCGTCTACGATAATTTATCCGTAATTTATGCGTGCGACAAGCGTACTAGCGTGTTCCGCTTGTTCTCTGTTTACAAGAGATAACGTTTCAAGGTTCCGCCACCCTGGCAGCTCAACAAAATACATACGTACAGCTCGTTCCACATTCTAACGAGGGAGGTCAAGAGGGACGTGTCACGGGTGGTCAACAATTAGAATCAGGCCGTCCTTCGAACAGGAATGCTGGCCAGAAGATGAATGAATGCGGTCGGTCGCTCTTCGAGGGAAAACTAAGAGGGAGGAAAAAACTCACCCCCGGCGCGAGCTCTATAATGAGGACACTCGTAACCAAGATAAAAAAAGGTATAACGCTAGACGGAATGCGATGGGGGTTCTCGCGAGCGTCCTCGATTTTCCGGCGCTGTTCCCCCGAGCAATCCCGGGAAATCCATAAACAAAAATTTGTCGATTCCCAATGAAAACTAAGAAAGGAGGAAAACGCTCACCCCCGGCGCGAGCTCTATGACGAGGACACTCGTATCCATGATAAAAAAGATATGACACAAGACGGGACGCGATAGGGGTTCTCGCGAGCATCCCCTAATTCTTCTCCTGTTCCTCGAGCTATCCCGGATAACCCATAAACAAAAATTTGTCGATTCCGAGTGGAACTCTCCAGCCTCCGTCGGAGTCGTTTGCTCGGGGCTGAACGACCCGGAGGAACTTAATCCATTAAATTTTACCGGCGAACAAATAAACGGGCAGACAATAGGAAGATAGCGAGCGGATAAAAAGCCTCTCTCCACCCTCTCCAACTTTACAACACCGGTCTTATCATTCCGGGACCCCTGTACGTATGCACGCGACGACGACGCGATCGTGCTAACGTATTTACGTCGTGGGTCCGATCTTTCGTTCCGTTCGCATGGGATTTCTATGCGCGTTTTGGGGAAACGAAGCCAGGTGTCGTCGCACGGTCCGGTCGTGTAACGAGGGGAGGTGGGTGACCGAGAATTCTCCGTGTATAAATAAATGGAATGAAATAAAAACGGGAGAAAGAAGGGAGAAGGTCTGTCGTCCGAAAATCTGGCGATGCTGCGCGTCGTGGCGGCATGGATCCGGCACGGTCGCATCTGCGCGATAGGGAGGGTTCTTCGGAGCTCCATGGTGGGGCTGATCGTGTCGAGGGGAGGCTCTCTCTCGGACTCCATGGTAGAGGGGTGGTTTCGGAGCGGAATCGAGCGGAGGCGCCGGTGTCGTGATAGTAGTAGTCGGTCGTAAACGACGCCGATGACGTCGGCGGAGGGC